>CM064862.1:58650630-59890630 GCA_032719365.1 Prinsepia uniflora
AATCGTGGTCGCGGCGAGTGCTATGTGCAAGGCAATCGACGATATGACGCTCGCCTCCGGATTGGGATGTGTTCATTCCGGAGAGATCACGATGCACGATCTGTGGTCGGGCAGCTGATGGATGCTCGACTTCGGAGTGCTGACGGTTCAGGATATCGATCGGTGATGAGTGCACCATGATCTTGTGGTGGTCGCATCGATTGATTCGTTCACGACGACATACCAAGATTGAGGGCGGTCCTGGATGGATGGTTGCACGCATCACTATGATCGGAGTCGTGACTGAACCTTAGATATCGGGCACGATGCGCAGCTGATGTCATATGTTCGGGCACGAGACCCAGCTGTTTTACATTGATGATTTCGGGTCAAGGACCCTAGATGGATTTCCAAGTTCATGGCGGTTTATGGGAACCGGCATGAACCCTGGAAAGGTTATTGTGGTACATGATGGTTTATGGGAACCGGCATGAACTCTTAAATGGATGTTATAGATCATGCTGGTTCAAGGGGACTGGGCATGAATGTTTATGTTATGTATATATATATATATATATATGTATATATATTCATATACCTTCCTTTACTTGTACTATCTCCTCCGGGGAGGGTCGTTGGCCTGGGTGGACCCCGGAGTAGTTACGGAGCACCGACTGAGTGGAGTCACCCCCCAGTTGGGTTCCTTACTCTCAGGAAGGCATGGATCGTAACCTCAGGACGGGTCATTGGTCTACAGACATTGACCTTGGACTCTGAGAGACTTGGGTTTGAGACCCCGGGTAGCACACGCGTAGCTTTGGAAACCGTGAAAGGATTGGTTGTGTGAATTATATGTATATATGACATATGGTTATGAGATATGATATATGATATGTGATGTGTACAGTTTTTGGGCTGAGTCCCGTATGGATTTTGGGCAGTGGCCCGTATGGTTGGTATCTTTAAGATTTTGGGCTAAGGCCCTAATGAACGGTTAGATAAATGGTTTTCGAATGCATGCATGCTTTTTAGTGAAGGGTACAAATGTCTTCGTTAAAATGTTTTTATAAACTCTTTCTTTTGTCCACTCACAGCTTTAAATGTTTTGACTACCCTTCAGGTTGACAGCGAATGTGGACTGTAGCAGAGACCGAGATATCACATACCTCCTCCGGATCCTGGCGTACTCTGATAGCCCGAGAGGGCAAAGGTCGGAAATATCCCTTGTCTGACACTTCGTGTCAGAAGGGAGCAGGGTCATCCCGCATTAATCCTAGGGGGATTGGGATGGGTCCTGTCACAATGTCCTCGGTGGCACACTTCCGGTCAGGGTCCAGCTCTAATACCATTTTGTCACGACTCGACTCATCTAGCACGATATTATTTGCTTTGGGCCCAGCCCTCATGATTTTGTTTCTGGGAACTTACGTGCAACTTCCCAGTATGTCACCCATTCTGGGATTGCACCAGCCTCAACTAGCTCAACTTTGGAGTTCATGACCTTCTCCAACAAGATATTGTTCGCTTTGGCCTAGCCCTCACGGTTTTGTTCTCCGGAGCTCACGTGCAACTTCCTAGTTGGTCACCCATCCTAGGATTGCACCAGCCCAAACTCTCTTAACTTTGGAGTTCCCAAGAAATCCAAAGCCAATGAGCTCCCAAAATGCCTCATATTGGATAAATACGTGCCCACACATGTAAGGCACATCCCTCAGATCCCTCGGGCGATGTGGGATTGCTAACCATGCCTCCAGGCACGGGTCCTCACAATCTACCCCCCTTGGGGCCCAGCGTCGTAGCTGGCACACTCAATTTTGGCCGGGGTTGGGCTCTGATACCAAATTGTCACGACCCGACCCATCTAGCATGATATTGTCCACTTTAGGCTCAGCCCTCATGGTTTTGTTTTTGGGAACTCACGTGCAACTTCCCAGTGGGTCTCCCATATTGGGATTGCCAGTCTCTAATCGCTTAACTTTGGAGTTCCCAAAGAATCCAAAGCCAGTGAGCTCCCGAAAGGCCTCACATTTGATAGATGTGTGTCCACACATATAAGGCGCATCCCTAGATCCCCCGGGCGATGTGGGATTGCTAACCATGCCCCTAGGGCACGGGTCTCCTCACATAAACTCCCTCTATGAACTTGAATAATGGCTTCAAATCTACTTCCATGCCATTTGATTTCATGCATAATAAGATCAAAACTGGGGTTGTCCACTTTCAAAAATTCACTGAAACCTCATTAATGGCAGAATGAGCCACTCTCCACAAATTGACAAGTGCCTGAACACCGAAAAACAACGAAAAAATCATCTAGAAGAGAGAATCCAAATCCGCATTAAATGCAAAGATCACAAAATTGAAAAAAAATCTGAGTTGGTGAAATAGAAAACTCAATGAGATTAGAGTGAGTGAGACGACCCAATAAGAATAGGAATAATTTGCTAGAGCTTTTCATCATCTCCTACTAACAACTTCAAAGCATGCTGCCAAGAAAAACATAAAGGACTAATAAAATTCAACATTGATGCAGTATATTTGAAAAGGGAAAAAAAGGCCCAAAATGTTCTAGAGAATTTGGTGCCATAAAATGCAAGACAAGCTCAAGAGAGGGACCACACCAAGTACATGGTGGAGCCGGTGAGAGCGCCGCAGCTGATGTCGAACAGCACAGAAACAAAGATGCTTAGGATGTCCTTGATACGATTGCGAAAGGAGCTGAGGTTCTAGGACGACGATGAAGAATCCGCCGTTCTGATCAAGGGAAAGAAGGACGTCACCTGAGTTCGCTTTGCATCTTCTTGTGCGCGGCGTTGGACGAAAATGTCATCAAATCGTAAAGGCGGACTTGGCTAATCTCAGTGACGATGGTGACGAATCCGGAGGAGGAAGACGAGGAAGGAGACGCAGAGCGAGAAGGAGTAACTAGTGAGACGGAGAATACGCAAGCAAGATGGGTTTTTTCTGGGACGAAAATCGAGCCGAGAGGGAAAGAAATGGGAGGCCGGCGACAGTGCCTTAGGTTTAATTTTGCAGACTGAGAATAGCAATTTTAGGGGGAAATTTTGGGGGAAATTCTCCTTTGCCTCTTTTCAGATGTCGAAGAGCGCCTTAGTTGCGCTCCCATAAAAATATTTTAATTTACCTGTTTCATTTCCCTCTTTGGCTTTAAGGGCACACATAAGCGCGCCTTAAAAAGTCATTGTTTAATATCACACATTGCACGCCTTAAAATTATCTGTTTAGGGCATGCATTTAAAGCGCTCCGTGATTAGCTATAAAAAATGCACACACATAATGTGCGCCCTAAGTAATATAAAAATATATCTTTTAGATCGTGCAAAAATGCACGCCATAAAAAGTACCCTTTTAGGGCGCGCATTTTGCACACCCTAATTTGCGCGCCTTAAAAAGCTCTATTTGGTGTAGTGAGAGGGAGAGCGGCGATTGAGAAAGAGAATGCAACCAAGAGAGGGAGATAGCAGATAGAGTTGCGAACTTGATGGAGAATAAAAGAGACTAAGAATTGGAACTGCAGGGGATCGAACCATGATGTTTGTGGCGTTTTATTCAACAGTGCTTATCGTGTTTTTGGAAAGAGAGGGAGTGGAAAAATTGGGGGGGGGGGGGGGGGGGGGGGGAAGAGTATTTCATACAAGGAGGGAACTTAGAAATTGGTGTGGCTCGCGGTGAATTAGTGATGTCTGAAGTTGCGAAGAATTTCTATAGAATTTTTTTTTTACCAAATTTCTATAGAAATTGGCCGGGGGGGGGGGGGGGGGGGGGGGGGAAATTATGTTTAAATTTAGTATTTAGAATAGTAGGGAGAAAAAAAATCTAGAATTTAATTGAAGGGAATGAATCATAACCAGATAAGGAGAGAAAGCTAAATTTAAAGGAGTGAAATGTTTTTAGATAAATTAACTTTTTAGTAAAGACTTCGGTTTAATTCAATTTTTAACAACCGATGCTAAACTAAAAAAATGAAAAAAAATCTATATAGACTTCGATTTATATAATCAGCTGATGCTAAATAGACATAAAAACATCAGTCTATATTTACGTTAAAGTTGTTTTACACCTTACACTTCACTATATATAAAACTGATGTTTATAGTAGTAATAACATCAAATTACTAGTTGTCTGATACCTTTATATTGAAGTTTATTCTCATATATAGCGTAGTGACCCAACACCCTCCTATATATAAACAACATTATATGGTTGATGATTATATATACTATGCACCAAGGTAAGAATTTAAATTCGTTAATCATTGTCATAATTGTTATTATTATTATTATTTGTATATATATATATATAGTTAAAACTTTAAAATGGTTAAATTTTCAATAATTCTTAAAATATCCTTACTTAACAATTTTGTTAAAGAAAGAATAATTTAAACCGACCGAAAAATAGTAAGAGTCCAATTATTGTACACTGAAATAATTTTGTTAAACGCCGATTTAAAAAAAATAAAATAAAACTTACAGATTACTATTAAAAGTTATTACACAAAAAAAAAGGCCACTGTTTTTCAAAAAAAATCAAGATTCTCATTTTTACTAGGAAACCAAAGGAATTTTGGGTTGGTCCTTGGAATCAAAGACAAAATTTGAATTTTTCACCAATACCATTATAGTAGTAGTACCACCACAAATGTAGATCAACCTTTGCCCTTCTTAATAACTGTAGAAAAGCATAAACCGTATGTTTATTGCTGCAGCCAAAATGGCCTTTTATAGTGGTTTGTTTTAAGGGATAAGACAGAGCAGTTCTTATCCCCTTAAACTGCTTCTAACTGTGTTAGGACAGATGTCCTATATACAAGTTAACTGTAGGTAACTGTCTCTAAATAGGACAGGTGTCCTATACTTAGTACTTAACTAATGTCTAGCTGTTACTAGGGACTTAAGGTACACGGGTTCACCCTAGGAACTAATGTACAGTGTGTGCTAGGTGTATACATACATAGTCTAACATCCCCCCGCAAACTAGGCACCCGACGGGTGACAAGTTTGGTTGTAAGGTTGTTGTGGCGGGCTGTGAACAATCCTTTTGTGAACAGATCTGCCAGTTGCTGCTGGGAGGGAACGAACTGAACTTGATGAGTTCCAGAAATCACTCTTTCTCGCAGGAAATGATAGTCCAGGGCTATATGCTTTGTTCTAGCATGGAAAACTGGGTTCTGAGACATGTAGCAGGTGCTCAGATTGTCGCAGTGCAGCTGTATGGGCATGGGAGGAGTGAACATGAGTTCGCGTAGTAGATTTAGGAGCCAGATGCTATTTGCACATGTGTAAGCCAGGGCTCTGTATTCTGCCTCTGAACTGGACCTGGAAACTGTCTTCTGTTTCTTGGAGCACCAGGAGATAAGGGTAGGGCCGAGGAAGATGCAAAACCCTGTGACTGAACGTCTGGTGTCAGGACAGCCTGCCCAATCTGCATCTGAGTAAGCCTGAAGTCTGAGGGGGAAGGGGGATTTGTGAATGGTGATGCCAAAGCCAATGGTGCCTTTGAGATAGCGGATGATCCGCTTGACAACAACAAGATGGAGGTCGGTAGGATGACTCATGAACTGAGCAGCATGTTGGACTGCAAAGGAAATGTCTGGTCGGGTTAAGGTTAAGTATAAGAGGGCACCTACTAGTTGACGGTAGAGGGAAGCATCAGGCAGTGGGGTTCCATGGTGGGCTGATATTAGCTGTTTGGAGGCCACGGGGGTGGGGGCAGGTTTGTAATCGAGGAGACCACTACGGGTTAGGACGTCTGTGGTGTATTTTTTTTGGGTTAGATGAAGGCCAGTGGCTGTTGGAGTGGCTTCAACACCTAGGAAGTAGTGAAGAGGTCCCAAATCTTTGATTGCAAATTCATGGGCCAGGCTGGTTTGGAAAGTCTGTATGGCAGATGGAGAGCTACCCGTGAGGATGATGTCATCAATGTAGAGGAGGAGGAACAGGATAGTTGTTGAGGTCTTGTAAAGGAACAGAGATGGATCTGCCCGGCTTTGAGTGAAACCTTGGTGAAACAGGAAGGTTCTGAAGCGTTCAAACCAAGCCCTGGGTGCTTGTTTGAGACCGTACAGAGCTTTGTGGAGTCTACACACATGATTAGGACGTTTTGGATCAATAAAACCAGGAGGTTGTTGCATATACACTTCCTCTGTGAGTGTGCCATGTAAGAAGGCATTGGTGACGTCCATTTGGCGAATGGACCAGCCAAGGGAGATTGCAATAGTGAGGACGACCCGGATAGTAGCTGGTTTGACAACGGGACTAAAGGTCTCTTGGTAATCAAGACCTGCAGTTTGATGAAAACCCTTGGCGACTAGACGGGCTTTGTGCCTTTCGATGGTGCCGTCTGCATGTCTTTTTGTTTTAAAGACCCATTTGTAGCCAACTGCATTGGCATGAGAGGGTAAGGGAACAAGGGACCAGGTTTTCTGGTTGAGGAGGGCAGAGAACTCTGTTTGTATAGCTTGGATCCAATGGGGATATTTGGAGGCTTGCTTGTAAGTGGAGGGGTCAGGAGATTGGGTAGCTAGTGTGGCATAGGCTTGAGGGAGAGGGTATTTGGAAAGGAATAGAAGATTTCTGGATTTGGAGTGACCTGACTTGCTGCGAGTGGTCATAGGATGAATGTTTCGGGTTGGACGTGGGGGAGGTGAAGTAGAGGGGCTGGAAGGTGATATGGAGGTTGGAAGACTGTTTTGTGTTGGAACAGAGGTTAGAGGAGTTGGGGAAGGGCTGGTTGGGGCAGAGTGGTGGTGGGAAGTATTGTGGGAAGGTGTTGTTGGGATGGAAGGGGACTGCTGTGAACTGAGAGGTTGAGGGTCAGTATAGGTAGTGACTGGGACAAACGTAAAGTCTGGGGTGTGGGTAGTATTTGAGGGATAGGGAAACTGGTCCTCATTAAATAGGACATGTCTGCTGATATAGTCACGTCCAGTGGGGACGTGAAGGCAGCGATAGCCTGAGTGCTGAGCACTGTAGCCAAGGAAGAGACAGTGAAGGGATCTGGACTCTAATTTGTGTTTGGTGTAATCGCCAAGGTAGGGAAAGCAGGAACAACCAAATGTTCGTAGAAGGGAATAGGGTGGGGATTTGTGATGGAGTAGGAAGTATGGAGAGGACCATTTGAGGACTGCTGTGGGGAGGAGATTGATGAGGAAAACGGCTGTGGTAATGGCATCAGCCCAATAACAGAAGGGGAGACCTGCTGTATTTAGAAGTGTGCGGGCAACTTCAGATATATGGCGATGTTTTCTCTCAGCCAACCCATTTTGTTGGGGGTGTGTGAGGCAGGAAAATCGCTGGTGAATACCGTGGGAGGAACAGAAGTTTTGGAAGGCGTGGTTAGCGAATTCTTTGCCACCATCACTGTGAAACTGTTTGATGGTGGTGGAGAATTGGGTTGTGATATATCTGGAAAATTTGGAAAAATGGTCAAAGACTTCATACTTGAGTCTCATAGGGTAGACCCATGTATATCGAGTGTAGTCATCAGTAAAAAGCACATAATAACGAAAACCAGAAACAGATGGCACAGGGGACATCCAAACATCTGAATGAATTAAGTCAAATGGGTGTTGGGAAGTGTGGATTACATTATTGAAAGATTGACGAGTACATTTGCTTAAAGCACACTGATTACAGAAGGGTACAGAATTAAAAACAGTAGGATCACTGATGTGCTGCTGATTGGCTAAGGTGCGGATGACTTGGGGAGATGGATGTCCCAGCCGCCGGTGCCAAAGACTTGGAGTGGTGGTGAGGAGTGCCTGGGGTGGGGAATTAGGCTTGATGGGATACAAGCCATCTCTACAGGGGCCCTGAAACAGAATGGTGTTTGTAATTAGATCTCGAATTACAAAGTGTGTGGGAAAGAAAGTAATGCTGACATGTTGGTCCTTAGTGTACTGTGCAACAGACAAGAGATTTTTGCGGATGGATGGGACATGGAGGACATTAGACAGATGGAAAGCTGAGGAACCAAAGGAGAATTGGACATTACCCGTGTGTGTGATAGGCAGGGTGGTGCCATTGCCCACCATAACTTGGTCTAGTGTGGGAGGATTGGGGTGTGGTGCAGCAGGGGACATGGTGACATGGTTGGTGGCCCCACTGTCAGGATACCAGTTGGGGTCATTGACAACGGTGATGTGAAGTCCGGCGAAGGCTTGGGAAAGATTATGATCTGCTGGTTGTTGAAGTGGGGGACAGGCAGCTGCAACATGTCCAAACTTGTTGCAGGACCAGCATTGAGGACCTTGGGGCCTGGCTGGATAAGTGGGAGGAGAACCAAGGACCCCTGGGGAGTTGTTGGAGGGTGGAAAGCGGCCAGAACCACGGCCGGAGAAGGGCCGGGAGCCGCGGTTAGACCTGGAGCCACGATGGTAATTTGGGCAACCTCTGTGGACATAGAATGTCTGAGGGGCAGGGAAGGGTGTAGGGGTGGGGCAGTGAGTATAGAGGGCAGTGGGCGGCGGATTAGAGACATAGGAGGGGTTGGCGACCTGCTGGGCCTCAAAGGAGAAGAGGCGGGCCCGCAGATCATTGAAGGGTGGGAGGGGAGGGAAATTGAGCATGGCGGTGACGAGCATCATGTATTCTGGTCCTAGGCCACGTAGGACGGCAGTGACCAGATCATTGGGAGAGAAGGGTTCATTAATGGCTGCAAGGGAGTCGGCCAGAGTTTTGGCGTGAGAGAGGTATTCAGAGATGGTCTGCGTGCCTTTTGTGAGAGACATCAACTGGAAACGCAGATTGGTGGCATTAGCAAGGGATTGCTGGGAAAAATTCTGGCGAAGACACTCCCAGATATCTCTGGAGGTTTGAAGACCAACGACTTGGGAGAGAACAGCTTCAGTTAGGGTGGCTCGCAACATGCTGATCAGGGTCTGATCGATTTGGTACCATTGTTGGAAGGCAAGGTTAGGGAGAGGGGCAGCATGGAAGGTAAGGACTGAATCAGAAGTGGCAGAGGTAGGGGAGGACGTCGCACTTGGGGTTGGGAGAGTGGAAGGAGGGGCAGGGCAAGTACCATCTATGAAGCGCCAGTAATTGTGGCCAATGAGGAAGGGCTTAATCTGGCTTTCCCAGAGGAGGTAATTAGATTCAGTGAGTTTGACAGAGACTAGATTAGAGATGTGAGTAGGGGAGATTGAGGGAGTGGAGTAGGAATCGGTGGCCATTTGAATGAGGGAAGAACAAAAAAGGTTCAGTTTGGGAAGAACAGAGGGATCGGCTGTGGTTATCAGACTAGGGGCTCTGATACCATGTAGAAAAGCATAAACCGTATGTTTATTGCTGCAGCCAAAATGGCCTTTTATAGAGGTTTGTTTTAAGGGATAAGACAGAGCAGTTCTTATCCCCTTAAACTGCTTCTAACTGTGTTAGGACAGATGTCCTATATACAAGTTAACTGTAGGTAACTGTCTCGAAATAGGACAGATGTTCTATACTTAGTACTTAACTAATGTCTAGCTGTTACTAGGGACTTAAGGTACACGGGTTCACCCTAGGAACTAATGTACAGTGTGTGCTAGGTGTATATATACATAGTCTAACAATAACCATCTTCAAAAGATCTTGTTTACCCTGGTAATAAAGTTGGCAACTTTTTGGCCATTGTTAATTGTAACAAATGCAGTACAAGAACAATTGCTCTTCAGCTCTTGCACAAAGTTTCACAATCATTTGTCCCCATATCGACCCATTCGTCACGAAAAAGTTATCGCTATCATCACACATTGAAGGCAATGAAGTCAAAGACTTCCCTTTATTACCACCAGCCGAGCCCTCACACGATTTATGACTCATAGATTAAAGAATAATGCTATTTGCATCTTCTAAATTGACCACATTTAGTGATTATGTTGATGTGACAATCAATGAATGGTATTATGTTAATAAATGAAATTATTCTATATTTATATTAGATAATTCATTGATTGCTACATCAACATGATCACTAAATATGGTCAATTTAGAGGGTCAAAATAGCATTGCCCTAGACCAAATCTTCTAACCCACCAAATAAAACTGGTCCAGGTCTCCACTTGAAGCCATCACAAACCACATGAGATCATACTTCTTGTTGTCGTATCTAAGGGTATAGAAGACCTCTTCTTCACCAATCGATTGGTAGCTAAACATGTAGTCATTTTTTTCCGTGACGGTGTCGAAAATAATTTAGGTTTTTCCGTTCCAGAAGGCGATATTCATTTGGCGCCCATCTCCTCTCCAAACCCCAAGCTTCGTGGAGTTGCTCCGGTCGGTGGTCAACGTGAAGAGCCCCCGAGCTGGGTTTTGGGGGCTTACCCAAGATACAAGAATGTGAAAGCTTGGGTTGATTGCGTTTAGGTCAGACAACCCTAGCTTCATTCCAGGCAGGCCGGTATGCATCACGTAGTACACCAAAACTTTTCTATATCATAATACCTGTAAATATATATCGTATATGTTGGTTACGTAATCGACGTCAAAAAAATTACCACATGAATTTATATGAAAATTGTTAAAAAAAATGTAACTAAATTGTTGTTTTCTCTTGTGTCACTAAATTTATAAAACTCATAAAATATTTTGGATTTGAAGATATACAAGTATGGATTGAAAAAAGAAAATAAGAAAACAATAGGAATTTTTATTTTGAGTATATATAATTATATGGAAACTTCAGACCGTGCCTGTATCTGCTTGCTTGAGCACCAAGTTTCCGGAGTCGTGAAGTGTTGCAGTTGAGCTGGGGGTGAAGACAACACGTGCTGAGTTGACAATGATAGTGATAGCCTGAGATGCTTTCGGTGAAGAAGCCAAGCTCCAAAACGCCACCGGCGGAGACCAGGGTTTGATTGTCTCTCAAGGTATCTGAAAGTGTGAGTGTGTGTTTAGTGCATGAGATGGAGATGGTGAGAAAATAAAGAGTGTGGTGTGATGGAGTGAATAATGAGAGGAGGAAGCATAGCCATGGCCACTTACAAAGAATAACGTTGCAAAAGTAATCGATCATAATTCATGAATAGTTCCAACTTCCATATACAAAATGATAATGCTTCTTGAAAGCGTGCCTTATGATTAGTGCACACAGATTGGTTCGTTAGTCAACCATTAATTATGGTTCTTTATTATATATGATTAGACGAGGTTGTAACTTATAATATTGTATTTAATACAAAAGTAGCTACAAACCGCCAATATTTACTTTGTTCAACGCCTTTTCGATGGGAATTCGACGGCTCCTACTCCTTGTGTCTTGTTGCTGTCGACTTATATGGGTGTTAGCGTGTGAAATTTTTGTATATATTACCGTAATATATGAAGTGAGGAACGATTTGAAATTAAGATTATTATTAAAGATTCTCAAAACTCGATATTGGAATGGTTTATATATACAAATTTTAAATAAATATGAAATGATAATACAATATAAAACTATTTAAATTTTACTATAAAATTCGTCAAGACGTTAAATTTCTTAATAGTTCAAGGTATGCACGGACATATTATCAACAAGTCCATTTTTATTTGAACCATATATCATACCATATAAAAATAAATTAAAAAAAATCCTCCATCTTATTTCAGTATAGAACAACTTAGTGGGGAAGCGCCTATATAAACTACTACTACATCAATTTTTCTTTTGAATCATCATTTTCAGATGAACTATAGCTTACACATTAGCCCTAAGGTTGGGCCTATGCTTGAGTATATGATAGTATTAATTTTTACAATTGCGCACAACGATATTGGTGGAGTATATGCGGTATATATCAACCGTATCCTCGTAAGAGTAGATATCAAGATTACCACTATACAACAACCAAAAAAAAAAAAATACTCCCCAAATAGTAATACTAATAGCATATGTAGTAGTTAACTAGTTATATTTAAGTTTTTTTTAATATTTTTTTTTGGGTCCATATGAAATCAGATATCGCGCTGAATGATAAACTAATAAAGAAAAGCCTCCAGTATATATGCAAGAAGAAGGTGCATATATGTAATGAAACTGGTTTATCATGATTAGAAGCGGTCATTATATATCATTTAAAATTATTTTTATAAAACAAAATAACTAAATTAAAGATTGTTTAAAACCCTTGATGTTGTAAAGTAACATAAAAAATGATTGTTAGGAGAAAAAAAACATGGCTTATTACTCAAAATGTTCCCCTAATCGGATTGAGTCTCATTTTACTCCCTGAACTAGATTTTGTTGCAATGTACGACCAAAACTGCACTTCTCTTGTCTCTGTTGCTTTATTTCGTTAGCCAAATTAGTAATATGCATTAATATATAGTGCTTACATGTTAAGCAGAGATTGATGGTTTAATTATTGTGTAAAAATTATTAAAATTTAAAAATTTAAAAAAAAAATTGAAGAAGGAAGTGGATGATGAACAATAAACCAAATCTGAATTTTTCCCACAATCCATTCCCAACCTTCAAATCCAATCCAATCTGATTTTTCATCATCATCATCATTATCTTATTTTTCTTCATTTAATTGGGATTTTGAGTTCTGCAAAAACCCAATCCCAAAAGTCGCAACCTCATAGATGAGGTTTCTGAGAAATGGCTTATCCTCCTCTGTCAAGGCTTTCTAGGAAATGACCCTTCTTCCCCAAAAACCTCCACAAAAAGGCTTTCTACGCATCTCCTCGAATTGGAATATTGTTTTGAGTTGTTCATTGTTGAAATGGTTTTGAATTGTAAGAAGGTGCTAATGGCTTGACAATATCAACTCATACAAAAAATGAACATCAAATTTTTCAGAAAGCTTTGTTCAAACAATCTTTTTAACGGTTATGTTACAGAAAGAGCTCAAATTAATTACAGAGCCACTCGAATCACACAATACAAAGGGCACCATAATCATTTTTGGAGAACAAACAAAAGGAGGCTCAGTGGTATATTACAAGGCACGTAGACAATGAAGTTTTAGAAGTCTCTCATCAAAGTGGGAGGCAGTTTAAAGTGAAGTTGAAATCCAAAAAGTGTTCATGTAGAGAATGGGACCTAAGTGGAATCTCATGCCAACATGATTGTGTAGCAATAACAAGAATGCATGGGGAACTAGAAGCTTAAGTACATGAATGCTACAATAAATATGCTTATTTTAGATGATATGACAAGATCATTGAGTTAATGACAAGTGAATATGAATGGTCATCCTCTGGTTTACCTTCTTTGAAGCCCCCAACATACCAAAAACAACCAGGTAGACCAAGGAAAAGCAGAAAAATGTTTGCTGGTGAGGCAGACTTACCTTCAAATGCAACAAAGATTGGAAGGTACCACTTTGAGACGAAATTCAGTATTTGTGGTGAATTAGGGCATAGGCTTAACAAGTGCAATGTATAAATGACTCTAGTTAAATTGATGCTCGTTTGCTACTTGTTTAGTGTTGAATTTGAATTTGACATATTATAGATAGATTACAGATAGATATGGTATAAGCTGAATTTGACATATTTGGATGCTTGTTTCGTTTTGAATTTAACAGGAGCCTATCATAAATAAGGCAAAAACCTTGGGGAAGGAAAATAAGGGAGCTAAAGAATAGAGGGCACAAGCTAAGGTGAGCGGAACATGTAACGACCCAGACCTTCTCGAGTTGGGAAATGACCATTTTACCCCTGATCAAAGTTAAAGAGTTGACTTTTTTACCTAGAAAGTTTTTTGGCAATTCCTAGAATGTCGTTAGTGAGGTCTCGATCTCCCGAGTACGTTGACAGATGGCACGTCAGAAACGAAATTCGTATGGATTTGCTTTTGGTCTAGGATATGTTGGGGAAATTTGGTAATTTTTATAAAAAAAGTATTTTGGTAAATTTGTCTTGAGTTATTATGTTGGACCAATTGGACAGAGACAAGTGTCCCTTATCCCTTAGATTGGTGTGTTGCCGACTTGGTGGAGGGTTATCAGTATTATGCTTTGATTAAAATTAATATTTTTAGGTGTTTTGATGGTTTTAGCCGAGAAAGAAAAGTTGGGATGAGAGTGAATGAAACACAGAAGAGAAGCAAGCAGAGAGGAAGAAAGATAGGAGAGAAAGAGAGAAAGGTCTGAGAAGAAGAAGGAGAGGTTAAGATCGTGTGAGCATGATGTTGAATCCGTGAAGATTTTCGGGTTTGAGTTGATCAAATCGAATTTTGGACAGGTAAGCTTGAAATCAAGCTAATAAACATGTACTTTAGGTATCTGCGATCCTAATAAGTACTTTAGGTGCAATTTTGGATGTGTGAAGTGCCCAAAAATCGAGAACGATCCTCGGTCATGAGTCTCGATGGGCGACCTCATTTTAGGTAAATTTTCATTCGTTTGATTGTATAGATTTGTTCTTTAGATAGATTAGAGTAGGTTGGTCAAAGTAGATTTGAAAAAAGACTAGAAACTAGGGCAAAGAGGTGGGGTCGGGTCGCCTGGTCTAGCAACCCGAGTTGCAGAAAAATGGGTCATGATGGGAGGTTGAAGACGCTGTTATAGTGCAGGCACATGGCTCCCACGCGCAGCCACTTTAGGTGGCGCATAGGGAAATATGCAGGGGTATTTTGGAAAACGATCAACACGATTTTCGATGCAATCATTGTATCAAACATTTTGTCACATGTTTCAAGGCAATTAGACACCATCTCGGAGTAGTTTCGGTTGTCTAAAGCGCATATTTATTATTTAAAAATTAATAGAAAATTTCCTGAAATTAGGGTTTGTGTAGGGAGGTTACCTAAAGGTTCGGGAAACCTTAATAACTTTGTATTGCACTATTGGACAGGAGACGGGACCCCCGGGATTGACAAGGAACGCGATTAAACGACAGAACTGCACTGTGAGTGGATGTTTTATTTCATTAAAATATTGTGCATGCATATTTATGATTTTTAAATGTTTCCTATGTGTTTTGATGGTAATTATCCGATTGAGTATTTTATTGGAATTTCGGAGAATTTTATGAATATTTAATTACACTGTTTTCGAGGATTATCTTCAAGTCAGAGCGTGCTTTGTGATTGAATAGAGTCGACTATTGAATTATGAGTGAATTCATATGAAATTGAATGTTTTGGAAACCCCTTGAAGGCTCGTTTTACGATGTGTTCTTAATTGGTTTCTTTTTTCTCGGTTTGTTATTTAAATTCTAGATTTGAGCCGAACAAGGTTTGATTGATGGAATAAAGTGGTTTTTCTAAGAAAATATGTTTTATATGATTTTCTGTATAGTTTTATGACGTTTTGGCCTTATAGGCACGCTTTACAAGGAAATGAGTTTAAACTTTATTTGGAGCTTATGCTCGATATTCTGATTGTGGACTTGGATTGTGAAACATGATATGATATGTTATGATGAAATGTGATAGTGAGTTGTGATGTGAGCACGTGTTTCTCGATAATGCTTGTTGGATGTGGGTCTTAGCCGTCGAGCCGAGGCTCCAGATCCAGAGACTAGTGACTATGATTATGATACTAATATGATCCCATTTGGATGTATGCTGGTCTTGTCTTGTTGTGACGACTCAGACGTCGAGCAGGGCACCAGTTCCTGAGTCAATGTCACTCGGACGTCGAGCAAGGCTCCAGTTCCCGAGTAATTGTCTACCAGTAGTGCACTTGAGATATGATTGATTATGCTTTTGTTTGAGAATGTTGCATGAGTTGTGATGTTGATGTGGTGATTGGTAATGTTTGTATGATTGATTGATTATGACGTGTATGGATTTGTGTGATTTTGGCTATGTTATGGATACGTAATCGTATGCGTGTTGGTTATGTGTTGGCTATTTTACGTATTTCAAGGTTGTAGTTATTTGTACTTTACAAAGATTTATAACTTGTATGCGTGCACAGGTTTCTAAAACGTAGGGTAAACTTGGGTTATTTTTAAAAGAATGTTTTAAAACTATTTCTTTTCGTCCACTCACACTTTCTATGTTTTACTTTCCCTCTAGACTGTGGCACGACGACTTCAGGGGACTCTTTTGGAGTGGAGGCATAAACGTGGTTTATGTGTTAGTGTAAGAGTTGTATATTGTTATGTTTTTCGATCTGATGCTCTGTACTTGTAAATATGGAAGTATGTATCCCTAGTATGACAGTTGAACATTTGAGGTTATGAAGTTTTCCTTGTCTGCTTTTGTCTTTTGAAATGGTAACTGTCAGACGGGAGCAGGATCCCTCGAGGTTGTCTAGCGGTTTCGAGAGGGGTCCTGTCAGAATAACTGCAGATTAGGTACAAAAAAAGGTGCAAGTCAAACAAGGATTGCAGATGAGTCATAACCACAACCCTAAACACAAGCCCAATCACAGCCCCCATCACAAGCCTAATCATAAGCTCAATTACAAGCCCAATCCAAAGCCTAACCACATGCATAATCATAAATAAGCTTATACCAACCACCTCCAGTTGTGCTAGTCTTGTCTCAGATCACTATAACTCCACAACCACAAACACAGCCTTTATCGAATCCTCCTCAATTGACTCAAGTGATAGAAATTTTACCAAGAACAATAGATGTACTCCTAGGAAAAACCTTTACGTGTAATAACTTTGCAAGTGCACAAGACGTGTAGATAGTATAGATGCAAGCAAAGGTCGATCCCATAGAGACTTGCTCAACAATGTCCAATTCTTTTTGGTTCGAGTGACTTTAGTGAACTAATTAATGAAAAAATTGGGGGTTTATGACGTTGGAATGAAAGTGAATTAACTAATATTAACTAACTAAGTCAAGCTAGGGTTTCTATCCGCCTTTACTAATTATAGTTCCGTTAGATTTTCTTGATTAGATTACTATACATGTTTATGAATTAAGTGCCCGTGCTGGGGTCTGGCTAAAGCTCACCCCACACATATTATCTTCTCTTATATTGCATGTTTAAGCATGATGTGCCCGCCCCTAAACAACTATTACCGATGGTGCGTGATAATGCATGAAATATGAAGAAGATTTAATGACACTACACTATCCCTAGAAAAGTGATGTGTGATTCTAGTGAGTCATGAATTTAGATTACAAATAAGATTCCCCATCTTAAACGTGATGCTACAAATTGCAGGGTGAACACAAACCTCGAGGTGATCCGTCAAGTAATTACATCAACAATTATACACAAATAAGGTAGCTAAGCTTATAATCATAAATTGAGTTCATGAAGCGCAGTAATCTAACAAATCCAGACATGCATAACAATCATAATCAAGAGCCAGAAATCTAAGTACGAACTAACATGGTTAGGGCTTCAAGTACCCCTAGCCCTAATTACACTACTCAAACATTATTGAATTAAGCAAAGACATAAAAGAAAGATGCATAAACATAAATAAAGCAATAAATAATAAAAGGAATGAAGGAAAACTCCCTCAAGGTAGATGTACTGAATTTGAAGATGCTTGAATTAAAAAGAGTGCTTGAACTAAGATTGCAAAACTCTAAACTAAGAACATGAATTGAATTACTATTAAGTCTAAAATTTGGTAGAGTTCCAGGGACCTTCAAGACGTAAATTCGGTCCCCCTTTTCATAAACCCTAATACCTCTATTTATATGAGAATAATTAATCCTCTAAAAATTAGGAAATTTTTATCCAATTCTATAAGGAAAAGGCTTCCTAAATAATTAAGAAATCTAATTAAAAACCTTTCCTACAAGTAAAGGAATTGAAAATAAGAATACAAAAGGAAATAGGACTAAAATCCTTATAAAATATGGAGATTAGGTATGAAAGGAAGTTGGAATTATCCAAAAATAACCCAAACTCAGAATTAAACCTTTAGGATCAATTTTGGTGGTCAACACCGAATTTTTTTGGTCAAAGGGTGCTGTTGTGGCTTTTGGTAGACGCTCACTGGATTGGGAAGAGCTACTTCAATATGCGCGCGCAGAAGAGTCAGGCAGCATGTTCGGCAAGTGACTACCGAATGGGGCCGTGCTACAGTAACATGCGAAGGACTCCTCTGATGCCTATTTCGGTGGATGTCTACCGAATTCTTATGCCATTTTCTTTCCTTCGTAACTTCTTCGTTTCAACTCCAATTTAGGTGATTCTTTCGCCTAAATTCTCGTAATTTCAAACTCTATTTTATTCTAAACATTCTCACAAAATATATAATTTTCTCCAATTGTATAGAACGAAATATTAACAAAACATAAGTAAAAGGGTATTAAATCATGGATAAAATATGCATAAATTATGACCTATCATCAAAGCTTTTATCCTAAGAAACTTATATTTAAATCTCCAGCGAGGAAGAAGAAGTAGAAGACAAAATGATAGGCTTAGTTTAGTAGCTGGTAATAGTTTTTGGGAGATGGCCTTTGTTTAGTAGCTGGCAACAGTTTTTGGGAGCTGGCCCTAGTTTAGTTCGCCTTAGTTTAGTAGCTGGTCATAGTTTGGTATAAACTGGTTTGATGTATGATGGTTTGGTGTATACGGACTTATGAGTTTAAATACACCATGTACTCGCACAGTTGTCACACTTTGTACTTTATATTAGAACTTTTGAGTTTAAATGCACCCTGTAATAGACTAATTAACCCACTTATGCAAAGTAGATAATGCAATTGGATGTAATATGGTTCAATTCTTGTACTTTTGTAATGAATTATGCTTTCAATCTCAAGTTCATCTCTTCCTTACTTACAAATTTTAAGCTTAGTTCATTGCATATTTCGAGGGCTTTTATGTTTAAATTCACCATATACTTGCAATTTTGTCATACTTAATTTGCACGATGTACTAAACATTTTAGTTTAAATGCACCATATAACAAATGAGATTGCCCTTAGTGCATTCCATATTCCATTTCAATTGCATATTTCATTCCATATTTCATTTCAATTTCATATTTCATTTCATTTTCCATATTTAATTTAAATTCCATATTTCATTGCATCCTTAAAAAATAACCATTTTACATTGCACAGTCACAACAATCCACACATTACATGACAAATTATATTACCATTACAATAACTTAAATGTTAGGATCTATTACAAAATTGGATTGTTAGACAGTCCCAAATTACTTAAACATCAAGATTCTTTACAACCACCACAAGCAGAGCAACCCATAACTTACTTGTCCAAGCTTTGCTCTTCTTCAATTCCTCTTCCATTTTCCCATTTTTCCTCAATAACCCAAGTATTATTTCCTTGGAGTGATGACACATTTCAGGATCAAACCATTCCCAAGACCCACAATTGCTTCCTTACATTTAAGCGCACCTGATAAGCACTAATTTACTCAATACGAGTAAATCAATGTCAACAATCCTAGCAATTGAAGTAAAATTGAACATCATTAAACTAAAATTGAACTCTTAAACCTAAATAAGATTCCAAACCTGCTGTATGAACAAATATAAAGTCAAATTGAATCTCTAACCCCTAAAATTACCATCCACCATCAATTCAACAACCAATAAAAATTTATGAACTTTCATTATACCAAAATATGGACAAACTTCGAATCTTCTACTAGAATTTCTATTAGTCCACAAAGTCTTTATTTTGCATTTTTTCTTCCAGTAACAACTTTTTACTTCAAGGTCGTTCATCTCTTCTTCTTTGACGAGGGGAACAATGATAGGACTCGTCCCAAATCCCCCCAGGATTAACGTGGGACGTGCCTACTCCCGTCTGACGAAGTGTCAGACAAGGGATAATTCCAACCTTAGCCCCAAACAGGGCTTCTAGAGTGCGCCATGATCGGAGGAGGAGTGTGATGTCTCGGTCTCCACTACAGCCCGCATCCGCGATCAACCTGAAGGGTATTAAAACCATTGAAAACTATGAGTGGACGAACAAAAGTTTATAAAATCATTTTATAGAAAAAAGACATTTATGCCCTTCACTAAAAAGCATGCATGCATTTGAAAACCAGATATCAAACTATTAGGGCCTTAGCCTAAAACCGTGAATCAAAACATATGGGAACACAACCCAAAACCAATACCAGTGGAACTCAGCCCAAAATCAAAATAGTAGGGACTCAGCCCAAATCCGATACATGTAGGTCTCAGCCAAAAACCAATATATGTGGGTCTCAGCCCAAAATCGATCCTCGACATCCCTGATGCCTAACATCCGAGATGTCACAACCAATACCACTGTCACGGTTCCAAACTACACGTGCTACTCGTGGTCTCAAATCCCAAGTCTCCCTAGGGTCCACCCAGGTCAATTGACAGGGCCCGTCCCTGAAGGACAAAGTTAACCGTGCCCGGTCCTGCTCCCGTTTGACAAGTCAACTGAAAGTCCGAAACTACCCTTCAGCACCTGCCAGACAAGAGATATTTGCGCCGGTGCCCGCTCATACCTCCACCTCTCAAATAGCCTCGATCATCGCGCCACGACCTGAAGGGTCAATAAAACAGAAAAGGTGTGAGTGGACAAAAATGACCTCTTATAAAAACATTTGCCAAAATACATTCTTACCCTCCAGTTTTCACAAACTTGCATGCATATCGTAAAACATGAGTAATAGTATGAAATCATTCAAGTATGAACAGTGGACCGATAAAATCAAAACATATTTTCCCATGGTCCATAAAACTCATGTTCACCAAATCAGTTCATGTGATAAAGCATCAAATCCCGGCGAACCCGTACTCAATACCAGTACGTCATCACAAACAACATCAATCAGCACTAATCACCAGTGCACAATAAATATATCAATCCAATCAATCCGCACTACTCACAAGTGCATAAAATATCACAAATCACATCTGCACTACTCACAAGTGCACAATCAATCAAACTGCACTACTCACAAGTGCTACACTACGCGTAGGCCAATATCTAGTCACACTCTCGGGAACAGACACCTTTGGGCTCAACCCCCTCGGGCTCAGTCACCTCTGGGCGAACACATCCCCAGGCTCAGACCCATTCGAGTGGTACATCCAGGCTCAGTCTCATCCGAGAAGCTGACTACCATAGGATCAACTCCGGATCCTACAATCACATCCCCCAAGCTCCGGTCGTCTGGGCAATCCCCCCAAGCTCCGACCGTCTGGGAATATCACAATCACAATAAAAACTATCTCGGGAATTACATCCCAAAACATTTCAATCAAATCTTGTCTTCATACAAAGTCAAGATCGTTCCCAACTAGGTCTCAAGCCCAAAATACCATTTACACGTACTTCTTTAAAATCACCTTTTAAAACAATAAAATAATCCAGAAATCATCATTGACTTACCAACTAAGTCAAAACATCATTTTAGAAATCATTTAGACTCCGGGCCTAGCCCAAAACATCATTTACACTTTCCTCGTAAAACGTGCCCGAAAGACTGATTAAAATAATCATAAAATCACAAAAATCATTAATTTCACAAATTCACAAGTGACTCCAAATCCGAGTCAAAATCACTATTCACTTGGGTTCTCACGCCCAAAATAACATTATCACGCAAATCCATGCGTTGCAACCTCCGTTGCTATTTTCACTTAAATCCACGAAATTGACCCTTGACTCATTCCCGAGTCACCACATCATTTTTCAATCCATGACTCAATAATCCGAGTCCAACCATTATTTTCAATCAATTTCAATCCCGGACTCATAAAATAAGTCCAAACATCATTTTTACCAAATTTCGTAATTTCTCGAAAATAGCCCAAAAATAATAATATAATAATCATAAAACCGAGAAATTACCGGATTGAAACATAAATCATGCCCAAGCATATAAAATCATATAATAAGGCATTTAAATCATATATGCATGCATCACGGTTAGAAAACAAAGTCCACTCATACACACCGTCCAAAACGGTTCGTTTCCGAGCTGCAACGTTTTTCCGTAAAATCTGGAAATCACAACTCCTGTCCAAAATCATTATAGAGGGTTACTAACATCTCAAAATACATCATATAATTTTCCCCAATTTTTCCGGAATTTAAATACGTATTTAACTCGTAAAACAAAACTTCGGAACCAACGTTAAAATGTTCGTTACACTGAGAGGATCAAAAGTCATGTTGACCTCACATTGAGACTAGGCCAGAGGTGCCCTCACGCGCCGCCGTGAGTGGCTGCGCGTGAAACCCACGCGCCTGCTACAGTGTCGCCGTTCCTACCCGTTTGTCTGGTAAACAGGTCATTTAACCCGCGATCAGACCCGGTTCCAATCCTATCAATTCGACACCAATTACAACAATTGGACATTCAATTAGTTTCGAATTAAGTTCAATTAGAGATATGTGGACTCAATTACAAACAATCTTACCTCTAACCTCACGATCCCAGACTATTATTCGAAGAACATTCGAACCCTGTTCATCATTCGAAGTCCTTCACTGTCACACGATTTCTTTCAATTGATTCAACAAGAAGCATCAAGGGACTCATGTAAACTCTTTCCCCCAACCCAATTGCATCAATCGAAGCCTCAAATTCCAAGACTCAAGCTCGACATTCCTCACTGTTACCAGACCCAGTTCAGAGCCAATTGGGCCTCAATTCTTCTCGTTTTTGATCTGGTTCCACTCGTCTCAACCTCA
Organism: Prinsepia uniflora; assembly: GCA_032719365.1. NCBI lineage: Eukaryota > Viridiplantae > Streptophyta > Magnoliopsida > Rosales > Rosaceae > Prinsepia > Prinsepia uniflora. Next base: position 58,673,136 of record CM064862.1, read on the forward strand.
GGAAGCTACTTCTAAGCTCCAATTCGATCCTCACGGCTCACGGTTCAAAATCCGAATTCCCCCCCCCCCCCCCCCCTTAAAATTCGAAAATTCGAATTCCCAAATTCAAGCTTTCTCTCGACCCCTCGTGTTTCCTTGCTATTTTAATCTCAATACTCTCTCAATTCCTCACTCTCTGGTTCAGAAATGGAAGAGAATGGTGGACAATTTCGAACTCCCCATTCTCTGCTTCTCAGTTGTGCACGGGTAAGAAAACACAAAGAGATTAATGGAAATTAAAGGATAATTAATTAATTAAAAATAATAAAACATCATAATTAGGTCTCCCCAAAAACATGGATCCTGGTTTTATGCCTGAATTTAAGGGATGAGTGACACTTGTCACTCATCCAAGTGTGTTCAGTCACCGGGTACTGTTCATATTAAAATATTATTTTAATCCCGTTCATTCGGTTAATCGAGCCCGATTCCGTGACCATAACCTCGTCGTCGAATCTCCGATTTCGGCATGCCGCCTGTCGTTGGATTCGTATCGAAGAGACCTACGTAACGGTCCTTGACCCTCGTCCATCGGACCTCCCGATCAAAAAGTCAACATTTGGCCCCAATTAACCAAAATTACCAAAATGCCCCTCAACATCCGAACATCATAACTTTCTCCTCGAATGTCGGAATCGAACGTGCCACCTGTTTATGAACTCGTGACGTCCCGAACTACGTCACAGTCATCGGTCAAAGTCCGTTTGACCGCCCGACCTAAAAGTCAACATTTTGACCACGCTAGGGGCAAAACGGTCATTTTGCACGTTTCGTCCGATTTCACCCAACTAATCCCCGATTAGTCATTCTAAATCATAATTAATTAATATTCAATCCCGATATTCGGGACGGGTCATTACATCAATGACCCGCAGATCAATAACCCTCCCTAGGGGGAGGTTTTAATCTTTGGTAATCCTACTCCTGAGTCACTATACGGACCAGTTGCTCCGTGCAATGACCCCTCGCAAGCAATCCCAATGACTACTCTAGGATATTACGAGACGTTTGGAGGAGACAACCCGCCACTCCAGGATACTACGAGACGTCTGGAGGGCAACCGTTCGTGAGGATGGTATACGGAAAACCATTTCAAATCATTCAAAGGGCTACGCCTGGGTTTTTCCTAAAACCATCACAAATCCAAATATGGGTCTCTAACCTAAAATCATGTTTATAAGTCATAACTGGGCCACATGCCCGAATTCGTAAACCAACGGGGCCCCCGGCCTGATATCATAACCAACTGGGCCTCAAGCCCGATCACATAACTCAAATGGGTCTCTAGCCCGATTTCTCATTAAATCAAATGGACTCCAAGTCCAATGATTTCCAACCAAATGGGTCTCATGCCCGATTCCATTTTTCCAAATCCAAAACCTTTCCATAAAACCATCAAAGAAATGCTAGCACATATAAGCACCGTATAAAACCAAAAACCTCAAAATACGTGAAAATACGTAAATACTAATACACCACAAACAAATGCACTCATGGCATCACAAACATGTTCATAAACTCATATAAAAAATTTATGCATTCATCAATTTAGAAAACAAGTTCCACTCACAAACCGTCCAAGTTACGCCTCGATACGCGCGCCATAAGCCATTCCCGGGCCAATCACCGTCTCCGGGGTTCCCAAACCTGTCCAAATCATAATAGAGGGTTACTAACTACCTCATTAACCTCTCATTGAAGTCCCGTAATTTTCCCAAATTGTTAACTATTTTTAAACTCGATCCTAAACCTTCGGACCTCCCAAACTATATCGAAACGATGTCCGATCGACTCGAAACTTATCCCAAAATGTTCATTACATCGAATAGATGAAATTACATGTTGGAAACTTCCCCAAAAGTTAGCCCATGAGCCGCCCAAAAGTGCTACGCGTGAAGCCCACGCGCCCTGTACTGTTCTTTTTCAACCTCCAGCCAGATCGGTCCGAACTAGTCCACCTGCAATCCGGTCCAATTGGACCGGCGTGACCGATCTAGGTCCATTCCCTCCTATTTTTTCATCCTTTTTCTTCCTTCTTTCCACCAATCTTCCCTAATCTATCCTATGAATCATTTTATGCAATCAAAACAAGGAAAACAATCCTAAAACCTATTGGTTCAATAATCCAATTAAACCCAAAATTTCCTATCCATGTTTTGGGCATAACCAAGGGCCAAAACTCAATCCTAAGGGTTCCATTAAGCTCCTAGGTTCATTATAAGAAGGTTTAGGGGTTTAGATTGGGCCTACCTTGCTTGAAATGAAATTCGGTGGGTAGCCACCGAAAATCCTTCACAGCCGTTGTATGGCCGGCTCAGCCGTCCTCAGCCGCCATTCCTGATTCCACACGACTCAAAAAACCCCCCACAACATCACCCAGTCATTAGAAGCATCCCCTAACGTTCAAACCAAAAATTCGAATTTGAAATCAAATAGGGGTTCTCGGGTTTACCTGTTTCCCATGGGTTCCTGTGCCGTCCACGGCGGTTCTGTCACCTCTTCACGGCCTCTCTCAATCCCTCACTCCCCTCAGCCACTCTTTTGGCCTCACGCAGATTTGATTGGGGGAAGGGGTGGTGTTTGGTGGTATCGGGTTTGGATGGATGAACACAGACAAAGGGGATGGATATCCATGTATCTTTGTTAGGTGGGCAATAGATGGGTGACACTTGTCACTCATCCATTGGGCCTGATTCAAATATCTGGGGCCTGATCCATGTATCAAAGCTTCCGTGAACCGTAACTTTCCCGCCGAATGTTCAATTTTGACGTGCCGCTTGTATACGGACTCGTGACATCCCGATATACGTCACTGTCATTGATCCTCGTGCATCAGACCTCCCAGGTCAAAAGTTAATTTTTTTCCCTCATTTAGGGGCAAAATCGTAATTTCGCCCTGAACGTCCATTAATCCTCGGCTAATCTCCGATTAGCCTCACTAACCCGTAATTAGTCTTAATTAATCCTTTAAATTAGGGACCGGTCATTACAAACTTCCCTCCTTAAAGAATTTCGTCCTCGAAATTCCTACTAACCCAAATCCACAACTAACTGTGGAATCCAATCACGTCCCAAGTAGGGGGTACTCTCGTGTAATCATACACGTACAACACAACCACCGTACTCATCTGTACTTGCTGTCACCGGAGCCTCCAAAGCTCCAACTCATTCTTGAGAAACTGCACGTCAGCTCGTAAGTCTCACTCGAGACAAATTGTCGGTGTCCCACTTGCCACTCACTTTGACATGTTAGCAATACCAAGCTGACATCATAGTCGGTTTTTCAGCTTGACAACCTTTCTCATCCGACAACCGAAGCCGATATCCTATTCAGAATCTGATCCATCAACATCCGCTAGATTCTGCCATCACAATGGCAAGAATTGCACCTTGCAGACCATACTCAAACCTATGCCATTTACCGACCTCGGTAATCATATCAGCCAACGCTCCCATTTTCTCATACTCATGCCTATACTGACTCTCCTTAGAGTCCCATCAATCCTTACCAATCCGAACGCATCGGATACTGATTACATCCATCACCACCTTATGTCATAACCATCGTGACCAGCTGATAACTCCAGGCTCCACTACGCTTTTGTTGAGCTACTCTAATCTCGACTCACTCTTGAGTCCCCATATCGTATCTCGTGTCACTCCGTGACCTACGCTGAAATCTTAACTCACTCGATTCCCAAACCGTCACATCACGTATTCTTTCGAAACACATTCGATATCGTACCCATCCTAGGTGTTTCTGGACCCCATCGAATACTTGTCTTAGTAGAGATAACACGTCTGCACTGCAGGGTTCCCTTAGTCATCCAAGACTTGAGCCCCTGCTCACATTAATTACTGAACCCTACCAATCCACTCTGCTCGAGCACACAGTATTCGACGCCCGGTCATCATCTCATCATGTCGGGACACATTCGATTATAATCCCCGTCGAACTGTCACTATCGGATCTAATCTGATAGCCATCTCATGTCCATCTAGGACTCTATCCATTCGACAAAACATTCATACTCTCGGGGAACTCCAAACCCAACGTACCGATTGACCGTGGTCAATCCCATCATCCAATGTGCACAACACACCGGTGCACCCACATCATGTCAATCATCAAGGCGCTACACGGCCTGTTCAAGGACTGCACTCTAGCAACGTCCAACCACATAGCGTCCACACTCCAACCATGGCTCGGACCTCAATCGTTCGTCACCGGCGAACCTCAATCCATCACATACTCTACTCTCATATCCAAGACAGATCACACACTCCCATATCCAACTTCTATCATGTCATCTCACCAACTATTCCAAAAGATTCTTCCACAGTCTTACCAGACGATTCTCCTCTGCTCCTAGCTTAGCATAATCAGCAAGCCAATTCAACCCATCTGGTGCAACCAAGCACCATCTGCTAACGAGCAGAAAATGAGAAGTCACACTCAGTGACATCTATAATGTTCGTCCACAATGCGGAATCAAGTACTCTCCTCATCGTCTCAATCGCACCCTCTCTTGATTCCAATGTTCCAATAATTTTGTAAGCATACTCTCACTGATGATCCTGTCTCATCAGTCAGATTTCTTCTCAAACAAGCTTATATAAAACTCAAGAAGTATGGCCTCCCGTAGTCGACCAAAACCATTTCCCACTGGACTCCCAAGTCTTCAACTCACTCGGACCATCCAACCACGTGTCCGTAAACAATCCAACTCGCATGTCCATTTATGACCGTTTATGCACATCCAAAAGGATGTTAATTCCTCCTATCCTGATGTACCGCTCGGCCGAAGAGTCACAACAGATTCCTACTGTGATCTGCAGCCAAATCTCTGCATATCACCACAACTGACCAGCCGACCCTTACGTCATAAAACGTCACTTACGTCATCCATTTATACCTTTTTATCCAATCACCACTTAGGCATTTCAACCTTTTACGTTACCAATCCTGGGCACACACTCGTGCCTCAAGTCTCGTATTATCAGGGAACTGGTCACTAAACCAAGTACTCCGCGTGCCTCGCACTGAGCCACTCAGGATCCTCTCTATCCCGCTCAGTGCCCACCGAACTCACATGCTCGCCACTCTAGGCACATCTACTATCCAGTCAGCATACTGGTTCGCACGTCCCAACTCTATAGGATCAACTCCAGCACTCATAATCATATGATCCGTCCAAGGGTATCTAGGGCACCTGTCACTCATCCAGGTATATCCCACTGATCACAATCACCTCTGCAGAGGTAGTGTGGCACACTTGCCAACACCCAAAGTCATCGTCTCATTCTGCGATCGCACCCAGTCGTAACCGAGTTGAATCCAGAATCTATGCTTGTACTGTGCGTTACTCACGCACCCTCATATCCTCGTCACGACTGACGAATCTCCATTGTCTTAGTTGTCATGGCAACTTGAGTCTATCCACTTGATAAGACTCGATTACATCCATCGATAGCAAGGTCTGCCACAACCGCGTGCATACCCATCTCAGAAGCATTCTGATATCGAGACTCCAAATCCATGCGTCAACCCAGTGCTGGTACTAACTGCGCAATACGTTATATCCCCTGATCGGTCCACCTCAAGATCTTATCGACAAGTACCACTCTCCTGGTAACTTGTTTGATCAATCACCAATTAGGGGTTATCACAAACCCGGCTGCTCACTGCAGCACGTCCATCTTGACCGATACATCACTCTCGACTCCGGAAAGTCGTCACAAGGGGTTAACTGGTATACAACCACCCAGTAACCACAATCCGAGGACCTCGTCTTCTCGTAACTCTACGACCTCCAGCTGCTGGGCCCACAAGAAACTAGCCCTACTCGATGTCTACCACTGCTCAACCACGACATGTCATAAGATATGACATCTATACCGTGGTAATCCCTATCAGTCGACATCCCTTCGGGATTCGAGACACTACAATGTGGCAACACATGCCAAAACAGTTCAACTTTCCTATTTCCAAACAGTCTCAACTAGGGTCATCCATGGCCTCCACTGATGTCACCTTGGCACAATCCCCTATCTGCCATAACCTTACCGTTGAACGGTCATAATTCCGTAACATCATCATACTGGGGCAACCCGCTCAATAAATCTCATCCATTATTAACACTACGACTCTAAGCTGTTAGATTCTCATGTACATCGATCCTACTCGGGATCCAACCTCACTACCAAGCGGCATCCTTGACAATCGAACCCTAAATCATTGCACCTCGTGCCAAACATAAACTAACTAGGGTTCGATTCCACTGAACCCTCATACTCTTACCCTAACTATCGGGTTGTTACCACTACAGAGACATCACATCCTCAACCTACGCGTCACACTGAGAGCAAAACATGCTCTAACACCACTTTGGTATTAGAGTACCACTGGAAAACCTTACTCAGAGCGCACAAACCTCGCTCTGATACCACTTGACAGGACCAGTCCCAAATCCTCCCGGGATTAACGTGGGACGTTCCTTCTCCCGTCTGACACGAAGTGTCAGACAAGAAAAAATTCCAACCTTAGCCCCTCACAGGGCTTCTAAAGTGCGCTAGGATCGGAAGAGGAGTGTGATGTCTCAGTCTCCATTACATCCCGCATCTGCGATCAACCTGAAGGACATTTAAACCATTGAAAGCTGTGAGTGGACGAACAAAAGTTTATAAAATCATTTAACTGAAAAGAAGACATTTATGCCCTTCATTAAAAAGCATGCATGCATTCGAAAACCAGTTATCAAACCATTAGGGCCTTAGCCCAAAACTGTGAATCAAACCATCTGTGAACTCAGCCCAAAACCAATACTAGTGGGAACTCAAACCAAAACCAAAATAGTAGGGACTTAGCCCAAATCCGATACATGTGGGTCTCAGCCCAAAACCAATATATTTGGGTCTCAACCCAAAATCGATCCTCGGCAACCCTGATGCCTGACATCAGAGATGTCACAACCAATACCATTGTCACGGTTCCAAGCTACGCGTGCTACCCGAGGTCTCAAATCCCATGTCTCCCCAGGGTCCACCCAGGTCAATGACCCACAGATCAATGACCCTCCATGGGGGAAGGTTTTAACCTCTAGTAATCCTGCTCCTAAGTCACTATATGGACCGGTCACTCCGTGCAATTAACCCTCACAGGAAATACCCTGTGACTACTCCAGGATACTACGAGACGTCTAGAGGAGACAACCCGCCACTCTAGGATACTACGAGACGTCTGGAGGGCAACCGTTCGTGAGGATGGTATACGAAAAACCATTTCAAATCATTCAAAAGGCTACGCTCGGGTTTTCCATAAAACCACCACAAATCCAAATATGGGTCCTTGACCCGAAATCATGTTTATAAGTCGTAACTAGACCTCATGCCCGAATTTGTAAACCAACGGGGCCCCCGGCCCGATATCATTACCAACTGGGCCTCAAGCCCGATCACATAACTCAAATGGGCCACTAGCCCGATTTCTCATTAAATCAAATGGACTCCAAGTCTAATGGTTTCCAACCAAATGGGTCTCGTTCCCAATTCCATGTTTCCAAATCCAAAACCTTTCCATAAAATCATCATAGAAATGCTAGCACGTATAAGCACCGTATAAAATTGAAAACCTCGAAATACGTGCAAATACGTAAATACTAATACACCACAAAAAAATGCACTCATGGTGTCACAAACATGTTCATAAACTCATATAAAACATTTATGCATGCATCAATTTAGAAAATAAGGTCCACTCACAGACCGTCCAAGATGTGTCTCGATACGCGCGCCATAAGCCATTCTCGGGCCAATCACCGTCTCCGGGGTTCCCAAACCTGTCCAAATCATAATAAAGGGTTACTAACTACGTCATTAACCTCTCATTGAAGCCCCGTAATTTTCCCAAATTTTTAATTATTTTTAAACTCGATTCTAAACCTTTGAACGTCCCGAACTATATTGAAACGATGTTCGATCGACTCGAAACTTGTCCCAAAATGTTCGTTACATCGAATAGATGAAATTACATATTGAACATATCCCCAAAAGGTGGCCCACACGCCCTCATGCGCCGCCCAAAGGGATTGCACGTGAAGCCCAAGCGCCCTGCACTGTGCTTCTTCAACCTTCAGCTAGACCGGTCCTAACCGGTCCACCTGCAATCCGGTCTAACTGGACCGGCGTGACCGGTCGAGGTCCATTCCCTCCTATTTTTTCATCCTTTTTCTTCCTTCTTTCCACCAATTTTCCCTAATCTAACCTATGAATCATTTTATGCAATCAAAACAAGGAAAACAATCCTAAAACCTATTGGTTCAATAATCCAATTAAACCCAAAATTTCCTATCCATGTTCTGGGCATAACCAAGGGCCAAAACTCAATATTAAGGGTTCCATTAAACTCCTAGGATCATTATAAGAAGGTTTAGGGGTTTAGATTGGGCTTACCTTGCCAGAAATGAAATTCGGTGGGTAGCCACCGAAAATCCTTCACAGCCGTTGTATGGCCCGCTCATCCGTCCTCAGCCGCCATTCCTGATTCCACACGACTCAAACAACCCCCCACAACATCACCCAGTCATTAGAAACAACCCCTAACGTTCAAACAAAAAATTCGAATTTGAAATCAAATAGGGGTTCTCGGGTTTACCTGTTTCCCATGGGTTCCTCCGCCGTCCACGACGGTTCTGTCACCTCTCCACGGCCTCTCTCAATCCCTCACTCCCCTCAGCCACTCTCTTGTCCTCACACAGATTTGATTGGGGGAAGGGGTGGTGTTTGGCGGTATTGGGTTTGGATGGATGAACACAGACAAAGAGGGTGGATATGTATGTATTTGTGTTAGGTATGCAATGGATGGGTGACACTTGTCAGTCAACCATTGGGCCTGATTCAAATATCTGGGGCCCACTTGAGGACAAAAGTCCATTTTTGCCTCGTAAAATGTATCGTCGTAAATAGTACCTCAAAGCTTCCGTGAACCGTAACTTTCCCGTCGAATGTTCGATTTCGACGTGCCGCTTGTATACGGACTCATGACATCCCGATCTACGTCACGGTCATCGGTCCTCGTGCATCAGACCTCCCGGGTCAAAAATCAACTTTTTACCCTCATTTAGGGGTAAAATCGTAAATTCACCTTGAACGTCTGTTAATCCTCGGCTAATCCTCGATTAGCCTCACTAATCCGTAATTAATCTTAATTAATCCTTAAAATCGGGGACGGGTCGTAAAAAATAACTTCAATCAAGAATGAACATAGTGAGGTAGACAACTGATAATCTGCTCTAAGGATTTGGAGGACAAAATGTACAGAGATTAAACATGAACCGATTTAGGTCTTCGAATTGGGATTTTCTTCACTTGGGTTGCAACTGAGCCGAATTAGGGCTTCAAATTGAGATTTTCTTCACTTGGGTTGCGGCTAGATGTCCTATAAGAGTCTCAATTGAGTTCCACAATTATCCTTTGCCAATTTAGTACATTTTAATTGACATAGTAACCACATCATCATTTTCACACCAAATGGAATGAAGGTAATAGAAAAACAGCTAAGTGGATCAACACGTATGTTATAGGGTGCTTTGTGAACAAATAATGAAAATATGGTGCAAAATGTTAGAACGGTGCGAATACAATTAGGTGCATTTAAGCTAAAAAAAACTAAAAATATATTTTCCAAGACTTGTACGTTATCAATATTTTACTTTTAAACTTGCACGATTTGTTCGAGTAACAGTAACAAATTTTTGAATATTTGAAAACTAAAGTCCAATATCTATTATATTTGTGTTGAGATGATTAACTATATACGAAGATGATGCTCGAGTTTGATTAGACTTCTTTTCATACGTGATTTTCACATTAGACTTTTAATACTCTATAAAAATTTTGTGGATGGATTTTTATAATGAATAAACATGTGGTTGTCGATCATGTTATACTCCATGATTTTGAATTTTATGTTTGTTATGTAATGATAGAAAGATTAAAAAAAATTGTCTCTCCTAATTTAGTTTAGCGTCGATCCTCAATTGCTTAATGCCACATAGTTATGTAAACGAACTAGCCGATATGGCTTTCAAATTTATTTACTTGTATTCTATAAATTTTTTTTTTTGACTTATTACTCAAAATACTCTCTTAACTGGACATTGAATTTTACTTTGCTCCCCGAATTGGATTCGGTTGCAATGTACTGTCAAATTTACACTTCTGTTACCTCTGTTGCTCCATTTCATTAGTCAAGTTAGTAATAGTGTTAATAGTGTTTACGTGTCAAGCATGGATTGATGGTTTAATTATTTTGTAAAAAATTATTAAAATTAAAAATTTTTAAAAAAAAAATGAAGAAGGAAGAAGATGATGAACAGTAAATCAAATCTAAATTTTTCTTCAATCCATTCCTAACCTTCAAATCCAATCCAATCTGGTTTTTGATCATCTTCTTTTTCTTCATCTAATTGGGATTTTGAGTTCTGGGAAAACCCAATCCCAAAAGTTGCAACTTGAGATTTCTAGAAAATGGCTTATTCTTGTTGGCGTTTTAGAGATGGAGAAATGGAAATTCAGGTAATCCTCTCTACTTACTCTTCAATCTCCAATCCTCAGATATCGAACCTGATGGACTGCTTGTTTACTTTTTCTCAGGGAAGGTCGAAGACCACTGCAGCTACTTCAGGTATCACACTCTTCTTCCCTAATCTCCTAGTTGGAAATAGAGACTAGCTCTAATGGTTTAGGTTAGATGAAAGTGTGTATGATGATGTTGGATCAAAAGGACTAAATCGGATTGATCCTTTCTGTATGAAATTATGATTTCAATCTATTCACATAAGGTGTTTGTTAATTTGATTCACAGATTTCTCTGGTTTCTCATGTAGTAGGTGTTACTATTGTATTTTCATTATATTGATTGTTTGTACACTTTTCTGAATCATAGTCGATTGGGATTACACTCTCACTGCACTCACAGCTCACTCACACACCTCACACACTTCAAAAAAAGGTTACACACTGAATGCATGACACTATGATGTCATTGTTGTCCTATTACAAAATGCCACCTATTCCTTAGATTTTAGAAGATCACATACACACACACACACACACACACACACACACACACACACACACACACACACACACACACACACACACACACACACACACACACACACACACACACACACACACACACACACACACACACACACACACACACACACACACACACACACACACACACACACACACACACACACACACACACACACACACACACACACACACACACACACACACTTAAATGAGGAAAATTTGTTGTTCTCTCTCTCACTCTTTCTTCAAATCTGCTGCACCAAGAAACCGTTAGGAGTGAAAGGAAGTGATCTGCTGGTGCTAGGTAGCAGGCTATGCACCAACATTCTCTTCTAGACTACTCACTAGTTTAACACCAAGTAGTTCTCTTAGATAGTTGAACCTCACTTTAGGCAATTCCTTGGTAAAGATGTCAGCCACTTGATCTTCTGATCTGCAGTAGATTAGGTCCACTTCTCCAGATTTCATGGCCTCTCTAATGAAGTGAAACCTCATGCTGATGTGTTTTGTCTTTTTATGAAACACAGGGTTCTTTGTCATTGCAATTTCAGAGGTGTTGTCACAAAACAGGGTAGTTTGCTCTATTTGTTCTTTTCCAAAGTCTTCTAGCACAAACCTAAGCCATTTTTCTTGAGTTGTAGCTTCTGAAGCACTAACATACTTAACCTATGCAGTAGATAAGGCAACACTATGCTGTTTTACTGATGCCCAAGAAAAAAACCCATCCTCCAAATGAGAAAGCATATCCTGATGTGCTTTTCATATCATCTATACTTCCACTACAATCAAAATCATAGAACCCAATTAGAGTAGCCTGCTTTCCTTTAGTATACTCAATTCCATAATCTACACTACCTTGGATATATCTTAAGACTTTCTTGGCTGTTCCAAGATGTTTCTTGGATGGGCAATGCATAAACCTAGGAAACAAACTTGCAGAAAACATAATATCAGGCCTAGTAGCAGTTAGGTAAAGAAGACTACCTACAATCTGTCTGTAGAGTTCCATATCTGCTTCTTCTGATCCATCTGTCTTACACAGTCTGTCATTTGTAGCCAATGGCACACTAACAGCTTTGCATCCCTTCAAACCAAATTTCTCTAGGAGATTCAATGCATACTTCTTCTGATGAATGAAGATGCTCTGGGCAGATTGTACTACTCCTATTCCCAGAAAATGATGTAGAAGCCCCAAATATATCATCTCATACTTTGACATCATATCTTCTTTGAATTCTGAAATCATTGCCTCATTGTCCCCTGTGTATACCATGTCATCCACATAGATAGACACAATGAGTGTTTCTTTCCTACTGTTTGTCTTCAAATACAGTGTAGGCTCACTGGGATTCCTGTGAAATCCACACTTGCCTAGATAAGTATCAATCTCTCCATACAGAGCTCTTGGAGCTTGCTTCAAACCATACAAAGCCTTCCTTAGCCTGCACACTTTATCCTTTTCATTTTTGACTTCATGACCCTCTGGTTGCTCTACATATACCTCTTCTTCCAAAACACCATTCAGGAATGCTGACTTAACATCAAGTTGGTACAATTTCCAGTCTTTTTGAGCTGCAAGAGCAATCAGAACCCTGATTGTGTCAAGTCTTTCCACAAGGGAAAATGTTTCATTGAAGTCTATCCCAAGCTTAGGTGCATATCCTTCGGCAACCAGCCTTGGTTTTGTTTTTGAACGGAGCCATCTAGGTTTAGTTTTGTCTTGTACACCCACTTTACTCCAATCACCTTCTTATCTAATGGCCTGCTTACCAGTTCCTAAGTAGAGTTCTCTATCATTTCTAGTTCTACCTACATTGCCTTCTGCCATGCTTTATCCTGAGCAACTTCTTAGTAGTTTTCTGGTTCTACTATGCACATGTTGCACCTTGTATAGATCTCATTTAGAGATCTCATCTTCATTGGAGTTGAATCAGAATCAGAAGCACTTGTGTTGCTTGAACCAGATCCATACTCAGGACTAGTTCCCTGGTTTGGTATAGGATAAACACTTAAAGAACTCTGATTTTCAGCGGTGACTGGATCAACTTCACTGTCAAACAAAACAACTACTTCTCTTTCTTTTCCTTCCTCCCAATTCCAAATCCCTTTCTCATTAAACACCACATTTCTAGAGAGTAAAATCTTGTTAGATTTAAGATTGTAAACTCTATATCCTTTCTCCATACTTCCATATCCCATAAACACTCCTTTAACTCCTGATTCATCAAGCTTCTGTTTGGGCTGATTTGGCACATGAATGTAGCACAGTGCACCAAATACTCTCAAGTGTTTCACTCCTGGCCTTCTTCCACTGTACTTTTCAAAAGGAGTCTTTCCTTGAACAGATTTGGTTGGACATCTATTTAATAGATAGGTGGCAGTACTCACTACCTCTTCCTAGAACCTGTATGAAATCCCTTTCTCATGTAACATGGACTTTGCCATTTCCACAATGGTTATGTTCTATAGTTAGCTGTCTTTCTATTCCACATTCTTCACAGTAGGATTGAAACTCATTAGAGGTATATTCCCCACCTCTGTCACTCCTTAACTTCTTAACCTTGTAACCTGTCTGCAATTCCACTATTGCTTTGAACTTCTTGAACACATTTAGTGCCTCAGATTTCTGTCTAAGAAAGTATAACTAGAGCATTCTTGAGTAGTCATAAATGAATGTGATAAAATACCAGTTTCCACTCACTATCTCAGTCTGCATTTGACCACAGATGTTTGAGTGAATCAGCTCTAGTGGTGAGGAAGCTCTTCATGCTTTTTTTTTGTGTCAAAAGATTCCACATATTGTTTTCCAGCAACATAACCCCCACAGACCTCCGATTCAGTAGTTAGGCTAGGCAAACCCACTACCATTTCCTTTTTCTGCAACACTTTGAGACTTGTGAAGTTCAAGTGTCCAAATCTTCTATGCCATAACTCTGCATCTCCTTCTACTGTTGCCTTTCTTGCCACTGAAGTTACTGAATCAATTGTCAAGAGAAAACACTTGTTCCCTATCACCTTGATGTTGGGAATCTTGTGAGTCATATCAAGATTAACATAGATATCCACTACCATTTTTCCAAACACTAGTGAATACCCATTCTCAACCATTTGACCCACACTCAACATGTTTTCATCAAGTCCTGGTACCAGCATCACATCTCTGATGTGTTTCCTTCCATTTCTAGTTTGGAAAACCAAAGTTCCCTTCCTAGTGGCTTGCACAAGATCACCAGTTCTTATCTTCACTCTTACTTTCAAATCCCTGTCTATATCTATCAGTAAGGACTCATTCCCTGTCATGTGATTGCTACAGGCATTATCCACATACCATACTTCTGAATTCTGTTCAACAGAAGTAGCATTAAAAGCAAAGAACATATTCCCTTCTTCTTCTTCAACCTGTTTGTCAATGTTGACTGTTGGTTTAATGCCACAGTTCGTAGAAATATGTCCAAACTTGTTACATTTGAAACATTTTGTTTTCCCTTCAAACCAACACTTGCCATAATGCAGCTTCCCACATGTCTTGCATTTTTCACCACTGGTACTTCCTTTACTCTTAGAAATTACAGAGGTTCTCTCAGAGGTTTTCTCATCTTTAACCCCATGAGACTTGTTGTTCCAATTTTTTTTCCTTCGTAAGGCTTCTTAGGCTTGTAGTGACCCTGCTCGGACTGGTTTATGTGCAGACTAGAAAATGCCTTCTATACTGATTCAGAGTGCATTTCCCGCCTCTGATCAAAGGTTCGAATAAATGCAACTATTGATTGAGAGCTTATATTATCTATGTTCTTAGTCTCTTCTAAAATAGAAACTATTGCATCATAGGATTTAGTTAGACTAATCAAGATTTTCTGAGCCAATCTCTGCTCAGAAACATCTTCCCCATAGGTTTTCATTAGATTAACCACTCAAAATAGTCAAGAGAAGTAGGAGGACAAGCTCTCATCATCTTTCATTCTAGTGTATTCAAACTCTTTTCTAAGGGACTGAAGTTTGACTGATCTTACCATAGAGTCCCCACGATATTCTTACTTTAACAGGGCCCAGACATCACTAGCCCTTTCTTCATTTGAGATCTTAATGAAGACCTCTTCTGATACAGCATTTTGCAGCATGCCAAGTGCTCGTGCATCTTTGATCTGATCAGCCCTTGTCTGTGGAGTCTCAATCTCTATCTCATCTTCATTAAGCTCAGGTCCAGGTAAACCTTGCTCTACAATCTTCCATAGATCATGGCCCCTGAGTATTGTCTTCATCTTAATACTCCAAAAATCATAGTTCTCACCTGTGCATACAGGTACACGGATCTTAGCACCTCCTGATGCTCCTGCTATGTTAGATCAAGCCTTATCACAACAATGTGATGTTGTGTTCTTCTTCTCACAGTCAGATGCCCAGCTACAAGATCAGTAACTCAAGCTCTAATACCATGTTGGTGTTTTAGAGATGGAGAAATGGCAATTCAGGTAATCCTCTCTAGTTACTCTTCAATCTCCAATCCTCAGATATCGAACCTGATGAACTGCTTGTTTACTTCTTCTCAGGGAAGGTCGAAGACCACTGCAGGTGCTTCAGGTATCACACTCTTCTTCCATAATCTCCTAACTGGAAATAGAGACTAGCCCTAATGGTTTAGGTTAGATGAATGTGTGCATAATGATGTTGGATCAAAAGGACTAAATCGGATTGATCATTTCTGTATGAAATTATGATTTCAATCTATGCACATAAGGTGTTTGTTAATTTGCTCCACATATTTCTCTGGTTTCTCATGCAGTAGATATTACAACTGTATTTTTCATTATATTGATTGTTTATACACTTTTCTGATTCATAGCCGATTGAGATTACACTCTCACTGCACTCACAGCTCACTCAAACACCTCACACACTTCACAAAACAGTTACACACTGAATGCATGACACTATGATGTCATTGCTGTCCTATTGCAAAATGCCACCTGTTCCTTAGATTCTAGAAGATCACACACACACACACACACACACACACACACACACACACACACACACACACACACACACACACACACACACACACACACACACACACACACACACACACACACACACACATAAATGAGGAGAATTTATTGTTCTCTATCTCTTTCTTCAAATCTTCTGTGCCAAGAAACCGTTAGGGGTGAAAGGAAGTGATCTGCTGGTACTAGGGAGCAGGCTATGCACCAAAAATTTTCCTTTATCAAGACTTTCTAGGAAATGGCTTCTTCCTCAAAAACCTCACAAAAAGGCTTTCTACGCATCTCCTTCGAGCAAGGAAAATGAAGCTTAACAAGAGCCACCAACCAAGCATTTAAGGCAAACATTGACTACATGTGCGGACAGGCATTGAATGCAAGCTCATTCAGGCAGGTAGCACTTGCTTCGCTAACGACGTCAAGGCCCGTGCATCTTACCTCATGAATGCTTACTAGCAGGCGAACGACTAGCATGACATCAACTGTGATTTTTCCAAATCCGTCCAAATTGTTACCAACGACCCAAGCCAAGGAGCTTGTAAATTCAACGCCTGAAGAGAGGAATATTAGGAATAGGTTAATTGGTGTAACGTCCACCATCATGTTTCCATGTTTTTTACTATCCAATTGACAACTACCATCTTCCTTCTAAAGTACAACATCATCATATATGTTTTAATTCTTTCCATGAAGGTTATTATAGGCTTTTCCCTATTTGGTAATATTGATTTGTTGAATGCCTCATTGAGGTTGTTGAGAAGAATATCATACTTGAAAACTGTGTTGAAATGAGACCTTGTCCACTATCTTGGTCCATCTTACTTAACCAATCATAGGCAACATGACTCAACTCAGCCATTTTCTTCATCTTAGATTTGTACCAGGCAACAGTGGTGCATTTTGAGATCTTTTCAAGCTGCTCTTTCAGTGCTAAACCGTTGTGGAAGGCATTGAAGTTTGCATACATATGTTTGGTACAATGCTTATATTTTGCTCTTGGAAACAATTGCTCCACATCCTAAACTAATCCCTTCTGCTTATCTGTGATGAAAAGATATATATCACTATTTTTAATCTTCAAATCCACTGCCAACAACTCAAGAAACCACTTCCAATATGAGTAGTTTTCTACCTCAGCAATGGCATATGCTACTGGGAACGTGCCATTATTTACATTAACTAAGATTGCACTCAATATTTGGCCACTGTAGGGATATTTTTATTTGAGCACCATCCAACCCAATGAAGAACCTAAAACTATTCAGCCAACCCTCTTTGGAAGCTCCCAAGCGCACATATACACTTTGGAATCTTGGATGTCAATCACCTTCCATTTCAGCCTTGATTTTCATTGTGCTCCCACTGCTAACTCTAACCAGCTCCTCATAATAGTCCTTGAGATTCTCATATTGTCTCAAGTAAGTACCCTCAAGAATCTGAAAGGCCATCCTTCTTGTGCTATAACATTGAGTCCTACCAAGCCTATATCTAGTTTCTTAATTAACCACTTCTTGAAATTCACCAACATCCCACTTTTTTCTTGTAAGTTGCCTCATGTATTTCACCTTCATCCACTTAGAATTAGCGTGATAGTTGCTAGTGCGTTGGTCATATACATGTACTCCATTGTAAGTTTTGACTTATAGGTACTCCCTATTATTTACCTCAGATGCATAGATCACAAAAAGAACATCATTCTGCTTGGACACCCTTGGCCTTGATTTTGTATGATTTATTCATATTGAAAATAATTACCCTATGAGCATTGATAGAATATCTTCTCACAACTTCTCTGAAAATTGTAGCAGTTGAGAACTTCATTCCAAATGGCCTAACAAATTTTGTCCTACTTGACATTCTTTTAGGAGACTCTTCTTCCCCACTATCGGTTTCTGGCTCAAATAAATTCAACCTTGGAGTAGTAGGAGCTTCATCTTCTTGGTCTGCCTCACCACCACCCCTATTTGGTACAAAATCAAAATCTTCAACGTCCACATATGCGACAAACAGGTTATCATCATAATCTTCCATGCTAACCTCATCCATTTGTCGATATCATCTTCATCACCTTCAGTCTATGAATCAGTATCCGTAGAAGACTATCTTGATGCCTTTGTAAGTCTTCTTGTTGCACTCATTTTCCTCACTTCCATTGTCTCATCTCGTTTCCCCTTTAATTTAGCACATCAAGCTCCTCTTCCTCTTCTAACTCCACCATATAACCTCCCTCTTCTATCTTCACACCTAGTAATTTGATCCCATCACCACCTTATCTTTTCATATATACAGGGACACAGTTGACCAATTTATCACTGTATACTTCATGAGAGTATATAAACATGAGAAAAGGTATATAACCTAGATTTTTGCCTATGTACTTCAATTCCAATAACGAAATCTAATCAGTTGTGATACAATCATAGCATATCACTTTTCCTCCTTTGTAATTCCAACTGGACTCATCCTTAATAAGTGTACCGCCATAGTGAACCTTCTTACTAAATATGTCTCTATCATCTGCATGCATATACCAAATATCAACTAAGCAACTAAGCACACAATGTGAATAAGTAGTGAGATTAGGGTGCAAAGTGTGACAAAAATGCAAGTATGTGGTGCATTTACGCTAAAAAGCTTAACCTCTCTCATTAGATATGCAAATGCATCTACCAACGCCCAACAATCCTATTTCATGTTATATGTAATTAACAACCATAAGAACTCCAACCCAAACAAATTTTCTTCACTACTCCAAAAATCCAAAAATCCAAAATTCTACACCGAACTCCATACCTCAATCAATAATCTATGAAACTACAACACGCATAACATCCCAAAATCCTAAACCCAATGCCATACCTCAATCAATTCTCTATGAAATTACAACAAAAAATTAACACTTACCTCAAGGAATCATCTTCCCAATCATCTGCACTGACTTAATGAATCGCCCTGTCAATTAATCTCCCAATCGTCCATTAATCTTTCCAGATTTTCGCCAAATTTCGATTTGAAATCCTAATTTTTTTTCCCTAATTTATGATTTCGAATTTGGGTTGAGAGGGATCCTCTCTTATTCGTGATTTCGTGGTTGGGGTTCCTAATCTCTTCCACGTAGACTACATAAATTGTCTTTAGTATGCGAGCGTGTCAAAAATTTCATTTTTTTCCATCTTTTTCACGCCCACATCTCAAATGAAAAAACAGCTGAGTGGGCCAACTCGTATGTTACAAGGTGCTTTATGAGTAAATAGTGAGAATAATGTAAAATATGACAAGAGTGCGAGTACAATGTACATTATTTAAGCTAAAAATCCTTTATTTTTTTTAACACATAATAACACTAATAAAATTTCTTGAAAACTAACGACAACTCAACTCAAAATCTTAAAACCAAGGACAACAGTCAAATAGAGAACCAAATTTGAGATCCTAATAATGCTATTAAACTAACAAATATTGAGCAGTTGTTTGTAAATTAGAGTTTAGCTTTAAGTTTTGAATTAAATATAAATCATAAGCTCTCATATCATTGTCCCTATCCAAACACACATTTCCTCTCACAAAAGTTTGCTAAAATAACCTTCAGTAGATCCTATACCTGTTATGTTCCTTGCATTATTTACAAGCGGTATTCAAGCTCTTATTTTTGCACATCATACAACATTATAGTTAGCTCGTCACAAAAATAGGTAAAGTCACAATTTAAAATTTTACTCTTAGACTTGTTAAATAACACCCTTGGTCTCCTAAGAAACAAAAAAGTAGATCAAAATTTCACAAAAGACGATTAGTCCTTAATTGTCAAAGAATTAAATAATTATCCTTATATGCAAATTTAATTATAAATGTGTTATTATGTGCAATTTTTTCAAAATAAAAATGGTTGCTTTCGGGCCAGACAAGAACTAAATCAAGCCCACTTAGGCACTGAGCCCAGCCCAAACGCAATGATTCTGCATTAAATTAAAATTCCCGCTTTCGTTTTTAAATCCCGCCGCTCAGCCTAAACGCCTCTCTCGCTCTCCTTTATTTTATTTTTTTCTTTTTAAGCGAGAAAAAACATAAAATTTTGGGAAAAAATAAAAACAAAATATGTAAAAACTCACATTTCTGAGTCTCACCGCCGGTTTCAGACGAGACTAGTAAAGTGGGAAAAATGCTGGCGGAGTGTTGTAGGGTTAGGGTTTGGCATAAATTTGCGGGTTCACGCCATGGATTCACCTGAAATTTTCAAAATCAAAGCCAACACTGCATCTTCCGCCGATTCTCCTCCAGTTCAAGTAAATTAGATTTCCTCTAGTCACTTACAAATTCTGCATTTTCTCTTTTTGGATTGTGC
This sequence comes from Prinsepia uniflora, assembly GCA_032719365.1. Taxonomy (NCBI): domain Eukaryota; kingdom Viridiplantae; phylum Streptophyta; class Magnoliopsida; order Rosales; family Rosaceae; genus Prinsepia; species Prinsepia uniflora. The sequence goes on from CM064862.1 coordinate 58,693,620, forward strand.
GTTTCTAGTTCCTTATTTGGACGAATTTATTTAGAGTCCGACTCGATTTGCAGATCTTTACTTACTTTGTAACTTTTGAAATTTATTGTCTATTTTTGAGCAGTGGACAATGGATATGGGTTTTAGTTGAAGTTGTGACTGGAGGTTGGTGGGTTGGTACTTGGTAGTAATAGGTTCATTTACAGTTTTGGTCCTTTCAAATTGAGGGTTTAGTAGTGTTTTGTAAAAGTTCAGTTTGTGACTTTACTTGACTTATTGCGTGCAATTGGCTTTCTGCTGAGTATTGTTGATCAATCTTTGAGTTGAGTTCAGGCGTTTGGATTTTTTTTTTCTTCCAATTTTGTTGACAAATGAATCTGTTCTTATATTTTCTTTTTTGATTCAGGACTCACCAGTTTTTAGTTACTTAAGCAACCTATCTCCAATTCAGCCTGTGAAGGCTACACACTTAGCCCAGGGGTTTCCTGGACTTAACTCTCCTCCACTCGTGTTCAAGTCGCCACGTATAAATATACACCGCGAAAGTTTTCTAAAAAGGTCCAACATTTCTTGAACTTTAGTTCCAAATTTTTTTTTTGAGTTGTCTTGACAATGTTGTGATTTTCCTCAGGCCTCAATGCCAATACCACCAATTATCGATTGCAGAAAAACCTAGAACACAGGATGATGCCAAGAAATTTGTTCATGGTCCAGTTGATTCCAAGAAACATATTGCTCAATTGCATGTGGGATTGATTACTGACGCTCAAGACAGTGAGACTAAGGTTTCTGTAGAATCTCAACCATGCAGCTCCTCAGAGGGTGTGGATGGATACTTAGCCGATCCCGTGGAGGTGGACTCTGTGAATTCTGCTCAATCAGTCAATCCATGTTTGAAACAATCTCACAATGTGCCAGGAACTGATGCGCTGTTGCAGAAGGCTAACAAGGACCTCAAAGGAACGCAAACCTTGAATGCAACACCTGTGAAGGCTAAAGAGAAAAGTGTCTGTGAGTTGCCATCTGATGAATGCCCATATATACGGTCTGGTTTATCCGTCGGTAATGCTTCCAAGAGAGATCACCAAGATTTGCATGATCAGGTAGCTGTGATTCTTGGCCTTACATTATAAAAGAAAAAAAAATGTGAAAGAAATGATGTGATTGTTCTACATGTTCGTACAATTAAGCCAACTTTTAAATTACAGGATACAGGAGGTGGCCACCAGGATGATTGTGATCATACCGCTCAATCTCCTCCTGGACGGCTGCAGATTGTTCAGGAGCATGCAGATTTTACTGAGAATGTCAGTGCTATCTCCAAAGCAATGACTGGGAACATGATATTACAAGCTCCTAAGGTATCTACTCTATCTGAATTTCGATGAACAACAAGCAATCTCTTCCTCTATTTTTGAAACTGAGAGTCACATTTTTCTTTGACCACATGTATTTTCTATTTAACATGCCTAGTTAAAAGAGGTGAAGTTATGATTCTAGCTGGCATAATTTTTTTTCTCCCTCTTCCTTTATCTTTGATTTGATATTGCTCATTGGAAGGATTATTCTTTTTTTATATTGCTTCTTCGAACACTGCCATCCCATGCCTGCAAAAGTAGTAGCCTTTTTTTTTTCTTGTACGATTTATTCAGTTTTTGTAGTAGAATAACTGCAAGATCAATGTAGGTCAGGAGTGACCAATGTGGTATGCATAGACGTTGCCTTCAGTTTGAAGAGGTTCCTCCTTGTGCCACCGGAAAAAGAAACACATCTTTGAGTTCTATAGAGAAGGTTAACAATGCAGAATCTCCTGCCGAAATGGTGAAATTAACTTATGCAGACTTAAAGTTAACTTCGAAGAGACAGATGGGCACCTCATTGCCACCTCGGTACAGTGGAAACTCTCCTTTAACTATTTCCAAGCCATCAGGTATTGGCTTGCATCTAAACAGCATAGTCAATGCTTCACCAGTTGCTTGGGGTGCAACAAGCATAAAATTAGCAGATCACTACATTGGTGTGCAAGTTATGAAATTAAATGGTACTGAGGACAGGGATGAATCAGAGGCTTCAATTGCTGCAAGTTCTGCCGTTACCCAGTCTCCTCAGGTTACAGAATTTGAGCTTCATGGAACTCCACATGAGAAGAGGAACTTTGATTCTCAGAATGTTGACAGTGGCGAGCAACCTAGTCCAAAAAAGAAAAGGTCAGAGGCATGGTCTTTCATGTGGCATGGCAGATTCATTCTACATTTTTCTTTGTGGGTCAAATTTTATCTGTGTATGTCTGCAGGAAAAAATCATCTAGCACGGCAAACAGCGACGGTTGCAAGCGTTGCAATTGTAAGAAGACCAAATGCTTGAAACTGTAAGTTTACCTACTTCTGTCCAATTAAATTCGTAGGTACACATTTTTTTGTCACATTTTATTGCATTTATGTGCAGTTATTGTGATTGCTTTGCTGCTGGAGTCTATTGTGCTGAATCTTGTGCTTGCCAAGGATGCTTTAATAGAACAGATTATGAAGATACGGTGCTTGAGACAAGGCAACTTATTGAGTCCCGTAATCCACTTGCATTTGTTCCCAAGATTGTACAACATGTGAGTTTCCAACAATATTGTGCTACTAAACCCTTTCAGTTCAATTACTAATTGGATACCTTTCTTAGAAACTTGATGACTGCATTGCTCATGACAGAAAGAAGAAATTCAATCCACACCATCCTCGGCAAGACACAAAAGAGGGTGCAATTGCAAAAAGTCAATGTGTCTGAAAAAATATTGTGAATGTTATCAGGTCTTGAATTATCTTTATTAATTTTATTCCATAGTTTGCTATCTTTTCTGTTTCGATTCATCCTAAATTCCTGAATTTCTGAACTGCTACATTTTCAAGGTTAATGTTGGATGCTCGAGTGGATGCCGTTGTGAGGGATGTAAAAATGTTTATGGCAGGAAGGGAGGTAAGTCCCTAAACCAAGAAAATGTGTTTTGCTAATTTCATTTGATGAATTTTGTTGCTTTACTTTTTGTACTAGGGTTGAAAAATAATAGTTCATTCATATTTCTAGAATTATAGAAGTGTCTTCATGCTAGACAGCCGAGTATGTTGTGTCGTCAATATGTTAAACTATGATTGGCCTTGATGAATGGTCTTAATAGACAATCTATCAACAGAACATGGAAAAGTGCGATATTAGAACATAGAATACTATGTAGTTTATAAAAGTTCTCTTTTTCAAAGTAAAGTTCCCTTTCAGGCTTTGCTGAAAGCCTGAAAGAGTCTTGGAATAACTTTAACAAAATATTTTTTTGCCTGAAAAGGTGATTAATTAATCTCTGTTTGTAATTTAAAACTGTAAATCAATTTCATTTGCTGTAGATTATATTCCAATAGAGCACGGTATGATCAAAGACACAATCGGTGACAATGCTGGCAAGGAAAGAAGAGAAAGCACATTTGATGAGAAGCTGGAAATGGTGGCAACAAAGAAAGATATTTTGCCTACTGACTTGTACGATTCACGCAACCTCACCCCATTGACGCCATCATTTCAATGCTCAGAGTAAGATCAGTTGATGTTGCAGCCCTGATGATCTTGAAATGCTAAATGATAATTTGATTCCAAATCAATTATTGATTGATTATTTTCTTCTTTGTCTAGTCATCCAAATAATGCACTGACATCTCCGTGCCTTCCTACAAGTTACCTTCCATCACCTGAATCTGATCTTACCATCATATCCTCCTATGAAAGATCAACAAGATCCCCTGTGAGAATTTCAGGTAGCGGTGACATTCTTCTGGAAACAAGTAAAGAATTATCGGATATGGTTTCTTATGATTGGCGCATTGATTATGACAACATTGGAATGGTGGACAGTTTTTCACCAAGATGCCATGAACCCCCCACTACATCCCATATTACGCCAATCTCAGATCTTGGCTCCATGGCCACAGCTTCTTCAACATCATCAAGAACCAGTGATTGGACAAATGCTTCAAAAGTTCAACTCTGTCATGTGCGTCATGGTCTTTCATCTAGTAGTTCTCGTCATTGGCATAGTTCACCAATCACCCCAATGACTCGGTTAGGTGGGACAAAATCTTTCCAAGGTTCTGACTTTGACATTCTGCAAGATGAGACACCTGAGATACTGAAGGGCACTTCTACACCAATTAGGTCGGTGAAAGTAAGTTCCCCCAATAAGAAGCGGGTTTCTCCTCCCCACAGTCACAATAACGAGCGTGGTACAAGTTCTTCAGGGGCCTTGAGAAGTGGCCGCAAGTTCATACTGAAGGCTGTCCCTTCATTCCCTCCCCTTACTCCTTGTATCAATTCCAAAGGCTGTAGTACTATTCAGAACACAAGCAGTCGTCAAGATAAAGGCGAAAAGAAATGACTGACACCTATGGGGTCCACGGTGAGGCCTCATCATCATTCCACCACGCGCTATCAATGTTGCACTTCTAAATTTGTCATTAAAAATGCTAATCTTCGCATGTTTCTTGTTTCAGTTTACTCCGAGGTGTTGCTGTGATATTTTTTGCACTTGAGCCCGGAAGGCACTTTCTGACATTGTTATCTGGATTGAATTACCGTCTTCAGATGTCTTATATACAAATTTTCCCTGATATGTATAATGATCAGTGTGCTGCCCTTCATTTTGGTATATAGATGTACCAAATGGCTGCAATTGCTCAAGGATAATGCAGAAAATTGGAAACACGGCATTGTCATCTTGTTTCTCATCAACTTAGTTGGCATTTCTCTGATGTTAAGTTGAATGCCCAAATTCTTTGCAACTTTTTTCCTTTATAATTTATTATTCACTTTCGGAGGATAAGTTTGGAACATTTTGATGGTTATTGGATAGTACAATTATTTAGTATAGTCGTAGTTGCTTTCCTCTCCACCATGCATTCTTCTAAAACATGAAGGTTAGTTTGTTGCTCTTCCTCTGCTTAATGCCGGTGTGCCAGTGGTCTGGCATGTATGTCATATTTGGTACGCGGAATTGGAGTAGAATAAGTACCCTTCAAATTCAATGTATCTAGATGTAGAAGGAAACGGAAGCTAATCATACTTTTTTTTTTCTATTATTTTAAGATTAAATTGGATAATTTTTTTTAATCTTTACTCTAATTTTCTTACAATATGTATTTATTTATTTTTATTCAAAATACATTAAACTTGTGATTTGTTATTTAATCTCATTCTACCATACAGTATTGGATTGAGCCTTGATTGTAAACATGCTTGGCTGCGCATGAGGAGGTTTTAAGTGTCATGTCTCAGCTACGGATAGTTCGACTCTAATCCGACATTGGAGCTCGGTTTATAATCCTTAATAGCACACGCCAAACACCGGGCTACTGGAGTACTGGAGTACTGGACTAATTTGTGTTTATAGAGCCGGAAAATCTAGCGGCTACTCAAGCCTATGATCCAGTAAAGCTCATAATAGCACAAAAATGCATATTTTATGTGCTTAAAGTATATACGGGTAATGAATAATAGTTTAGCAATTAAATGATATTGTGCTATTATAATTATGATTTGGTGATTAAGGTTAACAAGTCTTCATTATTTAAGATCATTTTGTGTGTGTGCAGGAAATAAAAATAAAAAAACAAAAACAAAAAGAAGCCGACGTGTTACACAAGGAAAACCCATCCAATTAGAAAAAAAAAAAAAGGAAGAATTGGATACTCAAGGTAGCGTGGATGTTTACTAATTACTCCGGTAGTCCTTAAAACATATTTTTTTTAATTAATTTAAGAATTTTCAAAGCAAAAAGATTACAGTAGAGTCCCTATTACACTCCTTACTTTAAAATTTTGATATTTTGAGATTTTTGAATCCCTAAATTTACCAAATACGAGTGAGAATGTATGGATTCCTATCTCCTCATAATTGGATGATTTTCATAATAATAAAATAACAGATTAAAGATATTCAAATGTTTCCCTTGAAACAAATAATAAAATATACGAGACTTGCCAAAATAGGGAATGATAGATTTCTTCATGTAAATCAAGTATAGAACAACATAGAATCTTTCAATCATGTCTTAAATCACATTCCATCAATAAAAACTAATTAAGATCATGAACAAAAGTGTTCAAGGCTTACTTGTCATTGATGCCATCTTCCAATTTTGCTGATCTGAGAACCTACTGACGCAAGAGATTGACAAATCTCTTCTCACAACCAAAATCAATTCTAACTTGGTATAGGACAAGTGTTTTCACGAATTGGAGGAGTTGGAGAAGAGGGACCATGATCTCTACTTATAGAGAACCCTCAAAAAATGGCCATGCCTATCAAAACCAATTTTGAGGCAGTTCAATATGTAACTGCCATAATTTGAATTCAAAGCAATTAATTTCCCTCTAAAAATATATACTGAAGTTGTAGGTCCATATTTAGGTGCATGTGGTTAGTTTAATCAAGCTCACAATTCTTACAATTTCTCACATGAGCTTGTTTGAACTAGCTACATATACCTCAGTGCAATTATGAACTTATATGAGAAAATTCCAGTAATCACTTATTGAAGCAAGAACACAGTGTATCGAATCAAGGAACTTTGGATGACATAGAGTAAGACAATCCACACCAGCATTCCAAAATCATACTTGACTTATACAGATGATGTTTGTTGTCAAAATTGGGAATCAGTTTTGTGAAGATCTTTGATATCATAATGATCTTCTCATAAGTTCGTTGGTCCTAGAACACACAAGGTTCCTCAACATAATAACAATCATTTCGATAATACACTGAATCTTATAAGAATATTACTTCGTCAAGTAAATTACTCATAAGTGAAATCTTTCAAATTCACAAGCAACAGTTTTTTATCTAATAACATCATCACTGATTCATAGCAGTGAAATGTGGTTTGTTCCCACATTCTAACATTAAGTGGCTCATTCCTTTATTCAAACATTAAGTGAGCTTTGCAAGCCCATCTTATCAACAAGCCTATGGAGTGACATGTAGTGCCTTAGTTAGAGGATCTGCAATCATCTTGTATGTACTTAGATGCTCATTATCAATAATCCTTTCTCTTACTTTGTCTTGGACTGCAAGATACTTATATCCATGAATCTCGAAGATTCAAACCTCTTGTTGCTCTTGGCAAAAAAGATTGTTTCAATGTTGTCACAGTACAAATTTAGAGGTCTTTCAATGCTTTTGACCACTTTCATGCTCAGAATCCGGTTTCTTATCCACACAGCTTGTCTAGTTGCGTCAAAGCAACCAATGTACTCAGATTCCATGGTGGAAGTGGGCCTGGTGGATTGTTTCTTACTTCTCCATGATGCAGCTCCTCCTGCTAGCATAAACACATATCCATTGGTTGACATTCGAGAATCAATGCATCCTTCAAGATCAGCATCAGTGTAACTTGTCAATTCCAGGTTTTCAACTTATTGATAGGTCAATACATACGATTGTGTTCTTTTCAAATACTTGAACACTTTCTTAGCAGCATTCTAGTTAGCCATTCTAGGATTTGATTGAAATTTACCAAGCACACTTAGAGCAAAGGCCAAATCAGGTCGAGTGCAAACTTGTGCATACATCAAACTCACAACCAGTGAAGCATAAGGCTTGTCCTTCATGGCTTCTGTTTCAAAAATAGTTTTAGGACATTGATTGCTGGAGAATTTGTCACTTTTTGTGATTGTTACATCATTTCCATTACAACCTTCCATATTGAATCTCTTAAGAACCCTATCAACATAGCTCTTTTGAGATAGTCCCAACACTCTTCTTAATCTGTTCCTTCAATTTCTATGCCCAAAACCAAATAAGCAACCCCCAAATCCTTCATATCAAAATTTTCAAACAACATTTTCTTTGTTTCATGAAGTAACTAACTATTTGAACTTGCAAGGAGGATGTCATCTACATATAGGACTAGGAAGATGAAATTTGATTTTGCTGTCTTCGTGTAAATGCAGTTGTCAAATCTATTTTCCACAAAACCATGGGATTGAACAACTTCATCAAATTTCAAATACCACTTCCTTGAGGTTTGTTTCAATCCATAAATCGACATGTTCAGTTTCAGACCCAATTTTCCTTCCCTCTTTCAATGAATCCTGGAGGTTGTTTCAAGTTGATATCCTCATTGAGGTTCCCATTTACAAAAGCTGTTTTTACATACATTTGGTGTAGTTATAAATCATAGTGAGCTGTAATTGCCATTATGATTCTGAATGAGTCTTTGCTGGAAATAGGTGAGAAAGTCTCAGTATAATCTAGACCATGTTTATGTGTGAGCCCTTTTGCTACCAATCTGACCTTCAATCTATCAACCTGTCCTGTTGCATTCCTTTTGGTCTTGAACACCCTTTTGCACCTTATTACTTTTTTTTTATCATCATTTGACTGTATCAGAGACCAGACTTTGTTCTTTTCCATTGAACTGAGTTCCTCTTTCATTGCTTCATACCAACCTGCAGAATTAGAGCTGCTCATTGCATCTGAGTAAGTCATAGGATCTGATTCTTCTCCAATGTCAAAATCGTGTTCTTGCAAGTACACTACATAGTCATTTGAGATTGCAGGCTTCCTAGGTATTTGTGATCTTCTAGCTGTATTTTTTATTGGGATTTAACTTGGTAGGTTTGTTTCCCGTGTTTCTGGTTTTGTGGCATCACCTCCCACTATATAAATCGACTATGTTGCACTTGACATAGCCTGCTGATCAGCATTGTCACTTCTGTTCACAATTGTACATGAGTTTTACAATTCAATGGAGATTGACACAATGTTACTAGAAGATGGAATTGCATTTGTGGTATCATTGTTCACTTCATAAAAAACAAAGTTCTTTAGCTTTGTATGTTGACAAGCTTCAGAATCTTCAATGAACTTGGCATTTTGAGATTCTGTAATTCTTGGATTTTTCTAAATATCCTACAAAGAAACAACTTGTTGTCCTTTCTTCCAGTTTCTTCGCATTAGGATTATACAACCTAGCTTCACTTCTACATCCCCAGCAATGAAAGATTCAGACTTGGCTTTCTTCCTGTCCAAAGTTCATAAGGAGTTGATTTCACTGCTTTTGAAGGAACTCTATTCAAAACATAATTTGTTGCCTTCACAGCTTCTCCCCAAAGAAAATCAGGCAGACCAGACATTGACATCATACTAACCACCATTTCTCTCAATGTTCTATTGCTTTTTTCTGTTGTTTCATTTTGAGAAGGGGTCCCTGGTGTGGTGTACTGGGCTGTAATGCCTTGCTGTTTCAGGAATAAGGAAAAGGGTCCTTTATTTTGTCTAGCCTCTATGTATCTTCCATAATACTCCCCTCCACGATCAGACCTCACTGTTTTAATCTTTCTATCAAGTATATTTTCAACTTCCAATTTGAAGGTTTTAAAGCAGGCTAAAACTTGAGATTTTTCAGAAATCAGAAAAATGCTTGAATATCTTGAAAACTCATCTATAAATAGAACGTAATAAGAGTTTCCACAAATTTTTATAATTGGAAATGGACCACAAACATCAGTATGGATTAGTTCTAGAAGAGTTTCACTTCTGGTTGATTTTCCTTTTTTTTTTCTTTTCTAAAATTGTTATTTTTTCCTTTAATGTAGCTTATACAAGTTTTATAATATGCAAAGTTCAATTTAGGTAGTACACCAGATTTGATCAGCCTCTGTATTCTTTCTTTTGAGATGTGACCAAGTCGCCTATGCCAAAGCATAGAGGACTTCTCATCTGTCAATAATCGTTTTGAATTTGTATGATCAACATTTAAACATTCTGTGTAGTAGCTACACTCAATCTGCAATAAATCACTTTTTGGTGATGCAAAACCTAACAGATTATCAAACTCTTTCTTGAAATAAAATTTGATGCATTCATCATCACCAATAAAGGAAAACCCATATTTAACAAGTTGAGTAGCTAAAAATAAATTCCTTCTCATAGAAGGTACATAAAGTACATTGTTCAAATTTAAAACATAACCAGAAGTCAATTTCAATAAGACAGATCCAGTTGATTCTACTGCCACTTTGGTCCCATTTCCAACAAAGACATTGAAAACCTCCTTATTTGTTCCATTCTGGTTTTGAAAACCCTACAATGAATTTGTTATGTGAATTGAACATCCAGTGTCAAACCACCTAGAGTTTTGTGGAACCAAAATCAAGTTAGACTCAACTGTGAAACAAACATTTTGGAAAAACTTACCTTTCTTAGCAAGCCAAGCCCGGAAACCTAGACAGTTTTCTCCTGATATGGTATGTGGATTGACAAAAAAAAAACACTTTTAAAGTTAACCTTGTGAGGCTTCAGTTGGGATGTGGAGGCTTGTTGATCTTTCTTAGATACAACAGAGTAATGACCATCTCACAGGGCAACAAAAATTTCTCCACTTGTCAAATTACCAAAATTCCTTTAATGTAAAAATTACAAAAATGCCCCTGGTCATTTCATACGCGTAACAAGCTTGTTTGATCTTGGAGTCTATCATGTCGCATGTCTACGGACTCAAGACTATCTACGTAACGGTACTCACAAAAATTCCAGAAAGTACCATGAGCAAAAAGTCAACTTTGGACCTACCAAGGTAAAATCGTTAATTCACAAGCAAACTTTTTGAAATTAAAATTTCCAAAATTTTGGCTCGTTACATCGAGGTTCCTGAAAAGGTTAAGGTCTTCCTATGGTGCGCTGCTAGGGGGCTGTTCCATACATGCACCAACTAAACCATCGCAAGGTCCCAGTCGAATCATGGTGTTCTAGATGTAAACGTATTCTTGAGACAATCATTCATACCATTTGGGAGTGTGATTATGCAAGAAAGCTTGGGATATGGTCTCCCCTTGCTATAATGATTGATAAGTGGAGAGAGCCATCCTTTTTGGATTTTTCTCAAGGATGAGTTGGAGATTTTTGCAATGTTAGCATGGAGAATCTAGCAAGATCGAAATAACATGGTGTGTGGCAATGAAGGCTCTAAGCCGAGAGTCTTTTGTATTGAAGTTCTAAGGTGAAGATCTAGATTGCAAATCAGGTAAAGTTCTATACTCAACTTTACACACTCTTGCACACACTAGCTGAAATCGGTTGAATCGGGGCTAACTCGTGATTAGTGTAGGATGAATATATTTGATTATTTTCCTGTTCTATTGATTCGAAAGGAAAGGAGATGATGATGATTGAATCGGTTTGTGCTATCACTCCTCACTGATGCACACCAACTGTTTGATTAAATTCCTCACACGAATTTCTCATACAGATTCTCTCTGAATCTTCTCTGTGTTTTGCTTCAATTCATTCACACTTAATTCATGCACCTCACACGTACATATCAGTCATCACTCACACTCTAGATGCTCTCACACAACAACCAATTGAGTAATGCCACCTAGCTAGTTAGTTACAAAATGCTTGGTAATCAAGTAAACCTCACATCTCTCCTCAAAGTTACATAACAGCTCACACACACACATTTGATAAGCCTAATTCTTCTAGAATGACTTGTCCAGCTGGAAATCTGTCCATGTGGCAGTTTACACATCAACAACCCTTCCTAAACTGTTCATAGGACATACTCCAAGCAAACCCCGTAGGTAGTTGAATCTGGCTTTAGGAAGTGACTTGGTGAAGATGTCTGCAATTTGATCTTCAGTCCTGCAGTAAAGGAGTGTAACATCTCCATTCTGTATAGCCTCTCTTATGTAGTGCACTTTCCTGTTTATATGTTTTGTTTTCTGGTGGAAAACAGGATTCCTTGCCATAGCAATGGCAGATTGATTGTCACACATCAAACTTGTTGCTTCTAGGTGTTCCTCTCCAAAATCCTTTAGGACAAACCTTAACCAAATGGCCTGTGTTGTTGCTTAACAAGAACTAACATATTCAGCCTCTGCTGTAGATATAGCAATGCTTGATTGTTTGACTGAGGCCCATGAGAACACCCCACTGCCAAAACTGAAAGCATAGCCTGAAATGCTCTTGCTATCATCAATCGATCCTCCCCAGTCACTATCACAGAAACCAAGTAGAACTGCAGCTTTTCCTTTCTTGTACTCTAGACCATAGTTTAAGGACCCTTGCACATACCTAAGCACTCTCCTTGCTGTTCCAAGGTGCTTCTTGGTAGGATTGTGCATGAACCTGGCCAAGAGACTTGAGTCATACATAATGTCAGGTCTGGTGGCAGTAAGATACAACAGACTACCTATAATATGCTTGTATACCTGTTCATTTGCACCCCCACTCCCATCTTCCTTCTGCAGTTTGTCATTAGTTGCAAGAGGAGTTCCAGCAGCTTTGCAGTTTCTCATTCCAAACTTGTTCAGTAGTGTCTGAGCATATGTCCTTTGATGAATATGGATACTTGATTGGGATTGTAGGATTTCCATTCCAAGGAAATGGTGTAGTAATCCTAAATCAGTCATCTCATACCTTCGCATCATTTCAGATTTAAACTCCTGCATCATTTCCTTACTGTCACCAGTATAGATAATATCATCAACATAGATTGATACAATCAAGGTTCCCACATCTTGAATTATTCTGAGATATAAGGTTGCTTCACTTATGCTTCTCTGAAAACCACATCTTAGTAGATAGGAGTCTATTTCCCCATACCAGGCCCTTGGAGCCTACTTCAGCCCATACAAAGCCTTATGTAACCTGTAGACTTTCTCCTCCTGTCCATTGACTTCATAATCTTCAGGCTGATGCACATAGACTTCTTCCTGTAAAACACCATTCAGGAAAGCTGATTTGACATCCAGTTGATACAGCCTCCATTGCTTCTGTACAGCCAAAGCAATCAGTGTCCGGATTGTATCTAACCTTGCCACAGGGGCAAAGATTTCATTAAAGTCTATCCCTGGCTTTTGGGAGTAACCCTTAGCAACCAATCTCGCTTTCTGTTTTTGTACTGAACCATCAAGGTTCAGTTTGGTTTTATAAATCCACTTAACACCAATTACTGGTTTATTAAGTGGCTTCTCAACCAACTCCCATGTACCATTCTTCTCTATCATTTCAAGCTCATTTTCCATGGCTTTCTGCCATCCTCTGTCCATGGCTGCATCAAAGTAGTTTTCAGGCTCAATAATACTCATGTGGCACCTTGCATACACATCACTTAAGTCCCTGTACTTAGGTTGAGGCATCTCTGGAGAATCAGGATCAGAAAGGTTCTGATCAACTGGTTCCACATGGTCTGGTTCAACTGAATCTTCATTCAGTACTTGGACTTGTCCTTGACCATGTTCAGTACTTATTTGGCTCACAGATAACCCTTCATTTCTTTCTTTTGCTTCATTCCAACTCCATTTTGTCCCTTCATCGAACTCTACACTTCTGGATATCACAATTTTGTTAGTTTCCAAGTTATAGAGCCTATACCCCTTTTCACAGCTCCCATAGCCCATGAACACACATTTGGTTCCTTTCTTGTCTAACTTCTGTCTTAGCTGATCTGGAACATGAGAATAGCAAATACATCCAAAAGCTCTAAGATGTTTGGCACCTGGTTTTCTCCCTGTAAACTTCTCAAATGGTGTCATGCCATTTAGTGAGCTTGTTGGACATCTGTTTAGAAGATAACAAGCAGTGTTTATATCTTCACCCCAGAACTTGTTAGGAACATCCTTCTCTTGGATCATTGACCTGGCCATTTCCACAAGAGTCCTATTCTTTTTTCTGCCACACCATTCTATTGTGGTGAGTATGCAACAGTCAACTATCTGCATATTCCTGTTTCTTCACAGAAAGTCTGAAATTCCTGTGACATGTACTCACCTCCTCTGTCACTTCTGATTCTTTTGATCTTATATCCACTTTGCAGCTCCACCATCTTCTTAAAATTCTTGAAAACACCAAGTACCCCTGACTAGTGTGTAAGAAAATATAACCAGCACATTCTGGTATAATCATCTATGAAAGTAAGAAAGTATATGTTTCGACCATTTGTTGTCTCCTGCATTGGTCCACACACATCTGTGTGAATCAATTCAAGTGGATCAGATGCTTTCCAAGAGGGTTCTTTGTGAAAATGTTCAACATGTAGCTTCCCTGCCACACATCCTTCACACACTTCTCCTTTTGCTTGCAGCATAGGTAGTCCCACCACCATATCCTTTTGTTGTAACAACTTCAAGCTCTTGAAGTTGAGATGTCCAAACCTCCTGTGCCATAGCTCAGAGGCTTCACAAACTGTTGCTCTCGTTGCTACTGAATTAACAGATTCAAATGACAAGGGAAAACATCTATCCTGGTCATTTGAGCTTTAACAACTTTCTGAGTCATAGAAATGTCTTCATAAATATCCACAGTGTGATCCCCAAACATCAAGAAGTAACCATGCTCAATCATCTGTCCAGCACTCAACAGATTTTCATCTAGTCCTAGTAAGAGCATTACTTCTTTGATATGCCTCTCTCCCTGTTTAGTTTGAACCATAAGTGTGCCTTTCCCTACTGTCTGCACAAGGTTTCCATCACCCATCTTCACTCTTGCCTTAACTGTTGTGTCAATATTAATCAATAGAGATTCTTGCCCTGTCATATGATTACTGCAAGCACTATCAAGATACCATTTACTGCAATCCTTGACTGCTGCAGCATTGCAGGCATAGAACAGATTAGGTGATGAGTCAGTGACTTCTTGTGCCATATTTCCTGCTGGTTTCTGTGTACAATCTTTAGCCATATGACCAAATTTTTGACAGTTGTAACACTTGACTCCACCCTTGAACCAACAGCTCCCATAGTGATATCTTTCACACTTCTTGCAGAGAGGCTTAGTCCCAAGGTATTCACCCTTACCGGTACCAGCCCCTGAATTAGAACCAGCACTTGATCCTTGATTTGAGTTGAACTTCACTGAGTTGTTCTTCTAGTTCCAGTTCTTAGTATGCTTGAATTGCTTCCTGGTTTTACAACGATCAGTGCCATGATTTGGCCTATTGGACACAGATAAACTAGCTAGTGCTTTATCTAGACCTTCATCTGTGTGCATCTCCAATCTCTGATCAAATTCCCTTATTGAGGCCACAACACTCTCAACGTTCACAGTGTCAATGTCCCTGGTTTCCTCAATAATATACACTATAGGATCAAATGGTTTGGTAAGACTTATCAAGATCTTTTGAGCTAGATGTTTTTTAGTGATATCTTCTCCATAGGTCCTCGTGCTATTTACAATTGCATATAGTCTAGACAGATACACTGATAACATTTCATCTTCTTTCATTCTAGCATACTCAAAATCTCTTCTAAGGGATTGTATTTTAACTGACTGTACCTTAGAATCTCCCTTGTACTCTCTCTGTAAAATGTCCCACGCTTCTTTAGCCTTGACCTCATTCTGAATCCTAGGGAAGATTTCATCAGTGACTGCATTCTGAATCATGCTTAATGCCTTAGCATCCTTGACACAATTTGTATGAGTTGGTCTGATTTCAGTTTGTGCAGCAGTTTGTGTAGCAGGGTTTCCACCAGTGACTTCAGTTGTCCTTGGTGATTCTGGAATTCCGATTTCAATATATTCCCAGAGATCACAAGCAAGTAAAACGGTCCTCATCTTCACTCTCCAGAAATCATAATTGCTCCCGTTGAAGAGTGGGATTTTCAAATCACCTCCATGTCCTGCCATTGTAGATACTGCTACAGGTTTCAATTGCGATGGCCTCTTCTTCTCTACTTACGCCCCAGATGCAGATCAAGCCTGCTCTGATACCATATTGAAGTTCGAAGGTGCAGCTCTGGATTGCAAATCAGGTAAAGTTATATACTCAACTTTACACACTCTTGCACACACTAGCTGAAATCGGTTGAATCGGGGCTAGCTCGTGATTAGTGTAGGATGAATATATTTGATTGTTTTTCTGTTCTATTGATTCGAAAGGAAAGAAGATGATGATGATTGAATCGGTTTGTGCTATCACTCCTCACTGATGCACACCAACTGTTTGATTAAATTCCTCACACGAATTTTTCATACAGATTCTCTCTGAATCTTCTCTGTGTTTTGCTTCAATTCATTCACAATTAATTAATGCACCTCACACGTTCATATCAGTCATCACTCACACTCTAGATGCTCTCACACAGCAACCAATTGAGTAATGCCACCTAGCTAGTTAGTTACAAAATGCTTGGTAATCAAGTAAACCTCAAATCTCTCCTCACAGTTACATAACAGCTCACACACACACATTTGATAAGCCTAATTCTTCTAGAATGACTTTTCCAGCTGGTAATCTGTTCATGTGGCAGTTTACACATCAACATTTTGATGCTTCTGTGCACCTTCTGGCGGAATTCACCAAGGCCAGTTGTCCTAGGGAAGAGCACGAAACTAGAGCCTCAAAAGCAAAAACGAACTGGAAAAGACTTGAGGCAGGTACTTTCAAGCTAAATGTGCATGGAGCCTCTTTTGCCTCCAGTGGAAGAATTGCAGTTGGAGCAATTTACAGAGATAACAGTGGGGAAGCTGTGGTGGTTGTGACCCTTCCTTTGTCTGGTGTCACATGACTCACATCTCCACGACACACTGAAATTTTAGCTATTATTCAAGGAAAAAAAGTGTGACATCTCCTTTGGTGGTTGTGACCCTTCCTTCCGGTCTATAGTGGTGGAGTCAAACGCTTAGGTGGTAGTCAACCTAATCAATGGCAATGAGGATTGCCTGGATGCGGATGGCAAGCTGATTTTGGAAGCCCTTGAAATTTTTTCAAGGTTTGAAAACTCTTTTATTTTTGTCTCCCATGTTCTGGGAATAACGCAACGCATGCAGTGGCCATGAAAGAACGCTGCAGGATGCAGCAATGATGTAATTTGGATTGAGGAAGCTCCTAGCTGGTTGGAGTCTATCCTCACCAATTATGTAACTGCTTGTATCACTTACTATATGAGTTTGTTCTTGATTAAAAAAAGAGGGAGGGGTCCTAAGGCCGGAAACCTTTTCCATTGTGCAATTTTATTAATTTGATTCATATTGTGCTTTATTGCTAAATTCTTTCTTATTTGTTCATACTAAAATTCTAAATTTTCTCTTTTATTGATTGATAGGTGTTTGATATACTATTCTTAAATTCAGTCATTAAATTTTCCTATTGTTTATTATAAGTATCCATAGTTCTGAGAATTTGGCTAACTAGTAGATTTTTAATATTTTCAACGGGATTGTTTCGTGAATTTTTTTTTGTCCAATTCATGTTATACTTGAGATACTTCTGGAAGGAAATTCAACTATGTTTTTAATTTTTGATTGTGAACAACCAAATTCTCGTAGATACCTATTTGGTTTCTTTCTTAGATACATCCGACCTTTTCGTTTCACTTTAGATTATATTTTTTATTTTGTTTCATTTTCAATTTTCTCTTCTCATGTCTCATCCGTTCTTTATTTTCATTTATTTTTATTAATTTTTATTCTTCCTCCAATTAAGGAGGGACACTCATCAATCTCCCCCTCCCGACTTAGGTGGAGAGCTCCATCAGTCCAATTGCTAATCTATAGAACTCGTACTTGTCCTTAGGCTTTGGTCATCATATATGAGCTATTGTCGTCAGTATGGATCTTCTCAAGCTTTAATTGATTGGACTCTAACAGATCACGTATCCAATGATATCGGACATCAATATGCTTTAATCTTGAGTGAAAACTTGAATTCTTACTCAAGTGGATTGCACTCTAACTGTGACAATGCACAACGTACTTCTGTTGTTCTTTCCCTAACTCATGCAGAAACCGATTCATCCATAGCATTTCTTTGCAAGCTTCTGCAGCTGCAATGAACTCTGCCTCTGTAGTTGATAGAACAACACATTTTTGTAACTTTGATTGCCAAGAAACTGCTCCCCCAGAAAATGTAATCAGGTGTCAAGAAGTAGATTTTCTGGATTCAAGATCTCCTGTCATATCTGCATCTGTATAGCCAATCTGTAAGACCCGTGTCCTTAAGGGAACGGTGAACGATTATAAAGACCCGTCCCTAATTTAAAAGATTAATTAAGGGTTAATGATTGATTAGCCGATGATTAACGGACGTTCAGGGAAAAATTACGCTTTTACCCCTAAACGAGGACAAAAAGTTTACTTTTGACCCGGGAGGTCCGATGCCCGAGGGCCAAGGACCGTTACATAGATCGTGTGTCTGGACCCGACCCTCCTCGGTCAAGATTCGATTCTAACACGATATTGTCCACTTTGGGCCTCCTTGCCCTTTTCCCTCACAGTTTTGTTTTCGGGAGCTCACGGTGCAACTTCCCAAGAGGTCACCCATCATGGAATTGCACCAGCTTCAACTCGCTTAACTTTGGGGTTCCTATCCCCCCCAAAGCCACTGAGCTCCCAAAAGGTCTCGTGTTAAATAGGTGTGTCAAGACTCGTCCCAATCTCCCCGGGATTAACGAGGGATGCGCCTGATCCCGTTTGACACGGAGTGTCAGACAAGGGAAATTCCAACTTTAGCCCGATTGGGGCTTCAGAGTACACCAGGATCCGGAGAAGGTATGTGATGTTTCGGTCTCTGCTACAGGGCGTGACAGGACCCATCCCGATTAATCCTCGCTAATCGTGAAGGATCCCGCTCCCGTCTGACTATGAATTTAAAATACCAAAAATAGTCTAAATATATATAAGTACATAATATAACATAACCAACAACCCACATAGTCAGACCAGGGATAGGTATATCGTTAGGACCGTTGACTATCTCAGTCGTCAACCGGTTCACAGAGCATAAGAAATATTTACAAACAAGGATTAAAGTCCTACGCGGTCAGAACTCGAGTATGCAGCGGTTTGCTTATTCTTCTGCCTCAGTACGAGCCTCGGTACCTGTGCACGGGCCTGGAGGGTACAAAAACAGTAAAGATGTGAGTGGACAAAAATAAAGGTTTAGAAATACATTTATTAAAATTGTCTTACCCTCCAGTTTTCACAAACATGCATGCATATCATATAAAACATAGGTTATATAAATCAAAGTAAAAGAAAACAGTTAATATAATTCAAAATCAATCATGATACCATCATCTTCAATATCCAATCTCAATATCCAATAACCTGTCACGATATCAATGCAACGCGTGCAAACTCGGGTGTCTCAAGTTCGAGTACCTCCCCAGGATCAACGACGTCTGGGGTGATATCATCTCCAGGATCAACGACGTCTGGAGGATATCAATATAAACTCACACTCCTGAGATTGAGCCTCCCCTCGGAGCTACTCATCTCCAGGCAGTGGATCGTGACTACTCCAGGATCTACGACGTCTGGAGGAGACCATCAAATCACCGAGGATGATACCACAAATCAAGAATCTCATTTTAAAACTATTTAGATCTCAAAATCAAGTTAATAGTTCAATAGGGTCTCTGCCCGAAATATAGCATTTCCACAGCACAAGTAAATTCCATAATTTCATGTGTAACATATCATTTATAATTCAATTTCGTCAATTAAATCCTGTAATTTAGTTTCAAAGTCAAAAGTCATCTCAAATCTCAGATCATCGCCCAAAATCACAATTTTATAATTTTCTCGAAATTCGTACCCAAATAATATAATAATAATATAATATTCCCAAAATCCGGAAATTATCATATCACATCATAAATCATGGCAAATCAACTTAAATCATATTATAAGCATTTAAAAGCAGTTAAAACGTATATGCATGCATTTAGGGTAGAAAACAAAAGCCCACTCACACACCGTCCAGATTGCTCGGATTCGAGCTGTTCGTTCTCGTCCGCTGTCCCGAGAATATTTTGGCCTGTCAAACATGTAATATAGGGTTACTAAAATATCATATACTCTTAGGTACGAAGTTCCGAGTTGTCGGAATAAAATAATATTATTTAAACGTAACCTATAAGCTTCGGATACGTAACACTATCCCCAATTTATCTCCGATTGACCCGAAACTAACGCCAATAGGTCCGTATCATCGAGAACATTAAAAAGTATGTTGGACCCTTCTTCAGATTCCCGGTCACGCGCCCTCACGCGCCGCCGCAAGCGGCTGCGCGTGACAGCCACGCGCCGTGAACAGTGGCTGCTACAGTTCTCTCTCTCGCCCGTTTCTCTGGTATTCGGGTTGTAGACCCGCGATCAGACCCGACTTATTTCCCCTTAATTCTAACTCAATTCATCTCGTTCTTTCACTCATTAATACATATTCAATCTAACTAATAGTTCTGTGCCTTCAATTGAACCAATTAAACCCTAAAACATCTCGACTCACGACGAACACTTATCGGGTCTTTATTCGGGTTTGACCTCAAATCGACCTGTTTTCTTCAATTATTCACATCAGAAGCATCATAAGACCATAATGAACACGAAATCAAGATCAATTCCCTGAAATTTTACCTCTAAGTAACTCGACTCAAGCTCGATTTTCCAAATAGTTTCAGGGCTTGGTTGTCACGATTTCTCCACCAATTCTCGTTCCAGTTGATTGGGTTCGAGTCGTTGAGTTCCCAGGAAGCTAAATCTCACCTTAATTTCACTCCAAACTGTCTCAAAAATTAAAATCGAAATCAAGGTTTTTGGATGGTTTTCGGGTATATGCAGCACGGGTTTCCTCTGTGTTTAGGTCAGTTTCTTCTCGGTTTTTCTCTCCAATTTGTCTCTAATTCCTTATTCAATTATACTTAACTCTGCTGAAATCAATTGAAGTGAAGATGTTTTGGTGTTTGAAGGTTTGGTCGTGTACGGTTGTTGTTATCAATTAACAATCTTCAATTAACCTTAATTAATCTAACTAATGCCACTAATTGATTGCTTAGCATGCCATGTGTCCATAAAAGTATTGAATCAGCTATTAATTAGATGAATCAGCAAGGCAACTTATTTTGTAATGATTCTTCCACCGTTCAAGTACACTTCGCACAAAATTACCATTTTACCCTTCTTAAGCACAATTACCATTTTACCCCTACACTTCACAACCCCATAACTTCTTCATCCGAACTCCGTTTTTGACGTGCCACCTGTCTACGGATTCAGCGTTCCGAGACCTACACAATGGCACAAGCAAAATATACAAACAGTATACCAAACAAAAAGTCAACTTTTAGCCATATCCTTCTAGGGGTAAAAGCGTCATTTTTGCATTATTTTAATATTTTACAATTTTTGGATTTTTCGGGGCGTTACAGGCCGCATCAACGATCGACCTGAAGGGCAGTCAAAAAATTTAAAAGCTGTGAGTGGACAAACAATTAATTTGTTAAAAATATTTTCACGAAAGACATTTATACCCTTCACTAAAAAGCATGCATGCATTCGAAAACCATTTATCAAACCATTAGGGCCTCTGCCCAAAATCGACAATGAAACCAATCATATGGGCCACTGCCCAAATCCATGTGGGACTCAGCCCAAAACCAGAAATCCGATCATATAACATATAAATATAACATATGACCAATCCTGTCACGGTTTCTAAAGCTACGTGCATGCTACCAGGGTCTCAAATCCCAAGTCTCCCCAGGGTCCACCCAGGTCAATGTGCATAGATCAATGACTCTCATGGGGGTTACAATCCATAAGCCTTCCTCAGAGTAAGGTACCCAACGGGGGCGACTCCACTCGGCTAGTGCTCCATGACTACTCCGGGGTCCACCCAGGCCAATGACCCTCCCAGGAGAAGACAACCAAATAAAAGAAGGTATATGAATATATATATATAAAAAACATTCTTAAAACCTTTTAAAGGATTCATGCTCAGTCCTCATAAACCGTCATGAACCTGGAAATCCATTTAGGGTCTCCGACCCGAAATCACCAATGTAAACTAACTGGGCCTCAAGCCCGAACTCATGAGTCAATTGGGCATCATGCCGGTATCTCAGGGTCAGTCACGCTTCCGATCCTAGTGATGTGTGCCACCATCCGTACAGGACCGCCCTCAATCCTGGTATGTAGGTGTGAACGAATCAACCGACGCGACCACCACTAGATCATGGTGCACTCATTACCGATTGATATCCTGAACCGTCAGAACTCCGAAATCGAGCCTCCAGTGGCTGTTCGACAACGGGTCGTGCATCGTGACCTCTCCAGAAGGAACACATCCCAGTCAGGAGGCAAGTGTCGTATCGTCCGTCGCCGTGCACATAGCACTCGCCGCGACCACAACTCAGACCAGTAGGTCATCAATAGGGCCACATGCCCGAGAAAAAACTAAACGGGTCTCATGCCCGAGTTTATCCCTTTTTAAATCTAAAAACATTTCATTTAAACCATCGTAGAAAGCATAGTACGTATAAGGCCGAAACCTCGAAATATGTGCCAATACGTGAACACACACAAATGCACTCATGGCATCACAAAAAATGTATTAAAACACATAATAAACATTTACGCATGGATCAATTTGGAAAACAAGGTCCACTCACAGACCGTCCAAGCTGCATCTTCGATACGCGTGCAATACGGCTCTTCCAGGCCAATCACCATCACTAGGACCTCCAAACCTGTCCAAATCGTAATAGAGGGTTACTAACTATTTAAATAACCCCTCACTAAAGCCTTGTAATTTTCCCGAATTTTTAACTATTTTTAAACCCAATCCTAAATCTTCATATGTCCTGAGCAATATTGAGACGGTGTTCGATCGACACGAAACCAGTTCCAAAATGTTCGTTACATCGAATAGATTAAAAGTCATGTTGACAACATCCCCAAATTACCCCCCACGCGCCCTCACGTACCACCCAAAGGGGCTTCGCGTGAAAGCCACGTGCCACTGTTCATTACCCCTAACCTCGCGACGGACCGGGTTCACTTGGTTCGAACCGGACCGGACCGGCGCGACCGGTCCAGCATCCATTCTCCCTCATTTTTTATTCTTTTCTTTTCCTTTCAATTCCTATCTTTATGTCTAGTCCTTAGCAACTTATTTGAATGAATAGAACTGAGGGAAACCGTCAAGAACATATCTTCCATGATCGAAAATGGCGACGGTCCCTGCAATCTCAGTCCGTCGTCGTCTCCGGTCACCTCCAACCTTGGTTCTGGTTCCATTTGACTTGTCTAGGTCCCTAGGTCATAGCCCAGTCCATCAAAAGGGTCAAAGCAATCTAAAACTGATTGTTGGATTTTTGAAATATAACTTACCTCATGGGTTTGACTTCGGGCCCTCGCCACTGTCCACGACGTTCCTCCTCGCCGGCCTCATCATCATCGCCTCATTTCTCTCTCACCAATGACTTCACCATCTTCTTTGTTTTCCTTCAAAAACCAGAACAACCATCCCCCCTTTAACCCTTCTAAACATCATTAGTAGAACTTGGTTTGTGAATGAGTGTAAGACCCGTGTCCTGGGGGAACGGTGAACAATCCCACATTCCTGCGAGGGTGGAGTGGTCTGGGAGGGGAATGGTGGTGTGCCTTAAAGGTGTAGGCACACACCTATCTAACACGACGCCTTTTGGGAGCTCCGTGGCTATAGGAGGGGGGATAGGAACCCCAAAGTTAAGCGAGTTGAAGCTGATGCAATTCCATGATGGGTGACCCCGTGGGAAGTTGCACCGTGAGCTTCCGAAAACAAAACCGTGAGGGAAAAGGGCAAGGAAGTCCAAAGCGGACAATATCATGTTAGAATCGGGTCTTGACCGAGGAGGGTCGAGTCCTGATAGAATGGTATCAGAGCTAGACCCCGACTGGGAACTGTGCCAGCGAGGACGCTGGGCCCTAAGGGGGGTGGATTGTAAGACCCATGTTATGGGGGGAACGATGAACAATCCCACATTCCTACGAGGGGGGAATGGTCTGAGAGGGGAATGGTGGTGTGCCTTAAAGGTGTAGGCACACATCTATCTAACACGAGGCCTTTTGGGGGTAGGAACCCCAAAGTTAAGCGAGTAAAAGCTGGTACAATTCCATGATGGGTGACCCCCTGGGAAGTTGCACCGTGAGCTCCCGAAAAAAAAACCGTGAGGGAAAAGGGCAAGGAGGCCCAAAGCGAACAATATCGTGTTAGAATCAGGTCTTGACCGAGGAAGGTCGAGCCCTGATAGAATGGTATCAGAGCTAGACTCCGACCGGGAAGTGTGCCAGCGAGAATGCTGGGCCCTAAGGGGGGTGGATTGTAAGACCCATGTCCTGAGGGGAACGGTGAACAATCCCACATTCCTGCGAGGGGGGAATAGTCTGGGAGGGGAATGGTGGTGTGCCTTAAAGGTATAGGCACACACCTATCTAACACGAGGCCTTTTGGGGATAGGAACCCCAAAGTTAAGCGAGTTGAAGCTGGTGCAATTCCATGATGGGTGACCCCATGGGAAGTTGCACCGTGAGCTCCCGAAAACAAAATCGTGAGGGAAAAGGACAAGGAGGCCCAAAGCAGACAATATCGTGTTAGAATCGAGTCTTGGCCGATGAGGGTCGGGTCCTGACATCGTGTCGATATTAGTACGTAGACAAGCGGCACATCGAAATCGGACGTTCGACGAAAAAGTTACGGTTCACGGAAATTCGAGGTACTATTGCACATTTTACGAGACAGGTGCCATTTTTCATTAACTGGGCCTAGATATTTAAAGGCAGGCCCAATAGATGAATGACAAGTGTCATTCATCCATTGCCCACCATTTCCCATACATGCATATCCATTCCCTTTCCTTGTTTTTGATTCGATCATCTCACCAAACCCGTTCAACCCAAAATCCAACCCCTTTCCCCCATTTGAATCTGTGTGAGACCAAGAGAGTGGCTGAGAGTGCAAGGGAGGTTGGACGACGACGGTGAGAGTGATGAGCCACCGTGGACGGCGGGGGAACGGTAAAAACCCAAAATCCCTTTGTTATTCAAATTTTGAATTTCTCATTTTGGACGTTTAGGAATGGTTTTGATGATTTTATGGTGTTTGGAAGGTTCATACGAGCGTGTGGGGATGATTTTGAACGAAGGAAGACAGTCGTGCAGCCTGGACAGAGACGAGAAAAACAGAACCATGAAGATCAAGTTGAAAGGTGATTTTCTAGGCTTGTTTTTATAGTTTTGAATCCATAGAACGGTAGGAAAGGATGAAACAAAAAGAATGGAAGTAAAATGGAAGGAAACAGACAAAAAATGATGGACAACACGGCTTGAACCGGTTTCGCCAGTTCGGCTGGACCGGATTTGCAGGCCGAAGGTTGAAGGTGAACTGTGCAGGGCGTGTGGGCTCCACACGTAGCGCCTTTGGGCGGCGCGTGGGGGCGCGTGAAGCATAATTTTGGGGTGGTTTCAACACATGAAATCATCCATTCGATGTAACGAACATTTTGGGACGGTTTTTGAGTCGATCTGACATCGTTTCGATATCGTTCGGGATGTCCGAAGGTTTAGGATCGGGTTTAAAAATAGTTAAAAATTCAGAAAACTTACGGGGCTTCAATGAGAGGTTAATGAGGAAGTTAGTAACTCTTTAAAATGATTTGGACAGATTTGGGAGTCCCGGTGATGGTGATTAGCCAGGGAGAGGCTTATGGCGCGCGTATCGAGATGCAACTTTGGACGGTCTGTGAGTGGACCTTGATTTCTAAATTGATGCATGCATAAATGTTTCATATGCTTTAATGAACATGTTTTGTGATGTCGTGAATGCATTTGATTTTGGTCATTAGTATTTACGTATTGGCACGTATTTCAAGGTTTTCGATTTTATACTGTGCTTATACGTGCGATATTTTCTATGATAGTTGATGAAATGATTTCAAATTTAGAAATACGAATTCGGGCATGAGACCCATTGTATTTACGAACTCTCAGACTTGGAGTCCATTTGATTTGATGAGAAATCAGGCTGGAGGCCCATTTGAGTTATACGATCGGGCTGGGGGCCCCGTTGGTTTACGAACTCGGGCTTGAGGCCCAATTGATTTGTGATATTGGGATTGAGGCCCCGTTGATTTATGGTATCGGGCTTGAGGCCCAGTTGGTTGTGAAATCGGGCTTGAGGCCCCGTTGAATCGTGAAATCGGGCTTAAGTCCAAGTTGTGGTTTATGAAATGAGAATTCGGGTTTAAGACCCTCCTGAGATGGATTTGGGCTTGAGTCCTGATGAGATTTGAATTTGAATCGGATTCAAGGAATCCTGTTGAGACGTTCGGGTATGAGACCCAGTTGAATTATGATTTGAAAGAAGTATTTGAAAAATGTATATACCCTCCCGTTTGAATGGTCTCCTCTAGACGTTGAAGATCCTGGAGAGTCACGATCCACTACCTGGAATGAGTGACTCCAAGAGGGAGCATATTTCAGGAGTGTGAGATATGGTATAGTCTCAGACTAGGTTCGCAGATAGTCATCCAGATGTCGTAAATTCTGGATTTTGGACTGATCCTCCCAAACATCGTAGATCTTGGGGGTAGACTCGGAGTGAGACCCCGAGTAGTATGCATACTTAGATATATCGTGACGGGTTATTTGACAGGACCCACCCCGATTATCGCCTCGATAATCGGGAAGCATCCTGCTCCCGTCTGACAATCGAATCAAAAAGACCGGAAACTAGTTAAAATTACAACACACCCATTGTCAGACCAGGGAGATTAAACAAATACATCCGACTGGACGTCAAGTCCACAGTTTCACAGAGCGATATTACAAAACGAGTTAAAGAAACAAGTCCTACTCTGTGAACTAACTACTCCGCAACGGAAAAACTTTATGCCTCCGCCTCTGCCTCGGCGCTTGCCCCCACGCTTGTTCCACGACCTGGAGGGAAATTTAAAACAACAAGGTGTGAGTGGACCGAAACATAAGTTTAACAGGAGAAACAGTTTTTCCGAAATCGGGTTCGCCCTCCAGTTTTGTAATCCGCATGCATAACCAAATATTCAAAATTGTGTATTAAACTTTTGAAAACTCTTTTTCCGAACACAAGGAAAACGTTACAGGGATCGTCATAACTCATGTAAAACCATATAATAATACCAGATTCCAGAAACCGTCATTTTGAAACATTATTTGCACAAATCAAGTGAAACATAAATCAATAATCATGATTATGCCGTTGGATCCATTCGAGTCTTTAAACTCAACATTAGGCCTTCCCGGGATATCAACGAGTCTTTAAACTCAAAACACGATTAGTAGGCCTCGGGGGTATCATAATAATCGAGTCTTTAAACTCACGAGTCTTTAAACTCCATTTTCGGGCCCGCCCCCAAAATCAACATACCGGGTCTTTAAACCCAAAACCAGATCCAACCATCAACCGGGTCTTTAAACCCAAAACCGTTTTTAAACATATTAAATCAGGATTCATCACAAATCTTTTTCCAACGTTATTCCAAAAATATTTCTCATCGTAACAGGACTCATGCCCGAATTCACATGTAAATTCCAACACATGCAATTAACAGAAAATTTCTTCACAATATGATCAAACATCATGAATCCGAAACATGCATATTCATAACCAGACACTTCATCAAAAATTATCACGCATGCATAGGCAAAAACCGAAATCTCGAAATGCGTGAAATACGATAATTATCTCGAAAAACGTGAAAATAAGTAAAACCGATATATCATCTCACCATCGTAAAATCATATGTAAAACCATGAGATAAATAAGCAAAATAGTCATGCATGCCCAATTTAAAAATCAAAGAGTCCACTCACAGTCTTAGGACACGTCAATCGCGTCCCGCGTGCTCCTCCGTAGCTTCGGAAGTGTCCGGGCCTGTGAAACGTACAAGAAGGGTTACAAACATCCCAAAATAACTCGTAGGATTTTTCCTAATTTTTCCGGATTTTTCGGCAAAAATAAACTTAAAGACTTAATCTTCCGGACTCCCGAAATTATCCCGAATGACTCCCGATCGATTCGAACTCTAAAGATAAAATGTTATTTAGACTGTAAGGATCAATTCTCATGTTGACCGTGATCGGAGTTGACGCCACACGCGCCGTCACGCGCCGCCCAAAGTGGCTGCGCGTGAAGGCCACGCGCCAAGCTACAGTGTCATCTCCCTTACCCGAACAGCCTGCTAAACGGGTCTGATACCCGCGACTCAACCCGATCAGTTAGCCCTCAATTCTCAGTCAATACTACCCGTTTTCAATCCTATTATCTTCCCTAACTCATTTATTTTAGGTCTGCAACACTGGTTAACCTCGACTTACAACAAATCGACCACACAAACACAGGGGTAAAACGTCATTTTATTCAATATTTAATAATATTACATTTCCAGAATGTCCGTGGCGTTACAATCTCCCCCCTTAAGAAATTTCGTCCCGAAATTTCAAGGAAACAAGTAAGGGAACTGTTCTCGCATCTGCGCCTCGGGTTCCCATGTGGCTTCCTCCACATTCTGGTTCCTCCAGAGAACCTTTACCAGAGGAACGGTCTTCCGACGCAGTACTTTATCCTTTCGATCCAAAATCTGTACCGGCTGTTCCTCGAAGCTCAAATCAACTCGAAGTTCAATGGGCTGATCCTCCAGTACATGAGATGCGTCGAACACATATTTCCGCAACATCGACACATGGAAAACATCGTGGACCCTCGAAAGCTCTGGCGGTAGTGCCAGCTGGTAGGCCACCGGGCCAATCCTCTCGGTAATCTCATATGGTCCAATGTAACGAGGGCTCAATTTCCCTCGCCTGCCGAATCTCACTACACCTTTCCAAGGGGACAATTTCAGAAATACCCGATCTCCAACCGCAAACTCTAGATCTCGAATCCGATGGTCCACATAGCTCTTTTGTCTGTCCTGGGCTGCCTTGAGCCGATCCCTGATGAGTTTGACCTTCTCGGTCGTCAGTTCCACCAATTCGGATTTAGTCAGCTTCCTTTCACCCACGTCCGTCCAACACAACGGAGTTCTGCACTGCCGTCCGTACAAGGCTTCGTACGGAGCCATCCCAATGCTCGCTTGATAGCTGTTGTTGTAGGCAAATTCCATCAAGGCTAGATGTGACTCCCAAGTGTCATGAAATTGCAAAACGCAAGCTCGCATCATATCCTCCAATGTTTGGATGGTCCGCTCAGACTGGCCGTCAGTCTGAGGATGAAATGCAGTACTGAAACGAAGTTTCGTCCCAAATGCTTCCTGCAGACTCTGCCAAAATCGAGAAGTAAATCTTGGGTCTCGGTCAGAAACTATTGATTCCGGAGTACCGTGCAAACGGATGATCTCGTCAATAAACAACTGGGCCAACCGCGTCATCCTGAAGTTCTCTCGCACTGGCAAGAAGTGAGCTGATTTCGTAAGCCTGTCCACAATCACTCAAACTCCATCGTGACCCCTGGGTGTCCTAGGAAGTCCAAACACAAAATCCATCGTCAAGTGATCCCATTTCCATTCCGGAATAGGTAGTGGTTGCAAGGCTCCATAAGGTCGTTGTCTCTCAGCCTTCACTTGCTGGCAAGTCAGACACCTGCTGACAAACTCGGCAATCTCCCGTTTCATTCCCGGCCACCAGTAGTGCTCTCGCAAGGTACGATACATCTTGGTCCCACCAGGATGCATCGCGTAGGCCGCACTATGAGTTTCGTCCAAGATCTCCTTCTTCAGTGCCTCCACGCCGGGCACACACAACCGTCCTTCTTTTAGCAAAGCTCCATCCTCCCTGACTGTAAAGTCTAGCCGTTCACCGGCTTCCACTTCAATTCGAAGTACACATGAGACAGGATCTTGAGATTGAGCCTCAACGATCCGATCGACCAGGAGTGGTCTCACATGAAAATTAGCCAGCAAGACACCTTGACCATCCAAACCCAAATCAATGCTATTCTTACGGAGTTCAACCAAAAGTGGCAAATGAACCGTCCGTAGATGTGCTACAGAATGCGTTGACTTCCGGCTTAGAGCATCAGCCAGCACATTGGCTTTTCCCGGGTGGTACTCAATCGTGCAATCATAATCCTTAATTAGCTCTAGCCACCGTCGCTGCCTCACATTCAACTCCTTCTGAGTGAACAAGTACTTCAGGCTCTTGTGGTCCGTAAATATTCTGCAAGTCGCACCGTACAGGTGATGTCTCCAAATCTTCAATGCATGCACAACAGCAGCTAACTCCAAATCGTGCGTCGGATAATTGCGCTCATGCGGTTTCAACTGGCGCGAAGCATAGGCGATCACTTTCCCATGCTGCATCAGTACACATCCCAATCCCTGTAAGGATGCATCACTGTACACCTCAAATTCTCCACTGCCGTCTGGAAGGGTCAGTATAGGAGCAGACGTCAACCTTTCCTTTAGCTCCCGAAAACTACGCTCACAATCGTCATCCCACTCAAACTTGACTCCCTTCCGCGTCAGTCGCGTCAACGGGGCAGCAATGGTAGAGAAACCCTCTACAAACCTCCTGTAGTAACCAGCCAAACCCAAGAAACTCCTGACTTCAGTGACGGTCCTCGGTTGTTCCCACTTCGCCACTGCCTCAATTTTTTGAGAATCCACACTGATCCCGTCAGTTGAGATCACATGCCCCAAGAAACTCACGCTCGTCAACCAAAACTGACATTTGCTGAGCTTCGCATACAACTGGTTTTCCCTCAAGGTACCCAGCACCATCCTTAAGTGCTCCTCGTGCGCTTCCGCACTCCTCGAGTAGACCAGGATGTCGTCAATGAACACGATGACAAAGTGATCCAAGTAAGGCTGCAACACTCGGTTCATCAAATCCATAAACGCTGCGGGTGCGTTGGTCAAGCCAAACGGCATCACCAGGAACTCATAATGACCATAACGGGTCCTAAATGCTGTCTTGGGTACATCCTCATCCTTAACCCGCAATTGATGATACCCAGAACGTAGATCAATTTTGGAGAAGTACTGCGCTCCTCGCAGCTGATCGAACAAATCATCGATCCGAGGCAACGGGTATTTGTTCCTGACTGTTACTTTATTCAGTTGCCTGTAATCGATGCAAAGTCTCAAACTCCCATCCTTTTTCCTCACAAACAACACCGGAGCTCCCCAGGGGGATACACTTGGTCGAATAAATCCCATCTCAAGTAATTCTTGTAACTGCGCCTTCAGTTCTTTCAACTCGGCTGGCGCCATACGATACGGAGTCTGAGAAATAGGTTGCGTACCTGGAACCAGATCAATAGTGAACTCAACATCTCGATGCGGTGGCAATCCCGGTAGATCCTCCGGAAAGACATCCGGGAACTCCCGTACAATCGGTATATCCTCCACCCGCAATGGTGCAGCTCGTGAATCCATCACTCGGGCTAAGTATCCCTGGCACCCCTTCCTCAACATCTTACTTGCCTTCAGGGCAGAAATCACTCCGACAGGGGTTGCTCGCTGAATTCCCTGAAAAGTGGTTTCCGGTAGCCCCGGGCTCCGAAAAGTAACCCGCTTATCGACGCATTCGATAGAGGCGTGATGGAGCGTCAACCAATCCATACCCAAGATGACATCAAAGTCATGCAAGTCCAAGAGTATCAAATCTGCCACCAGACCAACATCACCCACCATTACGGGGCACTCCCGCAACACTTGGTTCACCACAAACACATCTCCGGTGGGCGTACTCACTCCCATGTCACAGTCCAGTGCGGACACCTCTCTACCCGCCAACAACTCACAGTCCCGTGAAATAAATGAATGAGTAGCTCCGGGATCAATTAAAGCACAAACATCATGTCCAAAGATCGTGAGTGTACCTGTCACAACACCAGGCGCTGCCCTGGCCTCCTGCTGCGTAACAGCAAAAACTCGGGCCTGTGGTCCAGCTGCTCGCCCACGGCCCCGGCCCCTCTGTCCACTAGCCGCTCCGGTACCACCTTCTCGAGTGCTCCCAGTCCCAGAAACTGCATCTGTGCTCTGTCCCTGCTCTGCTCCACCCCGACCTGCGCCACCACCCTGTGGCAAAGATGGACAATCCCTCCGGTAGTGGCCCCGCTCGCCACAGAAGAAACAGATGACACTGGAAGCATCTCGAACGAAACCACCACCCTGCCGTCCCGTGGAAGCAACAGAAGTCGCGCTCGCCTGCGGAGCAGTCTGCGCCCTAGGCGCTCGGAATCCGGAACCCTGATAGTTACCAGGCCTGCCATAACGATCATTGCCTGCAGATGAGGCTCCACCATAACGTCCCTTCTTCGAGGCTCCTTGACCATACGATCCAGAATATGAACGCCCGCGACGTTGTCCACCACCAGAATACTGTGGACGTGTCGGGAGACTAGCCTCAACCCGCACCACGGCATCAGACAACTCCCTGAGAGTAGAAAAAGCTCCGGCCGTCACAATGGCCCGTATCTCACCCCGTAGGCCAAGCTCGAACCTACGGCATTTCTCAGCCTCAGTAGATACAAAGGTAGGAGCAAAACAAGCTAGCATCTGAAATTTCTGTTCATACTCAGCTACGGACATGCTCCCCTGTTGGAGCTGCAGAAACTCGGTCTCCCTAGCATCACGGAATGAACAGGGATAATACTGATCCAGAAACCGTTCACGAAAGGTCTCCCAAGTCACTGTACGGGCATCCCAACCCGACAACTCCAGAGTGTACCACCACTCATAAGCAGATCCATCAAGTAGAAAGGTAGCCAACACCACACGCTCCTCAAGAGGACAGTGCATCACAGTAAAAATCCGCTCAATCCGAGAAATCCAAAGGTGAGCATCCTCGGGATCCGCTCCACCACTGAATATCGTAGCCCCAAGACGCTGGGCTCGCTCGATCGAAGCACTCTCGGCATCGCCATTAGGTCGTGGAGGGGGTTCGCGTCGCGGAGGCATGGCCGGTCGTCCTTCTCTGAAAGAGGCATAAGTTAGTACAATAATCAAGGCACACCCGAATGCCGGACACGAATCGTAAACCTAGGCTCTGATACCAATTGACAGGACCCACCCCGATTATCGCCTCGATAATCGGGAAGCATCCTGCTCCCGTCTGACAATCGAATCAAAAAGACCGGAAACTAGTTAAAATTACAACACACCCATTGTCAGACCAGGGAGATTAAACAAATACATCCGACTGGACGTCAAGTCCACAGTTTCACAGAGCGATATTACAAAACGAGTTAAAGAAACAAGTCCTACTCTGTGAACTAACTACTCCGCAACGGAAAAACTTTATGCCTCCGCCTCTGCCTCGGCGCTTGCCCCCACGCTTGTTCCACGACCTGGAGGGAAATTTAAAACAACAAGGTGTGAGTGGACCGAAACATAAGTTTAACAGGAAAAACAGTTTTTCCGAAATCGGGTTCGCCCTCCAGTTTTGTAATCCGCATGCATAAACAAATATTCAAAATTGTGTATTAAACTTTTGAAAACTCTTTTTCCGAACACAAGGAAAACGTTACAGGGATCGTCATAACTCATGTAAAACCATATAATAATACCAGATTCCAGAAACCGTCATTTTGAAACATTATTTGCACAAATCAAGTGAAACATAAATCAATAATCATGATTATGCCGTTGGATCCATTCGAGTCTTTAAACTCAACATTAGGCCTTCCCGGGATATCAACGAGTCTTTAAACTCAAAACATGATTAGTAGGCCTCGGGGGTATCATAATAATCGAGTCTTTAAACTCACGAGTCTTTAAACTCCATTTTCGGGCCCGCCCCCAAAATCAACATACCGGGTCTTTAAACCCAAAACCAGATCCAACCATCAACCGGGTCTTTAAACCCAAAACCGTTTTTAAACATATTAAATCAGGATTCATCACAAATCTTTTTCCAACGTTATTCCAAAAATATTTCTCATCGTAACAGGACTCATGCCCGAATTCACATGTAAATTCCAACACATGCAATTAACAGAAAATTTCTTCACAATATGATCAAACATCATGAATCCGAAACATGCATATTCATAACCAGACACTTCATCAAAAATTATCACGCATGCATAGGCAAAAACCGAAATCTCGAAATGCGTGAAATACGATAATTATCTCGAAAAACGTGAAAATAAGTAAAACCGATATATCATCTCACCATCGTAAAATCATATGTAAAACCATGAGATAAATAAGCAAAATAGTCATGCATGCCCAATTTAAAAATCAAAGAGTCCACTCACAGTCTTAGGACACGTCAATCGCGTCCCGCGTGCTCCTCCGTAGCTTCGGAAGTGTCCGGGCCTGTGAAACGTACAAGAAGGGTTACAAACATCCCAAAATAACTCGTAGGATTTTTCCTAATTTTTCCGGATTTTTCGGCAAAAATAAACTTAAAGACTTAATCTTCCGGACTCCCGAAATTATCCCGAATGACTCCCGATCGATTCGAACTCTAAAGATAAAATGTTATTTAGACTGTAAGGATCAATTCTCATGTTGACCGTGATCGGAGTTGACGCCACACGCGCCGTCACGCGCCGCCCAAAGTGGCTGCGCGTGAAGGCCACGCGCCAAGCTACAGTGTCATCTCCCTTACCCGAACAGCCTGCTAAACGGGTCTGATACCCGCGACTCAACCCGATCAGTTAGCCCTCAATTCTCAGTCAATACTACCCGTTTTCAATCCTATTATCTTCCCTAACTCATTTATTTTAGGTCTGCAACACTGGTTAACCTCGACTTACAACAAATCGACCACACAAACACAGGGGTAAAACATCATTTTATTCAATATTTAATAATATTACATTTCCAGAACGTCCGGGGCGTTACATTATTGATTGGGCATATAAGATTCTAAGGATGGGATATATATATATATATATATATATGAAGTTTTACGGAGAATGGTTTTGGGCTGAGACCCACGTGTATTGATTTGGGCTGAGTTCCACGTGTATTTATTAAAATTCTTGTTTGTCCACTCACAGCTTTTAATGATTTTAATGCCATTCAGGTTGATCTTGGATGCGGCCTGTAATAGAGATCGAGACATCACACTCCTCCTTCGAATCCTGGAGCACTTTGGATGCACCGGTGGGGTTGAGGTTGGAGTTATCCCTAGTCTGACACGCGGTATCATACGGGATCAGGCACGTCCCACGTTAATCCCGGGGGATTTGGGACGGATCCTGACAAGTGGTATCAGAATGTGTTTTGCTCTCAGTGTGACGTGCAGGTCGAGGACGTGATGTCTCTACAGTGGTGACAACCCGTCATCAACCTGTTAGTTAGGGTAAGAGTAGGAGGATTCAGTGGAATCAAATCCTAGTTAGATTACGTTTGGCACGAGGTATGATGGTTTAGGGTTGGAATGACATAGGATGTTGTTTTTTCAAGAAGATTGACCCCGAGAAGAATCGATATTCGTGCGAAGCCAACAGCTTAGTGCCGCATAGTTACTGATGGATGAGACTTAGTGAGCCAGTTTTCCCAGTATGATGAGGTTATGGAGTTGTGACCACTCAACGGTAAGGTCATGACTATGTGGATTGGAGCAACATGGAATCAGTTGAGGTTGGATGTTAGGGTCGTCCATTACAAAGATGCGAGGATCGGAGATTGTGTTGCTAGGAGCAGTCAAGCTCACGATAACCCTAGTCGATGATTGATCGGACGAGTGGCCAGGAGAGTGGTACTTGTCGACTGGATCCTAAGGTGGACCGATCGGTGGATGTTGTGTGTTGAGCGGTTGGTGCTGGCGGTGAGTTGACCGTATAGGTTCGGAGTCTCGGTGGTGTGTGTGTGCGTTGTGTATGTACGAGCTCGTGGTAGGTACCACCATCGATGTCACGACCCATCCCAATCCCCCCGGAATTAACACGGGATGTGTCATGATCCCTTCTGAGGGAAAATTCAAACCTTTAGTCTGACTGGCTTCCAGAGTATGCCAGGATCCGGTGGAGGAGTGAGATGTCTCGGTCTCTGCTACAGTCCTCATCTGTGATCAACCTGAAGGGCATTAAAAACCAGAAAAGATGGTGAGTGGACGAAAAACAATAGTTTAATAAAACACATTTCATAAAAAACCTTTATGCCATTCACTAAAAAGCATGCATGTATAGGAAACCCATTTAACAAACCACATATGTTTTAATAACCATTAATAGGGTCTCAGCCCCAAGTTCTGTAAATTCAAGTCATACGGGCCCCTGCCCAAATCTATTTACACAAATCCATAATCATAACAAACATATGTGGGAACTCAGCCCAAATCCATTTATTATTCACAAAACATAATTTGGCAAATCCAAGAAATCATGTTTATCTTATATCATATAACCAATCATGTCACGGTATCTAAAGCTATGCGCGTGCTACCCGGGGTCTCAAATTCCAATACTCCCCAGGGTCCACCCAGGTCATTGTCCGCAAATCAATGACCCTCCTTGGGGGTTATAATCCATAATAGCCTTCCTGAGAGTAAGGTACCCAACGGGGGTGACTCCACCTAGTTAGTGCTCCGTGACTACTCCGGGGTCCACCCAGGCCAACGACCCTCCCCGGAGGAGACAATCCATAAATATATAAGGATGGTATATGAAAAACCATTTTGAAATTATTCTCAAAACCTTTCAAAGGTTCATGCCCGGTCCCCATAAATCGTCATGAAACCAGAAATCCATCCTTTCCAAAACCAAATCCGTTTAGGGTCTCCGAACCCGAAATCATATTTATAAACCATAAATGGGACTCAAGCCTGATATCATAACCAATTGGGCCTCAAGCCCGATCATGTAAACTAATTGGGCCTCAAGCCCGATTACGTAAATCAACTGGGCCTCTGGCCCGATGCCTTGTTAAATCAAATGGACTTCAAGTCTGAGAGTTCGTAAATCAAATGGGTTTTGTGCCCGATTCCATATTTTCAAATCCGAAATCAATTCACGAACCAATTGGCCCCTTGGCCCGATAACGTGATTAAAATGGATTTCGAGTCCGAGGGATTTCAAAACAAATGGGTCTCATGCCCAAGTTTTCTTTTCCAAATCCAAAACCATTTCATTAAACCATTTCTGAAACCAAAAGCACGTATAATCAGTGTAAAACTGTAACCTCAATTTACGTGCAAATATGTAAATCGCCTCGAAATACGTGAAATCATGTAATTCACCAATATCCAAATCATCATCATAGAATCACATATGTAAAACATATAAAACATTTATGCATGCATCACAGTTTAGAAATCAAGGTCCACTCATAGACCATCTAGCTATCGCCTCGATATGCGTGCTATAAGCCTCCGCACGCTATTGCACTATTGCACGTTTTATGAGATGGGTGCAACTTGTCATTAAGTGGGCCCAGATATTTAGGAGCAGGCCGCAATGGATGAATGACATGTGTCATTCATCCATTTCCCACCATTTCCCATACATGCATACCATTCCCTTTCCTTGTTTTTCATTCGATCATCTCACCCAACCCGTTCAACCCAAAATCCAACCCCTTTCCCCCACTTGAATCAATGTGAGACCAAGAGAGTGGCTGAGATTGCAAGGGAGGTTGGACGACGACGGGGAGAGTGGTGAGCCGCCGTGGACGGTGGAGGAACGGTAAAAACCCGAAACCCCTTTGTTATTCAAATTTTGAATTTCTCATTTTGGACGTTTAGGAATGGTATTGATGATTTTATGGTGTTTGGGAGGTTCATACGAGCATGTGAGGATGATTTTGAATGGAGAAGGACGGTCGTGCAGCGTGGATAGAGACGGGAAAAATAGAACCATGAAGATCAATTTGAAATGTGATTTTCTAGGCTTGTTTTTATAGTTTTGAATCCATAGAACGGTAGGAAATGATGAGACAAAAAGAATGGAAGTAAAATGGAAGGAAGCAGACCGAAAATGAGGGAGAACAAGGCCTGAACCGGTTCCGTCGGTTCGGCTGGACCGATCAGACTCGGTCCGCCAAAGGTTGTAGGTGAACTGTGCAGGGCGCGTGGGCTCCACGCGCAACGCCTTTGGGAGGCGCGTGGGGGTGGATGAAGCATAATTTGGGGGTCGTTTCAACACATGAAATCATCATTTCGATGTAACGAACATTTTGGGATAGGTTTCAAGTCGATCAGACATCGTTTCAATATAGTTCGGGATGTCCTGTAACGACCCGTCCTTGATTTTAGGGGTTAATTAAGATGGCCGAGGGCTAAGAAACATTACGTAGATCAGGTCGATACAAATCCATAGACAGGCGGCACGTCGAAATCGGACATTCAACGGAAAGGTTACGGTTCAAGGAAGCTCTAAAGTGCTATTTATGATGGTACGTTTTACGAGACAAAAGTGGAATTTTGTCCTGAGTGGGGCCCAGATCTCTTGAAATAGCCTAATGGATGAGTGACAAGTGTCACCCATCCATTGCCCTTTCCCTTCATTCATGCGTATCACCCCTTTGTCTGTTTCATTCCCACCAAACCCAAACCCCATCGAACAACCACCCTGATGAACCCAAATCCAAACCCTTCCCGATTTGATTTAGCTGAGGCCAAGATAGGGAGGATGAGGACGTTATGGTGGCTCGACGAGGACAGGACCGCCGTGGATGGCGGTGATGACCGAGGAAACAGGTAAAACCTGAACCCCTGTTCTTCTTTAAATTTCAAATTCGGGTTTTGGACGTTGGGGGAGTTAGATGTTGATTAGGATGTGTTTGGGGGGTTGGTAGGAGGTTTAGGAGAAGGTCTTGGACGGTGGAAGGTGGCTGTGCAGCCCAAAATGACGGCTGGGAGAAATTTGGTGGCTATCCACCGAAATTGATTTCCGGCCAAGTTAACCCAAATAGAAACTCCTAGTACGTTTTTAGGGATCCTAGGAATCTATTGGAACCCTTAGGATGAAGGTTGGACCCCTAGAAATTCCCAAACCGTGGATAGGAGGTTTAGGTTCAAAATAGTTTTCAAAACCAATGGGTTTTAGGCTTGGTTTCTTGGATTTAAGGACATATATAGGTAGGAAATGAAGAAAGGAAACTATTGAATTGAAAGGGAAGTAAACAGACTGAAAACGAGAGAAAAAATGGGCTTGACCGGTTCCGTCGGACCGGTTGGACAGAAAAACCAGAGGCCGGTTCGAACCGGCCTGGCCGAATGACAGAGATAACCTTGTAGCAGGCGCGTGAAGCTCACGCGCAGAGACTTCAGGCGGCGCGTGATGGAGATTTTGGGGAAGTTTCCAACATTTAATTTTATCTATTCAATGTAACGAACATTTTGGGACTGATTTCGAGTCGATCGGACATCGTTTCGATATGGTTCGGGATGTCCGAAGGTTTAGGATCGGGTTTAAAAATAGTTAAAAATTCGGGGAAATTAGGTGGTTTTAGTGAGGGGTTATTTAAGTATTTAGTAACTCTCTAAAGTGATTTGGACAAGTTTGGGAACCCCAGAGACGCTGATTAGCACACAAAGGCGTATAACGCGTATCAAGGCGGCAACTCGGACGGTTTGTGAGTGGACCTTGGTTTCCAAATTGATGCATGCATAAATGTTTTATATGTGTTTGTGAACATGTTTTGTTATGCCATGAGTGCATTTGTGTGTGTTTACGTATTTGCATGTATTTCGAGATTTTTTGTTTAATACCATGCTTATACGTGTTTGTGGTTTCGATTTTAATGAAATGGATTGGGTTTTGATACACTCGACTTTGGAGTGCTGACGGTTTAGTAGATCGATCGGTGATGTGTACACTATGATCTAGAGGTGGTCACGTCGGTTGATATGTTCACGGCGACATACCAGGATTGAGAGCGGTTCTGGACGGATGGTTGCATCACTACGATTAGGAATTGTGACTGACCCTGAGATATCGGGCTCGATGCCCAGTTGAGTAATGAGTTCGGGATCGAGGCCCAGTTGGTTTACGATTGTGATTTCGGGTTAGAGACCCTAAATGGATTTCTGGTTTCATGACAGTTTATGGGGACCGGGCATGAACTCTTTGAAAGGTTTTGAGAAGGAATTCAAATGGTTTTTCATATACCATCCGTTATTTATTAATTGTCTCCTCTGGGGACGGTCGTTAGCCTGGGTGGACCCCGGAGTAGTCACGGAGCACTAACTGAGTGGAGTCGTCCCCGTTAGGTAACTTACTCTTAGGAAGGCTTATGGATTATAACCTCCATGGTGGGTCATTGATCTGCCGACAATGACATGGGTGGACCCTGGGGAGACTTGGGATTTGAGACCCTGGTAGCACGCGCTTAGCTTTGGAAACTGTGACAGGATGGTTATACGTTATATGATATATATACTGGTTTTGGGGTGAGTCCCACATGGATTTGGGTAGTGGCCCGTATGATTGGTTTCATTTACGATTTTGGGCCAAGGCCCTAATGGTTTGACAACTGATTTTTGAATGTATGCATACTATTTAGTGAAGGGTATAAATATGGTCTGTTTGTGAAAATATTTTTATAAATTCTTTGTTTTGTCCACTCACAGTTTTTAAAGTTTTGAATGCCCTTCAGGTTGATCGCGGATGCGGGCTGTAGCAGAGACCGAGACATCACACTCCTCCTCCAGATCCTAGCGCTCTCCGAAGCCCTGAGTGGGCTAAAGTCGGAATTTTCCCCTGTTTGACACTCCGTGTCAGACGGGATCAGGCCCGTCCCGCGTTAATCCCGTGGGGGGATTTGGGACGGGTCCTGACATGTTCGAAGGTTTAGGATCGGGTTTAAAGATAGTTAAAAATTCAGGAAACTTACGGGGCTTCAAGTTAAAAAATTAGGAAACTTACGGGGCTTCAATGAGAGGTTTATGAGGTAGTTAGTAACCCTCTAAAATGATTTGGACAGGTTTTGGAGTCTTGGTGACGGTGATTGGCCCGGGAGAGGCTTATGGAGCGCGTATCGAGGCGCAGCTGTGGACGATCTGTGAGTGGACCTTGATTTCTAAATTGATGCATGCATAAATGTTTCATATGCTTTAATGAACATGTTTTGTGATGTCGTGAATGCATTTGATTTTGGTCATTAGTATTTACGTATTGGCACGTATTTCAAGGTTTTCGATTTTATACTGTGCTTATACGTGCGATATTTTCTATGATAGTTGATGAAATGATTTCAAATTTAGAAATACGAATTCGGGCATGAGACCCATTGTATTTACGAACTCTCAGACTTGGAGTCCATTTGATTTGATGAGAAATCAGGCTGGAGGCCCATTTGAGTTATACGATCGGGCTGGGGGCCCCGTTGGTTTACGAACTCGGGCTTGAGGCCCAATTGATTTGTGATATTGGGATTGAGGCCCCGTTGATTTATGGTATCGGGTTTGAGGCCCAGTTGGTTGTGAAATCGGGCTTGAGGCCCCGTTGAATCGTGAAATCGGGCTTAAGTCCCAGTTGTGGTTTATGAAATGAGAATTCGGGTTTAAGTCCCTATTGAGATGGATTTGGTCTTGAGTCCCGATGAGATTTGAATTTGAATCGGATTCGAGGAATCCTGTTGAGACGTTCGGGTATGAGACCTAGTTGAATTATGATTTGAAAGAAGTATTTGAAAATTGTATATACCCTCCCGTTTGAATGGTCTCCTCCAGATGTCGTAGATCCTGGAGAGTCACGATCCACTACCTGGAATGAGTGACTCCAAGAGGGAGCACATTCCAGGAGTGTGAGATATGGTATAGTCTCGGACTAGGTTTGCAGACAGTCATCCAGACGTCGTAGATCCTGGATTTTGGACTGATCCTCCCAGACGTCGTAGATCCTAGGGGTAGACTCGGAGTGAGACCCCGAGTAGTATGCATACTTAGAGATATCATGATGGGTTATTGATTCGGCATATGAGATACCGAGGATGGGATATATATATATATATGTATGTATGTATGAAGTTTTATGGAGAATGGTTTTGGGATGAGACCCACGTGTATTGATTTGGGCTGAGTCCATACGGATTGGTTTTGGGCTGAGTTCCCATGTACTTGATTTAAGATTTTGGGCCTAGGCCCTAATGGTTTAATGATTGATAAATGGTTTTCGAATGCATGCATGTTTTTCAGTGAAGGGCATAAAGATCTTCTTTTTGTGAAATTGTTTTATTAAAATTTTTGTTTGTCCACTCACAGCTTTTAATGATTTTAATGCCCTTTAGGTTGATCTTGGATGTAGGCTGTAGCAGAGACCGAGACATCACACTCCTTCTCTGGATCCTGGCGCACTCTGGAAGTCCTAGTGGGGCTGAGGTGGAATTATCCCTAGTCTGACACACAGTGTCAGACGGGATTATACACGTCCTACATTAATCCCGGGGGATTTGGGACGGGTACTGACAACGATCCCACATTCCTATGAGAGGAATGGTGTAGGGGGGAATGAAGGTGTGCCTTAAAGGTGTATGCACACACCTATCTAGCACGAGGCCTTTTGGGAGCTCAGTGGCTTTGGGTTCGGTTGGAACTCCAAACTTAAGCAAGTTAAGACTGGTTCAGTTCCATGATGGGTGACCCCTTTGGAAGTTGCACCGTGAGCTCCCAAAAATAAAATCGTAAGGGCGAGGAGGCCCAAAGCGGACAATATCGTGCTAGAGTTGGGTCCTGACTGAGGAGGGTCGGGTCTTGACTGAGGAGGGTCGGGTCCTGACAGAATGGTATCAGAGCCAAACCCAGACCGGGAAGTGTGCCAGCCAGGATGGTAGGCCCTAAGGTGGGTGAATTGTAAGACCCGTATCCTTGAGGGAACGGTGAACGATCCCATATTCCTACGAGGGGAATGGTCTGAGAGGGGAATGATGGTGTGCCTTAAAGGTAGCACACACCTATCTAGCACGAGGCCTTTTGGGAGCTCAGTGGTTTTGGGTTCGGTTGGAACTCCAAAGTTAAGCAAGTTAAGGCTGGTGCAGTTCCATGATAGGTGACCCCCTAAGAAATTTCACCGTGAGCTCCTGAAAACAAAACCGTGAGGGCAAGGGCAAGGAGGGTCGGGTCGGGTCCTGACACAATCAGTTCAGGATTTCCACTTCCAAAGAATAAAATCATTTTTGAAGTACACCTGAGATATATGCGAACCGACTTAACAGCGTTCCAATG
Organism: Prinsepia uniflora; assembly: GCA_032719365.1. Taxonomy (NCBI): domain Eukaryota; kingdom Viridiplantae; phylum Streptophyta; class Magnoliopsida; order Rosales; family Rosaceae; genus Prinsepia; species Prinsepia uniflora. The sequence continues at coordinate 58,736,484 of CM064862.1, forward strand.
TTCTCTACCTGGTTTAGATAGGAATCTGCTTACCATGCCAACTGCGTGTGTTATGTCTGGTCTTGTACACACCATTGCCTACATCAGACTTCCCACTGCTGATGAGTATGGGACCATAGCCATTTCTTCTTTCTTTGCTTCACATGTAGGACTTTGCTTCGAGATAAGCGTAAAGTGACTAGCAAAGGGAGTAGCAACTGCCTTTGCTTTCTCCATGTGGAACCGCTCCAATAATTTCTCGATATATTTTTCTTGTGATAACCACAGCTTCATTTCCTTCCGATCAATCGAGATGGTTATACCAAGAATATGCTTTACGGGTCCCAAATCTTTCATTGCAAAAGCCTTCCTCAATTCCTTCTTTAATTTGTTAATCTTGTCACTATTTTGTCCTACAATCAATGTTTAGTCCATATAGACTCTTTTTCAGCCGACATACTAGATCTTCTTTGTTTTTCACTTTAAATCCTTCTAGCTGCTCCATGTAAATTTCTTCTTCTAAATTTCCATGAAGAAATGCAGTCTTCACATCTAGCTGTTCTACATCTAGATTCAAACTTACAGCCAAGCCAAGCACCACCCGGATGGATGACATCTTCACCACAGGTTCAAATTTCATACAAGGATTGCATTTCTTCTTGCATGGCTTTCAACCACTCCCCCTTGTGGTCATTCGTCAGACCTTCTTCATAAGACTCTGGTTCTCCCCCATTAGTGAGTTGTAAATATTCTGTTGCAGGATATTTGGTTTGCGGTTTAGGTATCCTGCCTGACCATCTTAACTGAGGTGCCATATTTGTCTCGTGAGGATCATGTTCTTCATCCTCGTAATCTTTAGCCATATCATCATTAGTACCACCACTTCTATTACCATCCAATGTTTTTTCAGCTGGATCATTATCAATTAGAGGTTCATTTTTTGTATCTCCAATATCTTCAATTACATCTCCCCCATAAAGCTCTGGAAGAGGAACTAGATCCAAGTTGATTGGATGTTCTCTAGGACTAACAGGTTTTACACCTTTCTGAATATCTTCAATATTCTGATCTTTAAAGAGGATAACATCTCTGCTTCCAACAATCTTTTTCTTGATAGGATCTCATAGCCTGTACCCGAATTCTTCATTTCCATATCCCAAGAAAATGCATTCCTTCGACTTGGAGTCGAGCTTTGATCTCTCATATTTTGGAATGTGAACAAATGCTCTACAACTGAAAACCTTCATATGGTTGTAGGATATATCTTTACTTGTCCAAAACTTTTTTGGAACATCACCATTCAACGGAGTTGAAGGGGATAAGTTGATCAAATCAACTGCAGTCATTAGAGCTTCACCCCAAAAGCTCTTATCCAACTTGGCATGAGATAACATTCTTCTCACCCTTTCAACAATAGTTATGTTCATCCTCTTAGCCACTCCGTTGTGCTGAGGAGTCTTTAGAACAGATTGTTCATGCCTGATTCCATTACTCATGCAATAGTTTCTGAAAGCTCCCATATATTCTCCTCCGCTGTCAGTGCGAACACACATTAACTTTCTGCCAGTTTGTCGTTCAACACTAGCATGAAATTGTTTGAACACTTCAAACACCTGATCTTTTCTTTTGAGTGCTTATTCAAAAACCTTCCAGGAGTGATCATCAATAAAGGTAATAAAATACCTTGCACCTCCATGAATAGTAGTGGTCATTGGACCACAAACATCAGAATGCACCAAATCCAAAACATTGAGTCTTTTATGTGAGGCCTTGTAATGGAAATAAGCTCTATGTTGATTTCCAGCTAAGCAGTGCGCACATAGTTTAAGAGACATACCTTTTCCTTTCAACCCTACCAATGTCTCTCTTTTGGCTAGAATTTGAAGCCTTTTCCCACTCATATGTCCGAGCCGTTTGTGTCATAGCTCGACTAAGGAGTCTTCTTCGAGAGCATTAATACACCAATTATTAACTTTAGCTTTTATCACATAAAGAGTGTCTACTTTCTTGTCTCGGGCTATCACCAGGGAACTTCGTGTTAGCTTCCATCTTTTACCCCCAAATACACTAGTATAGCCTTCTTCGTCTAGCATTCATGTGGATATTAGATTGAGACGCATATCAGGAACATGTCTCACATCTTTCAGTGTTAGGCGACAACAAATGTTTATTTCAAAGAAAACATCTCCTCTTCTCACAATCTTGGATCTATTATCATTTCCCATCCTCACATGACCAAAATCACTGCTTGTATAAGAGGTAAATAAATCCCTCTGTGAGGTTACATGGAAAGATGCACCAGAATCCACAACCCATCATGTATCTTGTGATGTCAAATTAGCTTGACCAACATCATAAACAAAGATTACCTCATCTCCATGAACAATGGTAGCGGTTACATCACCCTTCTCATGTTGTTCTCTTTTGAGCTTCCTGCATTCTTTCTTCATGTGGCCTTTTTCGCCACAGTGGTAACATTCTACGTCTCTTCTTATCCTCGACTTTCCTCCCAACTTGTCTCTTGACATTCCCCTCGACTTATCTCTGATGTGGAGTTTTCTGTTACAACTTCTTCCACGATATTCTGTGACAAGCGCCTCAAAGTCTATCGGCATCCCTTGTTCCCTCTTTCTTGACTCTTCATTGAACATACTATCTTTTACAATGTTCAATGTTAGAACACCTTGTGGTGCTGAATTACTCAATGAAACCACAAGCGTGTCCCATTTTTCTAGTAAGGAGTTGAGAAGTAATAATACTTGCAATTCATCATCAAGCACCATCTTCATATTGGTAAGTTGAATCACCAGTCCTTGAAAATCGCTCAAGTGTCCAGAAACACTCTAAGTGTCCCTATACTTGAGATTCACCAATCGCCGAATCGTAGAGACTTTATTCTGGGCCGTTTTTCTCTTATACATGGACTCTAGTTTCGTCCATAACGTGTACGCAACTGTTTCTTGTGCCACATGGTGAAAGACACTCTGATCTTGTAAGACCCATGTCTTGGAGGGAACGGTGAATGATCTAACATTCCTACGAGGGGAATGGCGGTGTGCCTTATATGTGTAGGCACACACTTATCTAGCGCTAGGCCTCTTGGGAGCTCACTGGCTTTGAATTCCGAGGGAACTCCAAAGTTATCTGAGTTGAGGTTGGTCCAATCTCATGATGGGTGACCTACTAGGAAGTTGCACTTGAGCTCTCGAGAATAAAACCGTGAGGGCGAGACCTAAAGCGGACAATATGGTGCTAGATGGGATGGGTCATGACAGAATGGTATCAGAGTCAGACCCCAACCAAGAAGTATGCTAGCGAGGACGCTGGGCCCTAAGGGGGGTAGATTGTAAAACCCGTGTCCTAGAGGGAACAGTGAACGATCCGACATTCCTGTGAGGGGAATGGTGGTGTGCCTTATATGTGTAGGCACACACGTATCTAGCGCTAGGCCTCTTGGAAGCTCACTGGCTTTGGATTCTAAGGGAACTCCAAAGTTAAGCGAGTGAAGGCTGGTGCAATCCCATAATGGGTGACCCACTAGGAAGTTGCAGTGTGAGCTCCTGAGAACAAAACCCTATGGGCTGGGATGGTTTGACCAGTGAGTCTAGAGGGGACAATATAGTGTTAGATGGAGTGGGCTGCTGAGCAATTTTGATCTAATCTAGGCCTTTTGGGAGCTCACTGGCTTTGAGTTCGGTTGTAACTCCAAAGTTAAGCGAGTTGAGCCTGGTGCTAGATGGGATGGGTCCTAACAAAATGGTATTAGAGTCAGACCCTGACGGGGAAGTGTGCTAGCGAGGACGTTAGGCCCTAAGGAGGATGGATTGTAAGACCCGTGTCCTGGAGGGAACAATGAACGATCCCACATTCCTGCGAGGGGAATGGTGGTGTGCCTTATATGTGTAGGTACACACCTATCTAGTGCTAGTCCTCTTGGGAGCTCACTAGATTTGGATTCCGAGGGAACTCCAAAGTTAAGCGAGTGGAGGCTGGTGTAATCCCATAATGGGTGACCCACTGGGAAGTTGCACCGTGAGCTCCTAGGAACAAATCCCTGCGAGCTAGGCTGGTTTGGCCAGTGAATCCAGAAGGAACAATATAGTATTAGATAGAGTGGGCCGTTGCGCAACTCTGATCTAATTTAGGCCTTTTGGGAGCTCACTGGCTTTGTGTCCGGTTGGAACTCCAAAGTTAAGCGAGTTGAGACTGGTACAATCCCATTATGGGTGACCCACTGGGAAGTTTCACGTGAGCTCCCGAGAACAAAATCGTGAGGGCGATGCCCAAAGAGAATAATATAGTGCTAGATGGGATAGGTCCTGAAAGATCTATCCATTGTCAGATTTTTCCGACAGTTTTTCTGTTCAGCAAATTCCATTCGGCATCAGTCTTGGCTTCAAGTTTATGCCTTTTGTTTTGCAAATGTTGGTACAAATCTTTGCAGTAGAGAATGTCCTCCATTCTGAGCTTCCAAATGGAGTAGTTTGAAGAGGTTAAATTAACCATCGTTGTTGATGCCATCGAGGTTGGCTCTTCCATTGTGAATGACACAAGCTAAACCGTGTAATGACCCTTGCTCTGATACCACTTGTTGAGAAAGATGGCGAATATTGAAATCCAAAATTAAGTAATTATTCTTGGTTTTAGGATCTGACTTTTTCCACTCTTGTGTAATTAAAATAGGCACACAAAATAAGCACTAAATTTTTTCATTATAAAATAATGGGTACAAATAATCTCACTGAAAATTGGTGGGTAACTCTCTCTCTTGGATATTTTCTCAAGATGATTTTTCTCTCACATACATATGAGGTTTTCTCTCAAATTTTCTGCGAATTTGGTTTCTCTCGCTGATTAATAGAGAAAGAATACAGCTCCATCTTTTATAAGCTGTTAGAAGCTAAAGAAATAAAGGTTTTCTGACTTTTCCATTTTACTTTAGATTATATTTTCTATTTTGTTTCATTTTCTATTTTCGCTTCTCATGTCTCATCCATTCTTTATTTTCATTTATTTTTATTAATTTTTCTTCTTCCTCCAATTAAGGAGGGATACTCATCAACTTGTTATTGTATTTTAATTGAATTATAAAAGCAACAAACTGACCATCTCTAGCAATAGGGCTTACAAGACTAGCAAAGCCAAAATTTAGGACTCCAAAAATTAGTTTTTGAATGAATAGTATAAGGATATATTTTACCATCTCCAACAATTGAGGATTATGAAATATTTCATTTAATATTTTATGACTTTTTAATGTATCTTTGAGTTTTAATGAATTAATAAATGCATTAAATTTATATATTAACTATTTTTTGGATATGTGAAAAAAATAAAAAAATTTAATATAAGATTTTTTTCGTCCCATGTTGGCTAGTGAAATTTGTATTTTATATTTGTTATTTTAAAATAATAAAATCAATAATATATTGCTACGATTATTTGTCTCATGTCGGCTACATGTGAATGAAGGTTTTTTTGTTTTTTGTTTTGGTTAAATTGCATGTTAATGAAATTGTGAACTAAAGCTAATGAAGAGATGCAGGGAGCAACAAAGTGAGAGGTCCGCCATTTAATCCAGCTTAAAATGCCAGCTATATATGGCTGACATTTTTTCTCGAAGACATGTTTTTGACCCTTTAGTCCACATCTAGAATGCTAGTTGGTATTACAAATATTGGTTGAAGGTGGAACCCTATGATGTAAAAATAACAAAAGGCGGAACCCTATGTCTTAGTGTTTTTTTATTATTAATAAATTTTCTTCACAATTAATTGACTTTTATCTAGAATATAAAATTCATTGATTGAAAGAGCAGTTACAATACCAGAGTTAGTAGCATGCCTCGTTAAAAATTTGCCATCAATCCGCCTCCCAGGAAAATTAGATCAAGGAAAAACTAGTGGTCACCCTCGACTAAAAGAAACAAACAGCCAACTTAGGTCAACAAGGGCCTTTAACAACCAAGACCCCTATTACAATGAAGCTCTAAAGTGCAGTCTTGAATACCAACGGCCAACCAGCGGTCTTATTCATCAGTAACACTCCTCTGTATTTGAACTTCAAACAACACGGAGGCAGAGTACACCACCTCTACACTTCAGGGCCACCCGCAAACTGCCCTTCCAGCCATGGCTGGGCAGCATCAAACCAAATCCGAGGTTTCTGACAACGCAACCCATGCTGTGCAAAGGCATAGGCGGCCTTGTTCCCTTCGCAGCTTTGAAACCTAACATAGGACACTTCCAAAATCTGCATTAGCCACACTACCTCACTTATCAGGACTCTATTCTCACCCCAATCATCTTTCACCTCCTGCAAAACCCTCACCATCTGAATGGCGTCAACCTCCACCATAACATCGCGTAGCCGCAATCGTTGAACAAACACCAACCCTTAGCACACGGACAGTACACGCTTGGAGGCCTCTAACGTTGAAATCGTGAGATCCTCCCTTCTTCCCCATTTGTGCTTCATCCAAGTGGGTAGCTGTTCCACCAAGAAGAAGCTCAGCGTCGTGAGCGAATTAAGATCGTCGACTCCTACTACCTCGCCCGATTCCGCCTCCATGATTGATCACGATTGGACCTACAAATTGGTCATCTCGCCAACATACTCCATCTCTTGAGGTCGTGAGAGCCCTAGAGAGTTCAACAATAGCACCATGCAGCCGTCAATCCAACGCCAACTGTGCCTTAAAAGAACCGCCACCAACATGCCTTCTTCACAGGAATGCAACCCTAACCCTAGCAGAAGGAGGGACTTTCATTTCCGTGTTAGACTGATATGAATAATTCACAATTAATCGTTTTAAATGTATTATAAAATTATTTTTTAAAATTCAGTGATTCCTGATACTACTCTCCGGGAATTCATACTACGCTCCGTGAATTCGACACTCGTAATTTGGGTTTATACTTCATGACATTTGCGGTTGGCTTTCTGCGAAAACCCATCAGGCTAACAGCAAAATTCTGAACCATTTGCTAATAAACTTGCCAGTGATGGGGTGAAGCATTGCACAGAGAAATATATTGAGAATCACTTTATTATCAAAACAACAAAATTTCATGGGTGGACAAAGAGACTTCATCTAGCTCCCATCCCCAACGCGAACCGAAGAACAGTGGTACAAATCTCATAGAAACCAGCACTCAAATACAAGAGTGAGGCCCAGGTAGGACGTTATTTGAAAAAGAAAGCAACAGAGAGAGAGAGAGAGAGAGAGAGAGAGAGAGATCATAAGGCAATAGTAGCTAGCTATAAGAAATGCCAGTACCATATATATACCCATATACCATCATCTATTCTAGTATGCCTCTTCTAATGCTCTTTATAATCTCTTCATTTGTATCCCCATGCAACCTCACCATTCACCGGTGCCGGTCTCTTTCCACTAGTAAGATCGGGAGCCCCCGAGCCCCAAAGTTGCAGTTAACCAAGTACAAACTTCATCAGTCTCTTCAGGGATTGTGTAATGACCCAGCCTGCATTGCATAACCAAGTCTTCAAACTGATATTGACAATAACAAAATATAAGTTCTTAATGAAGGCAGAAGCATACCCGTTGTATCTTCTAAACATGAGATTTCGGAATCCTGCTGAACTTAAGGTCTCTGCAGATTTCTCCCCATGTGTGTATGCGACCACATCATCGCCTGCAGTGAAGAATTAAGGCATAACATATAGTTGTGTTTACAGAATGAGGAAGGGGCTTTGAGAACCAGGGGATTACAATTTTAACCAAAGAAAATGAACTGAACAATCAGCAACTTACAACTAATTCAATAATACATTTACCTGAGCCATGACACAACAAAATGGGTAAGGATGCTGCACGCCTTGCAGCCTCAGGCGACCTTTCCATCCGGTTCCTCAATGTTCTAAAAAGAAAAACAGAACAAAAAAAATATATTGAGATGAACTGATTACTTCTCAATCGTAAAGGTGTAGGTTATGCATGAACAAATTATGTTAATGCACACAGGACAGAAGCTGAACCTTGAACAAGGAAGCCACCCGCTTAGACCAACAATTGCACTTAGATTAACTGGGTAAGGGTTTCCATTCCCATATTGCCCTAAAACACGGCACGTGGCAGAGTAGAGGGCAGTTGCAGCACCCATACTGAAGCCCCCAACACCAAGTTTTACTGTTTATAATAGTAAACTTCACATTAGTTATATAAAGCATTTGTAATTCCTCCAAAAATCAATTACCTCAGTAACACATCATTTTATACAGCTGATCATTTTGTGAGAATTTCTGACTCCCTACTTTGACAAATAAGGTGAAAGATATTTCAAAGCAAAGGTGAAGTTCAAGAAAGAGTACTCAATTCCACTGGTAAAATGCAATTACGCAATGAATTTGTTTCATGATACAAATAAATTTAAATAAGCCTGATGAGAAAACAACAGAAGACAATAGGGAGAACTGATCTAAATATATTTTTCCTTAATTATGTCAAGATTCATGAGAACTGCATACACAAGAAAGCAACTAAGTTCATTATAGTTCGGTGAAGGGTGGAAATTACAAGATAAGTTTTCATATTTTCATTCCTAACAAGAAGGGCAAAATAGCTTGGGTACTAGGTACAGTTTCCCAAATCCCAGAATTTTTTTCAACTCTACTTAGATATATGAATGCCTCAATTATATTATGTTATATCCTTTAACTGAAAATATTTCTTAAGAGTATTAAGATACTAGAGCTTCAAAAGATTTCAAGAAAGGAACTTACTATCAGCAGGCTCTGTTGACAAAAGATTTGCAACATGCGCTGCTGAGGCATCTAAACCCTCCATATCATCAGGAGCATCTTCTGAAATGTCCCCCATGTCAAACCCTGTAGCAAATAAATTGTAACACTTTAGACTATGTTTGTCATATACAATACCAAAAATAAGATGAAGCACAAAGTTATCCTAGTTTACCGAATAACTTGCATCTTTAGGCAATCAATGTCCATGAAAAAGCTCACAGCCAGCCCCAAATTTGAGAGGAATTTTTAGCAAGAAGATATATACAGAAACTATAATAATATTCTTACAAGCAGTGCAAGGAAATCCACCAAATAGAGCTACATGCCGAGAAGGAGCAGTAGGGCAGATCCACTTTATCTGTATAGCAATTTCGAGGAAACAGATACTAATTCTGTTAACCAAACTTGGCATTAAAAAGTCTACTATTTGAAGTTTTAAAGCTTTCTGGTGATGAATGTTGCATACGCATGTGCCTAATGATTGAATGAAACTTAAAGCCGCTAATCTTACATTAGGAAGAGGAAGGGTCTCCAAGATCTGGGACCAGCTGCAAAATAAAGCACAGAGTGGGAAAATCCACCTTAGTCAATGCTGGTTAACCAAACTCGTCGAATGAGCAAAAAGAGGGGCTAGAATTACACAATATTCTAACTATAATATTAGCTAGGAAAGTTGGTAGCACATTTCAAGCTTGAAAATCACAATGCAATTTAAGAAGCACTTCTTCAAATCATCACTCTAGTGTTGGGAGAACATATAATAAAAGTTAAGCTAACTACCCAATAATTGTATAACTCTGATGCTTTCCAATATATATGTCTTAGCTCAAAAGGGTTCCATCATCTTTTCCAATAATTGTATAATAAAATATTAATAATAGCATATTTCTATTTGATAAACTTAATGGGAAATTAAGCTAGTGAAGAAGTGGTCCCCTATTCTAGGCCCTGGAATATTCAATACTTGATTCAACACTTCCCCAACATTACTTAGATTGAAAATAAAAGGAAGAAAAGGACAACTAATCACATTGCCTTATGATTCATGGCAGATATTGCTCACCCAATCTATTCAATCGGAATTAGAATCTTCTAAAATGCAAAACAGTTCAACAACTTAGTTAAATAACAGATTTTGTCAGATCAGGACAAAGACATTGACATTCTCCTAGTCCCTTCCTTTTGTCTTTTATGTAGAACAAGCAAGCCACCATCCTCTAACAAGCATATGCTCGTTTAAAATTAAAAAAAATCAACTCACAACGAATGTCTCGCATAAAGAGGGAATATCATGCTCATTTAGATGACTATAAAACTCCACATTCTTAACATTATAACTCTCTTTCCATGCACGTCCACAATCCATGATAAGTTATAATCTAGTCATGAATGGGAACCCCAGTTTCACTGATGTATTGTTTTACATGCAAATTTCAGTTATAAAATAAAGGATAAATTGTAACAAAGCACAGAAAATATTTTCAAACCACAATAGAACATGTGATTGTCTGCAACAGAATAGCATTAGTACCTTGAGCCCTTATCACCAAGGCCATGCAACCAAACTATAGTAGCTTGGTGTTGCCCTTTGGGCCTGACCACATGAGTCCTTCCAAACTCAAACCTAGCAGTTCTACTAGCTGACATATTGAATAAGCAAATCGTCAGAACATAAAACCAGCAGGCCTAATGATAAAGATATCAGCACGAACCAACACAATCAGTCTTTACAAATAACTTTACTCCGTATACAAATAATATAGACACCAGCACAAGAAAATGACTAACCAGAACCAGTATTGGGGCTATTGTAGCTCATCCTTTCTACCCAAATAAACGATACAGGTACCTAATGTGACTTCCTGCAATGGAGAAAATCAATATTGGCTACATCTATTTATACCCATGTAGGCAGGGTAAAAATGTAATAAAACCTATGAATCTGCATAAGTCCTTTAAAAACTCCTATAAAACAATATCAGAAAGATAGAGGCACCCAAAAAGAAGGGACAAGAAAAGCTAGGAGGCTTTATGAACAAATAAATGACATTGGATCAAAGCACATCAATGCAGAAAATGAAAGTGTTTGAGTTTGCAATGCTCACAGAGACTGAAAGAGAGAATATTTGCTAGTGGCCAGCGAGCAATGTAAAGCATTTCAATTACAGCCATAAAATCACATTTCTTTCTGAAAGAAGAAAAAAAGTTCCAATTCTTTTCCTCCCAACGCAAAAAATTAAAAATTAAATAATAAGGCATTTTCTATAAAATATATTATTGAAGGCTGATGGATCATAGATACCCATTAAAAAAAAAACCCAGAAGCTGAAATATTCACTTGTTAAATGGGGCAATGGAAGTGGCATTAAATTCCAGGTACACAAAAAGATCTGAGAAAAATAATGAAAATATTACCAGTGAGAAAGAAAGTAGTAGGGTTTTAGAGGTTTCTGTACCAACCTGGTGTGGATGTGGGTGTGGGACTAAACCCAAAAGAATACGGACTTTTCTCTTGCTTCTCTGTCTCTGCCTTTCTTTGCTTCACACTACTTTCTCTCAATCTCAATCTCAATCTCAATCTCACTCCTTTTTCTTTTGTATTTTGAAACGAATCATTCCTCAAAGGCCACACACAGGCGCACACAGACGAAGGCCGCAAGGTCTGGAAGCTACACATTCTCGTACAGGTCTTTCCCAAATGCCCAGACCAAAATGCCCTTTTCATGTCCCCTTGTTTTAACCTGGCCAGGGCCAATACTGTAACAAAGTTTTTTTTTTTCCTTTTTTCCTATAATTTATGTTAACTTTATATCATAAAAAATGGATACAACGATGGTCAAAATTAGGTAAAATTCAGAAGTCAATATGACAGTGTTAATTCTTAAAATTATAACAATATTTATAATCCTCGTATTTGGTCTTGAAGAATATATAAAACATGATGAATCTAAAGAAAATTTGATATTCAATGATTCAATTGTATATAAAAAATGAATAACGAAGCAACAATTATAATTTAACTATTGTGATCAAAATTAATGTGAGATATTATGGTAAACTGCTCCAACAGTAATGTAAAATAAGATTAGGGAAAACGATAAAATTTTAAAGAAATTTTTTGGATAAGTAGTTGGATAAAAAAAATAGCAAAATAACATGATAGAGACTAAAAATTAAGCATCGTTGGACCATAAAATTAGTACAAAGTGACACTTACTACTAACCTGAAAGAAAAAGAGAAAAATGATTGAGGTTTTCTTCCATCTTTCCCCTTGTTTACTTTTTCTTTGGGATTGAGAACAAAAAGAGGAAGCTATAATTTTTCTTCTTTTTCACATGTCCCAGTTGATATAAAAACTTTTTATTTTGGTAAAAGAATTTCTTTCGAAAAGCTTGAATGTGATTGTGAATAACATTAATCTCAGCATATATTTTCAAGGTTTAAATAATAAATTTCAAATTTTGAGTAAAGTTTTTAATCACTGTAACTCAATCCTCTTTCAATAACTTGGAAGTAAATATTATTAACGAATATCAAACACATTAAAAAAAACAAAAACTTACTGTTAGTAAATTCATCTACGTGTATCCTTCATTGTTCCGAAGATGGAATTTTGACCTTTTTCACACACAAAATGGCATTTCCATGTGTCAAATCGTGGAGGTGATGCCAACCTGCATGCGTCATAAGATTTGCAGTAGGTGGCATTTCTAAGTGTAAGCACGTTTTGTGAAGATGCTCGTCTAAAGTGTGTGATTTGGCAATTCTTATGCAACAACAGGAATTGAGCTAATTAAGTCTACATCTTAAATCCCAGAATCCTATCATTAATGTAAATACATGAATTTGATAGTTCTGTAAATTTCCCATAATTTGTCCCCCCCCCAAAAAAAGAAGAAGCATCTAATGATGCAAAGATTGAATGGTATTTATCTTCCCTCTATTAATCTAATTAAATTTTCCTCTCATTCCTTTTGCACGCGCTGACAAATCTCAATTTGCTCATCGACCCACCCTACCTACCTGGCCATTCCAGCTAACTTCAACCACAAGAGCATATTTGCTGAGCTTTGAGAATGAAAAAGACGTACTCATGTCTTTTCAAATTAGCGTCTTAGGTGTAGCGTAGAGGTCTTCTTCATCATCCACCCAAAATTTACATGTCTTTATTAGGCATTTAGGACAAGAAAAAGTCCTAAAGTTTTTGTTCTTTGTTTTTGAGGTGAGGTGATCACCTCGCTTTAACATGTCAACTCGACCAGGTTTTAAATTGGTTTTAGGGACCAAAGTGGGCAATACAAAATCTGGTTTGGCTTTGGAATAATCATGGGATGGGAGTGGGGCACAACCAGATTTTCTACCCTAATTATAATAATAACCTATAAAACCACATTATCCTGATTCCCTTTGGCTTCATTAGTTTGGCATCAAAGCCTAAACACTTGAATATTATAACCTAACAATGGCTCCAAAAAGGAGATTAGACTAAAAGTGAAGGATTCTTAACGAATAATATTTAGGTTTGTCGGGGATTTTAGGGGTTTTAATATTGTTAACTCATTCCACATGTTCTCCACTCTGCAGGTTCCAAGGCTTGTTCATAAGCTGGCGCTTTAAAAACAAAAAAAAAACAATAGACAAAAAAAAAGTTAGGGTTCAAATTAATATATAAAATTAAAAAAAAGCAAATTGAAATATGCTTGTTCAATAAGTTGCCTAGGTAATAAGGTACTCATGTGACATCAAATGAGGTATTTATATAAACAACAGTGTATACAGCGTATGGGGCCTAGACAGCCCCTTCTGCAGTTCTGCTGGTGCTGGGCCTCAAAGAGTCAAAGTTACTGGACTGCCCCTCATCTTTTTTTTTTTGCCAAATTACACCGCATGTTCGACAGTAACAAATTTATGATGGTGTCACTTGATAATTATTTCATTTTTTGCCGCTATATTTTAGGGAAATTATCACAAATGCCCGATTACCAAGCATTTTATCTATCAATACCCGGTTTCAGATCTTTTTACGGAAAAAAGAAAATATTCTTGGTTATTTGCATTTTAGCCCAAATGTAAATAGAAATGAGGGGAACCCAAATATCCATATAGAACATATATATTAAACTAACTAAATTTTTGAATAAATCTAACTTAAAATAACCAAAAAATTATTAATGGTCAGGTAGTTTTTAAAGCTACCAAAATTAGACATTTTATATTTATCCAACTTTGAATATTATATTTATTTTTTAAATTTGAATATATTTAATAGCATAATTTTCCTACAATGGCTAGTCTTTAACAGTTAGTTTTCAACATCTATTTTTTCAAAGGTGATGATTCTTCATCTATAAAAGAAAAAAAAGATAATATTCTCACCAAAAGCATTCTCACTAAATTTTCACTTGAATTTGTAAGACCAAACTTGTTAAGCATATGACGATCCTCCCTAAATCCTTTAATACCTTTTCCGCCATCGTGTTTTTCTTTCTTTGAAAATTTGTGATAAAATTAAGGGATGTGATTTTCGCACTTGCATTTATTTTCTCTACATGTAAGCCACTTTTTCTCCAAATCATGAAATTGAGTACATGAATAAGCTGAGGATTGCAATAGGGTTTTCTCTTTTGATTATGTGATAATGGTTGTGAAGACGTTATGCTATAAACTTCACCACAATGGTGCTGAAGCAAGTTGAAGAATAATATGAAGAACGAGAAATTAAAAGATCTAAAACCCATCCAAATCCTAAAATTTTGTCAACAAAAGTTATACCCCAATTTGATCTAAATTTCATGAAGCATTAAATTTTTTTGTCAATAACAACTGGGTTTACATTTGGTGCTTGCTTATATCTTACTAACTTTGAAATCTATTACCAAACCACTAACATAAACAACAAAATAACAACCATTATTTGAACTCTCTACACACTCTTACCATTATCAGCTCTTTTCACCATAAGTTCCATTTGACGGCTTCTAATATATTTCGCTTGAAATTTAGGCATACCATTAGAATCCATCAACATGATTCTATCCTGCTCTTTTCGTTCCCTAAGAGCAAGTGACCTTGCTTCCTGATCATACAACAACTTGAATCGCTTTTATTTTTTTCTTAAACTCAGCTTCTTTTCTTAATTCCTTCAATTCTTGAAATTTTAGGACAACATCATCAGAGTAAGAAACCCGACCATTCCTTTTTCCTTTCTTCAGCAGTTCCTTTGATGCCTTTCTGCCTTCTAGCCTTTGCAAACATGTTGCTTGATAAGGAGTAGGGATGTCATTTTTCCCTGAATTTGCTACTGATATAGGCGCGGGTGAAGAAATTGTAGATATTCCAGGTGCTTTAGTCTTTAATTTTTTTTCCTCCTCTGATATCCATTTAGGATGAAATTTTAATATGTGCCAGCAATGCTCAACTAGAAATGGATGGGATTTTGGTGGTGCAAGTATCCAAAACATTTCTTTTGCTTGTTGAATCTAAGCTCAACATAGAATATAAATATATTAACTACATAGAGCTCAACTGACATATAAATACCAAAGAATTAACAAAGTATAATTGTAACACCTTGAATATTCGATACAATGAAAAATTGGAAAGATTGGGTAAAAGAAAATTTTGCCCTAGGAAAAAGCCAAAACGTTGACCTTTTGCTATTGACCTCTTTTAAGAATTCCAAGAAGACTATTACGGAGGTCTCAAAATTCTGAGTTCGTAGACAAGCTGTAACGACCCGTCTCGAAATTTCATGATTATCGAGGTTAATCAAGGACTATCAAACGATTTAAGATAAAAATGACGATTTTCCCCCTAGAATGGAACAATGTTGACTTTTGACCCGAGAGGCTATTTGAACTTTGGTAGAGGCCCATTACATAGAACGAGGGATTACGATTACGTAGAAAAGCGGCACGTCGAATTTGGACATCAGATAGTTATGTTACGGGTCAATGAAGGTTTAGTCGGATTTTTATGGTTGCATGATTATCAAGGAAGTTGAATTTTAGTTGTTTTAAATGTGGTCCAAAATATCTATTCTGGACCAATGGATGAGTGACAAGTGTCACTCATCCCATTGGCCCTTTCCTACATACATGCATTTACCATCTCTCTCACTCTCTTATTACACACAAACCCGGAACCCAACGACCAAAATTTTTTCTTGGACCTCCGTACTTGGTGCCGTTTGAGAGAGATTGAGAGTGTGGGAGAGGCTGAGAGGGCCTGTGGATAACGGAGGAGCCGTGGTGGTTGCCTGAAAACCCGAATACCAGGTAAAAACTGTGAATCCCTAAAGTTGGAATTTTAGGTTTTACAAATGAGACATTGAAACCCTGGTTTCTGATCACTAGCATCTTCTCTAAATCCCTGCAAGGCTGATGAACTAGAAATGGAAGAGAACAGACCCGTGGACTGGCCTAGGTTCGATTTTGAACTTGGACCATGAGGATTCGAGCTAGGCTGGGTAATTTCAGGTACTTTCCTATACTTTTAACATTGTAGAGTTGTTCCTGGGTGAGAGATGAGTCTCTAGGTGAAAGAATAGAGAGTTTTGGTTGATGTTATACGAAGATAGGACCAGGCCACGATTGGGGTCAAACGACCCGTTACAGGGTCGCGAGTCAACCTGATTGGAGGAAAGATGCGATGACGTGGCGATCCATGTCATCTTGTAAGGCCACGTGGCCAACCAGGTGGTGACACGTGGTGAGGTGTCAAGCTGAGTCAGCATCGACGTGGCAAGCCCACGTCAGTACTATCAAACCACGTGGACCAGTGAGGTGGTGCCACGTGGCATTGTGTCAGAGGTTGTCAAGTGACGTGGCAGCTAACTGATCATGATGATGTCAGCAGATCACTACAACATGGACATATGGCACGTGTCAAATGGGATACGTGACACGTGACACTATTTAGGGAGTGACATGTGGTAGTTTTTAGGTTGTTAGATGTCATTAGGACTGACGTCAGCAATGACATCAGCAGGTGACGTCAGCAATTTAGTCAACGTTGACCAAATTTTGACAGGCTCTTGAGGGTGCATGGGTATGAATTTCGAGGTCAAATAGATCTTTTTTGAAAATTTTTGACGTTCTGAATTCAACGGTGGTGGTTTCAGATCGATCGGAGATGGTTTAGTTAGTGTTTGGGAGGTTTTAGCCTCAAGAAGCCTGTTTAGGACACGTTTTGTCAGGACCCACCCCGGTTTCACCCCAAAAACCGAGGTAAATCCTGCTCCCGTCTGACACCCTGACACAAATACAGTCAGACGCAGGAGAAATTATACTACATATCCCGAAGTCAACAGTTTACAGAGCATAGTACTCAATGCAAAAGAAAGAAAACTATTAAACTGTATACACGCACGCGAAAATTCAAACAAAATACTCCGGGATCCCTCACGTGACTTCTATGCCTCAGACGTTGCCTCGACGCCGGAACCCCACGTTAGCTCCACAACCTGGAGGGCAAGTTAAAAACAGAAGGTGTGAGTGGACCATAAATAAAAGAAAAATTTCCAAAACCATTTTATAAGAAAACCGGGTTTAGCCCTCCGTTTTGAAACCACATGCATAACCCAATTCCTAAAACAGTTATAAACCAAATCACCATAACCACACCATAAGAAACAGAAACACTATAAAACAGTTATAAAACTCATATCATAAGCATCATAAAACCATATCATAATTCGTGAACATCAAATCATCATTTTACGATCAAACCTGCTGGACCTATCCGAGTCTTTAAACTCCCGAGTCTTTAAACTCAATCCAGGCCTCAATCATATCCGAGTCTTTAAACTCCCGAGTCTTTAAACTCAATAGGCCTACGGGGGAAATATCAATATATCCGAGTCTTTAAACTCCTGAGTCTTTAAACTCAATCCGGGTCTTTAAACCCAATCTGGGCCCGTCCCCCGTCAATCAGTATCCGGGTCTTTAAATCCAATAATCAGATCCAGCAAATCCAATCAAAACCATTTGAAAATCATTTCCAAATTCACATCCAAACCTGAATCCAAAATCACCGGTCTGATGCTCGTCTGGCATCCCGAACCGCCATTCCGAACCCAAATCCGGAAATCCACTTTAAATCTTAAAACCAACTCTCAATTCTCGAGATCCGATTTCAAAACCGAAACCTCAATTATCAAAAGTACGTTTGAAAATCCCGTTATCATCATTAAAAATCAGTTATCATTTGAAAACCCCAACTTTATAGCTTTATTTTCCTGAAATCGACATTTCTCGTAAAACGTGCCAAATACGTTATTTCTCGAAAACCGCGCCAAATACGTTATTTCTCGAAAACCGCGCAAATATATAAAACCACATCATAAATCCAACAATCATGAAATCACATACATAAAACAAGTATAGAAAACAGTTATGCATGTTCAGTTTAAGGAAAGGGTCCACTCACAGTACCGAGCCCTCAATCGCGTCCCGAACGTCCTGCACGTTCCTCAGCTTCCTCGGGAAATCCCGGTCATGTCAACAACCGCTAAATTACGTTATTAACACATCCACGAGGATCCACCTAAGTTCCCTCAAAAATCCCAGAACCCTAAACGTAATAAACCGGGACCCTAAGCTTTCACCCTCGCGAAACTAAACTCAAACGACGTTCGAACAACCCGAAACCACTTTCATTAGACTCGTCATAGCATCTAGACTAAAAACCATGTTGACACCTTCCCCAAAGACCACCGCACGCGCCCCCACGCACCGCCCAAAGTGGCTGCACGTGGCCCTCACGCGCCTGCTACAGTGCACCTTCAACCTCGAGCAGACCCGGTTCAGCACAGTAGTCTACAACTTGAACCGGCGTCAGCGGTTCACCGCCGTGCCTGCACCATTTTCCTCCCTCTCTTCACCATCCTCTTCATCCAATCTTATGCAATCCGGTTACCTCACTCAAACACCTCGACACTATCCTTAACCCGTCGACTCGAGCTCAAAACCAGAACCCAAACTATCCCCTGTTTTCTACTCCGGCCACTCAGGTCTTCACCCGTCACAACAACCACCCTAGACGACGCCTAGGACCTCTCTGAGCCTCGCACCACGCACCATAATCGTCGTCTCTACCCCAAACTTCACGACTTCCTGTTCAAGCATCGACGGCAAAACAGAGGACACAGAGTACTCCCGTCGTGCTAACCTCCGCCGTGTACTCCTCCGTCACGGCTACACACTCCGTCAACTCTTGGGACCTCCAGAAGTCTCACTCTAACCTCTAATTCCCTCGACTCTCGCCCTAGGTCCACGACTTAGCTTCTGAATCCAACGACAAAACAGAGCAAAGAAACGGGGGTGAGGATTTACCTGTCCTCCTGTCGCCGTCGTGAGCTCAGCCGTGAGGTAGTAGCTCCTCCTGTCTTCCTCCGTCCTCTGAGCACTTCCGCTGACCTCGAGTGATCGATCACGGCTGCACCACCACCCAACTGCTCTGTTTTCCTCCCTGGTTCTCGTGGCTCACTCCTCTCACACACACGGCCACCGTACCTCCCTGTCTCCTCCCAAGCTCTCTTCCACTCTCCGGTCACTCCTCACCCTTCAATTCACACAACCACACACAATCACCATCCACTATCTAAACTTTAATTTCTAGGACGGGTCATTACAATCTACCCACCTAAAAAGAATTTCGTCCCCGAAATTCCACAGCTAGTTCCCGACACCTAGGGGTCTCCTACCCGGTACCCAATACTAAGCTAACAACAACTTCTCCTAGGTTTCCTGTCTATCATCTCCACCTTAGGTATTTCACTCCATCCCTAGCGACTGTTACCACGGCCAACCCTTCCTTTGTAACAACTGTATGGTGTACGCAAGGGAAACTCTATGAACAGAAAACGAAGATATTTTAAAATACCTCATATGGAGTACCCCGATAGAATTCACAGAGCACATCCTCACGTACTACCACCTCACCTTTCCAAACCAACTCGAGTACTAACCCAGACAATCGAACACCTATCTCCCTCGGCTACTACTTCGGCCACTATCGGAATAATCTACAAAGTCCTAAAGGCAAACTCTAGCTTGTGGGTTCTCTCCTTCACTAACCTCATATCGATCAGTTATAGTCACTCCTTTCCTATACCTTCCGTCATCCTTCCACGGAACTCACTGTAACACTCCAGATCCTCTAGGGAAACTCCTAGACTCTACCGTCATCCTTCCACGGAACTCAATGTAACACTCCAGATCCTCTAGGGAAACTCCTAGACTCTACCCTGGGATCCAACAACAAAGCTGGGTACAACACAACCAAGGATAGTAAAAATACCTGTCCCCGCATCTGGTGCCGACTGGACCTCCTGCTGAGTCATCGAAAACACTCGGGCCTGAGATCCCGACGCTCTACCACGTCCCCTCGAGCTACTAGTGGCTCTACCACCTCCTCTAGTGCCCGCTGTCCCTGACGCTGTACTCTGTCCAGGCTCCGCTGCTCTTCGGCCTACACCACCTTCCTGTGGCAACAGTGGACACTCACGTCGGAAGTGACCATGCTCTCCACAGTAAAAACAAACATCCCAACCGGAAAGACCTGGTCGCCCTGTCGACCCAACAGACGTCGCACTAGCTTGCGGAGTCGGCTGTGCTCGGTAACCACGAAATCCTGAACTTTGGAAACTACCAGGTCTACCGAAATGATCATCACCCGACGACGACGCTCCACCAAAGTTACCTCTTTTCGGTGTCCGCTGGCTCGAAGCTCCAGAAAAAGATGACTCCTGGCATCGCACCGGCAAACTAGCCTCAACGCGCACCGCAGCATCCGACAACTCTCGGAGGGTAGCAAAAGATCCAGCCGTCACGATGGCACGAATCTCACCTCGTAGGCCCAATTCAAATCTACGGCACTTCTCGGCTTCAGTAGCCACAAACGCAGGAGCAAACCGAGAAAACATCTGGAATTTCCGTTCATACTCCGCCACTGTCATATTCCCTTGGTGAAGCTGCAAAAATTCAGCCTCCTTAGCATCTCGGAAAGAACGAGGATAATACTGCTCCATGAACCGTTCCCTAAACGTCTCCCAGGTCACAATATGGGCATCCCAGCCAGACAACTTAAGGGTATACCACCGCTCGTACGCTGCACCATCCAGTAAAAACGTAGCCAACAACGCTCGCTCCTCCGGCGGGCAATGCATCACGGCAAAGATCCGCTCAAGTCTCGTGATCCACCTCTGGGCTTCCTCAGGATCAGCCCCGCCACTAAAAGTAGTAGCCCCAAGCCGCTGGGCTCGCTCAATCGTGGTACTCTCAGTTCCCCTCGCCGTTTCTTCTTTAGGTCGTAGAGAGGGTCCACGTCTCGGAGGAATCGTCAACCACACACTGAAAGAGGCATAGAAGCAGTCAAACAACCGAAACACAACCTCACAAACCGACAAACTCAACAAACTCGACAAACCTATGCTCTGATACCAATTTGTCAGGACCCACCCCGATTTCACCCCGAAAATCGAGGTAAATCCTGCTCCCGTCTGACACCCTGACACAAATACAGTCAGACGCTGGAGAAATTATACTACATATCCCGAAATCAACAGTTTACAGAGCATAGTACTCAATGCAAAAGAAAGAAAACTATTAAACTGTATACACGCACGCGGAAATTCAAAAAAAATACTCCGGATCCCTCACGTGACTTCTATGCCTCAGACGTTGCCTCGACGCCGGAACCCCACGTTAGCTCCACAACCTGGAGGGCAAGTAGGACGGGTCGTTACACGTTTACTTTTTCAGGATTTATGGGGTGTTTACATACAAACTTATTTGGATTGTTAGTGACCCCCCGAGTGTGACTTTGACAGGTCAAGTGGTTCCGGAAGCTTCAGATTGGCTTACGGTGCTAGTTTTGAGTGCGCATCGTGGACCATGTGTGAGTGGACATTATTTTATAACTTTGATGCATGCATAAATGTTTTAAATGTCTTATGATCATGGTTTGAAATACAATGATTACATAGTGATTTTAATGATGGTTTGGAAATGAAAGGTTTTCATTATGCTGTGAATAATGAATTGTGGATTTGAATATCGGGATCTGAAAGATTTTACGAATTTGCGTGAAAATGACATTTTGGGTTTGAGACCTAGTTGGAAAATGATTTTGACTTAGATTATAGTCATATGTGAATCTAAGCAGTGATTTGAATAATGAAATGATTTTGGGTATTGTGACGTGCAGTCACTGCTGTAAGATAATGAGTAAATATGGTGAAATGGATCTCAATATGAATACGACAAGTATGAATCAACTCACAAGGATATGCACTCCTGAAGTCACTCAATTTGTTAGGGTTTGTGTTTGCACTCAAAGTATGTGAGAAAGATACTCACATAATATAAATAAAGTAATTTTGCAAAATCTCAAACAAGCACCTTAAGATAAAAACAAAACATACTTGCACAAATGAACTAAAATCATAAGTTTACTCAAGTGATTGACTCAATTAATCAAAATTTACCATCTTAAGGATCATAAGGTCTTTACGAAGGTTGTAATGGGTCTATGTTTAGAGGCAAGGCATGTATAGGATACGTGGTGCTCAAATTCGTTCCAAGACTCAATAAACTCCCAAAACGTATCATAGCTTCCCAACCTTAGTGCAATGATGTTAGTAATTCATCCCTTCGAACATAGGCCTAATTTCATCATGTTGGGCCTCGAATTCATTTTTTTATTTTTTTTGGATTTATGAATGTAAAGGACTTAATGATAGGTCATTAATTAAGCATTATTTTATATTATTTTATACCATATATACTTGACTTTTAATATTAAAATAATAAATAATTAGATAAAATAATTTATTTTGTGTTAGTTTTGTTTGATAAATAAAGTTTGTAATTTTGACCATTTTGACGAAAGAATCATCCCAATCGGAGTTTTAATGAAAAAGATATGACTAAAAGAAGGGAGGCCACCGAAATTTGCTGGGAATTTCGGTGGGAAGCTGCTGAAATCTAAAAGCCCAAGCCAAAAACCAGCAACCCTATTTCCTCATTTTCAACCATTTTGGCTGATTTTTCAGCATATTTGCCCCAAAGTCAGCATCTTTGCCCCAAAATCAACCAATATTTTCCCCAAAATCAGCCAACCTCATCATTTCACTTTGGAATATTTTTATTGTAATTTTTATTTTATTTTTTTTAGAGTTTAATTTGATTTTTCTCCTTATAAATAGGGGTTCATTTCACTTGTTGAAGGACACTTCTTAGAGGCACACATTTGAGCCTTCCTTAAGAGAAACTTTGTCAAAATATTTCCAATACAAAGTTTAGAGTTTGAGTCCATATTTCCCGTGTTTATTTCCTCCATCTTCACAAGGTTCCGTCCGCTATCGGAGAACCGTGTGAATAACAATCCATTGTTTTCATTCACCTTGAAAGTGTAATAATTGCTCTCCATTTACTTAAACTCTTATTTTTGTTATTGGTTTTGATTATAGTTCAATATATATATGGTATTTTCTTGCTAATACTTGTAAGTGTTTAATGCAATCTTCATGTGTCTTACTTTATGAATCTTAGTTATTTTATACATTTTAGTGCTTCATACTTCAATTTGATGTTAAGTGTTTTATCCGCTGTCAGTGCACTTAGAATAGAATTGAAGAGACTTAATGTTGATCGTTGTCGGCGCATTCAGTCAAAAACAAAAGGTAAATCATATTGTAAGTGTCGGCCTCTGTCGGTGCATTTATAATATTGAAAAATGTATGAAGATAATTGAGACGATTAAGGTAAAATTTCGTGATTGTTTTAATATTTACAATTATTAGAGCGTTGGTAAGATATGTGTTTTAAGAAGGTCACTTGTACATAAGTTAGAGTAGAAATAAAATTATTTCATATATGTTTTTACTTGTATTTGAATGATTACACTCCATCAAAACCCCCATTTAATTCTTTATTCTTTTATTCATTAATTCATTAATTCATTAATTTATTAATTTATTAATTCTTTATTCTCTTATTCCTTTATGCTTTAATTTATTGATTATTTGATTATTTAATTTTTTTATTATTTAATTCTTTGATTAATTAATTCTTTGATTATTTTATTCTTTAATTCATTAATTTATTCATTATTCTTTCCCACTAACACATTATTAATGTTCCCTAATTTCCCCGGTTAAGAACGATCTCTATTTACCAATACTACATCTACACAAAAAAAGTTTAAATTGCATAATACTCGAATTACGTGTTTAATTTGATGCGTAGTTTGGGCGTTGTCAATTTCTGGCGCCGTTACCAGGGAAATTAAAAATTATTTTTAATTTGTTAGTGTATGTATATAAATTGTGCATATTATACTTGTTTATAAATTTTACTTTTGTTAATATTATATTTGTTTATAACCTTTATTTACTTGTTTATATTTTATTTATCCATTTTATTTTTGTTCTTATTATTTTTGTTTATAATGATCTTACTTTACTTATTCATAATCTCTAATATATACTTGATCATAAATGTTCATAATTTAATTTAATTTGTACTTGTCATAAATGCATATTGTACATGTTCACTTTTCCTTATTTTTACTTTTATTTATTTCATTATACTTTACTCCATTACACTTTATTCCATTAATTTTATTCCATCAACTTTATATTCACACTTTTTCTTTATTCCATTAACTTTAAACTTATTTCATTAACTTTATTCCATTAACTTTCTTTTCCATTAATTTTATTCCATCAACTTTATGTTTTACTAACTTTATGTTTACACTTATTTTAGTCTTTTGTAATTATTTGTTTGTTTATGTCTTGTTAAACTTTAAATTTTAAACGAAAAAAAATTCGGAAAAAAAATTCGGAAAAAAAAAGAAAAAAAAAAATAGGAGTAAGAAACTTTATTCTATCTATGAATTTCCTAAAATGTAAATATTGTTTCCTATTAAATGTTTTAGAGTTGCATGAATTTCAGAGCACCTTTTTCTTCAAAATCTTACTTTCGGGAACGGGTAGTGCCCCTCTTATTTACTTTCTCCTTAACCCTTCATGATGTGTGGATTTCATCACCACACACCATAGATTCGAATCTATGGACATGAGGTTAGGGCGGAGTTCGTAAACACTTGGGTTTGGTAATTCATTAAATCATCATTCAGATTGATCATGGTGTCTAGGAGAGTTATGACTGGTGACCAGTTTTGGATTAAGAAAGGGAACACCAATGGAGTATATGCCAAGCTAGCCTCGGGGTGCTCTCGAAATTATCCTTACTTCTCGTGTTACATCTATCTCAACTGGCCATGATTAATGTTGAATGGTGGAATGGTGGTTATCAGTACGCACAGGTCGTACGCCCGGGAAAGTACTATGAGAAGCGGAAGGGGAAAGTTATTCATGACACTCTAAAACTCTACTTATTGCATTATTATTTTGCATTTGGAACTTGTGCACTTTCTTTCCATTAACGTGACTTATTGTTGATTCTGGTTTCCATTTATGTGATACTTTATGCAAATCTCTACTCTCATACTCTTATTATCTCTTCTTGTGTATATGTAAAGCCGGTTTAAATTTTTGCAGTCATACTTGTTACACCTCACATTTTCTTACTAATTATGATTTCCTTAACTTATATTTTTAATATTAACCCTAACTTTTTTAACAACTATCTTGTCTTAATTAACTTTCACTAATTACTCGTGTATACTTGCCTTCTAACTTAGTGTTCTGTTTTAATATAGTTACGAACTTATGAATGCGCGCTCATCAATCTAAGCTTGATCGGCTGAGAAGACAACTTGACATCTCGCCAAGCAACGCAACATTCAGAGACGCACTTAAGAAAACCCGCTCATCCGGACCTCCATCCCCAATAATCGGTGAGTCCATAAGTGAGAAAAGTAATTCAGAAGAAGAACAGACTTGCGGAACACCAATAACCATGGAACGAAACCTGAGTATCCGGGAGCAGACATGTGCAATGACAGAACCCATCCCAATCCCCCCGGGATTAGTGCGGGATGACCCTGCTCCCGTCTGACACGAAGTGTCAGACAAGGGATATTTCCAACCTTTACCCTCTTGGGCTATCAGAGTACGCCAGGATCAGGAGGAGGCATGCGATATCTCGGTCTCTGCTACAGTCCACATCCAATGTCAACCTGAAGGGCAGTCAAAACATTAAAAACTGTGAGTGGACAAAACAAGAGTTTATAAAACATTTCATAAGGAAGACATTTGTACCCTTCACTAAAAAGCATGCATGCATTCGAAAACCATTTAACCAAATGAAACCATATGTGGGAACTAAGCCCAAAACCAAGATTGAAAGAACCATAATGAAAACGACCATACGGGACTCAGCCCAAACCATAGTAAAACCACGTACATGGGCCACTGCCCAAAACCTGTGCATATATCTCATATACCATACATCATATATACATATAATTCACACAACCAATCCTGTCACGGTTTCCAAAGCTACACGCGTGCTACCCGGGTCTCAATCCGAGTCTTCTCAAAGTCAAGATAAATGTCCGTAGGCCACTGACCCTACCCGAGGTAATAGTAATCATAGCCTTCCTGAGAGTAAGGAACCCAACTAGGGGGTGACTCCACTCAGTCGGTGCTCCGTGACTACTCCGGGGTCCACCCAGGCGAACGACCCTCCCCGGAGGAGATAATAGAAGTAAAGGAAGGCATATGAATACATATATATATATATACATAACATAAACGTTCATGCCCGGTTCCCTTGAACCGTCATGATCCACAACATCCATTAACTAGGGTTCATGCCGGTTCCCATAAACCATCATGAACCAGAATGACCTGACAAAAGTTCATGCTGGTTCCCATAAACCGTCATGAACCCGGAAATCCATGTAGGGTCCCTGACCCGAAATCATCAGTGTAAAACAACTGGGTCTCGTGCCCGAACATATGACTCAACTGGCACCGTGCCCGATATCCAAGGGTCAGTCACGACTCCAATCATAGTGATGCGTGCAACCATCCTTCCAGGACCGCCCTCAATCCTGGTATGTCGCCGTGAACGTATCAACCGACGCGACCACCACAAGATCATGGTGCACTCATCACCGATCGATATCCTGAACCGTCAGCACTCTGAAGTCGAGCCTCCCCAGACTGCTCGACCACGAATCGTGCATCGTGACCTCTCCGGAAGGAACACATCCCAATCCGGAGGCGAGCGTCCTATCGTCGATCGCCGTGCACATAGCACCCTCCGCGACCACGATTTAGACCCGAAGGTCTTAAATAGCGTCATATGCCCGAGACAAACCAAATGGGTCTCATACCCGATTTTATCCATTTAGAAATCCAAAACCAAATCATTTAAATCAATAAAGAAATACATACCCGTATAAGCACCGTATAAGGCCGAAACCTCGAAATACGTGCTTATACGTAACCACATAAATGCACTCATGGCACCATCAAACATGTAATAAAACAAATAATAAACATTTATGCATGCACCAATTTATAAAACAAACTACTTAATTAACCTCCTACCAAAGCCCCGTAATTTTCCTGATTTTCTAACTATTTTTAAAACCGAACCTAAACCTTCCGATGCCCCGAAACATATCGAGATGGTGTCCGATTGACACGAAACCAGTCCCAAAATGTTCGTTACATCGAATAGATGATTTCGTATGTTGGAACCTTCCCCAGATTCCCTGCCACGCGCCCTCACGCGCCGCCTGAAGTGGCTGCGTGTGGGCCTCACGCGCCGCCTGAAGTGGCTGCGCGTGGGCCTCACGCGCCTGCTACAGTACCCGTCTCCTTCCTCGCACAGCCGGTCCGGGCCGGCCGGTCCGGTCCAACCCCTGCAACTGGACCGGCGTAACTGGTCCAGGCCTCCTTCTCTCTCATTTTTCATCCGTTTTCTTCGATTTCAATTCCTAAATTCCTATTTCTTCATTTCCTATCTAACCCAATCCCTAAATCTAAGAAAAACCCACCCGAAACCCCTTGTTCGAAATGGACCTCACGGTCCAGTTTTTCCCCGCCGTTCCCACGGCCTCCTCCGCCGTGAACCACCCCCCAGACCGTCTTCAAACCTCCCTAGCAACTTATTGAACACTCCCTAATCACCCATAAGCAACCATAATGGAAAACACGAATTAAAAATGGAATTTGGGCAAACCGAGTACCTCTCGGGTTTCATGGCCGCCGTCCACGGCGGCGTGGCTTCCACCCGGCCACCATCGTCCAGCCTTCATCCTCTCTACCTCTGGGCTTCACGGGCATGATCAACTGGGTCAAGGGTTTGGTCTTGGATTGAAAATGGGATCGGGAAATGTGGGTTTAGGGAGAAACGAAGAAAATGAAGATGCACGGGAAAAGGGAGATGCATGAATCAATTTTGGGTGGCCTGTGGATGGGTGACATGTGTCACTCATCCATTGGGTCCCCATAAAATATCTGGGCCCCACTAAGTCCAAAAGTGCAACCGTCTCGTAATTCGTGCAATAGTACGTTCGAATTTCCGTGAACCGTAACTTCGCCGTCGAACGTCCAAATTCGACGTGCCGCCTGTCTGCGGATTTGTATCGTCCTTATCTACATAACGGTCTTTGGCCCTCGGCCATTGGACCTCCCGGTCAAAAAATCAACATTTGACCTCCTTTTATCCAAAATTACCAAAATGCCCCTAAACTTCCGAACGTCATAACTTCCTCCTCGAATGTCGGAATTGAACGTGCCACCTGTCTATGAACTCGTGACGTCACGAACTACGTCACAGTTATCAGTCAAAGTCCATTTGATCGTCCGAATGAAAAGTCAACATTTTGCCACCATCAGGGGCAAAATGGTCATTTCGTATCGTTCGTCCGATTTAGCCTAACTAATCACCGATTAACCTCACTAATCGTGATTAGTCACTAATCTAATCATGGAATTTGGGACGGGTCGTTACAACCTTCCCTCCTTAATTAATTTCATCCTCGAAATTCCAACCGACCTAATTCCAACAGTTCTTCCCTCCTTAATTAGTTTCGTACTTGAAACTCCAACTATATCGATTCCACAACCTCCACCTTGTGGAAATAATTCGATCTCACGACACGTGTACACCCGTACACCCACTAAACAGAATAATCCTTACTCGTCTGCAACTAGACGTACCACTAACGCTCATGCCGCATTGTCTACATTCGACCACGTCGAATAGCAGAAGTCGGACGCTCCGAACTGACATCACCTGTTAGTATCAGAGTAGCCCAAGTATCTTATGATCGACCCACTTGTCAAATCTACCCTTTAGCTGACATAAACAACTCTACGGTTCCTTCCTCAATCTCTAACCTATCCTGGCGTCTGCTCCCACTAGGAGTCACTAAAACTCACTCAACGATCTACGCTGACACCTCCGACAAACTGTCACCACTTGACAGTCGTCAATTGAAAACTGTCACTATACTCACACGTGGTTATACTAACCACCAACTTACTCAACCTGAGTATACACTACCACAAAAAAAAAAAACTCGACCTGTGTGTAACTGGACCCACCAGAAATACCGTGACCCAACGCACAGTATCCAATGTCCAGTTCACGACCTCAACTAATCCCATGGTATCGGAACTAAGCCGACTACCAACACGCTCACCAACGTGCCCCTGGTATAACCTCTATACCGTCACTAGGCAAGACAAGTCTGCCTAGTAACGTACCTCGAACAACGTACAAGGTACATACATCTACCCATCAATCAGACTACAACCACCTAGGTCATAGCCAATCACGTTTCAATTATGGAGTTCATTTGTCCAATCCAGCATTAGACAAATCGAAACTCCAACCCATCATCTATTCCCAAATCCAAACCTGAATCCGTAATTTCATACGAAATCCCGAATCCAAACCCAGAAATGATATCCATAATCATGTCCAAATTCGAATCTGAAATCATCATTCCGTAAGCTAGCATTTGGAATAACCATTCCGAATCCAAATCCATAAAAAGAAAATCCACAGTCAAGCTCTAGAATCAAATCCCGAATCGTCACCAGAATCCGATTCCAAAACCCAAATCCAGAAATCCTCTTTCAAGTTCCAAAATCAAATCCTGAATCGTCATCCAGAAATCTGATTCCAAAACCCGAAATCGCGTTCATGTCTACCAAGACGCATCAAAACTGAACCTATCGGTTACCCGTTTAAACAATTACCTCAATACCATCAATTGAGTTCATAGGGAAGCCAATCCCAATATCGACATATCTCTAAGACTGACCATATCTGACCACGTCGGAAAACTACTCATCGGACAACTTCTCAGGCGAGTAGTAAGCCATATGGGATTTACCTCGAAAAGAAGTTCAGTCCCATCATCCTCAACTCAAACATCCCAGTAAGAGTAATAAACTCTCCACCTATCTGGATCATCAAGATCATGATCCAGATCCATAGCGATACCCAAAGTCCTAAACCAATTCCCACATCTAAATAGATCAGTCAACGACGAGACACGCCGAGACTGTGGGTTCTCACTGATTTCCTCGTATCAATCCTTGTCATTCCACCTAGGAAAACCAAGGATGATCCAAGGTAATGACATCAAAAGTCATCCTACGTGAATGCAATCAAAACTCGCTGCACTCACCACGCCACGTAATTCAACATCGTCTGCCACCATGCAGAAGATGAGAATCTCAGTCACCCGACATCGATATACTCAATACCAATGCGGAAAACCCACATTTCTCTCGTCACCTCAATCGCAACCTCTCGCGATTTCGAAGTTCCAATCATATCGGAATCGACACACTAGGACATCAACCATGCGACCATAACAAGTCAAACTCACTACCAAGTCCGACTGTCGGTTTACACTATTTATGTAGAAACACTCATTCCGAGTGGAATTCACGCAACTCAAGGTTAAACCTTGTATATTATTTACGAAAGTGCCTAAACGGCATCCAACACACGCATCTCGTACCACGAGTCCCAACTACTGCTGGATCCAATCCAGTCCGTCACTATCTGTGATCCACTCCCGAACCACAGATACTGAACATATAAGTAACTCGATGGAGTCACATCCCGACTCGTGACTCACCGTCATCACAATCACCGGCACCAGCACCAGCGTTAGTACCAGCGACAACGCACTGTCATCAACACTAGTATCAATAACAGCATCGGCACACCATGTGCAAAACTGACAACCCTGGAACTCCGCTCATACTGAACGACGATCCCGTACCCCTACTCATATTGGAGAAACTCTGTCTCCCTCGTACCCGACAACTCTGGGTACAGTCACCCTGATAACTCATGCGAGAAAAGGAAACGTCCCCTGAACGTCCCCGATTCCCAACAACCATATCTACGACCACTCTCGGTAGTAGCGCCTGCCACAAACTCATGCAGACCTAACTACCAGACATCGCTATTGAGATTCGCATCCAACGGAATCAACCGCCCGTATTAACCACTCCAGATCCCACTCAGAGATTCCATCGACAAGTACCAACCCTGATAACTTGTCCAACCGAACTCTAACCAGTCGTACTCCGACTAACCCAAATGTCGTCTACCAGGTCGCCCACGACCTTAGTTGCACCAACTGTCCATCACAACTAAAGTAGCACGACAATTAACTCGGTCTAACCGATAAGTACAACCCTGACTGTGAGGTACAGTCCCAACACAAGCTGACATGACTAGACCGACTAACGAATCCAAATCCGAATAGTCGTCAAAGTCACACCACTCGTCAACTCACATTTCCGAATCATACACCCAAAAGTAGGGTTCCACGACCACACCTAGAGTTTCCCTGAACCCAACTGCGTAAGGCAGTATAATCCATAATCTGACCGACTCCGCTATCTTGACATCGTAAAGACGTCAATCCAATCCTACCGTAAGTCCAACCAGGATTCCTCGAATCCGGCTGCCAACTGCCATAAGTTCAACTAGAGTTCCACGAACTCGACTGCTAACTGCCGACTGCAGTAAATCCATTTAACCCAACCAAAGTCCGAACATCGAACTCAACAATATTCGACCATCCGATGATCACAATTCCCAACTAGTCGTCGGAACCGATCCTACGACATCGTGAAGACGATCCCACCTAACCGTCTCACGATCCAAAACTCTAACGTAATACTACGTTCATCCTTCCATAGGGTCCCACACTATCAAGCCTGGCAGAACTATGGCAACCCCGGCATCGAATGCCGAACCAAGACGTTCCACGATCCAATCCTACTAACTATCGTATCGTCACCCCAACTATCAGGTTGATCACGAACTGTAGCCCATTGAGATATCACATCCTCGACCTGCGTACGGAGTATCGCGCAAAATACGCTCTGGAATTCAGAGTAACATGAGCAACCATGCTCTGATACCACGCTGACAGGACCCATCCCAATCCCCTCGGGATTAGTGCGGGATGACCCTGCTCCCGTCTGACACGAAGTGTCAGACAAGGGATATTTCCAACCTTTACCCTCCTGGGCTATCAGAGTACGCCAGGATCCGGAGGAGGCATGTGATATCTCGGTCTCTGCTACAATCCACTTCCAATGTCAACCTGAAGGGCAGTCAAAACATTAAAAACTGTGAGTGGACAAAACAAGAGTTTATAAAACATTCATAAGGAATACATTTGTACCCTTCACTAAAAAGCATGCATGCATTCGAAAACCATTTAACCAAATGAAGCCATATGTGGGAACTAAGCCCAAAACCAAGATTGAAAGAACCATAATGAAAACGACCATACGGGACTCAACCCAAACCATAGTAAAACCACGTACATGGGCCACTGCCCAAAACCTGTGCATATCACATATCATATATCTCATATACCATACATCATATATACATATAATTCACACAACCAATCCTGTCACGGTTTCCAAAGCTACGCGCGTGCTACCCGGGTCTCAATTCGAGTCTTCTCAAAGTCAAGATCAATGTCCGTAGACCACTGACCCTACCCGAGGTAATAGTAATCATAGCCTTCCTGAGAGTAAGGAATCCAACTAGGGGGTGACTCCACTCAGTCGGTGCTCCGTGACTACTCCGGGGTCCACCCAGGCGAACGACCCTCCCCGGAGGAGATAATAGAAGTAAAGGAAGGTATATGAATACATATATATACATAACATAAACGTTCATGCCCGGTTCCTTTGAACCGTCATGATCCACAGCATCCATTAACCAGGGTTCATGCCAGTTCCCATAAACCGTCAAGAACCAGAATGACCTGACAAAGGTTCATGCCGGTTCCCATAAACCGTCATGAACCCGGAAATCCATGTAGGGTCCCTGACCCGAAATCATCAGTGTAAAACAACTGGGTCTCGTGCCCAAACATATGACTCAACTGGGCACCGTGTCCGATATCTAAGGGTCAGTCACGACTCCGATCATAGTGATGCGTGCAACCATCCTTCCAGGACCGCCCTCAAGCCTGGTATGTCGCCGTGAACGTATCAACCGACGCAACCACCATAAGATCATGGTGCACTTATCACCGATCGATATCCTGAACCGTCAGCACTCCAAAGTCGAGCCTCCCCAGGCTGCTCGACCACGAATCGTGCATCGTGACCTCTCCAGAAGGAACACATCCCAATCCGGAGGCGAGCGTCCTATCGTCGATCGCCGTGCACATAGCACCCTCCGCGACCACGATTTAGACCCGAAGGTTGTAAATAGCGTCATATGTTCGAGACAAACCAAATGGGTCTCATACCCGAGTTTATCCATTTAGAAATCCAAAACCAAATCATTTAAATCAATAAAGAAATACATACCCGTATAAGCACCGTATAAGGCCGAAACCTCGAAATACGTGCTTATACGTAACCGCATACAAATGCACCCATGGCATCATCAAACATGTAATAAAACATATAATAAACATTTATGCATGCACCAATTTAGGAAACAAAGTCCACTCACAGACCGTCCGAGCTGCCACCTCGATTTGCGTGTCATACGGCTCCTCGAGCCGGTCACCATCACCGGGACTCCCAAACCAGTCCAAATTTTAATAGAAGGTTACTAACTACTTAATTAACCTCCTACCAAAGCCCCGTAATTTTCCCAATTTTCTAACTATTTTTAAAACCGAATCTAAACATTCTGATGCCCCGAAACATATCGAGACGGTGTCCGATTGACACGAAACCAGTCCCAAAATGTTCGTTACATCGAATAGATGATTTCGTATGTTGGAACCTTCCCCAGATTCCCTGCCACGTGCCCTCACGCGCCGCCTGAAGTGGCTGCGCGTGGGCCTCACTCGCCTGCTACAGTACCCGTCTCCTTCCTCTTACAGCCGGTCCAGGCCGGCCGGTCCGGTCCAACCCCTGCAACTGGACCGGCGTAACCGGTCCATGCCTCCTTCTCCCACATTTTTCATCCATTTTCTTCCATTTCAATTCCTAAATTCCTATTTCTTCATTTCCTATCTAACCCAATCCCTAAATCTAAGAAAAACCCACCCGAAACCCCTTGTTCGAAATGGACCTCACGGTCCAGTTTTTCCCCGCCGTTCCCACGGCCTCCTCCGCCGTGAACCACCTCCCAAACCGTCTTCAAACCTCCCTAGCAACTTATTGAACACTTCCTAATCACCCACAAGCAACCATAATGGAAAACACGAATTAAAAATGGAATTTGGGCAAACCGAGTACCTCTCGGGTTTCATGGCCGCCGTCCACGGCGGCGTGGCTTCCACCCGGCCACCATCGTCCAGCCTTCATCCTCTCTACCTCTGGGCTTCACGGGCATGATCAACTGGGTCAAGGGTTTGGTCTTGGATTGAAAATGGGATCGGGAAATGTGGGTTTAGGGAGAAACGAAGAAAATGAAGATGCACGGGAAAAGGGAGATGCATGAATGGTGGCCTGTGGATGGGTGACATGTGTCACTCATCCATTGGGTCCCCATAAAATATCTGGGCCCCACTAAGTCCAAAAGTGCAACCGTCTCGTAATTCGTGCAATAGTACGTTCGAATTTCCGTGAACCGTAATTTCGCCGTCGAACGTCCGAAATCGACGTGCCGCCTGTCTATGGATTCGTATCGTCCTTATCTATGTAACGGTCTTTCGCCTTCGGCCATTGGACCTCCCGGTCAAAAATCAACATTTGACCCCCTTTTATCCAAAATTACCAAAATGCCCCTAAACTTCCGAACGTCATAACTTCCTCCTCGAATGTCGGAATTGAACGTGCCACCTATCTATGAACTCGTGACGTCATGAACTACGTCACGATCATCGGTCAAAGTCCATTTGACCGTCCGAATGAAAAGTCAACATTTTGCCACCATCAGAGGCAAAACGGTCATTTCGCATCGTTCGTCCGATTCAGCCTAACTAATCACCGATTAACCTCACTAATCGTGATTAGTCACTAATCTAATCATAGAATTTGGGACGGGTCGTTACATGCAAACACAAATGGCACTACAAACTTTTGCATCTAGTATCCCGAACCTAGAACCAACAAGAAAGATATTGAACTTAAGAGTGGAGTCCTTCATCAGCTACCCAAGTTCCGTGGAATTAGAAATGAAGATCTACACAAACACTTAACGGAGTTCCAATTCATCATTGGAAGTATATGTCTGGATAATGTGGACTTGGAAATCATGAAGCTGAAAGCTTTGCTGTTGTCCTTGGAAGAAAGAGCACGGGTATGGCTTTTGGGTCTCCCACCCAATCATATTGACTCTTGGGAGAAGTTGGTTCAGGAGTTTCTTACCAAGTACTTCCCTGCCTCAAAGATTACGGTTTTAAGAAAAGAGATCACTGGAATCAAGCAGAAAGAACATGATGAGAATTTCAGCTAGTACTACGAGAGGTTTAAGCAACTTTGTGCTTCATGCCCTACTCACGGGATCACAGAAGGCTATCTTTAACCTACTTTTACGAAGGACTCAATGGTTAGGATAGAGGACTGCTCGATGCTGCAGCTAACGGAAGTTTCTTAGCTCGGAGCCTAGTAGATGGTCGTGCACTACTTGTAAGCCGTGCACTCAATGATGCACAACACGAAGGTGCCGATCCTATTTCTAGAAAGGTACATGAGGTAAGTTCCCATGCTATAAATGATTCAAGTTAGATAAGATCACCTCTATGCTTTTGAATATGTTAGAACTAAAGAAACAGATAGCCCCAGTTTGTTCCATATGCTCTCACGACCATCTTGAGGAGCAATGTCCCTACACTGCGAGGGAGGAAGACCCCGGAACTGAAATGGCACAAGCCATTTGAGGTTTTCAAGAAGGGCCAAGGACCCAGGGTTACAGTTGGAGAGATCCGAACAATGTCCTAAACCCTCAGCACATGTCGATCGGGCCAAACCGTGTCCCAAACCATTTCCCAAGGCCCACATGGCAACCAAGGCCCCCAGTCCCATTTTCTAACTTTTCTCATAATCATGCAAATAATCATATCTCTTCATCTTCTAATCCTGATTATCATAAAATACCGGCTGCTCTTTCCCAAGGGCAGCAAACACTAATGGCGTCAACTCAGGCCCTTGTCATAAGTTAACAAAATCAACAAAAAGACATTGCTGATCTCAAGGACCAAATGGGCAAGGTCATGGACTTCATGGGTAAGATCCAAGCTAGCGGGGTGCTTCCACCTCAACCTACACCCAACTCGAATGCAAGACCTGAAGCCAATGCAATTATCACTCGAAGTGGTAAAGTGCTCGGAGAAATAGAGCCAGATTGAGCCGTTTCTGAGGCTGAAAAGCACAAGGTGGCAACTAAGACCATTACGACACAACCACCAGTTCAACCTACCCACACACAAGGTAATAACCCAATCCCTTCAAGTTCGGTTGTTACTAATTCCCCGTTTGTGCATGCACCATTTCCAAGTAGGCTTGCCAGATCTAAGAAGGATGAATCCGATGAGGAAATCTTGGAGATCTTCAAAAGGGTGAAAATCAACATGCCCTTGCTCGAGTGCATCAAACAAGTGCCGAAATACTCAAAATTTCTGAAAGAGTTATGCACTCCATGGCTCCAGACGAGGGAGAATAAGGTTGTGATGGTGAGTGAAACAGTTTCTGCTGTAATCCAACGTCGGCTACCCCCAAAGTTGAAGGACCCAAGGAGTTTTTTTGTTCCCTGCGTGATTGGTAACAAGTCTTTTGATAAAGTCATGCTAGACTTAGGTGCATCCATTAATGTTATGCCATATTCACTATATGTTGCCCTAGGTTTAGGTAAACTACAGCATGACGATGTTATCATTCAATTAGACGATAGTTCTAATGTGTATCCTAAGGGATACGTCGAAGATGTTCTTGTACAGGTTAACCAGCTCATCTTCCCCGCGGATTTTTATGTCCTATACATGGAGGATTCCCCTACGAATCAAGCTCCACTAATGTTGTTGGGAAGACCATTCATGAGAACTGCCAAGACGAAGATTGATGTATTCAATGGTACATTAACTATGGAAGTCGATGGAGAGGAAATTGGCTTCAACATTTTCGATGCCATGAGGTACCCTAGTTCCACAACTCAAACTACTTTTTCTATTGACGTGTACACTTCTTTCGCAGAGAAACATCTTGATTCAATTCGAAAAGACACGCTCAATATGATAATCCAGGAAGGAGTTGGCCTAACGCAATCGGGGGACGCCTTGGTTGAAGATACGGATTACGAACTAGAGCCTCGAATTTAGGATGAAGTCATGACCCTAAATGAGGCCCCCAGAATGGTAAATCATCAGGTACCCTTGTCACTTCTAGTTAGTACTAATGCCACTCCTCCTTCAGTGATTCAGGCCCCTGTTCTCGAGCTCAAAGTTTTGCCTGACCACCTGAAGTATGCCTATCTTGGCCTGGACGACACTCTGTTCGTCATAGTGTCTTCTGCACTAACCGAATCCCAAGAAGACAGATTGGTACGGGTCTTGACGAAGTACAAGACAACCATTGGATGGACTCTGTCAGACATCAATGGAATCAGCCCTACAACCTGTGTGCATCGAATCTTGCTAGAAGATGATGCAAAACCCACTTGTGAAGCCCAACGTCGCCTCCATACTCCGATGATGAAGGTTGTGAAACAAGAGGTCATCAAACTCTTGGACTGTGGTGTCATTTACCCAATTTCAGACAGCAAATGGGTCTCTCCAGTCCAAGTAGTCCCGAAGAAAAGTGGAGTCACAGTTGTTGCGAACAGCGAATGTGAGCTCGTGCCCCAGCGAACAGTGACCGGATACAGAGTCTGCATAGATTACCGACGCCTAAACAAAGCAACTAGGAAGGATCACTTTCCTTTGTCCTTCATTAATCAAATGCTTGAAAGGTTAGCAGGTCACTCCTATTACTGTTTTCTTGATGGTTATTCCGGGTACAATCAAATCTGTATCGCTCAAAATGACCAAGACAAAACGACTTTCACTTCTCCTTTTGGCACTTTTTCCTACCGAAGAATGCCCTTCGGTTTATGTAACGCCCCAGGTACCTTCCAAAGATGCATGCTTTCTATTTTCTCTGAATATGTCGAAAAAATAATTGAAATATTTATGGACGATTTCAGTGTCTTTGGGGATAGTTTGGATGCATGCTTAGTACACTTAGAACTTATCTTACAAAGGTGTGTCGAAACTAATCTAGTACTTAACTGGGAAAAATGTCATTTCATGGTTAGACAAGGGATAGTCTTAGGCCATATTGTCTCTGAAAGAGTAATTGAAGTTGATAAATCTAAAGTTGATATTGTGCGCCACTTACCCTCTCCCACTTCAGTGAGAAGAAATCCGTTCATTTCTTGGTCACGCAGGTTTTTACAGAAGATTTATCAAAGACTTCTCCCACATTGCAAGGCTCTTGTGCCGACTGCTTCAGAAGGAGACACCCTTCGTCTTTGATGCAGACTGTCAGGAAGCTTTTGAGAAACTTAAAACTCTTTTAACCACTGCACCCATTCTTTGTGCCCCGGATTGGTCCTTACCCTTTAAACTAATGTGTGATGCCTCTGATTATGCAGTTGGTGTTGTACTCGGACAAAGGTGGGACAAGAAGCCCTACGCCATCTATTATGCAATTAGAACTTTGAATGATGCCCAAATGAACTACACCACTACTGAGAAGGAGTTGCTTGCTGTTGTGTTTGCTTTAGATAAATTTCGCTCTTATTTACTTCGAACTAAAGTCATTATTTACACTGATCATGCAACACTGAAGTATCTCCTAGCCAAGAAGGAAGCGAAACCAAGGCTAATCCGATGGATTCTTCTTCTTCAAGAGTTTGACATCGAGATTAAAGATAAGAAAGGTGTATAAAACGTGGTGGCAGACCATTTGAGTCGCATAGCACATGAACGAGATCCTGTGGCGATTCAAGAGATGTTTCCGGACGAACAACTCCTCAGAATCAAGGGAAATACTCCTTGGTAT
Source organism: Prinsepia uniflora (assembly GCA_032719365.1). Taxonomy (NCBI): domain Eukaryota; kingdom Viridiplantae; phylum Streptophyta; class Magnoliopsida; order Rosales; family Rosaceae; genus Prinsepia; species Prinsepia uniflora. Next base: position 58,775,669 of record CM064862.1, read on the forward strand.
GCTGATATTGTCAATTACTTAGTCACCAAGCAGTTGCCCACCACTCTCACCCGTGCACAAAAGGAAAAACTAAAGAAGCATGATAGGCACTATGTTTGGGATAACCTTATTTATGGAAACACTGTGCAGATTTATTGATTAGGAGATGTATCCCTGATATTGAACATAGGTCAATCCTAGAGTTTTGCCATAACCATTCTTGTAGAGGCCACTTTGGATCTAGAAAAACTGTACTCAAAATTTTAGAATCTAGACTATATTGGCCCACACTTTTTAAAGATGCACATTCATTCTGCTTAGCCTGTGATAAATGTCAGAGATTAGGAAACTTAGGACGAAGGGATGAAATGCCACAACATTATGTTCTAACTGTTGAAATATTTGATGTTTGGGGTATCGATTTTATGGGTCCATTTCCTCAATCTAATGGCTATCTCTATATCTTACTTGCTGTTGATTATGTATCGAAATGGGTGGAAGCTAAGGCCACCAGGACTAATGACTTTAAAACTGTTGCAGATTTCCTCAGAACTAACATTATTTCCAGGTTTGGGATCTCGCGGGTCCTAATAAGTGATGGAGGAAGTCATTTCTGCAACAAGACCATTGAAGCTTTAATGAAACGGTATGGTGTCACTCACAGAGTCTCTACACCTTACCATCCTCAAACGAGTGGAATGGCTGAAGTCAGTAATAAGGAGATCAAGAAGATATTAGAGCGAACTGTGGGTCCTAATCGTAAGGATTGGAGCCAACGGTTGGATGATGCACTTTGGGCATACATGACGGCATACAAAACACCTATAGGAATATCACCCTATATGTTGGTGTACGGTAAAGCATGTCACCTTCCGGTGGAACTAGAGCATAAAGCAAGGTGGGCTGTCAAGACTTTCAACATCAAGCTAGATGACGCCGGGTTGCATCGAAGGCTCCAGCTGAGTGAGCTTGAGGAGATCAGAAATGATTCATTCGAAAACACTCTGATCTACAAGGAAAAGACTAAGGCATTTCATGACAAACAGATCAAGAGTAAAACGTTTGACATTGGCCAGAAAGTTTTTTTGTTCAATTCTCGGCTTAGACTCTTTCCAGATAAATTATTTTCCAGATGGGTAGGTCCTTTTGTTGTTACTAATGTGTTTGCCCATGGAGCCATACAGATCAAAAACATTGAAACGGGAAAAGAGTTCAAGGTCAATGGCCACCGATTGAAGTCTTACATCGAGACAATTGGAGAACACGATGTGGAGTCAGAAAGAGTGATGCGACGTCCCATCGGATGAACAAAATGAAGAATTTGGTCTAGGATGGATGGACGTTAAACTTCAAGCGCTTGTTGGGAGGCAACCCAATGTGTTCTCGAGTTGTGAAGGAGTCATCAATACAGATTTGCTATCTTTCTACCCTTCACTCTCTTTTATTTTGTTTATTTAATGTTTTCCTATTACTTTCGTAAATCATCTTCCTTACTTTGATTCTATGTATATACTTCGTATTTTCCTACATTGAGGACAATGTAGAATTTAAGTGTGGGGGAATGGTTTACAATTCTAATTAATCAAAAAAAAAATTTGTTTATTGCTTTCTTGAATCTTTTTGTTTTAACTTAGTGTTTTTACGAGTATTAAAGTGGCCTTTAACTTGTCAATGATATAAATAAACGGAAATGAATATGTTATGGCTATAAATATGATCACTACAACTTGAATTTGTTTGTTAATATTTTGTGATTAAGTGTTATAACTTGAAGATAATGCATGTAAATTGGCACATAAACGAGCATGATAAGATAAGTATGAATCATATGAACCTTATGTGAGCTTTAGAACTTTATATACATCTTTGATTGATGGTCGTGTGGTCGTGTTATTGTTGTTATTGTTGTGGTCGTCGTGATTGTAGGCTGATTGATGGGTAGATGTATGTACCTTATATGTAGTTCGAGGTACGGTACTGGGCGTACTTGTGGTGCCTGGTGACGATATATCAGTTATACCAGTTGTAGGCTGGTGAGCGTGTTGGTAGTCGGATTAGTCCCGATACCATTGGATTAGTCGAAGTCCTGAACTAGACATTGGATACTGTGCACTGGGTCATGGTTTTCTAATGGGTCTAGTTACACACAGGTCGAGTGAAAGGCTTGGTTAGTATATGTATACTCAGGTTGAGTGAGTTGGTGGTTAGTGTAACCAAAAATAGATATAGTGTCAGTTTTCGACTGGCGACTGTCAAGTGGTGACAGTTTGTCAAATGTGACAATTTGGTATCAGAGCCAGACCCCGACCGGGAAGTGTACCAGCGAGGACGCTGGGCCCTAAGGGGGGTGGATTGTAAGACCCGTGTCCTGTAGTGAACGGTGAACGATCCCACATTCCTGCGAGGGGGGAATGGTCTGGGAAGGGAATGGTGGTGTGCCTTAAAGGTGTAGGCACACACCTATCTAGCATGAGGCCTTTTGGGAGCTCAGTGGCTTTGGGGGGGATTGGAACCCCAAAGTTAAGCGAGTTGAGGCTGGTGCAATTCCAGATGGGTGACCCCCTGGGAAGTTGCACCGTGAGCTCCCGAAAACAAAACCGTGAGGGCGAGGCCCAAAGCGGACAATATCGTGCTAGATGAATCGGGACCTGACAGAAAAGGGTCGGGTCCTGACAATTTGGTATCAGAGCGGGGTTATCTCTATTCGAGCAACCGCGGAGCTTTTGCTATGTACGCTGGTCGAGGATGTGATATCTCAAGGGGCTACAGTTCGTTATCAACCTGATATTTAGGGTGCCGGTACGATAGTTAGTAGGATTAAATCGTCGAATGTCTTGGTTCGGCACTTGATGCCGGGGTTGCCATAGTTCTGTCAGGGATGACAGTATGGGACCCTACGGAAGGATTAACGTATTCGTACTTTCGAGTTTTGGATCGTGAGGCGGTTAATTGGGATCGTCTTTCACGATGTCGTAGGATCGGTTCCGACGACTGGTTCGGTTTTATGGCCATTCGATGGTCGGATATTGTTGAGTTAGACGGATATGCTGCAGGGGACAGCCGGATTCGAGGAATCCGAGTTGGATTGACGGTAGGATTGGATTGATGTCTTTACGATGTCGGGACCGTGGGGTCGGTCAGATTGTGGATTGTTCTGCAGTTGGTAGCTTGCAGTTGGGTTCAGAGTGACCCTAGGTGTGATCGTGGAACCCTACCTTGGGTGTATGGTTCGGAAATGTGAGTTGACGAGTAGTTTGACTTGGACGACTATTCGGATTTGGATTCGTTAGTCGGTCTAGTCATGTCAGCTTATGATGGGACTGTACTTTGCAGTCGAGGTTATATTTATCGGTTAGACATAGTTGGTTGTCATGCTACTTTAGTTGTGGTTTGGTGCAACTAAGGTCATGGGTGACCTGGTAGACGACATTGGTTGAGTCGAGTTACGACTGGTTAGTGATTTGGTTGGACAAGTTATCAGGGTTGGTACTTGTCGATGGAATCCCTGAGTGGGATCCGAAATGGTAGTACGTACGGTTGATTCCGTTGGATGCAGAGTCTCGATAGTGATGGTAGTGAGGTCTGCGCGAGTCTGAGGCAGGCGCTACTACCGAGAGTGGTTGTAGTTACGGTTGAATCGGGGACATTTTCCTTTTCTCGTATGCGTTATCAGGGTGACTGTACCCAGAGTTGTCGGGTACGAGGGAGGCAGAGTTTCTCCTATTCGATCAGAGGTGCGGGGTCTTCGCTCTGTGTGAGCGGAGATCCAGAGTTGTCAGTTTGCACACGGTGTGCTAGTGTTAGTGTTGATGCTAGTGTGGATGCTTGTGTGCTGATGCTGACAGGTGATGATATTGGTACTAGTGCTGGTGCTGGTGCTGGTGATTGTGATGACGGTGAGTTACGAGTCGGGATGTGACACCGTCGGAATAGGCATATGTTCGTTATCTGTGGTTCATTAGTGGATCACGGATAGAGTTTAATTGGTGATGGACACGTGGTTGATGTCCAGGTATGTTGTTTCCAATCTTGTTGGAATTTCAGAATCGCGAGAGGTTACGACTGAGGTGATAAGTGGAATGCGGGTTTTCCGCATTGGTATCGGGTATTTCGAAGTCCTTTGGGTGACTTCTCAGGTTCTACCATGATTGATGATGGGTTTGTCACCAGTACGCTGATCGTGTATTGGTTGATGGAATTGTGATTTGTCTTGGGTCATCAGGTGGAGTGAGTATATCGAAGTTAGGTGACTGAGATTTCTCATTTTCTGCTTGGTGGCAGACGATGTTGGTTTACGTGGCGTTGTGAGTGCAATGAGTTTTGGTTGTATTCACGTAGGATGCGTTTTGATGTCATCGTGTTGGATCATCCTTGATTTTCCTTGGTGGAATAACAAGGATTGATACGAGGTAATCAGTGAGAACCCACAGTCTCCGCGTGTCTCGTCGTTGACAAATCTGTTTAGATGTGGGAATTGGTTTTGGACTTTAGGTATCGTTATGGATCTGGATCGTGATTTTGATGATTCAGATTGGTGGAGAGTTTATCACTCTTACTGGGATGTTTGAGTGGAGCATGATGGGACTGAACTTCTTTTCGAAGTGAATCCCGTATGGTATATTACTCAAGTGAGTAGTTTTCCGATGTGGTCGGATATGGTCAGCCTTAGATGTGTTGATGTTAGGATTGGCTTCCCTATGAAGTCAATCGATGGTAATGTGGTAATCGGTTGAGCAGGTAACCGAGAGGTTCGGTTTTGGTGCGTCTCGGTAGACGAGAACGATATTTCGGGTTTTGGAATCAGATTTCTAGATGACGATTCAGGATTTGATTTTGGAACTTGAAAGAGGATTTCTGGATTTGGGTTTTGGAATCGGATTCTGGGTGACGATTCAGGATTTGATTCTAGAGCTTGACTGTGGATTTTATTTTTATGGATTTGGGTTCGGAATGGTCATTCCTAATACTAGTTTGCGGAATGATGATTTCGGATTCGGATTTGGAAATGGATGTTTGAGTTGGAGTTTCGATTTGTCTAGTCCGGGATTGGACAAATGGACTCCATTAGTGAAATGTGTTTGACTACCACCTGGGTCATCATGTGGTCGTGTTATTGTTGTTATTGTTGTGGTTGTCGTGGTTGTAGGCTGATTGATGGGTAGATGTATGTACCTTATATGTAGTTCGAGGTACGGTACTGGGCGTACTTGTGGTGCCTGGTGACGATATATCAGTTATACTAGTTGTAGGTTGGTGAGCGTGTTGGTAGTCGGATTAGTCCCGATACCATTGGATTAGTCGAAGTCGTGAACTAGACATTGGATACTGTGCACTGGGTCATGGTTTTCTAATGGGTCTAGTTACACACAGGTCGAGTGAAAGGCTTGGTTAGTATATGTATACTCAGGTTGAGTGAGTTGGTGGTTAGTGTAACCACAAATAGGTATAGTGTCAGTTTTCGACTGGCGATTGTCAAGTGGTGACAGTTTGTCAAATGTGACAATTTGGTATCAGAGCCAGAACCCGACCGGGAAGTGTACCAGCGAGGACGCTGGGCCCTAAGGGGGGTTTATTGTAAGACCCGTGTCCTGTAGTGAACGATGAACGATCCCACATTCCTGCGAGGGGGGAATGGTCTGGGAAGGGAATGGTGGTGTGCCTTAAAGGTGTAGGCACACACCTATCTAGCATGAGGCCTTTTGGGAGCTCAGTGGCTTTGGGGGGGATTGGAACCCCAAAGTTAAGCGAGTTGAGGCTGGTGCAATTCCAGATGGGTGACCCCCTGGGAGGTTGCACCGTGAGCTCCCGAAAACAAAACCATGAGGGCGAGGCCCAAAGCGGACAATATCGTGCTAGATGAATCGGGACTTGATAGAAGAGGGTCGGGTCCTGACAATAGACATCATTTACCCTTGTTCCAAGGACTCGGTTGAAGACATAAAGATTGTGTAAAGAGAAAATGATGATATTGAAAAGACTTTTATGTGTATTATGTGGATTTACTTACTCAAATATTGTTGTATTATTGACACATGTTATTACCTTGATATATGCATAACAAAAAAGTATTGAGTTTCTATCGAGGCCCAACATGATGAAATTAGACCTATATTCGAAGGGATGGTTTACTGACATCATTGCACTAAGGTTGGGAAGTTATGATACGTTTTGGGAGTCTATTGAGTCTTGGAACGAATTGAGCACCACTTGTCCTATATTTTCCTTTCCCCTAAACTTAGCCCCATTACAACCTTTAAAAAGACCTTATGATCCTTAAAATGGTAAATTTTGATTAGTTAAGTTCATCACTTGATTAAGCTTATGGTTTTGGTTCATTTGTGAAAGTATGTTTTGTTTTTATCTTGAGGTGTTTATTTGAGATTTTGCAAAAATACTTCATTTTGATTATGTGAGTATGTCTCACATACTTTGAGTGCAAACACAAACCCTCACAAATTGAGTGAATTTATGAGTGCATATCCTTGTGAGTTGATTCATACTTGTCTTATTCATGTAGAGATCCATTTCACCATATTTACTCATTATTTTACTTGTTGAAACATTTTGTTACTATGTATTAAATCTCGAATTCCAAATGCTTAAATGTTTTAAGTGAAAATATTCTACGCCATGATAATAATGAAATTTTGAGACAAATGGTTAAGGGTTTACTTATTTTGAATTCGTAGTTTAGTTTTAGTATTTGCTAGGGACTAGCAAAGTTTAAGTATTTGCTAGGGACTAGCAAAGTTTAAGTATTTGCTAGGGACTAGCAAAGTTTAAGTGTGGGGGTATTTGATAGGTCATTAATTAAGCATTATTTTATATTATTTTATACCCTTTATACTTGAATTTTAATATTAAAATAATAAATAATTAGATAAAATAATTTATTTTGTGTTATTTTTGTTTAAATAAATAAATTTTGTAATTTTGAGCATTTTGACGAAAGAATCATCCCAATCGGAGTTTTAACGAAAAAGATATGACTAAAAGAAAGGAGACCACCGAAATTTGCTTGGAATTTCGGTGGGAAGCTGCTGAAATCTAGAAGCCCAAGCCAAAAACCAGCAGCCCTATTTCCTCATTTTCAACCATTTTGGCTGATTTTTCAGCATATTTGCCCCAAAATCAGCATCTTTTCCCCAAAATCAGCCAACCTCATCATTTCACTTTGAAATATTTTTATTGTAATTTTTATTTTATTTTTTTAGAGTTTAATTTGATTTTTCTCCTTATAAATAGAGGTTCATTTCACTTATTGAAGGACACTTCTTAGAGGCACACATTTGAACCTTCCTTAAGAGAAACTTCGGCAAAATATTTCCAATACAAAGTTTAGAGTTTGAGTTCATATTTCCCGTGTTTATTTCCTCCATCTTCACAAGGTTCCGTCCGCTGTAGGAGAACTGTGTGAATAACAATCCATTGTTTTCATCCAAATTGAAAGTATAACAATTACTCTCCATTTACTTAAACTCTTATTTTTTATATTGGTTTTGATTATAGTTCAATATATGTATGGTATTTTCTTACTAATACTTGTAAATGTTTAATGCAATCTCCATGTGTCTTACTTTATGAATCTTAGTTATTTTATACATTTTAGTGCTTCATACTTCAATTTGATGTTAAGTGTTTTATCCGCTGTCAGTGCACTTAGAGTAGAATTGAAGAGACTTAATGTTGATCGCTGTCGGCGTATTCAGTCAAAAACAAAAGGTAAATCATATTATAAGTGTCGACCGCTGTCGGTGCATTTATAATATTGAAAAATGTATGAAGATAATTGAGACGATTAATGTAAAATTTCGTGATTGTTTTAATATTTACAATTATTAGAGTGTTGGTAAGATATGTGTTTTAAGAAGGTCACTTGTACATAAGTTAGAGTAGAAATAGAATTAGTTCATATATGTTTTTACTTGTATTTGAATTATTACACTCCCTCAAAACCCCTATTTAATTCTTTATTCTTTTATTCTTTTATTCATTAATTCTTTTATTCATTAATTCATTAATTTATTAATTCTTTATTCTCTTATTCCTCTATTCTTTAATTTATTGATTCTTTGATTATTTAATTCTTTCATTAATTAATTCTTTGATTATTTTATTCTTTAATTCATTAATTCATTAATTTATTCATTATTCTTTTATTCATTATTCTTCCCACTAACACATTATTAATGTTCTTTAATTTCGCCGGTTAAGAACGATCCCTATTTACCAATACTACTTCTACACAAAAAGGGTTTAAATTGTATAATACTCGAATTACGTGTTTAATTTGATGCGTAGTTTGGGCGTTGTCACTTAACTCAAACATTACATAATCAAACTTTATTACCTTGATAGAGACTCAAAACACTTTTTTTTTCATTTTTTTTTCATTTTTTTTTTTCATTTTTTTTTCATTTTTTTCTTTTTTTTTTCTTTTCATATATCAAGGTAATAACATCTGTCAATAATACAACAAAGTTTGAGTAAGTAAATCCAAATAATATACATAAAAGTCTTTACAACATCATCAATTTCTCTTCACACTATTTTCATGTCTTCAACCGAGTCCTTGGAATAAGGGTAAAAGATGTCTATACTAGGCTCAAGTGTTTAGATAATCATGGTGATGAAAGAAAGGCTTAATGTGGGCTCAAATGGGTTAAAACTAAAGGGGTCGCACTTGTGTGCACAAAATAGGGAATATGGATGTTTGAATTTATGGTGTTAACCCTAATGCCTTTATCATATCCAAAATCAGAGAGTTTATTGACTTAAAAGTTTTGAAAATCACATAGAATAAGTTCTAGTACTCTAGAGTTCATTAAAAGCTATGACAAGCAATTATGAGGCATATGTATATAAATTTAAATAAGCAACTTATGAATCACTCATCAAAGATGTATATATAATTCTAAAGCTCACATAAGGTTCCAAATGATTCATACTTATCTTAACATGCTTGTTTATGTACCAATTTACATGCATTATCTAAAAGTTATAACATTTAATCACAAAGTATTAACAAACGAATTCAAGTTATAGTGATCATCTTTATAGCCATAACATATTCATTTCCGTTCATTTATATCATTGACAAGTTAAAGTGCAACTTAATATTCGTAAAAACACTAAGTTAAAAAAAAAATTAAGAAAGCAATAAACAATTTTTTTTTTGAATAATTAATTTTTTTTAATAATTTTTTTAAAACAATTTTATTGCACAATTAAAATTGTAAACCACTCCCCCGCACTTAAATTCTACATTATCCTCAATGTAGGAAAATAAGAAGTAATTGAACATAGAATTGAAGTAAGGAAAATGATTTACGAAAATAAAATAAAAAAACATTAAGTAAACAAAATAAAGAGAGTGAAGGTTGAAAGATAGCAAATTTGTGTTGATGACTCCTTCACATCTCGGGAACACATTGGGTTACCTCCCAACAAGCGCTTGAAGTTTAACGCCTATCTAGCTTAAACAGAGATGTAAGTTAGTTATTCAAATATGCACGTTTGTCAAGAATGCAAGTTAGAGATGCAAATTAGATTAAAGATGCAATGCACGTTAGAATGAAAGAAACAAGATAAAGTTGGCATGACAAGTAATATAAGTTAAGATATAAACAAAAGTAAATAGATATAACCAATATTTACATGTCGGGGAAAGTCAAAGATATATGTGGTTCACATAACTTCAAAGTTTAGATGTAGACTTCTACGTCTGTGTGGCCCATGTAAATATCTTGGATTAATTCAACTGTTTGGGCAAGTTCAAAGGTGACCGGGTTAGAAAGAATAAACATAAGAGGCACGGCTAATTTCAAGACATCACGAGGCTTAAACTCCATTGATGTCCTTTTCTTAGACCCAAAATCCGTTATGAGTACCATCTCAAGTGTTAACAATCACTATAGGTGAGAGTTAATAAAAGAGTCTTCACCTATTCCATTAAAGATCAAAATCTAAACTTCGAAGCACAAGTGATCTACATATATCCGAGACTAATGCATGAATGCAAGAACTATTTACAAGTATGTTTTTATGCACAATTTACAAATATAACATGACAATTTACATATGAACAATTTATACAAGTATGAACAATTTATTCACAAGTATGGTTTTATTCACAAGTAATGATATTTACAAAACAATTTCACATTAACAAACTAATCTATGTATAAGATTTATTTATAAATTTATATTTACACTAACACAAAGTTAAGATAAGAATTTTTTTTTCGTTTTTTTCCGATTTTTTTAATGAAGAAAAAGACAAACTTAAATAAATACATACACAAATAAAATAAATGTAAACAAGTAATATACAACTTATAAACTAGTATAAACAAATAAGTATGAACAAATATGTACAAATATGAACAAGTAAAAAAATAAAATCATGAACAAGTGTAAATGCCACTATGAAACATAAGAAATATGAGCAAGTATGAATAAGTAAGAACAATTATAAACAAGTATGAACAAGTATGTACAATTATAAATAAAGTATGAACAAGTATAATAAGAGTTTGAATTTACATAAAAAAATATAAAAATAAAAATTATGAACAAGCATACAAATGAAAATTAAGAACAAGTATAATAATTATTTTCGATTTTTTTCTGAGGTAATGAAAATTTTTTCCTTATTAAAAAATCAATTTTTTATTAATTAATTTTTATTTTCGGAATTTAATAAATAAATAAATGAAGAAAAGGAAAAATAATTTTTTTTTACGAATTTTATGTTTTTTTTAAATTACAAAAACAAATCAAAATAAAAAAAAGTAAAAAAAAAAGGAAAAGTGAACATGTACAATATGCATTTATGAACAAGTAAAAAGAATGAACATTATGTACATGTATGAACAAGAATAATATGACAAGTATAAGAATTATAAACAAACATAAATAAAAGTGAATTATGAACAAGTATGTATAAGTATAAAATGAGCAAGTAAAATATAAATTTAATTTTACATAAAAAAAATTATAATATGAACAAGTATAAAAAAATTATGAACATTTTTGAACAAGTATAAATTAGAAATTATGAACAAGTAAGAGTATGAACATTATAAACAAATATAATAAGAACAATTATAAGAATCAAAATTATGAACAAGTATAAAAATAAAAGTTATGAACAAGTATAAAAAAAATATATACAAGTATAATATGAACATGTATAAAGATAAACATTATGAATAAATACAAAGTAAGCAAGTATCTCATGAACATAAATGATCATTTTTATGCTAACACAAAAGAGAATGTATGAACAATTCTATATATAGGCAATTATACACAAATATGAATATTTAATAAACATAATAAATATGAACATTTAATATATGCACTCACATATTATTAAATCAAGTATGCACATTAAATCAAGACTAAATTTTCTCTTCTTCTTCTTTTCTGTTTTATTTTTAATTCCGAATTTTTTTTAGGGTTTAACAAAACAATAAATAAACAAATAAATAAGAATAAAATAAAGTAATTGTGAACAAGTAATATACATGTAATACGATGAAAGTAACAAATAAAATAAAAACAAGTAGCATGGCATCAAGTGTACACATAAATAAATAAATAAACAAAAGTTAAGAATATGTACACTTAATTCACAAATATGAACATTTCTAATATAAACAATTTTATACATTCTAACACATTAAGAATGATTTTTAATTTCACCGATAACGGCGCCAAAAATTGATAACGCCAAAACTACTCATTAAATTAAACATGTAATTCGGGTATTATGCAATTTAAACCTTTTTTGTGTAGATGTAGTATTGGTAAATAGTGATCGTTCTTAACCGGAGAAATTAGGGAACATTAATAATTTGTTAGTGAGAAAGAATAACGAATAAAAGAATAAATTAATAAAATAATTAATTAATAAATTAATAAATGAATTAATGAATAAGAGAATTAAAAAATTAATGAATTAAAGATTTAAAGAATAAAGAATTAAAAAATAAAAAAATAAAAAAATAAAAGAATAAAGAATTAAATGGGGGGTTTGAAAAGATTGTAATCATAGAATAAAGAAAACAAGTAAAAATAATTGAGAACTTAATTCTACTTCTACTTTAACTTTTGTACAAGTGTACTTTCTTCAAACATATTTTACCTACACTCTAACATCATGATCATATTGAACCAATCACGAAATCTTACCTTAATCATCTCGAATACATGCATACATTTTTCATATTATAAATGCACCGAACAGCGAATTATTACCTACAATATGATTCACTTTAAGTTTCTGATTTCAATGTGCGCCAAACATTTAAATCTCTTCAACCCTATTTTAAGTGCACCGAACAGCGGTTATAAACACTTAGCGTTAAATTGAAGGTTAAGCGCTAAAACGTATGATGTAAATGAAATTCAAAAAGTAAAATACATGGAGATTGTATTCACATTTACAAATGTTAGAAAGAAAATACCATCACATGTATTGAATTATAAGTAAACCGAAACAATAACAAGAATTTAAGTAAAGGGAATAAAGTTACACTTTCGGAACCCAATAATAGCGTGTAATTCCGAAAGTGGATGGAAACAATGGAATGTTATTCATAAAATTCTCTAAACAGCAGAAGGAACCTTATGAAGATGAAGGATAAAACATAAGAATTCGGACTTAAATTCTAGAATTATTTTGGAAATAATCGGCCTAGGTATTTCTTAAGGAAAGCATAAAAATGTGTTTAAGAGATTACAAAGAAAGATCACAAGAATAAAGTAAAGAAGAAATGAAATTAAGAAATAACATAAAAATAACATAAATTAAGAACAAGAATTAAAAGAAATCTAATTAATAAGAAAATCTACAAGAAGTTAAAATGGTCCCCAAAAATAAAGAACAAAATAAAAAGAAGATGAACTTAAATGAAGAGTGAAAAAAAGAGAAAAATTAGAACCTAAACTACTAAAACGAGAACCAAAATGGGGACCCTTTTCAAATGAAATGACCTCTCTATTTATAGAGGGAGTGCCAAAAATCCAAATACAAAAATACAAAAATAAAATATAAAAATGTAATGATGAACAAAGATGATTAATGATGATTTTAGGGATGGTTTGGGTTGAAAAGATGGCTGGAAAATGGCTGAAAATGCAGAAAATTTGAAAAATGGGAGCAGTTGAGCAGCAGGGCATGGGCTCGGCAAGGACCTGCTGAAATACAGAGGGTAGGTAGCGCAGGAAGCAAATGAGGAGCAGACCATCATTTCGGTGGCAGGCAGCTAGCAGATTAGGTAGAGATTTGGTGCACGCCTATTAACAGACAGTGTGGACCTTCGCGCGAGGCGCGCTAACAGAAAGATGGCAGGTTCGACGCAAGCGCGCCGAACGTACAGAAGCGATTCGGCCAGCGCGTCCTGACAGCACTGTGGGCCGGTTTCTTAGGCCTGCGCAGTGGGCTGGAGAAAAGCTTGAGCTGGATTCGCTGCTGGGCCGTCGTCGTCTTCTGGGCTTCACAAAAAGGGTTTGCAAACTTGGATTTGGGCTTGAACAAATGAATTTCAAAATTGAAAATAGATTTATATATAATTTCATCAAATTTCGTCCATAATTTATTCGTTATAATTCCGATCAGGACGATTCTTTCACCAAAACGCTTCAAATTCCAAGCTTTATTTAATTGTACAAAAATATCACAAAATACATTATTTTCTCCAATTATTTATAATTTTAATATCAAAAGTCAAGTATAAATAGGTATAAAATAATATAAAATAATGCTTAATTAACGACCTATCATTGACATCATCATGACACGTCAGCTGCCACGTCACCACACAATCTCAAACACAATGCCATGTTGCACCACCTAATTGGTCGACGTGGTTTGACAACGTTAACGTGGACTTGACATGTCGATGCTGATTCAGCTTGACACCTCGCTACGCGTCACAACCTAATACATTATTTTCTCCAATTATTTATTATTTTAATATCAAAAGTCAAGTATAAATGGGTATAAAATAATATAAAATAATGCTTAATTAACGACCTATCATTGACATCATCATGACACGTCAGCTGCCACATCACCAGACAACCTCATACACAATGCCACGTTGCACCACCTCATTGGTCGACGTGGTTTGACAACGTTAACGTGGACTTGACATGTCGATGCTGATTCAGCTTGACACCTCGCTACGCGTCACAACCTAGTTGCCATGTGGCCTGACAAGATGACGTGGATAACCACATTATCGTCGTCTACCTCTAGTCGAGTCGACCCGCGACCTTGTAACAGGTCATTCGACCCGAAAGCCAAACCCGACTCGTTCTCCTTCGTCTTACCACCATTTTTCAACATTCTTTTACTAGAAAACCCTAATTGAAACCAGAAACCAGAAAAAGATGCTAAAATTGTAAGAACTCACCTCGAAACCCCTGGCCAAGCTCGATCCCTCTCGGCTGAACCTCTACCTCATCCCCAGGATTGTTCCATCTACCATTTCATCCCTTTTTAATTCCTGGAACCTCGTATGAACTCAGAGAACACGTCCATGGCATCAAAACGAGACCTAAACGTCCAAAAATCAAAATTCCAAAATCCAACCTAAACGGGTTTTCGGGTTTACCTAATTTTCATGGGCTTTTGAGCAGCCTCCAAGGCTACGCCGTCCACCACCGTCCCTCTAATTCTCTCAACATCAATCCAAGCCTCTCTCAAGAAGTCCGGCTGCTAGAGCAAGGAAGAAAACAAACGTCACTCGACGTTAATTGCAATCCAACGGTCAATGCTGAAACTCAAATCAATCTCCGTGACTGTATTCGACACATGAATGATCCAACGGTCACTAGAAACCTCCAAAGCTCAATCTCAAGCCTCGCTCGAGACATCGACGCTCGTCGATCTCACCTATCATCCACACAAGTGCACTCATAACCAAGTCTGACATCTTTGCTACTACTGAGCAATCATAAGTCCTCTGTCACTAGACGGTTTCCCATCGTCAATCAAAACTACGACGAGTTGTTGTGTCAAGCTGGTAACTCATCGGCTCCACTCTTTCCATTCAAGTTCCTTATCAACAATTGAATCGCACCAGAGTCCTCTTACAGTACCTTGTATCACTCAGTGACCAACGCTGTGATCCTGACTCCTCTCGAGTCTCGAACTGGCATCTCACTCATCCTAAGTGTATCTAGACCTCATCGAATACTTGCTATGGTGAGATAATCACAACTCAGTTTCACTAGGGTTCTTCTAACCCACAACCATGGCCTGGAGCTCCAAGCTCGTACAATAATCAAACCCTCTAAAACCACTCTGTGCTAACGTACAGTATTTGATGCGCGGTCCTAGTCCTCAATGAAGAATCAACATCGGATCCAATTCGATTACCATATCGTGTCCATCTCGGATTCAATTTTATGAATTGTACCACATCAATCAGAGTGATCAACACTAAACAATTACACCATCCAACAAACACTACTCACAGGTGCACACACAACATACAATCACATCGGCACTACTCATAGGCATGCTCAAGGCCTACACTCACGATGTAACGACCCGGACGTCCAAAAAAGGAAAGTTTGAAAATTTTGAAGAAAAGGACGATTTTGCCCCTAGGTAATGGGCGAACAGTTGACTTTTTGCTCGGGCGGTCAAACAGACTTTGACCGATGACTGTGACGTAGTTCAGGATGTCACAAGTTCATAGACAGGTGGCACGTCGGATTCTGACATTTGAGGAGGAAGTTATGACGTTCGGAAGTTCAAGGGAATTTTTGTAATTTGGACGAAAAGGGGGAAATGTTGACTTTTTGATTGACCACTGATTTTCACACAACTCGAGGACCGTTAGGTAGGTCTCGATGCCCTGAGTACAACAACAGGCGGCACGCAAAAAACGGACATCAGACGGTTGAGTTACGGATCTCGAAAGAGGAGGGGCATTTTGGTAATTTTGAGCAGAAGGGCAAAATGGTAATTTGCCAAGCCCAATTTGAAACAGCCGTGGGAATGCTGTACAATTGTTTAATCCACCCTCTGATCAAGGAATTGTTTAAGGGTTCTCTGAAACAAGGAATTGTTTAAGTGTTTTGAGGTTAATTGAAGCATGTTGGGGTGGGTTGGACAGGAAATCAGAGCACGGGTACAATTTTGTAATGGCTTTGGGTTCTGTTTGCGGGAAACCATTTACACAGTGGGACTGAGATTCGATTGGGCTGCCATGAGGTCTGTTTTGATTATAGGGAGTGAGAGTGAGTCAGGAGAGCCATTTTGGAGCAGAGAGCTTGAGAGTTCGAGAGAAACCAGCTCTGGGAAAAAAATCGAAAATGGAGGGAAAACTCTAAATTTAATTTGTGAGCTGAGTGGAGCTAAACAGAGATTAAGAATAGTCTTCTGGGATCATGTCGAACTCAACCATACAAAGATTGAAGAAAATCGATCGCGGTTTGGCCAAGAACACAAGTTCCCGTTTCTAGAAAATTTCGAGCTTGAGGACGACCACCTGCGGGTAAGGATTCTTGAAATTGGTTATGGTTTGATGTTTGGTTAGATCATACTAAGCTTTTGTATCATTTAATTTGAAAACCAAGCTGGTTTGAGTGAGTTTCGAAAGTTAAGACAGTGTGTTTGATCTTGAGAAAAATGTTGGATTTAAGGCTTGATGCGTGTAATTAGGATTACAGAACCTTAATTGGGTCTCTAACGGTTCTATTTGATGATTCAATTGAAGGATTGGAGTTGGATTTGAGCAGGATTGGAACGGGTCATCACGCGGGTTGAACAACCCGTTTAACAGTTAGCTGGGTGAGGACGATGAACAGTGCTTGCACTATAGCTGGTGCGTGAGTTTCACGCGCAGCCACTCATGGCGGTGCGTGGGGGCGCGTGGGCCTGATTCTCAAGGTGAGTTCAACACGACTTTTGTCCTATACAACGTAACGAACATTTTAGCGTTGGTTTCGAATTAATTGGACACCGTTTCGATGTTGTACCGAGGGTCCGAAGGGTTATGTTATGTTTTTAATTAACGTTTAATTCCCGAAAAATTATGGAAAATTAATATGATGTTATTCGAGACCTTAGTGACCCTGAAAAGTGGTTTCAGACATGATTCGAGATTTCTGGACAATGTCAGAAATTACGGAAACGCGTGCAGTGCGAAAACGAGCATTATAGACGGTGTGTGAGTGGACTTTTCTTTCAAAATTTAATGCATGCATAAACATTTCTATGGTTTCTATGATTATGATTATGACTTGTGATAATTTCGATTCCGTATTTATACGTATTTTTGATATGCATATGAAATTGCACGTATTTCGAGACTATGGTTTCTCTTATGTTTTGATGATGGTGTGATGAACGATTCTACATGATTTATGCGTATGATATTTTAAGGATATTTTGATTATGATTGTGAGTATGATTTACAGTTTTGACACGTATTTCGAGAATGACACGGATTTGCACGTTTTACGAGATTTCGAGTATGTTGTGGTTTAACCGTGATTTTGGTGATTTGATTATGGTTTTGATGTTTGACCTTGGGATTTGGAATATGATGTGATTTCAAGGATTTAAAACGGATTTTGAAAAAGGTGATTTCAGGCATGTTGCCCAGGGCATAAAAGTAATTTTGATGAACGAGATTTCGGTTTTCGGAAGTTTGAAAATGGATTTCTGGTTTGGGTTCGGAATGACGGTTCCGGATGCCGGCTTACAGAATCATTATTGCGAATTCGAATTCGGGAATGGATGATGGTTTGAAAAAGTGATTTGATATGATTATACATGTTCCGTTTTTAATGATGATTTGATTATGTTTTGTGAAGTAAGATTTTGGGGATTTGAATGTGGAAATTCGGACATGAGTCCTGTTATGACAAAATGTGATTTCGGATTGATTTTGGAATTTGGATCACGATGGATCCTGGATTGTTGTGTTTTACAAATGGTTTTGGGTTCAAGACCCAGTATTATTGCTGGATTATGTTTTGGGTTTAAAGACCCGGTGCTAAGACTGGATCATGTTTTGAGTTTAAAGACTCGGTTAATTGATGACGAGGGAGGGCCCTTGATGAGTTTAAAGACTCGGTTACTATTTTGAGTTTAAAGACTCGGTATGATACCCCCGGGGCCTATTGATTATGTTCTGAGTTTAAAGACTCGTTGATATCCCGGGAAGGCCTGATTATTGTGCATGGTTTTGAGTTTAAAGACTCGGACGCACTTGAGATCCAGCAGATTGTTTGACTTCTGAATTATTGTTGATTTCCGATGCTTTCGGATGTGTTGGGAAAAGGCCCGGTTTAGATGGTTTGATGGATTTTGGATTATGTCGTGTACTTGGATCTGATTTGTGATTTTGGACTGATGCCCTGTGTTTATGAATGCGGGCTAAGACCCGAAGGTTAAGAAAAGGAAAATGATTTTGATTTTCACACGCGGTTTTCTCATATGGGAAGTGAAATGGTTTGTGAAATGATTTTCGAATGCATGCATTGGTTTTACGTGGATGGTAGAAACGCTTTCTGTAACGGTTTTATAAACTGATTTTGTTTTTGTCCACTCACACCTTTTGTGTTTTTATTGACCCTCCAGGTCGTGGCACGTTGATCGAGGCTGATCGAGAGGCGGAGGCATGAGTGTGTACGTGTGTGGCAATCCCTGGTTTGGCAAGTACTGAGGGTAATTTGGGAATTTCAGTCGACTTGCGAGACGGGAGCAAGACCGGGCACAGTTATCGATCTCCCTTTGGGGGCGGTCCTGTCACACGCAACATCTGAGCTACGTCTGGGGACTGCACATGCACCATCCTGACACATACCAGTATCCACAATCAAGTCCACACATACCACATCAATCTCGGATCCAATCCGACTATCATATGTCTACCATGCCAAACATGATCCAACATTGGAACATGTCTGTTTGATCTCCGTTCTGGACAGATCGTATACCAATACAGAAGGTCCGCTCTAAGTTCTCGTGGTGACCTAACCAACTCCAGAGACAATCCAACTAGTTCACTAACCAATCCAATTTCTTGGTTAACTCCAAAGGTCAACCGACTTACGTCTACCAAGACATTCCAATCATACCTGAAAAGTCCCTTTGGTTACCTACCTCAACCCTCATCCAAATAATGTGAAAGGTCGAATCCTGAAGCTGTGCTCAAAACTCTAATCCAACCATAAAGGTCTCACAGGGAAAATCCATTCTCACTGTTATTTCCAAAACCTTCACTAGTATCCAAGATAGTCAAACTGGAGCAATAGTCAATCGTTTCTCAATTCATGAGAATCCTTGCTCACCCCAGATCATCTCAACCAATTTGACTCCCTTCCAAGTCAATCGCGCCAATGGCTGCAATCTTGGAGAAAATCCTCTGCTAAATGCCCGTAATACTCAACTTGTCCGAGAGACTCCAAATCTCGATTACCGTGCTTGGTTGACGCTAATCCAAAACCTTCTCGATTCTCTGAGGATCCAAATTAGCCCTCTCAATAGACGTAAAATGACCCATAATACGAGTTCACCAAATCTAAGCTACAGTCATCAACGTTAGGTGACACCAAGAACCTTTCGCTCCTCAACTCATTCAAATTTTGGTCCACAACCAGTTCAAATTCTACCAGGGTGACACCTCCATGAAACCCAGAAGTGACACATCCACACCAGCTCCATGTCTAGCTGCCCTGTCAAATCTAACTCTCAAAGTTCCATCCAACTACAAACAATGAACACTAGGGCTCCCCAAAGTGACATTCCAAGTCAAAGGAACCCTAAATCCACTAAAACCTGGAATTGGAATCTTAATGCTTTCAACTCTGTCAGTACCTTCCGAAAAAGTTGTTGCAAAATAGGTTACGTACACAAGAAACCTTCCCTAGATATGGCAACCATGTAAATCCTTGGACGACGCATCGGGAAACTCAAGCACCACCTAAATCACCTCAAGCTACCTGAGCTAACTAGGGACATTACAACACAAGTCCATCGTCCCTAACAACCATCCGGTAGTATCTTCCCATCCTCCAAGCCATAACTCACTCGAACATCAACCACGTTTACAATGTGGGATCGATCATAGGAAGTATCCTCTGGTCCCACCAAAAGACCAAACGTGACAAATCAGGACTACCAAATACAACTGGTTCCTCAAACACTCAACAGAGGAGTAACAAGTAGTCTACCAATCCATCAGGAATATAACAGTCAGGACCCGTCCCAAATCCCCCGGGATTAACGTGGGACGTGCTTGATCCCGTCTGACACAATGTGTCAGACCAAGGAAAATTCCGTCTCTAGCCCTCACAGGGCTTCCAGAGTACCCCAGTATCGTAGGAGAAAGAGTGTGGTGTCTCGATCTCTGCTACAACCCGCATCCGCTATCAACCTAAAGGGCATTCAATACATTAAAAGTCGTGAGTGGACAAAATAATATTTTTATAAAAACATTTTCACTTGAACACATTCATGCCCTTCACTAAAAGCATATGCATGCATTCAAAAACCATTTATCAAACGTTCATAAAACTATTTGTCAAACATATTCTCAAAACCTTTTAAGGGTTCATGCCCGGTCCCCATAAACCGTCATGACCCATAAAATCAATTATAGGTCCCCGACCAGAAATCACAAAATTCGTAAATCAATACATGGGAACTCAGCCCATATCAAACACAAGTGGGACTCAGCCCAAAACCATTCTCAGTGAAATACCAAAACACAGAATACGAGGTCTCTGCTCCAAACCACTTTCCAAACATCAAATACGGGGTCTCTACCCCAAATCACTTTCTAAAACATGGAACACACGGGGTCTCCGCCCCTAAATTACTTTCCATAAAACCTCATACGTATCGACATATGTATAACCCATCCGTGGCACTTCTGAGAAGATGCCAACTCGGGGTACACAGCCCCCAGGGAACACACCCCTGATATATGTCATGATTCATCTATATACTAGTGTGCACACTACTCGGGGTCTGACTCCGAGTCTTCTCCTAGGAATTCTCCATATGGGAGGCTCAATCTCTGGATCTAGTTCAAGCTCTATCTCTGGATCTAGTCTGATCATCTCTCCGGAATCTAATCTGGGACTACATCATAACTTCCACTCCTGGAACGGGATCCCTATGGGGATACCCATTCTGGTATGTGGATCGTGACTTTCCAGGTCAACGTCTGGAGGAGACCATATAAATCATATGGAGGGTATAATTCGTTTCAAATACTCTTTCTTTCTTTCTTAAAACATATTTCAACTGGGTCTCATACCCGATTCATCTCAATAGGATTCCTCGAATCCGATTCAAATCCACTTTCACAAGCCTCGGCCTAAATCCTCAGCTCAACAAGGTCTCATGCCCGAATTCTCATTTCACAAACCGATCTGGGACTCAAGCCCGATTTCACAATCAACTGGGCCTTTAGCCCGATATCACGACTAACTAGGCCCTAAGCCCGAAACCACAAAGCAAAAGGGCCTCAAGCCCGATTTCACAACCAATAGGGGCTCAAGCCCGATACTACAGTCAAAGGGACCTCAAGCCTGATAGTACAACCAAATGGACCTCAAGCCTAGATTTATAAACCAAAGGGCCCTCAGCCTGATCGTATACTCAAATGGACCCTCGGTCCAATTCCTCGTCAAATCAAATGGACTCTAAGTTCGAGAGTTTCCACGATCAAATGGGTCTCGTGCCCGATTTCATATTTCCAAATCCAAAATCATTTCATCAAACCATCATTGAAAACACAGTACGCAAAGGTACGACATAAAACTGAAAACCTCGAAAAACGTGCAAATATGTCGATCCTAAGCTACCACAAACAAATGCACTCATGGCATCACAAAACATATATTAAAACACTTATAAAAATTTATGCATGTATCAAGTTCGAAAGAAAGGTCCACTCACAGACCGTCCGAAGTCGCGCTTCGATATGCGTGCCATAAGCTTCACTCGGACCAATCGTCACCTCCGGGATTTCCGAACCTGTTCAAATTAATTTAGAGGGTTACTAACTACTCAAATAACCCCTCACTAAAGCCCCGTAATTTTCTGGAATTTTTAACTATTTTTAATTGCGAACCTAAACCTTCGGACAACCCGAACTATATCGAGACGATGTCCAATCGACTCGAAACTATTCCCAAAATGTTCGTTACATGGAATAGATGATTTGACATGTGGAACACATCCCCAAAAGCCTCACCACATGCCCGTACGTGCCCTAAGGATGCCCTACGTGTGGGCCTCACGCGCCGGGAACAGTGCTCCTTCTTCAACCTCCAGACTGGTCCAAACCGACCGGTTCCGTTCAACCCTGTAACTGGACCAGCGTGACCGGTCAGGACCCTCCTTCATCCAGTTTTCATCTAATCTCCTCCTTTTCAATCCTAAACTTCCTAATGTGATCCTAGGAACTTGTTTGGATGATCATAACAAGGAAAAACATAGAAAACTCAACAATTTGATTTTCTTCCTCACGGTCTAAGATTTTCAGAAATTCCATAGGCTTCCTGAGCCGCGAACCACCCTCAAAATAATCTCATTAACATCCTAACAACCCAAAAATCATCTTCCAATAATTTTAAGCTATCCATAACGTCAAAATCAAAATAAAAGGGGAATTGTGTCTAACCGTGAAATCGGTTGTTTCCTCTGCACCTCCGCCCTCCACGATGGCCTTGTCCACGGTCAGCCCCCACCACCACGTCCTCAGGTCACTTTCTGGCTTCACACACGATCAGATAGAGGAAGGGATTTGGATTGGGTTCAACGTGGGTGAGATCGGGTTGGCTTGGACGAACAAAGAAAATGAAGATGATATGCATGAATGAAAAAGGATGGCCAGTGGATGGGTGACACTTGTCACTCATCCATTGGGCCAAGGAAAAATATCTGGGCCCCACTTAGGACAAAACCCAAGCCATCTCGTAAAACGTGCAATAGTACATTCGAACTTCCGTGAACTGTAACTTCTCCGTCGAACATCCGAATTCGATGTGCCGCTTGCCTACATATTCATATCGTCCCGATCTATGTAACGGTCCCCGACCCTTGGCCATCGGGCCTCCCGGATCAAAAGTCAACTATTTGCTCATATTCAACCAAATTACCAAAATACCCCCGAACTTCCGAAAATCATAACTTCTTCCTCGAATGTCAGACTCGGGCGTGCCAACTGTCTATGAACTCGTGACGTCCCAAACTACGTCACAGTCATCGGCCAGAGTCCATTTGACCTCTTCAACGAAAAGTCAACGATTCGCCCATTCTAGGGGTAAAATCGTCATTTCGCTCTGCTCGTCCGTTAATTCTCGTCTAATCCCCGATTAGCCTTGCTAATTCATCATTAATTCTTAATTAATACCGCTAATGCGAGAAGGGTTGTTACAATCTTCCCCCCTTAAAGAATTGCGTCCTCGAAATTCAAATCGACCCGATTCCACTACCAAACTATGGAATCCAATCAAGTCCTATTACTCAGGAGTATCAGTGTAACAGTACACGTCCGACACACAAGTCGTCCGCGTCTGTACGTACCGTCATCGGAGCCTCCAAAGCTCCAATTCATTTCCGAGAACTACACGTCGGCTCGTACGTCTCACTCGAGATAGAACGTCGACACTCGTCGATCTCACTTTTCACTCACTTGACAGGTCAGCAATACCATACTGTCATTAACACGACTTCCCAATCTAACACTCTAACACGTTCCATCCGACAGTTGTCAGGCTAAATTACGTACTCCCACTAAGGCTGACACATCCAAGCTAGCATCCTGCGCAACATCCAATCAGACAACAGCCTCCAGGTCCTGCCACCACAATGGCATGAATCCCATCTCATAGGTCATCCTCGAGCCTATGCCCATACTGAAAATCCTTAGACTCCAATCAATCCATACCTATCCGAACTCGTTGGATACCGATCAATCCGTTACCATGATATGTCACGAATTAGTGACCAGCCAACAACTCCCGGCTCTACTGCACTTCGCTGCTCTACTCTGATCTCGATTCGCTCTCGAGTCCTCGCATCGTATCTCGCATCACTCTGCGATCTCTGCTGACATCTAGACTCACCTCGAGTCTCAGCCTATCACTGATCGCCACTCATGTCCATCTAGGACTCTATCCAATCTACAACATTCTCACAATCTTGGGACACTCTCAACCCGACATATTGATTGATTGTGGTCAATCCCATCGTCCAATGTGCACAACACACCAGTGCACCTCCATCGCAACAATCATCAAGGCCCTACGCGGCCATCGCACGAATCGCATTCTGGCAACGTCCAACCACATACTACTGTCCGCGTTCCAACCATGGTCCGGACCCCAACCGTCCATCACTAGGCGAACATCAATCCATCACCTCGGACAGTCACTCGTCACATCCTGTGACGCTAAGCACCATCTACACGTCAAGTCAATCAATTTGACTCACAACGTAGGTGTTCGGTTCTTACACCCTCTTTGAACTCCTAGCTGTCATATCACTCCTCGTCGTCCCACCTAGGGACGGATAAAGGAGAATCCAAGATGATGACATCAAAGTTCATCCAATGCCATCTTTCAGCACCCAACACTATCTGCTAAAGAGTCACACTGAGTGACCTCGGAATATCCATCTCCAATGCGGAATCAAGCACTCCTCTCAACGTCTCAGTCACAACTTCTCTTGATTCTGAAGTTCCAATCACATTGGAAACATGCCTCTTTTCCAATTACTGAGCTCACTCATCACACGAGCATTTCCTGCGTCCTATAGGCAACCGATTTCTAAGTCTCCAACTCAGGAGGTATGGTCAACCGTAGCCAACAAAAAATAATCTGTAATGGACTC
This sequence comes from Prinsepia uniflora, assembly GCA_032719365.1. Lineage (NCBI taxonomy): Eukaryota > Viridiplantae > Streptophyta > Magnoliopsida > Rosales > Rosaceae > Prinsepia > Prinsepia uniflora. Next base: position 58,800,531 of record CM064862.1, read on the forward strand.
TCAAGGCCTCAGCTCAGCCGGACACCATCCACGCGTCCGTGAATACCATTTATGCAGGTACACTCATTCCGAGTGGAATTCACCCGACTCAAGGTTAAACCTTGTATGCTATTTACGGATGTGCATAAAAGACCTCTAACACTCACATCTCGTACCTTGAATCATCCTGATCCAACTCTGACTCATAGAATTGGTTGGAATCCACTGACATCGGTCGGTAGGCTAAACAGATCGCAATGTCAGTCGTGATCTAAAGCCAAATCTCTGCGTACTACCATATTTGACCAACCGACCCTCACATCATAAGACGTCACTTACGTCATCTGTTTACACCTTTTCATCCGAACGCCACTTAGGTATTTCATCCTTTAACGTTACCACTCTTGGGCACACACTCGCACCCCAAGTCTCGTATCATCATGGAATTGGTCACCAAACCAAGTAATCCTGGTGCCTCGTACTGAGCCACTCGGGATTCTCTCTGTCTCGCTCAGTACCCACTAGACTCACACGCTCGCCACTCCGAGCAAATCTACTATTCTGTCTGCATACTGGTTCCCACGTCCTAACTCTATGGGATCAACTCTAGCACTCATACTCGTATAATCCATCTAAGGATATCTAGGTCACCTGTCACTTATCTAGGTATATCCGACTCGTCACAGTCACCTCATAGAGGTAACGTAGCAAGTGTGCCAACACCCAACGTCAGCGTCTCATTCTGCAATTGCACTCGATCGTAATCGAGCCAACTCCCAAATCCACTGCTCGTACTATGCGTCACTCACGCACCCCGTATCATCGTCACGACTGACGAATCCCATCGTCACAATCGTCACGGAAACCTAAGTCCATCCAACTTGATAAAACTCGATCACGTCCATCGATAGCAGTGTCTACCATAACCTCATGCAGACCAATCTCAGAAACACTCTGCTACCGAGACTCAAAATTCATGCGGTAGTCGATCACCGGTACTAACCACTCCACATGCAACATCCACTGATTGGTCCACTTCAGGATCCGATCGACAAGTACCACACTCCTGGTAACTTGTCCAATCAATCACTACTAGGGTTATCACAAACCCGGCTGTCCACTGCAGCCCAACCATTCTGGCCGATCCCTCGCTCTCGACTCCGAAGAGTCGTCGTACTCCGACACTGGTGTCCAGACAAGCAGTAACTATATTGTGAGAATCTCATCCTCTCGTAACTCTACGGCTCCCAACCGATGTCCTCCACAATAACTTGGCCATACACCATGCCTAACACTGCACAAGCGCTATGTGCGCAATCGCATCTTGTCGGGCCACACGACAGCTCCTCCGGGCATCTCCTGCCAGTCAACATCCCTCCGAGATTCAACACACTGAAACATGGAAACACATGCCAAATAGGGTCAAACGTTCGTATTCCAACAGTCTCACTCAGGTCAACCATGACCTCAGCTGCCCTCTGTAGCACACTCTCCAATCCGACATGACACGATCGACAACGGTCTCAACTCGGAAGTCGTCATACGGTGTCTACCGATACACTGGATCCTATCTCCAGTAACACTACGGCTCTAAGCTGTCAGATTCATACGAATACTGATCCTACTCGGGATCCACTTCCTTGATATACGTGACATGTAAGGCATTGGATGCCAATCGTACCCTAATACATTGGATCTCGTGCAAAACGTAGTCTAACTAGGATTCACTTCCACAGAATCCTCGTACTAATACCCTAACTATCAGGATGATGACGGTCTGTTACGATTTCAGAGACATCACATCCTCGACCTGCGCGCACTCCACGCTCTGATATATCTTGTTAGGTCGCGTCCCAAATCCCCCGGGATTAACGTGGGACGTGCCTGATCCCATCTGACACAAAGTGTCAGACTAGGGAAAGTTCCGTCTCTAGCCCTCACAGGGCTTTCAGAGTACGCCATGATTGTAGGAGGAGAAGTGTGATGTCTCGATCTCTGCTACAACCCGCATCCGCTATCAACCTGAAGGGCATTCAATACATTAAAAGTCGTGAGTGGACAAAATAATATTTCAATAAAAACATTTTCACATGAAGACATTTATGCCCTTCACTAAAAGCATATGCATGCATTCAAAAACCATTTATCAAACGTTCATAAAACCATTTGTCAAACATATTCTCAAAACCTTTTAAGGGTTCATGCTGTTAACTGTGCAGTGCACCAGTTCTAATAGAGCTGCAATACAGCAGATAATTCCCTCATGTACGTGTTAGTAAACACATCAAGTTGTGATTGTTAGCTCGATCATTCTGTTACACATTCTGTTAGGGAAGTTTTACAGCTAGTTAGTAACAGATTAGGCTAATCGAGGGAGATTTGTTAGTCTCTAAGATAGTATATAAAGCCTGCCCGGTTAATGTGTTAAGGTGAGGCACTGCGAATACTATCAATAATACAATCATTGAATCTCTTCCTTCTTCTTTCTCCTGCTTTCTTTCTGTTCTCTCCTAAATCCCACTCACTTCCACTCTTTTAATCACTCGATGCTGAATACCAAACATGGTATCAGAGCTTGGTTTCATGGATATGGCTAACCACCATACATGAACGGTTCTGGAGCTTCCGCAAAGATCAACATATCAAGTTCTTCATCTAATTCTTCCTCTATTGAGTTCTTCATCAAATTCCTCTTCTATCTTGTATAATAGCTGTTCTTGAACAACTTCTCTTGAGTCCTCTATCAATAAGTGCACATCACGTGTTTGTGCCTTTGTCCCTTACAAATTTTTCATCACTTCTTTTTTCCTTTTTTGTCTTCTGATATTGAAGAATCATGGTCACTGCTTCACAACTTCAGATTCTGCAGTCTCCCGTTGCCTCTCTCATTCCAACAGTAGGAAATGTTGTTACTGTCAAGTTAGATGATCATAATTTTATCACATGGAACTTCCAAATGGAATTAATGCTCAATGTCAATAACATTATGAGTTTTGTCAATGGCACACAGAGGTGTCCAGATCGTGTGACTTCTGATTCACCACCCTCTGATGAGTACCTGGTCTGGAAAATGCATGATTAAGCCTTGATGCAACTCATCACATCGACATTGTCACCAACAGCCATCTCTTGCATAATTGGTTGCAAAAGTTCACAAGAAATGTGGTTGTGCCTCAAAGACAAGTTTGCTTCCTCTACTAAAGCTTCAATTTTTCAAATGAAGACTGATCTGTAAAACATCAAGAAAGGATCTGAGAATATGACTCAGTACCTACAGTGAATCAAAGATTCAAGGGATCTTCTTGAGTCAAGTAATGTGTTCTTTGATGATGAAGACATTGTAATACTGGCTCCGAGAGGTTTACCTGCAGAATTTAACACCTTCAGATGTGTTATTCGTGGAAGAGAGAATTCAATAAGCCTCAAGGACTTCAGGTCTCAACTCCTTGCTAAAGAAACAATTATTGAACAATCTATTGAACATAACTCTCTTTCAGCCTTAAGTGCTGCAAAACTTTCGAGTTCTGGTCCTACACAGGCAGTACCTGAGATAGGTCCATCACACTCTTTCATTGGCAATTCTGGAACCTCAAATGCATCACAGGTTCTCTTTCAACCTGAGCAAAGCACACCAGCATATATCAATCAAGGCTAATTTCAACAATTTTCTGATAACTTCCAACAGTATGGTTTCAATGGAGGCTACCATCAGAACAACAACAACTATAACAGTGGTTACAAGGGCAATGGCTACAAAGGGAAGTATAAAGGGAAGTGGAATCCTAATTACAACAACAGTGGATCCAGACCTTGGAATCCCAACAACAGCAATAGGAACAGCCCTGGTATTCTTGGAACACCAAACTCTCAACAATTCTTTCCTTCCACTATATGTCAAATCTGTGGAAGGAAAGGTCACACAGCTGCAGACTGTTATCATAGGCATCAAGCTGATTCTTCTCAAAATGGAGAAGGAGAACAATGCCAAATCTGTTGGAAGTTTGGTCATTCAGCACTTACCTATTACCACAGGGGAAACTACTCCTTCCAAGGCTCTACACCACCACAAAATCTAACTGCTCTGAATGTTAATGGACCCTCCTTTTCACAACAACCCGACTACTAGATTGCTGACACTGGTGCCACAGCCCACATGACATCTGAAATGTCACAGATTCAAAAACCTTGTCCATCAACCTCCACAGATGTCATTATCACTGCAGGAGGCATAGGTTTGAAAGTGGCTCATATTGGACAGTCACAACTTGTCACCACTCAACCTTCACCTCACTGTTTTGCTTTACCTGAAGTTCTCCATGTTCCTAACATATCTGCCAACTTGTTGTCTATTAACAAACTATGTAAGGACAACCATTGTCGTTTTGTTTGTGATGACTCTACTTTTCTTATACAGTACAGGTTCACAGGGGAAACACTCTTCCAGGGACTGAATAAAAATGGACTTTATCCTCTTCCTTTCCATTTGCCTCTCAAATCTCAGCCAAGTACTCAGGCTGTTTTTCTTGGCAAAGCAACTCAAATCCAGCTATGGCATAGAAGGTTAGGTCATCCCTCAAACCATATTGTCACCTCTATCTTGAATAAAGCTCATATTCTGCACTCTAAAGATTCATCTCAAACTATCTGTGAATCTTGCCTTGAAGGAAAACTATCTAAACAGTCATTCTCAAACTCTAATTCTAAGTCTTCTATTCCCTTTGAAATTGTGCACTCTGATGTATGGGGTCCTTCTCCTACAACCTCCATTGAGGGATTCAAATACTATGTGAATCTTGTGGATGAATGTACACGTTTTACTTGGATTTTTACAATGCAAAATAAATCAGATGTTCATTCTATCTTTGTTCACTTCTGTGCTTATGTTTTGAATCAGTTTTCTGTGTCAATTAAGACTCTCCAGGGTGATGAAGGGGGAGAATACATTAGTAAGGACTTCCAAAATTTTTTGTCTAGTAAAGGGATCACTCATCACAGATCATGTCCCTATACACCAGAACAAAATGGACTTGCAGAAAGGAAACATAGGCATATTGTTGAAACATCCATTACTCTCCTTCAAACTACCGAACTTCCTGCTAAATTCTGGTTTCATGCTTCAGCCACAGCCACTTATCTCATTAACAGAATGCCTTGTCCCATCCTTGATATGAAATCACCCTTTGAAACCTTGTTCTCAACACTACCTCTCATAGATCATTTCAAAGTCTTTGGTTGCTCATGTTTCCCTTTTCTTCGTCCATATAATAACACTAAGTTGCAACCTAAAACTAAGAAGTGCATATTCCTTGGCTATGCTGAAAAATATAAAGGTTACATTTGTCATGATCCTGTATCTCAGAAAACTTTTGTTTCTAGACATGTGCTATTTGGTGAATATCATTTTCCCTACTCAAGTTTTGTGTCATCATCTCAATCTACTCCTTCTTCCCAGCCTGTTGTCTCCCAGAAATCTGTTCCCTTGCCTGTTTCCATACCTTGTTCTATATTTCCTTCCTTGTTTCAAGTCCACTGCACTCCTACTCAGTCTACTCAGGCTCCTGTGAACTCTATCCCTGGTGGAGACAGTGAGATACACTCCTCACCAACATCACTTTCAAGCTCCCCTATGCAAACTCCCAGTGTGACAACAACTCAACCGGGTGACTCAGATCCTCAGGCTTCCACAGGATCAGCTCAACCAGATCTCCCAGATCATCTACCTATAGTCTCATCTATACATCCCAGCAACAACATAGACAATGACTTTCATCCCCAATTTCTTGAAGTTGTGTTACCAATTACAGGTGTCAACATGCATCTAATGCAGACAGGATCCAAAAATGGAATTTTCAAGACTAAGTCCCTTCTGTCTAGCTATACTCCTTCCCTTGAAGTTGATCTCACTCTGGTAGAACCCTCCTCTTTTAAAACAGCTTCAACTAGTCCAGTTTGGTAACAGGCCATGCAGGAGGAAATGAATGCCCTTTACAGCCAGGATACTTGGACCCTGGTTCCTCTTCCTTTTTCCAAAAACTTGGTAGGTTGTAAGTGGGTATACAGAGTTAAGAAGAACTCTGATGGTACAGTTGCCAGACACAAAGCCAGGTTGGTTTCCAAGGGTTTTAGTCAAGAAGAGGGGCTGGATTATGGTGAAACATTCAGTCCTGTAGTCAAGACTACCACTGTTAGATTGGTTCTTTCCTTGGATGCTCATTTTCAGTGGCACCTAAGATAGTTGGATGTTAAAAATGCTTTTCTTCATGGTGAAATCAAGGAGGAGGTTTATATGTCTCAACCCCCAGGTTTTGAGGACCCCAAGCACCCAGACTATGTGTGTAAACTTCAAACATCCCTCTATGGCCTGAAGCAGGCTCCTCGAGCATGGAATGAAAAATTCACCACTTTCCTACCTGAACTAGGATTTCAAACCACCTGGGCAGATTCTTCACTATTTGTCAAACAAACCTCTTCTGATCTGATTGTTCTTCTACTGAATGTAGATGATATCATCATTACAGGGAGCAGTGATGTTGCAATCACAGAAGTTGTTTCAGCCCTCACTGCTGTTTTTGATATGAAGGACCTAGGAAAATTGCATTACTTTCTAGGTCTTCAGATAGAATACACTCCTACTGGTCTCTTCATTTCTCAGTCCAAGTATGTACATGATCTTCTCACCAAAACTTCAATGCTTGACAGTTCTGCGGTTGAGACACCAAGTGTGCCTGTTTCCAGATTGAAGAAAGCTGATGGTCCCTTGTACAGCAATCCAACAAACTATAGGAGCATTGTAGGTGATCTGCAGTATCTGAACTTTACAAGACCCGATATTGTTTTCTCTATGAATCAAGTCTGTCAATATATGCACACTCCCTCAGAATCTCACTTTATGGTTGTTAAACGAATCCTTCGATTTCTAAAGGGTACACCCCGTCATGGGATCTCATACAAAGCTGGTTCCTTGGACCTCATTGCATACACTGATGCAGACTGGGCAGGTGATCCGAATGACAAGAGGTCTACAACAGGAGTGGTTGTTTATCTTGGTGAAAACCCCATTTCATGGATGTCTAAGAAACAGACTACGGTTTCTCGGTCCAGCACAGAATCTGAGTATCGTGCTCTAGCCATTACAGCAGCTGAAGTCTCATGGATTCGACAACTTTTGTGTGCCTTCCACATTCCACTTCTTAAGCCTCCCTTGATATATTGTGACAGTACTTCAGCAACCAGTCTGTGTGCCAGCCCGATCTTCCACTCTCGCGCAAAGCACATTGAAATCGACTATCACTTCGTGCGAGAAAAGGTGGTTCGAGGTAATCTCAATGTTCAGCATATCCCATTCGGTGATCAAGTTGCGGACATTTTCACAAAAGCCATGACTGATGAATTGTTCTACTTACACTCCTCCAATCTGATGCTCGAAAGTCACTCCTTCATCAGCTTACGGGGGGATGTTAGCTGTGCAGTGCACCAGTTCTAATAAAGCTGCAATACAACAGATAATTCCCTCATGCACGTGTTAGTAAACACATCAAGTTATGATTGTTAGCTCGATCATTCTGTTACACATTCTGTTAGGGAAGTTTTACAGCTAGTTAGTAACAGATTAGGCTAATCGAGGGAGATTTGTTAGTCTCTAAGATAGTAGATAAAGCCTGCACGGTTAATGTGTTAAGGCGAGGCACTATGAATACTATCAATAATACAATCGTTGAATCTCTTCCTTCTTCTTTCTCCTGCTTTCTTTCTGTTCTCTCCTAAATCCCACTCACTTCCACTCTTTTAATCACTCGAGTCTGAATACCAAACACATGCCCGGTCCCTATAAACCGTCATGACCCATAAAACCATTTATGGGTCCCCGACCCGAAATCAAAAAATCCGTAAATCAATACATGGGAACTCAGCCCAAATCAAACACAAGTGGGACTCAGCTCAAAACCATTCTCAATGAAATACCAAAACACTGAATACGGGGTCTCTGCCCCAAACCACTTTCCAAACATCAAATACGGGGTCTCTGCCCCAAATCACTTTCTAAAACATGGAACACACGGGGTCTCCGCCCCTAAATCACTTTCCATAAAACCTCATACGTATCGACATATGTATAACCCATCTGCGGCACTTCCGAGAAGATGCCAACTCGGGGCACACAACCCCTAGGGAACACATCCCCGATATATGCCATGATTCATCTATATACTAGTGTGCACACTACTCGGGGTCTGACTCCGAATCTTCTCCCAGAAATTCTCCAACTGGGAGGCTCAATCTCTGGATCTAGTCCGAGCTCTATCTCTGGATCTAGTCCGATCATCTCTCCGGAATCTAATCTGGGACCACATCATAACTTCCACTCCTGGAACGGGATCCCTATGGGGATACCTATTCTGGTCTGTGGATCGTGACTCTCCAGGTCGACGTCTGGAGGAGACCATATAAATCATATGGAGGGTATAATTCATTTCAAATACTCTTTCTTTCTTTCTCAAAACATATTTCAACTGGGTTTCATACCCGATTCATCTCAATAGGATTCCTCGAATCCGATTCAAATCCACTTTCACAGGCCTCGGCCTAAATCCTCAGTTCAACAGGGTCTCAGGCCCGAATTCTCATTTCACAAACCGAACTGGGACTGAAGCCCGATTTCACAATCAACTGGGCCTTTAGCCCGATATCACGACTAACTGGGCCTTAAGCCCGAAACCATAAAGAAACGGGGCCTCAAGCCTGATTTCACAACCAATAGGGCCTCAAGCCCTATACTACAGACAAAGGGCCCTCAAGCCTGATTGTACAACCAAATGGACCTCAAGCCCGGATTCATAAACCAAAGGGGCCTTCGGCTCGATCGTTTACTCAAATGGACCCTCGATCTAATTCCTCTTCAAATCAAATCGAGTCTAAGTTCGAGAGTTTCCAAAATCATCTCATCAAACCATCATTGAAAACACAGTACGCAAAGGTACGACATAAAGCCGAAAACCTCGAAAAACGTGAAAATATGTCGATCCAGAGCTACCACAAATAAATGCACTCATGGCATCATAAAACATATATTAAAACACTTATAAACATTTATGCATGCATCAAGTTCGAAAGAAAGGTCCACTCACAGACCGTCCGAAGCCGCGTCTCGATATGCGTGCCATAAGCCTCTCCCGGGCCAATCATTGCCTCCGGGATTACCTAACCTATCCAAATTAGTTTGGAGGGTTACTAACTAATTAAATAACCCCTCACTAAAGCCCCATAAGTTTTCGAAATTTTTAACTATTTTTAAATGCGAACCTAAACCTTCGGACAACCCGAACTATATCGAGACGATGTCCGATCGATTCGAAACCAGTCCCAAAATGTTTGTTACATCGAATACATGATTTGACATGTTGAACACATCCCCAAAAGCCTCACCACGCACCCGTACGCGCCCCAACAATGCCCGCGCGTGGGCCTCACGCGCCGGGAACAGTGCTCCTTCTTCAACCTCCAGATCGGTCCAAACCGACCGGTTCGGTTCAGCCTTGCAACTGGACTAGCGTGACCGGTCCAGGGCCCTCCTTCATTCATTTTTCATCCAATCTCCTCCTTTTCAATCCTAAACTTCCTAATGTGATCCTAGGAACTTGTTTGGATGATCAAAACAAGGAAAACATAGAAAACCCAACGGTTTGATTTTCTTCCTCACGATCCAAGATTTTCAGAAATTCCCCAGGCTTTGTCAACCGCGAACCACCCTCAAATTCATCTCAATTTCCCCAGGCTTCCCCAGTCTTCCTCCCCAAGGATCGATACGGGCCAGGCTGAGTGACGCCTAGTGACGGTACATAGGATGTACCAGTGGGCTTGTGGTTGAGCGTGTTGGTAGTCGGCTGAGAATGAGTGCTGGATCAAGGAAGGGGGTGGCAGGCTGCTAGGCCGCCTTGGACGGCGGTGGATTTCACGTCCAAGGTAAAACTCGCCCCCTGTATGTTTTTGAATTTCAAGTTCGGGTTTTGGACGTTAAGGAGTTTAGATGTTGATTAGGATGGATTTAGGGGATTGGTATAAGGTCTAGGAGGTGGTCTTGGAGGCTAATGACGGCTGAGAAAGCCCGGAACCACAGTTGGAGTGTTTTCGGTGGCTGAAAAATGAAGGAGGAAATAGCCTGAACCGGCTCTGTCAGTTCGGCTGGACTGTGTTGCAAGAATGAACCGGATTGGCCGGTTCGGACTGGCCTGGCCAAAGGACAAGGATGGTCACTGTAGCAGTGCATGGCTCCTACGCACAGGCCTTCTGTCGGCACGTGTGGGCGCGTGGCCCACTTTTTAGGGAAGCTTCCAACACACGAAATCACCTATTAGATGAAACGAACATTTTGGGACTGGTTTCGCATCAATCGGACATCGTTTGAATAGGTTTTGGGGTGTACAAAAGTGAGGGGTTATTTAAGTAGTTAGTAACCCTCTATTACGATTTGGACAGGTCTGGAGGTCCCGGTGACGGTGATTGGCCCGGGAGAGGCGTATGGCACGTGTATCGAGACGGTAGCTCAGACGGTCTGTGAGTGGACTTTGGATTTCTAAATTGATGCATGCATAACTTTTTTATATGCTTTTATGAACATGTTTTGCGATGCCATGACTGCATTTGTGTGTGTTGACGTATTTGAACGTATTTAGAGGTTTCAGCCTTATACGGTGCTTATACGTGTTTGTGCTTTCTATGTTGGTTTAAAATGAAATGGTTTTGGATTTGAAAAGGTAAACCCGGGCTTGAGAGACATTTGGTTTTATCTCGGGCATGTGACCCTATCGATGACCTACGGGTCTGAGTCGTGGTCGCGGCGAGTTCTATGTGCACGGTGACGGACGATAAGACGCTCGCCTCCGGACCGGGATGTGTTCCTTCTGGAGAGGTCACGATGCACGTACCGTCGTCGAGTAGTCACTGGAGGCCCGACTTTAAAGTACTGACGGTTCAAGATATCGATCAATGATGGGTGCACCATAATCTAAAGGTGGTCACGTCGGTTGATACATTCACGGGGACATACTAGGATTGAGGGCGGTCCTGGACGGATGGTTGCACGAATCACTATGATTGGAATCATGACTGACCTTGAGATATCAAGCTCGATGCCCAGTTGAGTCATGAGTTCGGGCTTGAGCCCCAGTTGGTGTATGTTTATGATTTCGGGTCAGGGACCCTAAATGGATTTATGGGTTCATGACGGTTTATGGGGACCAGGCATGAATCCCTTGAATGGTTTTAAAAATGTTTTCGATATATATATATATATATTCATATACCTTCCTTTATATGGATTGTCTCCTCCGGGGAGGGTTGTTGGCCTGGGTGGACCTCGGAGTAGTCACAGAGCACTAACTGAGTGGAGTCGCCCCCATTGGGTACCTTACTCTCAAGAAGGCTTATGGATTATAACCCTCAGGGAGGGTCATTGATCTGCGGACATTGACCTATGTGGACCCTGGGGAGACTTGGGATATGAGACCCCGGGTAGCACTTGCGTAGCTTTGGAAACCGTGACAGGATTGGTTATATGTTATATGATATATGATGTACTGGTTTTGGACTGAGTTCTACATGGATTTAGGCAGTGGCCCGTATGATTGGTTTCATTTACGATTTTGGGCCAAGGCACTGATAGATTGATAAATGGTTTTCGAATGCATGCATGCTTTTTAGTGTAGGGTATAAATGTCTTCGTGAAAATGTTTTTATTAAATTATTTGTTTTTTCCACTCACAGTTTTTAATGTTTTGAAAGCCCTTCAGGTTGGTCGCGAATGCGGGCTGTAGTAAAGACCAAGACATCACACTCCTCCTCCAGATCCTTCTGTACTCTGAAGCCCCGAGTAGGCTAAAGTTGAAATTTTCCTTGTTTGGCACTCCGTGTCAGACGGGATCAGGCACATCTCGTGTTAATCTCGGGGGGATTGGGACGGGTCCTGACATGTGGTATCAGAGTAGGTTTTGCTCTTAGAGTGATGCACAGGTCGAGGATGTGATGTCTCTACAGTGGTAACCGCCCGTCATCAACCTAATAGTTAGGGTAAGAGTAGGAGGATACAGTGGAATCGAATCCTGGTTAGATTACGTTTGGCACAAGGTGTGATGGTTTAGGGTTCGACTGGCCTTAGATACCTCGTGCTTTGAGGAAGTAGACCCCGAGTAGGATTGATATTCGTGCGAATTCAACGGATTAGAGCCGCATAGTTACTGGAGATAGGACCCAATGAACCGATAGACACAGTAAGACGACCAGAGGGTCGGGACAGTTGAGTGTGTTGCAGAGAGCAGCTGAGGTCATGGATGACCTAGTGGACAACTCTGGTTGAGTCTAGTTGAGACGGATGGTAATAGAAATGTTGAATCTTTTTTGGCTTGAGGTGCCATGTTTCGGTGTGTCGAATCCTGGAGGGATGTCGACTTACAGAAGATGCCACGGAACAGTGTTGTGTGGCATGGTCAGATGTGTTTGCGCATGTAGCAGTTGTGCAGGCTTAGGTACAGAGTATGGCCAAATTCTTGTGAAGGCCAGCGGCTAGGAGCCGTAGAGTTACGCGGGGATGAGATCCTCATATTGTGGTTACTGGTTGTTTGGACACCAGTAACGGCGTATGACGACTCTTCGGAGTCGAATGAGAGGGACCACTCGAGATGGACGTGTTGCAGGGAGTGGCAGGGTTTGTGATAACCCTAGTTCGGTAAGTGATCGGACGAGTGACCAGGAGAGTGGTATTTTCCGATCGGATTCCGAGGTGGACCGATCGGTAGATGTCGTTTGTTGAGCGGTTGGTGTCGGCGGTGAGTTGACTGCTTAGGTTCGGAGTCTCTGTGGTGTTGTACGTGGGTTGTGTCTGTACGAGCTCGTGGTAGGTACCACTGTCGAGGCCAGATTGGATGTTGGTTGTTGAGAATCGAGGGACGTTCGGGGAACGTTCATCTTCTGACATGGATTGTCAAAATGGTGTTACCCAGAGTCGTGGGGATTGGTGACTGTTTGGTCTGCTACGGAGTTAGGCAAGGATTTGGCTGCCGATCACAGCAGGAGCCTGTTGTGACTCTTCGATCGAGCGGTACATCAGGTTAGGATGAATTGTCATCCTTTTGGATGTGCATAAACGGTAGTCACAGACGCGTGGATGGTGTCCAGATGAGCTGAGGACTTGAGAGTCCATTTCGGATTGGTTATGGTTGATTGCGGTTGACCATACCTCCTGAGTTCGTGTACGTTGTTTGAGGAGGAGTCGGATGGTGAGAAATAGATTGAGTCATTACAGTAGTTATCGGCAGTTGTCGTTGGTCAGAAAAGTTGGAAGAAGCTGAAGAGAATCTATGGAAGTGTTTAATGCGAAAGGAAAAGATTACGCATTACAGTAATTATCAGAGAATACTCTTAGTCGAGGATTTGGGAAGTCCAGATGTAATGGCCCGTCCTGAATTCCAGGATTAGATTAGTGACTAATCAAGGATTAGTGAGGTTAAACGGTGATTAGTTGAGAGAAATCAGACGGTTGGTGTAAAATGACCGTTTTGCCCCTAGGCGTGGGTAAAATGTTAACTTTTGATCTGGGAGGTCCGATGGCCTAGGACCGAGGACCGTTACGTAGATCGGGTCGATACGAATCCATAGACATACGACACGTCGAAATCGGACGTCGAACGAAGAAGTTATAGTCACGGGAGCGAAATTCAAAATTTGGCTTCTTGGGATTCGCAATTAAATATTATTTTATTGTGATTGGCTGATATTTTGTATAGGGCCCTTGGATGAGTGACAAGTGTCACTCATCCCATTGGCTACTTTTCCCTGTTTTATGTATCTGTGCCTATTAGTCAAATTAATTAATTAGTAAAATCAAAAACTTTCTCTTCTCTCTCTCTCTCTCTCCCCGCGGGCTCTCTTTCTTTTCTCTCTAAAAAACACGACATAACCACACATACACAGCCTTCAATCCTTAACCAATGGAATTGGACATTGAACGAAGATGAGAGAGTGAAGGAAGGTGGGTCGAATGGTGTTTACATTGACAGCCGCCGTGGACGGTGTTTCCATGAGAGGTAAGGTTCAAGTTTTAATTTTAGAGATTGGGCTTGGTTGGTTGTCGAATGAATTTGATGATTGGGGGATGTTTCTGGAGTTGCTAGGAGAAAATGGGCTTGAATTGGTAGCCAAAGGTGGTCGGAATCCTGGAAAACCGACGAGGCTTGAGTGGCCAGTTCAAAGAAGATATCCAAGGTATAATTTTGGACTCGTTTTTCCTATTTAAAAATCATAAAACGATTAGTAGTGTTTAGAGGATAATTTAGGAATGAAAATGGAAGAAACTGGACAGAAAAGAAGGGGAAGAAAGGCCCGAACCGGTCACGCCGGTCCAGTTGGACCGGCCAAACCGAACTGAACCGACCAGACCGGTCTGCTTAGTGGAAAAGATGATGAACAGTGCCCGTGCGTGGGTTTCAAGCGCAGGGGCTTTGGGGCGCACGTGGGGGCCCATGAGGGGCATTTTGGGGAAACTTTCAACATGTGAAATAATCTATTCGATGTAACGAACATTTTTGGACTGGTTTCGTGTCAATCAGACACCGTTTCGATATGTTTAGGGGTGTCCGAAGGTTTAAGATTGAGTTTAAAAATAATTAAAAATTCAAGAAAATTACGGGACTTCAATGAGGGGTTAATATGGTAGTTGGTAAGCCTCTAGTGTGATTTGGATAGGTTTGGGAGTTCCGGTGACGGTGATTAGCCCTGGGAGGCTTATAACACGCAAATTGAGGCAACAACTTAGGACGGTCTATGAGTGGACTTCGTTTTCTAAATTGTGATGCATGCATAACTATTTTATATATTTTACATACGTGATTTCTATGATGATGATTATGGCACTGGTGGATTATACGATTGCATGTATTTCGAGGTAAACCCGTATTTACACGTATTTCGAGGTTTACGAGTTTATGCTATTACTATGTGATTGTGAACTCAATAATGATTATGTGGAATAGTTTTGGTTTTGGAAAGATAAATTCGAGCATGAGTCCCATTTGATTATGTGATCGAGCTAGGGGCCCAGTTGGTTTACGAAATCGGGTTAAGACCCTTTTAAGTCATGTGATCAGGGCGGGGGCCCAGTGGTTTACAAAATCGGGCATGAGGCCTAGTTGAGTTTTATAAATTTGATTTCAGGTCTGGGACCCTATGTTTCATAAACGTGATTTCGTGTCGGGGACCTTAAATAGTTTTGTGATATTTTATAGAGATTTCGTACATGGCCCATTGAGATGTTTTGAAAAGACTTTGTTAAACTGTTTTCCATATACCACCTTGATACGAGGATATGTGATGGCCACCTCTAGGTGTCTGGGACACTGGGGAAGTCATGGTGCATTTCCTGCGAGGGGTCATTATACGGAGCTACCAGACCGTATAGTGACGCAGGAGCAGGAATGCTATGATTAGACGTCTGGGATGTCAGACATCTGGGATGTCAGAGATATTGACCCGGAGAGACCCCGGGTAGCACGCGTTACTTATTACCTTGAGATATGACATTTGGGACGCTAGGCATCTGGGATGCCGAGGATGGTTATGTGGTAAATATGGACTATTGGATCTATGAAATGCTTTTTTGGTTGGATTTGTGTTTATGGATTTGGGCAGTGGACCACTTAGTTTTTTATTTACGGATTTGGTATTCTACAGTTTTGGGCTGAGTTCCCACACTTGGTTTTGAGTTACGGTTTTTGGGCTAAAGCCCTAATGGTCTATTAAGCAAAAGTTTTGATTACTGATTTTATGATGCATGCATACTTTTTAGTGAAGGGAATAAATATCTTTATGAAAATGTGTTTTTATGAACTTATTGATTGTCGTCCACTCACAGTTCTGAATGGTTTTATTGCCCTTCAGGTTGATCATGGATGCGAGCTGTAGCAGAGACCGAGACATCGCACTTCTCCACTGATCCTGGCGCGCTCTGGGAGCCCGTATGGGCTGAGCTACGTATTATCCCTTGTCTGACACTTCGTGTCTGACGGAAGCATGACGCATCCCACGTTAATCTCGGGGGGATAGGGATGGGTCGTGTCAAGTGGTATTAGAGCGAGGTTGACTCATTTTACTCTGAGTTCAGAGCGAGATTGTCGTGGCGTACTACAAGAACTACGCGCAGGTCGAGGATGTGATTTCTCTACGTGGTCAGTCCGTTATCAACCTGGTAGTAGGATGCCATATAGATATTTTTTGGAATCGAATAGTGGATAGTGTGTATTGGCCCGATACGCCGTGCGGTAGTGTGATTCGACCCAAGTGGGGTTGTATGTGACGAACTGGTAATGTGGAATTGCTAGTTTGGTCTTGTGATGTTGTATTGTGGTGCTGCTGGGAGCAGCTGGGTTCGGGGAACCCCATTTGAGTAGTGATGGTCTGAGAATGTGAACCCTAGTAGTAATTGCTGATATGGGGAATGTTAGTACATGAGTTAGCTTATGACCTTAGTGGTGGAACCCCTGTTGAGTTGGTGGTAGGATTGGATTGATGTCCATGCGATGTCAGGACCGTAAGGTCGGTCAGATTGTGGATTTTATTGCAGAGAGCAGTTGGGTTCAGAGGAACCGTAAGGTGTGATTGTGGAACCCTAAATTATGATAGATGGATTGGAAAGGTGAACCTTAGTTTTGATTGATGAACTAGTATTGTGAGTCTGTAGTTGCTGAGGATTGGACGACTTTCCGGAGTCGGAGTGGTCTGTCGAGTCGAACCCCAGATTGTGACTGTTGGATTGGAACTTATGCTACGACGAGCAGATGAGGTCGTGCATAACCATGTAAATGACTCTAGTGAGTCTAGTTAGAACTATGGGGATTGGTTGGCCGACATGAAATGAAATGATGGGATTAGATCCACGAGTACAGTTTGAGATAAGATATGGAATCCCAGGTTAGACCATGTAATAGTGTGATGTGTGGATGTGGATCTCGATAGCGATGACTGTTGGTCGACAGTCGTGTGGAGATGACTGGCTATCGAGGGTATTTGGTGTGGTTGTAGTAGTTGAGAATCGGGGAACGTTCAGGGAACGTTCATTATCTTGCTGTGGATTGTCAGAATAGTGGTACCCATAGTTGTGGGGTATGAGAGAGGCAAAGTTCCTCTAACCTGAGAGGAGGTGCGGGTTGTTGCTCGGTATGAGTAATGACCCAGGGTTGTCTGATGCGTACACTGTGTGCCAGTGGTTGTGATGAAGATGAGCCACGAGTTGGAATGTGACTCCGTCGTGAAGGGCATATGTTCGGTATCTGAGATTTGGTAGTGGATGAGTTGGACTGGACGAGATCCAGCAGGGGTTGAGATGTGTTGGGTTAAGTCCCAACAGTTATGAGATGACTAAGTGATGAATGGATGAAAGAGGTACGATTGAGACATGAGCAGTTTTGTATGACGCAAGGGACGTCATGGAAATTAGTGGATTCGGGGAGTCATTGTTAACTCCGAAACTTGTGTGGTTGTACATTTCTAGTATCCCTAGGAAGTACAAGGAAATTATCGAAATTGAAAGAAGCCGAAGAAAATCAATGGTAATATTGATGTGGGAATTTGTGATTGCGAATAACATGGAAGCCCGAGAGTTGAACTTGTGGAAATTGAGATGTGAGAACGAGATAGTAACGAATTACATTTTTTGGATGTGCATAAACGGTGATAAACGAACAAGAGGTCTAGGTAATAAATTGGTTATGGACACATGGTTGTCCAAGTGAGTTGAGGATTTGGGAAGTCCAGTGGTTGGATTTGACACTTAGTTAGAAGCATATCAATTTTTCCAACATGGTTGGAAATTCAGATTCGAGGAGAGTTATGATAGAGGAGGTGAGAGGAGTAATTGTTGCAGCATTGGTGATGGATACTCTGAAGTCACTGAGGGTGACTTCTCATTTTCTGCCCATGGCAAACGATGATTGTTGTTACCAGTACGTTGAGCGTGTATTGGTTGGTGGACCCGTGTTGTGTTTTGGGGTCATCAGGAGGAGTTGGGTATTTCGAAGTTAAGTGAATGAGATTGCTCATTTTTTGCTTTGTGGCAGACGATGTTGGGTACTTGGTATGGTGGGTGCAGTGAGTTATGTTGCACTCACGTAGGATGGATATTGATGTCATTGTCCTAGATCATCCTTGATTTTTCCTAGGTGGAATGACAAGGATCGAAATGAGGTAATTGGAGAGGTAACTGATAGGTTCAGAAATGGGTTCGTATTGGTAGGCGTGAGTCAGATTGGTACGTGTTGGACTACGTGTTTGGGAGTAAACGTTGTGTTCCTAGTCGGGTAACCATGGGACTTAGAATGGATTTTGAGTTGGAGTAATCAATTGTCTAGTACGCGGTTGGACAGATGAACCCTAGTATTAAATCGTGATTGACTACGAACCAGGTAGTGGACTGGTTGGAGGATGGATGTACGTACCCTGTACGTTATGCAAGGATCGATACCGGCCAGGCTGAGTGGCGCCTGGTGACGGTACATAGGATGTACCAGTGGGGTTGTGGTTGAGCGTGTTGGTAGTCGGCTTCGTTCTGATATCATTGGATTGGTTGAGGAAGTGAACTGGACATTGAATACTATGCGTTTGGCAGAACCGAGGCCTTGATTGATATGTTTTGAGCTTAAAGACTCGGTTATTGTGATATCCCCCGAGGCCTGTTGATTGTGTTTTGAGTTTAAAGACTCGTTGATATCCCGGGAAGGCCTGATGATGCACAAGTGTTTTGAGTTTAAAGACTCTGTGCTTGAGATCCAGCAACTTAATTGATTGATGCTTTACTTTTGTTTTTCACTGGTTTTCAGATGTTTTGGGCTGTGGCCCGGATGATTTGGATTTTATGGATTTTGGGCTGAGTTCCAGAACTTTGATTTCGATTTCTGATGATTTACATGATTTCATGATTGATTTCCATACCTATTTTCATATTGTCCATATCGTTGTTTTCAGATACTTGGTTATTCATGCGTGTTTGAAAAAGGAGGGTGAACCCTAGTTTTCTTTAAAACTGTTTTTCATAACTATTATTTTTAGTCCACTCACACTTTTAATGTTTTTAACACCCTCCAGGTCGTGGTGCAAGTTTTGGGGCTCACGCCGAGGCAGAGGCATAAAGTTTTCTCGTTGCGCGTGTAGTTAGCTCGCACAGTAGGGTTTTATTCTTATCTTGTGCGGTTAACTATGCCCTGTGCTACTGTTGACTTGTTGTATCGTAACTTCTCCCTGGTCTCACAATGTATGTATTGCGGTTATTATGGTTATTTTGGTCATTTGTATTCGATTGTCAAATGGGAGCAGGATTTTTCTCGATTATCGAGGTGATAATCGAGGTGGGTCCTGTCACTGTCAAACTCATCTCCAACCGAAATGTCACATCAAATAGAGTCTGAAATTTGATGAATCATCCAGCCAGCACTATCTCTCAAGTCTTAATCCAAAGACCCAACGCAAATTGACGAAGCCTTATTTCCTTAATCGATGTCGCACCCAGTGCGAATCGAGCCAAATACAGAAATATTTCATCATACCGAGCAACGGTCGAATACCTCTGCACCGAATGCAGGAACTCTACCTCTCAGGCTTCTCTATACAATCGGGGCGAATATGATGTATGAAACATCCCTTGAGCATCGCCCCAAGTCTCGGTAGTCACATTTAAATCTGTAACTAGCTATGTCTTTCACTAACCTCGTGCAGACCAATCCAAGAAGCACTCTACTATCAGAACTATACGCTTAAGACTAGCATAACCATGCCCCTATGAGCGCAACCCAACGTCCGTACAATCCGCTCAAAGCATATAATCCATTGATCGGCCACCTCATGATCTGACCCATCACTATACGGGGATCCAATCCACCAGTAACTCTACGGCTCCAGACCATTGAGTACACACTAAAATCGGCCCTTCTCGGGATTTGAACTCCTAAAACTCGACATCTAATGACTAATCGAACCAATGGGTTGGTTCTTCCCGTTTAACTTTCCTATTCTTATCCTCAATCTAAGATTGATGACAGGGTTGTTGTCGTAGACGCATCACATTCCAAGCAAAACTATTGTGCACCCTCAGTCAGTGACACCACAAAAGCAACTCAATGCTCTGATACCAAGCTAACATGTCTCATCCCTAATCCCTCAGGATTAGCGTGGGATGACCTGCTCTCGTCTGACACAACGTATCAGACCAGAGATACTACAGTAAACCACTTAGGGTTTCCAGAGTACGCAGCTTCATGTGATGCCTCGGTCTCTACTATAGCTTGCATCCGCGATCAACTTATAGGGCGCCAAAACCAATAAAAACTGTGAGTGGATACAAATAAACAGTTTGGAAAACCAAATTCCGAAATCATCATTTAACCCTCCGTTTTATAAGGCATTCAAGCATAAAAAATTAAACCATTTATTTCAAGTAAAACAGTACATATAATGTTTATCAAGGAACCAAAACATATGAGAACCTCTCGACACAAAGTAATGTTCAAAACATTTGTGACCCATTCTCGTATCCATCCTCAATCTCAAACCATAACATCAATAGTCACGATATTTGTGCAACACGTGCCAATAAGCTCTAGGACAGTTCACGTCCGAGCACGTCATCGTGAATAAATCTATGACCGACGTTCAAACATACATAAGCAGTTCTGAGACCGAGACTCCCATGGCTGCTTGTCAACAGGCAATGCATCGTGACCTCTCCGGGAGGGACACATCGCATCCTGGAAGCGAGCAACAACATCATAGGGTCCTTTCCGGGGAAACACATTTGCAACCGGAGGCCCTCTCTGAGGAAACACATTCCTACCGGAGTCATATCAATAATCACGGAGAATGGTCACAGTGAAAACAGTGGAAACGCATTTTCATAAATTGTTAAATTTCAAATCAAATCAGTTGTTTTGCATAGGGTCTCAGCCCAAAACATTGTTTCCACAATATCATAAAAACATTGTCCAATTCTCTTCACAATACTCAAAATCATTTCATCAATCAAATCACTGTTCAATTTCACATTTGACTATAATATACGTCAAAATCATTATCCAATTGGGTCTTAAGCCCAAAATGCCATTTTCACACAAATCTGTAAAATCCTTCATTTCCAAACCATGATCAAACCAATACTTAAATCTTTATGCTATTTATCATTCAAAGCAATATGCAAACCTTTCATTTTAAACCATTCTCATCAAACCATTAAAACATATATGCATGCATCATTTATAATTCAACGTCCACTCACAAACAGTCCACGCTGCGCTCTCAAAACCTGTGTCGTAAGCTAATTTGAAACCTTCGAAACATCCGGGCCTGTCCAAATCACACCCAAGGGTTAATGCCAATCTATACAAGTCCATATCAGAAACCCCAAAATCCTAGAATAGAATACGTGTCTTGAACATGCTTTTTGAGGAGAAAAACCTCCAAAATATGCATCAAACAATTTTCGATCGATCGGAAACCATCACCATTGGATTCAGAACATCGAAACCTTTTGAACAAGATTGCTTTCACCTCAAAATTCATGCCCACGCGCCCACAGGGGCTGGTCAAAGTTCTCACACGCCTGGTCAACGCTGATGTCAGCCCTAGCTGACGTCACTGCTGACATCATCTACTGACGTCACTGCTGACGTCATCTACTAACGTCACTGCTGACGTCAGCCTACCTAACATCTGACATCTGACAACCTGATAACTGCCATGTGGCACTCCCTGACTGGTGCCATGTGTCATGCTCTGACACGCACCATGTGTTCATGCTAACGTCATCGTGACACGTCAGCTGCCACATCACCTAAAAACCTCTGACCCAATGCCTCATTGCACCACCACACTGGTCCACGTGGTCTGACAGATCATCGATGCTCACTCAGCCTAACACCTCGCCACATGTCACCACCTGGTTGGCTACATGGCCTGACAAGATGACATGGCCTATGATTGCCCGCAGTTATCCAAGAACAACGACGCTGGGGGCTCTAGTGTGGTGCTGAGCACGGCTTCCCACACTAATGGAGGTCGCGGTCAGGGAGGTGACCGTGGTGCTGGGCGTGGCGCGCGCGGGCGCGGACGGAACGGAGGGCCGAGGGCCCAAGTGTTTGCAATGACCCAGCAACAGGCGAGGACTGCCCCAGGCGTGGTCACAGGTACACTACATATCTTTAACCTTCTTGTACGTGTATTGATGGATGCGGGGGCTACACATTCTTTTATTTCGAAAAGTTGTGCTGGTATGCTTGATTGTGTGGTATCAGCTTTAGATTGCGAAATGGGTGTTGGCACCCCGATGGGCATCGTGTACCTTGTGAATCAGGTGATTCGGAGGTGCCCGGTAAGAATTGAGGATGTGGATTTACCAGCAGACTTAATTATTCTGGATATCCACGACTTCGATATAATCCTAGGGATGGATTGGCTGTCGGAGCACGGATCGCTCATCGACTGCTGTAGCAAGCAAGTGATTCTGCGGAGCCCGGGTTTGCCGGAAGTTATCTTTCAGGGGGAACGTGACGGTTCGCCTCCTGAAGTGATCTCTTCACTTACTGCTACCAAACTTCTACGGAAGGGATTCCAGGGTTATCTGGCGCATGTCGTGTCGGAGCAGGTTGATACTCCGGGTATCGACGAGATACCGGTGGTACGTGAGTTTCCGGATGTGTTCCCGGAAGACTTACCTGGATTACCGCCATCGCGGGAGATTGAGTTTATTATTGAACTACTCCCGGGTACCCGACCTATATCCCAGGCACCATACCGGATGGCGCCGGCCGAGTTACGAGAACTCAAGACTCAATTGCAGGAGTTGGTGGATTTGGGATATGTCCGACCGAGTACTTCACCGTGGGGGGCACCGGTGTTGTTCGTAAAGAAGAAGGAGGGAAGTCTCCGTTTATGTATTGACTATCGACAACTCAACAAGGTGACGCTGAGGAACCAGTATCCTCTACCCAGGATCGATGACCTTTTTGACCAGTTGCGGGGAGCTCAGTGCTTCTCGAAAATTGATTTGCGGTCTGGGTATCACCAACTGAGGATTTCGGAGGAGGATATTCCGAAAACTGCTTTTCGAACCCGTTATGGACACTACGAGTTCCTTGTTATGCCATTTGGTTTGACGAATGCTCCAGCAGCATTCATGGATCTGATGAATCGGGTCTTCCGACCCTACCTGGATAAGTTCGTGATTGTGTTCATCGATGATATTTTGGTGTACTCGAGGAGTGCCCGTGCACATGAGGAACATCTACGGTTGGTCTTGGAGAGGCTGAGACAAGAACAATTGTACGCCAAGCTGAGCAAGTGTCAGTTTTGGCTGAGCAGTATTGGTTTTCTGGGACACGTGATATCGACGGATGGGATTTGCGTGGATCCCCAGAAAACAGAACGGTGACCAACTGGGCTAGACCGACAACGGTGACCGAGGTGCGGAGTTTTGTCGGATTAGCATGTTACTACCGGAGATTCGTGGAGGGTTTCTCCAAAATTGCTGCACCATTGACTCGTTTGACTCGGAAGGGAGTGAAGTTTATCTGGGACGAGCAGTGCGATTGGAGTTTTCAAGAGTTGAAAGATCGATTGACCACTGCACCTGTCCTTGCATTGCCGGATGACAGTGGAGAGTTTGTGGTCTTCAGTGATGCATCGCTGCAAGGTCTGGGCTGCGTGTTGATGCAAACTGGCAAGGTTATCGCCTATGCATCCCGGCAGCTGAAGACCCACGAGTTGAACTACCCTACCCATGATTTGGAGTTGGCAGCGGTGGTTCATGCCCTGAAAATCTGGAGACATTATCTATTCGGCGCAACGTGTCGGATATACACCGACCACCAGAGTCTTAAATACTTATTCACTCAGAAGGAGCTTAACATGAGACAACGGAGATGGTTGGAGCTGCTGAAGGACTATGACTGTACGATCGAGTACCATCCGGGTAAGGCCAATGTGGTGGCTGATGCACTCAGCAGGAAGTCAGCAGGATCCGTTGCACACCTAGGGATGGTGTATCTTCCCTTACTGGTGGAACTCCGGAAGGCGGGAGTTATTTTGGGTACGGATGCACATGGAGCTTTGTTGGCCAGCTTTCATGTACGACCTGTACTGATTGATCGGATTATCGAGGCACAACTTCAAGATCCAATACTCTGTATTTACAGAATTGAGGTCGATGCGGATGGGAGACAGGATTTTACCATCCGGGACGATGGAGCACTTGTGAAGTTGGGCCGTTTGTGTGTACCTGCAGTGGCAGAGTTACGGGCCGAGATTCTTGAGGAGGCCCATAGTTTGGCCTATTCTATGCATCCGGGAGGTACAAAGATGTACCGTACCCTCCGGAACCATTATTGGTGGCCAGGAATGAAGAAGGATATTGTTGAATTCGTGAGCAAATGCTTAACCTGTCAGCAGGTTAAGGCGGAACGGCAGAGACCTTATGGGGCTATGCAGCCACTTCCGATTCCCGAGTGGAAGTGGGATCACATCACCATGGACTTCGTCTTTAAGTTACCGAGAACTCAGAGCGGAGTGGACGGAGTACGGGTGATCGTGGATCGGTTAACCAAATCAGCCCATTTTCTGCCTGTTCAGGAGACCTATAAACCTAATCGACTGGCTCAATTGTTTTTGAAGGAAATCATACGATTGCATGGTACGCCGGAATCAATCGTGTCCGATCGTGATCCGCGTTTCACTTCCAGGTTCTGGCGGAGTTTGCAAGCTACTCTGGGAACAACCCTACGTTTCAGTACTGCTTTCCATCCACAGACCGATGGACAGTCTGAAAGAACCATTCAAACCCTGGAGGACATGATGAGGTCATGTGTACTAAAGTTTCAGGACTCTTGGGATACTCATTTGCCATTGATGGAATTCGCCTACAACAACAGCTATCAGACAAGAATCGGGATGGCACCCTATGAGGCACTGTATGGACGACAGTGCAGGACACATATCTGCTGGATGGAGATAGGAGAGCGAGCGGCGGTAGGGCCGGAATTGATGGACTTAACCATGGAAACTGTTCGTGTTATCAAGGAGAGATTGAAGGCGGCACAGGATCGCCATAAGAGTTATGCCGATCGACGGATTCGAGACTTGGAATTTGAAGTGGGAGATTTCGTGTTCCTGAAGTTATCACAGTGGAAGGGGATTATCCAATTCGGTCGACGAGGGAAACTGAGTCCGCGTTTTATCGGACCATATGAGATCGTGGAGAGAATCGGCAGAGTTGCTTACAGATTGGCACTACCTCCAGAACTATCTAGAGTTCACGATGTTTTCCACATATCGATGCTGCGGAAGTACGTACGTGATGCTTCTCATGTACTTGGGGAACAACCTGTCGAACTACGGGAGGATTTGAGCTTTGATGAACAACCAGTACAGATCTTGGATCGGAAGGACAAGGTACTACGTCGGAAGACGATCCCTCTCGTGAAGATTCTCTGGAGAAACCAGAATGTGGAAGAAGCCACATGGGAGCCTGAGGCTCAAATGCGAGAACAATTTCCTCATTTGTTTCTTTGAAATTTCGGGGCGAAATTTCTTAAGGGGGGAAGGTTGTAACACCCCGGAAATTCGAGGATTTCAATATTGTAATTTAATGTGTGAATTGACGCTTTTACCCTTGTGATGGGTATGGCCAATTGTTGACTTTTCTTTTGGCAACAAATTTTCAGTTGACTCAAGGACCGTCAGGTAGGCCTCGACGTCCTGAGTCCGTAGACAGGCGGCACGCCGAAATCGGACTCTGTACGAGGAAGTTATGGTCAGAAACGTGAAATCGGGAGGTTCGTGTCTCGGTTTTCGTGTCGAATATTTTATTCTAAAAATTCTGATTGGAGGACACCTGGTGAGTGACAAGTGTCACTCACCCATTGGCTAGATTGGATCAGATCCACTATGGGATTAAATAGCATTAAAATCCACTTTTGATCTCAGCCATTGATTTGAAGTACCCAGATCTAATCTGAACCATTGATCTCATCCTTGAGATCAAATCTGGACCGTCCATTTCCTTTCCCTCCATTCTTTATATTTCCTACCCGATATGCACATTCTGTCCATTTCGAACAAACACCCCAGCTCATCACCCATTCTCTGTGTCTGTGTGTTGCTGGACTCACGGGGAAGGACTGAGGCACGGCGGTGAGCGGCGGTGGACGGCGGCGAGGTGGGAAAACCGGAAAACCCGAAACGGTTTCTAAAACTCAGATTTTGGTAACTCGAATTCCCACGTTTAGTTTTGTTTCCTATTAATCCTAATCGACTCTAGGGACTTATAGGAACCTTCTGGGCTTGAGTTCGCGACCGGAGGTGACCTGAACGGTGGCTAAACAGCGACGGGAACCCGGGTCTGTTCATCGAGGTAAGTCTTCAATTCAGCCCTTATTTATTGATTTTAATTAGCTAGAACTGTTCCTGGGTATAAGACGAACATCTAGGAACAAACCAGAGTGAAAATGGTTGAGTGTGGAAGAAATGGTGACCGGGTCGTGATCGCGGGTCTGATCGACCCAAGTTGCAGAGATACGGGTCAACCCGTCTGAGGACAGAGGTGATGACGTGGCACCCTGTCAGACTGTCAGGTGACGTGGACCAACCGTGAGCCAACACGTGTCACATGTCAGTGCACAGTCAGCACTGACATGTCAGTGACGTGGCCTAATCAGGGACTGCCACGTGTCACTGACATGTCAGTGACGTGGACCAGTGCCGTGCTAACACGTGGCACATGTCAGATCTGACACGTGGCCTGACAGATCAGTGAGGTGGACCAATCGGATGTTGACACGTGGCACCTGTTAGAGTCTGACATGTCAGACCTGACAGCTGTCAGATGACGTCAGCATGACGTCATGCTGACGTCAGCAGTGACGTCAGTAGGGACTGTTCCTGCGTTGACCGACGCGTTGACTGGCGCGTGTGGGCGCGTAGTGAACAGTAATTTTGGTGGGACCACCACCATTCTTTAGTTTTCGACGATCCGGATCCAATGGCGGTGGTTTCGGGTCGATCGGAGATCATTAAGTTGGTCAAATTAAGGTTTATTGCATTGGGAAGCGCGTTTGGGCGGCTTTCCCGGGCCAGTTTCGGCCTAGGCTTTCATGGTTGAATGTTGGGGGTTTAAATTGACCCTTACGAATACTTTGGACTTGACAGGGATTGTACATTTGTACCAGGACGAGGGTATACGTTCGGTTTCTAGCAGGATTGTACTGTGAGTGGGCCATTTTCTTAAACCCTTGCGTGTATAAATGTTTTCTGGTTTATTATACTTATTCACATGCTAAAAACAATAATGGTTTTGATAATATGGAAAATATGGTTATGGCACGTTTCACGGTATTTGGGCTTGAGACCCGTCCGATGAAACTTAATGATTGGTTCGGATTCTATCTATGTATATATATATATATATATGCTTGCATGTGGATATCAATAAAATGTATTTGGCACTGCACTGTATAGATCCTTCCATATTATATTGTCTCCTCCGGATGAGGTACCCCGGAGAGGTCACGGACGTCTAGAACGTCCAGCGTCTATGACGCTAAGCATCGGGGATGCTGTAACCGAACAGGGTTTGGGGATTGAACTCGGAATTGAGACCCGAGTGGCACGCGTAGCCTTGTGATTGTGACCTTATTGACGTCAGGGACGTCAGACATCAGGGATGTCGGGATTGGAGTGTATAGTGCAGTGGCTAAAATTATGGTTATGGTTTTATTACATGCCTTATGTCCCATATTATATTATTTATGATTCTAAATGATGCTGCATGCATGTTTGGAAAACGGAGGGGTAAATTATATGTTTTACTTATCAAATGATTTTATAAACTTGAGTTCGGTCCACTCACCCTTAATGTTTTGGTAACCCCTCCAGGTCGTGATACTGAGGTAGAGGAGGAACCTGAGGCTGAGGCATAGATCTACTTCTGCGTACCTGAACCCCTGTTGGGTGGTTTGCCCGCAGGTTTTATGTTAGAGTCGTGCTCGCAACTTGTAATTTTGAATTTCATCCCTTGTCTGACATTCGTTTAATTCGGATTTGATGTATGACTTTAATTTGGTTATTTATGAATTTAATGTTTTGAGGTTAAAATTGGTATGAATTATTGGGTGTCAGACGGGAGCAGGGCACGTCCCCTTGTGGTCCCTGTGGGATCGGGGCGGGTCCTGTCAGCTTGGTATCAGAGCACTAGGTTGTGGTCAGTACTAGGGTATGGTCAGCATGCTAGACTAGCGATTAGTACTAATTACTTTTCGACTTTTAAGAATATCGTTATCTGATCTATGCCTCTTGACAGTTGGTTATGCCTCCTAGGAGAATTCCTCATACACGAACTGACGAGGATCTGGAAAGGGAGATGGAATGCGCGAGCATTGAAAGGGCTCAACGGTTGGGAGCCACTCCTTTCTGCGGAGGATCAAACCCCGAGGATGCTCATGATTGGATCACCATGTGGGAGAGGATCTTCTCGGTGATGCACTGCCCTCCGGGCGAACGGGTAACTCTGGCGGCATAGATCTACTTCTGCGTACCTGAACCCCTGTTGGGTGGTTTGCCGGCAGGTTTTATGTTAGAGTCGTGCTCGCAACTTGTAATTTTGAATTTCATCCCTTGTCTGACATTCGTTTAATTCGGATTTGATGTATGACTTTAATTTGGTTATTTATGAATTTAATGTTTTGAGGTTAAAATTGATATGAATTATTGGGTGTCAGACGGGAGCAGGGCACGTCCCCTTGTGGTCCCTGTGGGATCGGGGCGGGTCCTGTCAAGAAAACCCTAATTGAACCCAGAAACCAGAAAACGATGCCAAAACTGTAAAATCTCACCTCGAAACCCCTGGCCAAGCTCAATCCCTCTCTATCGAACTTCTAGCTCGTCCCTAGGATTGTTCCAACTACCATTTCTTCCTTTTTTCATTCCTGGAACCTTTTATGAATTTAGAGAACAAGTCCATGACATCAAAATGAGACCCAAACGTCCAAAAATCAAAATTCCAAAATCCAACCTAAACGGGATTTTGAGTTTACCTATTTTTCCTGGACTTCTCAACAGCCTCCAAGGCTCCGTCGTCCACCAATGTCCTTATCTTTCTCTCAACATCACTCTCAGTCTCTCTCAAGCAGCCCAGCTGCTAAAGCAAGGAAGAAATTTATGGGTGAGGGTTTTCAGATGGTTTGCACAAAGGGAAGGGATGATGCATGAACTAAGAAGATGGACCAATGGGATGGGTGACAAATGGGCCAATGGGATGGGTGACAGTTGTCACTCATCCATTGATCCAGATGAGATCTTTGGGGCCCACTAATAAACAAACAACTTTCCAACTTCCTTGTAAAATGTGGCACCATAAAATCCAAACGAATCGTTCCAGACCCATAACTTTCTTGTACAACGTCCAAATTCGACTTAACGCCTTTCTACGTGATTGTAAGGCTGCAATTTATGTAATGGACCTCGGTCTATGTGCAATTTACTTCCCAGGTCAAAAGTCAACATTGTTCCCTTCTAAGGGCAAAATTGTCATTTCACCTCGACTAATCTCGTTTAGTCTTTATTAATCCTTAATCTTTGATTAAATCTCGATAGTCCCAAAAGTTAGGGACAAGTCGTTATAATTTGAGCAGTGATTTGAATAATTAAATGATTTTGGGTAGTGTGAAATTAGTTCTAGACATTGTTTTGCGATGGTTTTGAGATAAATGCTTGTGAAATGAATTTATGAGATTTGGTTGAAGCTATGTTTTGGGCTGAGGCCCTATGTGAAACGATTGATTTGATTTGAAATACAACTATTTATGAAAATGTATTTCAACTCTTTCCACCTAGACCATCCTCCGTGATATTGATGTGACTCTAGTTGTGAATGTGTTTCCCCGGAGAGGTCCCTATGATATGTTGCTCGCCTCCAAGATGCGATGTGTACCCCTCAGAGAGGTCACAATGCACTTCCTATTGAAGATCAGTCATGGGAGGCTCGTCTCAGGAGTGCTTATGTATGACATCTGTCGTTGATTTGTTCACGATGATATGAACGTCGACTGTAGATTTGTTCACGGTGACGTGCTCAGATTGAGCTGTCCTGGAGCTTATTTACACGTGTTGCACGAATGACGTGACTGATGATGATGTGAGGTGAGATTGATGATGGATACGAGGATTGGTCATATTTTTTTATTATTGTTTAGTGTCCAGATGTTTTCACGTATTTTGGGTTTGAAAAGAAACATAACTTATTTAAGAAAGCATTTGAGATTACATGTTTTCTGATGCATTCATGCTTTTAATTGGAAGGTATAAATGTATTTTCCCGAAATGTATTTGAAAATGCTTATTTTGTCCACTCACAATTTTTAAATGGTTTTTGGTACCCTTCAGGTTAATCGCGGATGCGGGCTGTGATAGATACTGAGGCATAACATGAAGCTGCGTACTCTACAAACTCTATTTGGGTCATGGTATTATCCCTTGTCTGACACGTTATGTTAGACGAGAGTAGGTTATTCCATGTTAATCCTGAGGGATTAGGGATGGGACCTGTCACAAGCGGCATGCCAAAATCGGAGTTCGTATATGGTTGATTCAGGTCAATGATGGTTAAGGGCATTTTGGTATTATGAAAAAAGGGCATTATGGTCATTTCACATTGAGATTTTCTTATGAAAGTGACACTTGACTAGATTTCTCTGAACCCTTCTCTCCATTTCATCTCCACCGACTTTCTCTTTTATTTATGTGTGTATGGGTAGTGTGGAAAATTCAGTGGAAGGTAGCCGAAAGAAATGATGAAAAAGAAAGGTGGAAAACAGAGGGAGAATGAGAGGGAAATGAGGGAAAAGAAGAAGAAAAGATAGAAGTCATGATGAAAGGTAGGAAAAAGGACGAGGGTGGAAGTTCTGGGTGATCCCAAAACTCAAACCCGTGAGGTCACAATTTGTTCCTAAGGCTCTCTGGTGATTATCTGGGGATCCTAGAAAGCTAACAAAGTTCTTAAGGTCATTTTGAGACTGAAACAACAATGCAGGGAGGCTTGGAACAGGCGCAGTGAGTGTGGAAGCCATGTCCAAAATGCCATGAACTTAGAGAGTCTATTTGAGGTACGTTTTTATGCTTTTGATCTTATAGATCTCCTGCTTAGCTCATAAAGGTGAAGATTGATGTTTATAGCTTTCAGTTTGGACGTAAAATATAGAAGAAATAATTGGGTCATGATCGCGGGTCAAGAAGACCCCGAAATCAGGACCAGCGGGAGGTCAGAGACGACCTCTGTCCAGGTACGTGACGCCCACACGTAGAGGCAGTCTCCGCATTCTCTCTGCGCGTGCATGAACGTTACGCAAATTCTGGAACAACGATCAACATGACAATGGTTGTTTCTTGTCTTCTTGGTCCAATGGTTCTAGAATTGAGTTAATTGGACATCCTATGAAGAAGTTATGCTCGTCCAAAGTTTTAGTGTTTTAATTACATTTTCTTAATCAAGGAATTTGGAATAATTAAAGGACTTGGTTCGTCCTGGTGCAACTAGGTTATAGTATAGTAAAGCATAAAGTTGACCTTAGGAGATTTTTTACAAGTGAGTAAGGGCATGGTAGCCCACTAAGTAGGAAAGTGGAAGGGTAAGAGGGTTGAGGCTCATATCCTCGACCAAAAATTCTAGGAATCCTTGGAAATGATGCATTCCATATATGAACCTCTATACAGCATCATTCGAATTGTTAATACGGAGGTAATCCTAATCATGTCAATCATGTATGATGTGTTCAATCGGATGAAAGAAAAGATAACACATCTTAAAAGAAAGAAATTGGTCCACAAAATCATACATGAGCTATGGGATAAAAACATTAGTGCATCCATTACATGCTACTGATATATTTCTATCTTATTGAACTAGTTAATATTGTCTTTTATTGTTATTTAGTAAGACAATTTCATTCATGATTTACAACTTATTACTTGAATTCATGATATCAATATCAAATAGGTGTTGGACATGGCTCATATCTCATGTAATCAGTTCAACATTTCTAAAACTGAATCCAAAAGGGCAATTAGGTTCACAAACTTGTGAAAATAACGTAAGTTCACTACCAAATATGAACATTGATATTTTCGAAAGTGTACATCTATTGCATGATATTAAAACTATTTTTAATGTAGTTGATCAACTTTAGAGATGGTCGGAAAATATTTCGTTCACCCATGGATGTTCAATCACAAACAACAATGCCTCTAGGTATATGCTTGCATTTAACTTGATATTGCATAAATTATCACTTTATAATACTTCTTACATTAAACTTGATATTGACAGCAGAGTAGTGGAAACTATATGGCCAAGCCTCTTTTGTCTTGCAAAAAATTGCAATTCGTATTTTATCACAAACGACATCATCTTTGGCATGTGAGAGAAATTAGAGTACTTTTGCTTTAATTCATACAAAGCAGAGAAATCACCTCGCATATTCAAATTTAGAACAACTTTTTTTCACTATTACAACATGAAGCTTAAGCTAAGAGATGAAGAAGCTGAATCTAGTAAAATTGTGAAAGAGGACTATGTTGACCTTTTGAAAATTATTGGTCAACATGTGGAAGGTAATGAGGTTGATCCATTTCAAGCATGGATTATGCTAGCTCACTTGGATGATGATAGAGGAAGGCCTGACCCGCGAGTAGCCCATCTTGCTAGTGAACAAAGTGTTAATGTTGATAGAGTTTTATCTGAAGAAGTGGGGAGTCAGGAAGTAGGAAGTGAGCAGGAGATGTCTTCATGAGAGAGATCAATGTTCGGTTCTATCACTAGATGTGACTTGAGAGCTGATGCTACTAGTAGAGGACTACATCAAAATAATTCTACAGATGATGATGATGATGCTGAAGGAGATGATGTTGAAACAAACGATGAAGACAAGGATGACAAAATGGATGATGATGGAGGAAATGAACATGTATTGTCAAGACCCGACCCTCCTCGGTCAGGACCTGACTCTAGCACGATATTGTCCTTTTTGGGCCTCCTCGCCCTCACGGTTTTGTTTTCGAGAGCTCACGGTGCAACTTCCCAGGGGGTCACCCATCATGGAATTGCACCAGCCTCAACTCGCTTAACTTTGGAGTTCCAACTGAGCCCAAAGCCACTGAGCTCCCAAAAGGCCTCGTGCTAGATAGGTGTGTGCCTACACCTTTAAGGCACACCACCATTCCCTTCCCAAACCATTCCCCTTGCAAGAATGTGGGATCATTCACCGTTCCCTCCAGGACATGGGTCTTACATGTATCCCAAACATATGCACCTTTGAGCCCATTTACTATATAGGCGAACTTCACTCATGCCACCCAAGATGATGATCATGGATATAGAAAAGGTGGAGTAGGAATCAGTGGTGCTGGGAAAGACTACACTCAAACATGCAACATATATAAAGGTTATGGAAACCCATCTTCTGAGGATTCCATGGCAATTAGTTTTAAGTCAATGAGTTTAGGTACCCATCCTAGTAACAACTCAAATGAACCATATACCATATACATATGGTCAATATGGTTACCACGAATTAGAAAATCAAATGCCATATGGTTATTAAGGCTATGAAGATTCTCATCTTAATGAAGATTATGGAGAACCTAGTTGGATAAATCCTAACTACCCCATTTATGGAGGAAGGGTAGGGAGCTCAAAGGAGATATATGAATACTATGTCCAAAAATACATTTCCACTTGGTCAAGTAGCATCACTTGGCAAAAATTTTGTGTCTTGGTAGATGGAGCTCAATCCAATTTCCAATTTGGTAGACACTCTACTTGTTTTTAATGAAGTTCAATGTGTAAAGTATTCTTAGTGCAAAATTATCAATAAAATTATGTTTTAGTTTTAGTTTATCTTTAAGGTTTTATACATGTTAGTCATCGTCAACCCCAAATTGTATCATATTATTCACCATAAATTTATGATATCAAAGTCATTTTATAATTTTTATTAGTCCTATATAACCCTTTATTGAGTACTAAAGTTTTTCCCCAAGTTTCATTCCAAATCTCCAACTTTTAGACCAAATTTTCATCATTTTTGTTGACCATAAACGATATCAATATTGATATTTGGAGAGAGATATCCGTAAATTTGAGTAGCTATATATCGATCGATATTGATATTTCAACCCTTGGGTGGAGTGAGAGATTTTTTTCCTTCTTGTGAGTGTGAAAAGCGACAAACTGAAGTAGGGTCGATGGTGCTAATTGCGAGCTCTGCTGGGTGTTTCCCTCCTCCCCTTGATTGTGAAGGGTGACGAACTGACTTGATGGTGAAGGTGATCGACAAGGTGGTGGAAAAACCCCATGGCGACGAACTTCCTTTCTTGGACAATGGCCAATTATTTTTTATCAGCGTTGGTTGGTCGCTGTCGATGTCCTTGAGTCAATGGGATGCGTGGAATTGGCAGAAAAGTGCAACACTTTTATTTTTAACCGAGAGCTATGAATTTTTGCCCCATTTTTTCTATCTGCAGATTTGTAAATTCAGGATGTAGATTTATATTGCCCTTTTTATTCTTCCGAGCTACTATGGTTGAGATATTGAGTGAAAGGGATAAAAATGTGATGAAATCCATCGTCTTCCCTATGATTTTTTACGAAAAAGATGAGGGAACTATCCATGTACTGCTTTTTCTTGTTCCTTTATTTTCTCTTTGTAAATCTGTAGTTGAAATTTTGCTCTGCCTCCTTGTCTTTTTTTATTCTGTTTCTTGCTTTCTTCACATGTGTTGCAGAAAGAGAGATGGAAGGGATAGGTGTGGCATCCTGGTAGCTCAGTGGTACATCAGCGATGGCACGACGGCGCAGTGGCACAACGGCGCTGCGACATGATGGCACGGCGGCATGATGGTTCAACTGCACAATGGTGCGACTGCACGACGGCCCGGCTGCACAACAGCACGATGGTGGGAGGAAACTTTGAAAATCCAGCATGTAGATTTGTATTGCCTTTTTTTTCTTCCGAGCTACTAGTCTTAAGATGTTGAGTGAAATGGATAAAAATGCGGTGAAATCCATCATCTTCCCTATGATTTTTTGCAAAACAGTTGAGAGAACCATCCTGGTACTGTTTTTTCTTGTTCCTTTATTTTTTCTTTGTAAATCCATCGTTGGAATTTTGCTCTGCCTCTTTGTCTTTTTTTTTATTATGTTTCTTGCTTTCTTCACATATGTTGCAGGAAGAAAGATAGACGGGAGATGTGCGGCATCCCGGCGGCTCGGTGGTACAGCAGCGCGGCAGAACGACGGTACAATGGCGTGGCGGGATGACAGCGCGGAGGCACGATGGCGAGGCAGCCATGGGTGAAAATGTCGAACATTTCGCCAAAATATCAGTTTTTTTTGGGGGGGGGGGGGGGGGGGGGGGGGAGAGAGGGGTGGTGGTGGTTTTAAAGGGGGGTGAAGGAAAATGACGGATATTTCACCAAATTTTCTTGTTATGAGCCCACAGATATCTTTATAAGATCAAAACGATCGACATAAGATGTTAATTTGTGAAATTTGGATGTAAAACGAAAGAGTTGGAGTCGGGTCAAGTCGCCAGGTTGGAAAACCCAAGTTGCATGCCCGATTGGAAGAAGAAGATGACTATCAGTTTCTATAGTTATATATTATACGTTGCTTAAACTTCCAACAATGTTGGCTCAGTCGAGTTGGCTTCGTGGGTTCCCTTTTCATTAGAGGCCCAAGGTTGAACGTCCTTTGGTGACACTTGCTGAGTGATTTATATTTTTTTTAACCCATTTCTTCCAATTTTTTAACAAAGTATGGCCTTATTTTTTCATCTTTTTTCCCAATTTTAAATATATCAATTTCTTCCAATTTTTGAACAAAGTTTGGCCCTATTTTTTCATCTTTTTTCTCAATTTTAAATATATCCATTCCTTCCAATTTTTGAACAAAATTTGGCTCTAGTTTTTCATTTTTTTTTCCAATTTTAAATATATTTGGACTTACTTTATCATTTTTCTTCCATTGAATTTTTTTATGCTTATTATTATGTTTTTAAATATATTAACATTCAATTATAGTAATTCACTTCAATTTAAATTTATATTTAAGATTTTATATTATTAGTCATCTCCAGAATCATATTGTATCATATTATTCATCATATATTTATTATATCAAGGTCATTTTATAATTTTATTAGTCATATATAACCATTATTGGGTACTTAAGTTTTTCCCAATGTTTCATTGAAAATTTCCAACTTTTAGATTAAATTTTCGTCATTATTGTTGATCGTAAACGATATCGATATATCCGTTGAGATATCTGTAAATTTGACTAACAATATTTTCGTCGATAGTGATATTTCAATCATTGGCAGTCACATGACGACGTGGAGGCATGACGGCGCGGTGGCATGACGGCGCAGAGACACGATAGTGCGGCTGCAGGACAGTGCAACGGCATAGCGACACAATGGTGGGAGGAAATTCCCTGCCACTGCAGTCCTCTTACTCTCATTCTCGGGTGGCTGATAAATAGAACCAAAGATGAATTGTTGCCCTTTTTATTTTTGTCTTGGCAGATGTAAATCTGCATCTATAAAGAAACACATATGCCATATCCATATGTGAATCAATTTTCCTCCTTCCTACAAAGTGAGAAGACTATATTTTGATTTTTGGCGGATACGTTTTTTTGAGTTATTTTGGTGGTGGCTATCTAGGTTTTTTCATAGTGTTCTTGGGTGACTATGGTGTTTCAGCAGGTAAGAAGATTGAAAAGAACCAACATAACTATTTATATATAGTGCCAAATTGTTGGTGCATAAAATGTACTAATGAGACCGTAAAAGTACGCACGCACACCAAGACACAAGAATATAC
This sequence comes from Prinsepia uniflora, assembly GCA_032719365.1. NCBI lineage: Eukaryota > Viridiplantae > Streptophyta > Magnoliopsida > Rosales > Rosaceae > Prinsepia > Prinsepia uniflora. The sequence continues at coordinate 58,837,461 of CM064862.1, forward strand.
GTGGTTCACCCAAATTGGGCTACGTCCATGGTGTTAGCCCACTCTCATTATTAATATAAATTTTTTTTTTACAAGTACATGAGGTCATGAGCCTTTGGAAGATAGTAGTGTATGCAGAGAAAATGAAGAGAGTAAGTTTCCTTGAATGAGGGAGGAAGCTCCCTATTTATAGGAATTTCCTATAGTTAGGTCATAGTAGTGGTCTTTAGGTATGGGTCTCATTGATGGGCCTCAGATATGGGCCTTGAAGATGGGCTTGATGTATTTTTCAGAGTCTTTTGTACGAGTTTGTTGCTTAGTCACATGTAGTGTCAACATACATATAGTGTAGTTTCAGTCTATTTTAGGTACTAAAATCCATATTGCACATGTAGTGTAGTTTTCAACAAATCTTGAACATATAAAATAATTGTAACCAAGCTTAAAAGTATAGTGACGTTATAGTCTATTTTTCACATAAGATGTGTTTTCAAACAAGTTGGCCTATATTGCAATTTTCGATCAATCTCTAACATACAGTGAAATTTCAATTTGCATGTATACAATAATTATGATATGGTTTGAACATGTATAATACAATTGTGTATAGCACATATCAATTGCATATAATTTAGTAAAATTGTGGCACCTAATAATATTACTTCTTGTTGTGAAATACGTTCAAAATCTCTTATTAATCAGTAATTTTAATCCTTATAGAGAAATAGGATTTGGGTTCAGTATAATGAATAAAAACATATATACACTTTCAATAATGACTTAAGTGCCCTTTGTACCCTTACATGAATAGTCACATCTTATACTATTTACAACACCCCCTTGGGTATTCCATTTAATCAATGCTACTTGGCTACACGCTCATACTTTACCTTGTTAAAACCTGGCCCATTAACAAAAACCCTTGTGGAACAAAAATAATCTTGGTCGAAGGAAAAAAAGTGCAATCTGCGTGGATCATGATTTCATCGGGATCTCTGGAGGTATTTGAAGTCGTCTCTTCTGAAACATAGGTAGATAGTACGTCTTTGAAATAGAATGTATTAGAGTTTCTAACCAAAACCTTGCTTGGTAAACCTAGTGGGAAAAACCTGTGGTCGAAGGGAAAAGATGAGCAAATGCATATGAGTCGGATCATAGCATCTTCATGAAGCATTAATAATGGAGTGACCATACAATGTATGCCTCGTTAAAACCTATCCAGATAACAAAATCATATGGGACAAAATAACCCTGATAGTACGACAAAAGAGTACACCATGGCCATGTGAATATACATCGAAATACTCAGTACACTCCCGGATGCTTGGTATACTTCAGGATACTCAGTATGCTTTGGAATACTTATTATACTTTAGGATACTTAATGTGCTTCAGGATACTCCCCTTGATATTAAGAACGAAGTAGATCAACTAGTCTACACAAGACAATACCATGAGCATGCTTCTAGAATGCTACATTTGGTGATGACTTGTTGTTATCTCCTATAATGAAACTAGTTCTCATCTGCTTGATGGAGGTAACATTATCTTAGTAGATAATAGTCAGTTCATTATTGATGGAATACGGCCCACAAGTACTTGGAAGACTTAGCAACAAGGGTCTGTTTCTTAGACCTCCAAGCTATTGATGTGTTCCCAATGGTAAAGACATAACCCGTTTGGGAACGTGCCTTACGTGGGTCTGATAGATGACTTGCATCAGTAAACCCAATAAGGTTAAGGATCATTTCGAGGACCAAGGAGGGTTTTATCCATTCCTCGATGCATATGGATATAATGAGTCCATATCTCACATACCTTTGAGGTATTGGAAAATGTCTTTTATGCCATTCCAATGACGGCATGTTGGTGCAGAGTTAAATGTAACTAGCAAGTTCACATCGGATGAAATGTCCGGTCTAGTGCATTTGAATCAAGTACAATAATACGCTTATTGTATTTAGATATGGAACTTCTGATCTCTATATCTCTTTGTTATCATATGTTGGACAAAACAGGTCTTTTTTAGGATCTAGACTACGAATGATCATAGGCGTGTTTGAAGGTTTCGCTTTATCCTCATTAAAGTGTCTCAACATTTTCTAGATATAATATCAATATCTTCTAGATGTGATTCAATCAATAGATAAAAAGTTTATCTACACGGTACTCGAGCTCCAGGTCGTGACAGAACTTTGTTCTTCCAAGATCCTTTATTTCCAACTCAAACTTCAGGTACTTAGTAATTTCTTTGGTTTCTTCTGGAATACCAATCAATAGAAACCATGGAACTTGTTTTCATAATAAATACACATTGGTATTCTTCGTTATCCCACTCAGATCAAATACTCACTTAGACAGTTTTACCATATTCTTCCGGATTATCTCAACCCGTAAAGTGAACGCCTTAAAAAAGTAGATAGCGTGTTTCGTGGTCAGGAATTATTTGCATCAGGTATTTTAGGTCCTTCAAGAACATTCAAACATATCTTTGTATTCAGATCCCCATAGAGATAAACAGTAACCCCACGTCCATAGAGTCTTCGCGAAGTCGTTCTCTTCCACCTCCTCGACCCTTCTTTCCCTTCTTTTAGCCGCTAGGTCGATCTTCGTCGAACTGCAGATTTCCAATTTTTTCAGAGAGTCTTCGCAGCCTCTACAAGCTTCAAGGTTGGGTAATTGCAATCCCCTTCTCTACTTGGGTTTGTTGCTGCCAGCGTGAGAGGTTTCGATGTGGTCCTTGAATTCCTCTAGGGTTTCAGTTTTGGAATGGGATGGGTCTATAGGATTAGGCGATTGGGGAAGAAGAGAGGTGCTCAGGCCTCATCTCTTCTCACTAGTTGTTTTAACAAATTAATATGCAAGGCCCCATGGCAACGCGATTTGGGGGTTCACATTGATCTCAATTAGGGATTAGGGATTAAGCTTTCATGAGAAAGAAAAATGGTGGGTAGACGAAATGGGATTATTTTTTTCTAGAACAGGTGAAGGCCTCTATAACTATTTGGTATTTGGGTGAAGCCCACATGGCCTCATGAGATCTTTTTTTTTTCTAGATGGTGACGATTTTGATCTTCACCCAAGAAAGAAAAAAAAGGACAAAAAGTTTTAGGATTTTGGATTTTTTTTCTTCGCAAATTAGGCTTGTGCTGATGACGTATTGTGAAATACGTTCAGAATCTCTTATTAATCAGTAACCCTAATCCTTATATAGAAATAGGATTAGGGTTAGTACAATGAATAAAGACATATATATCCTTTCAATAATTACTTAATTACCCTTCGTAACCTTATATGAATAGTCATATCTTATACTATTTACAACACTTCTTTTATTTTTAATTCATTTGCAAACCATAGAACATGCCAACATACTCTCCATATTTGCCATAGAACAAGTTGCTGAGTTTGGGATGGGCAAATAGACCGGTGAGGATCCCGCCGAGGGCTCCGGCGATGGCATGAGTGTGCAAGATAGCCATTGTGTCATCAACTTTCTGAAGGAGTGCAGATCTCTTGTGCACAACCATCATGGTGAACCAAAGAATTGACCCAGAGAATAGCCCCGTTAGTATTGCTACCCATCCTTGCACGACTCCTACATACAATTTGAAAGTGCAGTCTCTTTTGATTAGTTACTGATACTTCTTCTCTAGACAGGACAGGAACATGACGTCCATTCTTTATTAAAATACAGAATGTTAATATGATCCATATCATTTGTTGGGAAATATGTTAATGATCAAACCAGAAAACTTACCAGCAGCAGGGGTGATGCAAACCAAGCCAGTGATCATGCCTTGAACTGCGCCAATGACGGAGGGTTTACGGAAGAAGATGACATCAAGCAAGAGCCAAGTGCGCAAACTGGTAGCAGTGCAAATGTGAGTGTTCAAGACATCCAAGGAAGCATCAACACTGACAACATAAGGGTCTCCACCATTGAACCCGGTCCAGCCCATCCACAGCAGTCCTGCACCAGTCAACATAAGTAGAATGTTGTTGGGGGAAAATCTCTCCCTGTCCTTGGTCGAACGAGGACCCACCTGCATCCAATTCCAACATCAAATAGCAGTAATAACATAATTTCTCTGTACAGAATGTGCGTCATTCATTAAAGAGGGACACAATGCGGTCGAAAGAAGGGTTTTCGTACCCAATAGGCAGCAGTGAAGCCAGCAACACCAGAAAAGAGATGTATGACAAAGCCACCAGAATAATTAATGAGTCCTTTTGCGGCAAGAAACCCATTTGGGCTCCAAATACTATATGCTCCAATTGTGTAACAAAAAGTTAGCCACAGAGGCACAAACATCATCCAAGCATAGAAGTTCATTCTACCAAGTAGGGCCCCAGCCAACAAAATTAAAGTAATTGCTGCAAACACAAACTGGAAATAAACCATGGTGGCATTTGGGAATTTCCCAAGAAATGCAGGATCAAGAAGAAACTTTTGGTCCAACGCAATGTCAGGCTTCCCCAAAAATGGAGCTGCTGAAATTAGAGGCTTCCCAAATGACATTTGGTATCCCCACCCAACCCAACAAATCAACACACAAGCAAAAGCATAGAGTGCCATGAAAGCTGAGTTCACAGCCCACTTCTTCTTCACCGCACCGCCGTAAAGGATTATGAGCCCCGGGACGCTCTGGAGGCCAACCAACGTGGCGGCTGTCAACTGCCACGCATTGTCTCCTTTGTTCATCCATTCGGGGCTCGCTGCATCCGTTTGGAGATTGGAGGGCAATGTGAAGTTGCTCATTTTTTTTATTATTTTTTTTTATTTTGTTTCCTCAACCCAAGGAAAAATGTGGTTGATGTGTTGATGAGATGAATCAATGTAGTGAAAAAAGTTGTGGGCGCTGTCTCCTTTTATTGAAGAGGATTATTGGAGGGTTTTGATTCTGATAACAACCCAAAAAAAAAAAAAAAAAAAAGCTCAGTATGATTTGTGTTGTTGCTAAACAATGCGTGTTTTTGTGTGTCTCAGGTGCCCTACTGCGACATGGAGTTTTGGATATTTGGCGGGCATTCCAACCGTTTTTAACGGTATTTCCAAGGTTGCCCCTCAGCCGTTTTTTATGTTTGCCCCCAATTAGAAAGTGGAACACATCATTGTTTGAGATGAAGAAAGATTAAATATCGTTAGTGGAATATTAAAGAGGACAGATGATCAAAAGGGATCAAAGCAAATACGTTAAATGGGAATTGAGTTTTGTCTCTGATAGGACGAAATGGGTAGCTCCAAATTATTGTATCGAACACTAAAATGTAGTCATATGATATAATCAACTTTTGTATTAGGATATTTTATTTTAGGATATAGTATCAACTATCAAGGCTCATAGTATATTTACTATGAACCTACTTCTTTAGCCCAGTTTGGCTTTCTTGCTACGACCCAAGTTTATTTATTTTTTTCTTTTTCAAATGTTCGGACCCAAGTTCAAATCCTCTGTTTTCTAGATCGGTCCCTGCCAATGATAGGCTATTAAGAGCCGGGTTATTAAAAAAAAGAAAAAAAAAAGGTGAATATATGTTTTTGTTGCAATTGAAGAATGATAGAGGTTGGTAAAACTTAATGGTATTTCTACTGTGTTCTTTTTTTCCTAGCGACTACAATAGTATTTCTATTGTTTATATAAATATAAATGAATGAATAAAATAATTAGTACAAGATGAACTAGGCATCGTTGGGATAATGATTCCTCTCATGGCTATTTAGTGTAATTGAGTCATCATATTCTTCCTATGTAATTTGAGTTTGAATCGTTTACTTATTGTTTAGGTTAGATAAAATAAGCAATTATTATATGAAAATTTATGTGTTTGCTAATATTTTCTAGAGAGTAAACCCTGTATTCTTTCTTAATCGAAAAGACATTTAAATGCTTTGAAGCATTCAGTATATGGAGAACCAAGATTGAAAACTCGTTGAAGAACTAAGTTCAAAACCTTGTGTTTTCTCTGTCTCTCTCTCTCTCTCTCTCTCTCTCTCTCTCTCTCTCTCTCTCTCTCTCTCGACCTCCACAATTTTCTGCATCGCATAAATTGATCCCAACTAACCATAACTTATTAGTGAAGATTGTCCCCGGATAATTGGAAACACCGATGAATGATAATCGGATTTTATTCTAACGATTCCTTCCTTGACATGAAAGTTTTGGGATGTCTTAAGAACAAGTTTGAACATGGGAAGCAACATAAAATAAACTCTAAAGTCCAATGTGAATAAGAGCTATCTCTATTGTCAGCTACCACTGGGAAAACATGGGGTTTCCATCCACATAAGAATCCAAGTCAGCATCCATGATCTTCTTCAACAGCAAAGCCGCCTTCTCCCGCGCCCTTGCTGACCCTCTCACAGAAATATCGGCTATCAAAGTCGAGAAATCTGGAATCCTCAGAGCATCTCTCACACACCCCTCACTTTCATCAAACAGAAGCAGGATTTCAGCTGCACCCTCCTTACTCAGCATGCACCTCCCTTTCAAAACTTCTACCATTGAACTCACAATCTGGTCAGTTTTTCTCAAAGCATTCAGCCCTTCATCAAACCTACCAAGAAGACCTAGAACCTGAAGAGAAGTCCCAGCTAGATCCTCACCGTTGGTGCTCTCCACCACTTTGATGAGTGCTTCAACAGCTCCTCTCACTGCCAAAGTGCAGTTTCCATGGAACCGAACAAGCTCAGCCAGAGAGCTGACGATGTGATGAGCAGCAGGACTGTGAGGGACCAAAATGGCATTCACTAGTAACTGAATAGTGCCTGCTACACCAAACTTGGCCTTGTTCTTGTCAAGCATTGCCAAACTGCAAACCAGAGAGGAAGCTACTCCGCCAGATTCTGCTGAGCTCAAAGAGACAATAACCGAGTTCAGGTGGTAAAGAGTTTAGATATCTGCAAGGGTTTGCTTCAGAACAGGGTTCAGGGAGAGGTTGAAGAGGATGGACAATGAGAGAAGCTGAATGTCATCGGAGGAAGATTTTGAGAGGAAAAGCAAGGCAGGGATGGCTCCTTCTGTTTGGGCAACCAAGTTTCTGTTCTGGGGACTTACCTTGGTGATGGAAACTAGGGTTTGAAGAGCTTTCTGCTGCACTTCATGAGAGTCTGATGACTGCACCTCCAAGAAGCACTGCCTGATCGCTTCACGAAGCCTAGCAGCTGACATTGCTGGCAGGACTGGCTTCAAAGTAGTGCTTGGCATGCTTGAAATGTCTTCAGGGTTGAGGGCTCTGCATACAAACTTACCAACAAAATGTTTACCCAAGTTGACACTTGAGACAAACAAATAGATGATTCCAATGCTTTGTTGCATTGGTTTCTTGGAATAATCTCCAAGATGTTCGGTTTTGGAGGCACAAACTACATGGGACTATTTTGTCAACATGTAACACAAGCTCATAAAAATTTCACATACAAAATTAACTCATTACACTTGATGTTATACTGGGCTGAGGATCACACAAGCAAAATGTAGCCATATCAAGTTTTTGACTAAACAAAATGTAGCCATCAATTATTATATCTTCGAACACGTCAAAATTATCAGGGACTCAAAAGAAAAAAGTTTTAATGAACAGGTAACTAAATCAAAATTATCAATGACTCAAACACCATCGGACAGAATCTCTCAAGAGCAAACCATCCGGTAAATAAACAAAAAAAGAATTATTGAAGCTACACAGTATAACAGGCTGCCTCCTCATCGAGTATACCAAATTTTTTATTTTCGCAAGAAACTTGTCCAGCAGATCAATGATGACCATCTGGTGGACCTCCTGGGCCAACCACTTCCAACTGTAAAACATTTATAATAAATTAGAGAAGTCTATTCATTCAAGCACAAGTTTATCCAACACTAAGATGTACCAATACTACAAAGTTATAACTTCACCATCCACCAGCATAGAGGGAAAGAAAGAGTTAAGACTCGGCCAGTCACCTTAAAATATTGACTACAGACAGGGCATTCGTGTGGCTTCCCTTTCTCCAGCCAAAACCACACAACATCATGCTCATCATCTGCACACATACATTTTCAGAAATTATAGTACTCTAATTCCAACAAACTGCGGAATGACTTAAGTTTGGACAAGAAAATATGTAACTGGAGTACTTTACCTCCCTCAACACCAGGGCATCCAACTATTCTCTTGTCATAGTAGGACCGAACTATTGCAGGTGCTTCCTAAAAGAAACAAGGTATAGTAGGATTAGTTACATGAGAATGCTGATTGAAGACTACATACGGCCAGTCAACTTTTATACAAGTTATTATTTATATGTAATATACATAAGCAAATGAGAAGTAAATTACACTGAGAAGTTAACAAGTATATGGGCTTTTTTTTTCAATGAATAGATGGTGAACCCCACAATTATGAGATATTGAATTCCCCTGGCCCTAGTGGTTGAAACAACTTCTATAACAATCATCCATCTTTGGAATAAGATCCAGACAATAAGTCCTTATTCTTCTTTGAATAGGTACCCATGGAAAATGCATCCAGTAGAAGGGTGAAACACAAAATGTGGACACTAAATTATTGCCCCTTCTCCATAAATATGTTTTCAGTTGCACAAGATGAAAGAAAAAGACGATAATATTAGAGATAAGGGGACGAAACAGACCTAGTACATTGAAGAATAAGTATTGTGACCAAAAGAAAATAAAATTATACCACAAGAAAAACATGAAACTTTGTATATACAAATTAAAAGGAACATTTACTCGGTTAAAAAACACTTCTATTGCATTGAAATTCCGAATCATGCTGTACAGGTAAAGCACAGCCAGACCATAATAGAAGATTTTTTAGTTCCTTTAGAAGTGTTTTTAGTTCCTTTCCTATTTTACGGACTACTATGATGCAAATGAAACCCAAGTGAGGTCAAATAGGACTAATACCTTGGTACCAAAAGGACCAACTGGATAATTAATCTCAAGAACGTCTCTTCCCTGCATTCAAACAATTTATGAAATCAAAACCACTAAGTGTCCTGAATTAAAGTAAATTCCATTTTTTTTCATCTTAGAAAAAAAAAACAATAGGGATAGTAATTATAAACCTCAAGATCGGCCAGAAGTTCCTCGCGCTCGTGACCCGTTGCAATGGGCATAAATTCCTCAACCTTCTTCTTCAAAGCTTGATCATATACCGCAAAAAGAATATAATTAACCAACTGCGGATAAAATCTCATACTCTTGAGACCACACAGAGGATTAGGGTTTCAATACGATGAATTTACATTTTGATCAGTAACCTTATCTCAGCACGCAATTTTTCATTTCAGTTTCAAAATCCAACAAATCGTAATGTAACTCCATTTTCCTAAATTTTTCCCGGGAACCAAACAAACAATAACGACTTGGAAGCCCAATAGGTAGTTAACCTAATTCAGATCAGAGCAGCGAGCAAAAGTAATATTTGGAAGTTTAACATGAAAAATCCTCTTTTTTAATTTCTAATATCTCAGAACGAAAATGGACACGTACCAGAAGATGGAGCTGAGGAGGCGTGGGGGGAGGAGGGAGGAGGGGATCTCGGATGCAGCAGCGTTGAAGGGGAAGATGCGGAAGAGATTAGGAATCGATGGGTGAGTTTTTGAGATGAGGATCTGCATGATGCTGAGGCGACGCTTTGCAGCTGAGCTTTGGAAGAAGATGCCACGCGCCTCCACATTTTCGCGGTGTCTCAGTCACAACTTGCTAGTGTTTGACTCTTTCTCTTTGCGACGTGCGGGGGGAGCACAGATACGCCAATTTTTTTAAGCGAGTGTCAAGATATACTGAGAAGCCGAGGGTTTGGCTCCTTCTTTGTTCTTTCCCAATTTTAATGCATTGGGTCGGGTCTACCGTCTGGGTTAAATACGTATAAGCTCGGGTTCATAAGAAGTTCAAACTGAAATTATTTGGCTTCGAAAAAATACCTACAAGATACGTAATTCCTGATCGGTTTTATTTTTTTTTTTGGAAACTTAATGGAAATAATTAGTTTGATAAAAATGTATTCGAAAATAGGAGCCCTTAAAATATTTTTATAAATCTACACATTATATAAGTATTATAGTAATCTGATAGTCAAATAATTTATTGAATTAAACATTCCACCAAAGAGAAACTATAAACTTCGAATCGCTCCTATTTTTTTGTCCTTCATTCTTCTTTTTCATCACAACAACTCAATACTCACCAAGAACAAGAACGAAATCATGACTAGATTATCATGTTAATCCAATATTGGTACTCATAAGATCTTGTACAATCCCAATGTATCCTTGAGGACGAGGATCCCGTCCAATCCCAATGTACTCAATTAATTCAATTCAGGACAAGGTGATTCCTCAATGTATAATCCATTTTACATAATCATCACAAAATTATCACACAAAATCATACACACAAACATTTAACATTCTAGAGATTAATCTTTATCTCACCATATAAGATATCACAAAATCTCTGAAACAACATAATTTTTATCTAATATCAGGCCATAATGATGTCCTTGGGGTTTACTAGTCCTTTAGGTAGCTAATGATTAATACCTAAGGGTTAATCGAATATCAATTTACAGATTTCCTCAATTACTAACTCTTCATACCACTTGTTTAATAACTATCTTTAGGTTCAATATACTAACAATTCACTTCCAATTTTATCACACATATCGAACCTCTGTCTAGACACTTATTATCATATTCCACATACAACTATCAAGAAACACACACTTATCTCATATCTCAACCAAAACAGTAATCAAATGAAGACCACCACAATTCATTATCACATATTCTCATGTCACATGCCAAACAAAAATCAGAAATTACGACAATCGAGACACAAATCACTACAACCATTAACACAGAATCCACATCACAATCATTATGATAGACAACAAGAATCTTCATAACAATGCCACGTAATTGAACCATATCCAGTATCACATAAAACCACACATGTCACAATTACCAATCCTTAATGCGGAACAACAAACAACAGCAGCCACTGCCCCACACACAAGCACAACACAACTTCACATACAGCTAGCTTATCAACAATACACAAACACCACGTCAATCATCACATCACAAGTGCCCTTACTGATAGGCGTCCCACATACTTGCTCGGGAACCGGAGCCCCAAGCTCGACATCTGAGTCATCATACATCACACACTATTTCAATTTTTTTCCCAAAGGTCACATTTGTTCTACCGGTAGATACATCACTCGAGAACTACGGAGCCCTAGGCTTGACGTCCGAGTATGGACCAGCTCAGCAATTACGGAGCATTAACTCGACGTCTGAGTCACAGTCCCAATCTCAGGAACTATGGAGCATTACCTTGACGTCTGAGACTGCCCACAAGCCTCATGAACTACAGAGCATTACCTCGAGGTTTGAGGCTTCCTCTCACAATATCAGTCTTGGGAACTACGGACAATTGCCTCGACGTCTGAGACTACCCATCACAATATCGGTCTCGGGAACTACGGACCATTACCTCAACGTCCAAGACCGTTCACCATCACACACAACTACTCGAAGTACATTATCCGACTATCAACTAGTATTCCAAAATTCCTGCACCCAAATATCCATGATACTAAGAATATATACCATTTCACAATCACAGCATCATTCATCACATACATCATTATCATTACCATCATGCCATCACGTGATCACACCATCAGGATACTATCATGGTATCATGTCTCTATCATCGTTATGTCATTATCATCATTATATATTCAACATCACCTCATCATATATCATTAAGCCATATCGTATGTATGCGTTATCATTCATGTCATAACATCAGTATATGTCAGCATAACATCATCGTCATGATCTCATATGCATATCTAGTATTCATCATCACACGTTATCTCAGCATACATCATATCACCAGATTATTAAATATACCATCATAAATATATTTACATCATTATCATCATGTTATCATATCATTAATATACATCACATTGGGTCGTATATACCCATCATCATTCATGTCATATACATGGTATAGCCAACATGATATGATCATTATTATATCCATTCATGAAAATTCAAACAATGGGTTCAAAATTTTAATCTCGACCCAACACAATTTTCGTAAAAATCTCGTAAGCATCTACTCAAAATTCATGTAACATTTTCAAGTCTTCACCAGGCAAGAATAAACATTATTAGGAAACCATATTCAAATTATTACTACTTGGATCATTCAACACTTATAACTATCATTTTCAAGCAAATCCACTTCCAATTCATATTATTTATTTATTTAAACCACCCATTATTTGTAACAAAATTTAGGGATCCGTCCCAAACTTACGAGATTAATTAAGGATTAATGATGGATTAGCGAGGATTAATCGAGGATTATCAATCAATCGGGGTAAAATGACGATTTTACCCCTAGAAAGGGTAAACTGTTAACTTTTGACCCGGGAGGTCAAATGCAGGCGGACTGAGGACCATTATGTAGATCGAGATGATACGAGTCCGTAGACAGACGGCATGTCGAAATCGGACATCGTACAAGAAACTTACAGGTCACAAAAGGTTCTATGAACTATTCACAGTTGCACAAAAATCGAGACAGTTGACTTTTGGTTTGTCCTTAGTGGGCCCAAAAGAACTGTCCTGGACCAATAGATGAGTGACAAGTGTCACTTATCTTTTGGCCCAAACCTATACATACATGCATTATTCCCCATTCCATTTCATTTGTTCATCCAACCCGTACCCATCCCCAAACCCTCATCTTCTTCATGTTTTCTACTTGGGAAGGATGAAATAAGAGAGTGAAACTGATAGACGGACTAGGACGGTGGCAGGGACGGCATAGCTGCGATCGTGGCTGGAAAACCCAAGTAAAACCCAAAACCCTTTTTGGGCTTGGATTGGATTTTGATTTTCCCACGTTTGGGATGTGTTTTAATGCCCTGGTTGTATTTTTTGAGTTTGGATGAGTGCATAGGATAAAAAATGGACGAAAAAGGAAGGCTGGACAAGCCTGGGTTCAAGTTGGAAATTGGTCCCGTGAAGATCGATCTTGACTCGAGGTTTTCAGGTTGGTTTTCTCACTTTTAACATCGTAGATCAATTTCTGGGAGTGAGACAGGTGTTTAGGAAGAAAAACGGAGAGGAATGGTGACCAAACGGCTGAGATACGGTTGACACAAGGGCGCGGGTCAAATCGACCCATTACAGAGGTCCGGGTCGACCCAGCTAGAGGGTGATGATGATGGCGTAGCAGTCCACATCATCATCTGACAGACCTGTCAAGCCACGTGGCCAATCAAGTGGTGCCTCGTGGCGAGTTGTCAAAAGCTGTTAGGTCCACGTCAGCCATGTCATACCACGTGGACTAGTAGGGTGGTGCCATGTGGCAACATGTCAAAGGGTGTCAAATGACATGGCATCTGACGTGTCAAGTCTACATCATCGTTGTTATACCACGTGAACTAACGAGGTGGTGCCACGTGGCAAGGTGTCAGGTTGTTAGAGCTAATGTGTTAGTGACACATGTCAATAATGACATCAGCAGATGATGTCATCACGTGATGTGGTAGTATCAGAGGGTGACATGTGGCACCAATCATGGTGTGCCACGTGGCAGGTTGTCAGACCTGTCAGGATGAAATCAGCATGATGTTGTTAACCGTTAACCAACGTTCATCAAAATTTTGACCCGCGCATGGGGGAGCGTGGGTACAAATTTCGATGTCAAATCAGTCTTGTTTGAAAGGTTTCGATGATCTGAATCCAATGGTGGTGGTTTCAGGTTGATCGGAGTTCGTTTGATAGGTCATTTAGAGGTTTTTAGTCTCGGGAACCGTGTTCGGGACACATTGTGACAGGACCCACCTCGATTATCACCTCGATAATCAGGAAGAACCCTGCTCCCGTCTGACAAACGAATACAACTTACCAAAATAACTGTAATAACCGCAAAACATACATTGTCAGACCAGGGAGAAGTTATGATACAACAAGTCAACAGTAGCATAGAGCATAGTTAACAGTACAAGATAAGAATAAAACCCTACTATGTGAGCTAACTACACACGCAACGGGAAAACTTTATGCCTCTCCCTCTACGTCAGCCCCAAAACTCGCACCACGACCTGGAGGGTGTTAAAAACCATAAAAGTGTGAGTGGACTAAAAATAAGAGTTATAAAAACAGTTTTAAAAGCAAACCAGGGTTCACCCTCCGTTTCAAAACATGCATGCATAACTAAGTATCTGAAAAACAACTGTATAAACCGTGTGGCAATCATTATGGAAAATCATCATGAAAGCATGAACAGCTAAATATAACATCAACAAATCGAACCTGCGCGATCTATCCGAGTCTTTAAACTCTCAAGTCTTTAAACTCAATCTAGGTCTTTAAAACCAATCCAGGCCCGCCCCCTTCACATGTCATATTCGGGTCTTTAAACCCAATATCAGATCCAGCAAATCCAATCCAAAACCATTTTAAAACCATTTCCAAATTCGAATATGAAATCATCATTCTGAAGCCAAGTCTGACTCCGGAATCATCATTCCGAATCCAAACCCAGAAATCCACTTTTCAAGCTCCAAAACCGAATCCCGAAATCCGATTCCAAAACCGAAATCACGTTCATTGAAATCACTTTTTCAAAATCCATTTCTAAACCTTTGAAATCAAGACATAATTCAAATCCAAAAATCATAGCATCGGAATCATTATCAAATCATAGCATAAAACCATAGTTTCGAACTACGTGTCGAAATACGTATAAATATAAGAAACACATCGAAAAGCGTGCAATTATGTAAAGTAGAATATCATAATAAAAAACATAAAACATATTTTGAAACCTGGAATAAGTAAATAAAAACAATTATGCATGCTCGGTTAGAAAATAAAAGTCTACTCACAAAGTCCGAGCGCGTCAATCTTGTCCTGCACGCTCCCCGGACGCTTCAGAAATGTCCTGACCTGTCAAACATCGTAATTTTGGGTCACAAATAACTCAATTAAGCTCACACTAAATTCCCCCAATTTTTTGGGATTTTTAAACGTAATTAAACTAAACCCTAAACCTTCAAACACTCAAAACTACCCCGAAACGATGTCTGATCGACTCGAAACTTGTCCCAAAATGTTCGTTACATCAATTAGAGTAAAAATTGTGTTGAAAACTTTCTCAAAAGAAGCCCCACGTGCCCTCACGCGCCGCCTAAAAAGGCTGCGCATGG
Source organism: Prinsepia uniflora (assembly GCA_032719365.1). Taxonomy (NCBI): domain Eukaryota; kingdom Viridiplantae; phylum Streptophyta; class Magnoliopsida; order Rosales; family Rosaceae; genus Prinsepia; species Prinsepia uniflora. Next base: position 58,852,695 of record CM064862.1, read on the forward strand.
GAGCCACGCGCAATTACTGTTCGTCATCGTCAACCTCGAGACGGACTAGTTCAGACCGGTCCGATCCAACTGAGCCGGCGAGGCCTATTTTTGCCCATTTTTGACCTATTTTCAATCCTTTCTTCACCAATCCCTTCGTCTCTTTGTTTAGGATTTATTGGACTAACTTAAACACGAAATGAAGGTGTGTTTCTTACCTCCCAAACTCGAAGAAGAAAAACCAAAAATTGTTCGTCTCTGTTCCCGGCCACCACGAGCTCCTCGGGCCACGGGTTCGTGTTTCTAGACTCAGTAGCAACCTTCAACGACTAAAATGAGCATCACAGTCACTCAACAACTCACCAAAACTTACATTTTTCATTTTGAACAAAATAAAGGGATATGGCATTCGAGACAGCATACCTGCCCTTTGTCCTCCACCGTGGCCTCCACCGCTATCCACACGTCGTCCTAGGTTCCTTTTTATGCTCACTGATCACCGCCACAAATAGAGCTTGAACGTTTTGAGTTTCACATCTTCAAGTCATTCCCCCATCGACCAAGTCCTCTAGTCCTCCTATGTTTCCCTCACTTCTCACACACGGTTTCACTCAAGTTCTCACTCAGACACACACACCAGCACAAGCACACACTAATCTCTCACTCTCTCGACTTAAACCATATGCACGACATGCCCCTTTTTTTTAATCGATCGTCGATCGTCATGTGAGAAACGGCTGGAACCAACCAGAAAATCGCCAAGTGTCCACATCTAAGTGCTTCAGGTGAAAAATATCCAACACTGTAGGGACAAATGTACCCATCCTATTGAACCATTTTCAAAAATCATCCAAAAGACCATTTTGCCTTTTGGTACACAAATTACCATTTTGCCCCTTAAGTAGTTAGACTCATAACTAAATCGTCTGAAGTCCGATGATAGCGTGCCTCTTGTCGTTGTACTCAGGGGATCTAGACCTACCTAATGGTCTTAGAAGTATGTGAAAAAGACATGTCAAATAAAAGGTTAACTTTGACCACACTATTCACAAGGGTAAAAACGTCATTTTTTATATCAAAGTTTCCCGAATTTACATTTTTGCCCTTTTTGATATTCCGGACCGTTACACGTTGATCATTCCGGGATTTGTGAGGGTTTATGATTAGGACTTGTATCGATAGTAGTGACCTTTGACTATGATTTGGATAGGTCCGGACGTCCGAGAAATTGTGAATTAGCCCCGAAGTGGCTTACGGCACAGATTGCAAGCGCAGCACGGACAGTCTATGAGTGGACTTTGTTTTATGAAATATGATGCATGCATAACTGTTTTATATGTCTTATGAACATGATTTGAGATGCCCTGAGTGCATATGATTTAAATATGTTTTATATCGCATTTTCTACGATATTGCACGCAGTTCGATATTTATGTTTTATATGATATTTGGACTTAGGCCAAATATACTACATGCATGTAATTATATGATTTAACTGTTTTACGGAGAGGCGTGAAATCAAGGACTTGATTTATGGTTTTGAAGGATTTTACAGAGATGCGTGACATCGAGATTCGAGCATGAGTCCCAATTGAAAATCCCCTTTGATTATTGGGATTTAGAAAATGATTTGAACAATGAAATGGTTTTCCAATTTAGAAATATCTTTCGGGCGTATGACCCAGTTGATTTATGGTTTGACTTAGAGTATATTTAAATGTGAGATATATCAGAATGTGACCCAGTTAAGAAATCTATGAAAGATATTTTGGGCATAAGACCCAGTTGTGGATTTGATAGGATTCGAGGAATCCTGGGTTTATGAAGTGTTGATAGACACTGTTTTTACGATGGTTTTGTGGAAACTAATTGGATGAATTATAGCCGGCCGTAGACCCTATTGAATGTTTCCACTGTTTTCAAAATGATAATTATCATTTGAGTTTAAAGACTCAGGAGCTTAAAGACTCAGATAGGGCCTCCGGTTATGAATATGTTTTCCCGAAGAGCACCCTTGAGATAATGCTCGCCTCTGAGATACGGAATGGCCACGATGTGCCTGCTGTCGAGTAGCCGAGAAAGGCGGCAGCCGAGAGAGGTGGCAGCCGAGGAAGGCTTGACTCAGGAGTGCGGTATATGAGATCGATCAATGATATGTTCACGACAATCTAGAGATTGTGGAAAGGTGATGTGTTCACCGCGGCATGCGCAGGATCAGAGCAGCCTTTGAACTTACGGGCACGCGTTGTTGGGATCAGAATCGTGACGGATAATGATGGGCTGAGATCCCACATGGTTTGAAATTTGGACTAAGGTCCCACGTGATTTTTTTTTTGGTTGAGACTCTGTATGATTTGGTTTTGGGATAATTCCCTATTGAGAAAATGGCTTTGATAGAGAAGCATTTTTCACTGGATTTGATTTGAAAAGCAATACGACAATACGACTTGCTTTTGAGAAACGTATTTGAAATACTTGTTTTCTAATGCATGCATGCTTTTACGTGAAGGGTATAAATGTATTTTTGATAAACTATTTTTATAACTGATTGTTTTTGTCCCCTCACAGCTTTTATGTTTTTGATACCCTTCAGGTTGATCGCAGATGTGGGCTGTAGCAGAGATCGAGAACTCACATGCCGCTGCGAACAGTTGGAAATCACAGTGCACTCTAGTAACCCCGAGCGAGTTATGGTTTCATTCCTGGTCTAGCACGTGGTGTCAGACGGGATCATGGCATATCCCACGATAATCCAGGGGAATTGGGATGGGTCATGTCAGTTTGGTATCAGAGCATTAAGTTGCTCTTGAGGTGTTGCGCATATGTCAGATGTAATGTCTCTAGGCTGTTGTCATCCTGTCATCAACCTGATACTGAGTTGTGGGAATGAACCTGGATAGGTTCTATTTCACACTAGATGTTGTGTTTCAGTAAGGTTTGACCCCCGAGTATGGCCGAGTAGACCCGAGGAGGGCCGAGTTTCTTACGTGCCTAGCGACGGGGAGCCGTTGTAACGATCCGTCCCAAATTTTTGGGATTTATTAAGATTTAATTGTGGATTAGTGAGGCTAATCGGGGATTAGACGAGGATTGTCGGACGTTTAGGGCGAAATTACAATTTTGAACAGGCCCAATGGATGAGTGGCAAGTGTCACTCATCCATTGTCCATAAACACACATACATGCACCCCCCCCCCCTTCATCTTCATCTGTTTCATTCGGACCCAAAACCCACAAATACCCAACCCACACCATCACCTCATCCCATTCCCTATTGTGGTGACTGGTGGCTTGAAATTGAAACTGAGAGGGAAGGAAAGGCTGCGAGACGACAGAGGGACGGTGGTGCACGGTAGAGGAGTCACGGCCAAGTAAAACCAAAAACCGAAAAAAGGGATCAATTTTCGAAGTTGGGTTTAGAGGATTGTTGGAACATTTTTAATGATTGGGTTGTGCTTTGGATGGCTATACAAGTCACTGGGGATCAGAATTGAGGGCTGAGGACGACGGAGCAGCCCATATGGGAGGCTGGAAAATTGGGCGACTGTTCTTCGAATTAGAGGTAAATTTCTAGCCCGTTTTAAGTGTTTTTTGATGCCATAGATCAACGGACGATCACACTGGAAGCAACGGCTTCGAAAATGGTGGTCAAACCTGGAAGAACAAACCGAGTCGGGTTCTTGGGTCTGCGCGACCCGGAACAGTAAATTGGGTCGACCAGGACAGAGGACTGGGTTGATGATGACATCATCGTGTCAGGTCTGACATGTCAGACTGACACGTGACAGTTTCAAATGTTAGTGATGACATCACTGCTGACGTCCGCGTTGACTTTGACCGTTAACTACTGACGTCAACGTTGACTTTACTGACGTTAGTGTTCACTTTTTAATCACCGCTGACCAGCCACTTTGGCCTGCTCGTGGGGGGACACATTTTGAGGTAGGACTAGGACCATTTTAAAGGTTTCGACGATACGAATCCAATGGTGGTGGTTTTGAGTCGATCGCAGATTGTTAGGTTGGTCAAATTGATGTTTAAAGCCTAGGGAAGCGTGTTTGGGACACGTTAACTTTTCCAGGAATGTTGGGGTTTCTTGATATAGACTTGTCTAGGTTGGTAGTAACCTTTAAGTATGTTTTGGACAGGTATAGATGACCCGAAGAAGTCGGATTAGCACGGAGAGGTTTATGGCGTGTGTATCGAGGAGCAGCTTGGACGGTCTGTGAGTGGACTTTGTTTTATGAATTTGATGCATGCATAAATGTTTTATATGTGTTTATGAACATGACTTTAGATGCAATGAGTGCGTGTGATTTTAATATGAATTATTTGGCATTTTCGGAGAAAAATGCGTTATTACGTGTAGTTCGAGATTTCTATTTTATATGATGTTTGGACTTCGGCCAAGTGTACCATGTGATTGTGTTATATGTGATTCAGAGGGTTTCACGGAGAGGCGTGAAATCGAGATTCGGGCACGAGTCCTTGTTTTCCATGATCTATTTTTGGGATGCGGCTCTGTATGATTCGGTTTTGGGCTGAAACCCTACTGAGATGATGGCTTTAATTGAGAAGCATTTTTCACTGTATTTTGAATTGGGAAGCAATACGTCTTGCTTCCGAGAAAGTATTTGAAATAAATGTTTTATGATGCAAGCATACTTCTACGTGGAGGGTATAAATGTCTTTTCGATATAAATGATTTTTAATAAAGTGTTGTTTCGTCCACTCACAGCTTTTATGGTTTTTAATACCCTTCAGGTTGATCATGGATGCGAGCTGTAGCAGAGATCGAGTGACTGGACCCACCCCGATTATCACCTCGATAACCGAGGCGAACCCCGCTCCCGTCTGACAAACACACTTAAAAGACCAAAATAACCTTATATACAACAAAACCCACATTGTCAGACCAGGGAGAAAAATCATACAGTTTACAGAGCATAGTAACAGTACGAAAATAAATACAAGCCCTACTGTAAGCTAAGCGCGCAACGGATGACTTTATGCATCGGACTCTGCCTCAACGGTAGCCCCAACGCTCGCACCACGAACTGGAGGGTGTTAAAAACATTAAAAACGTGAGTGGACTAAAAATAAATAAGAGTTATAAAACCGTTTACAAAATAAAACCGGATTCACCCTCCGTTTGAAAACATGCATGCATAACCAAGTAACTTAAAACCACCATATAAATGATATGAAAATAAACGTGGAAATCATCAGAAATCAAAACCAAGTTTAGGCACTCGGCCCTAAATCCATAAAAACCAAGTTATTCGGATCACAGCCCAAAACATTTGAAAAAAAAAACAGTGAAAAACCAATGAAAAACATCGATCATACAAGTTTACTGGATCTCAAGTGTGCCAGAGTCTTTAAACTCAAAACACAATGCGCAGTTAACCAGGCCTTCCCGGGATATCAAAGAGTCTTTAAACTCAAAACACAATCACAGGCCTCGAGGGGTATCACAATCACCGAGTCTTTAAACTCAAAACCATACCGAGTCTTTAAACTCAAAACACATCAATTCAGGGCCCTCCCCCCGTCAATCAATCCGAGTCTTTAAACTCAAAACCAGATCCAGTGGGTTTTCCGAGTCTTTAAACTCAAAACCATTTTTCAAGCATAAGAAAAATTCATCAAAATCCAAAAACTAAAGCCAAACCAAAAATCTTCGAAAACCGAAATCACGTTTAATTAAAAGGGGACTTCCTCCCGAATTTCACTTCCAACCTCAAATTAAATTCACAAATCTTTAATACAACAGAATACGTATAAACATAATCATTCATCCGAAACCATACTCAAAAGCATCACAGAAATCATATTCTCGAAGTACGTGCAAATTCGATAAACTTATATTGAAAAACGTGCAATCGAGTAAAGCAAGAATATAGAAATAATAATTCATGAAATCATATATCGAAAGCATAAAAGCATAATCGAAACATAATTAAATAAGTAAAAACAGTAATGCATGCTCGGTTAGAAAACAATCAGTCCACTCCTAGTTTCGAACACGTCACTCGCGTCCTGTACGCTCCTCAGCTGTCTCGGGAAAATCCCGACCTGTCAAAAGTTACCAATCCAGGTCACAACCACTTCATTTAAGCTTATCCTAATTTCACCAATTTTTCTGAATTTTTAAACGTAATTTAAACGAACTCCTAAACCTTCGAACTACAAAACTACCTTGATACGGTGTCTAATCGACACGAAACTTGTACTAAAATGTTTGTTACATCGATTAGAGTGAAAACTGTGTTGGACGTTTCCCCAAAACATGCTCCACGTGCCCTCACGCACCGCCCAAAGGGGCTGCGCGTGGGAGCCACGCGCCGTATTGTTCATCGTCTCCTACCTTCAGCCAACCCGGTTCAGACCTGTCCGATTCAACCGAGCCGGCGAGGCCGGTTTTCACTCATTTCCAGTCCGTTTTCAAACCTATCTATTCCCTCAGTTTCGTCCTTGAATTTGGGATAGATTTACTTAACAAAATCGTGGAATAAAGTCCTAAATCGTACATGTCAAACTTCGAACTTAAACCCAGAAAAATCAGATTCGGATTCCGGCCACCCGTCGTCCTTCCGGTCACGGGGTTCGAGTCCCTGAGATTTATTGAAGCTTCCTTCAGCTGTTAGTGTCAACAAAAACACCCAACCAAGCCTAAAACGTCACGACTTTGATTTTGAACAAAACGGGAAAAACAGGGGACCAGAGCCTTACCCGTTCCTCTGCTCACCGCCGTGAGCTCCGCCGTGACCCTGAGTGTCCCCCAGTCACTCCTTCGTCCTCTGAACACCACCACAAACCACGGTTTGATCGATTAAGACTGCACCACAACCACGACTCCCTCTCTGTTTTTCGGGTTCTGCTCACCTCACACACACACAACCTCACTCCAGTTCATCCCAAAACACTCACTAAACTCTCAGATTCTCTCTGATCAATCACACTCGATCACCAAGAATTCACACACCCTAAGAACTGATCGATTGCCTCTCTGTTTTCAGCCTCTCTGTTTTGTCAGATGCACGACTAACCAGCCATTTAAAATTGGCTCAAACCATGTAGAATTAGGTAGAAGCCTCTAGGATATCACCAGGTGTCACTCACCCTATGGACACAGCCCCAAAATATCCAATAATCACTACCCACTTGTCCTTATCCGGTTTGCACAAAGTTCAAGGTGTAAAAAGAATGAAATACCCTAATTGTTCAAATTACGATTTTACCCTTCACTTCCTAGACCCATAACTTAACCGTCTGATGTCCGATGATGGCGTGCCGCCTTTCGTTGTACTCAGGACATCGAGATCTACCTAACGGTCCTCGATTTACGTGAAGAAAATTTTTTGTGCAAAAAGTCAACAAATTCTCCCTTTTAAACCAAATTACGAAAATACCCCCAACCTTCCAAACATCATAACTTCCTCCTCGGATGTCGAAATCGGGCGTGCCACCTGTCTACGGACTCGTGACGTCCAGAACTACGTCACGGTCATTGGTCAATGTCTAATTGACCGTCTAAACTAAAAGTCAACATTTTGCCCATTCTAAGGGAAAAATCATCATTCTGCGTCGTTCGTCCAAAAGTGTCCAACTAATCACCGATTCTTTTCGTTAATCCATCATTAAACTCTAATATAATCCCAACTCCCGGGATGGGTCGTTACAATCTATCATACTTAAAAAAAATTTCGTCCCGAAATTCCACATCTCGTACCTTTGTAACTAGCGGGGAGAAATCCAATGGTTCTTACACCTGGGCCTCCTACGTGGTATCCATCTCCTGCCAATCCAACTTATCCTGACAGTTCCCAACCTGTCATCTCAACTCGCTTCAACGATCCAAATCACCTTAGCTCAACCTTACGTACGCTTCAACACCCCTGTTACCAATTTCAACACGTCTCACGCCTACTCGAGTCGAGCGTACCTCGTACCCGTACTTCTATCAGTGATCCATTCTGACTTTACCAGCCACTCAGTTCAGAATCAAATAGTCGCTCGGGATCACCCTGATCTGGTCCACATGTTCCATCCAACAACATCTAACTTGTGGAACCTTCACCAATCATCTGTCTAACCACAACATCCCTTGGCACTAAGCTGATTACCAACACTTTTACCAGAACTGCACGTCCAATGCAACAGTCTAGTTCCAACCACTATAGAACTAGTATGTATCTCCCACGTACCTTCCCCTTAGTACCACCAACTGGAACTACATTGAACATACAAGGACAACCCTACGAACTTAAAAGAAACAAAGGTATTTTAGAATACCTCAAACATAGCTCGTAGAGTATATCCTCACGTACTTCCACCTACACACCTTTCGGGAAATTTCAACTCAAGTCCTTCTCAATATCCCGGTCTCCTGGTCGGTAGGTATCCTCAAGTAACTCAACTACGAGTCCAAAGTGACCCAAAACCAGTTCTAGGTGCGAAATCCTTACATATGTAGCCACAGATCAAATACGTCCAACAAGGTAAAATACCCAACTCGTCCTACCCACCGACTCACTACTTTGTTCCCCACAATTGCTCAGACCACCCCGTCGAATTAAATCGATAAAGTCCTCAGCACATCTAAAGGCACACCTAGATTGTGGGTTCTCTTCAATAACCTTTTCTCAATCAGTTTTAGTTACTCTTTTCCCCTTTCTTCCGTTATCCTTCAACGAAACACACCGTGATCCTCAACCTTGTCACTCCGAGTCCTTCTACCTTAATCCCTCTTACCATCAACTCCTGACACTCGCCACCGACACCAACTCGGAATCAACACAACGTCTTATCGTCCAATACCCAATCACGGCACGTTATCCTAAAGTATATCGTCTCCAGACTAGTTGTCTAAACGTCACCATCGTAATTACACAGGAAATTCTAGACTCTTTGCTATTAAAGAAAAGTAGCATCGGGATCCAACAAAACATGTATAACACGACCAAGGATAGTAAATGTACCTATCAGTACGTCAGGTGTTGATTGAGCCTCCTGTTGTGTCATCGAAAAAACACGGACCTGGGGTCCTGAAGATCGGCTGCATCCCCTCAAACCACTAGTGGCACCACCACCTCCTCTGGTGCCTGCTGCCCCTGAAACTAATGGCGTACTCTGTCCTGGCTCCGCCGTACCTCGGCCTGCACCTCCACCCGGTGGTAAGGATGGACATTTCCTTCGGTAGTGGCCTCGCTCACCACAGCAGAAACAGATGACAATAGAAACATCCCGAATGGGTCCGCCACTCGGTCTCCGTGTGGACGCAACGGATGTCGCACTGGCTTGTGGGGTCGGCTGTGCTTGGTGTCCACGGAACCCTAAACTCTGGAAACTACCAGGTCTGCCAAAACGGTCATCGCCCGCGGACGAAGCTCCACTATAATTGCCCCTCTTCGGGGTCCTCTAGATCGAAGCTTCGGAAAAATGATGCTCTCTGCGTCGCTCACCACTCGAGAACAGTGGTCGTGCAGGTAAACTGGCCTCCACCCTCACTGCCGCATCTGACAACTCTCTGAGGGTCGCAAATGATCCCGCTGTCACAATGGCTCAAATCTCACCTCACAGACCCAACTCAAACTGTAACGACCCGTCCCGAATTCCTAGATTAGATTAGTGACTAATCAGGATTAGTGAGGTTAATCCGTGATTAGTTGGGCGAAATCGGACGAACGATGCGAAATGACCGTTTTGCCCCTAGTCGTGGCAAAACGTTGACTGTTCATTCGGACGGTCAAACGGACTTTAACCGATGACCGTGATGCAGTTCGTGACGTCACGAGTTTGTAGACAGGTGGCACGTTCAATTCCGACGTTCGTAGTAGAAGTTATGACGTTGGGAAGTTTAGGGGCATTTTGGTAATTTTGGTTAAAAGGCAAAATAGTTGACTTTTTGACCGGGATGTCCGATGGTCGAGGACTATTACGTAGATAAGGACGATATGAATCCATAGACAGGCAGCAGGCTGAAATCGGACTTCGAACGGGAGAGTTATAGGTCACGGAAGTTCGATTTCACTATGCACGTACTTCGAGGCGGGGATGATTTGGCGAAATCTGATTAGGCAGATATTTTTAGTGGGTCCCATGGATGAGTGACAAGTGTCACTCATCCCATTGGACAATCCCCTAAATTGTGGATCTAATTAATTAAATAACATTATAATTATTATTATATAATTAATTTTAACAACTTAAAATCCTAACCATCCATTCCTTCTAATCTCTCAAATCCTCACCACTCATCTAATCATCTAATCCTCACTTCTCTCATCAGCCATCAATATCATCACCTTCATTTCTTCTATTTTCTTCATCAAACCCGCACCCCCCCTATGTTCTTCATTCTTCCTTTTTCTTCAAAACACACAACCCACACATACCACCATGAACCCATATGCCGTGTGTGTGACCGTGATAGGGTGATGAGAGACGAAGGACGGCGAGCCACGACTGGGGAGGGTGGTGGCTCACGGTGGTGGACGGCGGAGCTCGGCCGTGAAGTAAGAAAACTTTGAAAATTCGAATTTGAGTTTTAATGGTTTTTACTCCATTTCGTTTATTGGGTAAGGTTTCTGGGGACCTTAGCAGTAGAATGGGATTAGTTTTGGGGCTTGGGATGGCCGGACATGGCCGTGAACGGCCGGAGAAAATTCGGCCACCATTGATGGCGGATGTAAGCTCGGTTTCTGGTGGTTTTTCTTAGTTTTAGGGATTGGGTTAAATAGGAAATGAAGAAATAGGAATTTACGGATTAAAATGGGACCAAACGGACCCCGAATCAGTCCGAAAACCCGAGAAAACCGTGCGGTGAACAGTGCCCGTGAATAGTAATTGGTTCAATCCTGGGAGGGATGATGATGAATAGTATTTTTGACTTTCTAAGGGCTCGTGAGGGCCCCTGGGCCATAATTTGGGAAAGTGTTCAACACGAGAAATCTTCTATTCAATGTAACGAAGATTTTGGGACTGGTCTCGTGTCAATCGGATATCGTTCCAATAGTTTTCGGGGTGTTGGAAGGTTTAGGGTCGGTTTAAAAATAGTTAAAAGTTCGGGAAAATTACGAGGCTTTGATGGGAGGTTAATTAAGTAGTTATTAACCTTCTATTAAAATTTGGACAGGTTTGCGAGTCCCGATGACAGTGATCGGCTCGGGAGAGCCTATGGCACACAAATCGAGGCGGCAGCTCGGACGGTCTGTGAGTGGACCTTGTTTTCTAAATTGGTGCATGCATAAATGTTTATTATATGTTTTAAATACTTGTTTGTGATGCCATGAGTGCATTTGGATGTGTGGTTACGTATAGGCACGTATTTCGAGGTTTCGGCCCTATACGGTGCCTATATGGGGCTGTATGTCTTTACTGGTCTAAATGAAATGGTTTTGGATTTACAAATGGATTATGAATATGATTTTATGATGTTGATTTGGATGCTTGTGATTATATGGTTTCACATATTTCGAGGCGATTTACGTGCTTGCACGTAAATCGAGATTCCGGGTTTACTCTGATTTTCCATTCTTATGGTTTTGGAAATAGTTTAATGAAATGGTTTTGGATTTGTAAAGGTAAATTCGGGTTCGAGACCCATTTGCTTTACGGAATCGGGCCGGAGGCCCAGTTGGTTTACGATTCGAACCGGAGGTCCAGTTTCTATGTGGATTCGGGCCTAGCGCCCAATTATGTGTTACCAATGGTTTTTATTGTTCATGACGGTTTATGGGAACCGGCATGTATCCTTAAAATGGATTTACGGGTCATAACGGTTTATGGGAACCGACATGAACCCATAAAAGGATTTTATGGTTCATGACGGCTTATGGGGGCCGGGCATGAATCCTTGAAAGATTTAAAGAATGATTTCAAAAGGTTTTTCATATGCCATCCTTTATATATGATTGTCTCCTCCAAGGAGGGTCGTTGGCTTGGGTGGACCCCGGAGTAGTCACGGAGCACTGACTGAGTGGAGTCGCACCCCAGTTGGGTTCCTTACTCTCAGGATGGGCATGGTTCGTTACCTCTAGGGAGGGTCATAGATCTACGGACTTTGACCTGGGTGGACCCTGGAGAGACTTGGGTTTGAGACCCCGGTTAGCACACGTGTAGCTTTATTTTACCGTGACAGGTTCTGGATATGAATATAATGGATAAACATGATTTCAATTGGTTTTGGAAAATTGTGTTTATAATGATAAATGGATTTGGGCTGAGATCCCTCATATGTTCACTGTGTTATGGTTTTCTGTAAATGGTTTTGGGCAGGAGCCCGTATAACTTGTATTTACCGAATTTGGGGCTGTGACCCTAATTATGGATGTTTTAACATATGTGTTTGAATAAAGGATTTTACTATGCATGCATGCTTTTTAGTGGAGGGTATAAAGGTCTTTGATGAAATGTTTTTATAAATTCTTTATTTTTGTCCACTCACAGTCTTTCTGTTTTTAATACCCTTCAGGTTGGATACGGTGTGGACTGTAGCAGAGATCGAGATATCACATACCTCCTCCGGATCCTGGCGTACTCTGATAGACCGGGAGGGCAAAGGTCGGAAGTATCCCTTGTCTGACACTCCGTGTCAGACGGGAGCAGGATCATCCCGCGTTAATCCCGGGGGGATTGGGATGGGTCCTGTCACAAACCTGCGACACTTCTCGGCTTTCGTAGCCACAAAATCAGGAGCAAAGTGGGACAACATCTGAAACTTCTATTCATACTCGACAACAGTCATACTCCCCTGTTGGAGCTGTAGAAACTCGGCCTCCTTGGCATCACGGAATGAGCCGGGGTAGTACTGATCCAGGAACCGCTCCCTAAACGTCTCCCAGGTCACTGTGTAGGCGTCCCACCTTGATAACTCAAGGGTATACCACCACTCATACGCCCCACCGTCCAGTAAAAAGGTAGCTAGTAACACTTGATCCTCCGATGGGCATCACATCACTGCGAAAATCCGCTCGAGTCGGGTAATCCACTTGTGGGCTTCCTCACGATCTGCCCCACCATTAAACGTCTTAGCCCCAAGCCGCTGGGCTCGCTCGATCGTAGCTCTCTCCGTCTCTCTCGCCGCGTCGTCTGCAGGTCGTGGAGAGGGCTCACGTCTCGGAGGCATGGTCAATCATACGCTGAAAGAGGCATAAAGTCAGTATGAACGACCTAGGCACAACCATATTCCCGACACAACCCGTCAACCTATGCTCTGATACCAATTGACAGGACCCACCCCGATTATCACCTCGATAACCGAGGTGAACCCTGCTCCCGTCTGACAAACACACTTAAAAGGCCAAAATAACCTTATATACAACAAAACCCACATTGTCAGACCAGGGAGAAAAGTCATACAGTTTACAGAGCATAGTAACAGTATGAAAAAATATGCAAGCCCTACTGTAAGCTAAGCGCGCAACGGATGACTTTATGCCTCGGACTCTGCCTCAATGGTAGCCCCAACGCTCACACCACGACCTGGAGGCTGTTAAAAACATTAAAAATGTGAGTGAACTAAAAATAAATAAGAGTTATAAAACCGTTTATAAAATAAAACTCGATTCACCCTCCGTTTGAAAACATGCATGCATAACCAAGTAACTTAAAACCACCATATAAATTATATGAAAATAAATGTGGAAATCATCAGAAATCAAAACCAAGTTCAGGCACTCAGCCCTAAATCCATAAAAACCAAGTTATTCGGGTCACAGCCAAAACATTTGAAAAAAAATAGTGAAAAACCAATGAAAAAGATCGATCATACAAGTTTACTGGATCTCAAGTGTGCCCGAGTCTTTAAACTCAAAACACAATGCGCAGTTAACCAGGCCTTCCCGGGATATCAACGAGTCTTTAAACTCAAAACACAATCACAGGCCTCGGGGGTATCACAATCACCGAGTCTTTAAACTCAAAACACATCAATCCAGGGCCCTCCCCCCGTCAATAAATACGAGTCTTTAAACTCAAAACCAGATCCAGTGGGTTTTTCGAGTCTTTAAACTCAAAACCATTTTTCAAGCATAAGAAAAATTCATCAAAATCCGAAAACCAAAGCCAAACCGAAATCACGTTTGATTAAAAGGGGACTTCCTCCCGAATTTCACTTCCAACCTCAAATCAAATCCACAAATCTTTAATACAACAGAATGCATATAAACATAATCATTCAGCCAACCCGGTTCAGACCGGTCTAGTCCAACCGAGCCAGCGAGGCTGGTTTTCACTCATTTCCAGTCTGTTATCAAACCTATCTATTCCCTCAGTTTTGTCCTGTAATTTGGGATTAATTTACTTAACAAAATCGTGGAATAAAGTCCTAAATCGTACCTGTCAAACTTCGAACTTAAACCCAGAAAAATCAGTTTCAGATTCTGACCACCCGTCGTCCTTCTGGTCATGAGTTCGAGTCCTTGAGATCGATAGAAGCTTCCTTCAGCTGTTAGTGTCAACAAAAACACCCAACCAAGCCTAAAACCTCACGATTTTGATTTTGAACAAAATGGGAAAAACAGGGGACCAGAGCCTTACCCGTTCCTCTGCTCACTGACGTGAGCTCCGCCGTGCCCCTGAGTGTCCCCCAGTCACTCCTCCGTCCTCTGAACACCACCACAAACCACGGTTTGATCGATTAAGACTGCACCACAACCACGACTCCCTCTCTGTTTTTCGGGTTCTGCCCATCTCACACACACACAACCTCACTCCAGTTCATCCCAAAACGCTCACTAAACTCTCAGCTTCTCTCTGATCAATCACACTCGATCACCAAGAATTCACAAACCCTAAGAACTGATCGATTGCCTCTCTGTTTTCAGTCTCTCTGTTTCTCAGATGCACGACTAACCGGCCATTTAAAATTGGCTCAAACCGTGTAGAATTACGCAGAAGCCTCTAGGATATCACCAGGTGTCACTCACCCTATGGACACAGCCCCAAAATATCCAATAATCACTACCCACATGTTCTTATCCGGTTTGCACAAAGTCCAAGGTGTAAAAAGACTGAAATACCCCTAATTGTTCAAATTACGATTTTACCCTTCACTTCCTAGACCCATAACTTAACCGTCTGATGTCCTATGATGGCGTGCCGCCTGTCGTTGTACTCAGGACATCGAGATCTACCTAACGGTCCTCGGTTTGCATGAAGAAAACTTGTCGTGCAAAAAGTCAACAAATTCCCCCTTTTTAACCAAATTACGAAAATGCCATCAACCTTCCAAACATCATAACTTCCTCCTCGGATGTCGGAATCTAGCGTGACACCTGTATACGGACTCGTGACGTCCCGAACTACGTCGCGGTTATCGGTTAATGTTCAATTGACCGTCCGAACTAAAAGTCAACATTTTTCCAATTCTAGGGGCAAAATCGTCATTCTGCGCCGTTCGTCCGTAAGTGTCCAACTAATCACCGATTCTCTTCTTTAATCCATCATTAAACTCTAATCTAATCCCAACTCCCGGGACGAGTCATTACATCGAGACATCACATACCACCGTCGATCCTGACGTACTTTAATGGACCCCGAGCGGGTGACGAGTTTATCCCTGGTCTGACACACTGTGTCTGGCGGAAGCAGGCACGTCCCACAATAATCCAGGGGGATCGGGACGGATCCTGTCATTTTGGTATTAGAGCATGAGTTGCTCTTAGGGTGACGCACAAGCGTTGGATGTGATGTCTCTGTAGTGGTAACAACCTGTCATCAACTTGAGAGTTAGGGTGAGAGTATGAGGTTCCAGTGGAATCGAACCCTGATTAGGTCGTGTTTAGCACGTAGTACGATGGTTTTGGGTTTGATTCGCACAAGATGTCGTGTTTTAGTGAGGTTTGATCTCGAGTAGGTTTGATGTTCGTGTGAATCCAACGACTTAGAGCTGTAGTGTTACTAATGGATGGGACCTAGTCGACCAGTTGTCCCATTCTGATGGCTTTGATCAGATAGGGATTGTCTCAAGTAGTATCAGTGGTGGTCGTGGATGACCAGAGTTGAGACTACTGAGAATAGGTACGGTTGACCCTATTTGGCGTGAGATGCCATGTTTCTGTTTGTCGAATCCTGGAGGGATGTCGATTTGCAAGGGATGCCACGGTACATGTAAGGTTTGGAATGGCATGTTGTGGTTGTAGCATGTCGTTGTTATGCAGTGTTAGGCACTGAGTAGGAAATGCCAAGTTCTTATTGGCGCAACGGCTAGAGCTACGAGTGGATGAGGTCTTCGGATTGTGGTTACTCATTGGTTGGATACCAACATCGGAGTATGACGACTTTTCGGAGTCGAGAGCGATGGATTGTTCAGGATGGACGTGCTGCAGTGAGCAGCCGGGTTTGTGATAACCCTAGTTGAGTTTGATTGGACAAGTTACCAGGAGCGTGGTATTTGTGGATCGGATCTTGAGGTGGATCGATCGGAGATATTACGCGTTGAACGGTTGGTACCTGTGGTGAGTTGACGGCACGAGTACGGAGTCTCGATAGCGGAGTGTTTCTGGGATCTGTTTGCACGCGATTGTGGTAGACGTTGCTATCGATGGACATGGGCGAGTCTTATTGAGTTGGATAGGCTCAGGTTATAGTGACGACTGAGACAATGAGGATTCACCAATCGTGACGATGAGACGGAGGTACGTGCGTGACGTACAGTATGAGCAGTGATTTTGGATTCGACTCGGTTACGTTTGAGTGCGATCGCAAATGAAGATGTTGAGCTTTGGGTGTTGGCAAGTGTGACGCACTACCTCGGTGGAGGTGACTGAGATGAGTGGGAGATGTCAGAGACGTGTTGGATGGAATCCAATAGTGATCGGATGGTTCTAAATGACACTGAGTGTGTCTGAGTGTATAAATTCCAATGAGGGCTTGGATTGTGATCAGAATGGTAGACGTGCCCTAGAGTAGCAAACATGTGAGTTCGGTGGGCACCGAGCGGGATAGAAAGGATCCTGAGTGGCTCAGGGCGAAGCATGGGGTATACCTAGATTAGTGACAGGTACCCTGTTTCATTGTGGACGGATGGCACGAGTGTTGGGTGCTGGAAAAATTAATCCCATAAGGGTTGGGACGTGCAAACTAGGATGCCAATGGGGATGGTTATTGAAGAAACCAAAGAGAATCAATGGAAGTGTTTAGTTTGAAGAAAATGATTAAGCATTACAGTAATTATCATAGAATACTCTGAGTCGGATGTGGTAGCTTCTCTTTTTCCGTTTGGTTTATCAGTGCTTTGGGCTTTGCTGTCGATAAGATTGTGAGACTTAAGATTCCACAGCGAGATCTCGGATAAGGTGGACTGGATGGAATCCAGTAGTGGTTGAGATGTGTTGGGACTCTCCCCAATAGTATTTGAGAGGACATATATGATGGAGATAATCAAGTGGTGATTGGACGGTTTATGGGACACATAGCTGGATGTTGTTCGAGTGAGTTGGGGACTGGAAATTCCAATAGTTGGAAAAGATGGATATGCTTCCAACATGGTTGCAACTTCTCTTGATTCCGAAGTCGGTGAAGGATATTATAATTTCTGCTCTGTATCAGATGATGTTAGGTTTCACTAGTACGGTGAACACGTATTGATTAGTGGACCCATGATTGGCTTTAGGTCAGTGGAAAAGAGAAGTTGTGATTAAGACAAAGAGAAGAGTGCTTGATTTCACTTTGGCGAAGGGTATTCCGAAGTCGCTGAGCGAGACTTCTCGTTTTCTGCTCTTTAGCAGATGGTGCTTGGTGCAGCAGGATGACATAGGATGAATTTTGATGTCATCGTCTTTGATCATTCTTGGTTTTTCCCTATGTGGGATGATACGAGTGATATGACAATTAAAGGGTTCAAAGAAGGTGTAAGAGCCGAAAACCTAGGTTGTGAGTCAAATTTAAATGACTCGAAGAGCAGATGGTATTTAGCGTCATCGGATGTGCCGAGTGATTGTCCGAGGTAGTGGACCCATGTTGGTGTTATGGGTCATGTTACATTGGCTAAGAGAGCTAGTAGTGACCTAACGAGGATCAAGTCGTGTAATGACGATTAAGATGATCGAGATTATTGAGATGATTGCGGCAACCGTGAGTCGAGTAAACCGAGGTCTGTTTGTTATCGGGGAGAATCATATTATAGCGACCCTGAGGTAGGACGAAATGATTATCCAACCTCTGTCTTGGATATGGGGATGAGTGTCGATTTTGAATTCATTCATTCAGATTGGAGTGCATGATCTGTCTTGGAAAGGTGGATGGATATGTGTTGGATATGTGGAGGAATATTGGTCTGTCTTGGATAGGTGGATGAGTAGGTCCTGGATATGTGAATAATTGAGACGAGGACAATACGTGGGTATCGATCAATAAGAGATGAATAGCCGATACCTCAAGTTGGATATGAGGATAGAGATTATGATGGATTGAAGTTAGCCTTGTGACAGACGGTTGAGGTCCGAGCCTTATTCGGAGTGAATATTAGTATGTGGTTGGACGTTGCCAGAGTGCAGTCCTTGAGCAGGCCGGGTATTGCCTTCATGATTGACATGATGTGGGTGCACTTTTGAGTAGTGCACATTGGACAATGGGATTGACCACAGTTAACCGGTATGTTGGGTTGAGAGTTACCAGATATGATGAATGTGTTGTCGAATGGATGGAGTCCTAGATGGACATGAGATGGTGATCGGATTGGATTCGATGGTGACGGTTCGACGAGGAAAATGGTCGGCTGTGTTCCGACATATTGAGATGTTGACTGGACGTCGAATACTATGTGCTCGAGTAAAGTGGATTGAAAGGGTTCAGTGATTATGTAAGCCGAGAACTTAGGGGCATGTGGGCTAGAGAAACCCTAGTGATTTTATATGTGACTATCCTTGCTGAGGCAAGTATTTGATGGGGTCCAGATACATCCAGGATGGGTGCGATGTCGATTGTGTATCGACAGGGTATGTGAGACGATAGTTTGGGACTCGAGATGATTTGAGATTTCACCGTAGGTCGCTGAGTGACATGAGACGCGATGTGGGGACGCGAGAATGAGTCGAGATCAAAGTGGCGCAACGGAAGCGCAGTGGAGCTAGGAGTTTCCGGCTGGTCCCAATTGATGTCGTGAACTTAGAGACTATTAGAATAAAGTTGTATCTCTATGGACAACGAGAGTCAACATGAGTATGGGAAAATGAAGTAGTTGGCTGATGTGAGTACCAAGGTCGATAAAAGCCGCAGATTTGAGTATGGCCTGCGAGGTGAGATTCATTCCATTGTGACGGTAGGATCTATCGAATGTTTACCTGGTCGAACAGCAGAGTGTCATCTTCGAATGTCGGATGAGAAGAGTTGTAAGGCCGAAAAGCCGATTTAAGGTCAGCTTCGTATAGTGACAGGCGAAATCGGCGAGTGTTGATGTCTCGAGCTTATGAGCCGACGTGTGGCTATGTCGGACGTGTACGTTTAAATGAGAGTGCCCTAGTTGGAGGCAGGATTGAATTTCCATGATTTCGTTGTGGAATTTGGTCAGTTTGAATTTCGAGGGCGACATTCTGTAAGGAGGGAAAATTGTAACGACCCGTCCCAAATTTTTGGAATTTATTAAGATTTAATTATGGATTAACGAGGCTAATCGGGGATTAGACGAGGATTATCGCACGTTCATGGTGAAATTAGGATTTTGCCCTTAGACGAGGGTAAAAAGATAACTTTTGACGCGGGAAGTCTAATACATGAGGACCGAGGACCGTTACGTAGATCAGGTCGATACGAGTTTGTAGATAGGCGGCACGTCGAATTTGAACATTCAACGAGAAAGATAAGGGTCACGGAAGATTTTGGAAACTATTTACAGTGACACAGTTTACGAGGCAAAGTTCCTTTTGTCCTATTGTGTGGGCCCAAATATTTTTGAACAGTCCCAATAGATGAGTGACAAGTGTCACTCATACATTTCCCACAAACACACATATATGCACCCACCCCTCTTCATCTTTATCTGTTCCATTCGAACCCGAAACCCACAAACACCCAACCCGCACCATCACTTCATCCCATTCCCTACTATGGTGACTGGTGGCCTGAGATTGAAACTGAGAGTGAAGGGAAGAATACGAGACGACGAAAGGACGACGGTGCACAGTGGAGGAGCCACGTCCAGGTAAAACCGAAAACCGAAAATAGGGTGAATTTTCAAAGTTGGGTTTAGAGGATTGTTGGACCATTTGTAATGATTGGCTGGTTCTTTGGATGGTTGTACGAGTCACTAGGGATCATAATCGGTGGTTAAGGACGGTGGAGCAGCCCAGACAGGAGGCTGGAAAACTTGGCGACTGTTCTTCAAATTAGAGGTAAATTTCTAGCCCGTTTTAAGTGTTTTTGAAGCCATAGATCGACTAAGGAGGATTGGACGATCACACTGAAAGGAACAGCTTCAAGAATGGTAGTTGTAGCTGGAAGAACGGACAGGGGTGATGATGACATCATCGATGATGTCAGCGTTGACTTTGCTGATGTCAACGTTGACTAGCCACTTTGACTCATGCATGGGCATACATTTCAAGGTGGGACCAGAACCATTTCAAAAGTTTCGATGATACAAATCCAATGGTGGTAGTTTCGAGTCGATCGAAGATCGTTAGGTTGGTCAATTTGAGGTTTAAAACCTAGGGAAGGGTGTTTGGGACAAGTTGACTTTTCCGAGAATGTTGGGGTTTCTTGATATAGACTTGTCTAGGCTGGTAGTAACCTTTGAGTATGTTTTGGATAGGTCTGGATGACTCGGAGAGGTCGGATTAGCTCGGAGAGGCTTATGACGGGCATATCGAGGCACAACTTAGACGGTCTCTGAGTGGACTTCGTTTTATGAATTTGATGCATGCATAAATGTTTTATATGTGTTTATTAACATGACTTTATATGCCATGAGTACATGTGATTTTAATATGAATTGTTTGGCATTTTCGGAGGAAAATGCGTTATTGCATGTAGTTCAAGATTTTTATTTTGTATGATGTTTGGGTTTCAACTGAGTGTACTACGTGCTTGTGTTTTATGTGATTCCGAGGGTTTCACGGAGAGACGTGAAATCGAGGGACTAATTACAGTTTTGGAGGATTTCACAGAGATGCGTGAAATTGAGATTCGAGCACGAGTCCCAGTTGAAAGATAATTTGAAAGTATTTTAGAAATGAGAGCTAATTTTCAGCTTTGGAAATATCTTTAGGGCGTATGACCCTGTTGATTTGAGGTTTGACTTAGAGTATAGTAAAACGTGAGATAATTTCGGGTTGTGACCCAATTATGAGTTTTATGAAAGATATTTTGGGCATGAGACCTAGTTGTGGAGTTAATTGGATTCGAGGAATCCTGGGATATGAAGTGTCGTTGGACACTGGATTTTCAGGCTATGACCCATTTGGTGATGTTCTGTGTTTGAGGTCCTATTGATGATGGCATTCGGGTTTGAGTCTCGGATGATATGACGCTCGCCGTCGGACTGCAGATGTGTTCCTTCCGGAGAGGTTACGATGTACTGCCTATTGTCGCAGCCGCGAGAAGCAATGAATGAGGGAGGCTCAACTAAGGAGTGCTGATATTAGTCTCTGAGATCAATCGGTGATGTGTTCACGATGATCTAGAGAGGTTCGCAATGAGTGATGTGTTCACGGCGACATGCTGGGATTATAATCGGTCCTGAACTATTTGCACATGTGCTAGGGTTAGAATCATGACTGACATTGGGATGAGTTCCCATGGGATGTGTTCCCACGTGTTCTATGGTTTGGACCGAGGTTCTGGTTGTGTTTTTTGTTTGGGCTAAGACTCGTACTTGTTTTCCATGATCTGGTTTTAGGCTGGGGCCCTATATGATTCAGTTTTGGGCTGAGACCCTACTGAGATGATTTCTTTGATTAAGAAGCATTTTTCATTGTGTTTTAATTTGGGAAGCAATACGTCTTTCTTCCTAGAAAGTATTTGAAATAATTGTTTTATGATGCATGCATGCTTTTACGTGGAGGGTATAAATGTCATTTCGATATAAATGATTTTTACTAAAGTGTTGTTTCGTCCACTCATAGCTTTTATGGTTTTTAATACCTTTCAGGTTGATCACGGATGCTGGCTGTATCAGAGATCGAGGCATCACATGCCACCGCCGATCCTGGCATGCTCTAATGGACCTTAAACGGGTGATGAGTTTATCCCTGATCTGACACGCAGTGTCTGGCAGGAGCAGGCACGTCGCACGATAATTTAAAAGGATCGGGACGGGTCTTATCAGCCATAGTGTTACTTGTGGACTAGGTCCCAATATGATGACTTGTTAGAGTTGAGACCGTTAGACGGTCAGGCTGAATGTACTACAGGGAGTAGTCGAGGTATTGGCTGAGTTGGACAAGTTACCAGGGGAGTGGTACTTGTGGATCGGATCCCGGGGTAGATCGATTAGTGGATTATACGTGTTGAGCGGATGGTACATGCAGTGAGTTATCTGCACTCATGTGAAGTCTCGATAGTCGAGTGTTTCTTAGATTGGTCTGCACGAGGTTCGTGGCAAACAATGTTATTAGCGAACACGGATGAGACTATCGAGAGTTAGGCGATGTTCGAGGAACGTTCTTATGTTATTTTTGCCCAGTCATATCGAGATACGAGAGAGGAGGAGTTCCTTCCGAGATGAGTGGAAGGGTACAATCTCCTGCTCATGTCAAAGATTTGATGGTAGCTCAGTACGAGCAGTGGGTTGTGACCTTGTCATGGTATGCTCATGTTTCAGTGACGTCTAAGACGATGAGGATTCGTCAGTCGTGTCGGGTCACCGAGAGGTGAGGTTCTGGCATTTGGTGTAGAGGTATATGATTTTTGCTCGGTATGAGTAGAGATTTGGGGTTTTTTCTCGGTTCGCACTGTGTGCAACGATGATAGGAGATGATGAGCTTTGATCGGTGATGATTGTGTCAAGATGAGTTAACGGAATCTCAGTAGTGAGCAAGATGACTGAGATGAGTTGGATGGAATCCAACGACGACCGAGATGAGTTAACGGAATACAACAGCGATCGGATGATTCCGGATGACGCTGAGTTCGTCAAGAGGACGTTATTACCATTTTCGTGTTGTGATCATTGGAGGCCGAGATGATACGACATGGTTGAGAGCTTTGAGAGCTCAGTTACAGGATTTAGTGGAATTTGGGTTCCCAACCCAGTGTTCTTTTTTTATGTTCGATGGAACTTCGAGAGTTAGATATGACAAGGCAGCTAGAAAATGTAAATATACTTCCTTGTCTTGGAAGTTCCTAGTGAACTTCTCATCACTCATGGATGTATAAGCTTGTAAAAGTTGAGCTGATTTAAGGAGTGATAAGACCGTGGGAAGAGCACTACAGTAGCTATCAACAGATAATATGGGTTAGTTAGAAGGCCTTATCAAGAAGCGGAAACAACTTCTAGGTTTGGGTTTAAAAAGGGTGTAAGAACTTAATACCCAAGTTGTGGACCAAATTTGAATAAATTGAAAAATGGAAGGTGACACCATCACCTGACGTGATGAGTGAGCACCAAATTTTAAGGACCCGTGTTGGTGTTGAGGGTTATGTCACGTTGGCTGAGAGAGCTAGTATGGATCCACCGAGGGTCGAGATGGATATGAAATGAAAGGGACGAGATGAAGATGGATAGAGGTGTAGAGGATTGTGTTGGCCGGTGATTGAGAGGATTAAAATAGATGTTGATCGTTGTGATTAATGATCGAGATGTGTATAGATGGTTGTGGATCGATACGATTGAGGATCGCAGATTGAGATGATCGAGAAGATAGAGATAGGAGTCAGTCAGACTGGATGAGTGTCATTGAGTGTCGGGTAGAGGTTATCCCTGTAATTGTAGTCTGTTCATGGGATTGACTCAGAAAGGAGTTAGTCTGATATGAGATGATAAATTGAGTGAGCAGAATGTGGACCACCGCTCTAGGTTGACTATTTCATACATCAGTGGGAGTTTTGCCACGATGGGCGGTTAGGCATGAGAGTTGGACCCACTATCTCCCCAAGAGATGTACAAGATCTTAGATGACAGGACCCATCCCCAATCCCCTGGGATTAAGGGCTAAGTCCTGCTCCCGTCTAACTTACGTATGACACGAAGGGCTAAACCGACGTCCAACTTCCATTGTGACACGTAAGTCGGACAAGGGATTCTTGATCCGACCGTCCAAAAAGCATCCGGGACTTCCTAGAGTACGCAGAATCTACGATGGATCGCACATGTGATGTCTCCGTCTCTCTCGACTAATAGCCCGCATCGCGACAAACCTAGAGGGTATCAAAAACACGAAAAGGTTGTGAGTGGACAAAAATAAATAATAATTCATAAAACAGTTATCAGAAAACACAATTACATTTATACCCTCCATTTAAAAAACCAATGCATGCATATCAAACCATTCCATAAAACCATTCTATATTCATGTGATTCAAACCGTTTAAGAAAAACCGACACTCATTTTCCTTTTCTCAAATCCCTGGCCTCAGCCCAAAACCATCAAATTCCGTTCATCCGGGTCATTGCCCAAAAACATCGGAAAACCATTATTATCAAGTCTCAGTGAAATCCAAAACACATTTGAAACCACATTTCCTCCATCAGCAACCTGTTGGATCTATCCGAGTCTTTAAACTCCCAAGTCTTTAAACTCAATCCAGGCCTCAATATAATCCGAGTCTTTAAACTCAATAGGCATACGAGAGAAATATCAATATCCGAGTCTTTAAACTCCTGAGTCTTTAAACTCAATCGCGATCTTTAAACCCAATCTGGGCATGCCCCGTCATAATCATATCCGGGTCTTTAAACCCAAATAACCGGATTCAGCAAATCCAATCCAAAAAACCATTTTCCATTTCCGAATCCGAATCCGCCAATCTCATCAGGATCCCCAATCCAAACCCAGTATCATATTCATCATCCATTTCCAAATCCGAGTCCAAATCCATTTCCACTTTCAAGTTCCAAACCGAATCCAAAATCGTCATCCTGGAATACGATTCCAAAACCCGAAATCACGTTTCTCAAAACGATTTTCTGAACTGGGCTTCAAGCCCGAAATCACTTTTCCAAAATCCATTGTAAATCATTGAAATCAAATCATATTTCAAATCCCGAAATCAAATCATTAAACCATGATCAAATCACAGCATAATCAAAATCTCGTAAAACGTGGCACTTCCACAAATATCTCAAAAATCGTGCAAAACCGTAAATCATCAAGATAATAATAAAAATCATAGAATCATTTATAGAAAACATATAAAAACATATATGCATGCATCATAAGTTAGAAAACAAGTCCACTCACAGACCATTTCGCTGCTGCCTCGATACGCGTTGCACCTGCGTCGTTCTCGGCCAATCCACTATCACCGGCTTCCCTGAACCTGTCCAAATCTCATAATGAGGTCACTAACTACTTCATCAAGCTTGTACTAAAGCCCCGTAATTTTCTCGATTTTTTAACTATTTTTAATTGAGCCCTAAAACCTTCGGACATCCCAAAACATATCAAGACGATGTCCGATTGACTCAAAACCAGTGCCAAAATATTCCTTACATCGAACACTTTAAAAGTCATGTTGGAAATTTTCCCAAAAGGGGCCCCACGCGTCCTCACGCGCCGCCCAAAGGGGCTGCGCGTGGGAGCCACGCACCCACTGTTCATCATCTTCAACCCACTCTCAATCCAGTTCAAGCCCGGTTCAGACCGGCCTCTGCAACTCGAACCGGCGCGTGGCCAGTTTTCGTCCAATCCTCAACCATTTTTACTCCTTTCAATCCCATTAGCTTCGTCCTACACTAAGCACTCGATCTAACTAGTTAAATCGAGAAATAAAGTACGGGATCTTACCTCCCAAGCAACCTGCAAAACTCGAAAGCTCCCCCTATATGTTTGCTCTGATTTCAGCCCCTTCCAGACCCTGTTTTTTATTCCCATTCATCCCCTGGTAGTATGAGAGTAAGTTCCAATCATCAAACCCGAGTAACTGTCACAAAATCATAAAACACCATTTTTGAAGGAAAACATTACCCATCTTCGGTTTCCCAGCCACCGTCCACGGAAATCCACCCGTTCAAGTTCATTCAATTCCCAGACACCTCAGAATCATGATTTATTAATCAATTAGGCTCAATAACCCTTCAATTCGACTTTCATATTTGAAACTCAAATAGGGGATTCACGGGTTTTTTACCTCTGTTCATCCACCACCGTGCACGACGGTGCTTGGTAGCAGCACCACCATACTCCCCACCATCTGCTCTGTCAATCTCCTTCACACATCACAGGTTAAGGATGAATGATTTTCTCATAGTTCACTCTCTCATCCTCTGTTTTTCTACAGTTTTTCTCTAAACCGTGCTCAATTTGTAAAACCAGTGAGGCGGTTTCAAAGGTTCTACAGCCATCCAGAGGGGAAGACATGTTAACAATCAGGTGGTCACCTTCTCCAAAGCAGCCAAGTGTCCTACTGACATTGGGCACAGATCCCTAGGCCAACATGATGACCAAAATGCCCTTTATTACATAATTAATTTTTTTGCCCCTCCAGTTCCTAGACCCATAACTCAGTCGTCCAAACTCCAATGACCGTGGTGCCGCCTGTCATTGTACTCAGGGAATCGAGACCCATCTAACGATCCTCGAAGTTCATGAAAATTCCATGTCGTATGAAAAATCAACAATTTGCCCCTTTTTAACCAAATTACTGAATTGCCCTTTAACTTCCGAACATCATAACTTCCTCCTTAGATGTCAGAATCGGACGTGCCACCTGTCTATGAACTCGTGACGTCCCGAACTACGTCACGATCATCGGTCAAAGTCCATTTGACCGCCCGAACGAAAATTCAACATTTTTGCCCGTTCTAGGGGCAAAACCGTCATTTCGCACCGTCTGTCCGAAATCACCCAACTAATCACTAATTAACTTCAATAATCTGTCATTAAGCACTAATCTAATCCTGATTTCTAGGATGGGCTGTTACATTAGAGATCACAGAGCCTTATGTGTTGGTACTCCCCTCAGAATGGAACTCGAGACAAAGGAAACGGCTGGAGCTGATTGACAGAGGTTGATAATACATTAAGTATCATTCGGGAAAGGATGAGTCTAGATGTCGATGCCTCGAGTATGATTTTGTAGGCTCATTAGCTCTTATGTGTACGATTCATCTACCTTCGTTATTGGATGATGACCATGGAGTGATATCAGACAGTGTTCTAGTGAAACACATAAGCTGGACTAGTGGTTGCAGCATACCTAAGGATCCAACCTTTTGCATCATCAGGATAGGGGTCAAGGTTTGGATGGGTACTTCTTGGGGAATGTAAGCTATTGGATTTGAAGTTCTCGATGAGCATGTGTTGGGACACATCTCGAGTGTTGGTCTGGTGACCAGGAAAACTCAAAGAGGATGTTGAGTATCGTGTATGATCTATCCAGAGTAGAGATCAGACAGACCGGTTCCCGTGTTGGATCATGATTGGCATAGTGGCCATATTATAGACAGATTAGATTCAAGATGAATGTGGTATGCATGGATTGGATTATGGATATTAGTACGTAGCTCGGACGTTGCGTGAGTGCAGTCCTTGAGCAGGCCTGAGAATGCCTATGTGATTAATGTGATGTAGATGCACCTGAGAATAGTGCATGATGGACATCAGGATTTCTGAGTATTGATCATTTGATTGATGTGGTATGATCGTCAGATTGAGTCCGAGGTGGACATGAGATGGTAATCGAACGGGGTCCGATGTCGATTGTACATTGAGTACGAGGACTGAACATCAAATAGTGGGCGCTAGTGTAGAGTGACTTGAGAGGGTTTAGTGATTGTGTGAGCATGGAGCTCAAGGCCATGTAGGCCAGAGGAACCCTAGCATATCTGAAATGTGATTATCTCTACTAGAGCAAGTATTCAATGGGGTCCAGTTATACTCAAGATGAGTAAGATAACAGTTGGGACTCAATAGGAGTCAAGATCACAGCGTTGGTCGCTGAGTGACACGAGGTAATTTGTTGGGACTCGAGAGGGAGTCGAGTGTGTCGTTAGTGACTCAAGTAGTCACAGTAGAGCCGTGAGTTATCGGTTAGACACGATGGTGCGTCGTGAATGTGTTGGACTTTGGAAATTGTCTGGTGAGACAGAGACTTGTGATGCTCCTACTAAGCGAGATTGTCAGTTTAGTATCAGAGATTGAGTATTGAGCATGATTGACATATTAAATGCTGAGTAGATGTCAGTTTGGTATCAGATTGGATTCTGAGTACACCTGCGTAGGTGATAGGTGAGATCGACGAGTGTCGATTTCTTGTTTGAGACTTTAGATTGAGTGTTGGGATTTTTTATGACAGTAGGTCACTCTTTTGTGGATACGGTCACAGAGGGTGAGCTGAGTTTCAGTATTGACTGTTGGATTATGGTAGACGTCCAGTGATGCTAGTTTCTATCGAGTACTATGGCTAGTTGTTGGACGTGTTCGAACTAACGTGGAAGCTTCGGACTGGAAGCAGGATTGGAATTTCGCAGTTTTGGTGCGGATTGGAGTCGGTTTGAATTTTGAGGATGAAATTATTTAAGGGGGGAGATTGTAGGGACTCGTCCCAAACCTACGGGATTAATTAAGGATTAATAACGAATTAGCAAGGATTATCGGACGATCGGGGTAAAATGACAATTTTGTCCCTAAAAAGGCTAAAATATTAACTTTTGACTCGGGAGGTCACGTGGACCAAGGATCGTTACATAGATCGAGATGATACGAGTCTGTAGATAGGCGACACGTCGAAATCGGACATCATATGGAAAAGTTACCAGTCACGGAAGGTTCTGAGAACTATTCATGGTTGCATGAAAAGCGAGACAGTTGACTTTTGGTTTGTCCTTAGTGGGCCCAAAAGATCTGGCACAGACCAATAGATGAGTGACAAGTACCCACCAGAGATAGTTGACTTTTGGTTTCCCCAGTCCCTTTCATTTGTTCATCCAACCCGTACCCACCCCCAAACCCTCATCTTTTTCATGTTTTCTGCTTGAGAGGGATGGAATGAGAGGGTGAGACTAAAAGACGGACCAGGACGGTGGCAGGGACGGCGAAGCTGCGTGGTGGCTGTAAACCCAAGTAAAACCCAAACCCATTTTGGGCTTGGATTAGATTTTGATTTTCCCACGTTTGGGATATGTTTTAATGCCCTGGTTTTGTTTTCTGAGTTTGGATGAGTGCATAGGATCAAAAATGGACGAAAATGATGGTTGGACAGGCCTAGGTTCGAGTTGGAAACGGGACCCGTGAACATCGATCTTGGCTCAAGGTTTTCAGGTTGGTTTTCTCACTTTTAACACCGTAGATTGATTTATGGGAGTGAGACGAGTGTTTAGGAAGAAAAACAGTGAGGAATGGTGACTGGACGACCAAGATACGGCCAGGTCAGGTTCGCTGGTCAAATCGACCCATTAGAGATGTTCGAGTCGACCCGGCCAAAGGTTGACGATGATGGCATGGCAGTCCACGTCATCATATGACAAACCTATCAGGCCACGTGGCCAATCAGGTGGTGCCACCTGGTGAGTTGTAAAAAGCTGTCAAGTCTAGTTAGCAGCTGACGTGCTAGGTCCACGTCAGCCATGTCATACCACATAGACCAGTGGGGTGGTGCCATGTGGAAACATGTCAGAGGGTGTCAGATGATGTGGTAGATGACGTGGTAGGTCCATGTTAGCGTTGTTAGACCATGTGGACCAACGAGGTGGTGCCACGTGGCAGGGTGTCAAGTTGTCAGTGAAACGTGTCAGTAATGATGTCAATAGATGATGTCATCACGTGATGTGGTAATGTCAGAGGGTGACACATGGCACTAATTAGGGCATATACATGGCAGGTTTTCAGACCTGTCAGCATGACATCAGCGTTGACCGTTGACCAATGTTGACCGAAACTTTGACCCAAGCATGGGGGCTCGTGGGCATGAATTTTGAGGTCAACTCGATCTTGTTTGAAAGATTTTGACGATCTGAATCTAATGGTTTTGTTTTCTGGTTGATCGGAGTTCATTTGATAGATCATTTAGAGGTTTTTAGCCTCGGGAAGAGTGTTCGGGACACATTAACCGTTCTGGGATTTGTGAGGGTTTATGATTAGGACTTGTATTGATGGATAGTGACCTTTAAGTATGATTGGAACAAGTCCGGATGTCCCAGAGATTTTGGATTAGCCCTGGAGTGGCTTATGGCGCAGATTGCAGGCGCAGAGCACGAACGAACTGTGAGTGGACTATGTTTTATGAAATATGATGCATTCATAACTATTTTATATGTCTTATGAACATGATTTGAGATTCCTTGAGTGCATATGATTTAAATATGTTTTATATTGCATTTTCTACGATATTACACGTAGTTCGAGATTTATGTGTTATATAATATTTGGGCTTAGGCCAAGTATACTTCGTGCATGTGATTATATGATTTGACGATTTCATAGAGAGGCGTGAATCGAGGATTTGATTTACAGATTTGAAGAATTTCACGAAGATGCGTTAAATCAAGATTTGGGCATGAGTCCCAGTTTGAAATCCGCTTTGATTATTAGGATTTGGAAAATGATTTGAACAATGAAATGGTTTTCGAATTTAGAAATATCTTTCGGGCTTATGACCCAGTTGATTTATGGTTTGACTTAGAGTATAGTCAAACGTGAGATATATCGGGCTCTGACCCATTTATGAGATTTATGAAAAATATTTTGGGCATGAGACCCAGTTGTGGATTTGATAGGATTCGAGGAATCCTGGTTTTATGAAGTGTTGATAGACACTATTTTTACGATGGTTTTGTGGAAACTAATTTGATGAGTTATAGCCCGGCGTAGACCCTATTAAATTTTTCCACAGTTTTCAAAATGATGATTATGATTTGAGTTTAAAGACTCAAATAGGGCCTCAGGTTGTGAATATGTTTCCCCAGAGAGCACCCTGAAGATAATGCTCGCCTCCGAGGTACGAAGAGGTCACGATGCGCATGCTGTCGAGCAATTGAGAGAGGTGGCAGCTGAGGGAGGCTCAACTCAGGAGTGCGGTATATGAGATCAATCGATGATATGTTCATGACGATCTGGAGATTGTCGGCCGATGATGTCTTCACGGCGACATACTCAGGATCAGAGCAGTCCTTGAGCTTATGGGCACGTGTTGCTAGAATTGGAATCGTAACTAATAATGATGGGCTAAGATCCCACATGGTTTGATATTTGGGTTGAGGCCCACGTGATTTGTTTTGGGCTGAGACCATGTATGATTTGGTTTTGGGATGAATCCGTATTGAGGAAATGGCTTTGATTGAGAAGCATTTTTCCCTGGATTTGATTTGAAAAGCAATACGACTTGCTTTTGAGAAACATATTTGAAATACTTGTTTTCTGATGCATACATGTTTTTATATGAAGGGTATAAATGTATTTTCGATAAACTATTTTTATAACTAATTGTTTTTGTCCACTCACAATTTTTATGGTTTTGATATCTTTCAGGTTGATCGCGGATGCGGGCTGTCGTAGAAACCGAGACATCACATGCCGCTGCGAACAATTGGAAATCACTGCGCACTCTAGTAACCCCAAACGGGTTACAGTTTCATCCCTGGTCTAGCACGTGGTGTCAGACGGGAGCATGGTATATCCCATGATAATCCAGCAAGACTGGGATGGGTCGTGTCACAAAATCTCATAAGTATATATTTCGGTAATTCCATTAAGTCATCATAATTCATTAACGCATAAAAAACTTACTATCATATTATCCAAGTGAGAAATTTATTGATGATACAAGATTCACAATTCAAGAATCTAACATACTCAATAGTCTGGCTCTGATACCATTTTGACAGGATCCGTCCTTAATTCCATGGAAGTGGGGTCGGACTTGCTCCTATCTGGAAACTCTCGTCAAATAAGGGATCTTACCAATTAATCATATTCATAACTTAATAATTTAACAAAAATAAATTCACCCTTGCGGGGCTACCCCCCACATCTGACCCACTAACCCCGTCAAGTATGAAAACCATCTAACCCAACTTTATCTAACACTTGATGCCACTATTATAATTATCATTTTAATTTATTAATTTACTAAGAACATTAAAATCAATTCTCTAGTTTCCTATCAAAATTTCCATATCCTCATTTGAATCCAATTTACTTATTCATTAATTATTTATAATCTATCTCCTTAATATTCATTATTCAACCAAAACCAAATTATCACATTAACCCTTGAATTATTAATAAGTTTGAGAACATAACCTTTCTTATGAATGTATGATCATGTTTTCTTAAACCACTAATTGTAGGCATACCCCTTTATATTAATCACACCCTTATCACCATCATCATATCTATTATCAAACACCATAGGTCCATAGTACAAACATAATTAAGGGGCAATTAAAGACATAATTAAAGAATAATTAATTTATAAACAAAACACATTAGATATACTGAACTATGCCCAAACAGTGTCCAATAATTCCAAAAATTATATAGTTAAACTCGGAAAATTAAAAGAAATATATTTCATGTTGACCGGACCACCCAGCACGGCCGCACGTCCCACCACGCGCCGGCCAAAGCCCATGCACGTGGGCTTCATGCGCGGAGGTATTTTTCATCATCGTCTAACTTTTGTCAGCCCGTTTTGCTGGTTTTCGGGTCCCCCAACCCAACAACCCGATCTGGTTCTCACACACGCGTTTCACGTCTGTTTGTCATGTTCTAATAGCCTAAACTTAACTACTCAAGCTTAGTAATCGATCTATGAACTCAGAAGCAAGATTTATTACCTCAAACGTCCAATTCGAGCTTCGACCTTCTCGGCCATGGCCTCCAGGGCTTGTCCAGGGAATTCTCCGCATTCAAAGCCCATTGTCTCATCTCTGTGATATCGTATGAACTCCAGGAAGCCATTGGGACAACTCAATCTTGACTTTATGCCTTAGAATGAAAAACCCAAAGAAGATCCCCACTGGTCCATGTCTTTGTTCACGTCTCCACGCTCTCTTCTCACCATTTTCCTTCTCTTTCTCAGCCTAGGTTCACTCTCACTATTTCCTGAATTATTTTCTGGACTTCCCTCTCTTCTCTCTCACGTTTTCTTTCTTTCTTGCTTTTTCTCCTATTTTCAACCTACCATGCCCGAACATCCGAACACACTTGTACACACATATATAATTTATGTATACCGATGGAGGAATTGGGGGGAAATGGGAGAATTTTATAGATTAAAACATATGAATCAAATTCCAAAATTCAAATTACCATTTTACCCTTTATCACATAAATGACCAAAATGCCCTTAGGAGTTTTTGACTTGTAACGCCCTCATACGTTCACCGATTTTGGCGTACCGCCTGTCTACAAACTCAGCGTCCTTATACCTTCACAACAGTCTTCCCAATATTCTTAAAAGAGGTCCACAACAAAAGTCAACATTTTGACCTCTAGGGTCATAATGGTCATTTTCTATTTCTCGAATGTTCAAGGTGGTACATTGTGTCCCCACTTTATGCTTCCACTATGGGGTAAAATGTAATGGGTTTTGATTGGTTATATTTTACTCGACCCTTATAAAATGCATCATTTTATTTAATTGGTTTTCATCATCTGGACGTCATCGTCCGGATGTCGGCTAGCACGCCTTGATCTACGTGCCCTAAGTGGACTTTTTGGGTCAAGATGTGTCATATAGGCTATAAATGAGTGAATCAAATAACAAAAGTATAAAAATTAAAAGCAAATTAATGTGGTTTACTTCAATATGATAATTAACATTGCTACCATAATCCTTCGCATATATTCTTCACAGCTAAAACAACCAATGGTTGAAAGCACAACAGTGGCCCCAAGAAGTACTTCATCCCAGTTTACATAGAAAAAGTTTCCTGCATTAGACATATTACTTAAATTTCTGGGCATATCGTATCAAAATAGCAAAACCGTCTCATTTCATATCATACCAAATCGAAAAAAAAAAGCCCGAATAATAAAACTGAATAGATTATTGGTACGTGATCGGTTTTGGTGTTGGAAAATACCATCTCGTATCGAACCGAACCAATTTTGAATTTTTTTTATAATTAAAAAATCCAAAAAATAACCCTAATAACTATAGGACTCAACTTACAATTTACAAACCAAGATAGAGTTTGAAGTATGGTAGGAGGAGAAGATGAACCGTAACTAGAGCCAAAATCAAAACCAGCAATCGAGTGAAGGCAAGCACGACGATGATGCAACTCTCACCAAATTCCTTGTTTCCTTGATGGACTACACCCCCACTATACCTGACGAGCTCGTGGAGCATTACTTGGACAAAAGCGGGTTCCAATGTCCTGATGTACGATTAATTAGGCTAGTAGATGTTACCACGCAAAAGTTTGTGTCTGAGGCCGTAACTGATGCTCTTTAGCAATGTAAAGCTAGACAAGCTTTTGTAGTCAAAGACAAAAAGGGCAATACAAAAGGATAAGCGCCTAATATTGACGATGGAAGACCTCTTAAGAGCGTTGCATGAGTACGGAGTTAATGTGAAGCACCAAGAGTATTTGCTGACAGCTCTTCAACTGGGATGGATCCTGCATCAAGAGAAGAACGATTTAGATCGATTTAATGTCATTCCATTTTCAATCTTTGTGGTTATAACAATAATGCTAGATTACTAGGTGATGCTTAATCATTATTTCTTCTGATTTATGTGCTTTCAATTTATTCTAGACTGAAGTTATTTTTTTAATAAATTTTGGCTCAATTTTTTGTTGAGCAATTTTGACTCAAAATCGAAGTCGTTTCGAACTCAATTTGTATGGTACGAGCCGGTATCAATTTCAAATTTTGGAATACCGAACCGTACCAAACTGGTTAAAATTAATTTATACAGTTCGATATCACCTACATACCAACCGTGCCCAGGGTTAGTCCTATTAATCGGTTTTTCGGTTCGATTTTTTACCGAAACCAAAACCGAACCGGTTGGAGAATCGGTTTTGATTCGGTTCGATTTTTCCTCAAAAAACTGACTAACCCGAAACTGAAATATTCGGTTTGATTTCAAGTAAAACTGGTTTTTTTCAATTCAAATCGTGGTGAACCGGTTTGATAGAATCGGTTCGGTTTTCTCTAAAAATCGTTTTTTTTTTTTTTTTTGTACTTTTTGCAATAATCAATATTTAATAATAACCCAACTATTTGTTCCAAATCGTAAATTCTGAAGATGCATGCACGTCCAAGAGGAAATCGGCAACAGAATGAAGCATTTGGCACTCAAAAGTAAAGGGTTTTCTCAAGTTATAACAATTATACATAAAGCAAATGGAAATCCCCAAAGCAAAACCCAAACGGATAAAGAATGAAAAAATGGGGGTTTGTTACCTTCGCAAGATTTACATAGAAAAAAAGGGGCTTTTTGGTGTTGGAGACTTGGATGCGATTCCTCTTGTTGTGTGCAGCGTCTATGATTTGCATGTTGTTCACTTCCTTTGTCAGACCCTCCATTCTCTCTTCTTATTTTGCTTCTGATTCTTTCTTCTTGTAGATTATACGTGACAAAACAAGCAAAAGATCTGATAGAGCACAGAATTTATACCCAAGAGGATAAACATTTCCATGGAGGGGAAAAACGGCGGAGGAACCAAATTTATCCAACTGGGCCGACTTGGCGTTGGTGTGGGGCTGATTGGCTGCGGAGAAACAACCGGGGACGAATGCAGACAAACCCAGAATGAAGAAGGCCGTCAATGCAAATGGTTTGAACGCTCTAATTCACCACCCATCAATACCTGTGAGTGGCACTCCCTCTTTCTCAATCGGTTGAATTTTCCTTTGGATTCAAAGAATTGCTGCTGCAAATGAAGAACAAATGAAAAAGGCAAGTAGACTTTGAGGGCTTCAACTTCAACTCTTCTCTCGTAGTATACAAACTTGTAGTTGTTGGGCTCTGTAGAGAGAGAAGATGAGATAGAGGGTTTTTAACTTTTTGTTACTCTAGTTGAGAATTGAGACGGGAGAGGCGGAATGAAGGGAAGGGAGGGGAGAATAAGTAGATGTGATGATATAAAATTAAATTAGGGTTAGTGGGCAAGAGAACAATAGTTTTATTTTAGGGGTTAGTAATTTGATTCGGTTCGATTCGGTTCGGTTCAATTCGGTTTGATTTGGTTCGATTTTCAATCACCAAAAACAAAAATCGAACCGATTTTAGTTTGAGTTTTTAGTTCGATTACGGTTTTATTTCGGTTTAATTTTTTTTAGATACAGTGCGGTTCGATTTTCAAAGAATTCTAAAGTACTAAATCTAACATTCGAAAAACAACTTCTTCTCATACCCTCCGATCACAACCCTATCAGACATATTAATTCAAATTTCTTTGAATAAAACTGTGCATATATGTAATCAATTCTAACCAGCACATTATTAATTTACATACTAACATGTTTACATGCATCAAATTTTTTCTTTAATTAATCCTAAACTTATCCTCAAGAAGCAGCAAAACTAACCTTTCATCAAAATTTAATTTGGAGGAGTTTTCAAAGAACAATTTTACTGCTCAATCCATGAATCCAATACTCAATTGACAAAACCCCAAAAAAAAAAATTGATAAAAGCTTACTAAAACATAAATTAACTAAAACTCAAAACTTACCCTGAAAATTCCTCAAAGTTCTTCAAATGCTCAACAGCTTATTGGTTAGAAACATGCAAGACAATCAAGTCCTAATCTTTAAACTGAACTTTAAACTAATTTCTATAAAATCCATCCTAAAAAACTAACTGAATCATGACCTAGAACAACCCAACTTACTCTGCAAATGTCTCCAAATTTTGCTTCTTTCACCGATGATGGCGCATGGAAAAAAAAATTAAGAAAATCAAAGAGAATAAATCAAGGTAAATCTGATTGAAGTCATCATGCGTCGTCTCCAACTTCGGGACAACCCAGAACCCGATTAGGGACCACGGCTTGAAAGCTTCATTTGTGATGGGAGACAGTCTGTGAAGGCGATGATGAATACGGTGATGATAGTTAGATTAAGATGGTCATGAACAAGATGAACTGCTGATGAGGGCTGGATAATCTTTTCATTGTTCACAAAGAAGGAAAAGAAAGAAAACAGGGGAGGAAATGGAAGCTCACTGTTGATGAACAGTGGTAAAACTCAGCCACTTTGGTATATAGTGAACTTGGTAGCCTCGATAAA
Organism: Prinsepia uniflora; assembly: GCA_032719365.1. Classification (NCBI taxonomy): domain Eukaryota; kingdom Viridiplantae; phylum Streptophyta; class Magnoliopsida; order Rosales; family Rosaceae; genus Prinsepia; species Prinsepia uniflora. The sequence continues at coordinate 58,889,966 of CM064862.1, forward strand.
AGAATATCCCGTTCGAAAGTGCCATGTAGCCCTCATGGTTGTATGCTACTTACTACTCTCACAAGACTCATGGACACGGTTATTGTAAACCTTAAAAAGCCACTATGTAAAAGGGCCTACAAGTGTATCAAAATCCCACTACGAACAGACGAAAAAGTCAAACGATCACAAATTACCAAAAACACATAATTACGACACTCGCACAGAATTATGCATAAATCCTCACGGGTAAATTTCACCTACAATAAAACCACATCAACAGTATCATCGCGTGCCTCATATCGACTTCGAACCCAAGAAATGTTCACCTCCCAACATATATATGCCCAAACAGGCCAATTATTAAAAATATAAGTCGGTCAATAACACCAGTAAAAACTACCAGTCTTAACTCTGGACAAAGTGGATAAAGCATCTCCTTGCTACTCTTCAACATTATCTTTTCAACTTGAGTCTGGGGAACCATCGCCATAAGAAACCAGGCCCTTCTTCACACCCGGGCTTCCTGATGATGATCGAGACCTGCTTCTGCTTTTGCCTGTCCGGATTGGAGATCTGGAATCCAGAGAGGACCTTGATTCTGATGGGCTCCTGCTTCTAGAAGGTGATCTGCCCTTCTCAACCCGAGGAGAGCCACGTGCCCTCACCAAATCCACTGGAGAATGACTACGACTCCGGATGGGACTACGGCTATGACTATAGCGTCGGCGGTAACGTGGACTACGCGATACAGGAGTCCTGCTTCTTCTGCCTCTGTATCTGCAGATAAATAAATGAAGTATCACAAACAAAGCAATAAAGGAAAAACACAAGTAACCTGGCATGAAGGGAAATGCATGGTCATTGGCCAATTACCAAGAAGTCGCATTACGCAGGCAAAGCATGTTTCCCATTTTACTTTCTGAAAATCTTATAAGACCACCAAATGGGTCTCTAGATATATTCATCACTGGCTAACTCAAAATATAGAACTCTAGTGAAGCACAATAGATGAATCACAAACATATTAGAGGTAGATCGCAAACCTAGGCGGGGTTCTCCTTGGTGGGCTTCTATAGCGCCTCGGAGAGTACATGGACCTTCTGTAACTTGAGTATCTAGAAACAGTACGAAATAAAGGTGACAATTAATCACCAAATGATCCCATGATCTACATTGCATAACATGGTAAAAGTATTTACAAAAAATGATCCTAAACATTACCTGTCACGATCACTTCGACCACCACCATAACGGTAAGATCTCACAGGAGATACAGAAGGGGTTCTGTACCTCCGTGCATAAGAGTACCGCTGACTGAAACCCCGCCCTCTTCTAATACGCTTCGGTGAGCCATCAGGTGAAACACTTCTTGACAAGCTCCTACGCCGATCTGCTGATGGAGGTGATCTTACCCTGCGCACAGCTGGGCTAGGACTCTTTGAATAGCTACGACGATTATTCCAGCTGGGGGCCCTGATCGGACTGCGGCTAGGGGTCATCCTAGAAGGAACTCTAGCTGAGCTTCTGCTTGCACTCCTTCGAGACGATCTAACCGGGCTTCTACTTGCACTCCTTCGTGACGATCTAACTGGGCTTCTGCTTGCACTCCTTCGAGACAATCTAACTGGGCTTCCGCTTCTTGAAACTCTTGCAGGGCTTCTACTAATTGATTTACGCAATAATTTTCTGGGTGGACTTCTGCTCATGCTTGAAGCTCTGAAAGGGCTTCTGCTACTGTCTTTATGCATTGCTTTTCTAGGTGGACTTTTGCTTATGCTTCTTGGAACTTTCCCTGGACTTCTGCTAAATGATCTATGTAATGTTTTCCTTTGTGGGCTCCTGGTTACACTTTTTCTGGGCCGGGATAGAGGACTCCTGCTCATGCTTCTCTGAGACCGGGATTTGAATGGACTCCTATCCTTCCGGCTCCTCACTGGACTTCTGCTTATACCTCTGGTCGGGCTTCTGCTGCTATCACTTCTAACTGGACTCCTGCTGATGCTTCTGCTCCTTTGAGGGGCACGAGAAGGGCTTCTACTAACACTTGACCCCCCGCTCTGACTCCGTTTGGGACTTATAGTTGGGCTCTTGGAGATACTCCTCCTGGGACTAATACTCATACTCTTACTCATGGCCCTCTTAGGACTCAAGCTTCGGCTCCTGCTCATCAACTTTTAATAAAATACCAAATCTGGAAGAATTGGTAAGCATAAAGAATAACTGAGGTGTGACAAGAAGGGAAAGAAGACCTAGATTTTCCTGGGTGATCATCGACTATGTCAGGCTGTCTGTCAGCACTTCTGTCATGTTTAGCACCTGCTCCAAGGCCATTGCTCCGTTGCTCTCCATTTTCCTTGGGAAATGGACCACCTTTCTCAAGCACCTTTGTTTCCTCCCTCCTTTTATGGTGGACTGAAGCAACACCTTCATCCTCAGAAAGAAGAGCATGGTTTCCAACTGCAGAAATCAGGGAATAATGTCTCAAGAACAAAAAAGTGTCTTAGGGAGTATATGCTTGCGGCCTTGGACCCCCATTACACAAATTTTCACTCATAGTGGCTAAAAGAATTTCAACAAAAATTCCAGGTCATAATAAAAACTCATTATAGATTTCATGGGCCTCCAAAACATATTCGAGCAGGTAATCAAATGAAATATATACTTGAAATACTGCAGCTTAAATGCATAGCTAAACCTATACACCAACTTATTTTTGCTCAGTTCTCCAAACTAAACACCTAGCAACCTGCCCTCTCAAAAGAGGAGGACGGGAAAAAGGAAGAGAGGGGGGGGGGGGGGGGGGGGGGGGGGTGGGTTTGCTGGGTGGTGTAGGGAAGGGAAGGGGGACTAAAAACTCACACAAAAAAATGACCACATACAATATTAAGCCAAGAAACCAATAGCAGTCTTAACAAAGGTTACCAAAATTTATAGAAAAGTAAAGCAATCAAAGAAACTATAATCATCTATCACTGCCATGATAAGTAAAATGTATGTAGCACAACTGAAGAATAAGAACAGGACCAGAGATTAGCCGGTACCAGATTTTTCTGAAAGGCCCTTCTTAGACTTTTGATCCTTCCTTTTGGCATCAGGGCCATCATCTTCATGGCTACTTTCACTTCGAATTTCACTCTCAGTATCCGTAAGACCTTCCGATGCCCTTAAGAAGAGAATTTCAAAATGTCAACAAACAGTAAATTTAAAATCTTAGAAACAGTTAGATTTTATCCATAGTAAACCTACAGCATATTACAAATGCATTTTCGTATCAAGAAAATTACATATGGCAGTTTCGTTTCAGCCAACAAAAAAAACAATTCACAGGACCCACTAATTATGGCCCTACCTTCAACTCCCCTCCCATTGACAAAAAAAAATTATCTGAAATGTCTATTAACCCAATTTAAAATTACCAAACACAATCAAAATAATTAGCTATAAGATAAAGAATTGGCAGGACCCACTAGTTATGGCCCTACCTTTAACTCCCCCTCCCATTAACCAAAAAAAAAAAAAACTTATCTGAACTGTCTATTAACCCAATTTTAAATTACCAAACACAATCAAAATACTTGGCTCTATCTTATGGCCAACAATAAAAACCAATATTAGGTAGCATTAACCAATGTAACAATCCTTTAACAGTACAGAAAGATAGCAACAAGGATTAGTGGTGGAGTGCATGCAAAAGCTCTTAGGTGGCAAATGCACAGAAAAATAGTCCATACATGTGGAAATATTTGAGCTATCAAAGGTAAAGCCAGAAAAGAAACTTCTGAATTATAAATGAATATTCAGCAAACAACCTTCTTGATCTGAGCTTGGATTTCTTTTCACGCCGCCTTCGTCTTTTGTCGCGCCGTTTATCCCGCCTTTTCCCACGCCTATGCTTGTCTCTTTTTGATGATCTCTTTCTTTTCCTACGCCTGTCATCACTTGAAGAACTAGCAAAAGACGATGAGGACAAATATGAGTCAGAATCACTATCAGACTCTGATGACTCTGATTCAGAATCTGAAGAAGTGGCTGAATCAGAAGAATCATATCTCCTTCTCCTCCTTTTCCTTCTATCTCTGGAAGATTTCTTGTGCTTTCCTTTCCGCTTCACTTCATGACTATTAGCATCTGAAGAAGCATCCTTTCCCACTTTCACTTTACTTACTTTCCTTTTATCTGTACATTCAAGCAAATTAAATAATCAAAATCAAAATAAAGAATGGTTATCACTGGAAAACGCAGGCTTTAAATAGCGCCCTTAAATACTATCCCATGTTGATCAAAATTTATGATACTCCAATACAGTTACACAGTAGAGATTACCTTCATCATATTCACCACAATTGACGATTTTAACAAGTACAGTTGGCTTCCCATCTTCATCACCCACATTTTCAATCTTTTTCAGAACTTCATGCCCATGTGCAAGCTTCCCAAAAACTATATGCTTTCTGTAAAACGTGTGTTATTAGATTGAAGAAACCAAAGATCTGATCAGATACTGAAAAGACCCGAGGAAATCAAAATTATCACCAATTTATCGGATTTAATGTTGAACCAGGAACAGTAAGCATTATTTCCAGAGATGTAAACAAACTTTGTTGTACAGTATAAGAAAGTAGAAATAATAAATATACAAAGCATACCTGTCAAGATTATGAGTAGCCGCAAAGGTGATATTGAAATGAGAACCTAACAAATCACGAACAGCAATGGACATAGATAGAAGGCCAGGCCCAGTGTGTTTTAGCACGGGTGACTCATCTGAAGCAATGTAAACCAACACTCTTAACACTACTCAGAACATCCCCAAAATAAACAATATCAATTACAACATTAAATTAGCACATACCTAAAAAAGAAACCATGCACATTCTAACATAAATAACTTCACACATTCAAGACAATTAAAAGGAGCGCATAATGCCAGAAGCAACATTTCTCCCAATCATGAGTATTACGATTACAATCCCTACTAAAAGTAGTTTGATTGTGTGAGACATGATAATAAAAACAGAAATAGTACCAAGAAAATTGGACCAAAAACAAATACGTAGAACAAATAGTGAAGATCTTTAAACATAGTGCTTGATTTGAAAAAAACAATAATACAGCGGATAAAAAGATTGCAGAGACAGTGAGGAGACTATTACCTGGAAACTTCTCACCATAAATGCTTTCACCAGCTGTGCCTGCAGAGCAAACATAAAAGACCAGTAAAGTTCAAACTCAAGACATCAAAAAGACCTCCCATTACCCGTGAAATCATTAGGCCAAACTGTAAAAATCGAGCAGCATAACCAAATTACGGTTAGTTTTGAAATTTTTATTTATTAAATATAATCAAAAGCTTATTTCAAGGAATATATGACTGGTTTGCAGTATAACTAAATAACATATTATAAGAAATAAAGATATCCAAACTCATGATATTGGCTTATGCAGCCAACAATCCATTCATGATTTGGTCCAGTATGAAAATTGACCAAATAAATGGCACATTAAATGAGTGTTTGAGAAAAAGATTAATCCATACCATCTCTTTTGACAAAATCGCCACCCTACAAAATAAAAGATTAATCCATACCATCTCTTTTGACAAAATCGCCACCCTACAAAATAAACACCAATCAATAATCCCTCTCAGTTAATAAGAAATGTGTACTAAGCTGATTGGTGCATGACAAAGCGTAGAAAAATTTGGAGGATAGACAACTTAGTAAGTACAACCTTAAAACTATTTCACAAGAAAAGCAGTCGAGATCATCAGCCCTGTATCCTACAGAATAAACAAGGGTAACTGACTGAAAGACAAACCACTTCTAAGGCATGCTCAACCAGAAAACCCTATGTAAGACAAATCTAAAAGTAGGATGAGAAGGCATACCTGTGCTATAAAACCTTTTACAATGCGATGAAAAAAAGACCCTTTGTAGTGCAATGGTCTTCCACTTTTTGGACCAATTCCCTTTTCTCCTAAATATTCAAAAAGAAATAAGGATATCAGACCATCAAACCTAACTTTAGTCTAAAACTATACTCCCTGAATCTCACTATTTCACCACAGCCCCAAGGAAGAACAAAATGCACAATTACAGAAGCTTAAAAAGAATTTGATTATTATGAATGTTTAACCCAAAAGAGCTCCATACAAAAAGACAAATATGCACCAAATAACAGTTACACCATTTATTACCTGTACAGAGAGCACGAAAATTTTCTGCAGTCTGGGGAGCAACATCGGAGAAAAGCTGTAAAACAATCAATCAACAAGGAAATATTAAGATCAAACTCATTACAAAATGGAAGAAGCTGAAAACAGATAAATGCACTGGACACATTATTAGCCCAATAGCAGTACCTCAAAAACCATCCGTTCAAAAGGATCGCCATCGATGGACACATCCATAAAAACTAAGGGATTCTTCTTCTTCGTCATTTGTTTGTCTTCCAAAACCAAAACTCAAGCCAGTCTAACCGCTGATAATACTAACCCTGCATCACTGAGTCACCACCAGTCATATTAGTAAACTGGAAAACAGAAACCAAGTGGTATCTATTGAACTATTCCTCAATCACCCAGCCAAAATATGCTATGTTCTCCTTGTAAATAGGAATTAGGGTGTCAAAACAACTGTCATTTGACTATAAAAACTGTCCATCCCCACCCTGAACCCACTTAGCACTAAGAATCTAAGCTTGGACAGACAATTTTAGGTTCAATTCCAGGCCAAATTCGAGTAAATAGTCTTGGATCCATTATAAGAGCTTCATGAGCAAAATCCAGATCAGAAAATGCTAAGAAAACTTTCTTAGTCAAACCAGTCACTAAGACAGTTTTCCTGACCAAAAACCAAATAAAGCTCCTAATTCTTAAACCCTAGCTAAGTTTGCAGAAACCCTAAGAACAAATGCATGCGTTAAGCATCATAACTACAGCATCGGGCTAAACAATAAACATGTTTCGCTTCAATTCTCAACGAATTCACAACTATTAACTTAAATTTACAGCACAATGCTTAAAATTATAAGAATCACCTACGAGGTTTTGAACTGCAATCATATACGTACTGAACAGATTTATCCGACTACATGGATGAAAAATTAATTTGTTCTCGAATGAAAAAAGAAAAACGACGAAATGAAACCCTAGAGAGTTCACCTGAGAAACGCTGAGCCACAGATAATTGACGACGGGATGAATGAGAGAGTGAGGTCTGTGGAATACCTAAGTTCCTCACTATATATAATGGGTTTCTAGCTGCTTCTGTGAAGTTACTGGAATGTCCCTTGATGGGATCTTGACAATATTGTCCCTAGTCCCTGGTCGTCCACTCGTCCACTCGTCCACTCGTCCCCTCGTCCCCGGTCCCCATGCCTTTTCCCAGTTTTTTCATTTTTATGTTTAAAAATGTTTTTCTTTAATTTTGCTTACTCAGAATCCTTGCCGCTCCTTGGGAATTAATAATACATAAGATATTCTTTTCAAATTATGAATTAGATGGCAATGGTGGTTTTAAGTCGTAGATTTTAGTTGTTTTAATTCATGTTTTATTGAAATGGCAAATCAATAAACATTATACTCGTTTAACATTATTTATTTAAAGTGATACGTGATCTTTTAAATATTTTGAAAAATTCAAGAAATAGCCGATGTAGAATTTGAAATATAATTGGACTAAATTAGTAAAATAAAAAATGTCTCAATTTTCATTATTATAAAAACTAAGAGACTGAAAAAGACTTTATCAAAATATTTTGACGAAAATACCTTTTAAAATATTTAATACTTAAGGATAGATAGTAAAATTAAATGTTAAATATACAATTAAAAACAAAAATAATTAGTTAATGAAAAGAGGGGAGGAAAAAAAAAAGAATTGAGGCTCAACTAATTAATACACTTATTTTTATTTAAAAAAAATATTATTTTTTATTTTTTTAGTTTTTTAACGAAAAAAAAATATTAGCACTCGCCTTGAACGGGTGCTAGAAGTCTTATATTATTAAACTTTCACCGTTTTCCTATATATAGAATTCCTGAATAATTACCAATTATCTCAATATGGTACAACAATATAGTAGATAATATGATCGAAAAATCTAAATATTATTTGAAAAAAAAAAACTAAATCTTATATAAATACATGTGACATCTGATGTGGACTACTATGTCATCTTTTTATTTTATTTCCATCTTTTTCTCTTAATTATAAAATAAAAAGAAAAAAAACAGCAATTTGAAAAAATAATAATAATAAAAATAAAAGAATACCTAATAGTTTTGATTAAACATGCAGAAACATGGATTCCTCCCTCTTTTCCCTTCCACAATAAATCCTAAAAACTCAGGTCTCCTTTATTGAAATGTCTCTCGATTTGTGTTCTCTAGACTATTACAGCGATTTCTTTTTCTTAATTCAAATTACTATCCGATTATGAATGAAAATCAAAAGTTAAAATCTCAATTATGATTGAAATAGGATCCAAATAAAAGATGACTTGTTGATCGAAGATTAGCCATGACTCAAGATGGAATATTGGATCAAAACCAGACCCAACCCAATTCAATGGTAGCTTTATGAAAACAAATATAGACGTCAGAGGAAGGTTCTTTGTAGAAATCTCATCACAAAATTGAAATATTTTGTGTTACTGCGAAACATCAACTTAAGCAATAAAAGAGATTGAGAGCCACAACACAACCCACCATTCACCAACGTAAACAAATGCAAGTAATCAAATCTTTAGCAAATCCTTTTTGCCTCCCTCTCAAGATTCGAGCAAGTTGAGGATTGGTTTTGGTCCTCAAGGAATTTGACTCTCACTTGAGTGACTTGGCCATGAGACCAAGTGTGGGCCATCACTTTGATCACAGTAGCATATTTACTATCTACTAAAACCCGTGTGTCGGGTGTACTGTTCATGGAACAGTATATGAACAGTGAGTTCCCATATTGCCCTTTAGCATTTGATTGACGATTTTGCCCTTTTTTTTTCTTTTCTGAGTTGTGAACAGTAAACGGACGATGTCATCCTTTCATTTTTTTGTACGCCTCTTTTGATCCTCATTTTGCGATCGCCCGACATGGGTCGAACTTCACCTCCAGAGTCGTCCTTTTCGCCTCCAAAATTTTCATTGTCCATCTTCTTCTTGAGGTCTGAGATGGACAACAGAGACTCGAGATCAAGAGATGGAGGCGTCGCCGATGGAGGCTTACTCAACGCGATGAAGGCATTCTCCATGCGATGAAGGCGTTCTCCGTGCGATGAAGGCGTTCTCCGCACAATGAAGGCCTTCCAGTGTTGATGATTGTATGGATGTTTGTATGCTGGTGCTGATGTTGGTACTTTTGTGCTGATACTAGTGTTGATGATTGCTGGTACTAGAGCTGGTGCTGGAGTCGGTGATTGTGATGACGATGAGCCACACGTTGGGATGTGACTCCGTCATGATGGACATATGTTCGATATTTGAGATTCGGTACTGGTTGAGTAATGGACTGGATGGGATCCAGCGGAGATTGTGATGTGTTGGGATAAGTCCCAACAGTTATGAGATGACAAGTGATGAGTGGATAAAAAGGTATGATTGAGACTTGAGGAATCTTGGGATGACGTCCCCTACGTCATAAGAATTAGAGGATTTGGGGAGTTGTTGTCAACTCCGAGATTTGTGTGATTGTATGTTTCTAATATCCCGAGAAAGTACAAGGAAATTATTGAAATTGGAAAACGAGGAAAATCGTTGGTGGGATTTTGTGATTGTGAATAACTTGGAAACCCGAGAGTTGAACCTGTAAAGGTTAAGATATGAGAACGAAATAGTAATGAATTACGTCATTTGGGAGCATGTATGTTTCCAACATGGTTGGAACTTCAGATTCGAGGAGAGTTGTGGTTGAGGAGACGAGAGGAGTGCTCGTTTCCGCATTGGTGATGAGTATTCTGAAGTCATTGGGGGTGACTTCTTATTTTCTGCCCCTGGCAGATGATGATTATTGTTACCAGTACGTTGAGAGTGTATTGGTTGATGGACCCATGATTGTCTTTGGGTCATTGGACACAAGGAGTTGTGTTTAATTCTGGATTTGGGTGGTGAAAATCAAGGTCATCATTCCACCTAGGGAAATTTGACGAAGGATTCAAAGAGGGTGTAAGACCCTACGACCAGATTCCAGGTGGATTGCTAGCTAAGTGAGCATATGTGGATCCTAGGTGGATCTGGATTATGATGTTGTGGACATTGGACATGGTGACGATCTAGAATCGTGATGTTACCGGTCGGGTGACGCGGTGATGGATTTGAATGGTGATCTTGTTGATCAGGTTAGGTGAAGAGCTTATTGCCCTGTCTTAAATATTTGGATATGGGAATGGTTGGATTGAACTTCTTTTTGAAGTTAATCCGGTATGAGACGGTACTCGAGCGAGTTGGAATGTTTACGAATTGACTCGAGGATTTGACTTGTGAATGAGTGGATATCCAACAGGGTCGAATTGGTCGGTCTTGGATATGTGAATGATGGGATTGGCTTCTTTTCGAAGTCAATCGAATGTGATGGGATTGGCTTCTTTTTGAAGTCAATCGAATGTGGTACGAAAAATCGTTTGTGCAAGTATCCGATAGATTCGGAGTTAGTGCACCTCGGTAGACGTGAGAAGATTAGATACTCATTTGGCATGAATGGATATGCCTTGGTGAGCGTGCTTGGATTGGTACATTTTGGAGGTACGTACTTTGTACGTTGTACGAGGATCGATACTGGATAGGCTGAGTGGTGCATAGTGACGGTACATGGGATGTACCAGTGGTGTGTGGATGAACGTGTTGGTAATCGGCTTAGTTTTGATACCATTGGATTTGTTGTGATTGTGGACTGGTCATTGGATACTGCGCATTATGCCAGAGTGATCTTGTTGGGTTCAATGATTGTGTGAGCAGGTGCTCTTAGCCATGGATGGCTAGTGAAACCCTAGTGTTGAGATGTGTGATCACTGCTGGGCTGGTGATCAATGTGTTTTAGTTACACCACCTGATTGAGTGAGATGTTGGTATACGTATACTCAGGATGAGGGAGTTGGTGGTTAGTGTGACCACAAGTTGCTTTGTGTGATGTTATCACGCCATGACTTTACCAGCGCCTTGGACCGCTGAGGGAGTTGACAGTTGTGGACATTGAGATCGATATATGTCGCAGGATTGAGCTTGCCCTGCGAGGTGAGATCATGTTGTTGATCTTATGTGACGACCCGGACATTCAAAAAGGGAAAAGTTGGAAACTTCGGGGAAAAGGACGATTTTTGCCCCTGGAATTAGGCAAAAAGTTGACTTTTGATTTGAGCGGTCAAACGGACTTTTAACCAATGACCGTGACGTAGTTCGGGACGTCACGAGTTCATAGACAGGTGGCACGCCCAATTCCGACATTCGAGGAGAAAGTTATGACGTGCGGAAGTTGGTAAAAGGGGCCGAAAGTTGACTTTTTGATCGGGACCATGTTTGGACTTTCCGGGAGTACCGTTGGATAGGTCTCGGGACGCTGAATCCGTAGACAGGCGGCATGCGTCAATCGGAGCCTGAACGTGAAAGTTATGGGTCTAGAATGACGAGGGGCATTTTGGTAATTTGTTGTGACAAGGGTAAAATGGTAATTTTCTGCAGTTGGGATTATTGTATGAATTAAATTAGCTGATTCACTTAATTTGGGTGTGGATTGACCAGGGGGTGACACTTGTCACCATTAGAGGAAGATTGGTGGCTTGAATGCCTAACACAAACAAACTAAACCGCCCAAATTTCCTTTGCTTATTTCTATCAAATTGATCGGTGAAGGAGGCCAGGATATAGTTTCTGAGACGGGAAGAGGAACCCAGAGAGAAAACGAGTAAGATTGAAGGAAACATTGAGGGAAAACAGAACTGAAATACCCAGAAAAACCCGAAAATACCTATAAGGAAGCTAGGATCGATTTCGATGTTGTGCGTGTTGTTGAATGAAATTGATGATTCCTTTAGCTCCCTGGGAGTGAGACGAGTCGAATGAGATTAAAATTGAAGGAAATTGAGGGTGTTATCGACCAGAACTGAGAGGGGGAAAACTTTGAATGATCGAGCTTGAGTCGTGGAGATTGAGACATGGAACGGTGAAATTGATCTATGAAATGTGTTTCTTAGGACCTCACGATGCTTCTTGATGCATCAATTGCAGGAAAAACGATGGCAAATGAGGGAGTTCCATGAAAGCACAGTGTACGGCTGTTCTTCGTGGAATCCAGTTCAGTTCAATGCGATTCAGAAACCCAGCCGGGTTGCATCGCGGGTTAGCCAGACCCGTTTACCAAGTAAACGGGCGAAGGAGGTCACTGTTCATAGTTACTGTTCACGGCGCGTGGACTCACGCGCAGCCACTCACGGCGGCGCGTGGGGGCGCGTGAGTGGGAATTTTGAGGATTCAAGATTCCGAGCAAGTGTCGGAAATTAGGGAAACACGTGCAACGCGAGAAACGAGCAATCAGACGGTGTGTGAGTGGACTTTTGTTTTCTACCCTGAATGCATGCATATATGTTTTAAATGTTTTATAATATGATTGGAAATGATTTGGTATGATTGATACTTCGATATGATGATTTCTGAATTTTAGGGAATATTATATTATTTTAATCGGTGCTTCGGGCACGTTTTTCGAAAAAATGTGAAATGACTGTTTTGGGTGAAGGCCCGGGATTTATGATTGGTTTTGGCTTGGATTATGAGTTGAGAAATTGATTTAATGGATTTGTGATGTTTTTGGATATGATTTTACGGATTTGCGTGTATTGAATTATTTAATGATTTTACGGATTGACGAGAAATGAAATTTGGGCATGTGGACCCGTGATGATGGTTTTGACATGGTTTTGATATTTGATTTGAAATAATGATTTTGATTGTGGATTGATGTTTGATGACTCCAGATGTGTAATTCCTGGAGGGACTCCAGATGCTTAATTCCTGGAGGGACACCGGATGTGTAATTCCCGGTGAGGCCGGATGTGTAATTCCCGGTAAGGCTGGATGTGTAATTCCCCAGCATTGGATGCCGACTCTGGATGTGTAATTCCCAGAGGATCCTCGGATGTGTAATTCCCGAGTTATATGCTTTATTATGTGGTGAACTGATTTTATAAAGTGATTTAAATGATTCGAATGTTTTCACATGTTGGGCTTAAGAGCCGGATTTGTTGTTATTCATGTGTTTTATCCTATGCATGCATGATTAGTAAAACTGGAGGGTAAACTGATGTGTTTTGAGAAATGTTTTTCAAATGATATTATTTTGTCCACTCACACCTTTGTTTTTTATGACCCTCCAGGCCGTGGCACAACGTTCGGGGCTGATCTCGAGGCGGAGGCATGAGCAGAAATCAGTATAGTTATCCCTGGTTTGACAGGTGCTGAAGGGTACTTTCGGGACTTCAGTTAGCTTGTCAGACGGGAGCAGGACCAGGCACGGTTATCGAGGTCCAGTTGGGACGGGTCCTGTAATCTTATGCTAAGGGAGTTGTAGTACGAAGTGATGTTACTGATTGGTTGATGATTGGAGCTTTACTAAGGTGGTAGAGCTTAGTGGTAACAGTTTGGCTGGTAGTGTCAACGTGGACTGACAAGTGAGATTTTGGTGACTCCCTATGGGAGCAGACGTCAGGATGTATTAGCGATTGAAAGGAACTGTCAAGCTGAAGGAGTCAGCTTAATGGTGAAATGGTTAAGCGGTTTTAACGCGGATCAGGTGATCAATTTCACTCGAGGTGGTTGAGTGTAGTCGGTACGACGTGAGACTGTGATGGGACGTCTGAGTGCAGACAAGTTTTGTGTTAGTTAGTGGATGTACAAGTGTACACGTGGTGTGAGATCGAATTGTTTTCCACGAGGTGGATGTAGAATAAGGATAGTTGGAATTTCGAGGACGAAATTATTTAAGGGGGGAAGATTGTAACGACCCGTCCCGAATATCGGGATTAAATATTAATTAATTATGGTTTAGAATGACTAATTTGGGATTAGTTGAGTGAAATCGGACGAAATGTGCAAAATGACCGTTTTGCCCCTATAATGGGCAAAATGTTGACTTTTTGATCGGACGGTCAAACGGACTTTGACCGATGATCGTGACATAGTTCAAGACGTCACGAGTTCATAGAAAGGTGGCACGTTCGATTCCGACGTTCGAGGAAGAAGTTATGATGTTCGGAAGTCGAGGGGTATTTTGGTAATTTGGTTGAAAAGGGGCCAAATGTTGACTTTTGACCCGAGAGGTCCAATGATCGAGGGCCAAGGACTGTTACGTAGATCGAGTCGATACGAGTCCGTAGACAGGCGGCACGCCGAAATCGAAGGTTCAACGACGAAGTTGTGGTCACGAGAGCGAAATCGATTAACCAAACGAACCGGGATTTCGATTGAGATATTATTAAAATAGTGAACAGTGACCATTGATTGTGGATGCTTGGATGAGTGACAAGTGTCACCCATCCCTTGTTTTGAGGCCTAAATCCAGCCCCATGTTTCCCGTTAATCCTCCATCATCATTCTTAATCATTATCTTCCATCATTCTTTATCTTCTCTATGTCTTCTCTGTGTTCTTCATTGAACCGTGAAAAAACAGAGGGTGAGTTTTCCTCCCACCATCATTCCCTTCCACAGCTGACCATGTGAGTGGAAAATTGAGAGAATTGAGGTTTGAATTTAGCTGAGAAAAACACGAGGGACAGTGAGGGTAACTAGGACTGAGAATCGAAATTTTGGAGTTTGGAGGGAAAATTCGAAATTCAAGCCTTGGGCTCTGAGGATCAAAATTGAGCTCAATTTGAGCTTTCTGGGATTTCCACGATCAGAATCATCGAAAGAACGAAGCAAATTGATGGATTTTGGGCTCTGAACGGACCTGGTAACAGAGAAGGGAATCGAAGGTTGAGTCGTGATCTTGGAGAGATGAAACGATGAAATTGGACTCTAAAATGAGTTTCTCATGGTCCAATAGAGCTTATGGGTGGATCAATTGAAAGAAATCAGATAGTATTGATGAACTCCGAAGAAGGAACAGTACCCAGGTGTTCTTCGAAGTTCATCTTCGAATCGTTTGATTTGAGGTAAGGAATTGTAAAGTTAAGGTTACAGAACTATAATTCGACTTAAAACGAAGCTGTTTAAATATTCAATTGAAAGATTGGATGTCGAATTGATAGGAAACGAATCGGGTCATTACGCGGGTCGCAGGATCCGTTTTACAAACAAACGAGCAAAGACAATGACTGTACACTTTACTGTAGCAGGCGCGTGGGTTTCACGCGCAGCCACTTACGGCGGCTCGTGACTGCGCGTGGGCACGAATCTCGAGGTGAGGTCAACATGACTTTTGTCCTATCTTATGTAACGAACATTTTGGAATTGGTTTCGTGTCGATCAGACACCGTTTCGATATTGTTCGGGACGTCCGAAGGTTTTAAATCGAGTTTAAAAATAGTTAAAAATTTAGAAAAATTACGAGACTTTGATAGGAGGTTAATGAAGAGGTTAGTAACCCTCTAATGTGATTTGGACAGGTTTGGAAGTCTCAGTGATTGTGGTATGGCCCGGGAAGGCCTATGGCACGCATATCGAGACGCATCGTCGGACGGTCTGTGAGTGGACTTTGGTTTTATAAATTCTATGCATGCCTAATAGTTTTATATGTTTTATATACTTGATTTCCATTATGATGATTGTGATTATTGATTTCACGTATGTTGCACGTATTTCGAGATATTTTCCGTATTGCACGTATATCGAGACTGATGATTTTATTGTAATTTTACGTGCTTGTGGTTTCATGAATAATGTGATGAAATAGTTTTGAAATTAGAAAGATGAAATCGGGCATGAGACCCAATTGTTTTGGAAACCTTGGACTTGGAGTCCATTTGAGTTATGTAATCGGGGCAGGGGCCTAGTTGCTTTATGTAATCGGGCCAGGGGCCCAGTTGTTTACAAAATTGGGCTGAGACCCATTTGAGTTATATTATCAGGCCGTGGGGCCCAGTTGATTTATGAAATGGGGCCAGGGCCCCAGTTGATTTAAAAATTCGGGTCGTGGGCCCAGTAGTTTACAAAATCGGGCATGAGGCCCAGTTGGGTTATAAATGTGATTTCGGGTCTAGGACCCTATGTTTTATAAATGTGATTTCGGGTCTAGGACCCTATGTTTTATAAATGTGATTTCAGGTCTGGGACCCTATGTTTCATAAATGTGATTTCGGGTCGGGGACCCAAAATGGAATTGTAATGTTTTATGGAGATTTCGGGCAGGGCCCATTGAAATGTTGTGAAATGATTTGATAAAATTGTTTTCCATATACCATTTTGATACAAGGATATGTGATGGTCTCCTCCAGGTGTTTGGGACACTGGGGATGTCACGGTGCATTGCCTGCGAGGGGTCATTGTACGGAGCTACCGGACCGTATAGTGACTCAGGAGCAGGATTGCTATGATTAGACGTCTAGGACGTCAGACATCTGAGATGTTAGAGATATTTACCCGGAGAGACCACGGGCAGCACGCGTTGCTTATTATACCGTGAGATATGACGTCTGGGACGTCAAGCGTCTGGGACGCTACGCATCTGGGATGCTGGAGATGGTAATGTGGTAAATATGGACTATTGAATCTATGAAATGGTTTTTCGGTTGGATTTATGTTTATGGATTTGGGCGGTGGCCCACATGGTTTTGTATTTATGGATGTGGTATTCCACAGTTTTGGGCTGAGTTCCCACACTTGGTTTTGAGTTACGGTTTTTGGGCTAAGGCCCTAATGGCTTGTTGAGTAAATGTTTTGATTACTCGTTTTCGAGGCGTGCATACGTTTTAGGGAAGGGCATAAATGTCTTTGTGAAATGTGTTTATGAACTTAATGATTTTCGTCCACTCACAGCTTTTGTTGTTTTTAATGCCCTTCAGGTTGATTACAGAAGCGACTGCAGCAGAGATCGGGACATCGCATACCTCCTCTATCGATCCTTGCGCACTCTGGAAGCCCCGTTTGGGCAGTGGCATCAGGTTATCCCTTGTCTGATACTTCGTGTCAGACGGGAGCATGGCACATTCCACTGTAATGCGGGGGGATTGGGATGGGTCGTGTCACTAACATTGGTTGGGCCAGGGTTCAATCACATAATCAAAGAAACAAGATTGGGCTTGTGACTTGGGTGGTTGTTTTGGGCCTCCCAAAATAGTGTTTCACAAGACCCAACCAAATTGGACCAACCCAATTCGTGATCAACCAAGTCTGGGTAATTTTTAAATAAGGTAAAAAAAATCTCTAAATTATGATTCACACTTTTCGATATAGGATGTATCATCACAAATGTTCAAAAAGGGCCCCTAATCTTGCCTATTTAAGCATGTGTAGTCCATCTAAGAAGGCACTAAAGTGACTAAAGGCTAGAAGATCACTTAAGTAAATAAAATGTTCCAAAGAACAGTTAGGCTAGTTGAACAACCATGGCTCGAGGTATGCTCACTTGTTTCTTTAATTCAGTTGTGCATATGGTATGGTGAATATCAACATGTGGTATCAGAGCCACCTTTAGTTCATATTGTTCACAACTCACAGTAGGATTATTTGTGCACAAGATGATATCTGTTTGATCATGACATCATTATTGTTTTTTATTTAAACTATACTGGTATAATTGTTGAGATATTTTAGGACTACCCTGTGATTACTCATCTCTGTTATAAATTGAAACCTTCGATGATTATGAATGTTAGCATGTGTAATTTGTTTTTTTCTTGATAACTGGTGTTTTGGTTATTTATGGGTTTTTTTATGCATTTGTTATTGTTAATGTATTTAGCTTATGTCATATGAGGTTTATCATCAAATTTGACTTAAGAATAGCCGCAACATCTTAATTAATTAGGATAATTTGATTAATGATTAATATGCATAATCGCATTAAGTTTCAGTACGCAAGGTCATATCTAATGGTAAAGGTAAGGGCAAGGAGCTAGAGGCAAAGTTTAGCCCTTCTCTGTGACACTATTTATGCATTTTCCCTAAGACTATTTTTTCTATTTCTAATGAGGAGGGGTAAAGGGCATGAACCTAATTTTTTTGTGAATTACTTTATTGAAGATAATAATGTAGAAATCTTATCAAATATATCCGAAATATTATTTAATTATATTATTTAATTTAATAGTTATACTTTTTATATAGATATAACTAAATTAAACATGATGACAATAAGGAAGTACAACCATTAATTTAGTACCAAATTTAAATTACATAAATCACAAGAGTTAAAAATAAATTTAAAATTAAAAAAATCTCTTCCAACACATATAATATTCATTTTTATTTTTATTTAAAAAAAGAAGCAATAAAAAAAGAAACAATAGATATATTTTTTGAATTCAATTCCATGTGGCACTATTTGATTGGCTATAAGAAGTAGTTGTGGGAGTAAGTAAGCAACACAAGTGGGCTGCAATTGTTTGATTGGTGGGCCAACGACCTTACTTACACTGCCAAGGAGGTCAGAATTACCCCCAAGTAAGTCATGCCTTATCCAAAATAATTTGGGTTAAAACTTAAAAATTGGATCAATAGGGCTAGGGGTGGTTACAGTGCGATTCGATACGGATATTACAATATATAAATCCACCCCGTTAAAATTTTGACGGTTCGATATGGTTTGAATTTTTTCAAATTAGAAATAAAACCTTAAACTGTTTAGGCATAAAAAAAACATGGATATTAAAAATAAAAAAGTAAGAATATAAAAAACAATAGAATAATCAATACTCAAAATTTTGTATATTAAGCTAGCGGAAGATTGGTTTGTAAACATTAACACTATATTAAGATTTACCAAACAAACATTACTACTTAATAATATTTTATTAGACTCTTATCTGGGTATGTAAGTATTTATTTAGATATATCTGGATATTTGTTTTTGTATTAATAATAGATTTAAAAATTAATAAAATTTAATATATTCTTTAACAGTCCGGTTTAGATTAAACGGATTTCCAAAATAAAAATTTAAATTCAAACTGTTATTAACAGAGCGGCTTGAACTCTCAAACCGTTTTGATTTTTATCTGGTCAAATCTAAGTCGTTGGATAAATAACGGTTCGAAGTAGATCAGTTATCAGTTTTAACAGATTTATGCCCTCCCCTAAATAAGGATGTGGGCTATATGTTGCATTGCCTAAGGCCATACCCACTCTACTAGGCATGCTATAAGGATGGTCTGATGGTATGAAATTAACAATTTCTATAATATTTGGATTTGGAGGAGTATAGTATTGTGCAATTTGTTTAATTTCTATAATACTGCATGTTTACATACTTTCTGCAATGTCTGGTTTTGGAGGAGTAAAGTATTATGCTATCTGTTTAATTTATATAATACTTGTGGAACCATAAATTACTGAAATATTCTGGAGCTGCCACATGACCAACGATTCCCATAATGTCAATATTACCCTTGGTAAAATTGACATCGCCATGTTACGATCTTCGCATTAATTCAATATATTTACCAGCTAAATATATTAATTAATTAGATAAATTCCGATAATAAATAATTTCCCAGCGAATTATTTATTCATCAATAAATAGGTTATTACACTCTGTGCAATAACTAATTTAAGCCTTTCTTCTTCAACCAATCAGACGCTCCGGTGACTCTCAAGACTTCACCATAAATAGAAGACCTCATCTCACTTCTAAAGGTAATCAAAAACTCCTACAAACACTATGTCGGTTTATTCTCTCAGAAAAATGACTTAAGCATTAGAGCGTTTTCGGTTGAACCACCCCCCCGGGATTCAACCTTAACTTCGTTTGATTTTTGTTCTTGTGTGTAGGGATCGAGAAGGAACTTCACAAAGCCGGACAATTTCTGCATCAACAACTAGTGCTTTCATTGAGAGCCGATTTGAGAAATACTCAAAGCATGCTCCTTAGTTTTTCCCTCGAAAAAAACTCCATTCTACTTTCAACACTTACCATTCCTCAGATGGCCAGAACACGCCGATCCGCACGGGACTCTAAGGCTGCCACATCCGCTGCTGCGATTGCTGTCGTGAGCGAACCGCTACCTGAGATTCCAGAGGAACCACTTTCCCGTCTCCCACACGGCCCACGCCACGCATCAATTCACCTACCATCTGAAATGCCAGATTGGACACCTACGTTCAGTTTTGGAACATTCTCCATAGCTACTGCTACCGCGAATCCCCTACCTTTGACGGGGGTAGGGGCAGCTTTTTTTCAACGAACAGACAGACTACTAGTGGGAGAAACATCTCTAAGAGTCCCGAATCAGCTTCATGCCGACTTGAACCTAAGGAGGCACTTGGACGCCCTGTGCAACCCACAAGCCAACACCCAAGCTCTAGAGAGATGTGGCCCATCACATCCGACTGAAGGAGCGCGATGTGCGCCCCGACATGCTACTCGTCACGAGCAAGCATCTAGGGCTCGCCTCCTCAGCTTGGACTGATGCAGCAGGTTGAGTAACTGAGCAACCAAGTTCGGGCCCAATCAGAGCTCTTACAACAACTATTGGGAGACATCGGGACATCCAGAACCTCCGAGAAGTGCAGTGAACCTCGTGGGGGCACCAAGGGACATCCCGAGACGCGCCAGCAAGGAGCATGTTCGCTGCCGGACAATATCCCGAGACACTTTGCTAAGCGACTCAGGGAAAGAAAGCTGCACCCCCAGAGCAAAAGGCCAAGAACAATCGAGGCTTCCAGCTCGAGAACGACTCGAAGGACGCCCTGAAGCACGTTCGCGCATTAAGTACCCGCGCCACAGGCGACAACAGCAAGCAGTCTCCCATGCGTCACGCACTCATTCAGATGGACAGACCCATTATAACTCAAGAAGCACAGACGATCGCAGCGAGGAGGACGAGACCTACTCGCCAACACGCTTGAGTGCCATTCCCCCTGCAACTCAAGGGAGTCGACGCCACTTGACCTGACGTGGAAATCCCCGTCACAAAGGTCTATTGCACGCTGAAGAAGTCCGAAGGAGGCTAGACCAATGCCTTCAGGGAGTTCAGCGCGACGGAGACTCGGAGGATGACCTTGGGCGCCAGATTCAGACGTCATCGTCTTTACCATTCGTGAGGGACATTGAGGAGGTTCCGTTCCCGCATCGATTTTCAACTCCCAACTTCAATCAGTACAAAGGAACCTCCGACCCAATAAAACACATCAATTACTATAGGGGGGTCATGGTACCTCATAGGCACAACAACGCACTCATGTGCAAAGTTTTCCAAGCCTTGCTGCAATGTCAAGCAACGACATGGTTCAACTATCTCCCTCAGAGATCAATCGCCTCCTTCGAAGAGTTGGCCCTGGCCTTCGTGAAGGAGTACTCGCAGTTTTGCATCGTCGAAGTCAAGGATGACCACCTCTTCACCTTCTGAAAGAAGTCAAAGGAAACCTTGCGGCAGTACATCCGGTGGTATTGCGAAGAAAAGTCCCGCATCGTAGGATGCAGCGATCTCGTCACGGCAATGGCGTTTAAGCAAGGCCTAGCGCGGGAGAGCCAGCTCCACGGAGACATCGTCATGAGCAACGCCTGAAGTCTCACCAAGATACTGTCCCTAGCAGAGAGACGTGCATGCTGGCAGGACGAGAAAAACGCCACACATGCCACCAACCACGTCGAGGAAGATGGACATCCCACAAGGGCGTTTTCGTAGCCAAAAGGATGACGCCTACCGCGGGAACTCAGTCGAGAAAGCCAACAAGTGTAAAGGGAACCCGTCATCCAACACGTTTGCTGGTGCATAGCCAAACACACAGTTTTCGGTACATTTCCTCCAAACATACAATCAGATAAAGGACGACAAGACAAAATGGTGTGCCTATCACAATTGCTATGGGTACGACATAAGCTCCTGCCAAGCTTTCGAAATATACCTCCGGGATCTCTTGAAGAAAGGACACTGCACCTAGTACGTCAGAAAAAAAAAAGCAATGGAACGTTTCGGAAGCAAAGGCCCCCAGGAACCTGCACAAAAGATGATCCGCGTGACACCATCATTGTCAAGTCCGAGTTGCAGGAAACAACTAGGAAACTGCATCAGTGACCAAGTCATCATCAAAGGTACAAAGTTTGAGATTAAAATTCGGCTCAATGCCTACTTTACTCACATAGTATTTTCCAATAAGATTCAAGATGTTTCGTTCCAATCTCTAATGAAATTGTCTTATTGCCTACACTTTTGTTTAGAAAGCATACCAAACCTTTCCCGCACAAAGAACTTGAGTCTTCGCCACACGAAGTACTCCAAGTTTTCGTCACATGAAGCACTCCAAACCTTTGCCACGTAAAGCACCCGAGTCTTCGCCATGTGAAGCACTCTAAGCCTTCGTCATGCGAAGCACTCTAAGCCTTCATCACGCGAAGCACTCTAAGCCTTTGCCACGCAAAGCACCCGAGTCTTCACCACGCGAAGCACTTTAAGCCTTTGCCACGCAGAGCACCAGATTCTTCGCCACGCGAAGCACTCTAAGCCTTTGCCACGCAAAGCACCCGAGCCTTTGCCATGCAAAGCACTCTAAGTTTTCGCTATGCGAAGCATTCCAAGCCTTCGCCCCGCGAAGCACTCCAAGCCTTCGCCCCGCGAAGCACTCCAAGCCTTCGCCCCGCGAAGCACTCCAAGCCTTCCCCCCGCGAAGCACTCCAAGCCTTCACCCCGCGAAGCACCCCGAGCCTTCGTCACGTGAAGCACTCAAAGCCTTCGCCATGCGAAGCATACTGAGTCTTTGCCACGCAGAGCACCCGAGTCTTCGCCACGCGAAGCACTCCAAGCCTTTTCCACACAAAGCACTCGAGCCTTCGCCATGCGAAGCACTCTAAGCCTTCGCTATGCGAAGCACTCCAAACCTTCGCCCCGCGAAGCACTCCAAGCCTTCACCCAGCAAAGCACTCCAAGTCTTCGCCCCGCGAAGCACCCCGAGCCTTCGTCACGTGAAGCACACAAAGCCTTCGCCATGTGAAGCATACTAAGCCTTTTCCATGCAAAGCACCCAAGTTTTCGCCACGCGAAACACTTTAAGCTTTCGCCATGCGAAGCACTCCAAGCCTTCGCCACGCGAAGCACTCCAAGCCTTCGCCACGCGAAGCACTCTAAGCCTTCACCACGTGAAGCACTCTAAGGCTTCGTGACACGACCCATCCCAATCCCCCCGGGATTACCATGGAATGTGACGTGCTCCCGTCTGACAAGAGGCGCTAGACAAGGGATAACCGATTGCCATTGCCCAAACGGGCTTCCAGAGTGCGTAAGGATCGATGGAGGAGGTGTACGATGCTCAAGTCTCTGCTGCAGTCGTATCCGGAATCAACCTGAAGGGCATTAAAAACAAAAGCTGTGAGTGGACGAAAATAAACAAGTCTGTTTAAAACATTTATAAGACATTTATGCCCCTCAGTAAAATCATATGCATGCACCAAAACCAATAATCCCATATTTATTTAGAAATAACCATTAGGGCCTTAGCCCGGAAACCAAAGCATAGTTTCAATTTCCAAAAGTAAATCCAAGAGTTATTTCGTAAATCCAGTAATATGAACCATAAGGCATATAAACCATAACCATTATTTTAGCCACTGCACTATACACTCCAATCCGACATCCCTGATGTCTGACGTCCCTGACGTCAATAAGGTCACAATCACAAGGCTACGCGTGCCACTCGGGTCTCAATTTCCGAGTTCAATCCCCGAACCCCGTTCGGGTACAGCATCCCCGATGCTTAGCGTCATAGACGCTGGACGTACTAGACGTCCGTGACCTCTCCGGGGTACCTCATCCGGAGGAGACAATATAATATGGAAGGATTTATACAGTGCAGTACTAAATACATTTTATAGATATCCACATGCAAAACATATAGGTATACATAGATAAAATCCGAACCATTCGTTACGTTTCATCAAACGGGTCTCATGCCCAAATACCGTGAAACGTGCCATAACCGAAATATCATCAAAACCATTTATAGATTCCAGCATGTGAACATATATAAAATGTAAACCAGAAAACATTTATTCAATTCCATTTTAGGGTCCCCGACCCGCAATCACATGTAGAAATCAACTGGGCCCCTGGCCCGATTTCGCAAGTTAACTGGGCCCCTGGCCCGATCCACATGTTAACTGGGCCCCTGGCCCGATTTCATAGTTCAACTGGGCCCCTGGCCCGATTTTACATTGTTCAAGTTCGTAACCGTTTCATGAAATCATATCCAACCACATTTATGGAAATCGGTGAAAATCCAGAAAATCTCGGTTTACGTGCAAATACGTAATTCACCTCGAAATGCGTGAAATCATTTTAAATTCACCGATATCCAAAGTAAATCATTTAATCATAATTATAACAATCATAAAACAGTTAGGCATGCATCGAATTTATGAAACCAATGTCCACTCACAGACCGTTTAACCGAGCGCCTCGATACGCGTGCCCTAGGCCTTCCCGGGCCACCTCACTATCACCGGGACTCCCAATCCTGTTCAAATCAATTTAGAGGATCACTAACATCCTATTCAAGTCCCGTAATTTTCCCGAATTTTTAAATATTTTTAAACTGGATTTAAAACCTTCGGACATCCCGAACAATATCGAGACGGTGTCCGATCGACACGAAACCAATCCCAAAATGTTCGTTACAATGTATAGGATAAAAGTCATGTTGGAAGTTTCCCAGAATTACCTCACACGCGCCCCCACGCGCCGGTTGAACTCCCTGCGCGTGAAACCCACGCGCCGGGTACTGTTCACCGTCGTTCAACCCGAACGACTGGTAAACGGGTCGCCGTGACCCGCGGGCCAACCCGATCGGTTCTCCGTCGATACTGGATCATTTTGGACGGGGTTTTCACCTACATGACCGTCTGAGTTAAACTAGGAGTTCTATGGAAACAAACACAAGGAACAACGTCAAAATCCTTACCTCTCCGATCGAGAAGCTCACGGCCAACCCACCGTCGACTGCACTCAGCTCCGACCACCATTCTCGATGAAAACGGTCCCAATAGACTCGTCTCATCCTCTGAGTCATCCTCCCGTTTACTAGATCGAACGAAAGACAGTAAAACTCATCCTGCCATTTTTGACCCGAGAATCGAACTCACGGGTTTAGGCTCCCTTCGCCGCCGTGGTCACCACCGTGGCCACCGAAATGCCCAGTTCGATCCCAGAACTCCGTCCACCCCTCCAGCACGGTCAAAACACCGGTCTCCATCGACATCCAAAACTCTGAGTTTCGGATCCCCTGTTTTTCCTTCCGCCGCCATCTCCGCCGGCTCCCGCCGTCTCCCAGCTCACCACCGTCGTCCTTCCGTCCATACCAGCAGCTGGTCTCACTCCCACGCACAAAGGAGATGGGCTGTGTGAGTGTGTGTTCGAGTTCTTCACGGGCAGAGGAAGAATGAACAATGAGGAAGGGAGGTATCAGCTGAATAAGGAAATGGACGGTGGGGATGTGCAACAGTAATATAGATGAAGGGCCCAGATCAAAAGATGAAAAATAAGTGGGAAATTCTTTATATTATTAAAATCCAATAATTTAATCAATCTGACCAATCCAGATCTGATCCCAATAATTAAAGATTAGTGGTCCACGTGTCCCACTCAGAATTCCAGGCCAATCAGAAAACGCCACGTGTCCACGCCTCGTAATGCGTGCATAACGAAACCAAACTTCTGTGACCCATAACTTCGTCGTCGAATCTCCGATTTCGGCGTGCCGCCTGTCGTTGGATTCGCATCGACGAAACCTACGTAACGGTCCTTGGCCCTCGGCCATCGGACATCCCGGTCAAAAAGTCAACATTTCCCCTTCTTTCGTCCAAATTACGAAAATGCCCCTGGACTTCCGTACATCATAACTTTCACCACGAACGTCGGAATCGAACGTGCCACCTGTCTATGAACTCGTGACGTCCCGAACTACGTCACGATCATCGGTCAAAGTCCATTTGACCATCCGAAATAAAAGTCAACGTTTTGCCCACACCCAGGGGCAAAACGGTCATTTTGCACAATTCGTCCGAAATCGCCCAACTAATCCCAGATTAGTAAATCACAAATAAATATTATTAAATCCCGATATTCGGGACGGGTCGTTACAACCTTCCCTCCTTAAAGAATTTCGTCCTCGAAATTACCAATAACCTTACTCCACAACCACCTTGTGGAAAACAATTCGACCACACATCTGTGTACACTTGTACACCCACATACTGGGACAACACCAGTCTCGTTTGTACCCAGACATCCCATCACAGTCATACGTCAAAATAGCAACAACACTCGACCACCTCGAGTGGAAATGATTACCTGATCCGCGATAAAATCGCCTAACCATTTAGCTGACTCCTTCAGCTAGATGGTTCCTTTCCATTGCCAATAAATCCTTACATTTGCTCCCGTTGGGAGTCACCAAATCTCATTTGTCAGTCCACGCTGACACCACCAGTCAAACTGTCATCACAAAACTTTACCACCCTAGTAAAGCCCCAACCATCTGTCAATCCGTGACAACACCACGTACTACATCACTCTCGATGTAGCGCAAGATCAACCACATGATCTCAATTCGCAGGGCAAGCCCATTCCTGCGACACAAAATAATCTCAATGTCCATAATCGCCGACTCCCTCAGCGAACCAAAACGCTGGGAAATCATGGTGTGATCAAGTCACACAAGGCTACTCGTGGTTACTCAGACCACCAATTCACTCATCCTGAGTGTACGTATACCGTCAACTTACTCCAATCAAGTGGTGCAACTGGAACACATTGGATACCAGCCCAGCAGTGAACACACATAACAATACTAGGGTACCACAAGCCAACCACGGCTAAGAGCACCTGCTCATAAAATCACTGAACTCGACAAGATCAATCTGCCCAGCGCACAGTATCCAATGTCCAGTCCACAATATAGCCAAACAAATGATATCGGAACCAAGCCGATTACCAACACGTTAGTTACACACCACTGGTACATCCCATTTACCGCCATTAGGCGCCACTTAGCCTAACCAGTATCAATCCTCGTACAACGTACCCTGTACGTACCTCAATCCATCAACCTGACTATAGCCACCCAGGTCATAGCCAAACACGTTCTAGTAATGGAGTACATTTGCTCAAACCAACATGAGACAAAACGAACTCCACCCGTCATCTAGTTCCAATTCCGAATCCGAATCCGCAATTTCGTAAGAAATTCCGAATCCAAACCCAAACATCACATTTTTAATCCATTTCCAAATCCGAATCCGAAATCATTATTCCGTAAGCTAGCATTGGAATAACCATTCCGTACCCAAATCCAGTAATCCATTTTCGAGCTTCGCAATCGAATCCTGAATCGTCACCCAGAAATTCGATTCCAAAACCCAAAATCTCGTTTACGTCCATCAAGACGTAACGTAACCGAATCTATCGGTTGCCTCTCCAAAACACTCGATTGACTTCATAGGGAAGCCAATCCCAATATCCACACGTCAAAGGTTGACAAAATCCGACCACATCGGAAACCTACTCAACCGAGTAACAACCATATGGACTCACTCCGAAAAGAAGTTCAGTCCCGTCATTTACGACTCACATACCAAGGTAAAAGTGATAACTCTCCACCCATCTGGATCATCAAGATCACAAACCATATCCATCGCTACGTCACCCGACAAGTAACATCACGATCCTAGATCGTCACATCGATCAAAGTCGACAACATCTCAAATCAGATCCACCTAGGATTTACACATGCTCACATAGCTAACAATCCATCTGAAAGCTGGTCGTAGGGTCTTACACCCTCAATTGAATCCTTCGCCAAATTTCCCTTGGTGGAAAGATGACCTCGCATATCACCACCAAATCCAAAACCATATCCAACTGCTTGTGTCCAATGACCCCAAGCCAAACATGGGTCCACCAACCAATACACGCTCAACGTACTGGTAGCAACAATCATCATCTGCCACGGCAGAAAAAATATGAAGTCAACCCCAAAGACTTCGGAATACCAATCACTGATGCGGAAACGAGCACTCCTCTCGTCTCCCAATCACAACTCTCCCCGACACGGGAGTTCCAACCAGGTTGGGAACAGACATGCTCCCAATGAGATGTCAAGTCCAACCACTGGACTGCCCATGTCCACACCTTACTTGGACCACCACGTGTCCAAAATCAATTCATTACTCGGACCTCACGTCCGCCAATAATCATGTATGCACACACCCCGATTCCGAACGGAATATCCACAATTTTGCCTGAATGTGCATACCATACTGCTTCCGTCTCACATCTCAACCTTAACAGGTTCAATCCTCAGGTTCCAAGTGATTCACAATCACAAAATCCCACATCAATACCACGAATGGTTTCCCCGACTTTTCCAATTCCAATAATTTCCTTGTACTCTCAGGGGATATAAGCAGTACACAAACTTACCAATCTCGGAGTTGATCACAACTCCCCAAATCCACCAACTCGCATGACATAGGGAACAGCATCCCAAGATTCCCCAAATTTTCAATCATACCTTTTGATCCATTCATCACTTGTCATCATATATCTGTTAGGACTTATCCCAACACGACACAACCTCCACTGGATCCCATCCAGTCCAAGACTTAACCACCACTGAGTCGCAGATACCAATCATCTGTTCATCATGACAGAGTCACACCCCAACTGGTGGCTCATCGTCATCACAATTACTGTCACCAGCACCAACGCACCATCATCAACACTAGTATCAGCACACTGGCATCCATACTAGTATTGGCATAAAAGCACCAACATACCAACATCCATACATAGCACACTTGTGTGCAAGGTTGTTACCCCGGATCTCCGTTCATTCCGAACGACGATCCCGTAACACCACTCGTACCCCACGACTATGGGTACCCCCAATTTGACCACTGGCACATCAGGATAATGGACGTTCCCTGAACATCCCCAAGTATGAAAGCCACACTAAATACCCTCGATAACCAAATATCTCGACACAACTGTCGACCAACAGTCATCGTTGTCAAGATCCGTATCCACACATCATACTAACATTCGGTCCAAAACAGGATTCCATATTTCCTCATAACCGTATCCGTAGATCGAAACCCATAAGACTCACTAGAGTCATCCACATGGTCATCCATGACCTCAGCCGCTCGTCGCAGCACAAGTTCTCACTTAAGGTTCACCTTTCGGTCCATCAACTACAAGTTAGGGTTCCAAAATCACACCCTAGGGTTCCACCGAACCCAACTGCCCTCCGCAGTAAAATCCACAACCTGACCGACCCCGCGGTCCTGACATCGTATAGACGTCCAATCCAATCCAATCGTCAACTCAACGTGGGTTCCATCGTAGGTTCCACCACGAAGGTCATCGGCTAACTCCGATGCACCAACCCCCGTACACTAGCCAACACTACTAGGGTCCAAAACTTAGACCAATACTCAACTGAGTTTCGCACTTCCAAACCATTATTCAATTGGGGTTCCCTGAACCCAGTTGTGCCCAGTGGCACAACAACCCATCATCACATGACCGGACCGACGGTCCCACATTACCAGTTAATCGTATACAACCCCACCTGGGTTGAATCGCAACCATGCACGGCGTATCGGGCCAAACACACCCAATTCACCATACAACCCAAAACTATCTATCAGGTTGACAACGGAACAGCAGCCCAAAGAGACATCACACCCTCGTCCTTCGCGCACAAAAGAGCAAAACCTGCTCTGATACCACTTGACACGACCCATCCCAATCCCCCCGGGATTACGATGGAATGTGACGTGCTCCCGTCTGACAAGAGGCGCCAGACAAGGGATAACCGATTGCCATTGCCCAAACGGGCTTCCAGAGTGCGTAAGGATCGATGGAGGAGGTGTGCGATGCTCAAGTCTCTGCTGCAGTCGTATCCGGAATCAACCTGAAGGGCATTAAAAACAAAAGCTGTGAGTGGACGAAAATAAACAAGTCTGTTTAAAACATTTATAAGAC
This sequence comes from Prinsepia uniflora, assembly GCA_032719365.1. NCBI lineage: Eukaryota > Viridiplantae > Streptophyta > Magnoliopsida > Rosales > Rosaceae > Prinsepia > Prinsepia uniflora. The sequence continues at coordinate 58,920,063 of CM064862.1, forward strand.
ATTTATGCCCCTCAGTAAAATCATATGCATGCACCAAAACCAATAATCCCATATTTATTTAGAAATAACCATTAGGGCCTTAGCCCGGAAACCAAAGCATAGTTTCAATTTCCAAAAGTAAATCCAAGAGTTATTTCGTAAATCCAGTAATATGAACCATAAGGCATATAAACCATAACCATTATTTTAGCCATTGCACTATACACTCCAATCCGACATCCCTGATGTCTGACGTCCCTGACGTCAATAAGGTCACAATCACAAGGCTACGCGTGCCACTCGGGTCTCAATTTCCGAGTTCAATCCCCGAACCCCGTTCGGGTACAGCATCCCCGATGCTTAGCGTCATAGACGCTGGACGTACTAGACGTCCGTGACCTCTCCGGGGTACCTCATCCGGAGGAGACAATATAATATGGAAGGATTTATACAGTGCAGTACTAAATACATTTTATAGATATCCACATGCAAAACATATAGGTATACATAGATAAAATCCGAACCATTCGTTACGTTTCATCAAACGGGTCTCATGCCCAAATACCGTGAAACGTGCCATAACCGAAATATCATCAAAACCATTTATAGATTCCAGCATGTGAACATATATAAAATGTAAACCAGAAAACATTTATTCAATTCCATTTTAGGGTCCCCGACCCGCAATCACATGTAGAAATCAACTGGGCCCCTGGCCCGATTTCGCAAGTTAACTGGGCCCCTGGCCCGATCCACATGTTAACTGGGCCCCTGGCCCGATTTCATAGTTCAACTGGGCCCCTGGCCCGATTTTACATTGTTCAAGTTCGTAACCGTTTCATGAAATCATATCCAACCACATTTATGGAAATCGGTGAAAATCCAGAAAATCTCGGTTTACGTGCAAATACGTAATTCACCTCGAAATGCGTGAAATCATTTTAAATTCACCGATATCCAAAGTAAATCATTTAATCATAATTATAACAATCATAAAACAGTTAGGCATGCATCGAATTTATGAAACCAATGTCCACTCACAGACCGTTTAACCGAGCGCCTCGATACGCGTGCCCTAGGCCTTCCCGGGCCACCTCACTATCACCGGGACTCCCAATCCTGTTCAAATCAATTTAGAGGATCACTAACATCCTATTCAAGTCCCGTAATTTTCCCGAATTTTTAAGTATTTTTAAACTGGATTTAAAACCTTCGGACATCCCGAACAATATCGAGACGGTGTCCGATCGACACGAAACCAATCCCAAAATGTTCGTTACAATGTATAGGATAAAAGTCATGTTGGAAGTTTCCCAGAATTACCTCACACGCGCCCCCACGCGCCGGTTGAACTCCCTGCGCGTGAAACCCACGCGCCGGGTACTGTTCACCGTCGTTCAACCCGAACGACTGGTAAACGGGTCGCCGTGACCCGCGGGCCAACCCGATCGGTTCTCCGTCGATACTGGATCATTTTGGACGGGGTTTTCACCTACATGACCGTCTGAGTTAAACTAGGAGTTCTATGGAAACAAACACAAGGAACAACGTCAAAATCCTTACCTCTCCGATCGAGAAGCTCACGGCCAACCCACCGTCGACTGCACTCAGCTCCGACCACCATTCTCGATGAAAACGGTCCCAATAGACTCGTCTCATCCTCTGAGTCATCCTCCCGTTTACTAGATCGAACGAAAGACAGTAAAACTCATCCTGCCATTTTTGACCCGAGAATCGAACTCACGGGTTTAGGCTCCCTTCGCCGCCGTGGTCACCACCGTGGCCACCGAAATGCCCAGTTCGATCCCAGAACTCCGTCCACCCCTCCAGCACGGTCAAAACACCGGTCTCCATCGACATCCAAAACTCTGAGTTTCGGATCCCCTGTTTTTCCTTCCGCCGCCATCTCCGCCGGCTCCCGCCGTCTCCCAGCTCACCACCGTCGTCCTTCCGTCCATACCAGCAGCTGGTCTCACTCCCACGCACAAAGGAGATGGGCTGTGTGAGTGTGTGTTCGAGTTCTTCACGGGCAGAGGAAGAATGAACAATGAGGAAGGGAGGTATCAGCTGAATAAGGAAATGGACGGTGGGGATGTGCAACAGTAATATAGATGAAGGGCCCAGATCAAAAGATGAAAAATAAGTGGGAAATTCTTTATATTATTAAAATCCAATAATTTAATCAATCTGACCAATCCAGATCTGATCCCAATAATTAAAGATTAGTGGTCCACGTGTCCCACTCAGAATTCCAGGCCAATCAGAAAACGCCACGTGTCCACGCCTCGTAATGCGTGCATAACGAAACCAAACTTCCGTGACCCATAACTTCGTCGTCGAATCTCCGATTTCGGCGTGCCGCCTGTCGTTGGATTCGCATCGACGAAACCTACGTAACGGTCCTTGGCCCTCAGCCATCGGACATCCCGGTCAAAAAGTCAACATTTCCCCTTCTTTCGTCCAAATTACGAAAATGCCCCTGGACTTCCGTACATCATAACTTTCACCACGAACGTCGGAATCGAACGTGCCACCTGTCTATGAACTCGTGACGTCCCGAACTACGTCACGGTCATCGGTCAAAGTCCATTTGACCATCCGAAATAAAAGTCAACGTTTTGCCCACACCCAGGGGCAAAACGGTCATTTTGCACAATTCGTCCGAAATCGCCCAACTAATCCCAGATTAGTAAATCACAATTAAATATTATTAAATCCCGATATTCGGGACGGGTCGTTATACTTCGCCCCGCGAAGCACTCTAAGCCTTCGCCATATGAAGCACTAGAAGCCTTCGCCATATGAAGCACTAGAAGCCTTCACCATGCGAAGAAAGGCTCGTCCCAGCGAGGCCATGAAACCATCCAAGAACTTGACTTGTTGGAGTAGGAAAGATACTAAAAAAACGCTTCCCACCCCACCAAGAGGGGCAACCACCAGGCCATGACAAACAGGAGGAAAATGTTTTAACATGCGAAGTCCAATTCTGCATTTCAGTGCACGGGATCAAGATTCATTCGATCATAGCTTGCTCAATGTTGCTCACCCTGACATGAGCTTGATGGCCCTAAAAATATACAGAAGTCAGATTTCCAACCCTGTTGACCTCACTCAATTCCGAGTTGTGATGAGTTGCACGCGAACATTTTTGTACACTAAGGCCAACTGCACGTACCAGCGCACGAGTACGAGATCCATTCAGTCATAGACCACTGAATTTTGATCACCCTGACATGCGGTTGATGGATTTAGAAAGCTATGAAAGTCATCTTTCCAACGCCATTGATTTCACTCAATTCCAAGTTGTGACGAGTTCCCCGCAAACATTTTTGCACACAAAGGTTAGCTGCATGAACCAGCGCACGAGCACAAGATTCGACCAATCCTACAAGGCTCAATTCAGATCGTCTTAGAACAAGGTTGATGGCATAGAAAGGTATGGAACTCAGCTTTCCAAACCCACCAACGACACTCAATTCAAAGCTAAAACGAAGTCAAAAGACCAAATTTACTACGCGAAGGTCAAATTTGCCGAAAATCACAAAACACTCAAAAAAATGGAAGGCTTCTATTAATGAAAATTAAAGAAGTTGGTAATTCACAAGTTGAATGATCAAACATGTATTCAATGCTAAGATCAAGCTACATGCCAAGAAGGATCATGAAGCTCATCACCAGGAACGGCACGACCTCAGTGTCTCTCCGTCAACCTATGAGCAAGCCTTGGAGGCCTTCAATCATCCCATCGTGGACTTCCAGTGACACATCGTCCATGCCCTTCTTCAAACAATGGAGGAAACCTCATCAACATCGCCTACTTGGCATAAATGGCTTCACAAAAGCGACTCCACCACTGCTTGACTCGACGACGGCTACAAAGCAACTTGACTTTCAACTCAAAGACGAAACAATGGTTTGGTGTCATGTGTCTTCACTCCGCTTAGCTTCGGCGTCTAGACGATGGCATCTCCAAGCTCTCTTCCTTCAATTAGGCAATGATTTACGACGTCTCGAGCTTTGCAGAGGGCATGATCAATCCTTCATTCTATGTTCTATCTTGCTACACCCCATTCTGAGCTCAACAAGGTCTTGAAGATCAAGTCTCTGGAAGGTCATCCGTCATCCAAAGCAACTCCTTGGAAAGCTTCAGCTACTTTATGGCACCACATGCACTTCGCCTCGCGTCATAGGAAGCCTTGCTTCTAAGATGAAGCACATCTCACCTTATAGCTGCAATACACATTGCCTTGCATCTGGAACAAGCTTCATGCTGGTTTGTGGCACGTCGCACTCCAAGTGATGGGACTCCTCGCCTCGCACTTGCACATCTTGCCTTGTAGTTGCACCATGCATCGCCTTGCACTCGCAGCATGTCTCGCCTTGTAGTTGCACCATGCCTCGCACCTTGCACTCTACTGCACCTCGCACCGCACTCTGTTGCACCTTGAACCGCACACTGCTGCACCTCGTCTTGCACTCTGCTGCACCTCGCGCCTTGCACTCTGCTGCACCTCTCGCCTTGCACTCTGCTGCACCTCTCGCCTTGCACTCTGCTGCACCTCCCGCCTTGCACTCTGCTGCACCTCGCGTTGTACTCCGATGCACCTTGCTCCCACTCTGTTACACCTCGCGCCTTGCACTCTGCTGCACCTCGAACGGCACACTGTTGCACCTCGTCTTACACTCAGCTGCACCTCCCGCCTTGCACTCAGCTGCACCTCGCGTCGCACTCTGCTGCACCTCGCCTTGCACTCTGCTACACCTCGCCTTGCACTCTGCTGCAACTCATATTGCATTCTGCTCCACCTCCTCGTTGAAAGCCTTGACGTTGGCTTCGCCCACACTTGAAGATGATGAGTTCGTCAGCGCGCCAAGCTTTTCTTTTCACAAAGCATCATAAGCATGTCAACTGGAAGAGCGTCTTGGTGTCAAGTGCATCATCTTTTGAAGTCGAAAGCTCCAACAAGTCCCGGACATGCCACCAGATGGTACTCCACAAAATGAGGTCTTCAAGACTACACCGGAAGTATGCCTTCATATATCTTGAAATGATCGTCTCGAAGAGTAAAGCGCACCGCTGCTTGAATCATTGCAATCGGACATCCACAGCTCTCAGAATCTACAAACATTCAAAGCTGAACAAAAGAAAATAATATATAAAATATATATTAAAATAATATATATATATATATATATATATTTCAACATTCACGTTTGTACATTCCGTGAAAAAAAAAGCTGCGAACAGTAGCTGAAAAAAGAAAAAGGAAAAAATAAGCTGCGACATGCAGCTGAAAAAAAAATCTGTAAAGTAGCCCTCCTGCGCTTGTCTCCTTCCGCCCACAGTAAGAAGCCAGCAATCGCATGTCGCGCGGGCCATGCGAAAATCATCCATGTGACCAACTGCAACCATCTACTTTGAGTTGTCTTCCGGCGCCAACTGCAACCATCCATGCGCGCCATCCCTGTGAAGACACCTGCAAAAATAAACAGTGCGCATCCATGTGAAAACACCTGCAAAAATTAACAGTGCACATCCATGTGAAAGAGAGGGGGCAAACAATAATTACCTCCCCAACAGAGCCGCAAGTTTTTCCATTACCAAACTCCCTCAAGATGGTTTATCTTCCTCAGGATCAGACCTAGCTAGGGTTTAATTTTTTCTTTATAAAAATAAGGGCTATATGCCCTCATTTAAATAGAAAAAATAAGTAAACCCTAGCTATTAATCGGGCTCTGAAGATCAACTCAAAGTAGGAATACAAGCCCAAAGAATTCCAATTGGGGCAAGGTCAAAGTTAATCTTCAACTACATCCGGAAAAGAGGAGTCCTACTCCTATACAAAATCTTAAGACGTGACTTACTGGAACCACAAGGAGACTACATCTCTTAGGATTCCTCGAATTTCTAAGCGATGTGGAGGCATTTGTGGAACCATAAATTACCGGAATATTCTGGAGCTGCCACGTGGCCAACAATTCCCATAATGCCAATATTACCCTTGGTAAAATTGACATCGCCATGTTACGATCTCCGCATTAATTCAATATATTTACCAGCTAAATCTATTAATTAATTAGGTCAATGCCGATAATAAATAACTTCCCAGCGAATTATTTATTCATCAATAAATAAATGATTACACTCGGTGCAATCACTTATTTAATACTTTCTCCTTCAACCAATCAGACGCTCTGGTGACTCTCAAGGCTTCACCATAAATAGAAGACTTCATCTCACTTCTAAAGGTAATCAAAAACTCCTGCAAACACTCTGTTAGTTTATTCTCTCAGAAAACTGACTTAAGCATCAGAGCGTTTTCGGTTGAACCACCCCCCTGGGATTCAACCTTAACTCCGTTTGATTTTCATTCTTGTGTGTAGGGATCGAGAAGGAACTTCCTTAAACCAGACGATTTATGCATCAACAATACTGCATGTTTACATATTTTTTGGAATATTTGGTTTCGGGGAGTAAAGTATTCTGCTATCTGTTTTATTTCTATAATATTGCATGTTTTTTTCTATGATACAACATGTTTACATAGTTTATTGCTAAATCATGTTTACATTACCATATTCATGCTAAGTTTGCAATTAATGCACTTAAATGTACTTCACCACACATAAAAGTATTTATTTGGAGTTTTAATTGGAATAAGATTGTGATTTGAACATTAATATATGGCATAGGTATGAAATTTTTGTTTCATTGTCTCTGTTAGTTTTATGAATAAGGTTATGTAAATTCTACGTGTTATGCAACCTCTACCCGCATGAAGGCTTAAATTTACATTACTTAAGTAATTTTTATGTTTTTTTTTTTTTTGCAGTTGTTGCTATTGATTCATCTCGTGTTCCAATATTATGTTTTGACAATTTTTTTGAATGAAAATAAAAAAAATCTTGTTGGCATTAGGATGCATGGATCTCAACTTGGCACTTTGTGTGGATGAATCACCCATTCCCATGGAATCAAGTGTGCAAGAATAGAAAAACACATATGAGAAATGGTAGCGATCCAATTGCTTGAGTTTGAATCTGATCAAGTCGAGCGTTAGCAAAAGCATTAGGGATTCAATCCCTATATGTGATAAGGACAAAGATTGCATGAAATATGTTGAAGAACAATTCACGAAATTCGATAAGGTACTTGCTAGCACCCTGATGCAAAAGACTTTAGGCATGAAGCATGACAATTCAAAAAGTGTGTGTCAGTATATTATACAAATGATGGACATTGTTGCTCAACTTAAGTCCTTAGAGATTAAGGTTCTTAGAGCATCTAAAATAGAGTAATCAAATTTAACTTTTGGACAAATTTAACCAAAAGTTTATCCAAAAACATTAAAATGGTCTTGCAGCAAACTAAGTAAATATAACCTAAAATTTAACTTTTATATTAAGACTAGCTACTAGTAGCTACCTGCCTCCTGCTAGTTATTTCTTCATCTCGCTTCTCTCTCCTCTCTCCTTCTTCATCTTCATCCTCTCTCCTTCACAAACCATCTTCTTCATTACCAAAACTCATTATTATTTGCATTCACAAGCTCTAAACTTTTGTGGGTCATCCAAAAATTTAAAGAAAATAAAACGACCAAAATTTATTTCATTTCTAGGTCGTTAATTGGCTTAGACTTTTTGTATAAGGTTGTGAAAAGCTTAATTTTTTTGGTATTTGGGAAATTGAGGTTTTGATGTTTCGTAGCTTTCAGGTGATGATTAGAAAGACCGAGTTGCCGTTAATAGAGTTTGAGTATGATAATTTTAACATATTCAACAATTAGGAGGAAGAAAGGATGAAAAGTTATAAGTGTTGCCATAAACCATGGTGGTAACATTGAGCAAAATGATGCTCTTTACTTTCTTAGTGGCGAACAATATCCTTCGCTATAAATATCGTCTCCTAAATAAAAACTTGAGGTTTAGGGTTGTTACTCTCATTTCCTCTTGAGATGGATTCCTTTTTGAAAATTTAGTTATTGTATTTGGCTTCAAATTCGTTCTATCTGATTTCACTATTAGGATATACATATATATTTAAACCGTTAAAAAACTAGCTATATATGTAGTGAATTGTCTGAACTATGGGCCAGATCGATTTTGCACCCAAAATAGACATATTTATTTAAACCGTTAAAAACCAGCCATTGTAGGAAAATTATGTTGTTATATATTCAAATTTGAAAAAAAAATGAATTTTATATTCAAACTTGACGAAAATATAGAGAATCTAATTTTAGTAACTGTAAAAACTGGGTAGCTATTAATAAATTTTTGGTGATTTTAAGTTAAATTTTTCCGAAATTTAACTTAGCTTGTTGTGGATGCTCTTAATCAATTTCATTAACTCCCTTTTTGTTGAATATGGGTCATTCAAAATCTCATATAATACATGTAAGGAAAAATGGTCAACTAATGAACTCTTGACTAGGTGTGTCCAAGAAGAAGAGAGGTTGAAGCATGAGAAGCTGGAGTCAGCTCCTTTGGTGACTCATGTGAAAGGAAATGCGAAGAAAGTACATGGTAGTTCTCAAGTGAAAAAAAAAGAAGGAAAAATGCCAATGAAGAAACATGGTGATAAGGATAGGTGTTTTTTTTACAAGAAGAAGAGATGCATGAAGAAATACTATCTCAAGTATAAGGCTTGGCTTGAAAGAAAAAAGGTATTCTCTTATGTCAGTCATGAATCTTATCTTGCTAAAGCTCCTAATAATACATGGTGGATTGATACAGTTACAACAATTCATTTTTCCAATGTCATGCAGGGCTTCCTTAACGAAAAGAAACCGAAGGGAAATGAGCAAAACATCTATTTTGAAAATTGGATGCATTAAGTGTTGAAACTGTGGGGACTTTGCGAATAATTTTGCAATCTGGTTTTTACTTAGATTTGGAAATTACTTTTTATGTTCCATCTTTTTCTAGCAATGCTTTTGAGGAAATGAATGAACCCTATAGAGCGATTAATTCAAGTGGGACAAACTCATGAAGAATAAGTTCCTATAGAACCTACTGTTCAAAATCATGGAAACATGAATCAAGAGGTGGGTCAAGGGGACCCATAAGATCAAAGAAGTCAGTTATTCCTAATGATTTTTATGTATACTTACAAGAGTTCGACTTAAATGTCGAACCATGAATGATCTAAGCTCATTTTCACATGTAATGAATGAAGAAGGTTCTAATGTTTGGTATGATGCTATGAAAGATAAGATGGAATCAATGGCTAACAATCAAATTTGGCAACTCTTGAAGTTACCTGATAGTCACTCAACCATTGGGTGCAAATTGGTATATAAGACCAAAAGAGATGCATCGGGTAAAGTCGAACGATATAAGGCTAGACTTGTAGCCAAAAGTTTCACTTAAAAGAGGGCATTGACCATAATAAAACCTTCTCTCCAGTTTCAAAGAAGGATTCATTTAGAATTATTATGGCCTTACTAGCTCATTTTGATTTAGACCTTCACCAAATGGATGTGAAAACGACATTCTTGAATGGTGATCTTGAGGTATATAAGAAATAACCTAAAAGTTTCGTTAACGATAACGAAAGTCATTTGGTTTGCAAATTAAAAAAACATATATGGAGTTAAGCAAGTCTCTCGAAAATGGTATTTAAAGTTTCACAATGTAATCGTGTCATTTGGATTTATAGAGAGTGTTGTTGATCAGTGCATCTACCTTAAAGTCAGTGGGAGTAAAAATACATATTTTTAGTTATATATATATGGGTGATATTAAAGTCAGTGGGAGTAAAAATACATATTTTTAGCTATATATATGGGTGATATTTTGCTTACAAGAAGTGACTTGGGATTGTTACACGAGGACACAATTTTTCTTTCTCAAAACCTTGATATGAAGGATATGGGTATGCTTTTGTATGTCATTGGCATATATATTCATAAAGATAGATCATTAAGGTCATTAAGTTTTTCCTAAAGGGCCTGCATTGAAAAAGTAATAGAGAGGTTTAAAATGAAGGATTGTTCACCCACAGTTGTACCAATTATTAAAAGAGATAAATTTAGCTTGGAACCATGTCTCCAAAATGACTTGGAATGAGATAGAATGAAGAATATACCCATGTTTCAATTGCAGGCATCTTAATGTATGCACAGGTCTTTACAAGACATGATATAGCACATGCAGTTGAAAGTTTGTAGAGTTTAAAGTGATCAAAGTTTTGAGCACTAAAAGCAGTTAAAAAGGTCATGAGATATTTGTAAAGAACTAAGGATTACAAATTAACAAACAAACACACTGATAATTTGGTAGTAGTTGGATATTCAGACACAGATGATGCCAGGTGTATGGGCTCAAGGAAGTCTACTTCAGGATACATTTTTCTCCTTACTGAAGGAGCTGTATCTTGAAGAAGTGCTAAGAAATCTATAATTGCTTCGTCTACTGTCGAAGTGAAATTTATTATCTATTTTGAAGCTACTACATAGGTGTTGTGGTTAAGGAATTTTATCATAGGCTTAAGGGTTTTCAATTCAATAATAAGACATTTAAGAATCTTATGTGTTAGTGAACATGCAATTTTATTCTCAAGGAATAATCACATGCCAAAATAGCCACTAGACGACAGGAAAAAGTTGTCGTCTAAATGTACTAATAAGCGTCATCTATGTGAGTGATGTTTATTTGAAACATATCATATGACGGTTTTTTTTTGTCGTCTAAAGCCTCATGAAATGATGGTTTTTTTGATAAACCATTGTCTATTGTAGATGAAAAATGACTTTTTTCTTCAATATCGTCATTTGTTACCCAATCTGACAGGACCCGTCCTTAAAATTACTTTAATGATTGTACCGATCTTGTTCTCGTTTGATACGTTTCCAACACTTAACCCGAATTCGTGTCAAAAAAGATATTTTTCGATTTTACCCGTGTCTACATCTGGACAAGTTAATTAAATAGAATCCATCGCTTGCGGGGTTACCGCTCACATCCAACCCACTCACCCCGTCAAGTAGTGGAATCTACTAGTTTGACCAAATTCGGGTCTTATTTTCATTATTAAAAATAATAATGAATTTAAAATATATTAACTATTCACATATTCCTTATATTATCAAACTTTACATTGCAAAATACAAGTTGTAATCATATGGTAATGAAGGTAATAACTTTTGCATAATAATAATTCAATAGTTTAAACGATAAGTATATGCAATGACACGACCCACCCCCAATCCTCCGGGATTAAGGGTTAAGTCATGCTCCCGTCTAACTTACGTGTGACATGAAGGCTAAACTGACGTCCAATCTCCATGTGACACGTAAGTTAAACAAGGGATTCCCAATGAATCGTTTAAAACGTCTGGACTTCCCAGAGCGCGCAGACTCTACTGTGGATTGCGTGTGTGATGTCTCCGTCTCTCTCGACCAACAGCCCGCACCGCGACGACCTGGAGGGTATAAAAAACACAAAAGATTGTGAGTGGACAAAAATAAAGGATAAGTTTAGAAAACGGTTTATCAGAAAGACATTTATACCCTCCATTTAAAACCAATGCATGCATATAAAACTCATTCCATGTTCGAGATAAGAAAACCATCATTGAAAACCAGAATCATTTCCTTTCCATTAAATCCATAATTCAAATCCAGGGCCTCATCCCAAAAGCATAAATCCTCATCAAGTACGGGAACTCAGCCCAAAACTCATCAAATCCAAATCAACCGGGCCATTGCCCAAAACATATGAAAACCAGTGAAAAACATCAATCATGCGAGTTGCTGGATCTCAAGTGCGCCCGAGTCTTTAAACTCAAAACCATGCGCATAATCAGGCCTTCCCGGGATATCAACGAGTCTTTAAACTCAAAACACAATCAACAGGCCTCGGGAGATATCATAACCAAGTCTTTAAACTCAAAACCAGATCCAGACGTTATCTTTTTTTCCGGGTCTTTAAACCCAAAACCATTTTTCAGGGGGTCTTTAAACCCAAAACCATTTGAGAATCATAGAAAATCCATATCCGAATTCGCAATAATGATTCTGTAAGCTAGAATCTGGAACCATCATCCCGAACTCAAATCCAGAATTTCTCTTTGAAGTTTCAAAACCGAATCAAGAATCATCTTTTCAAAATCCGATTCCAAAACCGAAATCTCGTTTATCGAAATCGCATGAACAGAGCTCTAAGCCCAAAATCACTTTTCCAAAATCCGTTATAAATCATATAAATCAAATCATATTTCAAATCCCAAAATCAAATCATCAAAGCCATGGTCAAATCTCAACATAAATCGTAAGCTCGTAAAACGTGCAAATACGTACTTATCTCAAAATCCGTGCAAAACCGTAAATCATCAATATCAATTCACAAACATAGAAATCATGTATATAAAACATACAAAACATATATGCATGCATCATAAATTCGAAAGCAAAGTCCACTCACAGACCATTAGCATCGCCGCCTCAATACCCGTGCTATTACGCTTTCCCGGCTAATCCACTATCACCGGCTTCCTGAACCTATCCAAATCCCATTACAAGGTGACTAACTACTTACTTAAGCTTCTACTAAGTCCCCGTAATTTTTCTGAAATTTTAACTATTTTAAACCGAGCCCTAAAACCCTCGGGTATCCAGAAACATATCGAGACGATGTCTGATCGACTCGAAACTAGTGCCAAAATGTTCGTTACATCGATTACATTATTTCACATGTTGAACACTTCCCCATCAGAGGCACCACGCTCCCTTATGCTCCTCCCAAAGGGGTTGCGCGTGGGAGTCAGGCGCCCACTGTTCATTGTCTTCCAGCTTGGTCAAACCCGGTCCAGACTGGTCCGGCTCAGACCGGTCCAACCCGAATCGGCGTGGGCGGCTCGAGGCTCTAAATCATCCATTTTTCAACTGTTTTCAGTCCTAATCCATTTTATAGTTTCCTCTATGTTTTTCCTATTCATTTACAACCTGAAAACAAAAAACTCAGACCAAGATCATACCTCCTGGATCGATTCTTGAACTGGTCAAGTTTCCCCCTTGCTATTTCCATAGCTTTGGCCATCTCAAGCCGTGGTTTCGATCCCAAATGATTTCTAGTATCTCCAGGAACCTCATCCAAATGACCAAATCGATCAATACTTATCACAACCGAAACTGTCATTTTTGAAACTTAAATGAAGGTTTCATGGGAAATGTCCTTACCATTCAATTCAGGCCTCGAAAATAGGCTCAAACGACTCCTTAGACCTTCAGCAACTCCTTTCCAGCAAAGACCTCGATCAAAATCCATGAGAACATGAGTTGTCATCTTTAATTGAAAAACACAATTTCGCGGGTTTTCTTCCTCAAGGCGCCGTCGTAGACACCGCCGTGACCACCATCTTCCTCATTTCACTCTTCTTTCTCATTCTCATTCACACCCCACGACCAATTGATGAAGATCGAATAAATTAATTGGAAAGGTTCTCACAGTCTCCTCAGTTTCTCTGTTTTCCTCTGTTCCAAAACCGTGCACAATTTGCACTTCTGTTTAAAAATCAGTAAGGCGGTGAGTAAGGTTCTACAGCCATCCAGACCCAGCCAAGTGTCCAAAACCTTGTGGGCACACTTCCCAAGGTAGCCACATGTTCAAACCTAACTGGGCACAGATCCCAATGCTATCAAATGACCAAAATACCCCTTGATGTCCAAATTACCATTTTGCCCCTCATATTCCTAGACCCATAACTAAACCGTCCAACATCCGATGACGGCGTGCCGCCTGTCATTATACTCAGGGAATCGAGACCTACCTAACGGTCCTCGAATTACGTGAAAGGTCCATGTCGTTTGAAAAGTCAACAAATTGCCCTTTTTTAACAAAATTACCAAATTACCCTTGAACTTCCAAACATCATAACTTCCTCATCGGATGTCGGAGTCGGACGTCCCACATTTATATGAACTCGTGATGTCTCGAACTACGTCACAGTCATCGGTCAAAGTCCATTTGACCGCCCAAACTAAAAGTCAACATTTTTTCCCATTCTAGGGGCAATATCGTCATTTTGCACCGTCTGTCCGAAATCGTCCTAATCCGTCATTAATAACTAATCTAATCCCAATTTCTGGAACAGGTCGTTACAATCTTACCCCCTTAAGGAATTTCGTCTCCGAAATTCCGAATAACGTACGTCCGCAACTTACCGGGGAAATCCAAACTGTCTCACGTCTGGGTCTTCTACCTAGTGTATGTCTCCTGCCAAGCTGTCTCTGGCACATAAAACAACTCATATCAACTTCCAGTCCTATTGACAAACATCTCCTCCACACCGAGAGTCGATATATTCTCGTGGTATCTCTAACCTCACATCAGCCGCCACTCACGGCTTAACGAATACTAGGTACATCACCACACCACTACTACCAGTCATATCATTCTCGATCTATTCACTTGTCAACATACCTCGTACCAACACTTTAGTACATTGTGCGCGTCCGCCGTCAACAGGCACAAAAACTTACCTTGCAACCCATTCTCAAGAAAACCTCTATCGACCCCGGTACTTCTGTGCATCAAGAGTCGTACAACGTTCCATACTACTTCCGTCAGCGATCCGCGCCGACCTCACTGGAGTCCCAACGTACTCGTCTATACCCCTAATTCAACCAATCATCTCACCAGTGGTTCCATTAACCACCAACACAGTCAACCTGTGGGAACATCATCCACCTTCCATACTATTTCCCTATCACGAACTAGTTCAACCATTATCACACATCTCAATCTCAGGGTACAACCAACCACTCATGGCTCTGAGTATCCAGCTCACATCAATCCTGCCTCCTACCAACCAATCAGATCACTCAGGATCACTGGAATTCAGTCCATATCTCAACCGTTCAATCACAACGAACCTGTTCTGATTCACCAAGACAACTAACAACATCCCTCAGCACCAACCCGGTTACCAACACCTCTATCAGAACATCACGATACCCATCCAATCACATCGAAACATATCTCAAGTACATGCACCACTCACCACCAACCAGAACCACGGTGTATACCACCAAACACACGCAAAGACAACCCTAGGATCTTTGAATAAAACGAAGATACTTTAGAATACCTCAAACACAGCTCGTAGAGTATATACTCACGTACTTCCAACCTTATCCTACGGTACGTCCACTAATCAACCACATCGGCATCAGCCATGCTCTACGACACCCAAAGTCCAACCAACAACATCATAGTGTACCTGTCACCCTCACAGTGAAATCTCCAGGGCACACATCAGTTTGGAATTCTTAGTTTCAAGCTTAAAGACCTCGAGACCAGTTGATATCCCACGACCCATTTTTAACTACATGGGTTTTGGGTTATGGAGGTTCCTTCCTCCACTGCTTTCCTCCCCTCTTGCAGTATTTCCCTTCTTCTTTTTCTTCTTTTTCATCTCATCCTCCTCCTCCTTCTCCTCCTCCTCCTCCTCCTTCTCCTCCTTCTTCTTCTTCTTCTTCTCTTCCTCCTCCTCTTCCTCCATCTTCTTCTTCTCCTCCTCCACCTCCTCCTTCTTCTTCTTCTTCTTCTCCTCCTCCTCCTTCTTCTTCTCCTTCTCTCTTTTTCATGGTATTCTTCCTCTTCACGGGTATATTGAAAGTAAAAAAAAAAAGGTACTCATTCTTTAATTTTAAATGAACATAATGAAGAAATGAAAAATACTCTATAGTACCCTATACTACCTATTCAATGTCAAGAACTTGTGGAATTGATATTCCCTTATCAAAACCCTAAATTTACATAAATTATCCAATAGGCATAAGGGAAAAAAAACCTAAAATCCAAGCAATAAAAGTGATATTCCTCTTACCTTTTTACCTGGTCAGAAGAGGTTTAAAGCTTCAATCCATATATAATCTCAATTGGAAGAGGTTGAGCGTCTTCCAAAGAACTTCACCTCCTTGCATATCCAATCTTGGGAGGAGGCCGTCAGAAGAATTGGTATTCGTTCAACCTCTCCAAAATTAAACCTTAATCTCAATTTAAGGTTAGGATTGAGATTAAGGGTATAAAGTGATTTTGCTTACCTGACATGTAAAATAAAGAGATTAAAATCAAATCTTTTTACCCAAAGAATATTTGAGAAAGAGATTCTAGGAATATGCCTTTTTTACATTAGCTACAGTAAAAGGAGTACTTTACACTGCTTACAATTTTGATATTACTTCCTCACACTGCACAATTTTCCTACAATAAAAAATTGATCAATTACAGTAAAAAGAATGATTAGCAGAAGCACAAATCATACTAACAAAGACATGGCAATATTTGTCACCAACTTAGTAAAGTACTTTACACTGCTTACAATTTTGATATTACTTCCTCGCACTGCTCAATTTTCCTATAATAAAAAATCGATCAACTACAGTAAAAAGAGTGATTAGCAAAAGCAAAAATCATAATAACAAAGACATGGCAATATTTGTCAGCAACTGAAGCCACTGCATGCTGTCAAGAAAGATTCAGATCAAGTTGCATAAAAATTACTCATCAAAAGTGGATGATTAATGCTGAGAGACTTGTTATCCACCACTACTTCTGCTCTGTTGGACCTATAACAAAGCAACCACAAATCAAAATGTTATAAAGTAAAGCATGTGAAGGATCTAAATTGTCATTCGACTGGCACCAAATCAGCATACGGAAAAAACTAAAAAGGAAAGGAAATCGTGCATTTTGACCATTTTAAAAAAAACTATACATTGTTTCCTAAAAAATGCTCAAATATACTAATGCAGATCTCTACAATATGAAGATGGAAACAAAAGAAAAGATCAGTCTGAAGTGCATGAGCAAGTCCACGAGCAACTTTGTTATTTTTCCAATGCTGCCACACACAAAAGAAATAATAAAAGGAAGAAAGTAATAAATGGATAGCATTAACTACACAATTAGAAACATCAAAACATATGTCCTCCACAACATCGAATTCCACATCTTCATCATGTTGGGTCATCAACTCACCACCTTCATTTCCAGAAATTGACACAGATAAATTGTTATAGAGAGAATTAACTTTCAAGATTAATTATTCCTCCAAATTATACATTGAAAATCTTTTCAATCAATGTAATCAAATAGGCCGTTTAGAGGAGAGAAGTTGGCATGTAAAACATACCTAATTCAATGCAAGTTTTGCTTGTACATACTTGCAATTACCTTGAAATAATTTCCATGTGCCTCAAAGGTCAACCTGAGACTAAATCTCGGCACGTCTACAAAATGAACTAATAAAAAACTTCTTTGAAAAGATACAATACATCATAAGATGATGCATGTAAAATAAGTATTTGTGTGTCAAATTAGATCACCGATTTGAGCACACCTTTCCAACTTCATTAATCATTGATTTGAACAAAATAATGGGAAAACTGATAGTTGCATCCATATAAATAATAAACAGAATTTACATACTAATAACAATAAATTTATTTTAAAGAAAAGGAAGGCACTTCAAATATAGACAATAACAGTAAAACAACCAAAAAATGAAGAATCAATAAAACACTGAAATGTAACTGCCAAAGTAATAAAAGTGATCACTACAAAAGCACAGTTCATACAAATTGAGTATTGCAAGGTTGTCCTTTCCTTATATTGTTTGCTTTGGGTCACGCTGTAACACCCCGGATATTTGAGAAAATAAAAAATGACCATTTAGCCCCTAAAAGTTAAAGAGCTAACTTTTGACCAGGACATCTTGTAGAAACTTCGAAAACATCATAACAAAGGTCTCGGCCTCTTGAGTACATAGACATGTGTCATGTCGAAAATGGCGTTCGCATGAGTTCATTTTGGGTCTAAATTACGTAGGGGCATTTTGATAATTTTTGTAAGAAAGGTATTTTAGTAATTTCATTGGGAGATTTTTTTTTATGGCTTGAGATTGTAACAAGTGTCCCCTTATCACTTAGGGATGTGTGCACAACATTAGCTTTAGATGTGTGTGTTGGTGTGTAAGACCTGTGTCCTGGAGGGAACGGTGAACGATCTCACATTCCTACGAGGGGGGAATGGTTTGGGAGGGGATTGGTGGTGTGCCTTAAAGGTGTAGGCACACACCTATCTAGCACGAGGCCTTTTGGGAGCTCAGTGGCTTTGGGTTCTGTTGGAACTCCAAAGTTAAGTGAGGCTGGTGCAATTCCATGATGGGTGACCCCTTGGGAAGTTGCATCGTGAGCTCCCGAAAACAAAACCGTGAGGGCAAGGGCAAGGAGGCCCAAAACGGACAATATCGTGCTAGATGAGTCGGGTTCTGACCGAGTAGGGTTGGGTCCTGACAGAATGGTATCAGAGCCAGACCCCGACCGGGAAGTGTGCCAGCGAGGACACCGGGCCCTAAGAGGGGTAAATTGTAAGACATGTGTCTTGAAGGGAACGGTGAACGATCCCACATTCCTGAGAGGGGGGAATGGTCTGGGAGGGGATTAGTGGTATGCCTTAAAGGTGTAGGCACACACCTATCTAGCACGAGGAATTTTGGGAGCTCAGTGGCTTTGGGTTCGGTTGGAACTCCAAAGTTAAGCGAGTTGAGGCTAGTGCAATTCCATGATGGGTGACCCTCTATGAAGTTCCACCGTGAGCTCACGAAAACAAAACCGTGAGGGCAAGGGCAAGGAGGCCCAAAGCGGACAATATCATGCTAGATGAGTCGGGTTCTGACCGAGGAGGGTTGGGTCCTGACATGGTGTGTGTTTTATGTGTGGTATGTTGTGTGTGTTGGTGTGTTGCTCGACCGAGAGAGAGAGGAAAAGGTGAAAAATCAAAAAGGAGAAGAGCAAGGGAGCATGGGAGAAGGAGAAAAGAGAAGAGAGAAAATGGAGAGGAGAAAGGGAGGAAGAAACGGAGAAAAGAAGGGAAGAAGTTGAACTCAGACCGAGAGGGAGAACGAGAAAGGGCGAACCCGAGAATGTGGTTTTCGGGTTTTCAGGTTTAGGGTTGTTCAACCCAGTTTTTAACTGGGAACCTTGGAAACTAGGTTGATATCTTCTTTTTGGAGTCCCTGCAGTCCCAACAAGCCCCTAGTTTGTGATTTTGAATGTCGATATCACCCAGGACCGAAGAACAAGTCTTGGTCGAAACTTGAGGGGTTGGGTGATGGATTTGGGTAAGTTTTCTTTGAGTTTTGATTATGTGGATCTTTTCTTGGGTTGTAGTAGAGTAGATTGGACGAAACAAAGATAAAAAAGGTCAAGTTTTGAGTGAGTTAGGACCAGGTTGGTTCGCCAAGTTGAGCGACCCGGAAAACCAGATATTCGGGTACGGAATATGATGAACAGTGTTCTGACGCGTGGGCTCCAAGCGCAACTGCTTCTAGCAGCATGTGGGTGCGCGTTCCAAGGTATCTTGGGATGTGGCCAACATATTTTTTTATAGTTTTTGATGTTACGAATCTAACGACGTAGGCTTCGAGGTAGTTTTGATTGTCCGAGGGTTTAAGGGTTATTTTAAATCCGTTTAAAAATCCCAAAAAATTGGGGGATTGAAGTATGAGTTTTTGGAGATGGTTAGTGACCCTTATAAGTGCTTTTTGATAGGTTATAAGGTTCCCAAAAATTACGGAAAAACGTACAATGTGGGATTCGATTTTATGGACGGTGTGTGAGTGGACTTTCTTTTCTCTAAATGATTATGCATGAATATTTACATTATTTAAATATGTTTTTTTTATGTGATTTTGGGGATATTGGATTGGTTGAGATTTTTATATGATTTTTGGTGATTTTTAGGGAAATTGTTTTATGACACATTTTACAAGATTTAAGCTTGAGTTTTGTTTTGGGCTTAGGACCTAGTTACTGAAACGTGGATTTGACTATATAATTGTTATGTGGTGCAAGTATGTAATTTCCCGGTATTTGTGGTAAAAATTGTGGTTTTATTTCAAAGTGTTATATGCGTGCTATTAAAGTATGTTTCTCAGTATTTGGTGATGTGAAATGTGGTGATTACTGTGATTTGAACTTGGGATGGTTTTATGTGATGATGCTTATTAGTTGGTTAATCTCAGTCGTCGAGCCGGACTTCGTTTCTTGAGACTAGTATTGTGTATGGTTGTGATTTTGGCACCTAATATGGTTTCATATGGATTCTGGTATTGTGATGAGTAGTCTCAGATGTCGAGAAAGGCTATGTATGTAACGACCCGTCCCGGAATTCGGGATTAGATTATTGGTTAATGACGGATTAGTAAAGAAAATCGGTGATTAGGAGGATACTTTTGGACGGTTGGTGCAGAATGACGATTTTGCCCTTGGAATGGGCAAAATGTTGACTTTTCGTTCTGGCGGTCAAATGGACATTGACCGATGACCATGACGTAGTTTAGGACGCCACAAGTACGTAGACAGGTGGTACGCCCGATTCCGACATTCGAGGAGGAAGTTATGATGTTCGGAAGATTGAGGGCATTTCCGTAATTTGGTTAAAAAGGAGGAAATATGTTGACTTTTTTCACGACAAGTTTTCTTTACGCAAACCGAGGACCATTAGATAGGTCTCGATGTCCTGAGTACAACGACATGCGGCATATGTCGATTGGAGTTCGGACGATAAAGTTATGGATCTAGGAACGTGAAGGGCAGAACGGTAATTTGTGCAACATGGGTAAAATGGTCATTGTGATTCCTTGGGATCTGTGCCCAGTTAATGGTTGACAAGTGGCTGTTCTGGGGAGTTCTAACCATAGAGAAGTGGACATCTGTCCTTCTCTAGATGGTGGTAGAACTTTGCACCAATAAGTTTAAACGGGCGTTTGTGTGTGCAAGGGTTAAGCAAACCAGAGAAAACAGGGACATGGAGGAGCTTGGAACCTTAACCCCTTAAACATTGATCAGATGAAGATGAAGTGTGAAGGAAAGATGGAGGAGAGGGTGTGTTGAAGTGACTGGTGGCCACAGTAAGGCCACGGCGGAGCCCACGACGGCGAAAGGAGGAGCAAAACCGTAAATCCCCTGTTTTTCCTTTAATATGGCAAACCATGTTTTTCTTGAGTATTGCCCAATTCAGTCACTGAGATGTGTTGCTGGAGGTCTTGTGAATCGATTGAGGTTGGTCACGAAGCCTGCCGACGTCGGGGGACGTAAAACCGTGAGAGGTAACTTTCAAATTCAAAAATGGTAAGTTGTTACTTATTGATTTTCGATCGATTTGGTTACTTGAGTGTTGATTTGGAAGTTCAGGTGAACTCTTAGGACGTGAACCCATAGTCAATGGTGGCCGGAGAAGCTAGAACAGAGAAGGGAAAGTTCGTTCGTGTTTTACGATTTGGTGAGTAACAAATAGGCCTCAAGTCTTTGTTTTGTTTGTGTAATTGTGTAGGGAAGACATGGACGAACCTAATAGGATTATTTGGGATTAAAAATGGTTGAAAACGGGACAAAATAAGCAAGAGAAACTGGTGAACCGTCCACGCCGGTTCGGTTCAGCCGGACCGATTCGAACCGGTTCAAACCGGGCTGGACAGAGGAAGAAGACAATGAATAGTGTGGTACATGGGCCTCACGTGCAGCCCCTTTGGGAGGCGCGTGGGGCCTAGTTTGCTGAAATTTACAACACTACTTTTAAAGTATTCGATGTAACGAACATTTTGGCGCTCGTTTCGAGTCGATCAGACATCGTCTCGATATGTTTCTGGATGTCCGAAGGTTTAAATCCTCGGTTAAAAATAGTTAAAAATCCGGGAAAATTACGGGACTTTAGTATAAGCTTAATGAAGTAGTTAGTGACCTTGTTATGGGATTTGGATAGGTTCAAGAAAGCCGAGGATAGCGAAATGGCCGGGAACGGAATAGTGCGCGCGTATCGAGGCGACGTCGGAATGGTCTGTGAGTGGACTTTGCTTTCTAACCTATGATGCATGCATATATGTTTTCATATGCTTTCTATACTTGATTCTATGATTTGATTTATGATGTTGATGGTTTACGATTTTACACGTATTTTGAGGTATTTTACGGGATTTCACGTTGTACGAGATTTCGACTGATCTTGTGATTTGATCATGGTTTTAATGGTTTGATTTTGGGATTTGGAATATGATTTGATTTCAAGGTTTTGAAAAGGGATTTCGGACTTGGAGCCCTGTTTTTGAGATTTCGATAAAGGAGCTTTCGGTTTTGGTTGTGAGACTGGGAAAGAAAGTCTGGAATTGGGTTCGGGACGATGGTTCTGAATGCTGGCTTACGGAATCATCATTACGAATTCGACTGTGGATTTTATGTGGTTTTCACTGATTGACTGAAAAATGGTTTTGGGTTTAAAGACCCGGAAAAAAAGAAAAACCCACTGGATCTGATTTTAAATTTAAAGACTCGGATTGATTGACGGGGGGAGTTCCCTGGATTGATATGTTTTGAGTTTAAAGACTCGGTATGGTTTTGAGTTTAAAGACTCGGTATGGTTTTGAGTTTAAAGAATCGGTATGGTTTTGAGTTTAAAGACTCGACGATGATGATACCCCCCGAGGCCTGTGATTCTGTTTTGAGTTTAAAGACTCGGATATTCCGGGAAGGCTTGGCTATTTGCGCATTGTGTTTTGAGTTTAAAGACTCGGGCGCATTTGAGATCCAGTAACTTGTATGATTGTTGTTTTTCACTGGTTTTCTGATATTTTGGGATTGAGTTCCCAGATTTGAGATGGTTTGTGGTTTTGGGCAGATGCCCTGGATTTGGTTAACGGATTTGTTTACAGTTTCTGATAATGGTTTTCAATATTGGTTTTTGATATGAATGGTTTCATAACGTGAATTAATATGCATGCATTGGTTTTACGTGGAGGGTAAAAATGTAATTGTTTTTATTGAACTGTTTTGAACTTATACTTTATTTTTGTCCACTCACAGTCTTTTGTGTTTTCGATACCCTCCAGGTTGTTGCGGTACGGGCTGTTGGTCGAGAGAAACGGAGACATCACACCCGCAATCCACAGTAGTTCGGTACACTCTGGAAAGGCCGGTTACTTTTCGGATGGTTGGATCGAGAATCCCTTGTCCGACTTACGTGTCACATGAAGGTTGGATGTCAATTTAGCCTTCGTGTCATGCGTAAGCTGGACGGGATCGGGATTTAGCCCTTAATCCCGGGGGATTCGGGGTGGGTCCTGAAAATTTGTATCAGAGCGAGATTTCGTGTGTTCTGCGCAAGGTTTGGTTCCCAGAGTCATTGGTTCGTCGACTTGGGTGGTGTGATGCTACTGTGGATGTGATGTCTCGACGCGGAACAGCCCGTCAGCAACTTGGATGCGATAGTGATTGTACGTTCGTTGTGGCTAGTTAGCGGTGATTGTTAATGGCAGGATGTTAGTCGCTCGATACGCGGTACGAGGTATGATGTACTTGGACTTAGGGCCGGAATAGTTCACGTGGTTGGCACTAGAGGTGCTCGGTGGTTTGACCATAGGGTCGAATGTTTGCCAGGAGGATTAGCCTGGATGGTAGCCGGTGAGCTATGGATGAGTAGCTTGGTCGACCTGTGGAGCCCGAGAGTAACCCGTTGAGCTAGTGAGATACGTGGGCCGAGGAGGCCGATTGATGGTGGCCGGTTGGGCCGGATGATGTTTGGATGGTGACAGTTTGGATTGGTGACCCTTTTGGTCAGTTTGGTTGGAATTGGACTAGTACGGCTATGAGTATCCGGATGCCTCGAGTGGCAGGGCTTAGAAACTACTTTGAGACCTGAGAGATTTAAGGAACTCTATTGAGGTGACTGGTTTGGGATGACTAGTTGGGACTGTACGTATCTTACCCCAGAGTAAATGCTTAGCTTGGAAACTGTGAGATGGGATTTGTGGTTAAAGTCGTTGTGGCTTGGGTCGACTTACGGCCAGACTGGTGACTGTGCTGCTAGGTGCAGCCGAGGTAGTTGATGGTTGGCAGATGACGCGAGACGAGTCCAGCAAGTATGCGGTGTTGGTTGAGCATTTGGTTGCTTAGAGTTGTGGTTGACGAGAGATGTTAGTTTCCCCAACCCGAGCGTAGATTGTGGGTTTCGGCTCGGTGTGAGTAGTGGTTTGGGTTTAGAGTATTGTGAACCCTGGAGTAGAGATGATGTGTCATGAGTTAGAATGCTGATAAATGACTGCTGGGCATATTTAGTTGAGATTGTGGCCGGTTGTGAGGACCATTGGTAGGTCATGTATTAGGTTGAACGGTTAGGATGCCGTTGGTTGATCAGAGTAGCGCAGTTGAAGCGTGGTGGACCTATGCCTTATGTTAGATCAGGTTAGGTTGGTATGGACAGGTTTGACCATCCGTGGGATTGATTTTCTAGACTCATCCTGATGTGGTAGAAATGCCGAGGTTGGCATTTGGGTAAAACCGAGGCCCGTGCTTGGAAATTGTCTGAGATTGGTGATCGATGACTTCGAAGTTGATTCAGATGACTCATTAAAGGAACTTCAGGAGTAGAGAGAGGACCATTGTGTCTTCCGTCGAAGGATGACGAAAGGAAGTGGAGAATGAGTGACGATAACCGATCGATATGCGGTTATTGAAGAGAACCCACAATCTAGACGTGTGGTCTTATTGGATTGATGTGTTGGGTTGATGATAGTAGTGGGATCCACTTAGGAGTGAGTGGCTCAAGATTAGATCGTTCTGACTCACATCTTGGAGACGTGTGGGACGTGTGTGTGACCCATCTCGCCTACGTTGGGTTTTGGTTTTGGAATTAGTTCTGGGTCTGCCTTATATACGTAGTTGAGATGTACGTGGAGCTCTTATTAATCAGGGGACCCGGAGATTTGGAAGGGATTTGAGTTGGACTTTCCCGAAAGAAGTGTAGGTGGAAGTACGTGAGGATATACTCTATGAACTGTGTTTGAGGTATTCTAAAATACCTTTGTTTCTGTTAAGTTCGTAGGGTTGTCCTTGCATGAGCAATGTAGTTCTAGTTGATGGTACTGGGCGAAGGTACGTGGAAGATATGTACTGGTTCTACAGTGGTCGAAACCAGGCCGATGTTTTGGATGTGCAGTTCTGATAGAAGTGTTGGTGATCGGCTTAGTGCCAGGGTACGGTGCGGATAGACGGACGATTGGTGTAGTTCCCACACGTTGGATGTTGCTGGATGGAACATGTGGATTGGATCAGGGTGATCCCGAGCGACTGATTGGTTATTGTAGACTGCAGTGTTGGTATGAGTTAGATGCTCCGAACTGAGTAGCTGGTGGGACCCTGACTTGATAGGTATGTTCTTGGTTAAACTGTAAGATGTTAGGGTCTGGTGGTAAAAAGACAGTATATGAGCGTCAGAAGTGTCGAGACCGGGTAGGAGACCCAGGTGTAAGATCAGTTGGATTTCTCCCCGCTAGTTACAGAGGTACGAGATGTGGAATTTCGGGGACGAAATTTCTTTTAAGGAGGGTAGATTGTAACGATCCGTCCCAGAAGTCGGGATTAGATTAGTGGTTAATTACTGATTAGCGAAGAAAAGCGGTGATTAGGAGGATACTTTTGGACGGTTGGTGCATAATGACGATTTTGCCCTTGGAATGGGCAAAATGTTGACTTTTCGTTCGAGCGGTCAAATGGACATTGATCGATGACCATGACATATTTCGGGACGTCACGAGTCCGTAGACAAGTGGCACGCCCGATTCCGACATCCGAGGAGGAAGTTATGATGTTCGGAAGATTGAGGGCATTTCCGTAATTTGGTTAAAAATGAGGAAATTTGTTGACTTTTTGCATGACAAGTTTTCTTTACGCAAACCAAGGACTGTTAGATAGGTCTCGATGTCCTGAGTACAACGACAGGCGGAACATGTCGATTGGAGTTCGGATGATAAAGTTATGGATCTAGGAACGTGAAGGGCAGAACGGTAATTTGTGCAACAAGGGTAAAATGGTCATTGTGATTCCTTGGGATCTGTGCCCAGTTAGTGGTTGACAAGTGGCTGTTCTTGGGAGTTCTAACCATAGAGAGGTGGACATCTGTCCTTCTCTGGATGGTGGTAGAACTTTGCACCAATCAGTTTAAACGGACGTTTGTGTGTGCACGGGTTAAGCAAACCAGAGAAAATAGGGACAGGGAGGAGCTTGAAACCTTAACCCCTTAAACATTGATCAGATGAAGATGAAGTGTGAAGGAAAGATGGAGGAGAGGGTGTGTTGAAGTGACTGGTGGCCACAGTGAGGCCACGGCGGAGCCCACGGCGGTGAAAGGAGGAGCAAAACCGTAAATCCCCTGTTTTTCCTTTAATTGGGAAAACCACATTTTTCTTGAGTATTGCTCAATTCAGTCACTAAGATGTGTTGCTGGAGGTCTTGTGAATCGATTGAGGTTGGTCACGAAGCCTATTGTGGTCGGGGGACGTAAAACCGTGAGAGGTAACGTTCAAATTCAAAAATGGTTAGTTGTTACTTATTGATTTTCGATCGATTTGGTTACTTGAGTGTTAATTTGGAAGTTCAGGTGATCTCCTAGGACATGAACCCATAGCCAATGGTGGCCGGAGAAGCTAGAACATAGAAGGGAAAGTTTGTTCGTGTTTTACGATTTGGTGAGTAACAAATAGACCCCAAGTCTTTGTTTTGTTTGTGTAATTGTGTAGGGAAGACATGGACGAACCTAATAGGATTATTTGGGATTAAAAATGGTTGAAAACGGGACAAAATAAGCAAGTGAAACTGGTGAACCGTCCACGCCGGTTCTGTTCGGCCTGACCGGTTCGAACCGGTTCAGACCTAGCTGGATAGAGGAAGAAAACAGTGAATAGTGTGGCGCGTGGGGCCTAGTTTGGGAAAATTTCCAACACGACTTTTACTGTATTCAATGTAACGAACATTTTGGCGCTAGTTTCGAGTCGATCGGACATCGTGTCGATATGTTTCGTGATGCCCGAAGGTTTAAAGCCTCGGTTAAAAATAGTTAAAAATTTGGGAAAATTACTGGACTTTAGTATAAGCTTAATGAAGTAGTTAGTGACCTCGTTATGGGAGTTGGGCAGGTTCGGGAAAGCCGAGGATAGCGAAATGGCCAGGAACGGCGTAAGTGCGCGCGTATCGAGGCGACGTCGGAATGGTCTGTGAGTGGACTTTTCTTTCTGACCTATGATGCATGCATATATGTTTTCATATGCTTTCTATACTTGATTCTATGATTTGATGTATAATCTTGATGGTTTACGATTTTACACGTATTTCGAGGTATTTTACGAGATTTCATGTTGTACGAGATTTCGACTGATCTTGTGATTTGATCATGGTTTTAATGGTTTGATTTTGAGATTTGGAATATGATTTGATTTCAAGGTTTTGAAAAGGGATTTCAGGCTTGGAGCCCTGTTTCTGAGATTTCGATAAAGGAGCTTTCGGTTTTGGTTTTGAGACTGGGAAAGGAAGTCTGGAATTGGGTTCGGGACGATGGTTCCGGATGCCAGCTTACGGAATCATCGTTGCAAATTCGACTGTGGATTTTCTGTGGTTTTCACTGATTGACTGAAAAATGGTTTTGGGTTTAAAGACCCGGAAAAAGTAAAAAACCCACTCGATCTGGTTTTGAGTTTAAAGACTCGGATTGATTTACGGGGGGAAAGCCCTGGATTGATATGTTTTGAGTTTAAAGACCCAGTATGGTTTTGAGTTTAAAGACTCGGTGATGATGATACCCCCCGAGGCCTGTGATTGTGTTTTGAGTTTAAAGACTCGGATATCCCGGGAAGGCCTGGCTATTTGCGCATTGTGTTTTGAGTTTAAAGACTCGGGCACATTTGAGATGCAGTAACTTGTATGATTGATGTTTTTCACTGGTTTTATGATGTTTTGGGACTGAGTTCCCAAATTTGAGATGGTTTGTGGTTTTGGGCAGAGGCCCTGGATTTGGTTAACGGATTTGTTTACAGTTTCTGATAATGGTTTTCAATAATGGTTTTTGTTATGAATGGTTTCATAACGTGAATTGATATGCATGCATTGGTTTTACGTGGAGGGTAAAAATGTAATTGTTTTTATTGAACTATTTTGAACTTATACTTTATTTTTGTCCACTCACAATCTTTTGTGTTTTCGATACCCTCCAGGTTGTTGCGGTACAGGCTGTTGGTCAAGAGAAACGGAGACATCACACCCGTAATCCACAGTAGTTCGGTACACTCTGGAAAGGCCGGTTACTTTTCGGATGGTTGGATCGAGAATCCCTTGTCCGACTTACGTGTCACATGAAGGTTGGACGTCAGTTTAGCCTTCGTGTCATGCGTAAGCTGGACGGGATCAGGATTTAGCCCTTAATCTCGGGGGATTAGGGGTGGGTCCTGATAATGTATCATAAGACTAGTGTTGTGATGGCAACTCAGACATCAAGATGGGCTTTGTATTCTGAGTTAGTTTCCACTCGGACGTCAAGCTGGGCTCTGTATTTCGAGTAGCTTGCATACCGGTAGTGCAGTTGATTGTGTTGATTGATATTGTGCATAGAGGATGGATATGGAATAACTGTGTATAATTATTGTGATGACATTGTGTTGACTGCTGTGATGATTTCCTGGTGATGCTTGCTTGGTGTATGTTTTCACGTATTTCAAGATCATAACTATATTTTGTTTTCGTTAAGTTTTACTAACTTGTATGCATGCATAGTTTTCTAAAACGAGGGGTATAAATGTGTGCTTTTCTAAATTGTGTTTTCTGAAGGTTATTTTTGTCCATTCACATTTTTATGATTTTTACTTGCCCTCCAGGCCGTGGCACGACGATGGGGACATGTTTAGGAGTAGAGGCATAAACGAATTTTTGGTGTATGTAGGGTAAAAGGTGTTGTATTTTGAGTTTGTTGTATAACTTATGCTCTGTATAGAGTGAGTTGTCCGTTTGTAATCATCCCTGGTCTGATAGTTGAACGATTTTGTTGTCGTTAGACAATCTTTTGAGACTATTTTTCTTCGTTTTAGAGTTGTGACTATCAAACGGGAGCAGGATCCCTCGTGACTGTCTAGCTGTTTCGGGAGGGGTCATGTAACACGCCCTCACGGCTTTGTTTCTAGGAACTCAAGTGCAACTTCTCAGTAGGTTACCTATTTTAGGATTTCTCCAACCCAATTTGGCTTAATTTTGGAGTTCCAAAGGAATCCAAAGCCAGTGAGCTCCCAAAAGGCCTCATTCTAGGAAGATACATGCCCACATATATAAGGCACTTCAACTTTCCCTCCCTAAATGATGTGGGATTGTTGACATATCTTGCGCTCCCCAGCCGTCTTGGAACACCCCTAATTTCGGTTGCCTGAGACTCAACCCTCGAGCATCAGCCATCTAAGAACACCCCTAGCCTTGGCTACCTAGGACATGGGTTTTACAATCCACCCCCTCTTAGGGCCCAACGTCCTCTCTAGCACACTTCCTATCAGGGTCCAGCTCTGATACTAAACTGTCACTACCCGTCTCACTTAGCATGATATTATCCGTTTTGGGGCATGCCTTCACAGTTTTGTTTCTGGGAACTCACGTGCAACTTTCTAGTAGGTCACCCATCTTGAGATTGATCCATCCCAATCTCGCTTAACTTTGGAGTTATAAAGGAATCCAAAGCCAGTGAGCTTCCAAAAAAACTCATGCTAGGAAGATATGTGCACACACATATAAGACACTTCACCTTCCCCTCCCCGAGCGATGTGGGATTGTTCACCACTCTTACAGGGTGACCTTGTGCAAGGTGTGTTTCTTGCACTCCTTATTCTTGCAGTAAGTCTTCTTGGTTTTGGGTATGTTCACCTAAACATTATAATATGTTTTATAATCCATTACACACAGCTATAATAGGATCATACAAGAAAATACAAAAAACAATCTTTTGATTAACAATATGAAACATCAAAACATAGGAAACAAATACCATTACATCAGTTAGTATCAAACGGGATAGCAAAGATATACAATATGTTTGAAACATATCATACAAAACCACAAAATTTAAAAGAGTTCATATGAAAAATCATCATTTTCCTTGGACCCCAATTAGTGTGAGCTTCAAGATTCAAAAACCCAATCAGATTTCTTTCCTTACTTTTTCACGGCAAGCAAACAACTTAGATTACCAATGTAGCTACTTCAGCTACAAGTACATACTTCAATTAAGAAAATCATACTGATTAAACAAAATAAAAGAACAAAAAAAAAATACCCATCGAGGAATAGACCTCCTCGAGCTTGGCCACAACCTTCCTATACTCATCATCATCATTGGAACACATACGAAAAGGTCCCAAAAGAGTAGACCTCAAAGATATCCAAACCCCATTTCCCATTTTCTTCAATTTAACCTCACTTTCCTTCAAATTCCACTCTTTCTCGCATTTCCACCGTTTTATCTTCCTTAAACGCCCTACAATGATTAAAGTAAAACACACTATGCCCTGTTGTTAGTACTTACTCAGACCGTTGGAAACTCGACCCGATTATCAACGTCGAGTTGGAAACTAACAGGACCTATCCTCGAATTTTGTGAAAACCGAACCGATCATAGTCTTGTTTGACAACTATTGTCAGACAAGGGATCCTAGATATCTTAACCCGGTTCAAATCTTTGTCAAATAAACCAAATTAATTCTACCTTGAAAGTTTTCCACCCATGTCAAATCTACTAACCCCTCAAGTGGTGGGAATTACGTATTTAACCTTATATTCATAATCTTATTTTTAATGTTGATATATCATCCTTATTTGCTTTCTTAATATCAATAGCAAGACTAAACACAAGGTGGTTTACGTATTCAAAAGTTCGTATTATAAATAATCTTCCACTTGTTCATGTCATACTCTTATCATGTTACCATAAGTATCTTCACCTCATAACATCAAGTATCATCAATCATTCAATTGTTAAGTAGACATTCTTATTAAACCTAATATATAATATATATAAATTATTTCCTTACAAGGGCATTAAAACTACTTACCAACCTAAGAATAAATTGGTTTATTCACAAATTTTTTGTATTACTTTTATCAATTTATTTTCCCCTAATTTATCAGCTTAAAGTCATCATCTCAACATCAATAAAAAAATTCCCAAAATGCTCAAAATTAACCTTTCTAATTCCCTTAATTAAGTTGAATTTAAATAATAAACAATATCTATTAACCCTTGAAACTGTACCCAATTGATGTCCAACTAACTTGGAAATTTCACCATTAAACTCATAAAAATATAACAAACAACTTGTGTGTTGACCAAAACTCCATCCACCGTCGCACACACTGCCACGTGCTGGGAGAAGCCCTCTGCACGTGGTGCTCACGCGCTGGTCACAGAGGTCTTCGTCCGAACCCGAATGTCTGGTTTTCCAGGTGACTAACCCGCAACGATGACCCAGCTGGTTCACAATCATTTCGCGTCTGTTTTCATCGTTCTAAATATCAAACCATTTTGTGTCCGTTTTCGTCGTTCTAAATATCAAACTTTACCTAAACTAGATGAGGAAGGGATATATGAGGTTACAGAGGAGAAATACTTATAGAATCACGTCGTATGACTTCCACAACCTTTCGGCCAGAGCTTCCCAGCCGTAGCTTCGACTGTTCCTGCATCCAAGCTCTACTCCTTCTGCTTTAAAATGGACCTAGAACCTCGAGAAGGATGTTGTCACCCTTAGTGTTGACTTACACGACTTGAAACCCATCTGGTTCTTCATGACCACACTTGGAGCCCTCACGGGTTTTTTATGGGTTCTCGCGTCTGGACATGGACAATGCTCTCTTCTTTCCCCAGTTTCTTCCTCATCTCCCTCGTCCATTTTCTCTCCCTACCTCACTATCTCTAGTTCTCTCTCTATCCCTCTCATAGTATGCACGATCATGGTGGTTCAGGGCTTCGGTCTCCCACCACCGAATTCCCTTTCCCTCCTTATAATCTTGTGTAAGCCAGTGGGAATTATTGAGGAGGAAAGGCTGGAAAACGTTCTAGAATATTACGCATGGGTCAAATGTTAATTTAGCAAAATTACCAAATTTCCCTTTTAAGCAAATTTACCAAAATACCCCTATCTACCCATATCTTTCTTTGAATTATAACCAACTTATCCAAACTCTAACTTTGACCTACCGTCTGTCTATATTCTCAAGATCTCGAGACCTTCGTAATGGTTTTCTCGGAATTCTCAAACGAGCTCTATAGCAAAAGGTCAACATTTTGACTTTTTTCTGGGGCAAAATCATCTTTTTACCTTTATACTTTCCAAATTTTCCATTTCCTCGAGATCCGAGCCATTACAACCTACCCTCCTTAAAAAATTTCGTCCTCGAAATTCTAGTACAAATCTCATTTCACATTTAACCTTAAATTGGTCGACTAAGTTTCTTAAAAGCAATTAATCTCCCAATCTCCCATTTATAAAGCCATTTGAACTCAATTAAAACAAAATATCATTCATAACCTTGAGTTACATAAAAATTGATGTAAAAAAACAACATCAATAAATTACCATAAGAGTTATCACAACATTCACAACCTCAGTTTAGCAAACAACATGGGTAAACAACCTCAGTAACTCACAACTTATTCAATATCAGTCATCTTATCCATTATACTTTCTCAATTCCACATTCAAGACCGAACCTAAGTTCAAAACACAACTCAAACACAAAACCTCATAACATGTGCCATAACATAATTAACCATCAATCATGTAGAATTATAAATAATCCACCATCATCGAAATCACATATAACCAGTCTTAAACATATAAGTATTCATGCAATACATTCATGCACTGACTCATAATTGTTTGCATATGCTAGAAATACTAGGATGCCGTATACCCTCAATTTGTATTCCACCAATCCATAATCCAACTCAACTAATTACTATTTCATCTCAAATACCAACCATTCCACACAACAGAACTACGCGTAGGCCATTTACCATAAACATCATATGAGTCACATCCAAACACAACACCAGTCACATTATCTAGAAAATATTCCCCCAAGGGTACTTTTACTACCGATAGATCATCTACTCGGGATTCGGAGCCCAGCTCGACGTCCGAGTGAATCTCGACTCAAGATTAGGAGCCCAGCTCAATGCCCGAGTTGTCATTCCCACACTAGTCTCACGATTCGAAGCCCAACTTGATGTTTAAGACTAACCAACATCCACATATACACCACTCGGGGATTCGGAGCCCAACTCGACGTCTGAGTGTATACTAACTCAAGATTCAGAGCCTTACTCGACGTCTGAGTCAGCACTAGTCCCAGGATTTAGAGCCCTGCTCATCGTTTGAGACTGACCAACCACCACCCACTCAGGATTCGGAGCCTAGCTCAATGTCCAAGTGGTTACTCATATCATCACGTCATAGCATCATATCATCAGATTATCAAATATATCACCATCATTATCATCATGTTATCATATCATCATCATATATTCATTATATCATCTAAAGTTATGTCATCATGCAATCATACCATCATACCATTATCATGGGATCATTCCATCATCATCACTATATTATCATTATCATTGTATGCTTAACATCATTACTCACATATCATCAATGTATTCATTTTCATTCTTGTCATATCATCAATATATTTAAACATAACAACAACATCGTCATATTCATTTTTTTTCCATATGTTAAACTATCATACTCGGATTTATTCAATATATATCTAGCTCATAAAATCAGTGAACAATCTCATAAATTGTATTTTATAGCAATTCCAATACAATCAAATTTTATATCATTTTAAATAATTTCCCCATTTACTCGTCCCTTTGAAATCAAATTTTCAAACCAAATTGGAGTTTATACTTAACAAATTTTCGTAATAAACGAATATTTAAAATACACTAAAACATAATCCGTATTTTCACATTTCAAACTCCACATTAGTCCAAAACACATTTTCTGTTTGATTTTGCAGAACGTGCATCCAAGCATTTAATTTTTTCCTGAAGAATTATTTAGTTAAAACTTAAAGTCAATTTTTTTTAACATGTATTTGTTCCTAAAGACCCAAACATCGTTTTAAATCCAAATCTAAATCCAATTCCATCTTCGTGAAACCGTGTATAACGTATATTTTATTCCTTCAGAAGCAAAATCTCATTCAACTATGAAATTTCAATTTAACATAATTCATGTAAAAACCTCCTAACCATTGTTCTTGAAATTCCTTTAACCTTCTAATCAAATCATATTTCAAATCAATTTGTTGTCCAAATACCATTTATAGAAATTTCATGAAAACCGGACCATTACTGCTTCCGTCTGACAACTCTTGTCAGACAAGGGATCCTACACATCTTAACCCAGTTCAAATCTTTGTCAAATAAATCAAATTAATTCTACCTTGCTGGATTACCACCCACTCCCAACCCACTAAACCCGTCGAGTGGTGGGAATTACTTATTTAGCCTTATATTCGAAATTTTATTTTTAATGTTAAGATATCATCCTTATTTGCTTTCTTAATCATCTACTTGTGAAATTAAAATATCAATAGCAAGACTAAACACAAGGTGGTTTACGTATTCAAAAGTTCGTATTATAAATAATCTTCCATTTGTTCATGTCATACGCTTATCATGTTATCATAAGTATCTTCACCTCATAATATCAAGTATCATCAATCATTCAGTTGTTAAGTAGACATCCTTATTAAACCTAATATATAAAATATATAAATTAATTCCTTACAAGGGCAATAAAACTACTTACCAACCTAAGAATAAATAGGTTTATTCATACATCCCTTGTATTATCAATGCACCTTTTATCAATTTATTTTCCCCTAATTTATCAGCTCAAAGTCATCATCTCAACATCAATAACAAAATCCCAAAATGCTCAAAATTAACCTTTCTGATTCCCTTAATTAAATTGGATTTAAATAATAAACAATATCTTTTAAACCTTGAAACTATACCCAATTGATGTCCAATTAACTTGAAAATTTCACCATTAAACTCATGAAAATATAACGAACAACTTGTGTGTTGACCGGAACTCCATCCACTGCTGCATGCGCCAGGAGAAGCCCTATGCGCGTGGTTCTCACGCGTTGGTCACATAGGTCTTCATCCAAACCCAATTGTCAGGTATTCTGAGTCATCGACCCGCAACGGTGACCCAGCTAGTTCTCGGTCATTTCACGTTCGTTTTCATTGTTCTAAATATCAAACTTTACCTAACGTAGCTGAGGAATGGGCTCTATGAGGTTATAAAGGAGAAACACTTACATAATCACGTTGTTTGACTTCCACAACCTTTCGGCCATGGCTTCCTAGCTGTAACTTCGATTGTTCTTGCGTCCAAGCTCCACTCCTTTTGCTTTAAAATGGACCTAGAACCTCGAGAAGGATGTTGGCACCCTTAGTTTCGACTTACACGACCTGAAACCCATTTGGTTCTTCACGACCACACTTGGAACCCTCACGGGTTTTCTTGTGGGTTTTCGGGTTTGGACAGTGCTCTCTATTTTCCCCAGTTTTCTTCTTCATCTCCTTCATCCCTTTTCTCTCCCTAACTTATTACCTCTAGTTCTCTCTCTATCCCCCTCACGGTATGCACGATCATGGTGGTTTAGGGCTCCCATGTCCCACTGCCTAATTCCATCTCCCTCCTTATAATCTTGTGTAGGTCGATGTGAGTTATTTAGAAGGGAAGACTACAGAATTTTCTAGAATATAACACATGGGTCACATGTCAATTTAGCAAAATTACCAAATTGCCTTTCTAAGCAAATTTACCAAAATAGCCTTCTCTACCCCTATCTTTCTTTGAACCATAACCAACTTATCCGAACTCCTTTTTTGACGTGCCGCTTGTCTATATTCTCAGGATCCCGAGACCTTCGTAAACGGTCTTCTCAGAATTCTCAAACAAGGTCCATAGCAAAAAGTCAACATTTTGACCGTTTTATAGGTAAAATCGTCTTTTTACCTTTATACTTTCCAAATTTTCCATTTCCTCGAGATCCGGGCCGTTACAAAAACTCCATGGAAACTAGCCCAATTAAACAAACTAACTAGAAACTCCAATCATTTGCACAAAATCAACCTCAAAAAATAAACCCAAGCAATCAAAATAAATAGAACTCCAAACATTTTGCACAAAATCAACCACGGATGAAACAAAGAATACCAAAGAGATTACATTGAAGAAGAAGAGGTGAGTATGGTGCTAGGCCAGAGATTTTAATTTCAATCTGATACTAAATGACTCGCCAAAACAATGCATCGCATAGGGAACCGATATCAAACCAAAACTACATCACCCAATAGAAAACCTTACTAGTTTCACTCACCAGTATTGGTTCCATGTGAGGAGCTCCTTGCGAGAACAACAAAAACGAAGTTTCCCATAATCACATTGACTAACCAACCGCAGCTTGACTTAACAATCTAACACTGCCCAACTGAAACACCAATTCAAACTGACCCTAAATTCACACGCCCATTTATGATATTTTCTTCATCACCCTAGATTCAAACCGATGGGGGAAGGGTAGGTAGGAAGCTATTTAAACCCTAGGAAAACATTGAGATAAAGATGGGTTGAGTTAGGGATGTTGGGCTTGACTTTGGGCGGTGGGGTTAATTGATTTTGACTAATCATTAAGGCATCAACTGTAGGGATCCCAGTACGAAGACTCGGGGGAATCTCAAAAAGGGAAAATCTCTCACAGAGGAGAGGAGAAACTCTCATAAAGGAGAGAGGAGAGTTGACTCTCTCGATTGAACACTGCTAAGAGAGAAGGCAGTCGTTTGCAATTTTCATCAACACAACTTGTGTTTTTTTCTTGGGTCAGATTTTAGGTTTTGATTTAAGTATACAATATTTGGCGCCTCTAAAAAAATTTTGCTCTTTGACGAAGAACAAGCCCAAAACAGAGCTTACGTTCATTTCGAATTTTGGAATTGAAATTCGACTAGCTTAAGGTAACGAAATGTTAATTTGAATATGAATTCGTGTTTTTGGATATCCTAAAATGTTTTTTGATGGATTAGAATTGAGAAATCGTGTCAAATTGGTTGAATTTGAAGTTGGGTCAAAACTGGGTTGGGCAACCCCTTTGTAGAGAAACAGGTAAGGACGATGATGAACAGTAATCGGTGCACGGGTTTCACGCACAACCCCATCTAGCGGCGCGTGGGGGCGCGTGCCACGTTTTCTTGGGATACAGTCAACACATTTTTTTTTATAGTTTTCGACATTATTCGACACCATTTCAGTATAGTTTTGGGTGTCCGAAGTATTGTATTATGTTTTTAATACGTATTTGAATCCCGTAAAATAGGGGATTGTATTATAAGGTTATTTGGGGATGATAATGACCCTTGATGATGGTTTTTGGATAGGATTGGTGATTCTTGGAATATACGAATGAGCATACGGCTCAGAATCGAACAACGCGGACGGTGTATGAGCGGACGTTTGCTTTATAAACCGTTATGCATGTATACTATATGTTTTCCATGATTTATTGCATGATTTGAGTTGTAATCATTTGGATGCTGATTTGATATGATTACTTGATGATTTTATGAATTTATTTAATGATTTTTGGATGCAATTTTACGGATTTTCTTTAAAATGGTATTTTGGGTTGAAACCCTGTTTGGAAATTGTTTTGACTTGGTTTGGAGTCAAAGATTGTTCTAAAACTAATTTTTTTGGGTTCATGTTTAGTGCCCCAGATGTGTAATTTCGGGGAGAGTCCGGATGTGTAATTCATAGGAGAGCTTGGATGTGTAATTCCCGAGATGCCTCATATGTGTAATTCCCGAGATGCCTCATATGTGTAATTCCCGAGACGCCCCAGATATGTGATTCCCGAGATGACTTCGGATGTGTAATTCTCGGAGTGCCCTCGATGTGTAAGCCTAGTGGTTGGCTTTGTGAGTTGTTTTCATAGTACCATGTTTTCTTGGAAACGACTGAGCCTAGGGTATCACTCAGATGCATCTGATCCTGTGGATGTGGTATTCGTTCAGATGTGACTGATCCCAGAGGTTATGCCTAGATGTGTCGGCTTCTGCGAATGTAGCTTGGTGGGCCTACGTGTAGTCCAATGTGATATTGTGATATTGTGATTAATTGTGCACTGGTGAGCAGTGCTAATGTCATAGCTCGATTGATGTTTGTGCACTGATGAGTAGTGTTGTTTGATCATTGTGATTGTTGTTGAGTATTGATGACTGATTAACATTTACGTGGATGGTTGTGTCTAGATGGTTTATGTGTGATTTGGCTCGAGAGCTGGTTGTTCATATGTTTTACTCTATGCATGCATATTTTATAACTAGAGGGTACAAGCCTTCATTTTGAAATGTATTTTCAAAAGATATTATTTTTGTCCACTCACACTTTTATTGTTTTCAATGACCCTCCAAGCTGTGGCAAGAAGATCGGGGCCATTTGAGAGGCGGAAGTATGAGTGGAAATCAGTACAGCTATCCTTTGTTTAACAAGTGCTGAGAGTCTTTTTTGAATTTCGGTTGACTTGTGAGATGAGAACAGGACCATGCACGATTATCAAAGCATATTTGGGATAGGTCCTGTCAATATGAGTAAGCAAGAGGAAAGAACAGAGAAACCCATATCTCATATGAACCTATGAACGTAAAAATGAAATCAACGAACAGTGATATGAAACCTGTAACGACCCGTCCTGAATTTACATGAATTATTGATAATTAATTGAGGATTATCAAGGATTAATCGAGGATTATCGGATGATCGGGGTAAAATGATGATTTAGCCCCTAGACGAGTGAAAAAGTTGACTTTAGACTCGGGAGGTCATTAGCACGTGGATTGAGGTCCATTACGTAGATCGGAAGATTACGAGTACGTAGACAGACAGTACGTCAAAATCAGACATCGTACGAGAAATTTACGGGTCAAGGAAGGTTCGACCGAAATTTAAGGTGCACGTATTTCTAAAAAAGTTTACTTTTGCTTTATTTGCTAGTGGGCCCAAAATTAACCTGAAATCCCCTTCCCCTTTTCTTGTTCTTTACCTGCTGCCTGAGAGAGAGATAATGTGAGAGGGTAAGACTGAGAGACAGACAGGGATGGTGGTGGACAGTGGAGCCATGTCAGTGGCTTGAGAAACCTAGAAACCAAGGTAAACCCATGAACCCACTTTGATTATATTTTGGATTTTAAGTTTAGGACGTTGTAACTATAAACTAAGACCGTGGGTGTGTTCCTTGTTATTAGGCGAGTAATCTGATCCAAAAATTGCAGGTTAGGACTGCTGGAATTGTGCTAAGTTCGAGTTCAAAAATGGACCTGTGAGGTTTCGATGATTGCCAGCTTTGTAGGTGAGGTATCTTCATTTCTAGCTCGTAGATAGATTTCTAGGTTAAAGGCGAGTTGAATGGGAGAAATAAGAAGGAACATGGTGGTCGGACGGCTGAGTTATGGCTGGGCGACTTGCGGCTCGAGTGACCCGGTGGTAGGATCCCGAGTTGACCTGTTTGAGGTGGACGACGATGACGTGGCAAGCCACATCATCTTGTTAGTCCACGTGGCAGAAACTAGTTGGTGCTATGTGGTGAGCTGTCAGAATGTGTCAAGTAATGTGGCAGCTGACGTGGCAAGCTCACGGCAGTGATGTCAGACCACATGGACCAGTGTGGTGGAGCCCCATGACAGTGTGTCAGAAGGTGTTAGAGCTGATGTGGCAGTCCACGTCAACAGTGTTAGACCATGTGGACCAGTGAGGTGGTGCTATGTGGCAACGTGTTAAACAGTTGTCAGATTATCAGAGCTCACGTGGTAGTGACTGGACTTTGACTGGCGCGTGTGGGCTTGTGGTACAAATTTCAAGGTTAAACCGATCTTGTTTGAAAATTTTAATGATTTGAATCCAATGGTGGTAGTTTCAAGTTGATCGGAGATTGTTTGATAGGTCATTTAGAGGTTTTCTCCTCCGGAAACGTGTTCAGGATGCATTCTCGATTTCGGTATTTTTGGGGGTTTTACTTATAAACTTGTATAGATGGTTATTGACCTTTGGGTATGATTTGGACAGGTCCGGACATTCCAGAGACGTTAGATTAGCCTTGGTTTGGCTTACGGCGCGGATTGTGAGCGCGTAGTATGGACAGTCTGTGAGTGGATTTTTGATTTATAAATATGATGCATGCATAAATGTTTTAGATATTTTATGAACATGGTTTAAGATGCATTGATTTCATATAGATTTAAATATGATTGTTGAGCCTTTTCCGTGAGAAATGTTATTGTGAACGTATTTCGAGATTTATGTTTTATGTTGTACTTGGGCTTAGGCCGAGTTTTCTACGTGCATGAGATTTCAATGATGTTTTGATATTCGGTTTTAAGTGATTTCAAGAAGAAGCGTGAAATAAAATTTCAGGCTTGAGACCCAATTGGATATTGACTTTGACTTGGATTACAATCAAAGGTGATTTTGAACAGTGACTTGAATATTGAAATTATTTTGGGATTTGGAAATGATATTTCGGGCTTGTGACCCTGTTGGAAAGATATGGACTCCGTGTGTATGTCCATTTGTATTTGAAAGCTATGTTTTGGGCGGAGACCCTATGTGATTTGGTTTTGGGCTGAGATCCTATGAGATTGATTTGGGGCTGAGACTCTACGAGATTTATTTTAGGGCGGAGACCCTATGAGATTGATTTTGGGCTAAGACCTTACGAGATTGATTTTGGGTTGAGACCCTAAATGAGAAACTGGATTTGATTTGATAAATGTTTTCATTGAGACCATCATCTTAAGATTGATATGGCTCCAGCGTGAATGTGTTTCCCCCAGGAGAGGTACTCCGGTGTGAATGTGTTTCCCGAAGAGGTCCCAATGATGTGATTGTTCCCTTCGGATGTCATAGATCCTATAATGGTATCCTCTAGACGTCGTAGATTCTGGAAAGGTCCCGATTACACTACCTGGAGGTGAGTAGTTTTGAGGGGAGGCTCAGGCTTAGAAGTGTCAGATATGGACATTACCCAGACGTCAAAGATCCTGGGAATACCAACATTCAGACGTTGTAGATCCTAGGTGTATACTCAGACGTGGTAATCCCGAGTCGCACGTGTTGCATTGATATCATGACTATCGTATGAATATTGGATATTGGATACGAGGACACAGGACCCATCCCAGTCCCTCTAGATTATCATGGGATGTGCCCTGCTACCGTTTGACACTACGTATCAGACTATGGACGAAACCGTAACTCTCTCGGGGTTATCGAAGTGCAGTGACATGTAGAGTCTACAACGGCATGTGATGTCTCGGCCTCTGCTTCAGCCCGCATCCACAATCAACTTGAAGGGTATAAAAAACATTAAAAGATGTGAGTGGACAAAAATAATTAGTTATAAAAACAATTGATCAAAAATGACATTATTCCCTTCATGTAAAAGCATGCATGCATCAGAAAACAATATTTCAAATACTTTCTTAAAGCAACTCATTTTGCTTTTGAAATAAAAAAATAGTGAAAACATGGCTTAATCAAAGCCATTTCTGCAGTAGGGTTTTAGCC
The DNA here is from genome assembly GCA_032719365.1 of Prinsepia uniflora. Classification (NCBI taxonomy): domain Eukaryota; kingdom Viridiplantae; phylum Streptophyta; class Magnoliopsida; order Rosales; family Rosaceae; genus Prinsepia; species Prinsepia uniflora. Next base: position 58,961,552 of record CM064862.1, read on the forward strand.
CCAAACCAAATCACGCGAGTCTCAGCCCAAAACAATCTCATAAAAAATCTTTATAGGGCCTCGGCCCGTACATAGACTCACATCCGGAGTCTCAAGAAAACATAATCACCAATTATTTTTATCCAATATCCAATCATCTCACATCAGCACCAGTCATGATATGAGCGCTAAGCGTGCGACTCGGGATTACACATCCAAATATACACTAGGCTCGGAGCCTGCGGCTCAACGTCTAGGTGCTCTTACTCAAGATCACATATCATACATGATGGTCGACGTATGAGCGATGACATCTATAAGATCACACATCACACTGGATGGTCGATGTCTGCAAAATGCCCATCTTTGACACTCTTGCAGGCAGTGTACCCGTGACCTCTCTAGGATCACACATCCCACTAGATGGTCCACGTGTGGAGGCTATCATCACATCATAGAGGATGGTCATGTGGAAAAAAAATTCACAAATCATCTCAAAGGGGTCCATGTCTGAAATATAGTTTCATCAAATCCGTTTCCACAAAACCATCATAAAAATAGTGTTCAAAGACACATCATAAATCCAGGATTCCTCGAATCCTATCAAATCCATAATAGGGTCACAGCCCAAAATCTCATAAAGCATAACTGGGTCACAAGCTTGATATCTTTTACGTTTGACTATACTCTAAGTTAAACCATAAATAAACTGGGACACATGCCCGAATATTATTTCCAAATACGAAAACCATTTCATTATTCAAATCGTTGTTCAAAATCCCCTTTGACTGTAAGCCAAGTCAAAGTCAATAATCATCTAGGTCTCATGTCCGAAATAGCATTTCACGTATACCCGTGAAATCATTTCAAATTACATAAATCAAATCCTAGAATTCACGCATCTTCCTGAAATCGATCAAATCATATAAATCACATGCACTTATAAAACTCAGCTGAAGCCCATGTTTCATATAAAACTGAAATCTCGAACTATGTGCAATATCGCATTTTCTACAAAAATGTCAACCAAGTCATATTTAAATCATATGCAATCTATGCATCTCAAATCATGTTCATAAAACATATAAAACAGGTAGGCATGCATCATTTCATAAAACAAAGTCCACTCACAAACCGTCCAAACCGCGCGCTCAAATTTCGCGCCGTAAGCCACTCCGGGGCTAATCCACAATCTCTGGGACGTCCGAACTTGTCCAAATCATACCCAAAGATCGCTATCAACTTATACAAGTCCAAACCATAAAACCTCAAAACTCCTGAAATAGTAAACGTGTCCCGAACACGCCTCCTGAAGAGAAAACCTCCAAATGACCTATCAAACGACCTCTGATCGACCTGAAATCAGCATCATTGGATTCATAGCGTCAAAACCTTTCAAACAAGATCAATTTTGCATCGAAATTTGTGCCAAAGCGCCCTCATGCGCTAGTCAACGCCAGTCAACAACGATTAACGTCGGTGACGTCACCTGCTGACGTCAGCCTAACAACTCTGACATCTGACAGTCTGACAACCTGCCACGTGGCACACTCTGATTGGTGCCACGTGTCCTACCATGTGTCACTGACAAGTCTGATACATTTTTTTCATCCAACCACATGGCACCACCTCATTGGTCCACGTGGTCTGACAATGTTGACATGGACTGCCACGTCAGTTACCATGTCACCTGATAGATCCTAACACCATGCCACGTGGCACCCTATCACTGGTCCACATGGTCTGACATGACACTTGGCCACGTGCCATGCCCTGGTTGGCCATGTGGCATGACATGATCACTTGGATTACAACATCATCATCGTCTTCGTTCAGACGGGCCGACTCGTTTGACTATAACAGGTTGTTTGACCCGCGACCCGGCCAGAACTCAACCGTATAGCCACCAAAACTCACCGTTCTTCGCCCAATCGACTCGTCTGCTTCCCGAAAAGGGATCTACAGCCTCAAAATAAGAAGAAAGGGCATGAAAATACCTATTCGAACCCAGCCTTTCACGACCAAACTTTGAACCGCCATCCAGGCCTGCCCAGCTGTCCTTTGTTGTGTATTTTGATCCCTACAAGCTCGTATGAGCTCAACCAACATGTTCAAAGGTTCATAACGGTTCCCAAAGGTTTGAAAACCAAAAACCAAATCCAAGCCCAAAATGGGTTTTGGGTTTTACCTGGGTTTTCCGGCTACCGTGCATCTCCGCTGTCCCTGCCACCGTCTTGGTCCATCTCTTAGTCTCACCCTCTTATTTTGTCTCTCTCAAGCAGAAAACATGAAAAAGATAAGGGTTTGGGGGTAGGTACGGGTTTGATGAAGAAGACGAAGGGAAATAGGCGAGATGTATGTATGTATGGGTTTGGGCCAAAGGATGGGTGACACTTGTCACTCATCTATTAATCCAGGCTAGATCTTTTGAGCCCACTAAGGAAAAACCCAAAAGTCAACTCGTAAAATGTGCAACTATGAATAGTTTTTAAACCATTCTTAACCTGTAACTTTCTCATACGACGTTCGATTTCGACGCGACGCCTGTCTACAAACTCGTATCATCTCGATCTACGCAATGGTCCTCGGTCTATGTGCAATTGACCTCCTAGGTCAAAAGTCAACATTTTACTCTTTCCAAGACTAAAATCATAATTTTACTCCGATCGTCCGATAATCCTTGATTAATCCTTAATTAATTCTTAATTAATCCTTAATTAATTCTTAATTAATCACGAAATTCGGGACAAGTTGTTACAATCTACCCTTCTTAAAATAATTTCGTCTTGGAAATTCACATCTACTCAATTCCACATCGAAACTGCGGAAATCCAATCATGCCACCATTCTGAGGTACACGTGAGAGCCTTTATTCGCAGTATGCACCAACATCAACGTCACTCGACGTGAACTACTGTCCAATGGTCAATGCTGAAACTCAGCTCATCCTCTGTGACCGTATCCAACAAGTGCGTGATCAACTGTCACTGGAAATCCCAACATGCAACTCAAGTCTTAAATGAGACATCGACACTCATCAATCCCACCTATCACCTACGCAAGTGTACTCAAAATCCAAATTGACAAGTCAATCTTACTGTCATGACCGGTAGACAATCCAGTTCGACAATTCTGCGATACCCAGCTGACATCCCGTTCAGCTGACAATCCTACTCGGCATCCAATCTATCAATCATGCTCCCTCTAAGCATCATAAGTTCTTCGTCTCACTCGACGGTCTCTAACCGTAAATCACACTCACGACATGTCGTCGTGTCTAGCTGGTAACCCACGGCTCCACTGTCACCCCTTGTTAGTGACTCGAAAAACTTGACTTTCTCTAGAGTTCTATCAGGGTACCTTGTACCATACCTCGTGCCACTCAGCGACTAACGTTGTGATCCCAACTCGAAAGGAATCTCAAACTGTCATCTCACTCATCCTCTTGATATACTGTTACGACCCGTCCCAAATTATTGTTATTAACTAAGAATTAATGATGGATTAGAGAGACTAATCGGGGATTAGCCGAGGATTATCGGACGTTCATGGCGAAATTACAATTTTTCCCTTGAACGAGGGTAAAAAATTAACTTTTGACCCAAGAGGTCCGAGGCACGAGGGCCGAAGATCGTTACGTAGATCGGGACATCACGAGTCCATAGACAGGCGGCACGTCGAAATTGGACGTTCGACAGAAAAGTTACGATTCACGGAAGTTCCGAGGAACTATTTATGGTTGCATGTTTTACAAGGCAAACGTGGACTTTTGTCCTGAGTGGGGAACAGATATTTTGAATTGGCCCAATGGATGAGTGACAAGTGTCACTCATCCATTGCCTAGTACTCCACATTCATGCACCTTCCTTCATCCTTCATTGTCTGTTCAATTCAACCAAACCAACCCGAAACCCATAAACCGTGCAACCCACCCCTCACAAAAACCCCTCAACCTCACTTGATGAGCATGGACTGTGAATGAAAAAGGGAGAGGAGACCGAGACGTGCTGGACGGTGCCAGGATCGGAGGCCGTTCTGCACAGTGGCTGAGAAACCACGGAAGGTAAGCTTTTACGTTCAAAATTTCAATTTTGGGTTTTGGATGTTAGGGATGTTTTCTGTTGATTGGGGGATGTCTGGAGGGTTTGTATGGACAATTGGGAAGGGTTTTGGATGGCGGGGGACGGCGGGGCAGCTTTGGGGAACGGCTGGAAAAATAGGGTCGTGATGGGTGTTTTGTACTAGGGGGTTTTGGATGGTTTTTCTTGGTTCTAATCACACAAATAGATTCCTTGGATTGAAACAAAGAGAATGAAATTGGAAGGGATGAAATTGAACCAAAAATGAGAGAGTAATGGGACTGGACCAGTTTTGCCTGTCTGATCGGACGAAAAACAAGCAAATCGGTTCGGACCCGGTCTACCGAAGGTTGAAGGAGAACAGTGCAGGGCGCGTGGGCTCCACGCGCAGCCCCTTTGGGCAGCACGTGAGGGTGCGTGGGACCCCTTTTGGGGAAGTGTCCAACATACGAAATCATCCTTTCGATGTAACAAACATTTTGGGACAAGTTTCGAGTCAATCAGTCATCGTTTCAATATAGTTCGGGACATCCGAAGGTTTAGGATCGAGTTTTAAAATAGTTAAAAATTCGGGAAAATTACAGGACTTCAATGAGAGGTTATTGAGGTAGTTAGTAACCCTCTAATATGATGTGGGGAGGTTTGGGAGTCCCGATGACGGTGATTAGCTCAGAGAGGTATATGTCACGCATATCGAGGCGGCAACTCGGACGGTCTGTGAGTGGACATTTCTTTCTAAATTGATGTAGGTATAAATGTTTTATACATGTTTTAATACATGTTTTAGAATGCCTTGAGTGCATATGTTGGTGGTAGTTAGTATTTACGTATTTGCACGCATTTCAAGATTTACGGTTTTTATGTCGTGCCTATACGTGCTGTGTTTTCTGTGATGATTTGATGAAATGATTTCGGATTTGAAAGTATGGAACCGGGCATGAGACCAATTTGATTTATGAACTCTCAGACTTGGAGTCCATTTGATTTGATGAGAAATCGGGCTGGAGGCCCATTTAAGGTATACAATCAGGCTGGGGCCCCCGTTGAGTTATGGTATCGGCTTGAGACGCAGTTGGTTGTGAAATCGGGCTTGAGGCCCCGTTGGATCATGAAATCGGGTTTAAGTCCTGGTTGTGGTTTATGAAATGAGAATTCAGGTTTAAGACCCTATTGAGACTGATTTGGGCTTGAGTCCCTGTGAGATTTGATTTTGAATCGGATTCGAGGAATCCTGTTAAGACACTCGGGTATGAGACCCAGTTGAATTGTGATTTGAAAGAAAGTATTTGAAAATGTATATACCCTCTCGTATGAATGGTCTCCTCCAGACGTCGTAAATCCTGGAGAGTCACGATCCACTAATTGGAATGAGTGACTCCAAGAGGGAGCACATTCCAGGAGTGAGAGATATGATGTAGTCTCGGATTGGGTCCGCAGACAGTCCTCCAGACGTCGTAGATCTTGGATTTTGGACTGATCCTCCCAGACGTCGTAGATCCTGGGGTAGACTCGGAGTGAGACCCCGAGTAGTATGCATACTTAGATATATCGTGACGGGTTCTTCATTGGGCATATGAGTTGTCAAGGATGGGTTATATATATATGTTTGTACGATGCTTTACAGAAAGTGGTTTGGGATGAGACCCACGTGATTTGATTTGGGCAAAGTCCCTACGGATTTGGTTTTGGGCTGAGTTCCTATATACTTTGGTTTACGGTTTTGGGCTAAGGCCCTAATGATTTAAATGGATTGATAAATGGTTTTTGAATGCATGCATGCTTTTTAGTGAAGGGTATACATGTTTTTTGTGAAATTGTTTTATTAAAATTCTTGTTTCGTCCACTCACAGCTTTTGCCGTTTTGAATGTCATTAGGTTGATGGTGGATGCGGGCTGTAGCAGAGACCGAGACATCACACTCCTCCTCCGGATCCTAGCGCACTCTAGAAGCCCCGGTGTGGCTGAGGTTGGAATTATCCCTGGTCTGACACGCGGTGTTAGATAGGAGCAGGTACGTCCCGCGTTAATCCCGGGGGGATTGGGACGGGTCCTAACATACACAAACCAACATCTCACTCATCCTGAGTGTATCTGAACCATATCGAATACTTGCTCTAGCAGAGATAATCACACACATAATCACTAGGGTTCCTCTGGCCCATCTTGGCCTGGAGCTCCATGCTCACACACAATCACTAAACCCTCTCAAAATCACTGCACTAGCGCACAATATTCGATGTCTGGTACTTGTACTCAATGTACAACCAACATCAGACCCCATCCGATCGTCATACCATGTTCGTCTCGGACTCAATCTGATGATCGTAACACATCGATCAAATTGCTCAATACTCTACAGTCACACTATTCAACATGCACTACTCACATGTGTACTCACATCACAACAACCACATCGGCCCCACATGTAGGCCTGCTTAAGGACTGCACTCACGCAACGTCCGACCACATACCAATATCCACACATCCCATCTCTGTCTATCATATGGCTAACATGCAAATCACGTTTCAACATTGGAACTTGTCTGTCCGATCTCCGCTTTGGACAGACCACACTATACTCAACTCCCTTTTTGAGCCCTCGTGGTCACCAGACTAACTCCACGGATAGCCAACCCGTTCACTAACCAATCTCATTCCTTGACTCCCTCCAATGGTCAACCGACTCACGCCACCAAGACATACCAATCTTGAACCTGTCGGTGGCCCACTTCGACCACCATCTTGATGATACGAAGGATCAAATCCTAAAACAGTGCGGAAAATCGCTAATTCAGCCTTTGTGTCTCACTGGAACACTGTCTAGTAATATTCCATGGCCATCTACCACCAGTACAATCTCTCCATCTGGAGTAATAACGAGCCTGCAAACAGCCTACTCGAGGCATCGTCTATTCATCTTTTTCTGAATGATACTCAACGTATCCCCAACATCTGTCGACCAGTTCTAGCCGTCTCCTCTGCCTTGAGTTCCACTCCGAGGGAGTACTAATACATAAGGCTCCGTGATCTTTAAGATCCTGTATATCTCTCGGGGAGATAGTGGGTCCAACTCTCATGCCCAACCGCCACCATGGCAAAACTCCCACTAACATCCGGATAGTCAACCTAAAGCAATGATCACAATTCTGCTCATTCAATTATCATATCCTACCAGATTAACTCCCTTCCGAGTCAACCTTGTCAATAGACTTCAATCACGGGGATAACCTCCACCCAACAATCCATGACACTCATTCGGTCTGAGTGAATCCAATCTCAACTGTCATGGTTGGCCGACGCCAATCCAACACTATCTCTATCCTCTCAATCATCTCGATCCATAACCCAAAGCGGTCCTCAACATCTCGATCCCCTTGATCCTCAACCATCTTACTCGATCCTTGGAGGATCCATACTAGCTCTCTCAGCCAACGTAACATGACCCATAACACCAACACAGGTCCACCAAAACTGATACTCACTCATCACGTTAGATGATGGTGTCACCTTCCGTTCTTCAACTCATTCAAATCTGGCCCACATCCTAAGTATTAAGTTCTTACATCCTCTTTGAATCCAAACCTGGAAGTCTTTTCTGCTTCTTGATAAGGACTTTTAACCAACCCATACTATCTGTTGATAGCTATTGTAGTGCACTTCCCATGATCGCATGACTTCTCAAATCAGCTCGACCTTTACAAGCTCATACCTCCATGAGTGATGAGAAGTTCACTAAGAACTTCCAGGACAAGGAAGTATATTTACGTTGTCCAGCTGCCTTGTCATATCTGACTCTCGAAGTTCCATCGAACTTCCAAAAAATAACACTGGGTTGGGAGCCCCAACTCCACTGAATCCTGTAACCGAGCCCTCAAAGCTCTCAACCCTTTTGTATCGTTCTGGCCTCCAAGCCGTCACCTACTCGGACATCAACCACGTGTTCTGGAAACCAATCTATCTTACCGCCTTATCCAGCTCGAACAATCTCGGTTTACCAACTATAACCCACGTAGTACTGGTCAGAGTACTAGCTCGCATATCCCAAATCTATGAGATTCACTCCTACTGCACAAAACACTCGTGCAATCTATCCAAAGTTAACTAGGGTACGTGTCACCACTCTAAGCATACCCTGTGCCTCCAATAATCCAAGCATACCCCTTGTTGGGTTGGATAATAAAATCTCACTAAGCCACTCGGGATCCTCTTAGTCCCGCTCAACGATCACTGCAATGGTAATCACATCCTCTCGATGGACTCGGCGTCCTCTGGAATCATCCGATTATTGCTAAGATTCTGTCCATTCATCTCAATCGCTGTTGGATTCCATCCAACTCATTTCAGTCATCTCCGTTGGGTTTCCACCAATCACATCTCAGTCACTGCTGGATTTCATCCAGCTCATCTCACTCATCCCTACTGAGATAGTGTGACATCTCGACACAATCGCCACCGACCAAAGCTCATCATTTCCTATCATCATCGCACATAATGCGAACTGAGCTAAAACCCCAAACCTCTGCTCATACGGAGCAACAATCACATACCTCCGCACCAAATGCAGGAACCTCACCTCTCGGCGACCCAAATGAGCATACCTTGATAAGGTCACAACCCTTTGTTTATACCGAACATCCATCACATTTCTTGCTCATGTCGGAAGAACTCCGCCTCTCGAGATAAACTCCACCTCTTGAGATACTCTGCCTTTCTCGTATCTCAATATGACTGGGCCCAAAAATAACGTAAGTACGTTCCTCAAACGTCGTCCAACTCTCACTAATCTCTTCCACGTCCGTCGATAACGATGTCTGCCACAAACCTCGTGCAGACCAATCCACAAAAACTCCGCTATCAGTACCAAATACTCATAACGGCCATTCATCACTATCGATGTCACACACTCGGACGGAAACCCATCATTATAAAGAGAGTGCAATGGTACATGCAATAAGTATCCGGTTGAAGCGTAAGATCCACTAATCGGTCCACCCTGGGATCCGATCCACAAGTACCACTTTCCTAGTAACTTGTTTAGCCACTCTTAAATAGGGTCATCAATGACCTCGGCTGCTACCAGTAGCGCATCCATCCTAACCAATCACGGGTCACGACTCTGGATGATCACGATATTGGCTTCTACTCAGCCAGTAACTGCTATCCAAGGATCCCATACACTCATAACTCTATAGCCTCCCAGCCGCTGGGCACTCCAAAAACTCAGCCTTCTTTGGGTCTAATCTATTAAACACGACATCCAATGCCAAAAAAAATCTATCCGCGATTCATTCCTACTTAACTTTCCTATCCTTACCCTTACTAACAGGTTGATGACTGGATGAAAACAGCCCCAGAGACATCACATCCGACACATGTGCAACACCTCAAGAGTAACCTGGTGCTTTGATACCAAATTGACAGGACCCATCCCAATCCCCCTGGATTATCGTGGGATGTGCCTTGTTCCCATCTGACACCACGTGCTAGACCAGGGATAAAACTGTAACCCGTTCGGGGTTACTAGAGTGCGGAGTGACTTGTGGAGTCCGCAACGGCATGTGATGTCTCGGTCTCTGCTTTAGTCCACATCCGCGATCAACTTGAAGGGTATAAAAAACATTAAAAGCTGTGAGTTGACAAAAATAATCAGTTATAAAAAAAATTTATCAAAAATGACATTTATACCCTTCACATAAAAGCGTACATGCATAAGAAAACAGTATTTCAAATACTTTCTTAAAGCAACTCATTTTCTTTTGAAATCAAAACAAAGTGAAAACATGGCTTAATCAAAGCCATTTCCTCACTAGGGTCTCAGCCCCAAACCAAATCACGTGTGTCTCAGCCTAAAAAAATCTCATAAAACATCTTAATAGGGCCTCTGCCCGTACATAGACTCACATTCGGAGTCTCATGAAAACATAATCACCAATCCTCTTCATCCAATATCCAATCATCTCACATCAGCACCAGCCACGATATGAGTGCTACGCGTGCAACTCAGGATTACACATCCGAATATACACTAGGCTCGAAGCCCGCGGCTCGACGTTTGAAAAATTTCCAACTCTGACACTCCTGCAGGCAGTGTCCCCGTGACCTCTCCAGGAACACACATCCCACTGGATGGTTGACCTCTGGAGGCTATTATCACATCATAGAGGATGGTCGTGTGGAAAACAATTCTCAAATCATCTCAAAGGGGTCCACACCCGAAATATAGTTTCATCAAATTCGTTTATATAAAACCATCATAAAAACAGTGTTCAAAGACACTTCATAAATTCAGGATTCCTCGAATCCTATCAAATCCATAACATGGTCACAGCACGAAAGCTCATAAAGCATAACTGGGTCACAAGCCTGATATCTTTCACGTTTGACTATACTCTAAGTCAAACCACAAATCAACTAGGACATATGCCCGAATATTATTTCCAAATCCGAAAACCATTTCATTATTCAAATCATTGTTCAAAATCCCTTTTAACTGTAATCCAAGTCAAAGTCCATAATCAACTGGGTCTCATGCCCGAAATAGCATTTCACGCATCTCCGTGAAATCATTTCAAATTACATAAATCAAATCCTTGATTTCATGCATCTCCGTGAAATCGATTAAATCATATAAATCACATGCACCTATAAAACTCGGCCGAAGCCCAAGTATCATATAAAAATTGAAATCTTGAACTACGTACAATATAGCATTTTCTACAAAAATGCCAACCAAATCATATTTAAATCATATGCAATCTATGCATATCAAATCATGTTCATAAAACATATAAAACAGTTATGCATGAATCATTTCATAAAATAAAGTCCATTCACAGACCGTCTAAGCTGCGCACTCAAATCTCGAGCTGTAAGCCACTCCGAGGCTAATCAACAATCTCTGGGACGTCCAGGCTTGTCCAAATCATACCCAAAGGTCACTATTGACCTATACAAGTCCAAACCATAAAACCTCAAAAACTCCTGGAACAGTAAACGTGTCCCAAACACGCTTTCCGAGGCTAAAAATCTCCAAATTACCTCTGATTAACCTGAAACCACCACCATTGGATTCAGATCATAGAAAACTTTCAAATAAGATCAGTTTCACCTCGAAATTTATGCCCACGCACTGTTCAAAAGTGATCAACGCTGGTGACGTCACCTGCTAACGTTAGCCTGACAACTCTGACATCTGACAGTCTAACAACCCGCCACATGGCACACCCTAATTAGTGCCACGTGTCACTGAAAAGTCTAACACCTCTCTGACATCCTGCCACGTGGCACCACCTTATTAGTCTATGTGGTCTGATAATGCGACGTCACCTGACAGATCCTAACACCCTACCACGTGGCACCCTTTCACTGGTCCACATGGTCTGACATGACTGATGTGGACCTACCACGTCAGCTGCTAACTAAACTGACACTGACTACGTGTCATGCCCTAGTTGGCCACATGGCTTGACATGATGATATGGACTACCACATCACCATCGTATTCCTTCAAACGGGCCGACCTATTTGACTATAACAGGTCATTTGACCTGTGTCCCTGACCCGGCTAGAACTCAGCCATCCAGCCATTAAAACTCACCGTTCTTTACCCAATCAACTCGTTTACTTCCCGAAAGGGATCTACAACCTCAAAACAAGAAGAAAAGGCCTGAAAATACCTGTTCGAACCCAAACTCTCACGACCAAACTTTAAACCACCATCCAAGCTTGCCCAACTGTTCTTTGCTGTCCATTTTGATCCCTACAAGTTCGTATGAGCTCAACCAACATGTTCAAAGGTTCAAAATGGTTCCCAAACGTTTGAAAACTAAAACCCAAATCCAAGCCCAAAATGGGTTTTGGGTTTTACTTGGGTTTTCCAGCTACCGTGCAACTCTGACGTCCTTGCCACCATCCTGATCCGTCTCTCAATCTCACCCTCTCATTCTGCCTCTCTCAAGTAGAAAACATGAAAAAGATGAGGGTTTGGGGGTTGGTACGAGTTTGAGAAGAAGATGAAGGGAAATGGGTTGAATGCATGTATCTGGGTTTGGGCCAAAAAATGGGTGACACTTGTCACTCATATATTAGTCCAGGCCAGATCTTTTGGGCCCCCTAAAGACAAACCTAAAAGTCAACTCTTCGTAAAATGTGCAATTATAAATAGTTTCTAAATCGTTCTTGACCCGTAATATTCCAAAACGACGTCCAATTTCGACATGCCGTGTAACGACCTATTCCGGAAACGAGATTAGATTAGTAGTTAATGACGGATTAGTAAAGATAATCGATGATTAGTTGATACTTTCGAACGGACGGTGCGAAATGATGATTTTGCCTTGGAATGGGAAAAAATGTTAACTTTTGTTCGGGCGATCCAAATGGACTTTACCGATGATCTTGACATAGTTCGGGACGTCAAGAGTTCATAGACAGGTGGCACGTCCGATTCCGGTATTCGAGGAGAAAGTTATGACGTTCGGAAGTTCGGGAATATTTTGGTAAATTGGTCGAAATAGGGCAAATGGTTTGACTTGTTAGACGGCAAGTATTTTTCATGCAATTCGAAGACTGTTAGGAAGGTCTCGATGTGCTGAGTACAACGACAGATGGCACGCCGTCATCGGACGTCGGATGGCTTAGTTACGGGTCTAGTTAGGTGAGGGGTAAAAATGGTAATTTGGACTTTAAGGGGCAAAATTGGTCTTTTTGGCACCTTGAAATCTGTGAGGAACCAGATAAGGACATCTGGGGTTGAGGGATTGGATAATTTTGGACTGAAACCACCGAGATGAGGACACCTGTCCACTCTCCAGTAGCTTCTAGCCAACTCTCACCTGTTGCTAAATTTGGTTCATTCGATTAAATAGGGAAAAACAGAGACTGATAGCAAATTGATCATTTTCCATTAGAGTGAGTCGGGTGTGAGCTTAGAGGCAGGGTGAGTTAGTAAATAGAGATGGTTGTGACGTGCGTGAGAGTGTTAGTGAAAGGACTGAATGAAGAGGGACTGTGAGAGGTGAGAAACACCAGAGAAATAGAGAAGGAAACGTGGACTATTGTGAAACTTCAATCGATCAACCAGTTTAATTTGGTATGTGGGGATGATTAGAGAGTTGAGGATTGATTCTTGGAACCTAGGAACCACGGTGGAGGCCACGGTGGAGGTCAGAGAACAGGTAAGTTTTTGGGTCCCCTGTTTTTCCAAAACTGGTTCAAATTGAAAGTAGATGGTTTTAGGGAACTGTTGAGTCGTTGACAGGACCCGCCCCGATCCCAACAGGGACCACAAGGGGACGTGCCCTGCTCCCGTCTGACACCCAATAATTCATACCAATTTTAACCTCAAAACATCAAATGCATAAATAACCAAATTAAAGTTATACATCAAATCCGAATTAAACAGATGTCAGACAAGGGATGAAATCCAAACTAAAAGTTGCGAGCACGACTCTAACATAATCCTGCGGTACACCACCCAACAGGGGTTCAGGTACGCAGAAGTGGATCTATGCCTCAGCCTCAGGTTCCTCCTCTACCTCAATAGCACGACCTGGAGGGGTTACCAAAACAATAAGGATAAGTGGACCGAATCTCAAGTTTATAAAATCATTTGATAAGTAAAACATATAATTTACCCCTCCGTTTTCCAAACATGCATGCCACCGAATTTAAAACCATCAATCATATAATATAAACCATAAGGCATATAATAATACCATAAACACAATTTTAGCCCACTGCACTATACACTCCAATCCCGACATCCCTGATGTCTGACGTCCCTGGCGTCCAATAAGGTCACAATCTCAAGGCTACGCGTGCCACTCGGTCTCAATTCCGAGTTCAATCCCCGAACCCTGTTCGGTTACAGCATCCCCGATGCTTAGCGTCATAGACGCTGGACGTACTAGACGTCTGTGACCTCTCCGGGGTACCTCATCCGGGAGGAGACAATATAATATGGAAGGATCTATACAGTGCAGTACCAAATACATTTTATTGATATCCACATGCAAAACATATATGTATACATAGGTAAAATCTGAACCGATCGTTACGTTTCATCAAACGGGTCTCATGCCCAAATACCGTGAAACGTGCCATAACCGAAATTTCAATATCATCAATACCATTTATTGATTCCAGCATGTGAACATATAAGTAAATCAGAAAACATTTAAGCATGCAAGGGTTTTAATGAAATCGGGCCCACTCACTGTACGATTCCGCTGCGAATCTGCGCGTACGGACCTGTACCAAGATTATCGTACAATTCCTGTCAGTCCAATTCACACGTAAGGGTCACTACAAGTCCTTAATGTTTATTCAAAAGAAAGTTCGAAACAGAAACCGGTTCGGGGAAACCGTCGACACGTTTCCCGAGGCAACCGGCCCTAAACTGACCCTTCAAACAATCTCAGATCAACATGGTTTAATTCACCAAAAAATGTTTAGAATAATGAGAGGAATAAAAGTCATGTTGATCGTGATCGGAGATAAGCCCCAACGCGCCCTCACGCGCCGCCCAAAGTGGCTGCGCGTGAAAGTCACGCGCCTGACAGTGTCAAGCACCTTCACCCGTTTGTCTGTAATTCGGGCCTGCCACCCGCGGTTTGACCGGTTAATTACCCATCAATTCCTACTCGATTTCAATCCAATTTGATCCTAACATGTTATTTAAGCATCTAATTTAAGTTCTGAGTTATTAATTAGCCCAATCAAATCCTTAAATGGCCTTCGACCCGTGATCATCCAAACGGGTTGATCACCCCAACTCACTGGTTTCTAAACCAAAATCAAATTAACCTTACAGGAAGCATCATAGTATCAGAACGAACTGGAAAACACACTCAATTGAACCAACACTCACCTGGAAGTAGTCGTCCAAACCTCTGAAATTCTTCTGAACACGGCAGTCACCCTCCCCAGCTCACCCGTGGCTGGTTGCCTTCGATTTTGATATGGGTTGTGTTCTAAACACTCCCAGAAAGCTTACTCTGTGATTAGATTGGTCCAACACACCGTAGAAATTAAACTCTGATTTTCCCTCCAAATCCCAGAATTTCGGTTTCTCTGGTTTCTCCTCTCCAATTCACAGCCCTCACCTCAGCAAATAAAGGATCACTCCAGATTCCCACTCAAATAATGGTACCGTGCTGTCCAACAGCTCGTGGAAGCCAAACTCCCACTGAGAGTTGTTCCCCGAAAAGCTTCGAAGCTTCCAATTAAAAATGGTGGCCATGTTCGGCCATGTTCTGATGTCCATAGGGCCTTAAACAATCCCAACTTTCCAACTCACACACTGATTAATTAAATGGGGACTCAGAACCACCGCACACGGTGGTGCAGCAGTCGTTCCCCCGCGGTTGCTACAGTGACCAGGACAAAATGACCAAAATGCCCCTGGTTCAAATAATTACCAAACTGCCCCTCACTTTCTAGACCCGTAACTCAGCCATACGAAGTCCGATTTCGGCGTGCCGCCTGTCTACGGACTCAAGACGTCGAGACCTACCTAACAGTCCTTGAGTCGCGTGAAAATTAGTTGTCAAACGAAAAGTCAACGTTTTCGCCCCTAACGTCCAAATTACGGTAATGCCCCTGAACTTCCGATAGTCATAACTTTTTCCCCGATCGTCCGAATTGGACGTGCCACCCGTCTAAGAACTCGTGGCGTCCCGAACTACGTCATGGTCATAGGTCAATGTCCATTTAATCCACCAATCAAAAAGTCAACAATTTGGCCATGCCAATCACAAGGGTAAAAGCGTCAATTCATACAATAAATTACAATATTAAAATCCTCGAATTTCCGGGGTGTTACAGTCGTTCTAATGATCCTTGCAGTTGTAGGAAGTCACTATTGAGCCAAGGATTCGAAATCGTGATTGGAGAGACTTGAGATGGCCGGGAACACAGGGATGGAAATTCAGAGTTTTGAGTTCAACTTTGGAAGGTATGAAATAGGATTCATTTATACATTTTAAGTAGCTAAATCGATCACGCATGCTGCGACGAAACTATTAGTGGAAAAATGGACCGAATCGTGTTGGAAATGGCTAAAAATTGTGAGCGCTGGTCCAGTTGAACCGGACCGGTCTGGATCGGTTTAATAGAGGTTGAAGATAAATAGTGCCTGGCTCGTGAGGCCCAAGCGTAGGACCTTTGGGCGGCGCGTGTGGGAGCGTGGTACGGGTTTTTAGGATGGTTCCAACACGACTTTTAAAGGATTCGATGTAACGAACATTTTGGCACTGGTTTCGAGTCGATCAGACATCGTTTCAATAGGTTTCAGGATGTTCAGAGGTTTTAGGGATCGTTTAAAAATAGTTACAAATACGGGAAAAATACGGGGCTTTAGTATAAGCTTTATGAAGTAGTTAGTGGCCTCATTATGGGATTTGGACAGGTTCGGGAAAGCCGGTGATTGCGGATTAGCCAGGAACGACGTAAGTGCGCGGCGAAATGGTATGTGAGTGGACTTTGCTTTCCAACTTATGATACATGCATATATGTTTTTATATGTTTTCTATACGTGATTCTATGATTTTAATTATGATCTTGATGATTTACGGTTTTGCACGATTTTTGAGATATTTATGGAATTGCACGTTTTACGAGGTTCCGTTTTATATTATGATTTGATCATGGTTCTGAGAATTTGATTTTGGAATTTGAAATATGATGTGATTTCAAAGATTTAAAATGGATTTAAGAAGGTGATTTTGGGCTTGAAGCCGAGTTCATAAAAGCGATTTCGATATATGTGATTTTGGGTTTTGGAAAGTGGATTTCCGGATTTGGGTTCGGAATGATTGTTCCGGATGCTAGCTTACGGAATGATGGTTTCAGATTCGGATTTGGAAATGGATGATGGATATGGTTCTAGATTTGGATTCGTGATGCTGATTTCGGATTCGGATGGGAATTCGAAATGGTGATTTCGAATTGGGATTTGGACATGGATTTTGGAAAATGGTTTTCAAACGGTTTTGGATTGGATTTGCTAGATCTGGTTATTGGTTTTAAAGACCCGAATATGATATGACGAGGGCGGGCCCGGATTGGGTTTAAAGACTCGGATATTGATATTTCCCCCGTAGGCCTATTGAGTTTAAAGACTCGGATTATATTGAGGTCTGGATTGAGTTTAAAGACTCGGAAGTTTAAAGACTCGGATAGATCCAACAGGTTCGATGGATGGGAATGTGTTGATAAATGTGTTTTGATTTTCACTGAGACTTGATGATGATGGTTTTCAATAATGGTTTTCCGATGTTTTGGGCAATGACCCGGATGAATTGGATTTGACTTGCTGATTTGATGAAAGAAATAATTTTGGTTTTCTTTGATGGTTTTGAATAATAAATGGTTTCATAACATGGATTTTGATATGCATGCATTGGTTTTTAAAAGAAGGGTATAAATGCAATACTGTTGCCTGATAACTATTTTTGAACTTGTACTTTATTTTTGTCCACTCACAGTCTTTTGTGTTTTCGATACACTCCAGGTTGTCGCGGTGCGGGCTGTTGGTCGAGAGAGACGGAGACATCACATACAGGATCCACAGTAGAGTCTGCGTGCTCTGGGAAGTC
The DNA here is from genome assembly GCA_032719365.1 of Prinsepia uniflora. Classification (NCBI taxonomy): domain Eukaryota; kingdom Viridiplantae; phylum Streptophyta; class Magnoliopsida; order Rosales; family Rosaceae; genus Prinsepia; species Prinsepia uniflora. Next base: position 58,979,208 of record CM064862.1, read on the forward strand.
TGGAAGTCTAGAACGGTTCGTTGGATAATCCCTTGTCTGACTTACGTGTCACATGGAGGTTGGACGTCGGTCTAGCTTTCGTGTCATGCGTAAGTTAGACGGAAGCAGGACTTATCCCTTAATCCAGGGGGATTGGGGGTGGGTCTTGTCAAATTGGTATCAGAACAGGTTTTGTGCGCTCTGCACGAGGTTTGGTTCCCAGAGTTGTTGGTTTGTCGACTTGGGTGTTGGGATGCTGATGTGGATGTGATGTCTCGACACGAAACAACCCGTCATCAACCTGGACGTGATAGTGACAGTACGTTCGTTAGTGGTTAGTTAGCGGCGATTGTTAGTGCCAGGGTGATAGTCGCTCGATACGCGGTGCGAGGTAAGACGTATGGCGGCTGAGGGCCGGAATAGTTAGCGTGTTTAGCGCTGGATATGCTCGACGGTTGGACCATAGGGTCGAATGGATGCCAGCGTGGTGAATCTGGATGGTAGCCAGTGAGCTACAATTACGAGTAGGTTGGTGGACTGAGGGTCGACTGGTCGATATATGGAGCCCGATAGTAACCTATTGTGTTGGTGGTATACGTGGGCCGAGGAGGTCGGTTGACGGTGGCTAGTTAGGCCGGATGACGATAGTATGGATTGGTGACCTTTTTGGTCAGTTTGGTTAGAATTGGACTTGTGCGGCTACAAGTAGCTGGATGCCTCGAGTGGCAGGGTTTAGAAACTACTTTGAGATCTGAGAGTTTTCCCCCTAGCGAGGGTTACTGGTTGACGATTTCGACAACCTGAGTGGTGAGGTTGTTGGGAGCTATTGGAGGTCGAGGGTTTGGAAAACCCGAGTAATGATAAGGATGTAAGGAATCTGTTGGGACAACTAGGTTGGTAAATGCGAGAACCATGATGAGAAACCCTAGAGTAAGTGCTTAGCCTGGAAACTGTGAGTTGGGGTTTGTGTTAGATAGTTGTTGTGGTTGGGCCGATTTACGGCCGGATTCGCAATGGTGTTGATGGAATGCAGCCGAGGTAATTGGCTTGGTGGGTGACTCTGCGTGAGTCCAGTGCATTAGGTTGCTCAGAGATGTGGAGTACGAGGGAGGTCAGTTTCCCTGACCCAAGCGCAGGTTGAGAGTTTTGGCTCGGTAGGAGCGGAGGTTCGGGATTAGTATCTTATGGACCCTAGATTGGAGATGATGACTATTGGTAGGTCATGTTTCGGGACGAACGGTCAGGATGCCGTTAGTTGATCAGAGTAGCGCAGTGGAAGCGCGGTGGACCTATGCTTCGTGTTGGAACGGGCTAAGTTGGTATGGTCGGTTTGACCATCCGTGAGGTTGATTTTATGGACTCATCTTGATGTGTTAGAAACGCCGAAGTTGGTATTTGGGTGATGTTGAAGCCCGTACTTGGTGATTTCCTGAGCTTGGATCGTGACTCAAGAGATCGAGGTGAGTGATCGTTGATTGTGATCCCGAGAGTTGATTACTCATTCGATAGTGATGCTTGGGGTTGAACCTCAGAAAGGTTGGGTTGCGAACATCAGAAGGAGTACTGTTTGACATCCTTTGGACGTGTATAAATAGTGAGAACCGACAGGTTTGGTTACAGACACATGGTCGTGATCCGTAGGAGTTGTGGATCGCCAAAGTATAGCGGAGTTAACGTTGGACGGTTTTTCTAGTGGTGGTAATTGTGTTACGAATTGAGTTCCATGATTAGAAAAGGAGGATCTACTTCCAACATGATTGGAATCCCGGAACTAGGAGATGTTGAGCTTGAGATGATGAGATACTGTGTTTGGTTCCGAGTTGGTAATAAGGTTGTGTGGTGGATACTCTGGAGTTGAATTGGGAGACTCTTTGTCGGGATATTAGGATTTGTGACCCCCCTTGATCGTGGATACTTGTAGATGTATTCAGGAGAAGAAAGAATACTTAGTAACGCCAGGACGGGCTTGTGTGGCGAATGTCAGGGGATGGTGTCAGTCTAAGGTAGAATGACTTGTGATGACAGGGTTGATGACCATTGTGTGTGCCGTTGCAGGATGACAGAAGGAAACTGAAAGGGAGTGACTATAACCGATGGACCCACAATCTAGATGTGTGGTATTCTGGATCGATGTGATGGTATGTTGCTAAATGTTGTATGGACGAGAAGTGGGGTCCATTTAGGAGTGAATGGATCAGGATTGATACGCTTAGGGCTTTAGACTGAGTTGTTGTGGATTAGGAGGATTTTAGGCAGGACAGAGGCTGGATGTGTTAGACATGTAACTGAGGGGATTGCTCCGTCTTGCATGAGCAAAAAGTGGTTGGATAGCTTGACCACCTTGGAGTTGTGCAGGACATGTGTGGTCCGTCTCGCAGACATATGGGTTTTAGCTTGGATCTAGTGCTGGGTCTGCTAGTGCTGGGTCTGCTCTGTATTTGTAGTTGAGATGCGATTGGAATTCATATTGGTCGGGAGACCCAGGAGATCGGGAGACTCGGAAAAGACTCGAGTCGGATTTCCTCAGAAGACTCGTAGTTCAGCCTAGAGGTAGGATTGACCGACGGACTTCAAAAGTGAAGTGTGTTTGACTCGTAGTCAGGTGGTAATCTGTATGGTTACAAGGATGGTTGTGTGCCCTGGAGATACATTGTGAGGGTGCCGGGTACACTATGGTACCGTTGGATGGACTTTGGGCATAGTAGAGTTCGGCTGATACCGATGTGGTTAATTAGTGGACGTACCGTAGGATGACATTGGAAGTACGTGAGGATGTACTCTACGAGCTGTGTTGAGGTATTCTAAAATATCTTTGTTTTATTCAAAGTTCGAAGGGTTGTCCTTACGTGGGTATGGTGGTATGCACCGTGGTTCTGGTTGGTGGTAATTGGTGCATGTACATGGAATGTGTACGTACTGATTCTGCAGTGGTTGGCACCATGCCGATGTAATTGGACGTGCATCGTGATGACCTGGTAAAAGTGTTGGTGATTGGCCTAGTGCCGAGGGATGTTGTGGATGATCGGTGTAGTTCCCATATGATGGATTTTGATAGAACATATGGACTAGATCCGGGTGATCCAAAGTGATATGTTGTGTAAGATCTGGTCTTGGAAGCAAGAACAGTGAGCAAGACCCGTGAGCTTGAGAAGCAAGAATGGTGAGCAAGACCCGTGAGCTTAGAAAGGTAAGATCGGTGAACGATCCCACATCACTCGGGGAAGGAAAGGTGAAGTACCTTATATGTGTGGGCACGTATCTATCTAACACAAGGTCTTTTGAGAGCTCAGTGGCTTTGGGGGGGATTGGAACCTCAAAGTTAAGCGAGTTGAGGCTGGTACAATCCCATGATGGGTGACTCCCTGGGAAGTTGAACCGTGAGCTCCTGAAAACAAAACCGTGAGGGTTGGGCCCAAAGCGGACAATATTGTGTTAGATGGGTCGGGTCATGACAGAATGGTATCAGAGCCGGACCCTGACCGAAAGTGTGCCAGCGATGATGCTGGGGCCCTAGGGGGTGGATTGTAAGACCCGGTCTTGGAAGCAAGAACGGTGAGCAAGACCTGTGAGCTTGAGAAGCAAGAACGGTGAGCAAGACCCGTGAGCTTGGAAAGATAAGATCGGTGAATGATCCCACATCGCTCGGGGAGGGAAAGGTGATGTACCTTATATGTGTGGGCACATATCTATCTAACACAAGGCCTTTTGGGAGCTCAGTGGCTTTGGGGGGGATTGGAACCCCAAAGTTAATCGAGTTGAGGCTGGTGCAATCCCATGATGGGTGACCCCTTGGGAAGTGGCACCGTGAGCTCCTGAAAATAAAACCGTGAGGGCTGGGCCTAAAGCGGACAATATTGTGTTAGATGGGCTGGGTCATGACATGTTGATTATTACTGACATGAGCTGGATGCTCAGAGCCATGAGTGGCTGATAGGACCCTGATATTGAGATATGTAAGTACGGTTAACCAGATTTGTGATAGGTTCTGGTTACAGACAGGTAGTGTGGGACGTGGATGGTGTTCCCACAGGTTGACGGAATTAGTGGTCAGTGGAACCACTGGTGAGAGAATTGGCTAAATTAGAGGTATAGATGAGTACGTTGTGACTTCAATGAGGTCGGCGCAGATCGCTGACGAAAGTAGTATGGATTGTTAATTGGATATGGGTGAACAGAAGTACCAGGATAGATAGATACCGTCTTGAGAATCGGTGTACTTGAGAATTGTGCCTATGGACGCCAAACTCGCAAGATGTACTAGGACGTTGGAACGAGGTACGCTCGACTCGAAGGGAGTTGGGAGTGTTGAACTTGGTAGCAGTTTGTTGTGGCGTACCTAGTGCTAGTTGAGCCGTGAGTGTCGGCTAGTGTGACGTTGGAAATATCACGGGAACGAGATGGATTTGTGATGACCCCAATACGATTGGGATTATCTCCCGATGAACTAAAAGTTGGTTGAAATGACTCCCTTGGTGAGATGTGGTGACAATTGGGCACTGTCACGATAAGTCGGATTGATAAGCGTTGGACACCGGGTAGGAGACCCAGATGGGAGCTCAGTTAGATTCCCCCCCCCCAGCTAGTTACGGAGATACGAGTTCATAGACAGGTGCTTAGTAAAGATAATCGGTGATTAGTTGGATGTTTTCGGACGGACGGTGAGAAATGCCGATTTTGCCCCTAGAATGAGAAAAAATGTTGACTTTTGTTCGGGCGGTCCAATGGACTTTGACCGATGACCGTGACGTAGTTCAGGACGTCACGAGTTCATAGACAGGTGGCACGTCCGATTCCGACATTCGAGGAGAAAGTTATGACGTTCGGAAGTTCGGGAGTATTTTGGTAAATTGGTCGAAATAGGGCAAATGGTTGATTTGTTAGACGACAAGTATTTTTCACGCAATTCGAAGACCGTTAGGAAGGTCTCGATGTCCTGAGTACAATGATAGATGGCACGCTGTCATCGGACGTCAGACGGCTTAGTTACGGGTCTAGTTAGGTGAGGGGTAAAATGGTAATTTGGACTTTAAGGGGCAAATTGGTCTTTTTGGCACCTTGAAATCTGTGAGGAACTAGATAAGGACATCTCGGGCTGAGGGATTGGATAATTATGGGCTGAAACCACCGAGATGAGGACACCTGTCCACTCTCCAGTGGCTTCTAGCCAACTCTCACCTGTTGTTAAATTTGGTTCATTCGATTAAATAGGGAAAAACAAAGACTGAGAGCATATTGATCATTTTCCATTAGAGTGAGTCAGGTGTGAGCTTAGAGGCAGGGTGAGTGAGTAAATAGAGATGTGTTGTGACATGCGTGAGAGTGTTTAGTGAAAGGACTGAATGAAGAGGGACTGTGAGAGGTGAGAAACAACAGAGAAACAGAGAAGGAATCGTGGAATGTTGTGAAACTTCAATTGATCAAACCAGTTTAATTTGGTCTGTGGGGGTGATTAGAGAGTTGAGGATTGATTCTTGGACCCTAAGAACCACGGTGGAGGCCACGGTGGAGTTTAGAGAGCAGGTAAGTTTTCGGGTCACCTGTTTTTCTAAAATTTGTTCAAATTGAAAGTCGATGGTTTTGGGGAACTGTTGAGTCGTTCTAATGATCCTTGCAGTTGTAGGAAGTCAATTTTGAGAAAAGGATTCGAAATCGTGACTGGAGAGACTTGAGGTGGTCGGGAACACAGGGCTGGAAATTCAGAGTTTTGAGTTCTACTTTGGAAGGTATGAAATAGGATTCATTTATACATTTTAAGTATCCAAATTGATCACACATGCTAGGACAAAACTAATAGTGGAAAAACGGACTAAATCGTGTTGGAAATGGCTGAAAACCGTGAGCGCCGGTCCAGTTGAACCGGACCGGTCTGGACCAATTTAATAGAGGTTGAAGATAAACAGTGCCAGGCGCGTGAGGCCCACGCTCAGCCCCTTTAGACGGCGCGTGTGGGCACGTGGCACGGGTTTTGAGGATGGTTCCAATACGACTTATGTTCATACCATATCGGCCCAGACCGATCGTGAAGCCCATACTGACTACAGGCCCAGCCCATTGCCAAAAACAGTACCAGTTCGGACCAATCTTGGAGGCCCAGCCCTCTACCTGGCTCCTCATGTCGGCCCAGATCGACCTGGAGGCTCAGCCCTCTTCTAACATCATTCCACCGTCTGAATCTAGAGGACCAGCTCCTGTCGGTCGATGAGTCGGTCCAGACCGACCGGTCGGCCCAGTACCACTGCCTAGCACAAGCCCAAGGGGTCCAGGCTTACTCACGCGAACAAGTCCTAGTCGGGTCTGGATGGCACCTCCACGTGTCAGTCCCACAGCGAATTGACATTTGTCCCACATCGGGAAAATACAAATATTATATTCGCCGCACCCGTACAAAGGGGTCCATTTGTCGTACAAAAGGGTTCATTTGTCGTACAAAGGTAACCAAGCAATTTACTGTTTACTACTACTTTTACAGTATACTTTCCGCTACCCTCTAAACCTTAGATCAACCATTGACTTGGCCGTCAGAGTACCTTTGGGCCGGTACCACACTGGTGCCTATACTCTGACCGACCGACCAGTTTCCTTCCTTTTCAGGTTTACACAGGGCGCGTGGCAGAGCATCATTCGCTCCCTAAGTTGGCACATTTTGTGCATCAACAGTTTGGCGCCGTCTGTGGGAATCTGACTAAGTTTGCCCTTTACTCTACCGAGCCTAAAACACCGTTACCCTCCCCATCTCCCAGCATGCAGGACAACGTCGACGGAGAGGTCACACCCGCACCAGGCCGAGGGCCAAGGGACACCTCCCCCGAGGTACTCCGGGCGTTGGAGAAGCTACAACGCGATATGGCCGAGATTCTCGCTAATGACACTCAAGCCGAGGCACGCTATACCGAGATCAGCGGGCAATATACCGAGGTCGTAGCCCAACTACAGGCTGCTCAGGTTGAGATAAATGCCCGGCCCACTCAGGATAAGATCCGTCAGGCCGACCGCGGGGTCGTCGAATGCGCGGAACTCACCTAGAGGATCCAACGGGTGGCAGACAAAGGAAATGCGGCAGCCACGGTCGCACCGACCGAGAAAGGCCAGAAATTCTTGGTCATTCCCGGAAAGGGCACGCAGGCCACCAGGATCTACCGCGATGCTCGCGAAGCTTTGAGTGGCACCTCCCGGCTGGAGCGCCGGAAAATCAGCCCGATCATCCTTGAGTTCCCCCCGAACAAGGACCAACGGGCAATGGAGCTGACCGATCGGACTAAATCAGAGGTGGGACCACGCCAACATTCCCGTGGCCGGAACCCCCCATCTCGGTGATCGAGGGGGCGGATTCTTCCCAGGAAATCCTTAGTACCCGAAGGTCCAAGCGCCCCCCGCGCAGCGCAAGGTCCCGATGAGACCGAGGAAACTCGTCACGGCGGAACACGCCATTCCCTCAGCAGAGGACCGACCGCCCCTGCCCGAGCAGGCCTCCCAGTGCAGACCCCATGGTATAACAACTCCTCGATCGCGTGCGGTGCCTCGAGGCCGAGAAAGGGACACCCCCGACACATGCTTGGGGCGGACCTAGTCTGGGGCCGTTCACAGATCGGATCAACTTTTTTCAGCACGGCAACACAATCAAGCCGCTGAAGATCCCCCTCTATACCGGTCAGACCGACCCGATCAACCATCTCAACAACTTCCGGTCGACTGTCTCCTTCTCGAGCCTGACCGACGAGGCCCGCTGCTTAGTTTTCAGCTCCACCCTCACCGATGCAGCGATCAACTGGTTCTACCGACTGGAGGCCGGCTCTGTGGACTCCTTTGCACAGCTCACCAAGGTTTTTCTAAATCAGTTCACGGTACAGACTGACAGGCTTTTCTTCGTCGAGGATCAATTCCTCTTGAAGCAAGGAGAAACAGAGACGCTGCGGGCATACGCCGCTCGGTTCAGTCTGGAGTACTCCTGGTGCACCAAATCCGACGACCAGACAGCTTTCACGGCGTTCAAGGGCGACCTGCACGAATCCCAATTCAGGTACGCTGCACATACTCAGGGTTGGACCACTCATAATGAATTAATGAAATAAGCAGCCATTCACGCCAAAGCCGAGCTGCTACCCAGCAAGGGGGGTGCAACAACGGTCAGCACATGCCGGCCTACCACTGAGAACTCGGTCGACACATACAGACCGAGTCAACCCAGCAGCTGCAGGCCCCCCAACAGCCCACATCTGAACAGACCCAGCACCACAACTCCCCGAGCGGAAAGAGGAAAAATTATACTCCCTCCTACGGCTCGGGAAAGAAGGGCAGGAACCAAAACCACTAGGGGTCCCTCTAGGGACATGGCCAGCATGACAATTGACCCAACGAGCAACGCACCGAGCGCCCCCTTCCTCGGTCCAAGTACGAAAACTATACAATCTTAAACACGTCGTATGAGAACGTGCTGATGAATGTCGAGGGTATGATCCCTAAGCCGACCTGGACTCCTAGCGCGGGCCGACATGATAAAAACACTGGCGTCTACTACCAGTACCACAAGTACAACGGCCACAGCATTGACCAGTGTGTGGCCTTCTGAAACCTGATCGAGGCCTTGGTTCGAGATGTCAAATCAATCAGTTCTTGCAGAACGCTCCACAGTAGCCTCGACACCCCCAGATCAACACCATAACCGGTGGACCGTCCATCTCTTCACCTCTGGCGTCTAACCGAGCTAGAAATGACTTCCTCCGCACCATGAAGCACAACCAACAGGTCTTCCAGGTGGCGGATGGCTGAGCGCGGAATGTGGCACGAACAGGTTGGGAAGCCATCTCTTTCTCGGAGGAGGAGGAGCAGAGGGTGATCTATCTGCATGACAACCCCCTCGTCATCCTCGCTATCATCAACAACTTCGATGTTGGTCGGATCATGGTTGACACCGGCAACTCGGTCAATGTCATCTTCATGGAGGCATACAAACAGCTTCAACTCAAGGAGGCCGAGCTAGACCGATCCCCTTCACCACTATTCAATTTTACCGGGGACTCCATCGTCCCGACCAGCGCTGTCAACCTGCCAATTACGCTCGGCGAGAACCCGAAGCGCGCAACCATTCTAGCGCCTTTTCTCGTGGTTGATTGCCCGAACGCGTACAACGTCATCTTGGGCCGCGAACTTATCAACCAGCTCCGAGCCGTTGTCTCTACCCATCTCCTCCTTATGAAGTTCCCGACCCCCATGGGCATCGGACAAGTCCGTGGAGACCAAATGGCAGCTCGGACCTGCAACTCCACCACTCTCGCTGGGAAGGCTATCACCCAGCCCGCAGAAACCCTAGCCGTTTCCAAATCCGCCTTTGAGGCCGACCCGGTTGATCCCTAGGTCACCCAACACCTACGCGACGGGCCGATGGAAGTCCTTCGCGACCACTCTACCATGCCTCACCCTCAGCCGATCGAGGAGGTAGAGGAGGTCATCCTCTCGTACGATTTTGCTGACAGGAAGGTCAAAATTGGCACCACACTGACCCCAGCTCTGCGTGCCGACCTGATCAAGTTCCTGCGAAATAACGTAGAGGTCTTCGCATGGTCTTACGCGGACATGCCCGGCATCTCGACCGATGTCATCTGCCACCGACTGAGTATCGACCCGAAATTCAAGCTAGTGGAGCAAAAGCGGCGCATATACGACGCCGAGCCGACCGAGGCCATGAAGGCTGAAATTGTGAAGCTCAGCACCATCCACTTCATCCGCAAGGCCGTATATGCCGTCTGGGTGGCTAATGTGCTCCTGGTAAAAAAGCCCTCAGGGGCGTGGCGCGTGTGCATCGACTTCACCGACCTGAACAAGGCATGCCCCAAGGACAGTTTTCCACTGCCCAAGATCGATCAGCTGGTCGATTCCACGACCGGGCATGAACTCCTCAGCTTCATGGATGCTTACTCGGGATACAATCAGATCTTCATGCACCCCGCAGATCAGATCCACACCACTTTCTGCACCGACCAGGGCTTGTATTGCTACAACGTGATGCCTTTCGGTCTAAAAAATGCTGGGGCCACCTACCAGCGATTGGTCAACTATATGTTTGCCGACCAGATCGACAAAACCATGGAGGTCTGTGTGGACGATATGTTGGTAAAAATCAAGATGGCCGACCAACACATTACCAACCTCACCCGCATGTTCTCGGTCCTCAAAAAATTCCGGATGAGACTCAATCCTGCAAAGTACGTTTTTGGGGTCGGTTCGGGAAAGTTCCTCGGCTTCATGATCAGCTAGCTCGACATCGAAGCTAACCCCGAGAAGATACAGGCACTCCTGAATATGAAGGCCCCTCAGACCCAGAAGGAGATCCAGAGCCTGACCGGCCAAGTCGCCGCGCTAACCCGATTCATTTCAAGGGCAACCGACCAGTGCGTCCCCTTCTTCAAGGCCCTCAAGGCTCAGTCCAAAAACATTACCTGGACCGAGTACAGTCATGCCGATGCTCTGGCCCAACTTGCCTCATCTCTGGATGAGCGGTTCGGTCGACAAGTCCCAGTGGAGATCCTCTACCAACCGAGTACCTCCCTCTCCTCAGTACACTATGTCAACACCAGCTCCACTTGGATGGCTCATTTCATCCACTTCCTCACCGATGGGAGCCTTTCAACCGACCAAGTGGAGGCCAAACGGCTTCGCCGATAGGCCGCCCAGTACTTGGAGGACTGAGGGACACACCGAGTTCCAGCACTCGGGAGGTCTGTGCAAGTCCTCAACCAAGGCAGACGCCTATACATGGAAACCCTTTTCCTACGACTAAAGCTCAAACATACCAAGCTACAGATTCTTTGGACAGGTGAACGCCGACCGAACACACACTCGGTCTGTCTGCAAACAGTTACAACACAAGAAAATATTACAAGGGGTAACACACACTTCTACACTAGTACAGACTGATTATTCGCTATATGCGTCGGTACCCAGGCCGATCGGGATTTGACGCTTACCCTATCCTACCAGGTCGGTATAAATGACAGATTGTTTATTCAAGTCAGTCTACAGCTAGCAATTTGTTGCACTACTCTACGAGACAGACTGATGTACAGTCGGAACAATCAATACTTCAAAACTAGTTTCAAGAAAAAGAATTTCGATTGATGGAGGGCTCGATCAATCGGTCGGCCAAAGGATTACAAAACCAAAAACCCTACTCTACCCCGACACGCAGGTCAGACAAAAAAAAACAAAGCAAAGAAAGAGGAAAGGCTCAGTCTGCTGGCGGGTCCGTCAGGGGCTGGTCGGTAGTCGGCGTTTGGTTGGTGGAAGGCAGCTGGTCACCAGGATCCTCCTCTTCTTCCTGACCCACTCACAGGCCTTCCTCTCCTAAACGATGGGGATCGCCTCGGGAAGAGTACCTGCGCAATAAACACGTCGGTCAGCCACTTCCACCGACCTACAAAATTGGCATTTAAGTTATAAGGTGAAGACCGACCCTCGGTGCCCAGATCCTGAAAAGACGACAGTATGCCCCGTCCTCCTCAGTTCCCACCGACGTAAATAAACCTGTTCTTGTACGTCTTCTGGGAGGACGGTATGCCGCAGATGAACTCTCCCCTCGTCATCTTATCCTTGAACCGACCATGCACCCAACCCGTGCTCTGCTGCTGCTGCGCAAACTCGTACAAGTGGACGACCTAGGCGTAGGTCGGTGGTTTCTCCCCAGATCTGGCGAAGGCAGCATACAGGCTGACCAGAATGATCCAGACATTCGGGTTCAGCTGACCGAGGGCCATACCCAGCCCTTAGATCATCCTCCTCAGCCATGGGTGCAGGGGCAGTCGGACGCCGTGACTGTACAGCTCGGTGTAGAACAAGGCCCATCCATCTGGCGCCTCACTAGGTAGCTCGGTGGGACCGACCACCCGCAGCTCCACGTCCTCCGGTACCCCCCATGCTGACCGAAACTTCTTCACTGACGCTTCTATCTCTCGACTCTCATAGGCGTCGATCGACCATACCACCGTGTCAGCCTCCTCGGTAAGAACCTCAGCTGCCTGAGCCGTGCTCGTACTAGCCGACACTTCCCTACTGGTCGGAGTTTTCTCCACCCTCGACCGACACCCCGATCTGATCACTCCTGGCGGTATTCTGGTCCCCCCGCCTCGTCGGTGTACCCTCCACCGAAACGCCCCCGTCTACCGAAGAGCTTTGTTGCTCCCCCTCGTCGTAGTCACGTACTTCGTTGGATTGACTATCTCTCTCAGACATCGCACCACTGTGAACAGGGAATAAAGACAAAAAGCAAACCTCTTGAACACCGACCCGCGTTTTACCGGGATTGACCTATGTCCGAACCCCGGTACATCCACAGTTCATCCCCCAGAAACAAACAGGAAAATATTGAAAAACAAGCCAACAAAGGAGAAGGCCGAACGTCTTACCTTACGATTCACAGACAAAAAGTCCTCGCCGGAGCTTGTACCACCGTGAAAGGCTGTCGGAGTTGCTCGCCGGAAATCGCCTAAACCACAGACAATGCCCGCACAACCAAATTGTCAGAAAGTAAAAGGGGTAAAAATGTTTTTTCACCCAGTATTTATAGGCCCAGGTCAGTAATCGAAGCGTCGCCTTGTTCCGCGTGACATTTATTACCACAGACAGCTCTCCCTCATGGGGCACGCGTGACCATAAATACCGCTGACAACCAACGGTCGGGGATACCAACCGTCTGCCGACTGACACGCAACACAGACAACTCCTCGATTCCTTCAAATGTCATGTCCACTTACCCATGGCGTACGTGGCTCCTCGACTGCCACACTTACTGGCATCTTCTCCCGGCCACACCGACCAAATCATGACGTCTCGGTCTACCGTCCGCATCTTATCACAGACGCCTCCGCTCGTTTCAATCCCTCGCCTGGGGGACTTGGGGGACTGAAGGCATGTACATCTGGTCTGGGGCACTCTTTTTTTTTTACAAGTCCCCAACCGAGAAATTCCACCTCGGTCACGAACATGGGGGACTTCTGTTCATACCATATCGGCCCAAACCTAGCTTGAAGCCCATATTGACTACATGCCCGGCCCATTGCCAAAAACAGTACCAGTTCGAACCAATCTTGGAGGCCCAACCCTCTACCTGGCTCCGCATGTCGGCCCAAACTGACCTAGAGGCCCATCCCTCTTTTAACACCACACCACAGGCCAACTCTAGAGGACCAGCTCCTGTCGGTCGGTGAGACGGCCCATACCGACCTATCGGCCCAGTACCACCGCCTAGCACAAGCCCAAGGGGTCCATGCCCACTCACGCGAACAAGTCCTAGTCGGGTCTGGATGGCACTTCCACGTGTCAGTCCCACAACGAATTGACATTTGTCCCACATCGGGAAAATAAAAATATTATATTCGCCGCACCCGTACAAAGGGATCCATTTGTCATACAAAGGTAACCAAGCAATTTAATGTTTACTACTACTTTTACAGTATACTTTCCGCTACCCTCTAAATCTTAGACCGACCACTAACTTGGGCGTCGGAGTACCTTTGGGCCAGTACCACACCAGTGCCTATACTCTGACCGACCGACCAGTTTCCTTCCTTTTAAGGTTTACACAGGGCACATGGCAGAGCATCATTCGCTCCCTAAGTTGGCACATTTTGTGCATCAACAACTTTTAAAGGATTCGATGTAACGAACATTTTGGCACTGGTTTCGAGTAGATCGGACATCGTCTCGATAGGTTTCGGAATGTCCGAAAGTTTTAGGGCTCGTTTAAAAATACTTAAAAATACGGGGCTTTAGTATAATCTTTATGAAGTAGTTAGTGACCTCATTATGGGATATGGAAAGGTTCGGGAAAGCCGATAATAGCGGATTAGCCGGGAACGGCGTTGTCAGGACCGGCCCCAAATCCCCTGGGATTAACGTGGGACCCGCCTGATCCCGTCTGACACGAAGAGTCAGACTAGGGAAAATTCCATCTCTAGCCTTCGCTGGGGCTGTTAAAGTGCGTCAGGATTGTAGGAGGAGGGGAGTGATGTCTTGTCTCTACTACAGCCCACATCCGCGATCAACCTGAAGGGCATTAAAACACGAAAACTGTGAGTAGACAAAAATAATCATTTTAATAAAACATTTCCATCAAAGAAGATTTATGCCCTTCAATAAAAGCATATGCATGCATTCGAAAACCGTTTAGCAAAACGTTCATAAAACCATTTATCAAACATCTCAAAATCATTCAAGGGTTCATGCTCGGCCCCATAAACCGTCATGACCCATAAAAACCTTTCAAGGGTTCATGCTGGTTCCCATAAACCGTCATGAACCGGAAATCCATTTGGGTCCCCGACCCGAAATCACAATTCAAAACCCGTAGGTCAAATCAACAGGGACTAGCCCAAATCACATCAAGTACGGGGTCTCCGCCCCCAACTCATTTCTAAAACATCGAATACGGGGTATCCGCTCCAAATCACTTTCTAAGCCATAAAACACAGGGCCTCCGCCCTCAAATCTCGTATACGGGGTCGTAGCCCCAAATCACTTTCTAATCATAAAACATAGGGTCTCCGCCCTCAAATCTCTTTTCCATAAAACCTCATACGTATCAACATACGTATAACCCATCCGCGGCACTTCCTAGAAGATGCCAACTCGAGGCACACAGCCCCTAGGGAACACATCCCCGAAATAGTCACGATGTCAAATCTATACTAGTGTGCACACTACTCGGGGTCTCACTCCGAGTCTTCTCCCAGGAATCTCCATCTGGGAGGCTCAATCTCTGGATCTAGTCCGAGCTCTCTCTATGGATCTAGTCCATACATCTTTCCGGAATCTGGTCCGGGACCACATCATAAGTAACCTTCACTCCTGGAACGGGATCCCTATGGGGATACCCACTATGGTCTGTGGATCGTGACTCTCCAGGTCGACGCTGGAGGAGACCATATAAACATATGGAGGTTTTATTCATCATTTTCACATACTTTCTTTCTTTCTCAAATACATTTCTCAGTTGGGTCTCATACCCGATTCATCTCAATAGGATTCCTCGAATCTGATTCAAATCACTCTCACAGGCCTCGGCCTAAATCCTCAGTTCAATAGGGTGTCATGCCCACATACTCATTTCACAAACTGAACTCGGATTCAGGCCCGATATCACAACCAATTAGGCCCTAAGCCCGGAACTATAAATCAACAGGACCTCAAGTTCGATTTCACGACAAACGGGGCCTTAAGCCCGATATCTCAACCAAATGGGTCTCAGGCCCGATATCATAAATCAACGGGGCATCAAGCCCGATAGTACCACTAACTGGGCCTCAAACCCGAATCGTAAACCAACTGGGCCCCCGGCCCGATCGTATAACGCAAATGGACCCTCGGTCTGATTCCTCGTCAATTCAAATGGACTCCAAGTCCGAGAGTTCATGAATCAAATGGGTCTCATGCCCGATTTCATATTTCTAAATCCGAAATCCAATTATTAAACCGTCATTGAAAACATGGTATGCAAAGGTACGACATAAAGCCGAAAACCTCGAAAAACGTGCAAATATGTCGATCCTAAGCTACCACAATCAAATGCACTCATGGAATCACAAAACATACATTAAAACACTTATAAAATATTTATGCATGCATCAAGTTCGAAAGAAAGGTCCACTCACAGACCGTCCGAAGCCGTGCCTCGATACGCATGCCATAATCGTCTCCCGGGTCAAACGTCGCCTCCGGGATTCCCGAACCTGTCCAAATTAATTTAGAGGGTTACTAATAGCTTTATTAACCTCTCATTGAAGTCCCATAATTTTCCCGATTTTCTAACTATTTTTAAACGCGAACCTAAACCTTCGGACAACCCGAACTATATCGAAACGATGTCCGATTGACACGAAACCAGTCCCAAAATGTTCGTTACATCGAATAGAAGGTTTTGTGTGTTGAACACATCCCTAGAAACCCCACCACGCACTGCCACACGCCGCCCAAATGGCCCTGCGCCTGGGCTCACGCACTGGTGAATAGTTCATCTTCCTCAGCGATCGAACCGGGTTTGGCCAATTCACTGGTTCTCCTGGACCGGTGTGACTGGTCCGGCCTGGTTCCTCCCTCAAATCTCGTCCGTTTTTTCCCATTTCAATCCTAAAAATCCTATTTTCTTGTTTTCTATCAATTCCAATCATCAAAACGTCCTAAATCGATCCATAAAAATTACCCCCCACGGTCCCTGTTTTCCCGTTCAGTCCCCAGGCTTCACAGCCGTCAACTCCCGTTCAAAACCATCTCTATACGCCCTAAACAACCTAACAAACGTTCCCTAATCAACTAAAACTATCCATAATGTAAAAATCGACAAAAGGGAAGATTTGGGTCTAATCGGGTACCCGTTCGGGTTTGGGCCTCCACCGTGCACAGTGGCGCTGTCCAAGTCGGCCACCATCATCAATCTTCACTCCTCTCACTCTCTGGGCCTCACAAGGGTTGAAGGTTTGGATTTGGGGTGGTAGGGAGATCGGTTTGGGTTGTTTGGAAATAAGAAGATGAATGATCGATCGATGATGGAAGATGCATGACTGGAGGGATGGTGGCCAGTGGATGAGTGACACTTGTCACTCATCCATTGGTTGCTGAAAAGTAACTGGGCCCACAAAAGACAAAACTCCCCTTTTCGTCTCGTAAAACGTGTCGTCATAAATAGTACCCCGGAACTTCCGTGAACCGTAACTTCTCCGTCGAATGTCCGAATTCGATGTGCCGCCTGTCTATGGATTCGTATCGTCCCGATCTACATAACGGTCTTTTGCCCTCGGTCATCGGACCTTCCGGTCAAAAGGTCATCTTTTGGCCCAAATTACCAAAATGCCCTTGGACTTCCGAACGTCATAACTTCCTCCTCGAACGTCGGAATCGAGCGTGCCACCTGCCTATGAACTCATGACGTCACGAACTACGTCACGGTCATTGACCAAAGTCCATTTGACCACTTGAATGAAAAGTCAACGATTTGCCCATTCTAGGGGCAAAATTGTCATTTCGCCCGAACGTCCCCTAATCCTCGTCTAATCTCTGATTAGTCTCGCTAACCCATAATTAATCCTCAATTAATCCCGTTAATTCGGGACGGGTCGTTACAGGCGTTAGTGCACGCGTATCGAGGCAGAGGTGAAATGGTCTGTGAGTGGACTTTGATTTCCAACTTATGATGCATGCATATATGTTTTTATATGTTCTCTATACGTGATTCTTCGATTTTAATTATGATCTTGATGATTTTTGGTTTTGCACGATTTTCGAGATATTTATGGAATTGCACGTTTTACGAGGTTTCGTTTTATATTATGATTTGATCATAGTTCTGAGAATTTGATTTTAAGATTTGAAATATGATGTGATTTCAAAGATTTAAAATGGATTTTAGAAGGTGATTTCGGGCTTGAAGCCCAGTTCATAAAAGTGATTTTGATAGATGTGATTTTGGGTTTTGGAAAGTGGATTTTCGGATTTGGGTTCGGAATGATTGTTTTGTATGCTAGCTTACAAAATGATGGTTTCGGATTCGGATTTGGAAATGGATGATGGATATGGTTCTAGATTTGGATTCGGGATGCTGATATCGGATTCGGCTGGAAATTCGAAATTGTGATTTCGAATTCGGATTTGGACATGAATTTTGGAAAATGGTTTACAAACGGTTTTGTATTGGATTTGCTGGATCTGGTTATTGGGTTTAAAGACCCGGATATGATATGACGAGGGCGGGCCCGGATTGGGTTTAAAGACTCGGGAGTTTAAAGACTCGGATATTGATATTTCCCCCGTAGGCCTATTGAGTTTAAAGACTCGGATTATATTGAGGCATGGATTGAGTTTAAAGACTCGGGAGTTTAAAGACTCGGATAGATCCATCAAGTTCGATGGATGGGAATGTGTTGATAAATGTGTTTTGGTTTTCACTGAGACTTGATGATGATGATGATGATGGTTTTCAATAATGGTTTTCCGATGTTTTGGGCAATGACCCGGATGAATTGGATTTGACTTGCTGATTTGATGAAAGAAATGATTCTGGTTTTCATTGATGGTTTTGAATAAGAAATGGTTTCATAACATGGATTTTGATATGCATGCATTAGTTTTTAAAATGAGGGTATAAATGCAATACTGTTGCCTAATAACTTTTTCTGAACCTGTACTTTATTTTTGTCCACTCACAGTCTTTTGTGTTTTCGATACCCTCCAGGTTGTCGTGGTGCGGGCTGTTGGTCGAGAGAGACGAAGACATCACATACAGGGTCCACAGTAGAGTCTGCGCGCTCTGGGAAGTCCGGAAGTCTAGAACGGTTCGTTGGATAATCCCTTATCCGACTTACGTGTCACATGGAGGTTGGACGTCGGTCTAGCCTTTGTGTCATGCGTAAGTTAGACGGGAGCAAGACTTAGCCCTTAATCCAGGGTGATTGGGGGTGGGTCCTGTTATGCCGCATATCTACGGACTCGTATTGTCTCGATCTACGCAACGGTTCTCGGTCCATGTGCAATTGACCTCCCGGGTCAAAAGTTAATATTTTACCCTTTCTAGGGACAAAATAATAATTTTACTCTGATCGTCCGATAATCCTCGATTAATCCCGATTAATCTTTACTTAATCCTTAATTAATTAATAAATTCGGGACGGGTCGTTACATGAGGATTGGTCATGTTTTCGATGATGGCTTTATGTACAGATGATTTCACTATTTATTGATTTGAAAAAAAAAATTGATTGATTTAAAAAAAGTATTTGAGATACATGTTTTCTGATGCATGCGTATTTTTAATTGAAGGGTATAAATGTTATTTCAAAAATTGTTTTATTTTTGTCCACTCACAGTTTTAATTTTTTTGATACCCTTCAGGTTGATCGCGGATGCAGGCTGTAGTAGAGACCGAGACATCACATGCCGATGCGTACTCTGGAAACCCCGAGTGGGTTACGGTTTTATCCCTAGCCTGACACGTGGTGTCAGACGGGAGCATAACATATCTCACGATAATTCAGTGGAGTTAGGGATGGGTCCTGTCAAAACTCATATCTCAAATAAAAAAACCCATATCTCAAATCAGAAACCCATATCTAAATCACAAAATTAGTAGACCTAGAAATAAGAATACTTACAAGCCCATCTCTCAATTGAAAAAAAAAATGCAGCAATTGAAATAGGGGAAAAAAAATAAAGGAAGCATTTAAGGCATGTGTAAATAGAGATTGGATGGGGTTAAGGCATGTGGTGTCGCAAGGAAAAACAAAGGGTGACTTGGCAAAAACGTGTTGACAAAAGAAGAGAATAGAAGAAAGGTGTCACAAGGAAGAAAGACAGTAGCATTGGGAAAGAAATGGAAAGAAAATGAAGGAAGAAGAACACTTCGGGTTGAAGAAGAGGCGAAAAAGATTTTGGGTTTGGTCAATTTGGATTCCTTCCTCTTCCAAATAGTAGATTTGGTTGAAGATGAAGCTCAAAGGTGTAGAGAGAGGAAGAACACTTAGAGTCTAAGGAAAAGATTAGGGTTGAGGGAGGTTAAGAAGGAGAATTGTGGAATTTCATAATTGTCATTTATTAATTTAATGTATTTTAATTCACGTAGGCCCCACATAGTCATTTTAACGACAAAGAGAACGACGGTAATGAAAAAAAAGTTGAGTAATTCAACTCGGTCGTTTCATGGTATTAAGTGAAATAATAAGTCTTTAACTTTTCAACAAATTTTCCTTTTTTTTAATTAGGAAAAAAACGTCATGTCGCTTGTGTTAAACAACGTATAAGGATTGACGACGCCACGCAGTGAACTGCGTAGGCCAACGCCAGTATATTGTGAATGGAGAAGAAGGGTTTAGGCAACCTAGGAGAGGAGCCATGGAGGGTCCTCGAGTTCTACAGCGGTATTGGTGGGATGGTAAAACGCAAACTCACACATCCCAAAGCCCCTTTTTTCTTCCAGTTTTGAAGTTTTCACTGTTTGCTCAAGTTTGTAAACCGGCATATTTCAGAGGTACTCGTTAATGAAGACGGGAGTGAGAGCCAAAGTTGTCGAAGCATTCGACATCAACGATACAGCTAACGATGTTTATCAGCACAATTTCGGTCACCGCCCCTATCAGGTTCTTTCTTATCATTGTTATTATTATTATTATTATTTCAATTCAAATTTAAGCCCAAATTCAAACTGCTAAGAAGCCTTTTTATATAGTGTACACATCTGAGTAGAATTTTGTGTTGTTTGACTGCTGAAGGATCAATTATTTGTGTTTTTAAGGCTACCCAGTTTGAATTTACTGAACTTGCACTCTCAGATGATCAAAGTATTTTTACAATTTGTTTCATGTTTCCCTCTCAATTTTCTCTAAGTTGGGATAGTCTGCATTTGTAAATGGTCAAGCATCTTGTGCTTAGTTAAAAGCTGCTTTTGTTTCCCTCCTATTGCTGGTATTTGTTTTCCCAGCTGATCAGACGGTGTATCTACTAGAAATAGTTGAGCTTATATTGAACTGGATTCTGCAAATTCTTGTTTGTGCAGGGTAATATTCAGAGCCTTACTGCTGCTGATCTCGACAGTTACAAGGCGGAGGCATGGCTTCTTTCTCCTCCTTGCCAACCTTATACTCGACAAGGTTAGTTTAACATCACTATCCCATTTCCAGATATATGACATAAATTTGCCAAGATTTTCACTAGCTACTTTTGTATGGATAGGTCTCCAAAAGCAATCTGGAGATGCTCGGGCATTTTCATTTCTCAACATTCTTGAGTTGATACCACAGAGTTCACGACCTCCAATAATGTTATTTGTGGAAAATGTTGTTGGATTTGAGGTCTATTCCAGGAAGTTTTAGCTTACATATATTCCACAAGTAGTGGCTTGTTTTTATTTCATTCCTTTTTTTCCTGGTTGCAGACTTCGGACACGCATAAAAAAATGATGGAAATACTGGGAAGAACTAATTTTGTTACGCAGGAGTTCATATTAAGTCCGTTACAGTTTGGTGTGCCATATTCCAGGCCACGCTATTTTTGCCTGGTAGTCCCTATCGCCATGGTTCCTTAGTCATTCTGAAAATTGGGGGGCTCACCAGCTCTTCTTTTTCCAAGAGTTTTAATATATCACTTACACCTTACACATTCATTTATCCTACAGGCAAAAAGGATTCCTTCAACCTTTCAGAGTCAAATCTTCAATAATCAGCTTCTCCGATCCCCAGGGCCATTATTTGGGTATAAAAATGCTGATGACACATTCTCCCATGAATTTGATGAACCACTAGAGAGCCAGGATAAGTTGCTTGAGTCTTGTGAGCCAATAGAAAGATTTCTCGAATTCAAGCATTGCGGAGACCAATCAGAGTTCAATTTTGTCTACCAAACTACTGTTCCTACAGATACTGATGGAGGTTTCAATGAAGGGAATGGACATTGTCGTAGCACCTTAGATCAGTACCGTGTTCCATTGAGCTTGATAGAGAGGTGGGGAACTGCCATGGGTATCCTTTTATTTTTTAAACATCATTAATAATGCATGCTGTGGAATGAGGAACAAATCTAATTTCCTTTAGAATGCAAGATTTAGGCAGAAGCAATCGTCATGTTCCTATTAGAATATGAAATTAGGATCCTTTCTTATTGAACAGTTCTCTCTCGCATTGTCTCCCTCCACCAAGGATCCCTTAATAAGACCTAGATATTGTCTATCCTGGTTCAAGGCGATGCTGTTGCTTTACAAAAAGTTATTTTCGATATGTGAAGGGCACAGGATCCCTTTTGGCTACCCTGCAGGTTAGTTATCAATTCAGACATGAAAAAAGTTACATTCAGATGATGGATTCTGAGTTATGTGTCAAATCTGACAATATGACTTATTTGATTAACATAGAATTCATGTTAGATTGTTAATTGTTGAGCATTCTGATGCACTTATTAGATTAGACCACTTTTCAAGTTATTTGTGATGTATATACAGCCAGAGGGAAAAGATAAAGCATCTTCATTGAAAGAGCAGTGTCTTAGATACTTTACCCCTCGGGAGGTAAGCTGATTTCTTTTACATGTCTTCTTGAGCTTTTTCTTCTTTTGGGTGTCGTGTTCCATTAATCTATAATTTTTCTGTAACTTAGGTTGCCAATTTACATTCTCTCCCGCAAGATTTTCACTTTCCACAGAACATAAGCCTCAGACAACGGTAAGCCATTATTTTTTCTACTTATTCAGCTTGATGCGTATTAGCAAACAATAAGCATTACTGTGCCTTATATTTTACAAAATTTCTTCAGTCAGTCAATAATTGAAAAATATGAACTTTTATGCTTCCCATTTCGTTGGGTTACTCAGGATTGTTGTGTCTTTCTTTTATGCTGCAGTTATGGATTGCTGGGGAACAGTTTAAGCATAGCAGTGGTTGCTCCATTACTCCAATACTTATTTGCTGGATCATCATAACTATTCCAAGACCTCCAATGCAGCAGAGCAGATGCAGATCTCACATATAGCAATAGGTTCGGTTCAGAATTCGGGTCACTATTTTTATCCCCCAAGAAGCTTAAACTTCTCTCTCCGGTCCTTGATATCTCCGCTGCATCAAACACCTAACATTATATGCTTTCATTTTAAAATGTAACAAAGGGAGATTATTTCAATAGCGTGTTCAATTATTGGGGTCCAAGCATGTACTGGTGGATGCTGTTGTTTTACAATTTCTGACGGTCTATATGATATTTATCTTTTCAATATTAATTGAAGTCCTAAATTCGATTCTCCTGGCTCTGTTATACTGATATTGCTGTGAATAACCCACATCTGGGACTCATTATCCCCACTTTCTCTCTGCCTGGATGTCTTAATTGCTGGTTTTAGACTTCAGTTGTTAATTTTGTTAGAGGAAAAACAAAAGCTAAATGTTGACACCATATCTGACCAGACCCACTGGGCCGTATACTTAAAGCCCTGACAACGCTCAAGGCCCAAGAACACCATACTTGCGACAGCCCTAACACCGGGCCCAATGCGGGATGCCACGTGGAAGCATATCCACCCTCGATTTACGTAACACGTGTCCGCACGTAAATCGAGAAGCATTCGTCCCACATCGGAACTTTGGGAATTGAACATCCCACCTACCTATACATAAAGGGTACACATTTCCCAATAAAGGTAACTAAGTTTTACTATTACAATTACTCTACCGAACTTACCATTTACTGTTTCCTCTTACGAACAAAGTAACTGACTTGATCGTCGGAGAACCTTAGGCCGGCACCACACCGGTGCCCGTACTAACGGAGACCCGCGATCCACTTGAGTGGTGCCCGTACTAACGGAGACCCGCGATCCACTTGAGTTGACATGTCACAAGAGGGACACGCGTCATTTGGTGATTGGGCAACGAGTACTCGACAGTTGGAACATTTAACGCTTCAACACTAAATATTAAAGATGGTCTGTTAACGCGGATTTAGGCAATTATACTTAACTCGCCAGAAAAGATACTAAATACATACAATGATGTAGTATTTTAATTATAATATTGCTTACTTTTAATTTGAAAAGCATGCATAAACTTAATTTCGAATTAATTTTTTTAACCAACAACAATATTTTACTTTAATTCTAATGCGAAAGAGGAAGGATTTGGACTAAGCTACACAAATAAGTACACCACTAAATATCAAATTCCACCTAAATAAACATCTTTGAACCTCAATCCCTCACTTACAAGTGAAAATAAAAAATAACAGTAAACATCAAACCAAAGTAAAAAACCAGAGCAAATATAAATTAGAAGAAAAGAAAAAAAAAACATTATTCTTTTCAATCTCACAAACCGTCAAAGTGCAAACCCTAGCTTTCTAATTGTCCTCCCAATTCAAAGCTGCAATTCTCAGACACAAAGGATCGAGAAAATTATTCCTCACATAGTGATCGAATTTCGCAAATCTCAAGGAAGGTCAGTCAAATCTGTTCCGATTCTTATTTTTGGGGTTTTGAATTTACGTTCTCAATGCTTTGTTTGTTTACTTTTCTGTTCAAATGAATACGTTCTGTGTTATCTTGTGAAAGAATTTGGTGTTATTTGCATTCCTAAGAACTCCAATTTAATCTTTAATCAAACTTTGGGGGTTATTATTAGCTTAGTGCAGTTTGATACCCTGGGCTTTAGATTGAGTATATTTCATGTTATTTTTATTTGTTTTAGTTAACACACTATTGCTTTGTAAACTACGTCATTTTCATCGGGAACAATTGCCCCTTTGAAATTTCATCCATTTGTATCTGTTGATTTTATTTTACTTTTTTTCATGAACTTGTCATTGTTTTTACGGAACTCTTAGGCGTTGTTTCTGATATTTCTTGGTTGTTACAGGTTTCGTGATAATAGCCCTCATGAGGTTCAAGAAGGGGAGCAAAGTGGAGGTATTTAGCCAAAAGGAGGCGCTTTCAGGAGCATGGCGTCGTGCCGAGATTATCTCAGGGAATGGGCGCACCTATATTGTTAGGTGTGATGGCTCTTCTGATCAGGATAGTCGGGCAGTTGTGCAGAGAGTCCCAAGGAAGGATATTAGGCCTTGCCCTCCGCCTGCTCAAATTGTGGAGAGTTGGGCAGTTGGTAATGTTGCCGAGGTTTTCAACGCTGGTTTCTGGAAAATGGCTACGGTGGTAAAAGTTTTGGATGAAAATTATTACTTGGCTAGGATACTTGGATCTTCTGCGGAGTTTAGAGTCCACAAATATTGGATCA
Source organism: Prinsepia uniflora (assembly GCA_032719365.1). NCBI lineage: Eukaryota > Viridiplantae > Streptophyta > Magnoliopsida > Rosales > Rosaceae > Prinsepia > Prinsepia uniflora. Next base: position 59,003,920 of record CM064862.1, read on the forward strand.
GGGCGCGTCAATTTTGGAAGGATGACAAATGGGTTGTAATCGGGAAGGTAAACCTCTTCTCTCCTTGGTTTAATATATACCTATTATTTTCTATCCTTGTTGAATCTATCGATAATATTTCCAGCCCTAATTTTTGTCTCTATTATGGAACTTTAAGTATCTGATTTATTTTTGGTACTTGTCTATTTGCTTACTAATATTGCTTTTGGTTTCCTTTGACAGGGTGCTGACAATCAGATGCGCTCACAAATCCCACAAATGAATGCAAGAATAAAGCTTCCAGCTGGGAATGGTTGTTTGCCTCCTATGGACAACATCAGTTGTCAGGATTCTCGTAGTGTCTCATCTAGATCATTGAAGAGAGCTCTTCCATATTTCTCTTATGGATATTCCCGAAAGATGAGAGCAATTGATGTTGTGCTGACAATCAGATGCGCTCACAAATCCCACAAATGAATGCAAGAATAAAGCTTCCAGCTGGGAATGGTTGTTTGCCTCCTATGGACAACATCAGTTGTCAGGATTCTCGTAGTGTCTCATCTAGATCATTGAAGAGAGCTCTTCCATATTTCTCTTATGGATATTCCCGAAAGATGAGAGCAATTGAGGTGGGCTGTGAACGCCAACAAGGGTTTTCTGGATCTCCTTATTCCTTGCTAAAAAAGGTAGATGCTGTTGCTTACCCGCGAGAAAATCTGGGTGAAAATCACATGCATGCTTCCTTAATTAATCCTACAACTGGATGTTTTGAAAGGGAGGGGAAAAAGTTAAATGGTTCTTTGTCTTGTTTTGTTGAAAGAAGCTCAGAACTTAATGATTGTGATAGTGATGCATGCTCTGTCGGTAGTTGTAGCTTTATTAGTAGCAGTTCAAATAAGTTGTCCGGTCATAATTTAGCAGGTACTTGTCAAGAAGCAGATACCCTTTGTAGTGATGCAGAGTCTTTTTGTTGCCGTGAAGATGGCCAAGAAATCTTTTCCCTTCCTCTGAAAGAGGATGTAGCAGAAGAAATCCATAGGTTAGAGTTGAATGCTTATCGAAGTACTCTGGTGGCAATGCATGCTTCTGGGTCCTTAAGTTGGGAACAAGAAGCGTTATTGACAAATCTCCGTATTTCACTTCACATTTCTAATGATGAACATTTGATGGAAGTAAGGAACCTAATCTCTGCAGGAAATCTCAGATAACTTTTAATCTTTAGGATATGCGACAGCTTTGTACATTGTAAGAATGAGAGGACAAATTGTTACGAATTATTGTGCTTATCTTGCTTGCTTAATTTGTACTGATTTACACATGGGAAATTTTTACTTTAGAAATTATTTACCTATTTTCTTAATGGAGAAGTGAATATATCCAGGTTCACCATGCAGTTTTTAATAATTTCTCTTTACTAGCTTCTTCTCCAATGTGAAAGGCAGAGAATTTTACATTTGTTGTGCTTACCTTAGTTGTCCAGTCTGCAGTTATAAAATTTGCACTTAGGAAGCTATGTACTTTATCTTATAAAGAAGTGAGCATTTCCAGGTTCACCCTGGTGTTATATATTTTTACTATTTTTCCCTTGTCGAAGGCGTGTGGTTTGTAGCTTTCTTGTAGTTGAAGGATTGCCATAACTTTTCAGTAAACTGAATATCACATCGGGGAAAATTTGCACCTATCCAGGATTGAGTCTCTTGGACCCTAATTACAGTTTTCTTATGGTCTTGGTTAATCCTCAAAGGACTTCTCTGTCTGAACTCTAGAGTTTTGACAGGGTGAAATGAAAAACCATATTTTTGAGCTAGAACCGTTGAGATGGCATAATATTGCTTATTGAATTGTGCTTATATTTTCACTCCGCTTTGCCTGATCAAGCCATTCATCTCTACTCTCTTTTGCAAATCTATATGTCTCTATTAGGTTAAAAATAGATTTGGTTTCCTTTTTACCCATGAACACATAGAGAATAATATTTCATGGATCTTATTGATGAATCCCTGCATTTTCAGGGCCAAGGTTGGAGCCTTGCTTGCCTTGCCTTGCTTCCAAAGGTTTAGATGTGGTTGGGGTTTCTCATCTTGGTGTATACAATGGGACTATCCACTTCCCTTCGTATGTGAAAAACTTTCTCCAGCAAATGGTACTTATTTTCTTGTGCCATCTTGTGGGATCTGTGGACAACACATCTTGTGCCAAATCAGAATGTGAAACTTTGACAAGGTTTCCAGTTTGCTTGATGCAGGTTAATCGATATTTTTCTTGAGATGTATTTCTATGTGTTTTTCTATCACTTTGCTGTGTTTTACTAATAATATTAGCTACCTCTGAACTTAAAAAACTTAGAGTCCACAGTTATGTCTCTGTTTATACTTCTTTGTGTACTGTGATGTTAGTATGCTGTTTATACTCTAATATTTCGATGTTGATAGTGATATGTTTCTAATGGAGTTTCTAATAATGTGAAATTATCACATATTTGATGTAAGAACAATAAAAGTGACTGCTGGCTGCAAGATTATACTTGGATGTGATCATGGAATTTTTTATTTTTTTTGCCCGTCAAATTTTCATTGAATTTCACTGGTTATTGGATGATGATAAAACATTGGATATGTCAAACAGTTTACCATCGTAAAAGAGCCTGTCAATTGAAGGACACTGCTGGCTTTGCAGCCCCTCTCATTTATATTTACTTATTGTTTGACAAAGGTAATGCACCCAGTTGTTTGTATATAATTCCCAATCTTATGGTGAAACTAACAGAATAATTGAGTATAAAGTTTCAATTTTTAGGGCTTGTTTTGTACATTAATAAGCTGTGTCCGTTGGAATTTTGGCTGTTGAATAATAACAGAGGCTCAACTGTGACAACACTGCTCTACATATGTCTTGGGGTTATAGTTATGTAAATTTCAGCGAGTAAATTCTGTACGAACAATTAATAAGGTTTTCTTTTCTTTTCTGGATGATCACCAGTTTTTAGTTAGTCCTCTGTTATGTATTTACTTTTAAGGTTTCGGATATGATCATTGCAATTGTTGATAACTAACTACTTACACAATTATGTTGAAATTCAAATTGATTTACAGTATCACATCTGTCATACCGCTCGAAACCAATGAGGGTCTTGATCCTCTACCAAGTTGGTTGATTCTGGCAATATTAATTTTGACCAAAAAAACTTGTTCCTTTTTTTTTTTCCATCCGGTTTTCAGTTTTCATCTGCATCATCTTGAAATTTTTTTGCTTTTTTTTGATAGATATCATCATCTTGAAGTTTACTTTCGTACTTAGCTTCAAAACTGATGACTGAAACTGATAAAAAGCGAGTTCGATCATCTATTTGTATATCCATTCCCACGCAGTGTTGTATAAAAAAATTTAATATTGAGCCTAAGAAGAGGTAGGATCAATCCATCCCATTAAAATTTGGGCAAATAACTTATATAGGGTTCATAAGCTAATTCAGAAACTGTAACCATCATTCTTTGAAGACTTTAAAATTGGTTTAGATTTTTATAATGGAAGAACGTAAGCGTGATTGGATACAACCAACTTCAAATCAGCGATCATAAACCCAAAACCTATAGAAAAGTCCAACACCAAATAAGGGAAAATTTTAAACGCGAAATAGATATCCCCGGCATCCTCATGAACAGCTCCACCTCCAACCTCATCAACCTGAAGTCTCCGATTCTCAATCTCCTCTACTAAAAAGTAATAGCCGTGGAGCTGCTTTACTATACATTCAATAGTGCATTTCCATTTTGCCCTTCGTGCAGTCAATTTCCCAACCTGCCCTTCCTCTTGCTTTTTATTCTCTTATGTCTATAGTGTGTGGTTCCGAAAATACCCTTCATTTTTACTCTTCAACAGCTGCGATTCAGTATTTCGACAGTCATGTTTTTTTCTTTCAAGTTGAGAGTCCTCTTTCATTCTTCGTTTTTCTTCTACTCTTCTTCCCCTTGCGCCATTGTCGGTGGAAGAAGGAAGCATGATTCAGAAAAATTTGCATGATTAAGCCAAGGCAACGTATAATTTTCATTCATTTGTTTATATTTTTAGATGATGCATCATGTATCCATATTCCATGTAATCATGTAGATATTATTGTTGTATCAAAATTCAAAAGTCCAAACTCACGAGTATAACAGTATATTCCGAACATTTCTCTGTGAATGAATAGAGTTCATGAAATTGAGTGAAAGGAGAAACACTAGTTAAATGGTATATCCATAAATTGAGTAGACAAATAGCTGAAAGTTAAACAGTGAATTGTATGAAATAAATAGACAAATGGCTTGCATGGTCAATAAATAGAGTTTGAAAAAGCGTTTTATCAGTAGAAGTAGAACACTGATTGATGTTATTCATTTTAAAGTGCAGATGAAACCTCTCTCGTCCTCATTGATGCTAAGAATCTAATCAAACGAATTTAGAGAAGGGATCTAGACCATGTGTTCGTACCTAATATGTTCAGCATACAAGATCGAATTGGTCGGAGACGTAATATTTTGTTATTGCACTCTGAACACTAAACCCAATCCAATCAAGGACGGGGGGTGTCTTTAGGCTAGAAGGGCTATAACCCCTCCCACCCAAGGTGCCTACTTTGATAAATATTGGACTAACCCATCCAATAATAAATATATTTAATCCAATTAATTTAGATTTTAGAAAAAAAAATTAATAACACACAATTAAATAATATCATATCAACTTTAAAAGCTCAAACTCAAAGTGAAAAGTAGGTATCAACAAACTATGCACCCCATTTCATCAATTTTACCTTTTTCGAATTCAACTCACGATCTCTCCTTTATTTTCTTCAAAATTTTATTGTGTTTATCTATTATAAAATCTTTGAAGCATAACGTATTATTATCTAATATTAGTTTTAACTAGAAATTGAATGAAGAGTTTTGGCTTTGGAAATATAAGTAATATAGATTTTTTTGTTTTTGTTTTTGTTTTTTTTTTGTTTTTTTGTTTTTTGTTTTTTGAGTTTTGACAATTTGAAAATTTGAAGTTAAAATTGGAGTTTTTGTATGAGTAATTGAGACATAAGGCTTAAGGCTATGACTGTGAAGGCCTTCACATGCTTGTTGCTATTGTGCAGCAATGTTAGTAAATGCTTTTGCTAATTGTTAATACTAAATGTTTAATTTAATTGGATAAAAATCCCCATTTTTCTTGAGTTATGTCAAATATTGACGAAAATAATTTTGATAGATAACTATTGTTAATTTATAGTATCACATCAAAACAAACACATATCAACTTAAGTTCATAACACAAGTTCGACTAAAGGCAGAGGATATTTCGGTTAACTGAAATTTATATCATGCGTCTGATAATAACTTTCATCGTTATTTAGTTTGTCAATTGTTCTAAAAAATCTTGCATCATGATTTCTATTATTAGCACTCTTAAACCAGCTGAGATAAATGGACAAAGAAAATAAACATCATGTTAATGCAAATCAGTTTTTGTTAACATTCATAGCCAACTTAGTGCTATGACCTAGTGATATTTCTCCTTACTTGTTATGTAAAATGTCTCAAGTTCAACTCTCGTTCGGCGAGGTCGATAACCAATGTTTACATAATGTAATCCCCCTCCCCAAATATCCTTAAAGAGATTGTACTTTGCTTGTTTTCCATATTTCATGCGCTCTTTGAAATAATCGTAAAAGGAATGGTGATTGGTCCTCGATTACGGTTAGACACTAGTGTGGTATCAAAAAAAAATCTTTGACACCTGAGTCAGTATGTGATTGTAAGAAAAATGTCGTAAAAGATAACTCTAACAGAGTAAGAGTGAATAGTAAAATTTATTTACTATTTTGTGAAATATGCCTCCCATTTGTATTGATGTTAAAATGGAGAGTGATGAATAGTTTCGATGTGGAATAAATCACTTTTGCTATAGTAATGACATGTGACACCTCGATGTGTGGTGAATTTGTGCCACCTGCCAGGGTATTGTTAGATCCTCGTTAGGTTTGTTTGTTAGTGTGCTTGCGCCTAATTGGTAAATGGGTCTTGTTGATGGGCTATGTAATTTGGTTGTGGCTTTGAATTTGTTCATTTGTGGTTGACTGGTCTGATTTGATATGATGTCAACGGTCATATCTTGAATTTTTTAAATTTGTGTTGATTTTTTCATAAGGAGTTCTTAAACCATTCTATAATAAATTCATAATTCAGTAATTTAACAAGTTTCGAGATGCCTCCCGATTATTTGATTTTCAAGGTGTTGCCCGCCAATAGGGCCATAGTGTAGGTGGTCACCATCAGTCAGCAAGGCTCAACCGTGTAATAACATGGTACATACCATCATCAGTCAGCAAAAATTTGATGCATGACCAATATTAATCTTAAACTTATGGATACTTGCTCATTTTACTGATTAAAGTTGATAAGTGACTTAAATTTGCAACTGAGACCAATCCTATATTGGCATAATGATATGTGCTACTGATTTGGTTGATTTGATATTTTCACTATAAACTTAGTATATCTTGGCATACTCTTGTGGTAGATGTAGATGAAAATGTAGATGCCGAACCAGTATGTAATCATCTAGAGATAGGTTTAACTAGGGCTGGGCACATGAAACCAAAATACCGAAACCGTATCGTTTCAGATCAAACCATACCGAAAAAAAACTGAATAGTAAAACCGTTGTATGATTGGTACGGTACCGAAACCGTACCGATATAATTCGGTATGGTTTCGGTATCGATATTTTAAAAAACCGTCCCGTACCGATACCGTACCGAATTAGAATATTTTTTTTAATAATTAAATTTATTTCTTATTGGTTTATTAGGTATTCTTCAAGAGTTGATATGACCATACATGTCTTAATTTAGCTTCTAAGAGTTGATATCTTCAACTTAGTGCAACTTTTTCAATACATATTTGAATCATAAATATAGTTTTGATTTTTCTTTAGTCTTTTTCTTGCTTTATAATCACAAACAAAATTTTGGCTCAAAACCGAAACCATACCGAAACCGTACCGAACTTAATTGGTACGGTACGATCTGGTTTCATTTTCAAAATATTGAATACCGAACCGTACCGTATCGATTAAAATTAAATGGTATGGTTCTGGTATCGATCAATTTTGTACCATACCGAACCGTGCCCACCCCTAGGTTTAACATGATTCTATCTTTCTCAAGCACTTCTTTGCTTTTAACACCATCTTTCGACCACATTCCTCGATAAGTGCAATGCGTCCAAGGAGGATCATCAAGCCTACTCAAAATAGTAGTAATACAGGTGAACGGAGCAAAGCATTGGGAAAGGGCTGAATGTGAAGCCAATTCAACGTAAATCATGCATGAAATCCAATAGAACATGACATCCTCCAATTCACATCCTCAATTCCACTAGTAAAATTATCAAGCACAAACACAAACAATACCAGCAACTATGGAAAGAAAATGGCCCTACGACACACAAATATTAATATGCAAACTCTTGACCCGAGAACAATTTTGCACGTCTACTCGAATGCTTCATCATCATCATCAGGAAGAGGCTGGCTAGCAGCTGCAGCAAGCTCAGCTTCATGCCTGTATTAGCAAGGACAAAAGGGAATGCAGGTTAACCCCGTTTCCATCAATAACGAAACATTTAAGTCTAGATTCCAAAAGAAAATACAACAGGCACCATATACAATAAGTGATGTGATAGAGAGAGACTAAATAATTTCAGTAACAAAACACTTACTGTTGTTGTGCAGCGAGATCTATGTGCACTTCTGGAGGAGCCAAGGCAGGGGATTCGACAAAATGCAGATTGGGATCGCTACAAAAACCAGCACTTTCAGTAACTTGAATTCCGACAACAAGAATAAATCTATTCATACGTCAAACACAGTTTACCCAGCAAGCTTTCTGGCAAGGTACAGGAAAGGCTTCTCAAAGTTATAATTGCTCTTTGCTGAAATCTCATAGTACTGCAGATTCTTCTTCCGGTGGAAAGTAACCTGTTTTGCCTTGACCTGCCTGTTCTTCACATCAACCTTGTTTCCACAAAGAACAATTGGGATGTTTTCACAGACCCTGCAATTCACAGTACAAGTGGACATTAGTATTAATTCAGCCCCAAAAATTAGTATGAAATCTATGCAATACATCAAGAAATTTTTCCGCCGACCTGCAAAGATCCCTGTGCCATGTTGGAACATTCTTGTATGTCAAGCGGGCAGTAACATCAAACATAATAATTGCACACTGTCCATGGATGCTGCACAAAGATGTATTTTAGAACACGGATCCACAGAAAGAATAAACAGCATACTTCAGCAAGTGCAATTAACATTCATGATGGCTGATAACTATAACCTAAAACAAAATGACATAGCATGAAGGTTTAATCATCCAAAACAGGGTTAAACAAGCAGTAACCGTGAGTAACAAATGCAAGGAAGGCTCCAGATGTCATGGCTTATTGCATGAAGGAGCTCAACAAAGCCACCCAAAAAAAGTAACCTTAATAGCAGGACACAAGGATAACCACCAGCTTCAGATACAATTAACAATAACAGGAATGTAGAGATACAATTATGATGCACTTGGCTAAAAATACGCAATAGAAGAGTTGAAAGACAAAATTGGTATGAGATTAGTAAAGGACGGCACTCACTAATATCCATCTCTAAGACCACCAAATTTCTCTTGCCCAGCTGTGTCCCAGCAGTAGAATCGAATTTTTCCACAGTTGGTGAAAAAGTCCAATGGGTGGACCTCCACACCGATAGTTGCTGTCCATTAATAAGCACATGAGTTCCATATATCATAATCTAAGGAATTCAAAAGTATTTCCTTCATGTATTCATTCTTGTTTCATAGACTGACCAACTAGATACCTTCATCTAGAAAAGGAATACTAAGAAGATGGCAAGTGGAATGGTCAACAAAAAATACAAAACAATCAAAAAAGAAAAAGGCTTTACAAGACACTTACGTTCATATTTCTTCTCAAATTCACCAGTAAGATGTCTCTTCACAAAGGTGGTTTTTCCTGCATTGACAGAATCCTTTTAGTCAAGAGAAAACAAAGAACTTCAACCATACCATACAAGCTACAGACCATAAGCAGGCTTGAAAGCTACGAGCAAAAGCAAAATGTACGCAAACATCAATAACAAAACCATTATTACATTTGGCTAATGCCATCATCGAATAATCTCTGATTGAAGCATACATAGGGAAATAACTACATGCACCCAGAGAACCAAATGCCAGACCGATAATATAAGACATATTTATCAGGGTTTTAGAACTTAAGCCCCAGTATTAAATAGGTGGCGGAGCTCAAAATTTTAGATGCACAATTAGACCTAGTGATACTAATATGTTGGCAGAGTTGTTCTAAAGGGGTTCACTGTGTTACGACTTATCTCAGCTGCTCCAGGGGATTAGTAGTTGTCTGATGAAGCAATCAACACTAGCATTTGATCAGAACATAAGTAGTACACGAAAATTAAATCCACTTCCACTTAACTCAAATCAAAAGCTAATATATACGATGTTCAAATTTGAATTATGAGTCCACAGAAAGCTCGTATATAAATTTTTTAAACCAAACTCCATTTTCTTCATGGAAGAGTGTTCGCATTTGGATCATTTTAGCTCACAAAACGAAATACTCGTTCAAATAAAGAAATAAAGAAAATTTTAAACAAACTTAAAATTTCGCAGAAACCAAACAGATCACAAATGAAACCCAATCCAGAGAGAAAACAAAAGGTTTACCTGTTCCACCGTCTCCGACGATGACGAGCTTGAAGCTCGGGTAATCCACGGTTTGCTGATTCGGCAAAGCCTGCAAATTTCAGACAAATATAAAAAATAAAAATTGTCATTTTCAGCAACCAAAAACACGATATGAAGATCAAAAGAAGCAAAAGTAAAATTTCAGAAAAAAAAAATGCCAGCACTGACCATTCGAGTCTGGTCTGATGGAGTGGCGTTGAGAGCATACGAGTGAGGCAGAGAGAGGGAACGAATGAGATTTGTGACGGGTTTATATAGGAGGAGCATTCGAAGAGACCCTAGTGTTTTGTTATCTTCAGACTAACGCTGCTTTCTAGATCGTTCGATTGTCTCATCGCGATTGAGTTCTTACTTGACACGTAGCAGTCGTTTGACGGTGTTCATTACGTTCGACCCGTTCGAAAGTTGGAGATATGTTGCCGGGTTGGGCCTACTCAAAGTTTGGGCTGCCCTTTCACCTTTCGCAAGGCTTTTTTCAATTTCTTTTTGGTTTGTTCGTCTCGATGTTGATGATGGTTTTTACCAGTTCGATTTCCAAAAAGGGATTTTAAAGTTTGATTGATCGTGTCAAGACTAGTGAGTCAGTCTCAGTGTTTCAAAGTAGATCTTGTGACCTTGAAATTTCAAACCCATCATGAATATGGGTCTATTTAATGGAGCCGAGGTAGCTCTTTGATCAGGCCAACATGAAGGTGGGATTTTGAGTTGTTGAGATCAGTTTTCTGCCAAGAAGATATGGACAATTGTGTTGCCTGCTAGAACTCAGTTTTTTGATAGCCGTTGCTAGTTTTTAACAAAGAATGAGAAGTATTCTGCTAAATCAGTATACCATATCGCTTTAATTCTTGTTGATTAGGTTGTGAATGAGGGCATGGGAATTTCTTCAATGGCTAAGTCCGAATGGTATTGGAAAAAGCTGTGGGGGCTGAATATACCATAAACCCCAATATTTTCGCTTAGAAAGCTAGCTTGGAAATCATGTGACCTTTGCTCAATCTTGTTAAAAAAAAAAGCATGTTGCTCATACTCGAGTATGTTTTAGGTGTGGAAGATGTATTTCATGTTTTACGGGGATGTAAATTAGTAAGAAAATGTGAAGGCTCTCAAATCTCCCTATTGATTGTTTTCTCCAAGGGTGGCGTTATGCATCTTTTTGAATAGTGGTGGGCCACTTGTCTCTTTGTAAGTGAATTAGAAATTTTCATTTTCATTTGCTGGCAGGTGTGGAATGCTCGAAATAAGCAGTTGCATCATTTGTCATTTAAAAAGTGTTTGATTCAAAAAATGGACCTAAGGAGGAATGATCTTGATGGACGCGGGAAGTCTTCTTCTATTCACTGGAATGATCTGTGAAAGGGTAAGAAGAGTACTTGACACTGGTGGGGTGCCTTTCTAGTGGACTTCGATACATAAGTCAATAAAAAAATGGAGATCAGACACAATGTAGGGTGTGCGAGGCTTAGTGAATAGTAAATATGTTGTGTACCTTTATGGAGTAAAGTGCCCTGTATTTATAATGGCAGTAAATGAGCCGGAACCCTAGCGAAGTAAAGCCCAAGCGATCGCTTAGATGTTGTCATGTGTCCCAAGATGTTGGAAGGATGCTAGTGATCTGCGGAGGGTATAGTTGTATTTTTACCGTTGGGATAGGTAACTAATAGATTGTGCCGACTGTGACACTCGGGGGTGCTGACTAGCAATCCTTGAAAGAGGTCGACTGGGTACCTTGGTCGGTCGTCCTCAGTTGGAGAGCACGACCTACTGGTTGTCGATCGTACAGGGTCAGATTGCTCCCCTTTGGTTGGCATGCAACTAGACCCGGTCGACAGGCGTTGGAGTGGTTAGCAACCGTCATTTGCAGGCAATTATGGGCATCTCCCTGGTGGTTGGTCGAAATGGTATAAACCCCTAAATTGTTGACTGAGGTGGACTTCCTCGGCCGAGGACTTGTTTGGTGAGGACCGCATAGTTCAGCCAGTGGGCTATACCTTGGAGCCCCCCAAGTCCTTGGTTGAGGAAGGGAACCCTAGCATATGGAAGGGATATCTCCTGGAAGACTAGTCCCTTGCTAGTCATGGGGGTTAAAAGGGCAGATCGACCCTCTGTGTCGATCCACCTGATTCCCCTGAGAAATAGTAAATTCAGTTTGTCAAATTTGCCCGCTAAGGGTGTACCAATCCACCAACCTCCTCTGAGAGACAAGAAATTTGAAAGGTCTGGTGAGGCTCGCCTCTGAGGGTGTACCAATTCATCAAGGTCCCCTGAGGAACGTACAATTTGAAAGGTTGGATCGGCCTCCTAAGGGCGTACTGAGCCATCAAAGTCCCATGAGGAATGTGGAATTCGAAAGTTTGGATCGCCCCCCTGAGGGTGTACTGATCCACAAAAGTCCCGTGAGGGATGTGGCATGCGAAAGGCTGGAACGCCCCCCCTGAGAGTGTACCGATCCACATAACTCCCTTAAGGAATGTGGAATTTGAAAGCTTGGATCAGACCCCTGAGGGTGTACTGATCCACAAAAGTCCCCTGAGGGATGTGTAATTCGAAAGGTTGGATCGACTCCTTGAGGGTGCACCGATCGATGCAAACTATTGCTTGATTTCTTCAAGGGAAGGTTGGCCGTGTGTCGTTGTGAGTGGAGGCTGGCTGTCAAGTGAGTGAGTTTGTTGCTCGAGGGGAGCATTTATGGCGCCTGGGCCTTATATAAAGGGCATTGGGCCTCAGTTGTCCCTACTTCACCAAAATTTTCGAAACTGTCAAGTACTAAATTGCCGAGCATTCATGGAAACCATTTGTAGCCTAATAAATTTAGGAAGAGTAGTCTTCCATTCGAGCCAACTTAGGGGCGAAATATTCATCTGATCAAGGCTACCAATAAAAAAAATATACTTTATTGCTTGCTTTCCTGCTGTTTCTTTTCATAGTCGGTATGTTCTTAGATAGTTCGTATGTAACAACCCGTCCCAAATTCCTGGATTAGATTAGTGACTAATCATGATTAGTGAGGTTAATCGGTGATTAATTGAGCGAAATCGGACGAACGATGCAAAATGACCGTTTTGCCCCTAGTCGTGGTAAAACGTTGACTTTTCATTCGGGCGGTCAAATGGATTTTGACCGATGACCGTGACGTAGTTCGTGACTTCACGAGTTCATAGATATGTAGCACGTTCAATTCCGACATTCGAGGAAGAAGTTATGACGTTCGGAAGTTTAGGGGCATTTTGGTATATTTGGTTAAAAAGGGGCAAATGTTGACTTTTTGACCAGGGGGTCCGATGGCCAAGGGTCGAGGACCATTACGTAGATCGGGACGATACGAATCCATAGACAGGCGGCATGTCGAATTCGGACGTTCGACGACGAAGTTACGGTTCACGGAAGTACGAAAGTACTATTGCACGAATTACGAGACAAATGTCATTTGGCAGCTAGTGGGCCCAGATATTTTAAGGAGGCCCAATGGATGAGTGACAAGTGTCACCCATCCACTGGCCCTTAATTCCCATTCATGCATATCATTCCTTCATCGATCATTCTTCATTTCAAACCCAATACCTGATCTCATTTTCCTTTGAACCCAAACAAACCCAACCCTTCCCATTCGGCCATGACTGAGATCAGAGAGTGAGAGAGGATGCTGAGGACATGGTGGTCGGCCCAGGACAGTAGCCGCCATGGACGACGGTGGAGAAAACCGAGAGGTATCGGTTTAACCATTTTTTATCCATTTTCAATTTCTTGCATTATGGGTCGATTTGGATGGTTTCATTGAATTAATTAGGTTGTTAGGAAGTCAATAGGAAGGTTTTGGGAGTGGTGAGACGTTGAGGAAGCTCTGGGGTGAGTTTGGATAATCGAACCGTGAGAACCAAAATCTGGCCGGTCGGGTTTCGTGGGTTTTAGGGGTTTTAATTAATTGGTTTAGGTTCCTAGGATCTAAACTAGAAGATTAGGATTGATTAGGGTTGAAAACGAACCAAAACAAGGATTGTAGGGGCCTTGACCGGTCACGCCAGTCCAGTTGCAGAGATTGGGCCGAACCGACCGGTCTGAACCAGCTGGAGGTTGAAGACGGCTACCGTGCACCGGCGCGTGAGCCCACGCGTAGGGCCCTTTGGGTGGCGCGTAGTAGCGCGTGGTGGGGAATTTGGGGATGTTGTCAACACGTGAAATCTTCTATTCGATGTAACGAACATTTTGGGACTGGTTTCGTGTCGATTAGACACCGTCTCGATAATGTTCGGGGCATCGGAAGGTTTCGAATCGAGTTTTAAAATAGTTAAAAATACCGGAAAATTACGGGGCTTTAGTGGGAGGTTAATAAGGTAGTTAGTAACCTTCTATTACGATTTGGACAGGTTCCGGAGTCTCGGTGATGGTGATTGGCTCAGGAGAGCCGTATGACATGCAAATCGAGGCGGCAGCTCGGACTGTCTGTGAGTGGACCTTGGTTTTCTAAATTGGTGCATGCATAAATGCTTATTATATGTTTTATTACATGTTTGATGATGCCATGGGTGCATTTGTATGTGGTTACGTATAAGCACGTATTTTGAGGTTTCGGCCTTATACGGTGCTTATACGGGTCTGTATTTATTTATTGGCTTTAATGAACTAGATTTGGATTTCAAAAGGATAAACTCGGGTATGAGACCCATTTGGTTTTGTCTCAGGCATATGGCCTCAGATATTGGGCACGGTGCCCAGCTGATGTCCTATGTTCGGCCACGAGACCCAGGTTACTTTACGGTTTTGATTTCAGGTTGGGGAACCTTAAATGGATTTCCTGGTTCATGACGGGTTGTGGGAACCGGCATGAACCCTGGTTATGTTATTATGGTACATGACGGTTTGTGGGAACCGACATGAACCCTGGTTATGTTATTATGGTACATGACAGTTTGTGGGAACCGGCATAAACCCTAGTTATGTTATTATAGTACATGACGGTTTATGGGAACCGGCATGCACTCTGGTTATGTTATTATGGTACATGACGGTTTATGGGAATCGGCATGAACCCTGGTTATGTGATTGTGGTACATGACAGTTTATGGGAACCGAACATGGAGGATATGGTCTATATGTATATGAACTGGATGTTATGGATCATGACGATTCAGGGGAACAGGGCATGAATGTTTGTGTTATGTATATATATGTTCATATACCTTCCTGTACTTATTCTATCTCCTTCGGGGAGGGTCGTTGGCCTAGGTGGACTCCGGAGTAGTCACGGAGCACCGACTGAGTGGAGTCACCCCCCAGTTGGGTTCCTTACTCTCAGAAAGACTATGGTTACTATAACCTCGGGTCGGGTCAGTGGTCTGCGGACATTGACCTTGACTTTGAGAAGACTCGGATTGAGACCCGGGTAGCACGCGGGTAGCTTTGGAAACCGTGACAGGATTGGTTGTGTGAATTATATGTATATATATATATGGATTATGATATGTGATATGTGGTGTGCACAAGTGTGCACAGGATTTGAGCAGTAGCTCGTGTATTTGGTTTTAGTATGGTTATGGTTTTGGGCTGAGTCCTTTATTGGTTTCTTATGGATTTAGGCAGTGGCCCGTATATTTGATTTGATTATGGTTTTGGGCTTAGTTCCTACAGATGGTTCCATTTGGTTAAATGGTTTTCGAATGCATGCATGCTTTTTAGTGAAGGGTACAAATGTCTTTATGGAAATGTTTTTATAAACTGCTTGTTTTGTCCACTCACAGCTTTTAATGTTTTGACTGCCCTTCAGGTTGACAACGGATATGAACTGTAGCAGAGACCGAGATATCACATGCCTCCTCCGAATCCTAGCGTACTCTGATAGCCCGGGAGGGCAAAGGTCTGAAATATCCCTTGTCTGACACTTCGTGTCAGACGGGAGCAGGGTCATCCGGCGTTAATCCAGAGGGGATTGGGATGGGTCCTGTCACCGTACTTTCAATTTGTAGATATCCGAGTTAGAGTCAAGTTCCGATGAAAGATCTTCTCGGACGTTTGGAGATTAGCCGTCCCCGTCCTATTCGACAGATGACGCCTATAGTAGGTCGAGTAACTCTATGTCCACCAATGGATCTTCGTCGGCTAGTAGTGGGTTTGAGTCGGCTGCCGATTCAAAACCGGAAGTCTCTGAGATTCCGGTAAATATGGTTCCAGCTGATTGTGCAGATCAGAGGTAAAGGGCCGATCGAGAGGTGGATTAGGAAGTTGTCAACATGTCTGAGGATGAATTAGGAGAGGAAGTGGTCGATGAGCATATGGCCGAAAAAATCCAAGAACAGGTTGAGGGCGATGATGCTAATTGGAGCTAGGGTGCCGATCAAGAGTTTAAGCAAGAGATTGTTGATGTGGCTTGAAGAGGAATAGGTGGAGGAAATGGCTAATGAATCGATGACCAAACAAAATTTGGAACAAGTAGATGTTGAGAAAGAAGATGAAGAAGAAAACAAAGAGGGACTGGATGCAAGCCCTGTTCGGGTAGCCATTCCTCTAAACTGATCTCTATATGTTGTGGACAACGTCTGAACCACACAGAAGCAGAAATAGATTGATAGACTCTAAGAGTTGTAGAATATGCAGAAGGAGGTTGGGATGAAGATTCCCCTGATAACCAATTTGTCGAGCCAGCCACCTGATAGGCCGGCCTTGTTAACAGGACCCATCCCTAAAATATCTGAAGAACACACATGATGACAGAACCTGCTCCTAAATCCACTTGAAAATCGAACTAGTTCTGCTCCCGTCTGACAACTTCTATCAGACTAGAGATTTTCTGACTACATCTGTATCTATATCTTATTAGGTTAACTAAACTAAACCCACTATTGTGGGGTTACCGCCCACATCCATCATACTACCCCCCAATAAGTAGTGAAATTTACTAGTTCTACCACATTCAGTCTCATTTTCATTATTAAATTTATCCCAATTTGCAATGCTAATGAAATAATAAAATTATTAAAATAATCATAAATTTAAAATGCATAACCGTTCACAAATTTCGTATATTATCAAAATTCACATTGCACAATATAAATTATAATCATATAGTAATCGAAGCAATAACTCTACGTAATACTAACCATATAGGCAAGTCCTTACCTAAACACCACTTTCACATTTTCATAAATCCCTTTATTATTATAGATTTATTAATACTCAAATTAGTCATAGTTAAATTCTTAGCATCATAAATATGCACAGCAATATGAACATAAATATTAACCCTTTAACCATATCCTTAAATATTCATCATAATTCTTCCTTATATTTCATTAAGACCCAAAATAACCTTATTTTAATATTCCTTAATTTTTAGAATTTAATTAAGAATTTTAAATAACACATAAAAATTTTTACAATCAGAAATATCCCAAAGCGATGTCTAAGTAACCCAAATCTTGTACGATTAAACTCAGAATTTAAAAAGAGAACACTTTCGTGTTAGCTGGATGGAGAACAGCTGCCGCACGCTCCGCCACACACCGGTGAGGTATTTTGCGCGTGGGCCTCATGCACCGGTGATGTACTTTACGCGTGGGCCACATGTGTCAACCCTCTCACCAGCAACCTCGAGCCGGGTCGACCCATGGGCCACACGTGCTCGCAGGACCCGACTCAAAAATCGCCATTTCTTATCCTTTTTCTTCGTTCTAACTGCCTAGATTCATCTAATAGATGCTAGAAGATGATCTATGGCTTCAAAACTGGAAGAAATTACCTCGAAAGCTATGATCCAATTTCAATGTTCTCGGCTCCATTTCCACTTTGTTTTCTAGAACTTCCACATGTCCAGTTCTCCATTTTTCTGACTCATACTTATCCTAGGGATGCGAACACTCTTCTAGAAACCTTAGTTAAGCACTAGGAGGTTTCAAAATTCTTTGAAGATCCATGACCAACTACTTAGGCCTTCTCGGGTTTCCTTCCTTCTCATCTCCATCCCTCTATTTTTCCTTCTTCCTTTTTTTCTTCATTTTCTCCTTCTTTTTCTTTTCTTTTCTTTCGTTTTCTCTCTTCTTCTTGACCTCCGTCTCCCTCACAGGTTGGTTTTGGTGGTCATTTTCCTTTTTGGCCACCACCACCCAAACTACCATAATACCACACACAAATACTATATATAATAATGTAGCTCGGTGATAGAGAATGGGAGGGGAAATGGAGAAAAATGAAGAAAACTCTAGAACATCCTAGGTCCTTCATGCCAATTTACTAAAATACCCTTATGTCCAAAATTACCAAAATGCCCCTAGTCTTTTTTGACCCATTAATAAGCCTTAAATTAAGCATCATTTTATACCCTTTATGCTTATCTTTTAATGTTTAAATACCAAAAAATTGGAAAAAATAATATATTTTGTGAGAAATGTGTAGAATTGGATAGAGCTCAGAATTACAAGAATTTAGGTAAAAGAATCATCTCATTCAGAGTTATATTGAATAAGTTATGATTGAATGAAAGGAGGCCACCAAAAAGAGCTAGGCATTTCGGTGGGGAGCTACCAAAGCCCTTAAAGCAGCCCAGAAAACCAGTTCGGCAAGTGCCTACCAGTTTCCAGGTGAGACGGTCGGCGTGCGTGTACCGAAGTGTGCATCTCATGTTCGACGCGCGTTTCCTGAAGCCATAATGCCTTGTTCGGCACACATGTCTTGAATCCCTTAAGTCCTGTTTGGCGCGCGTGCATTGAACCGATTTCCTCCCTCCTTTGCCTTGCCGCTTTGACCACGAAGTTTGACCAGTGAAATCTGCTCCTTATTTCGGCCAACGCCTATTGATTTGCATTCTCATGTTCAAAGCGTCTTACCAATTTGTTTCCTATTCAATTCCAGCACATTTTCTCTTACTTTTTGTGGAAAATTTTTCCAAATCAACATTGGATTTGTTTTTCTTTGTTTCAATGAAACCCTTTTTTTATTAGGATTTATACTATCTTTTTAATTAGGATTCAGAGAACCTTATCCTTTAGGACTTCAATATTAATTAGTTTAATCATTTTTCTTTTAGGATTTAAATTGTGAACTCCTATTTATTTGAGGATTAATTTTCTCCTATAAATTGAGAGGTTTAGGCTAATTGTAAAATGTCGTCCATTTTTGTACCAAAGTTCTGCTTAACCAAATTTCCCTTTCCATACATTCAAGATTTCTTTAGCAAAATCCAATAACACCATATTCCATCATAAACACCTTCACCAGTGACATATAGGGCAATTTTCGAGTGTCTCATCAAGAAGTGTCGAGCCACTTAGCATCCGTAGAGCAATTTCCAAGGGAAAAAAGTGTAACACGAACTCTTTACCCTATGTTTGTCTTTTGTTATTGAATGATCATTTTGTTGGATTGATCATTAATATAATTATGGTTTTATATTTTATATGAACAGACATCTTATATTTTTTATCTTTAATATTTTATATCTTAGTTGAGGAAGTGAACAAATATAGGTTAAGTCTGCTAGTCTGGGCATGCTTCTAACCCGGATGCCCTTGGTGGTTTAGTGTAATCAGCTTTGAACCGACTAGATGAAGGACCGTGTGAGGGTGTTATGGGCTTGCAAAACTGTTTAGTATCGGTTCAGCAATAGTACCAATGGCAGGGCCTGAGCATATGTAGGGAACTAATCGGTGTTGATTTGACATTGTTGTCGATAGTGGTGCCTGAGCACATTTATTTAACCAATTGGTGCCATTTGGGCACTTGTGTCGATGGAAGTGCCCTACCACATTGACTTAATCTAATCGGTGTCGTTTAAGCACTGGTGTTGATGGTAGTGCTTGAGCATATGTAGCGAATCAATCGTCCCGACTCAGTACTGGTGTCGATAGTGGTGCATGAGCATATTTATTTAACCAATTGGTGCCGTTTGGGCACTAGTGCCGATGCTGGTGCTTGAGCATACTTAGTTAACCCAGTCGGTGTCATTTCAGCACTGGTGCTCGTTTGAGCACTGGTGTCGATGTCGGTGCATGAACACATTGAGTTAACCCAATTAGTATATATTCAGCACTAGTTCTGACGAGATAGAACTTAAAATAAATGGATTATAAAAAATGCATTCTCATTAATGAAAGATGGTTTGGGACAGAGACGATACAAATGAAATTAGAATTACTTGTAATAGTACTTGAGTTGCTCAGCATTCCACGGATGTGAGTAGGGATTTGTCGTTGGCAGGTTGAAGCTCATAGGTTCCTGATCGGCAGATTCAAATTACCTTGTATGGGCCTTCCCACTTGAGACCGAGTGTTCCGTTCGTCCATTCTTTGGTATCAAGAATGACTTTTCGAAAAACCCAATCTCCAACCTTGAAACTTCGGTTACAGACTCTTGAGTCGTAATATCTCGTAACCCTTTGTTGGTAGGCCATGTTGCAAATGTTGCCTTGGTCGCGATGCTCATCTAGTAGGTCAAGGTTAAGAGTGAGGAGTTCATTGTTTTCATTAGGGTCATTGGTGGTTACTCGATAGGAAGTTTCCTCGATCTCTACTGGGACCATAGCTTCCCTGACCAAAGCCATGGCAAATGTTGTCTCGTTCATCAAAGTTTGGTGGAAGGTACGGTAAGACCAAAGGATACCTGATAGGTAATCTGACCATACCCCTTTGGCCCCCTCATCCAAGCAGGTTTTGAGGTTGTACTTGATGATCTTGTTGATGGCCTTCACTTAACTGTTAGCCTAGGGATAAGCCACAAAAAAGAAGCAGAGGGTAATGTTGTACACTTCGCAGAAAGATCGAAATTTGGCATAATCAAACTATTTTTCGTTGTTAGTGACGATGGTATAAGGGATGCCAAATTGGCAGATGATGTTCTGGTAAACGAATATCTCAATCTTGGCAGTTGCGATGGTATCCAGAGCCTTTGCTTCAACCCATGTTATGAAGTAATCCACCGCGACCACTGCATATTCTACTTCTCCTTTTCTTTTGAACATGGGTTCAATCAGATTTAGCCCTCATTAGGCGAATGGCCATGGACTGAGCATTGGGGTGAGCTTTTTGTCTGGGAGATGTGGTATGAGAGCATGTCATTAACAATGATCGTACTTCTGAGTGAGGGTGATTGCATCTACCTCCATAGAAGACCAATGCCTGGTCTTGAGTTTAGCCTCATTTTTATCGGTGGGGAGCTCTTCTTCCCGAAGGTAACAGATGCTACGGTCCATCCATGTTGACTCGACACCGATGCTATGGATCTCTTACTCCCTTGTACTTGATACATCAAGTAGCTCGATTGGGATGCTATGATCAATCTTATCATCAATGAAAGAGGCCAGTCTTACTAAAGCATTAGTGTGGTTGTTATCCAATTTGGGCACCTTGACTAATTCACAAGTCTGGGAGGAACATAGAAGTTATCTAACCTTGTTGAGGTAGATGGTCATACTAACATATTTGGAATCAAAGCTTTTGTTGACTCGACTTACCACTAGTTAGGAGTCACTGAAATCTGAATCTAATTTGCTCCTAAGTCCTTTGCGAGGCAAAGTCCAGCAAGAATGGCTTCATATTCAGCCTCATTATTGGAGGCTTTGAACGTGAAGAAGTGAGCTTATTTGAGCTTGACATGGTTTGGAGTAGTGAGTACAAGGCTTGCGTCGGAGCCCAAATGGCATGCCGATCCTTCCACATAGAGGACCCAAACTAGTTTGGGCGCTTGTTGATAAGGTAGGATGTGATTTCAATGCCAAACCTGGCAGTTGACTACTGAGTGAGCGAGGTATGATCTTCCGAAATGTACTGAGTGGTCTTGTAGGTGAATTCAGAGAGTATATTAGTAATGGCTTGACTTTTCTCAGATGATCGATGGGTCTAAGAGATGTCAAACTCGCTAAGTTCGATGACCCATTTGACGAGTCTTCTCGAAGTGTGAGGCTTTAGCAGCACTTGCTGGAGGGGCTTGTTTGTGAGGACCACGATTGGATGGACTTGGAAATATGGTTGAAGTTGTCTTGCAGTGATAATAAGAGCAAGAACTAGTTTTTTTCTAGATTAGTGTACCTGGTATCTACATCCTGGAATTCCTTGCTTATGTAGTAGACCGATGCTCTACTCCCTCGGTCCTCTTGATTAGGATTGAACTGTCGTCAAAGTGGGGACTAAGAAGTAGACTACAAGCTTATCTCTCGTGCTAGGTCGGGTGAGAAGAGGAGCCTTGGACATATATGCTTTGAGATCAGTGAAAGCCTGCTCATATTTGGGAGTCCACTCGATTGTTTTTCCCTTTGTCTTGAGGGACTTGAAGAATGCTAAGCATATTTCCCTGGCTCAGTAGATGAATAGGGTGAATGCAGCTACTTTTCTCATGAGACTCTCGACCTCCATGATGGTTCGTGGGGGCTGCATATCAAGGATGGCCTTGATCTTCTCCAGGTTGGCTTCGATTCCCCGCTGGCTGATCATGTAGCTCAGGAATTTTCCAAAGTTGACTCTGAAAACACACTTGGCCAGATTAAATCGCATCTTATACTACTTGAGTACTATGAACATCTTAGGGAGATTATGCACATGGTTGGCCACAGTTTTTCTCTTGACCAACATATCATCGAAGTAGACTTCTATGATCTTCCACGATCTTGTAGCAGTAGATGCCTGAGGTTAGTGTGGAAACTTGTGTGGATTTGATCATCCGGATGCATAAGGATCTGATTATACCCATAGCAGACATCCATGTAGCTGAGTAGTTCATAACCGACCGTGGCGTCGACCAGGGGATTGATTTTGGGAAGAAAGATGTCCTTGGAGCAAGCACGGTTAGGATTGATGAAATCAATGCACATTCTCCATGCCCATGAGGGCTTCTTAACTAGAACCACATTGGCAACCTAAGCTGCATAAACAACTTTCCATATGAAGTGGGTCGTATTGAGCTTAGTGATCTCCTCTTGCATAGTTAGTTTTCGTTCAGCATTATAGGTCTGTTGTTTCTATGTGATTGTCTTGCAGGAAGGTTTAATGGTAAGCCTATGACAGATGACATCCGTGGATATTTCGGGCATATCAACGTAAGACCAAGCGAACACTTCGTTGTTTTCCCTGAGCAAACGGATGAGATCACTTCTAGTCTCCTGCTATAAGGAAGTGCCGATTTGGACCTAGCGATTTGGATGGTGAAGATGAAGGTTCAACTAGTTGAGGATGAGTTTGAATTGCAGAAAGGCCACAGGGGTCTTTCAAGGGACTGGCGTGGATCTGTCGCATGAGTTCCGATCGATTAGATCTGCCTTCATTGTGATGGCCATGGTTTCTTTGCGGGTGCATGGATTTACCTTAGTAAGAGTAGATTGCTAGCAAGTGTGGGTTGAAAGTTGATTTTCCCTAACCTAGCCAGTGCCCATGATGGTTGGAAATTTTATGAGGATGAGGCGGGTAGAGCACACCGCGTTGATCTGTTTCAGCAGGTCTCGACCAAGGATGACATTGTAGGTCATAGTGCAATCAATGACCAGGAAAGTGACAATGGCAGTCAAAATTCGTAGCATTGTGCCGATTCAAATTGGGAGAAAAATGGTGCTGATTGGCATGACTGAGTTTCCTTAGAAATTCAGTAGTGGAGTGACGGCTTTGTTCAAGTCATTCGTAGGTATGCCTAGCCATTTGAATGCCTCTAGGAATATCAAATTGACAGAGCTTCCCGTGCCAATGAGAATTTATTCGACATTATAATTGGAAATATGGGCTCGGATGATCAGAGGGTCATTTGAGGGAAGACGGTACCTCGCTCTTCCTGCTCAAAGAAGATGATCGATTTCCAGCCTACCTTGTTGTTTTTTTCATGCTCGTCTTGATTCAATGTTGAACGTTGGTGATTGGACTGGGCTGTTCATAAGAAGTCTTTCTTTACCCTATTGAAAGTGTTAGTAGAGGAGATCGTAGGCCCACCACTGATGGTGTTGGTCTGCAAGTTTTCCACTCACCACGGGGCATTTTGTAAAAACTGATTGATCTTCTCGTCACAGACCAGCTCTTCCATGATGTTGTGGAAGGCCACGTATTCATCAATGGAGTGGACATTGAACTTGTGGTATTAGCAGTAAAGGTTGGGATGAAGTGGTGGTCGGGAGTTCACGGGTCAAGCAATGGGTTTCTCAATCATGTTTGCCACATTTAAAAATATGTTCTCTAAGGAATTATTGAGAATTCTGTAAGTTTCGTACTTGGGTATCAGACTTTTTTGATGGTCTCACGAGGCAGTCTGGACATGGGCCTTCTGCCCATAGTTATCTCATGAATTTTTTATTGTTGTAATAAGAGCCATGCCGTGCTTGGCTGCATTGGTTAGCCTTGTAATGGGGTTTGCTCGACTGAGTGGGTTGAGAAGCGGGGTAGATGGAACCAGCATGCAGTTTCTTCTCCACTGGTAGAGAGTTTAAAAAATCTAGCCTTTGCATGAATATTAGCCTTCTTTATTAGCTCGTTGTAGTATTCCTAGCCCATGGTGAAAGCCCGGTACTTGAATTGTGATTCTTTGCGGCCGCTACAGAATGCATGGAAAGACATTTTGTCATCAGTCTACTGACATTTAGAATACTCGTGGTTGAATTAGAAAGTATACTTCTATAGGGTTTCGGTTTCCTCTTGTCGAAGAAACCCTAGATCATCCTTAGTCAATAGTTGGTATGTTTGAATCATGAATTGGTTTAGGAAGATTGTGTGCAACTCATCAAAGGAGTTGATTGTACTCGACTAGAGTGGGTATAACTAGTTGAGGGTGGCCTTCGTTAGGGTAAAGTTGAAGAACAAGCACTGCACTTTATCAGAGCGGTTCCTAAAAGCGACGGCTGACTAATAGTTGTTCATATGTGTGCGTGGGTCACCCTTCCCCAAATAGGGGTAACTTTGAGAGGTTTCATTTCTAACTTGTGGCGGTACTGGAGAATTCAAGCAATTAAATGGCCGGTGTTGATTTTGAGCTTCTGAGGCAGCATGTTTTTCCCTTCTCGCCCTCTTGCTCATAAATACGCTATAAAAGCTCCTGGACCTTGTCGTCAGATTTGGTGGGGGAAAATCGTGGTCCTAATCGGTCGGTAATGGGTCGTCAGCCCCCGTTGCCTATGGCTCAACCGAGGCTAGTCGGTCGAGCGTGTTCTTTGACTGGCTTGGAAGTCATTGACTCGACTACCTCCTCCATATGTTAGGGGTTGAACTCTGAGGAATGTTCCTCTTCCCAGACCATGGGCCCTTTCTGCCGAACTGTCCTCATCAGAGTTGACTTTGATGGGACACGCCCTTTCTTGGATAGAGTAAGAAAATGAGGTTTCTCATTGATCTGGAAGTCATTAGTTGGGTAAGTCAGTCACGTAGGTTCAATGGGAAGTCGTCGTCGATCAAGAAATTCACTGGCATCCCGAAAGATCTGGACCCCTGAGCGACCGATGAAATTGATCTATCGGACGAGAAAACATACAGTAGGCTCCATTCGACTGGGATCTAGCTCATCACGCTCAATGACTGCTCTGTCGGATATGGCCTAATGTTCTCTTAGCTCATCCTATGTGGAGTGAAGTAGGGTGAATGTCTTCTGGTATTGTTTGTTGAATACCTTACTCCTACTTTTGACAACAAGATTTTTTTTTCGGAGCCTATTGACCTATTGGCGGAGGTCGTTCATCAGTTTGAGCATGGCCTCCTAAGAGCAGTTGGGCTCGAACCAAGCTTTGTTCCCTGAAAAAGGGTAAAGTTCAGCTCGCCATTGCCTTACTTGGCCAATATTATGATCGAAAAGAAGGTACGGTAAGGTATGTGAGCTAGTAGAAGTATTTAGACAAAATTCCCACAGACGACGTCAAATGTTCGATTAAAAAATGGACCTAATGAGGGATGGTCTTAATAGACGTTGGAAACCTTCCTCTGTTCACTAGAGTGACCTATAAGTGGGTAAGAGCAGTGTTTGACACTAGTGGGGTGCTGGCTTAGTGAACTCCGTTGCTTAAGTCTGTAGAACATATCAAAATCAGACACACTGTAGGCTATGTAAGGCTTAGCGAATAGTAAATATATTGTGTACCTTTATGGGGGTAAATTGCCTCGTATTTATAATGGCGGTAAATGGACTGGAACCCTAGCGAAATAAGGCTCAAGCGATCGGTTAGATGTTTCTAGGTGTCCCAAGATGTTGGATGGATGATGGTGATTCACCAGAGGGTACATCTGTATTTTTAATACTGGATAGGTGGCTAATCGATTGTACTGACTGTAGCACTCATGGGTGGTAATAGACAGTCCTTGAAAGTGGCCAACTGGGTACCTTGGAAGGTTGTCCTCAGTTGGGAAGCACGACTTGCTGGTTGTCAGTAGGACGAGGTCGGTTTACCCCTGTTTGGTCGGTATGCTACAAAATCTAGTCAGAAAACGACTTGACTAGGTCATCAGGCAACAAAATGGTTCACAACGGTCATTTTCAGGCGGATTTTGGCGTCTCCCTGGTGGTCGGTCGAAATGGAATAAACAAAGAGGATCGGGGGAACGGGTGGAGTATGCATTAGATGCTCATTTCGAGTTTATGTGTAAGACCCGTGTCCTAGAGGGAACGGTGAACGATCCCACATTCCTGCGAGGGGAATGGTCTGGAGGGGAATAGTGGTGTGCCTTAAAGGTGTAGGCACACACCTATCTAGCATGAGGCCTTTTAGAAGCTCAGTGGCTTTGGGTTCGGTTGGAACTCCAAAGTTAAGCGAGTTGAGAATGGTGCAATTCCATGATGCGTGACCCCCTGGGAAGTTGCACTGTGAGCTCCCGAAAACAAAATTGTGAGGGCGAGGAGGCCCAAAATGGACAATATCGTGCTAGAGTTAGGTCCTGACCAAGGAGGGTCGGGTCCTGAGAGAATGGTATCAGAGCTAGACCCCGACCGGGAAGTGTGCCAGCGAAGACGCTGGGCCCTAAGGGGGGTGGATTGTAAGACTCGTGTCCGGGAGGGAACGGTGAACGATCCCACATTCCTGCGAAGGGAATGGTCTGGAGGGGAATGGTGGTGTGCCTTAAAGGTGTAGGCACACACCTATCTAGCACGAGGCCTTTTGGGAGCTCAGTGGCTTTGGGTTTTGTTGGAACTCCAAAGTTAAGTGAGTTGAAAATGGTGCAATTCCATGATGGGTGACCCACTGGGAAGTTGCACCGTGAGCTCCCGAAAACAAAACCGTGAGGGCGAGGAGGCCCAAAGCGGACAATATCGTGCTAGAGTTGGGTCCTGACTAAGGAGAGTTGGGTCCTGACCAAGGAGGGTCGGGTCCTGAGATAAATGACCCGTCCTAAATATCGGGACTAAATATTAATTAATTACGTTTACAATGACTAATCGGGGATTAGTTGAGAGAAATCAGACGGACGGTGCGAAATGACCGTTTTGCACCTAGGTTGGGAAAAATACTGACTTTTGACTCGGGGAGTCAAACGTATGAAGACCGATGACTGTGATGTAGATTGGGACGTCACAAGTCCGTAGACAGGCGACACGTCGAAATCGGAGGTCCGACAAAAAAGTTATGGTCACGAGAGCGAAATTGATTAAATGTTCGACCCGAGAACTTAATTAAAATAATAATAAAATAGTGAAATCTGATTTATCATTTAATTAAACCAGGGCCCTTGGATGAGTGACAAGTGTGTCACTCATCCCATGGTCTATTTAATTAATTAATTAACTCACACACACCTCATTTTCTTTATCTTCCCACCCGTGCATCACCTTCATTTTTCTCCTTAAACAAAGACACAAAAACAACTACACAAACAACCTTCAATCTTCATCCTTTGCTTGTGGCCCGTGAATGAAAGTTGGAGAGGACATTGAGACGAACCAAATGGTGGCCACGACAAGGACTGCCATGCACGGTGGCCGGAGTATCGAAGGTAAACCCGAAAATCCTATTTTTAGTTAAATAATGGTGGACTTAGTTTTAATGGTTGTTGATCAATTCTAAGCCTAGGCTTATGTTCCTTGAGCTCCCTTGAGCTTGTAGGTTAAATTTGGGACGGATTTGGACGTCGGAGATGGCTGGAATGATGACCGCAATTTTGGCCAAAAATTTGAACGACCATAACATTCAGACCAGGTACTTTCTGAAATTTCTGGGTTGATATTTGGAATCCTTGGCTCGAGTAGATGGATTTACATTAGTAGAATGTCGAATTTGGTTGAGAAACGAGTGAGATATCGAAATTTGAAGTTTGGGGCATTAATGGAGTTTTTCGGCGAGAAATTTCGGCGAGTCGCCGCCGAGTTGTCTCGGTCGCCAGCGAGTTGACTTGTTGATTTTGACCCGTTAACTTTTTTACCATTGACTTACTGTTCATGATGACATCAGCGTTGACTTTGTTGACGTCAGCATTGACTTTTTGGTCAACGTTTGACTAGAACTTTGATCCGCGCGTGGGAGTGTCTTTTTAGGTGGCACTAGGAGCATTTCAAAGGTTTTGATGATCCGGATCGAATGTCGGTAGTTTCGGATCGATCGGAGATCGTTAAGTTGGTCAAATCAAGATTTTTCACCTCGAGAAACATGTACGGGACACGTTGACTTTTCTGGGAAAGTTTAAGGTTCTTAATATGGACTTGTATAGGTTAGTAGTAACCTTTGGGTATGATTTGGACAAGTTAGGATGACCTGGAGAGGTCGGATTAGTCCGGGGAGGCTTATGGAATGCATATCGAGGCGGCAGCTAGGATGGTCTGTGAGCGGACTTCGTTTTCTAAACTGCAATACATGCATAACTATTTTATATGTTTTACGTACGTGATTTCTATGATGATGATTGTGGCGCTGGTGGTTTACATGATTGCACGTATTTCGAGGTAATCTCGTATTTACAAGTATTTCGAGGTTTATGAGTTTATACTATGGCTATGTGATTGTGAGTTTAATAATGGTTCTATGGCATGGTTTTGGGTTTTCAAAAGATGAACTCGGGTATGAGACCCATTTGAATTATGTGATCGGGCCAGGGGCCCAGTTGGTTTACGAAATCGGGCTGAGACCCTTTTGAGTTATGTGATCGGGCCGGGGGCCCAGGGGTTTACAAAATCGGGCATGAGGCCCAGTCGAGTTTTTATAAATGTGATTTCAGGTCTGGGACCCTATGTTTCATAAACATGATTTCGAGTCTGGGACCCTAAATGGATTTGTGATGTTTTATGGGAATTTCGGGCAGGGCCCATTGAGATGTTTTGAAATGGCTTTGTAAAACTATTTTCCATATACCATCTTGATACGAGGATATGTGATGGTCTCTTCCAGGTGTTTGGAACACTGTCGAAGTTATGGTGCATTGCTTGCTAGGGGTCATTATACGGAGCTACCAGACCGTATAGTGACTTAGGAACAAGATTGCTATGATTAGACGTCTGGGTTGTCAGACATCTAGGATGTCAGAGATATTGACCCGGAGAGACCTCGGGTAGCACGCGTTGCTTATTACCGTGAGATTTGACGTTTGGGACGCTAGGCATCTGGGATACGGTGGATAGTTATGTTGTAAATATGAATGATTGGAATCATGAAATGGTATTTCGGTACTTGTGGATTTGGGCAGTGGCCCACTTGGTTTTGGATTTACGGATTTTGGTATTCTACAGTTTTGGGCTGAGTGCCCACACTTGGTGTTGAGTTATGGTTTTTGGGTTAAGGCCTTAATGGTTTATTTGAGTAAATGTTTTGATTACTGATTTTACGATGCATGCATACTTTTTAGTTAAGGGCATAAATATCTTTATGAAATGTGTTTTTATAAACTTATTGATTTTTGTCCACTCACAGTTCTTAATGGTTTTAATACCCTTCAGGTTGATCACGGATGCAGACTGTAGCAGAGACAGGGACATCGCACTCCTCCACCGTTCCTGGCACGCTTTGGGAGCTCCGTATGGGCTGAGGTACGTATTATCCCTTGTCTGACACTTCGTGTCAGACAGGAGCATGGAACATCCCACGTTAATCCAGGGTGGATTGGAATGGGTTGTGTCAAGTGGTATCAGTACGAGGTTGTCGCTATTCAGTAGTTCTTGTGGTACGCGCATGTCGAGGATGTGATGTCTCTACGTGGTCAGCCCATTATCAACCTGATGGTAGGATGCCAGTTTGATAGTTTTTAGGGATGGATTAGTCGATGGAGTGTGATTGGCCCGATATGTTGTGCGTTAGTGTGATTCGACCCAAGTGGGGTAGTAGGTGACGAACTAGTATTGTGGGACTGTTGGTTCGGTCATGTGATATTAGATTGTGGCGCTGCAGGGAGTAGCTGGGTTCGGGAAACTCCTAGTTGAGTTGATGGTAGGATTGGATTGACGTCCATACGATGTTCAGGATCGCGGTGTCGGTCAGATTGTGGATTATACTGCAGAGGGCAGTTGGGTTTAGAGGAACCCTAGGGTGTGATTGTGGAACCCTAAATTATGATGGATGGACTAGAAAGGTGAACCTTAGTTGTGATTGATGAATTGGAATTGTGGGTCTGTAGTTGTTGAGGATTGGACGACTTTCCGAGGTCGGGTGGTCTATCGAGTCGAACCCCAGATTGTGACTGGTGGATTGGAATTTGTGCTGCAAAGAGAGGTTGAAGTCGTGGATGACCATGTGGATGACTCTAGTGAGTCTAGTCAAAACTATAGAGATTGGTTGGCCCAACATGAAGTGAAATGATGGGATTCGATCCACGAGTACGGTTTTGAGATAAGGTATGGAATCTCGGGTTAGACCCGAAAATTATGTGATGTGTGGATGCGGATCTGGATAGTGATGACTGTTGGTCGATAGTCGTGTGGAGATGGATGACTATCGAGGGTGATTGATGTAGTGGTGGTAGTTGAGGATCGGGGGACGTTCAGGGAACGTTCATTAACTTGATGTGGATTGTCAGAATGGTTGTACCCATAGTTGTGGGGTACG
The DNA here is from genome assembly GCA_032719365.1 of Prinsepia uniflora. Taxonomy (NCBI): domain Eukaryota; kingdom Viridiplantae; phylum Streptophyta; class Magnoliopsida; order Rosales; family Rosaceae; genus Prinsepia; species Prinsepia uniflora. The sequence continues at coordinate 59,034,585 of CM064862.1, forward strand.
AGAGAGGCAGAGTTCCTTTAACTTGAGCGGAGATAAGGGGTTGTTGCTCGGTATGAGTAACGACTCAGGTTTGTTTGATTCGCACAGTGCGTGCAGGTGACTGTGATGACGATGAGCCACGAGTTGGGATGTGACTCCGTTGTGATGGGCATATGTTCGGTATCTGAGATTTGGTAATGGTTGAGTGATGGACTGGATGGGATCCGACAGGGATTGTGATGTGTTGGGAGAAGTCCCAACAGTTATGAGATGACTAAGTGGTGAATGGATGAAGAGGCACGATTGAGACATGAGAAGTTTTTGGATGACGGATGGGACGTCATGGAAATTAGTGGATTTGGGGAGTTGTCGTCAACTTCTAAACTTGAGTGGTTGTGTGTTTTTAGTATCCCTAGGAAGTACAAAGAAATTATTGAAATTGGAAGAAGCCGAAGTGAATCATTAGTAGTGTTGATGTGAGATGGTGAGATGGTGAATAACATGGAAACTCGAGAGTTGAGCCTGTAAAGGTTGAGATGTGAGAACGAGATAGTAACGAATTACATCCTTTTGGATGTGCATAAACGGTTATTTACGGATAGGAGGTATGGGTAATAAATTAGTTGCGGACACGTAGTTGTCCAAGTGAGTTAAGGATTTGGAGAGTCCAGTGGTTGGACTTGACATCTCGTTTGAAGCATATCTATTCCCAACATGGTTGGAACTTCATAATCGAGGGAGGTTATGATTGAGGCAACGAGAGGAGTGCTCGTTTCAGCATTGGTGATGAGTATTCTGAAGTCATTGGGGTGACTCCTTATTTTCTACCCGTGGCAGACGATGGTTGTTGTTACCAGTACGTTGAGAGTGTATTGGTTGATGGACCCATGAATTGTCTTGGGTCATCAGAAAGAGTTGGGTATTTCGAGGTTAGGTGAATGAGATTTCTCATTTTCTGCTTGGTGGCAGACGATGTTGGGTTACTTGATGTGGTGGGTGCAGTGAGTTTGTGTTTGCACTCACGTAGGATAAATGTTGATGTCATTGTCTTGGATCATCTTTGATTTTCCCTAGGTGGGATGACAAGGATCGAAATGAGGTAATCGGAGAGGACCCACAACTTAGACGTGTTTCGTTTTTGACTTAGTGATTAGATGTGTGAAAATAGTTGAGGAGTGTTGTGACTAACGAAGGATTCAAAGAAGGTGTAAGACCCTACGATCAGATTTCAAGTGGATTGTTAGTTGAGTGAGCATGTGCGGATCCTAGGTGGATCTGGATTGTGATGTTGTGGACATTGGGCATATTGACGATTCAGGATCGTGATATTACTAGTCGGGTGACGTGGTGATGGATCTGGATCGTGATCTTGTTGATCAGGTTAGGTGGAGAGTTTATTGCCCTAATCATGAATAATTGGATATGGGACTGTTGGGTCGACTTCTTTTCGAAGTTCATCAGGTATGAGACGGTACTTGAGTGAGTTGAAATGTTTACGAATTGACTTGAATATTTGACTTGTGAACGAGTGGGTATCCGACGGGGTCAGATTGGTCAGTATTGGATATGGACAATGGGATTGGCTTCCTTTCGAAGTCAATCAAATGTGGTACAGAAATCATTTGAGCAGGTAACCGATAGGTTCGGTGTTAGTGCATCTCAGTAGACGTGGGTGAGATTGGATACTCAATTGGCATGAATGGGTACGCCTTGGTAGTCGTGAGTCGGATTGGTACGTGTTAGATTACGTGTTTGGGAGTAGATGTTGTGATGCTGGTCGGGTGACCATGGGACTCAGAATGGATGATGAGTTGGAGTAATCGATTTGTCTAGTACGGGATTGGACAGATGAAACCCAGTATTAAATAGTGATTAACTACAAACCATGTAGTGGACTGGTTGGTGTATGGTTGCACGTATAGGGTACGTTGTACGAGGATCGATACTAGATAGGCCAAGTGATGCCTGGTGACGGTACATAGGATGTACTAGTGGTGTGTGGTTGAAAAGAACCATCAAGCTGAATGTGTCAGCTAAATGTGTCAGAGTAATGGTAGAATTGTCAAGCGGTATCAACTCAGAATGGGTGACCAATTTTACTCGAAGTGGTTGAGCGTAGTCTATGCGATGTGAGTATTGGTGGAACGTCTGGGTGCAGACAAGTATGGTTCTGGTTAGTGGGTGTGTAAGTGTACACATGGTGTGAGATCGAATTGTTTTCCACGAGGTGGATGTGGAATCGGATAGTTGGAATTTCGAGGACGAAATTATTTAAGGGGGGAAGGTTGTAACGACCCGTCCCTAATATCGGAATTAAATATTAATTAATTTTGGTTTAGAATGACTAATCGGGGATTAGTTGAGAGAAATCGGACGGACGGTGCAAAATGACCGTTTTGCTCTAGGTTGGGCAAAATGTTGACTTTTGACTCGGGGAGTCAAACGTACGAAGATCGATGACCGTGACGTAGATCGGGACGTCACGAGTCCGTAGACAGGTGACACGTCAGAATCGGAGGTCCGACAAAAAAGTTATGGTCACGGGAGCGAAATTGATTAAATGTACGACTCGAGAACTTAATTAAAATAATAATAAAATAATGAAATCTGATTTTTCATTTAATTAAACTAGGACCCTTGGATGACTGACAAGTGTCACTCATCCCATGGTTACTTTTTCCCCCAAATTGTGGATCTATGTCCATTGGTCCATTTAATTAATTAATTAACTCACACACACCTCATTTTCTCTATCGTCCCACCAGTGCATCACCTTCATTTTTCTCCCTAAACAAACACACAAAAACAACTACAAAAAAACCTTCAATCTTCATCCTTTGCTTGTGACCCGTGAATGAAAGTTAGAGAGGACATTGAGACGAACCAAATGGTGGCCACGGCAAGGACTACCGTGCACGGTAGCCTGAGTTTCGAAGGTAAACCCGAAAATCTTATTTTTAGTTAAAAAATGGTGGACTTGGTGTTAATGGTTGTTGATCGATTGTAAGAGGGTTATGTTCCTTGAGCTGCCTTGAGATTGTAGGTTAAATTTGGGACGGATTTGGATGTCGGAGGTGGCCGGAATGATGACTGGAATTCTGACCGAAAATTTGAGCTGCCATAACATTCAGAACAGGTACTTTCTAAAATTTCAGGGTTGATATTTGGAATTCTTGGCTCGAGTAGATGGATTTACATAGGTAGAACGTCGAATTTGGTTGAGAAACAAGTGAGATATCGAAGTTTGAAGTTTGGGGCATTAATGGAGTTTTCCGGCGAGTCGCCACCGAGTTGACTCGGTCGCCTGTGAGTTGTCTCGTTGACCAGTGAGTTGACTCATTGACTTTGACCCGTTAACTTACTGTTCATGATGACATCATCGTTGATTTTGCTGACGTCAGTGTTGACTTTTTGGTCAACATTTGACTAAAACTTTGATCCACACGTGGGGGCCCGTGGGAGCGTATTTTTAGGTGGGAGCAGGACTAGGACCATTTTAAAGGTTTCGATGATCTAGGACCATTTTACACATATTTCGAGGTTTATGAGTTTATACTATGGCTATGTGATTGTGAGTTTAATAATGGTTCTATGGCATGGTTTTGGGTTTTCGAAAGATGAACTCGGGCGTGAGACCCATTTGAATAATGTGAACGGGCGAGGGGCCCAGTTGGTTTACGAAATCGGGCTGAGACCCTTTTGAGTTATGTGATCGAGCCGAGGGCCCAGGGGTTTACAAAATCGGGCATGAGGCCCAGTCGAGTTTTTATAAATGTTATTTCGGGTCTGGGACCCTATGTTTCATAAACATGATTTCGGGTCGGGGACCCTAAATGGATTTGTGATGTTTTATGGGAATTTCGGGCAGGGCCCATTGAGATGTTTTGAAATGGCTCTATAAAACTATTTTCCATATACCATCTTGATACGAGGATATGTGATGGTCTCCTCCAGGTGTCTGGGACACTGGGGAAGTCATGGTGCATTGCCTGCGAGGGGTCATTATACGGAGCTACCAGACCGTATAGTGACTTAGGAGCAGGATTATTATGATTAGACGTCTGGGACGTCAGACATTTGGGATGTCAGAGATATTGATCCGGAGAGACCCCGGGTAGCACGCGTTACTTATTACCGTGAGATTTGACATCTGGGACGTCAAGCGTCTGGGACGCTAGGCATTTGGGATACCGAGGATGGTTATGTGGTAAAATGGGGATTATTGGAATCATGAAATGGTATTTCGGTATTTGTGGATTTGTGGTTATGGATTTGGGCAGTGGCCCACTTGGTTTTGGATTTATGGATTTTGGTATTCTACAGCTTTGGGCTGAGTTCCCGTACTTGGTTTTGAGTTACTGTTTTTCGGCTAAGGCCTTAATGGTTTATTTGAGTATATATTTTGATTACTGATTTTACAATACATGCATACTTTTTAGTGAAGGGCATAAATATCTTTATGAAATGTGTTTTTATAAACTTATTGATTTTCGTCCACTCACAGTTCTTAATGGTTTTAATACCCTTCAGGTTGATCACGGATGCGGGCTGTAGCAGAGACCGGGACATCGCACTCCTACACCGTTCCTGGCGCGCTCTGGGAGCCCCGTATGGGCTGAGGTATGTATTATCCCTTGTCTGACACTTCATGTTAGACGGGAACATGGCACATCCCACGTTAATCCCAGGGGGATTGGGATGGGTCGTGTCATTATGTCTTTGCACTAAAATTCTGCAGCAGTGCGACATATTCAAACTATGAAATGGATCAAACTTACAGCTCTATGCTATAAATTAAATTGAGATAGGGATGTTAATCTTTCTAATTTGAATAGAAGGCGTTGGGGATTTCTTTGTGATTGGAATGGTGAGATGATCGTTGTTTTTTTCAGACATGACTTCACTAGCGGCTCACCATTGGCAGTGGAACTCGAGGAAATCAGAGCAACGCTTATTTTAGTTCATCCCCTTGTAGTTACGAATGGTGATGATGGAAATAGACTTCGAGGAGGCCATTTTCCTTATCACTAGCGCAAGGATAAACTAGAGCATGCGAGGCAATTGGCATCTAAAATTGCAGGTTTGATGGTGGTTATGGAGTTTTTTTAGCAACAGTTGATCTTCTCCCTTAGGGTAGCAAATAAGGCACCTCACAACTTGATTCGGAAGATTTGAGGCCTCTGTTTAAAATAGCATGGGTGCCACTGGCATCACCGTAGCTCTTGTTTGTGTTGGAGTCAGATCTATATGAGTAATTGCACTGTTTCTATTTCTTTCTGGTTTGGTTTGTGGTGGGGTGCTTTTTTTCCCTCACTAGACTTTTCTCGGACTAGCTAAATTTTAAAGTTATGGGATTTAATGAGATCCCCTTGTGCTCCTTATCTTGTTGCATATGTAACTTTCTACTATTATTAATGAAATCTTCATTTGAATTAAAAAAAAAAGCTAATGAGTTTAATTTCTATAAAATTATAGTAGTGCAAGTTTAATAGATATATCATAAGTACGTTATCTGATAACTTAGACTTGTAACTTAGTAAATCATTAAGTTGATTGGTTGATAATGATGTCCTAAGCTAGCCTCGGATTAGTAGGACAACCCAATATTGATTAATGGGTAGCAAATCACACATTGTTTGATATCTACTTATGTTCTTCACCATTTAGTGAGTCTTCCCGAAGTGTCAGGCTTTTGCAGCACTTGCCGAAGAGGCTTGCTGGTGAGGACCATGATTTGATTGGCCTAGAAATATGGTTGGAGTCATCTTACAGTGATAATAAGAGAAATATTAATTTTTTATAGATCAACGTACTTGGTTTATGCATCCTAGAATGCCTTGCTACGTAGTAGATCAGACGTTCTGCTCCATCGATCCTCTTGATTAGGCCTAAACTGATCATCAAAGTGGAGATCGAGAGGTAAACCATGAGTTGCTCTCCCGCATCATGTCGGGCTAGCAGAGAAGCTTGTGACATATAGGATTTGAGATCAGTAAAAGCTTGCTCGCATTTGGGAGTCCACTCGATTATTCTTCCCTTCGTCTTGAGGGACTTGAAAATAGTATGCATTTGTCCATGGCTCGAGAGATGAATCGGGTGAGTTCGGCTACTTTGCCCGTGAATCTCTAGACTTACTTGATGATTCTCAGGGGCTGCATATTAACGATGGCCTAGATCTTCTTCAAGTTGGCTTTAATTCCTTATTGGATGATCATGTACCCGAGGAATTTTCCAAAGCTGACTCTAAAAATACAGTTGGTCGGATTAAGCTGCATCTTGTACTACTTGAGCACCATGTACATCTTAGAGGGTTTGTGCATATGGTCGGCTGCAATTTTTCTCTTGACCAGCATAGTATCGATGTAGACTTCCACGGTATTCCTAATTTGGTCGGTGAACATTAAGTTTAACAAGCGCTGATAGGTCGCCCCAACATTCTTTTGGCCGAATGGCATGATGTTGTAGCAGTAGACATCGAGGTTGGTGCAGAAACTTGTGCAGATTTTATCATCCTGATTTGAACGGATCTGATTATACCCAGAGTAGGGATCCTTGAAGCTAAGTAGTTGGTGTCCAGTTGTGGCATCAACCAGAAGATCGATTTTAGGGAAAGGAAAGCTATCCTTGGGATAAGCATGGTTAAGATTGGTGAAATCAATGCACATTATCCATGCCCCTGAGGGCTTCTTGACCATAACCACATTGGCGACCCAAGTAGCATAGACAGCTTTCCGAACAAAGTGATTCGTACTGTGCTTAATGATCCCCTCCTACATAGCCAGTTGTTGTTTGGCATAAAAGGTTTGTTGTTTCTAGGCAACTGGCTTAAAGGAAGGTTTGATAGTAAGCCTGTGGTAGATGAAATCTGTGGATATGTCGAGCATATTAGAGTAAGACCAAGAGAAAACTTTGTTGTTTTCCATAAGGAAGTAGATGAGATCATCTTCAGTCTCCTGCCAATTCAGGAGACTGGTGATTTGGATGGTCAGGATGAAGGGAGATTAGCTCAATCTCCTCAACTGGTTGAGGACCTTGAACTACAGACAAGTCACGAGAGTCCTTTTGGGGACTAGCGTGGATTTCTCACATAGGTTCTCGCTCGATTGGATCTACCTCATATGCCTTCTATGTGATAGTCATAGTTTCTTTGCTAGTGTAAGGATGTACCTTAGTAAGAGGTGATTGGTTGGCGTAATGAAATTTGAGCTTCCTAACAAGGCTAGTGCACATGATGATTGGAAACTTTATGAGAGGAGTTGGGCAAAGCACACCAGGTTGATCTAGTTCAGCAGTCCTCAATAAAGGATGACATTATAAGCCATGGGGCAATCAACGACCAGGAAAGTGACGATATCAGTCACAATGCATGACATAGTGCTGACTGAGATTGGGAGAGAAACGGTGTAACACCCCGGACATTCGAGGATTTTAATATTTCAATTTAATGTGTGAATTGACGCTTTTACCCTTGTGATTGATATGGCCAAATTGTTGACTTTTTGATTGATGAGTTAAATGGACTTTGACCTATGACCGTGACGTAGTACGGGACGTCACGAGTTCATAGACAGGTGGCACGTCCATTTCGGACGATCAGGGAAAAAGTTATGACTATCGGAAGTTCAGGGGCATTACCGTAAGTTGGACTTCACGGGCGAAAATGTTGACTTTTTGTTTGACAATTAATTTTCAACTCAAGGACCGATGGGTAGGTCTCGACGTCCTGAGTCCGTAGACAGACGGCACGCCGAAATCGGACTCCGTATGGCTGAGTTACGGGTCTAGGAAGTGAGGGGTATTTTGGTAATTATTGAACCAGGGACATTTTGGTCTTTTTGCCCTGGTTACTGTAGCAGGCCGCGGGGGACATGGGCGGCACCACCATGTGCGGTGGTTCAATCGTGCAATTGGCTGTGCAATTGTGTGCTGGAAAGTTGGGAATATCTGATGCTTTAGAACGTGGTCTGTTGCATCCACCGTGCACGACCCCATTATTAATTCAAGTTTGAAGCTTTTCGGGGGACATTTTTCAGCGGGCAATTGGGCACCCACGAGCCTCTGGGACGGCTTGAAATTAATTAAAACAGATTATATAGTGTGTGAGCTTCACTCTGGTATTGAAAGGACTGAAAATAAGAGTGGAACCAGAGAGAAACCATTTCGGGAATTTTTGGAGGGAAATCGGGTTTTTGATTTCTACGGTGTGTTGGGCCAATCTAATCGCAGAGTAAGCTTTCTGGGAGTGTTTAGAACACAACCATATCAAAATCGAAGGCAATCAGCCACGGGTGAGCTGGGACGGTGACTGCTGTTTTCAGGGAAATCGCAGAGCTTGGGACGACGACCTTTAGGTACTTTCAGACACAATTGATTGTTCATTTTGGTTCGTTTTGATCCTGTTATACTTCCTGTGAAGTTAATTGGACAATGGGTTTGAAACCAGTGAGTTCTGGTGATTGACCCGTTTGGATGATCACGGGTCGAGGGGCCGTTTAAGGATTGGTTTTGGATAATTAATAACTCAGAACTTAAATTAGATGTTTAAATAACATGTTCGGATCAAATTGGATTGAAATCAAGTAGGAATTGACGGGTAATTAACCGGGTCAAGCCGCGGGTGGCAGGCCCGAATTACAGACAAACGGGTGAAGGTGCTGACACTGTAGCTACAGTGTCAGGCGCGTGACTTTCACGCGCAGCCACTTTGGGCGGCGCGTGAGGGCGCGTTGGGGCTTATCTCCGATCACGATCAACATGACTTTTATTCCTCTCATCATTCTGAACATTTTTGGTGAATTAACCATGTTGATCTGAGATAGTTTTTGATGGGTCGGTTTAGGGCCGGGTACCTCGGGAAACGTGTTGAACGGCTTCCCCGAGCCGGTTTCTATTTCGGACTTTGTGGTTAAACGTTTAAGACTTGTAGTGACACTTACTTATGATTTGGACTGACAGGAATTGTACGATAATCTCGGTACAAGTTCGTACGCGCAGGTTCACCGCGGGATCGTACAGTGAGTGGGCCATTTTCTTAAACCCTTGCGTGCATAAATGTTTTCTGGTTTATTATACTTATTCACATGCTAAAAACAATAATGGTTTTGATGATATGGAAAATATGGTTATGGCACGTTTCACGATATTTGGGCTTGAGACCCATCCGGTGAAACTTAATGATTGGTTCGGATTCTATCTATGTATATATATGCTTGCATGTGGATATCAATAAAATGTATTTGGTACTGCACTATATAGATCCATTCATATGATACTGTCTCCTCCGGATGAGGTACCCCGGAGAGGTCACAGACGTCTAGAACGTCCAGCGCCTATGACGCTAAGCATCGGGGATGCTGTACCCGAACTGGGTTCGGGGATTGAACTCGGAATTGAGACCCGAGTGGCACGCGTAGCCTTGTGATTGTGACCTTATTGGACGTCAGGGACGTCAGACATCAGGGATGTCGGGATTGGAGTGTATAGTGCAGCAACTAAAATTATACTTATGGTTTTATTACATGCCTTATGCTTCATATTATATGACTTATGATTTTAAATACGGTTGCATGCATGTTTGGAAAACGGAGGGGTAAATTATATGTTTTACTTATCAAATGGTTTTATAAACTTGAGTTCGGTCCACTCACCCTTAATGTTTTTGGTAACCCCTTCAGGACACGATACTGAGGTAGAGGAGGAACCTGAGGCTGAGGCATAGATCTACTTCTGCGTACCTGAACCCCTGTTGGGTGGTTTTACCCGCAGGTTTATTTTAGAGTCGTGCTCGCAACTTGTAATTTTGGATTTCATCCCTTGTCTGACATCTGTTTAATTCGGATTTGTTGTATGACTTTAATTGATTATTTTATGCATTTGAGGTTTTGAGGTCAAAATTGGTATGAATTATTGGGTGTCAGACGGGAGCAGGGCACGTCCCCTTGTGGTCCCTGTGGGATCGGGGCGGGTCCTGTCAACTTGGTATCAGAGCACTAGGTTGTGGTCAGTACTAGGGTATGGTCAGCTTGCTAGACTAGCGATTAGTACTAGTTACTTTTCGACTTTTAAGAATATCGTTATCTGATCTATGCCTCTTGACAGTTGGTTATGCCTCCTAGGAGAATTCATCATACACGAACTGACGAGGATCTGGAAAGGGAGATGGAATGCGCGAGCATTGAAAGGGCTCAACGTTTGGGAGCCACTCCTTTCTGCGGGGGATCAAACCCCGAGGATGCTCATGATTGGATCACCAAGTGGGAGAGGATCTTCTCGGTGATGCACTGCCCTCCGGGCGAACGGGTAACTTTGGCGGCTTTCTTGCTGGAAGGAGGAGCCTACCAGTGGTGGCACGGACTCGAAATGTCGGGATGGTCTGTCCATACCACTACTTGGGAAGCTTTCCGTTCCAGATTTCTGGACCAGTACTACCCGCGATCCTTTCGCGCGGCACGGGAGGCTGAGTTCCTGCGGTTGGAGCAGGGTGATATGTCCGTTGCGGACTACGAGCAAACTTTCGGAAAACTATCCTGGTTCGCTGCATCCTTCGTGAGCACGGAGGAGGACAAATGCCAAAGGTTTGAGCTTGGACTCCGAGGGGAAATCCGGGCAAGTGTGACTGCTGCTACTCTTGCTTTTCTGAGAGATTTGGTCGACGCTGCGATGCGTGTCGAGGCCAGTCTGGCGGCACACCAGAAACGACAGCCTTCGGGCGAGGGGCGACGTCAGGATCGCCCACATCGTGGGCCATCAGGCCAGAAGAACAACAAGGGAGGGGGCTACAGGGGAGCACCCTCATCCTTCAAGGGTCGTGGCTGGTCAGGTCGACGCGGAGGCTCTCAGGGCAGAGGGTCAGGATACAACTCTGGGCAGCGCTCATCTTGGAGCGGTGCTTCTGGTGGGCATTCGGACAGGCCAAGGCCAGTAACTTGTTTTGCTTGTGGAGAGGAGGGCCACTATGCCTGTGATTGCCCGCAGTTGTCCAAGAACAACGACGCTGGGGGCTCTAGTGTGGTGCAGAGCACGGCTTCCCACACTAATGGAGGTCGCGGTCCGGGAGGTGACCGTGGTGCTGGGCGTGGCGCGTGCGGGCGCGGACGGAACGGAGGACCGAGGGCCCAAGTGTTTGCAATGACCCAGCAGCAGGCGAGGACTGCCCCAGGCGTGGTCACAGGTACACTACATATTTTAAACTTTCTTGTACATGTATTGATGGATGCGGGGGCTACACATTCTTTTATTTCGAAAAGTTGTGCTGGTATGCTTGATTGTGTGGTATCGGCTTTAGATTGTGAAATAGGTGTTGGCACCCCGATGGGCATCGTGTACCTTGTGAATCAGGTGATTCGGAGGTGCCCGGTAAGAATTGAGGATGTGGATTTGCCAGCAGACTTAATTATTCCGGATATCCACGACTTCGATATAATCATAGGGATGGATTGGCTATCGGAGCACGGATCGCTCATCGACTGCCGTAGCAAGTAAGTGATTCTGCGGAGCCCGGGTTTGCCGGAGGTTATCTTTCAGGGGGAACGTGACGGTTCGCCTCCTGAAGTGATTTCTTCACTTACTGCTACCAAACTTCTACGTAAGGGATGCCAGGCTTATCTGGCGCATGTCGTGTCAGAACGGGTTGATACTCCGAGTATTGACGAAATACCGGTGGTATGCAATTTTCTTGATGTTTTCCCGGAAGACTTACCTAGATTGCCACCCTCACGGGAGATCGAGTTTACAATTGAACTACTCCCTGGTACCTGACCTATATCCCAGGCACCATACCGGATGGCGCCGGCCGAGTTACGAGAACTCAAGACTCAATTGCAGGAGTTGGTGGATTTGGGATATGTCCGACCGAGTACTTCACCGTGGGGAGCACCGGTGTTGTTCGTAAAGAAGAAGGAGGGAAGTCTCCATTTATGTATTGACTATCGGCAACTCAACAAGGTGACGCTGAGGAACCAGTATCCTCTACCCAGGATCGATGACCTTTTTGACCAATTGCGGGGAGCTCAGTGCTTCTCGAAAATTGATTTGCGGTCTGGGTATCACCAACTGAGGATTTCGGAGGAGGATATTCCGAAAACTGCTTTTCGAACCCGTTACGGACACTACGAGTTCCTTGTTATGCCATTTGGTTTGACGAATGCTCCAACAGCATTCATGGATCTGATGAACCGGGTCTTCCGACCCTATCTGGATAAGTTCGTGATTGTGTTCATCGATGATATTTTGGTGTACTCGAGGAGTGCCCGTGCACATGAGGAACATCTACGGTTAGTCTTGGAGAAGCTGAGATAAGAACAATTGTACGCCAAGCTGAGCAAGTGTCAGTTTTGGCTGAGCAGTATTGGTTTTCTGGGACACGTGATATCGACGGATGGGATTTGCGTGGATCCCCAGAAAACAGAAGCGGTGACCAATTGGGCTAGACTGACAACGGTGACCGAGGTGCGGAGTTTCGTCGGATTAGCAGGTTACTACCGGAGATTCGTGGAGGGTTTCTCCAAAATTGCTGCACCATTGACTCGTTTGACTCGGAAAGGAGTGAAGTTTATCTGGGACGAGCAGTGCGATCGGAGTTTTCAAGAGTTGAAGGATCGATTGACCACTGCACCTGTCCTTGCATTGCCGGATGACAGTGGAGAATTCGTGGTCTTTAGTGACGCTTCACTGCAAGGTTTGGGCTGCGTGTTGATGCAGACTGGCAAGGTTATCGCCTACGCATCCCGGCAGCTGAAGACTCATGAGTTGAACTACCCTACCCATGATTTGGAGTTGGCGGCGGTGGTTCATGCTCTCAAAATCTGGAGGCATTATCTATTCGGCGCAACGTGTCGGATATACACCGACCACCAGAGTCTCAAATAGTTATTCACTCAGAAGGAGCTTAGCATGAGACAACGGAGATGGTTGGAGCTGCTGAAGGACTATGACTGTACGATCGAGTACCATCCGGGTAAGGCCAATGTGGTGGCTGATGCACTCAGCAGGAAGTCAGCAGGATCCGTTGCACACCTAGGGATGGTGTATCTTCCTTTGCTAGTGGAACTCCGGAAGGCGGGAGTTATTTTGGGTACGGATGCGCATGGAGCTTTGTTGGCCAGCTTCCATGTACGACCTGTACTGATTGATCGGATCATCGAAGCACAACTTCAGGATCCGATACTCTGTATTTACAAAATTGAGGTCGATGCGGATGAGAGACAGGATTTTACCATCCGGGACGATGGAGCACTTGTGAAATTGGGCCGTTTGTGTGTACCTGTAGTGGCAGAGATACGGACCGAGATTCTTGAGGAGGCCCATAGTTCTGCTTATGCTATGCATCCGGAAGGCACAAAGATGTACCGTACCCTCCGAAACCATTATTGGTGGCCAGGAATGAAGAAGGATATTGCTGAGTTCGTGAGCAAATGCTTAACCTGTCAGCAGGTTAAGGCGGAACGGCAGAGACCTTATGGGGCTATGCAGCCACTTCCAATTCCCGAGTGGAAGTGGGATCACATCACCATGGACTTCGTCTTTAAGTTACCGAGAACTCAGAGTGGAGTGGACGGAGTATGGGTGATCGTGGATCGGTTAACCAAGTCAGCCCATTTTCTGCCAGTTCAGGAGACTTATAAACCTAACCGACTAGCTCAGTTGTTTGTGAAGGAAATCATACGATTGCATGGTACGCCGGAATCGATCGTGTCCGATCGTGATCCGCGTTTCACTTCCAGGTTCTGGCGGAGTTTGCAAGCTACTTTGGGAACAACCCTACGTTTCAGTACTGCGTTCCATCCACAGACCGATGGGCAGTCTGAAAGAACCATTCAGACCCTGGAGGACATGATGAGGTCATGTGTACTACAGTTTCAGGACTCTTGGGATACTCATTTGCCATTGTTGGAATTCGCTTACAACAATAGCTATCAGGCAAGCATCGGGATGGCACCTTATGAGGCACTGTACGGTCGACAGTGCAGGACACCTATCTGCTGGATGGAGGTAGGAGAGCGAGCGGCTGTAGGGCCGGAATTGATGGACTTAACCATGGAAACTGTTCGTGTTATCAAGGAGAGACTGAAGGCGGCACAGGATCGCCAGAAGAGTTATGCCGATCGACGGATTCGAGACATGGAATTTGAAGTGGGAGATTTTGTCTTCCTGAAGTTATCTCCGTGGAAGGGGATTATCCGATTTGGGCGACGGGGGAAACTGAGTCCGCGTTTTATCGGACCATATGAGATCGTGGAGAGAATTGGCAGAGTTGCTTACCGATTGGCACTACCTCCAGAACTATCTAGAGTTCACGATGTTTTCCACATATCAATGCTACGAAAGTACGTACATGATGCTTCTCATGTACTTGGGGAACAACCTGTCGAACTACGGGAGGATTTGAGCTTTGATGAATAACCAGTACAGATCTTGGATCGGAAGGACAAGGTACTACGTCGGAAGACGATCCCTCTCGTGAAGATTCTCTGGAGAAACCAGAATGTGGAAGAAGCCACATGGGAGCCTGAGGCTCAGATGCGAGAACAATTTCCTCATTTGTTTCCTTGAAATTTCGGGACGAAATTTCTTAAGGGGGGAAGGTTGTAACACCCCGGACATTCGAGGATTTTAATATTTCAATTTAATGTGTGAATTGACGCTTTTACCCTTGTGATTGATATGGCCAAATTGTTGACTTTTTGATTGATGAGTTAAATGGACTTTGACCTATGACCGTGACGTAGTACGGGACGTCACGAGTTCATAGACAGGTGGCACGTCCATTTCGGACGATCAGGGAAAAAGTTATGACTATCGGAAGTTCAGGGGCATTACCGTAAGTTGGACTTCACGGGCGAAAATGTTGACTTTTTGTTTGACAATTAATTTTCAACTCAAGGACCGATGGGTAGGTCTCGACGTCCTGAGTCCGTAGACAGGCGGCACGCTGAAATCGGACTCCGTATGGCTGAGTTACGGGTCTAGGAAGTGAGGGGTATTTTGGTAATTATTGAACCAGGGACATTTTGGTCTTTTTGCCCTGGTTACTGTAGCAGGCCGCGGGGGACATGGGCGGCACCACCATGTGCGGTGGTTCAATCGTGCAATTGGCTGTGCAATTGTGTGCTGGAAAGTTGGGAATATCTGATGCTTTAGAACGTGGTCTGTTGCATCCACCGTGCACGACCCCATTATTAATTCAAGTTTGAAGCTTTTCGGGGGACATTTTTCAGCGGGCAATTGGGCACCCACGAGCCTCTGGGACGGCTTGAAATTAATTAAAACAGATTATATAGTGTGTGAGCTTCACTCTGGTATTGAAAGGACTGAAAATAAGAGTGGAACCAGAGAGAAACCATTTCGGGAATTTTTGGAGGGAAATCGGGTTTTTGATTTCTACGGTGTGTTGGGCCAATCTAATCGCAGAGTAAGCTTTCTGGGAGTGTTTAGAACACAACCATATCAAAATCGAAGGCAATCAGCCACGGGTGAGCTGGGACGGTGACTGCTGTTTTCAGGGAAATCGCAGAGCTTGGGACGACGACCTTCAGGTACTTTCAGACACAATTGATTGTTCATTTTGGTTCGTTTTGATCCTGTTATACTTCCTGTGAAGTTAATTGGACAATGGGTTTGAAACCAGTGAGTTCTGGTGATTGACCCGTTTGGATGATCACGGGTCGAGGGGCCGTTTAAGGATTGGTTTTGGATAATTAATAACTCAGAACTTAAATTAGATGTTTAAATAACATGTTCGGATCAAATTGGATTGAAATCAAGTAGGAATTGACGGGTAATTAACCGGGTCAAGCCGCGGGTGGCAGGCCCGAATTACAGACAAACGGGTGAAGGTGCTGACACTGTAGCTACAGTGTCAGGCGCGTGACTTTCACGCGCAGCCACTTTGGGCGGCGCGTGACTTTCACGCGCAGCCACTTTGGGCGGCGCGTGAGGGCGCGTTAGGGCTTATCTCCGATCACGATCAACATGACTTTTATTCCTCTCATCATTCTGAACATTTTTGGTGAATTAACCATGTTGATCTGAGATAGTTTTTGATGGGTCAGTTTAGGGCCGAGTGCCTCGGGAAACGTGTTGAACGGCTTCCCCGAGCCGGTTTCTATTTCGGACTTTGTTGTTAAACGTTTAAGACTTGTAGTGACACTTACTTGTGATTTGGACTGACAGGAATTGTACGATAATCCCGGTACAAGTTCGTACGCGCAGGTTCACCGCGGGATCGTACAGTGAGTGGGCCATTTTCTTAAACCCTTGCGTGCATAAATGTTTTCTGGTTTATTATACTTATTCACATGCTAAAAACAATAATGGTTTTGATGATATGGAAAATATGGTTATGGCACGTTTCACGGTATTTGGGCTTGAGACCCGACCGGTGAAACTTAATGATTGGTTCGGATTCTATCTATGTATATATATATGCTTGCATGTGGATATCAATAAAATGTATTTGGTACTGCACTGTATAGATCCATTCATATGATACTGTCTCCTTCGGGAGGTACCCCGGAGAGGTCACGGACGTCTAGAACGTCCAGCGTCTATGACGCTAAGCATCGGGGATGCTGTACCAGAACGGGGTTCGGGGATTGAACTCGGAATTGAGACCCGAGTGGCACGCGTAGCCTTGTGATTGTGACCTTATTGGACGTCAGGGACGTCAGACATCAGGGATGTCGGGATTGGAGTGTATAGTGCAGCAACTAAAATTATACTTATGGTTTTATTACATGCCTTATGGTTCATATTATATGACTTATGATTTTAAATACGGTTGCATGCATGTTTGGAAAACGGAGGGGTAAATTATATGTTTTACTTATCAAATGGTTTTATAAACTTGAGTTCGGTCCACTCACCCTTAATGTTTTTGGTAACCCCTTCAGGACACGATACTGAGGTAGAGGAGGAACCTGAGGCTGAGGCATAGATCTACTTCTGCGTACCTGAACCCCTGTTGGTTGGTTTTACCCGCAGGTTTATTTTAGAGTCGTGCTCGCAACTTGTAATTTTGGATTTCATCCCTTGTCTGACATCTGTTTAATTCGGATTTGTTGTATGACTTTAATTGATTATTTTATGCATTTGAGGTTTTGAGGTCAAAATTGGTATGAATTATTGGGTGTCAGACGGGAGCAGGGCACGTCCCCTTGTGGTCCCTGTGGGATCGGGTCGGGTCCTGTCAAACGGTGTTGATCATTATGACTTAGTCTTTTGATAAACTCAGCAAAGGAGTGACGGCTCTGGTCAAGTCATTCTCATGCATGCTAAGCCATTTTAATGCCTCCAAGTAGATCACATTAACTGAGCTTCTAGTGTCGACGAGAATTCGTCTAATGTCAAAGTTAGGAATATGGGCCTCGATGATCTGAGGGTCCTCATGAATGAAGACGATGCCTTGCTCTTTCTCCTCAGAGAAGGTGATCAGTTCCCAGCCTACCTTGTTGATTTTTCATGCTCGTACAAGTTCAATGTTTAAGAGTTGGTGATTGGATTGGGTTGTTTAGAGGAAGTCTTTCTTTGCCCGATTGGAAGTGTAAGTGAACAAAATTGTAGGCCCACCATTGATAGTGTTGATATGTGAGTTTGCCACTAGCCGCGGGGCATTTTGTAAAAACTAGTTGATCTTCCTTTTATGGACCAGCTAGTCTACGACGTCGCGGAAGGCCACGTATTTTTCAATGGAGTGACCATTGAACTTGTGGTATTAGTAGTAAAGGTTGGGTTGAAGAAGTGGTTGGGCGTTCGCAGGTCGAGCCTTGGGTTTCTAATCAAGTTCTCCACGTTTAAAAATAAGTTCTCTAAGTATTGAGAATGCTGTAAGTTTGGTACATGGGTATTGGACTTCGTTGGTGGTCTCCTAAGGGAGTCTGGTTATGGGTCTTCTACTTATGGTTATTGTACCTTCAGTCCTTCCTGCCACTGGTTCCGTTTTCATAAGAACCTTTCTTCTTGCTTGAATAAGAGTTGTACTTATATGCTCGACTATGTTTGTTGGCCTCGTAATGATGTTTCCTCGATTGAGTGGGTTGAGAAGTGGGGAAGACAGAAGCGTCCTATTTCTTCTCCATTACTAGAGTGTTAAAAAAATTCAACCTTCGTATAGATAGCAGCTTGCTTCATTAGCTCGTTGCAGTCTTTCTAGACCGATATGGAATGCATGGAAGGCCACTTTGTCGTTAGTCTACTAACATTTAGAATACTCTTGGCTGAATCAGGTAGTATTCTTGTCACGACCCGACTCCCTAGCACGAATTGTCTACTTTGGGCCCAGCCCTCACGGTTTTGTTTTTGAGAACTCAAGCACAACTTCCTAATGAGCCACCCATCCTAGGATTGCACTGGCACAACCTCGCTTAAATTTGGAGTTCCAAAGGAATCCAAAGCCAGTGAGCTTCCAAAACGGCTCGTGCTAGATGGATACGTGCCCACACATATAAGACATTTCACTTTTCCCTCCCCGAGCGATGTTGGATTGTTCATCGCTTTTCCCAAGACACGGGTCTTACAATTCAACCTTCATTGGGACCTACCGTCCTCGCTAGGACACTTCTGGTTAGGGTCCAGTTCTGATACCATTCTGTCACGACCCGACTCTCTAACACGATATTATCCCATGTGGGCCCAGCCCTTACCGTTTTGTTTTGGGAACTCACGGTAACTTCGCAGTGAGTCATCCATCCTAGGATTGCACAGCCCAACCTTACTTAACTTTGGAGTTAGAAAGAAATCCAAAGCCAGTGAGCTCCCAAAAGGCCTCATACTAGATGGATACGTGCTCACACATATAAGGCACTTCACCTTTCCCTCCCTGAGATATGTGAGATTGTTCACAGTTCTTCCCAAGACACGGGTCTTATAATACTTCTGCAGGGTTTCAGTCTCCCCTTGCCAGAGAGACACTAGATCATTTGTAGTTAGTAGTCGGTATGTCTGAATCATGAATTAGTTTAGGAAGATAGTGTGTAACTCGTTGAAAGAGTTGATTGTGCCTGGTTATAGTCATTAGAACCAGTTAAGGGCGGCCTCTATAAGGGTGAAGCTGAAGACCAAGCACTGCATTTCATCAGAAAGGTCCCTAAAAGTGACGGCCAACTAGTAGTTGTTCATATGTGTGACTGGGTTACCTTCCCTGAATAGGGCCAATTTTGAGTGGTTTCACTTCTGACTCGTGGAGATACTTGAGAACGTGAGTAGTGAAAGGATCTTTGTTGGTTTTGAGCTTTATTAGAGGCTTGGTTCTGCCTTTTTTGCCCTTTAACTCATACACATGCTGCAAAAGCTCATGGACCACGTCCAATTTGGTGAGGGTAGATCGCACTCCTAATCAGTAAGCAATGGGTCATCGACTCCCGTTGCTATGGCTTGGTCAAGACCAGTCAATCGTTCATGCTCTTGTGGCCGACTTGGCAGTCGTTGACTCTGCTACCTCCTCCACGTGTTAGGGGTTGGCCTTTGGGGCATGTTCCTCTTCCCAGACCATGGGTCCTTGCTGCCGAACGACCCTCATCATAGCTGACTCTAACAAGGTACGCCCTCTGAGATAGGGTAGGAAGAGGAGGCTGCTTATTGATCTTGGGGTCATTAGATGAGTAAGTTAGTCGGGTAGGTTCGACGGAAAGTGGTCATCAGTCGAGGTGCTCATGGGCATCCCGACAGATCTAGACCCTTAAGGGATCGACAATATCAGTTGATCAGATGAGAAAACATCTAGTAGGCTCCATTCGACTGGGATCACATTCGGCATGCCTAGCGACCGATTGGTTGGCTATGGCCCTTTGTTCTCTTGGCTCATCCTGGGTAGAGTGAAGTAATGCAAACTTCTTCTGGTAATTGTTGATGAGTACCAAAATCCTACTTTCGACAGCAAGGTTGCACTTTTGTAGCTCGGTGACCTCCTGGCATAGGTCGTTCCTCAGCTTGAGCATGACATCTTGAGAGGGGTTGGGCTCGGCCTGAGTTTTGTTCCTTGTATAGGGGTTATTGTTCAGCTCACCATCACCTTACTCGGCTAACATTACAATCGAAAGCAAGGTGGGGTAGGGTATATGAGCTAGTGAAAGTACTTAGATTGAATTCACACAAATGAAGCCAAATGTTTGATCCAAAAATGGACCTGACGAGGTATGGTCTTGATGGACGCTGGAAGCCTTCTTCCGTTCACCAAAGTGACCTGCGAAAAGGTAAGAAGCGTACTTGACACAAGTGGGGTGCCAGCCTAAATGTTTAAGTCAGTAAAGAAGATGGAAATAAGACACAATTTAGGCAGCTTGAGACTTAGTGAATAGTAAATATGTTGTGTACCTTTTATGGGGTAAAGTGCCCCATATTTATAGTGGCGGTAAATAAGTTAGAACCATAGTAAAGTAAAGCACAAGCGATCAATTAGATGTTGCCAGGTATCCCAAGATGTTTGATGGATGATGGTGATTCGTTGGAGGGTAAAACTGCATTTTTATCGCTGGGATATGTAACTAATCGATTGTGTCGACTGTGATGCTTAGAGGTGCTGATCGGCAGTACTTGAAAGAGGCGGACTGGGTACCTTGGTCAGTCATCCTCAGTTGGGGAGCACGATTTTCTGGTTGTCGATCAGATAGGGTCCACATGCCCCCGTTTAGTCGGTAGGCAGCTAAATCTGGTCGGCAAGCGATAGGACCCGATCGGCAGACGACTGGACCCGATTAGTAGGCAGCTGTAATGGCTGGAAATAGTCATTTGTAGGCAGTTCTGGGTGTCTCCCTGGTGGTCGATCAGAATGGTTTAAACAAAGAGGCTTAGGGGGGTGGAATGTGCATTGGTGGGACAATAGTTGTTTTTTTCGGACCTGGCTTCACTAGTGGCTCACCATTGGCGGTGGAACTCGAGGAAATCAGAGCAGTGCACCTTTTAGTTCATCACTGTACATCTGCAAATGGTGATGATGGAACAGACTCCAAGGAGACCATTTCCCTTGTCACCGGCGCAACCCAAAACTAGGGCTTAAGGGGCAATTGGCATCTGAAATTGCAGGTTTGATGGTAGTTATGAAGTTTTTAGCGCATCAGTTGGTCTTCTCCCTTACGACACCAAATAAGCCACCTCACAGTTTGGTTTAGGAAGATTTGAGGCCTCAATATAGAATAGCATGGGTGCTACTAGCATCACCTTAGCTCTTGTTTGTGTTGGAGTCAGATCTAGAGGAGTAGTAGAAGTGTTTCTATTTCTTTTTGGTTTGGTTTGTGGTGCGGTGCTTTTTTCGCCTCCTTGAATTTTAAAGGTGAAGGTTTTAATGAGAACCCCTTTCTATCCCTTATCTTGTTGCATATGTAGCTTTCTACGATTATCAATGAAATCTTCATTTGAATAAAAAAAGCTAGTTGAATTTCATTTCTATAAAATTATAGTAGTGCGAGTTTAATAGTTATATCATGGGTGCCATATCTGATAGCTTAGACTTGTAATTAAGTACATCATTAAGCTATTTGGTTGATGATGGAGTCTTAAGCCGCCCTCATATTAGTAGGACACCCCAATATTGATTAATGGGTAGCATATCACACATTGTTTGATATTTACTTTCCACATAATATGTTCTTCACTATTTGAGATTTCCTTTCCTATATTCCTCGTTTTCTGAGATTTCTCTTTCACATAATAGGAAAAAAAATAGATATGACATCGATTACCTTATTTTAAGGATTGTTAGCCTCTGCATTCGTCTTTCCATTTTTTGTGTAGATTAAACTGAAATTAGACTTATGGCCCATAAGTAGTTAATTATAATTTATAAATCCCTCTCTGTTTGCCCAAACCCACAAACCTTACTAATTAATCCCTCATCTCTCTTTTGATAAATTATCTCCTTGTTCGTCCTTTATTTTGATTTTCTTGTTTATTTCCATCTCCTTCTAAATTTCACCTTCCTAAAGAATTCACTTTTATAAATGATTATGGTTTTAGTTTTTAGTAAAGAAATGGAGTTTCACTCAAAGTATTTTTTAAAAACCAGAGCATTAGAGCACTGTTTGCTTGAAGAAATTAATAGCTTTCCTCAAGCTTTCTCCTTAGAAGTGTGTTGGATTTTCATCAGATACGGAGAGCTTATGATGCTGGAGCATCCCACGAGTCAACCGACTTCTTAAGACCCCGGAAGGGTAATAAAGGCCCAAAGCAATATTATCAGAGATTTGATCCTTTAAAAGTAATATGTTCTCTAATTGTCCATTAATTATTAATTAGTGACCTTATTAGGAAAATATTATTTAATTATTTTCACTTTTCTAATTAGTCTAAGGTTTTCATGCTAAATGGGCATAGTCATGCAATTGATATGTAGTATTTTTGAATGAGTTTTTATTTATTTTATCAAATAGGATAAATCATAACATGGATTTGCTGCAACTATTGTGGGTTTGTGTGCTCCTATTTCTGGTGTCGAGTGATTGTTGGAGATCCGTCTTCGTCATCCTCATCCCCAGCAGCTTCTAAGCTCTGTTCCAAGGCAATGTAAACGATCGCCGAGGAAGAGTACATGCTATAAACAGGATTGGATTATAGATTTTCACCCAAAATTGCAAGATTCATCCATTAGATAGGTCTGGAATTGGGGATGAGAAATCTGGAGAAAAAAAGAAGTGGAAAAGTGATCCGGAAAAAATTGATTGAGTTTACACAAAACTTGATGAATGCACAATCAAACTTGTCGAAATTTAAAACCTATAAAAAAAATTAATTTGTTATGAAGGATTTAGATTGATAAGTTTGTAGAAGAAGAGTTTGGGAGAAGGAAGCCGAGAGAAAGAACGTTTTCTGTATAATGAATAAAAAATTACGTTCACAATAATAATGAATCAATACAAAACTAACTAATCCCTTTATTTATAGAAGGGGATTAATATATGTACAATTACTTATCTACCATTCATACCCCTTTACATAAATAGATACAACCCTTAAAGTTATTTACAACACTCACCCTTGGATATTTCATGTAATGATTTTGCTGGGCTACGCGTTTATGTGCTTCCTCATTAAAACCTTGCCAAATAACAAAAATCATGTGGGACAAAAATAACGCTGGTCGAAAGAAAAAGAGTGCAACACGTGTGTAGGTGATCGCATCGAAATCTCCTGAGGTAGTTGATGTTGTCTCTTCTGAAATACAGGTAGATAGTACGCATTTGAGATAAAATGTATTAGTGTTGCTACACCAAAACCTTGTCCGGTAAACCCAGTGGGAAAAACCCTTGGTCGAAGGGAAAAGATGAGCAAATGCATATCAGTCGAATCATCGCATCTTTAGAATGCGTTGTCAGCGGGGTGATCATACAAAAAATATGCCTAATTAAAACCTAGTCAGGTAACAAAACCCAATGAGACAAAATAACCCTGGTCGTAGGATAAAAGAGTACACGATGACCATGTGAGTATACTTCGGGGTACTCAGTATACTTCCGAATACTTGGTATACTTCAGGATACCCCCCCTGAAAACTACTTATTAGGTAGATCAGCTATTCTACGTAAACCAATACCTCGCACATGCTGCTGGAATGTGGCCTTTGGTAATGACTTGGTGAACAAGTCTGCATGATTATCTTGAGACCGTATTGACTTGATCTCAATCTTCTGATGTTATTTCTGTTGTTGGTCGAAGAAGAATTTCGGTGCAATATGCTTGACATTGTCTCCCTTAATGAAACCGGTCTTTATCTTCTCAATGCAGGCAACATTATCTTCATAGATAATTTCCGGTTCATTATGAGTGGAATGCAGTCCACAAGTACTTCAAATATGCCCCTTAAAGGCTTTTAGCCATATGCATTCACGAAGTGCTTCGTGAAGAGTTAGAATCTCTGCATAATTCGAAGACGTAACAACTAGGGTCTGTTTGGTAGACATCCAAGATATTGTTTTGTTCTCAATGGTAAAGATATAACAAGATTGGGAACGAGCCTTGTGTGGATTAGATAGGTAACCTGCATCAGCATACCCAACAAGGTGTGTATCATTCTGAGGACCACGGGGGTTTGATTCATTCCTCGATGCATAGGGATAGAATAAGCCCATATACGTTGTACCTCTAAGGTATCAGAAGATGTCTTTTATGCCATTCCAGTGGCGGCGTGTTGGCGTAAAGCTAAATCTAGCTAGCAAGTTCACAACGAATGAAATGTCCAGTCTAGTGCCTTGAGCCAAGTACAATAATGCGCCTATTGCACTTAGATTTGGCACTTCTGGTGTCAATATATCCTCGTTATCATCTGCGAGACGAAATGGATCCTTCTTAGGATCTAGACTACGACCGATCATGGGCGTGTTCGAAGGTTTCGCTTTATCTTCATTAAAGCGTCTCAACATCTTTTGGATCTAATTCAATTGATGGACCAAAATTCCTTCTGCACGATGCTCAAGCTCCAGGCCGAGACAGAAGTGTGTTCTCCCAAGATCCTTCATTTCAAATTCTAACTTTAGGTGCTTAGTTGTTTCTTAGATCTCTTCAGGAGTGCTAATCAGATTCATGTCGTCAACATAAACTGTCATTATAGCGAACCCGATTTTTTTTAATAAACACACATGTGCATAATTCATTATTCACATATCTCAGTCTGATCAAATATTCACTTAGCTGATTATGCCACATCCGTCCAAATTATTTCAATCAATAAAGTGAACACCTTAAACAAATGGAGAGCGTGTTTCATGGTATTGAATTATTTGCATCAGGTATCTTAAGTCCTTCAGGGACTTTCATATATACCTCTGTATCTAGATCCTCATAGAGAAAAGCTGTGACCATGGATGAAAATATCAATTTCGGCGAAATTTCGCCGAAATTTTGGTAATTTGGGCTGGCAGTACATAAGAAGGAGGGAAAGATATTGACCAAAATTTCGACATTTTTTCTTGTTTTGAGCCCCCTTGTCTACAACTGCGGTTTCTCTTTTTTTTTTCCTTTTCTTTTTTATCCATTTTTTTTCAATTTTTCAACAAAATTTGGCCCCTTTTTTTTTTCGTTTTTTGTCCAATTTTAAATATATCCATTACTTCTAATTTTTTTAACAAAGTTTGGCTCTATTTTTTTCATTTTTTTCCAATTTTAAATATATTTAAACGTATTTTATCATTTTTTTTACATTGAATTTTTGTATGTTTATTGTTATGTTTTTAGCTATATTGACATTCAATTATAGTAATTCACTTCAATTTATGTTTATATTTAAGATTTTATATTATTAGTCATCGTCAGAATTATATTACATCATATTATTCATCATATATTTATTATATCAAAGTTATTTTATAATTTTATTAGTTTTATATAACCATTATTGGGTACTTAAGTTTTTTCCAAAGTTTCATTAAGAATTTATAACTTTTAGACTAAATTTCCATTATTTTTGTTGACCGTAAAAGATATCGATATTTAGAGCGAGATATCCGTAAATTTGGTTAGCGATATATTCGTCGATATCGATATTTCAATCCTTGATTGTGAACACATCCAAAAGCTACATACTCAGTTTTTCGGAAACTACCAAACTGATAAGGTATCATAATGTTATAATGTCCATTACGGGAGAATACATCTCCTCGTAATCAATCCTAGGGCGTTGAGAAAATCCTTGCGCCATTAGACAAGGTTTGTATCTCACAATCTCGTTTTTCTCATTACGCTTCCTTATAAATACTCAATTAAAGCCTATAGGTTTAATATAGGGAGGTGTGTGAGCTACATGTCCAAACACCTTTCTTTTTGGCAAGGAATCAAGTTCGATTTGGATTGCTTCTTTCCATTTTGGTCAGTCTTCTCTACGTTGGAATTCATCAACAGAGCGAGGTTCGATAACATCACTAGTTATTATTTCAGTATCTAATGCGAATACATATGTATCATCGATGATAATATCATTCTGATTCCATATCTTATTTAAACATGCATAGTTTACCTAGATCTCTCTATTCTCGGGAGTGGGTTTAGACGTTGGAGCGTCCCCCAAGTCTTCTCTTCTAAGACAGACCTATAATCCGGAATTATCTCATGAGATAGATCAAATGATATTGTGATATCCAAGGGATTTGATTGTACCAAATTTATCCTCTTCCGGGGATGAGAATTCTTCAAGCCTATTGGTCTACCTCGCTTCTGGGTAGGGACATATGGCTGGTTAGCCACCATGGCAGTACTTCGTCCATCTGGGACGACGCATCCTACCGGGACACCTATCCTTGCAGGCATGTTTATAGTAATTATATGTGATCTCGTCACTTTAGCTAGATCGGAGAAAGCATCTGTAATATTATTAGCTACACTCTGTAGATCTAGAATTCTCCGCATTTCATTCTCACTTTGTGCGGTTCGGGGATCAAAATGAGAAATAGTGGAGACATTCCACGTCAATTCACGTCGTTCGCTAGGAACGTTGACGTTTTTTTCTCCCCCTAACGGCGGGAAGACTGTCTCATTGAAGTGACAATCCGCAAATCGAGCGTTATGAAAATCGTCTGTCAAGGGCTCTAAAAAGCATATCATGGAGAGGGAATCATAGCCGGCATCTATGCCCCTTCAGCATTGAGGTCCCATTTTTGTACGTTGTGGCGGTGTAATTGGCATGTAGACTGCACACCCAAAAATGTGTAACTGTGAAACATCAGGTTGGTACCTAGTTACCAGCTATAACGCGGAATAGGGTTGGGTGGTAGTAGGCCTCAACCGAACCAACATAGCTGCATGAAAAATTGCATACCCCACGCAGAAATTGGGAGCTTGGTGAGCATAACCAAGATCTTTGCAATCATTTGTAATCGTTTAATGAATGCTTCTGTGAGACCATTCTAGGTATGAACATGTGTGTTCATACCATATCAGCCCAGACAGAGCTTGAAGCCCATACTGACTACAGGCCCAGGCCATTGCCAAAAACAGTACCAGTTCGGACCAATCTTAGAGGCCCAGCCCTCTACCTGGCTCCGCATGTCGGCCCAGACCGACCTAGAGGCCCAGCCCTTTTCTAACACCATGCCACGAACGACTCTAGAGGAACAGCTCCTGTCGGTCGGTGAGTCGGCCCAGATCGACTGGTCGGCCCAGTACCACCGCCTAGCACAAGCCCAAGGGGTCCAGGCCCACTCACCGCAACAAGTCCTAGTCGGGTCTGGATGGCACCTCCACGTGTCAGTTCCACAACGAAATGACATTTTTCCCACATCGGGAAAATAAAAATATTATATTCGCCGCACCCGTACAAAGGGGTCCATTTGTCGTACAAAGGTAACCAAGAAATTTACTGTTTACTACTACTTTTACAGTATACTTTCGGCTACCCTTTAAACCTTAGACCGACCACTGACGTCGGAGTACCTTTGGGACGGTACCACACTGGTGCTTATACTCTGACCGACCGACCAATTTCCTTCCTTTTCAGGTTTACACAGGGCACGTGGCAGAGCATCATTCACTCGCTAAGTTGGCACATTTTGTGCATCAACAGTTTAGCGCCGTCTGTGGGAAACTGACTAAGTTTTCCCTTTACTCTATCGAGCCTAAAACACCGTTACCCTCCCCATCTCCCAGCATGCAGGACAACGTCGACGGCGAGGTCACACTCGTACCCAGCTGAGGGCCAATGGACACCTCCCCCGAGGTACTCTGGGCGTTGGAAAAGCTACAACGAGATATGGCCGAGATCCGCACCAATGACACTCAGGCCGAGGCATGCTATACCGAGCTCAGCGGGTAATATACCGAGGTCGTAGCCCAGCTACAGGCCGCTCAGGTAAAGCAAAATGTCCGGCGCGCTCAGGATGAGATCCGTCAGGCCGACCGTGTGGTCGCCGAATGCGCGGAATGCGCAGAGAGGATCCGACGGGCGACAGACAAGGGAAAGACGACAGCCACGGCCGCACCGATCGAGAAAGGCCAAAAACTCTTGGTCATTCCCGGAAAGGGCATGCATGCCACCACGATCTACCGCGATGGTCACGAAGCCTTGAGTGGCACCTCCCAGCTGGAGCGCCGATAAATCAGCCCGATCCACCTTGAGTTCCCCATGGACAAGGACCAACGGGCAACGGAGCAGACCGGTAGGACAAGATCTGAGGCGGGACCACGCCAACATTCCCGTGCTGGGAACCCCCCCATCTCGGTGACCGAGGGGCGGATTCTTCCCAGGAAATCCTGAGTGCCTGAAGGTCCAAGCGCCCCCCGCACAGCGCAAGGTCCCAACAAGACCGAGAAAACTCGTCACGGCGGAACACGCCATTCCCTCAGCAGATGACCGACTGCCCCTTCCCGAGCATGCATCCCAGTGTTGACCCCATGGTAAAACAACTCCTCGATCGCGTGCAGTGCCTCGAGGTCGAGAAAGGGACACCCCCGACACATGCTTGGGGCGGACCTAGTCCGGGGCCGTTCACAGATCGGATCAACTTTTTCCAGCACGACAACACAATCAAGCCGCTGAAGATCCTTCTCTATACCGGTCAGACAGACCCGATCAACCATCTCAACAACTGTCGGTCGGCCGTCTTCTTCTTGAACCTGACCGACGAGGCCTGCTGCTTAGTTTTCAGCTCCACCCTCACCGATGCAGCGATCAATTGGTTCTACCGACTGGAGCCCGGCTCTGTGGACTCCTTTGCACAGCTCACCAAGGTTTTTCTGAATCAGTTCATGATCCAGACTGACATGCTTTTCTACACCGAGGATCTATTCCTCTTGAAGCAAGGAGAAACAGAGACGCTGCGGGCATACGTCGCGCGGTTCAGTCTGGAGTACTCCTGGTGCACCGATTCCGACAACCAGATAGCTTTCACGGTGTTCAAGGGCGGCCTGCGCGAATCCCAATTCAGGTACGCTGCACATACTCAGGGTTGGACCACTTATAATGAATTAATGAAACAGGCAGCCATTCACGCCAAAGCCGAGCTGCTACCCAGCAAGGGCGGTGCAACAATGGTCAGCACATACCGGCTTAGCACTGAGAACTCGGTTGACACATACAGACTGAGTCACACCCAGCAGCAACCGTCCCCCCAGTAGGCCGCATCTGGACAGACCCAGCACCACAACTCCCCGAGCGGAAAGAGGAAAGATTATACTCCCTGCTACGGCTCGGGAAAGAAGGGCAGGAACCAAAACCAACAGGGGTCCTACTAGGAATAGGGTTAGCATGACAATCGTCCCAACGAGCAACGCACTGAGCGCCCCCTTCCTCGGTCCAAGTACGAAACCTATACGATCTTAAACATGTCGTATGAGAACGTGCTGATGAATGTGGAGGGCATCATCCCCAAGCTGACCTGGACTCCCAGCGCGGGCCAACATGCCAAAAACACTGGCGTCTACTGCCAGTACCACAAGTACAATAGCCACAGCATTGACTAGTGTGTGGCCTTCCGAGACCTGGTCGAGGCCTTGGTCCGAGACGACAAGATCAATCAGTTTTTGCAGACTGCTCCGCAGCAGCCTCGACACCCCCGGATCAACACCATAACTGGTGGCCCGTCCATCTCTTCACCTCTGGCGTCTAACCGAGCCAGAAAGGACTTCATCCGCACCATGAAGCACAACCAACAGGTCTTCCAGGTGGCAGATGGCCGAGCGCGGAAGGTGGCACGAACAGGTTGGGAAGCCATCTTTTTCTCAGAGGAGGAGGAGCAGAGGGTGATCTATCCGCACGACAACCCCCTCGTCATCCACGCTATCATCAACAAATTCGATGTTGGTTGGATCATGGTTGACATCGGCAGCTCGGTTAATGTCATCTTCATGGACTCATACAAATAGCTTCAACTCAAGGAGGCCGAGCTAGAGCGATCCCCTTCACCACTGTTTGGTTTTACTGGGGAATCCCTTATCCCGACCGGCACTGTCAACCTGCCAATTACGGTCGGCGAGAACCCGAAGCGAGCAATCGTTCTGGCAATTTTTCTCGTGGCTGATTGCACGAACGCGTACAACGGCATCCTGGGCCGCAGACTTATCAACCACCTCCGAGCAGTTGTCTCAACCCATCTTCTCCTAATGAAGTTCCCGACCCCCATGGGCATTGGACAAGCCCGTGGAGACCAAATGGCTACTCGGACCTGCAACTCCACCACTCTCGCTGGGAAGGCTATCATCCAGCCCGCAGAAACCCTAGCCATTGCCGAATCCGCCTTTAAGGCCAACCAGGTTGATCCCCAAGTCGCCCAACACCTACGCGACGGGCCGATCGAAGACCCTCGCGACCACTCTACCACGCCGCACCCTCAGCCGATCGAGAAGGTAGAGGAGGTCGTCCTCTCGCACGATTTCGCCGACAGGAAGATCAAAACTGGCACCACACTGAGCCCAGCTCTGCGTTCCGACTTGATCAAGTTCTTGCGCGATAACGCAGAGGTCTTCGCAAGACAGGACCCACCCCTAATCCCCCGGGATTAAGGGTAAACCCTGTTCCCGTCGAACTTACCCATGACACAAAGGCTAAACTAGCGTCCAACCTTCATGTGACACATAAGTCAGACAAGGGATTTCCGATTCGACTGTCCAAAAGCATCCGAACTTCCCAGAGTGCACCGAGTGTACTGTGGATCGTACTTGTGATGTCTCCGTCTCTCTCGACCAACAGCCCGCACCACAACAACTTGGAGGGTTTCGAAAACATAAAACAACTGTGAGTGGACGAAAATAAAGTATAAGTTCAAAAACAGTTCAATAAAACAATTACATTTATACCCTCCATTTAAAAACCAATGCATGCATATCAAATCCAAGTCATGAAACCACTCATATCAAAAACCATCCAAGAAAAACCATTTGAACACCCGTATCAAAACCATCATTCAAATCCAGGCCTCAGCCTCAAATCTCAAATCAAGCTCAATCCGGGAACTCATTCCTGAAACTCAATCAAAGTCAATTCATCTGGGTCACTGCCCAAAACATCGGAAAACCAGTGAAAAACATCAATCATACAAGTTTACTGGATCTCAAGTGCGCCAGAGTCTTTAAACTCAAAACACAATAAGAAAATAGCCAGGCCTTCCCGCGATATCCGAGTCTTTAAACTCAAAACACAATCACAGGCCTCGGGCGGAGGGGGGGGGGGGGGGTATCATATCCGAGTCTTTAAACTCAAAACCATACCGAGTCTTTAAACTCAAAACACATCAATCCAGGGCCCTCCCCTGTCAATCAATCCGAGTCTTTAAACTCAAAACCAGATCCAGTAGGTTTTTTTTTTCTTTCTCTTTTTCCAGGTCTTTAAACCCAAAACCATTTTTCAAGCAACAGTGAAAACCACAGAAAATCCACAGTCGAATTCGCAACGATGATTCTGTAAGCCGACATCTGGAACCATCGTCCCGAACCCAATTCCAGACTTCCTTTCCAAATCTCGAAACCAAACCAAAATTCAATTTCAAAATCGAAAGCTCCTTTACCGAAATCCCAGAACCAGGGCTCTAAGCCCTAAATCACTTTTCCGAAATCCATTTCAAATCATTGAAATCAAATCATTAAAACCATTGTCAAATCACAAGAGAAATCGAAACCTCGTAAAACGTGAAATTCCGTAAAATACCTCGAAAATTGTGCAAAATCGTAAACCATCAAGATCATAAAACAAATCATAGAATCAAGTATAGAAAACATATAAAAACATATATGCATGCATCAAAAGTTAGAAAGCGAAGTCCACTCACAGACCATTCCAACGTCGCCTCGATACACGCGCACTTACGCCGTTCCTAGCCATTCTGTTATCCTCGGCTTTCCCAAACTTGTAAAAACTCCATAACGAGGTCACTAACTACTTCGTTAAGCTTATACTATAGTCCCGTAATTTTCTCGAATTTTTAACTATTTTTAAACGAGCCCTAAAACTTTCGATCGTCCCGAAAACTATTGAGACGATGTCCGATTGACTCGAAACCAGCGCCAAAATGTTCGTTACATCGAATACTTTAAAAGTCATGTTGTAACCTTCCCTAAAAGGAGCCCCATGCGCCCTCACGCGCCACCCAAAGGGGCTATGCGTGGGAGCCACGCGCCACACTATTCATCATCCCTGTCCTCTCGCCGAACCGGGTCCAGATCGATTCGATTCAAGCCGGTTCAGTTGAACCGGCGATCACGGTTCGATGTTCTAAAACGTCCAATTCAACGCCAATTCCTCCCGTTTTAATTCCTAAGGCTTCCTTACATGAGATCAAACTTTTAAACCATATCTCTTTGAACCGAGATCAAACCTTCGAAATCTCACTTCCAGTTTCCATGATTCCGACCATCCTGTCCCTTGATTTTTGGCTTGCTAGCTTCGTACCGTCCTTTAAAAACTTATACAGGCCATGAAAGCAAATAAAACGAGTTAAAATCAAGGTTGCCATTTTTCGGGTACAAAGTTGAATTCCTTCAAAATTCACTTACCATCCATCCCAAGCTTCATAATCAAGTTCCTTCGACTCCCCAGACCTATAGTAGCATCATTTGATTAATCAATTAGGCTTAATCATCCTTCAATTCGATTCCATTATTTCGAATTCGAACAGGGGACTCACGGGTCCAACCGATTCCCAACCGCCCCTCGCCTTCTTGAGCCGTCATGCCACCACCATTTGACTTGCCTTGTCCCCACCTCTCACTTTTGTTCAGATACCATGGACATACGATCAAGTTTGAAGAGGGTTGAGGTCAGGGTACTCCTTCTCCTCTGTTTTTCTCTGGTTGCAACCCACACACACACCGTGCACGACTTTAAAATTGGCCTGCAGCTTCTACACAAATCCAGACCCAGCCAGGTGTCCAAATCCGGTGGGCACTGATCCCAAGGTAAGCCATGTGTCCACAAATAACAGGCACATATCCCTAGGTAATGAAATGACCAAAATGCCCCTACTAGGACAAATTAACATTTTGGACTTCATATTCCTTGACCCGTAACGAACTCATCCGAAGTCCGATGGTGACGTGCTGTCTGTCGTTGTGCTCGGGGTATCGAGACCTTCCCAACGGTCCTTAAATTTTGTGAAATTGACTTATCGTTTCAAAAGTCAACAATTTGCCCCTTTTTGACGAAATTACCAAAGTGCCCTCAAACTTCCGAACGTCATAACTTCCTCCTCGGATGTCAGAATCGGACGTGCCACCTGTCTATGAACTCGTGACGTCCCGAACTACGTCACGGTCATCGTTCAAAGTCTATTTGACCTTCCGAAAGAAAAGTCAACATTTTTTTCCATTCTAGGGGCAAAATCGTCATTCTGCACAATCTGTCCGAACGCCTCCAACTAATCACCGATTAATTGCACTAATCCATAATTAACCACTAATCTAACCCCGATTTCCGGGATGGGTCGTTACATCTTACGCGGACATGCCCGACATCTCGACCGACGTCATCTGCCACCAATTGAGTATCGGCCCGAAATTCAAGCTAGTGGAGCAAAAACGGCGCATATACGACGCCGAGCGGACCGAGGCCATGAAGGACGAAATTGTGAAGCTCAGCATCATCCACTTCATCCGCAAGGCCTTATATGCCATTTGGGTGGCTAACGTGGTCCTGGTAAAAAAGCCCTCAGGGGCGTGGCCCATGTGCATCGACTTCACCGACCTGAACAAGGCATGCTCCAAGGACAGCTTCCCACTACCCAAGATCGATCAGCTGGTCGATGCCACGGCCGGGCATGAACTCCTCAGCTTCATGGATGCTTACCCGGGATACAATAAGATCTTCATGCACCCCTCATATCAGATCCACACCACTTTCCTCACCGACCAGGGCTTGTATTGCTACAACGTGATGCCCTTCGGTCTAAAAAATGATGGGGCCACCTACCAGCGATTGGTCAACTACTTGTTCGCCGACCATATCGGCAAAACCATGAAGGTCTATGTGGACGATATGTTGGTAAAAAGCAAGACGGCCAACCAACACATCACCAACCTCATTCGCATGTTCTCGGTCCTCAAAAAATTCCTGCGAAGTGCATTTTTGGGGTCGGTTGGGGAAAGTTCCACGGCATCATGATCAGCCAGCACGACATCGAAGCTAACCCCGAGAAGATAAAGGCACTCCTGAATATGAAGGCCCCTCAGACCCAGAAGGGGATCCAGAGCCTGACCGGCCGAGTCGCTGTGCTGACTCGATTCATTTCAAGGGCAACTAACCGGTGCGTCCCCTTCTTCAAGGCCCTCAAGGCTCGGTCCAAACACATTACCTTGACCGAGGAGTGCGACAACGCTTTCACTGAGCTAAAAGAATACATGAGTCGAGCACCTTTACTATCCCGACCAGAGACTGGAGAGACCCTCATCATGTACTTGTCGGTCTCCAGTTCCACCGTCAGCTCCGTCCTCATCAGACACTCCGAGGGCGCCGAGCACCCTGTCTACTATGTCAGCCGAGCATTACAGGATGCAGAAACCGGGTACACTGACCTTGAAAAACTTTCTTTTTCTTTGATCACTTCTTCCAGGAAGCTCAGGCCATACTTCAAAGCACACGCGATCGTCGTCCTGACCAATCACCCACTCCGCCAAGTTTTACAAAAGCCAGACACTTCAGGTCATCGCCGAGTTCACCTATCCATCGGCCAAGCCCGAAGTCCATTTCGACACAGAACAGGCTTCGACGTCCCAGCCAGCAATGGACGTGTACCGGCCTACCTGGCTTCTCCATGTTGACGGCTCGGCATGCCATAGTGGCTCTGGCGCCGGGCTTGTCCTGACTACCCTGGACAAACACGGACTGGAGTATGCACTTCGCTTCATGTTCAAGGCTTCCAACAATGAGGCCGAGTACGAGGCATTGTTCGTTGCCTCCACCTGGCAAAGCATTTGCAGGCCGAGCAAGTCCAAGTCTATAGCGATTCACAGCTCGTAGTCAACCAGGTTAACGACGAGTACCAGGCCAAGGACACCTTCATGGCGCAGTACGGAGCGTTGGCTCAGTCCCTCCTTGGTAGTTTTCATGCCCATACCATCACGCAGATCCCCCTTGGGTTGAAATCGGGCGACTGCTGGGATCCCGAGCTGGCGTCCGGGGCCTGCTTCCTCTTATGGGCAGAACTTGCCGACCCAGCCACCTTCCTCTGCTCTTCTGACCCGGACATCTTCTGCTCTATTCTTGCCTCCTCCGCCGCTCGATCAATCCGTTTTTTGACGTCTTTAGGGATGACTTGCACCGAACACCAAGTGTCAGCACATAAAAATAATGTGTAAAGTGAAACGACAGGGCTACTCACCAAGATTGGGGATCAGACCGACCTCGTACAACAGTCGGGGTACCCAAAGCACGTCTCGGTGGCGCCACGGGGCGGTACACGTTTTCCTGACCCGTTCACAGGCCTTCCTCTCCTCAACGGTGAGGATCGCCTCGGGAAGAGTACCTGCACAATAAACACATCGGTCAGCCACTTCAACCTAAAAAATTGGCATTTAAGTTATAAGGTGAAGACCGACCCTCGGCGCCCAGATCCTGAAAAGACGACGGTATACCCCGTCCTCCCCAGTTCCCATCGACATAAATAAACTTGTTCTTATACGTCTTCTAGGAGGACGGTATGCCGTAGATGAATTCTCCCCGCGTCATCTTATCTCTGCACCGAGCATGCACCCAACCCGTGCTCTGCTGCTGCTGTGTAAACTCGTAAAAGTGGACGACCTGGGCGTATGTCGGTGGTTTCTCCCCAGATCTAGCGAAGGCATCATACAGGCTGACCAGAATGATCCAAACATTCGGGTTCAGCTGACCGAGGGCCATGCCCAGCCCTCGGATCATCCTATTCAGCCATGGGTGCAGGGGTAGTCGGACGCCATGACTGTACAGCTCGGTGTAGAACAAGGCCCATCCCTCTGGCGCCTCACTGGGTAGATCGGTGGGACTGACCACCTGCAGCTCCACGTCCTCCGGTACCCCCCTTGTCGATCGGAATTTCTTCACTGACGCTTCTGTCTCTCGACTCTCATAGGCGTCGATCGACCATACCACCGTGTCAGCCTCCTCGGTAAGAACCTCAGCCGCCTGAGTCGTGCTCATACTAGCCGACCCTTTCCTACTGGTCAGAGTTTTCTCCACCCTCGATCGATTGGACACCAACACCCTGGTCTGATCTATCCTGGCGATATTCTGGGTCCCCCACCTCGTCGGTGTACCCCCCACCGAAACGCCGCCGTCTACCGAAGAGCTTTGTTGCTCCCCCTCGTCGTAGTCCCGCACTTCGTTGGATTAGCTATCTCTCTCAGACATCGCACCACTGTGAACAGGGAATAAAGATAAAAAGCAAACCTCTTGAACACCAACCCGCGTTTTACCGGGATTGAGCCATGTCCAAACTCCGGTTCATCCACAGTTCATCCCCCAGAAACAAACAAGAAAATATTGAAAAATAAGCCAACAAAGGTGAAGGCCGAACGTCTTACCTTACGATTCACAGACAAAAAGTCCTCGCTGGAGCTTGTACCACCGTGAAAAGCTGTCGGAGTTGCTAACCGAAAATCTCCTAAACCACAGACAAAGCCCGCAACACCAAATTGCTAGAAAGTGAAAGGGGTAAAAATGGTTTTTCACCTAGTATTTATAGGCCCAGGTCGGTAATCGAAGTGTCGCCTCGTTCCGCGTGACATTTATTACCGCAGACAGCTGTCCCCCACGAGGCACGCGTGACCATAAATACCGCTGACAACCAACGGTCGGGAATACCAACCGTCTGCCGACTGACACGCAACACAGAAGACTCCTCGATTCCTTCAAATGTCATGTCCACTAGCCCATGGCGTAGGTGGCTCCTTGACTGCCACACCTACTAGCATCTTCTCCCGGCCACACCGACCGAATCATGACGTCTCGGTCTACCACCCGCATCTTGTCACCGACGCCTCCGCTCGTTTTAATCCCTCGCTTGGGGGACTTGGGGGACTGAAGGCATGTACATCTGGTCTGGGGCACTCTTTTTTTTACAAGTCCCCAACCGAGAAATTCCACCTTGTTCACGAACTTGGGGGACTTCTGTTTATACCATATCGGCCCAGACCGAGCTTGAAGCCCATACAGACTACAGTCCCAGCCCATTGCCAAAAACAGTACCAGTTCGGACCAATCTTGGAGGCCCAGCCCTCTACCTGGCTCCGCATATCGGCCTAGACCAACCTAGAGGCCCAGCCCTCTTCTAACACCATGCCACCGGCCGACTTTAGAGGACCAGCTCCCGTCGATCGGTGAGTCGGCCCAAACTGACCGGTCGGCCAGTACCACCACCTAGCACAAGCCCAAGGGGTCCAGGCCCACTCATGCGAACAAGTCCTAGTCGGGTCTGGATGGCACCTCCACGTGTCAGTCCCACAGCGAATGGACATTTGTCCCACATCGGGAAAATACAAATATTATATTCCCCGTACCCGTACAAAGGGGTCCATTTTTCGTACAAAGGTAACCAAGCAATTTACTGTTTACTACTACTTTTACAATATACTTTCCGCTACCCTCTGAACCTTAGACCGACCACTGACTTGGGCGTCAGAGTACCTTTGGGCTGGTACCACACCGGTGCCTATACTCTGACCAACCGACCAATTTCCTTCCTTTTCAGGTTTACACAGGGCACGTGGCAAAGCATCATTCACTTCCTAAGTTGGCACATTTTGTGCATCAACAATGTGCAACTGGATGTTCAACATCAATCCCAAAGGACTTACAATAATTATCGAAAATTTTTGACGTAAACTCACTAGCATTATCAAGTCTGATGAACTTTGTACAATAATCCGAATGGTGGGCCCTTAATTTAATGATTTGGGCAACGAGTTTAGCAAACACAGCATTGCGTGTGGACAATAGGGTCACATGTGACCACTTTGTCGATGCATCAACCAAAACCATGAAATATTTAAAAGGTCCACATGGTGGTTGGATGGGGCCACAAATATCCCCTTGTATTTTGTACAAGAAAGGGATAGATTTTTTACCTATCTTTGCATATGATGGTCTAGTGTTCAATTCTCCCATTGAGTAAGTTTGGCATAGTGTTTCACTAAACACAACGTCCTTATTTGTAAAGGGATACCCGTGTGATGTATTGAGGATATGTCACATCATACCTTGACCTGGGTGTCCCAATCGGTCATGCCATAATGAGTAGTTGCTAGGGTTAGGTAGCTTCCGGCTAGCCATGTGATTTGCCTCAATGGTTCTAATAGTGGTCATGTAAAGTCCACTCCTGAGGCATTTTAATTTCTCCAATGTATGCTCCCGGCCATAAAAATTGGAGGTTATGAAAAGATATTCCATATTCTTTTGTTTTATGGCTTCAACGTGATAATCATTTGCTCGAATATCTGTAAAACTTAACAACATTCTTCTGAAACGTTGGGAGTATAAGGAAATGGTAAATACAGTACCATTGGACAACATAAAGTGGGCTCTTCCGGAATCTTCAACCAAATTTGATTGGCTAGATATAGTTGTCACAAGGTTGTGATTAGGCATTAAGTTTGTAAGAAATATCCTATCACAGAGGATATTGTCGGGTAGACAATAAACTTCACCACTTGACATGCCTAACCATAAATATAACGAAAATAATCAAGAATCACATTTATGAAATTAAATAAATGGATTGAAATAAATAATATTCGACCAGATAACATAAATGAATTCAATGTAAACAGAAAACACCAAACATTATCCAAGAATAACAATAAAAATGACATTCATAAAGAAAACGATACAAGCGCTGACCATATCCATGTCTAGGAAAAGATCTCAATCCTCGTCATGTCCAGCTGCAGTCTGGAAATCAGCAATGGCAAGAGTGGTATCAATAGGGACTAGTCTTGCAACAAAGTTAGCCTCTCGAGTACCACGTTCGGCATGGTACTCTGCAATAACTTGGGCTGATGCACGACAGGTGCGGGACCAGTGCTTGCGTCCTCCATATTTATAACATAAGTTCTGCAATAACTTCCTCTCATTTTGAGCTCGCGGACCTGAAGGAGTGTGGTTCCCACCACGAGGACCTCGACCACGATTACCATGGTCGCGCGGTCTATGTTAACATTGATCTCGGTCATAGGTGTGTACACCGCATCTAGGACGATTACGTCTTGCACCTCTACCGTGACCCCGGTTTCTCCACTCGAGGTTTGAATCGCGAGGTGCAACAACGTTTGCTTCAGGTAAAAGTGTTGCACTAGTACCCACAGGTCGGGATTAATCATTCCTCATTAATAGAATATTGTTCTTTTCAGCAAGTAACAAAGTAGTAATAAACTTCGCAAACTTGGTAAATTTCCTCTCTCTGTATTATTGCTGCAAGACAATACACGAACCAGGAAATGTGGAGAAAGTCTTCTCAAGGAGGTCAGTTTCAATGAGCTCTTCCCTATAGTATTTGAGAAGAGACCGGATACGACATACCTCAGAGTTATATTCATTTACGAATTTAAAATCCTGAAAACGAAGGTTATGCCAGGCATGTCTTACTTCAGGCAAGAATATATCCTTCTGGTGATCGAAACGATCAGCCAGCAAGACCCACAGAGCTCTCGGGTCCTCTTGACCAAGATATTCAAGATACAGTGTGTGATCCATATGCCTCCGGATGAGGATCATAGCATCCGCCTTTTGATGCTCGGAAGCTACATTATCTTCCTAGATGGTTGATCGGATTCTCTTGGAAGTGAGATGAAACTTTACGTCTTCACTTCACTGATATTAGTTTCTTCCGGAAATTTCTAGTGCATCAAAGTCAAGTTTGTTGAGATGTGTCATTCTCTACAAAGATTAATTAATAATATTAGTACATTGGGAAAAAAAAACACGTCCATACGTAACTAATGAGAACTTCAGGTTCTACTACATGGTATGATAATTCAGGATAAACATGTAATGGTGAATCTACGAAGGAAACTTCAAGTTCCTTTTATTTGCAAGTAGTCCATCACATTTCTAAATAATATGTAAACAATGAAATAAACAAACAAGTAAGCAATATACAATAAGCGTAGATAGTAAAAATAAACGCTACTTTGGTCCTTAATTTAGGTGTATTGCAATGCTTCAGGTATGCATGATTATATTTTAAGGCCCAAGAAGTATAAAGGAATACTTTTTTTTTTGGTCGGAACCAAGCCGAGTCGGTGAGCCAAGCCACGTTGGCAAGCCGAGCCGAGCTGATTCAGGGCTCCCAAGCCGAGCCGCCTACTGTAGGGGCTGGCGTGGCTGGGATGAACTTTGCAGCCATGGGCTGGCCCTTCTGGGCCGAAGTGGGCCAAGCCCAACTGCGCCTTTTCTATTTTTTTTCTTAATAGGCCTGCTATGTAACGACCCGTCCCGACAATCGGGATTAGATTAGTTGTTAATGACGGATTAGCGATGTTAATCGGGGATTTGTTGGATGCATTTGGACGGACGGTGCAAAATGACGATTTTGCCCCTAGAATGGGCGAAAATGTTGTCTTTTTGATTGGTCGGTCAAAAGGACTTGACCGATGACCGTGATGTAGTTTGGGACGTCACGAGTTTATAGACAGGTGGCACATCTGATTTTGACATCCGAGGAGAAAGTTATGATATTCAGAAGGTCGAGGGTACTTTGGTAATTTTATTGAATAGGGGCATTTTGTTGACTTTTCAAACGACTTGGACTTTCCAAGCATTTTGAGGACCGTTAGGAAGGTCTCGATACCCTGAGTACAACGACAGGTGGCACGACGTCATGGGAGTTCGAACGACATAGTTAAGGGTCTAAACACGCGAGGGGAATTTTGGTAATTTTGCCTCAAGGGCATTTTCATCAATCGGCTGGCCTTGGAATTAGTGCCCAGTGCTCAGTGAACACCTGGCTGGAATTTGGAGATGGCCACAGGGTTGTTGACGCGTGGCTAAGTCTAGATGGTTGTGGAACATTTGACAACCGCCTTGCTGTTTGTTTTAAAACGAGTGTGCACGGGCTAGAAAACAGAGGAACAGAGTGTGTGCATTCTGTACGTGTGACCGTGGAACTTAATTGGCTGTGAGAGATGTGTGAAGATAAGTGAGAGAGCAGAGGAGGAGGCTGATGGTGGTGATGCCACGGATGGCCGTCGTACACGGCGGTGATTGACGGCGAGAGGCGAGCAGAGTTCTCTATTTTGAAGCTGACAATGTGTCTTCGTTCAAGCAAGTCTTAGCCTTTCTAAGTAATTGGATGACGCTTCTGGGATGTCTAGGAGTTTTTTGGGCTGAGAATTATGGCTCGCCGTGGGCGGTAGCTGCGGAATCGACAAGGTAAGAAATGGAATGTAAAAATGGTAACTATTGTTTTAGCGCTTGACTTTCGATTTAAGTATTTGGGATTTGTTTCTGGTGGATATAGGGATGGATTGAGATTGAAACTAGTGAAGGAGGTGGCCAAAATCCCAGCAACTGGACGACGAACAGGGGGCGGTTTCTCCTTCGATTGGGGACGTAATCTCTAGCTCTAATTTTCACGAATTAACTACATGGAATTATTGGAAATGAAGGAACGAATGTATTAGATTAATTAGGATTGAAAAATGGATTGAAATTTCTAAAAACCACTCACGCCGGTTCAACAGTTGGATCGGATTTGCAGACAAGTTCAGAGCGGTCGACTGAGGAAGACGATGAACAGTAACTAGGCGAGTAAGGCCCACGCGCAGCCCCTTTGGGCTGCGTGTGTGGGTGTGTGGCACGGATTTCGAGGAAGGTTCCAACATGACTTTTAAAGTATTCAATGTAACGAAAATTTTGGCACTGGTTTCGAGTCAATCAGACATCGTTTCGATATGTTTCGGGATGTCCGAAGTTTTTAGGGCTCGATTAAAAATAGTTAAAAATATGGAAAAATTATGGGACTTTAGTATGACTATTGTGAAGTAGTTAGTGACCTTAGTACGAGATTTGGACAGGTTCGGGAAAGCTGAGAATAGCGGAGTGGCCTGGAACGGCGTAAGTCCGCGCGTATCAAGGCGACGTCGGAATGGTCTGTGAGTGGACTTTTCTTTATAACTCTTGATGCATGCATATATGTTTTTATGTGTTTTTCTATATGTGATTCTATGATTTGATTTATGATATTTATGTTTACGGTTTTGCACAATTTTCGAGATATTTACGGAATTTCACCTTTTACGAGATTTCGAACGATCTTGTGATTTGATCATGGTTTTAATGGTTTGATTTTGGGATTTGAAATATGGTTTGATTTCAAGGATTGGAAATGGATTTCAGAAAAGTGATTTCGGGCTTGGAGCCCTGTTTTTGAGATTCGATATACGAGATTTCGAATTTGGTTTTTGAGATTTGGAAAAGAAGTTTGGATTTGGGTTCGGGATGATGGTGCCGGATGCTAGCTTACGGAATCAGTTTTGCGAATTCGGAGAAGGATTTCCTGTGGTTTTTCATTGTTGATTGAAAAATGGTTTTGGGTTTAAAGACCCGGAAAAAAAAAAACCGTTGGATCTGATTTTGAATTTAAAGACTCGGTTGATTGACGGGGAGGGGGGAAGGGCATTGGATTGATATGTTTTGAGTTTAAAGACTCGGTATATGTTTTAAGTTTAAAGACTCGGTTATGATACCCCCCGAGGCCTGTGATTGTGTTTTGAGTTTAATTACTCGTTGATATCTCGGGAAGGCCTGATTATTGCGCATGGTTTTGAGTTTAAAGACTCGGGCACACTGGAGATCCAGTAAACTTGTATGATTGATATTTTCACTGGTTTTTCACTGGTTATCGGATG
Organism: Prinsepia uniflora; assembly: GCA_032719365.1. Classification (NCBI taxonomy): domain Eukaryota; kingdom Viridiplantae; phylum Streptophyta; class Magnoliopsida; order Rosales; family Rosaceae; genus Prinsepia; species Prinsepia uniflora. The sequence goes on from CM064862.1 coordinate 59,077,275, forward strand.
TTTTGGGAAATGGCCCGGATGAATTGGATTTGATGAGTTTTGGGACTGAGTTCCCGTACTTTGAGATGGTTTGTGGTCTTGGGCAAAGGCCCTGGATTTGAATAATGGATTTGATTCGGGTTTTCAAGAATGGTTTTTGTTAATGGTTTTGAATATGAGATGGTTTCATGACATGAATTGTATATGCATGCATTGGTTTTTAAATGGAGGGTATAAATGTACTTGTTTTACTGAACTGTTTTTGACTATACTTTATTTTTGTCCACTCACAGTCTTTTTGTGTTTTCGATACCCTCCAAGTTGTTGAGGTGCAGTTTGTTGGTCGAGAGAGACGGAGACATCACACGTACGATCCACAGTAGATGATGTGCACTCTGGGAAGTTCGGTTTCTGTTGGACGACCGAATCGAGAAATCCCTTATCCGACTTACGTGTCACATGGGGGTTGGGCGTCGGTTTAGCCTTCGTGTCATGCGTAAGTTAGACGGGAATAGGACTTAGCCCTTAATCCCGGGGGATTAAGGGTGGGTCCTGACAATTGGTTTCTGAGCGAGGTTTCGTGTGTTCTGTGCGAGGTTTGGTTCCCAGAGTCGTTGGGTCGTCGATTTGGGTGGTGTGATGCTACTGTGGTCGACCTGTGGGGCCCGGTTGTAGCAAGTTTAGCTGGTGGTACAGGTGGGCCGAAGAAGCCAGTTGATTGATGGCTTGTCAGGCCAGATGACCTTTGGTGACCTTTTTGGTTAGTTTGGTTGATATTAGACTTGTGCAGCTGCGAGTAGCCGGATGCCTCGAGTGACAGGGTTTAGAAACTATTTTGAGATCTGAGAGCTTCCCCCCTAGCGAGGGTTACAGGTTGACGGTTGCGATAACCTGAGTGGTGAGGTTGTTCGGAGCTATTGGAGGCTGAGGGTTTGGATAACCCGAGTGAGGAAAAGGATGTAAGGAACTTTGTTGAAATGACTCGCTAGGACCGTACGTATCTTTGTGAGGAACCCCAGAGTAAGTGTTTAGCCTGGAAACTGTGAGTTGGGGTTTTGTAACGCCCCGGACGTTCTGAAAATGTAATATTGTAAAATATTGAATAAAATGACGTTTTTACCCCTGTGATTTGTGTGGTCAATTTGTTGACTTTTTGATTGGGAGGTCGAACGGACGTGGAGTAATGACCGTGACGTAGTTCGGGACCTCACGAATTCATAGACAGGTGGCACGTTCGATTCGGACGAACAGGGTGAAAGTTATGATGTTCGGAAGTTCAGGGGCATTACCGTAATTGGGCGTTGTTAAGGGGAAAAGTTGACTTTTTGTTTGACAATTGATATGCATTTGACTCGAAGACTGTTATGTTCGTCTCGATGCCCTGAGTACAACGACAGGCGGCACGCTTGAACGGACATCGGATGACCGAGTTATGGGTCACGGAAGCTGGAGGGCAATTTGGCAATTATTGCATAGAGGGGCATTTTGGTCATTTACACGGCGGTTACTGTAGCACCACCGTGAAAAACAGAGTGCGGCCGTGGAGCTTTGTGCGTGCAATTGTTTATGGCTAAGTGTACTGGTGAGTGGGTTTAGTTTATGAATTTTGAGATTGTGGGAAGCATCCATGCGTGTCTGGGCTGAGACAGAATGCACGGGAGAGGTTTTTAATTTGTTCTTGGGGTCTGTTTGCGGGAGGCAACTGCGCAGTGACCAGCTGAGGGATTCTCACGGGTTGTCGTCTCACTACGATCGATTAACTGAGTTAGAGGTTGTGGGGAGGTCATTTTGGTTCAGTTTGGGAGCTGAGAGTGTGAGGAACTGTGAGAGGAGCCGTGAGGAAACATTTTCGGGTTTTTGGAGGGAAGTTTCAGGGTTCAATTCCTACGGTTTTGGGGGCCAAACTAAGGACACCGAGGGACTTCTAGGAGTGAAAGGATCACGTTGGTGCAAGTTTTGGGTGAGGACGACCACTGTTGGCCCTAGAACCCAAGTGCTGTTCAGGGAGGAACCAGTTGGAGGGAAAAATCTCATTCAATTTCTGGAGCCTGTTGATCAAAACCAAAGGCCGTGTTAGACTTCTGGGGTCACTTCGAGCACAACCGTGCAAGAATTGAAGGAGGAGGAGGACAGTTTGGCCGGGAACCTGAGTCTCAGTTTCAGGGGAAAACCAGTGCTGAGGACGACGACTTCCAGGTAACGGCGAGCTAAATTGTTAGTGCCATTGTGTTCGTATAGGTCCCTTTATGCTACTGGTGAAATTAATTTGGAAATGGAACCGTGTAGGGTGAGTTCCAGAAGTCGATATGTTCGACTGTTCGAGCTTGAGTTGGGTCGATTTGGTGTCAGTCGAGGTTAGTCATCAACACAGACCTGAAATTAATGAGTTAGAGAAGATAATAGGATCAAAAACGAGAGGAATTGATTGAGAATTGAGCTTGAACTGGTCGGGTTGAGTCGCGGGTAACAGACCCGTTTATCAGTCTATCCGGGTAAGAACGATGACACTGTAGCTTGGCGCGTTGCCTTCACGAGCAGCCACTTTGGGCGGCGCGTGACGGCGCGTGCGATGTCATCTCCGATCACGGTCAACATGGGAATTGTTCCTTTCAGTCTAATTAACATTTTCCCTTTAGGATTCGAGTTGTTCGGGAGTCGTTCGGGATAATCTCGGGAGCCCGGAAGTTTAGGTCCTTAAGGTTTATTTGGCCGAAAAATCCGGGAAATTAGGGAAAAATCATACGAGCTATTTGAGGATGTTTGTAACCCTTCTTGTACATTTTTACAGGCCCGGACACTTCCGAAGCTACGGAGGAGCGCGCGGGACGCGATTGACGCGTCCTAAAACTGTGAGTGGACCTTTTGATTTCTAAATTGGGCATGCATGACTATTTTGCTTATTTATCTCTTGGTTTTACCTATGATTTTATGATGGTGATATGATATATCGGTTTTACATGTTTCCACGTTTTTCGAGATATTTATCGTATTTCACGCATTTCGAGATTACGGTTTTTGCTTATGCATGCGTGATGATTTTGATGAAGTACCTGGATATGAATATGCATGTTTCGGATTTATGATGTTTGATCACATTGTGAAGTAATTTTTTGGAAATTGCATGTGTTGGAATTTGCATGTGAATTCGGACATAAGTCTTGTTATGATGAGAAATGTTTTCGGAATAATGTTGGAAAACGGTTTGTGATGAATCCTGGTTTGTTGTGTTTAAAAACGGTTTTGGGTTTAAAGACCCGGTTAATGGTTGGATCTGGTTTTGGGTTTAAAGACCCGGTATGTTGATGACGGGGGCGGGCCCGAAAATTGGGTTTAAAGACCCGAATTGAGTTTAAAGACTCATGAGTTTAAAGACTCGATTATTATGATACCCCCGAAGCCTATTAATCATGTTTTGAGTTTAAAGACTCGTTGATATCCCGGGAAGGCCTAATTTTGAGTTTAAAGACTCGGATGGATCCAACGGCATAATTGTGGTTAATGTTTCACGTTTTACTTGATTTGTGCAATTAACGTTCAAATGACGGTTTCTGAAACCTGGAATTATTAAATGGTTTTTACATGAATTATGGCGATCCTTTGTAACGTTTTTCACGTGTTTCGGAAAAAGAGTTTTCAAAAGTTAATATGCAAAATTTGAATATTTGGTTATGCATGCGTGTTACAAAACTGGAGGGCGAACCCGATTTCGGAAAAACTGTTTTTTCTGTAAAACTTATGTTTCGGTCCACTCACACTTTGTTGTTTTAAATTCCCTCCAGATCGTGGTACAAGTGCGGGGGCAAGAGCCGAGGCAGAGGCGGAGGCATAAAGTTTTCCGTTGCGGAGTAGTTAGTTCACAGAGTAGGATTTGTTTCTTTAACTTGTTTTGTAATATTATGCTCTGTGAAACTGTGGACTTGACGTCCAGTCGGTTGTAATCGTTTAATCTCCCTGGTCTGACAATGGGTGTGTTGTAATATTGATTAGTTTTCCGGTCTTTTGGATTCGATTGTCAGACGGGAGCAGGATGCTTCCCGATTATCGAGGCGATAATCGGGGTGGATCCTGTCAATTGGTATCAGAGCCAAGGTTTACGATTCGTGTCTGGCACTAGGGTGTGCCTTGATTATTGTACTAACTTATGCCTCTTTCAGAGAAGGACGACCGGCCATGCCTCCACGACGCGAACCCCCTCCACGACCTGATGGCGATGCCGAGAGCGCTTCGATCGAGCAAGCCCAGCGTCTTGGGGCTACGGTGTTTAGTGGTGGAGCGGATCCCGAGGATGCTCACCGCTGGATTTCTCGGATTGAGCGGATTTTCACTGTGATGCACTGTCCTCATGAGGAGCGTGTGGTGTTGGCCACATTTTTACTTGATGGATCTGCTTATGAGTGGTGGTATACTCTGGAATTGTCGGGCTGGGATGCCCGTACAGTGACTTGGGAGACCTTTCGTGAACGGTTTCTGGATCAGTATTATCCCCGTTCATTCCGTGATGCTAGGGAGACCGAGTTTCTGCAGCTCCAGCAGGGGAGCATGTCCGTAGCTGAGTATGAACAGAAATTTCAGATGCTAGCTCGTTTTGCTCCTACCTTTGTATCTACTGAGGCTGAGAAATGCCGTAGGTTCGAGCTTGGCCTACGGGGTGAGATACGGGCCATTGTGACGGCCGGAGCTTTTGCTACTCTCAGGGAGTTGTCTGATTCCGCAGTACGGGTTGAGGCCAGCCTCCCGACACGTCCACAGTATTCTGGTGGTGGACAACGTCGCGAGCGTTCGTATCCTGGATCGTATGGTCAGAGAGCCCCGAAGAAGGGACGTTATAATGGAGCCTCATCTGCAGGCAATGATCGTTATGGCAGGACTGGTAACTATCAGAGTTCCGGATTCCGAGCGCCTAAGGCGCAGACTGCTCCGCAGGCGAGCGCGACTTCTGTTGCTTCCAAGGGACGGCAGGGTGGTGGTTTTGTTCGAGATGCTTCCAGTGTTATCTGTTTCTTCTGTGGCGAGCGGGGCCACTACCGGAGGGAGTGTCCATCTTTGCCACAGGGTGGTGGCGCAGGTCGGGGTGGAGCAGAGCAGGGACGGAGCACAGCTGCAGTTTCTGGGACTGGGAGTACTCGAGGAGGTGGTACTGGAGCGGCTAATGGACAGAGGGGCCGGGGCCGTGGGCGAGCAGCTGGACCATAGGCCCGAGTTTTTGCTGTTACGCAGCAAGAGGCCAGGGCGGCACCTGGTGTTGTGACAGGTACACTCACGATCTTTGGGCATGATGTTTGTGCTTTAATTGATCCCGGAGCTACTCATTCATTTATATCACGGGACTGTGAGTTGTTGGCGGGTAGAGAGGTGTCCGCCTTGGACTGTGACTTGGGTGTGAGTACACCCACGGGAGATGTATTTGTGGTAAATCAAGTGTTGCGGGAGTGTCCCGTAATGGTAAGTGATGTAGGTCTGATGGCAGATTTGATACTCTTGGATTTGCACGACTTTGATGTCATTTTGGGAATGGACTGGTTGACGCTCCATCATGCTTCTATCGAATGTGTCGATAAGAAGGTTACCTTTCGGAGCCCGGGGTTACCGGAAACCACTTTTCAGGGGATTCAGCGAGCCACTCCTGTCGGAGTGATATCAGCCCTGAAGGCAAGTAAGTTGTTGAGGAAAGAGTGCCAGGGATACTTAGCTCAAGTGTTGGACTCACGAGCTGCACCATTGAGGGTGGAGGATATACCGATAGTACGGGAGTTCCCGGATGTCTTTCCGGAGGATCTACCGGGGTTGCCACCGCATCGAGATGTCGAGTTCACTATCGATCTGGTTCCAGGTACGCAACCTATCTCTCAGACTCCGTATCGTATGGCGCCAGCTGAGTCGAAAGAACTGAAGGCGCAGTTACAAGAATTACTTGAGATTAGGTTTATTCGACCGAGTGTATCCCCCTGGGGAGCCCCGGTGTTGTTTGTGAAGAAAAAGGATGGGAGTTTGAGACTCTGCATCGATTACAGGCAACTGAATAAAGTAACAGTCAGGAACAAATACCCGTTGCCTCGGATCGATGATTTGTTTGATCAACTGCGAGGAGCAGAGTACTTCTCCAAAATTGATCTACGTTCTGGGTATCATCAGTTGCGGGTTAAGGATGAGGATGTACCCAAGACAGCCTTTAGGACCCGTTACGGTCATTATGAGTTCCTTGTGATGCCGTTTGGTTTGACCAACTCACCCGCAGCATTTATGGACTTGATGAACCGAGTGTTGCAGCCTTACTTGGATCGCTTTGTCATCGCGTTCATTGACGATATCCTAGTCTACTCGAGGAGTGCGGAAGCGCACAAGGAGCACTTAAGGATGGTGCTAGGTACCTTGAGGGAAAACCAGTTGTATGCGAAGCTCAGTAAATGTCAATTTTGGTTGACGAGCGTGAGTTTCTTGGGGCATGTGATCTCTACTGACGGGATCAGTGTGGATTCTCAGAAAATTGAGGCAGTGGCGAAGTGGGAACAACCGAGGACCGTCACTGAAGTCAGAAGTTTCTTGGGTTTGGCTGGTTACTACAGGAGGTTCGTAGAGGGTTTCTCTACCATTGCTGCCCCGTTGACACGACTGACGCGGAGGGGAGTCAAGTTTGAGTGGGATGACGATTGTGAGCGTAGTTTTCGGGAGCTAAAGGAAAAGTTGACATCTGCTCCCATACTGACCCTTCCAGACGATAGTGGGGAATTTGAGGTGTACAGTGATGCATCCTTACAGGGTTTGGGATGTGTGCTAATGCAGCATGGGAAAGTGATCGCCTATGCTTCGCGCCAGTTGAAACCGCATGAGCGTAACTATCCGACGCACGACTTGGAGTTAGCTGCTGTTGTGCATGCGTTAAAAATCTGGAGACATCACCTGTATGGTGCGACTTGCAGAATGTTCACGGATCACAAAAGCCTGAAGTACTTGTTCACTCAGAAGGAGTTAAATGTGAGGCAACGACGGTGGCTAGAGCTAACTAAGGATTATGATTGCACGATTGAGTACCACCCGGGAAAAGCCAATGTGGTGGCTGATGCTCTAAGCCGGAAGTCAACGCATTCTGTAGCACATCTACGGACGGTTCATTTACCACTTTTGGTTGAACTCCGTAAGAATAGCATTGATTTGGGTTTGGATGGCCAAGGTGTCTTGCTGGCTAATTTTCATGTGAGACCACTTCTGATCGATCGGATCGTTGAGGTTCAATCTCAAGATCCTGTCTCATGTGTACTTCGGATTGAAGTGGAAGCCGGCGAGCGGCTAGATTTCACAGTCAGGGAGGATGGAGCTTTGCTAAAAGAAGGACGGTTTTGTGTGCCCGACGTTGAGGCACTGAAGAAGGAGATCTTGGACGAAGCTCATAGTTCGGCCTACGCGATGCATCCTGGTGGGACCAAGATGTATCGTACCTTGCGAGAGCACTACTGGTGGCCGGGAATGAAACAGGAGATTTTCGAGGTTGTCAGCAGGTGTCTGATTTGCCAGCAAGTGAAGGCTGAGAGACAACGACCTTATGGAGCCTTGCAACCACTACCTATTCCGGAATGGAAATGGGATCACTTGACGATGGATTTTGTGTTTGGACTTCCTAGGACACCCAGGGGTCACGATGGAGTTTGGGTGATTGTGGACAGGCTTACGAAATCAGCTCATTTCTTGCCAGTGCGAGAGAACTTCAGGATGACACAGTTGGCCCAGTTGTTTATTGACGAGATCATCCGTTTGCACGGTACTCTGGAATCAATAGTTTCTGACCGAGACCCGAGGTTTACTTCTCGATTTTGGCAGAGTCTGCAGGAAGCATTTGGGACGAAACTTCGTTTCAGTACTGCATTTCATCCTCAGACTGACGGCCAGTCTGAGCGGACCATCCAGACTTTGGAGGATATGATGCGAGCTTGCGTTTTGCAATTTCAGGACACTTGGGAGTCACATCTAGCCTTGATGGAATTTGCCTACAACAACAGCTATCAGGCGAGCATTGGGATGGCCCCGTACGAAGCCTTGTACGGACGGCAGTGCAGAACTCCGTTGTGTTGGACGGACGTGGGTGAAAGGAAGCTGACTAAATCCGAATTGGTGGAACTGACGACCGAGAAGGTCAAACTCATCAGGGATCGTCTCAAGGCAGCCCAAGACAGACAAAAGAGCTATGTGGACCATCGGATTCGAGATCTTGAGTTTGCGGTCGGAGATCGGGTATTCCTGAAATTATCCCCTTGGAGGGGTGTAGTGAGATTTGGCAGGCGAGGGAAGTTGAGCCCTCGTTACATCGGACCTTATGAGATTACCGAGAGGATTGGCCCGGTGGCCTACAGGTTGGCACTACCGCCAGAGCTGTCGAAGGTCCACGATGTTTTTCATGTGTCAATGTTGCGGAAATATGTGTTTGACGCATCTCATGTACTGGAGGAACAGCCCATTGAACTTCGAGATGACTTGAGCTTCGAGGAACAGCCGGTACAGATTTTGGATCGGAAGGATAAAGTACTACGTCGGAACACCGTTCCTCTGGTAAAGGTACTCTGGAGGAACCAGAATGTGGAGGAAGCCACATGGGAACCCGAGGCACAGATGCGAGAACAGTTCCCCTACTTGTTTCCTTGAAATTTCGAGACGAAATTTCTTAAGGGGGGGAGATTGTAACGCCCCGGACGTTCTGAAAATGTAATATTGTAAAATATTGAATAAAATGACGTTTTTACCCCTGTGATTTGTGTGGTCAATTTGTTGACTTTTTGATTGGGAGGTCGAACGGACATGGAGTGATGACCGTGACGTAGTTCGGGACCTCACGAGTTCATAGACAGGTGGCACGTTCGATTCAGAAGAACAGGGTGAAAGTTATGATGTTCGGAAGTTCAGGGGCATTACCGTAATTGGGCGTTGTTAAGGGGAAAAGTTGACTTTTTGTTTGACAATTGATATGCATTTGACTCGAAGACCGTTATGTTCGTCTCGACGCCCTGAGTACAACGACAGGCGGCACCCTTAAACGGACATCGGATGACCGAGTTATGGGTCACGGAAGCTGGAGGGCAATTTGGCAATTATTGCACAGAGGGGCATTTTGGTCATTTACACGGCGGTTACTGTAGCACCACCGTGAAAAACAGAGTGCGGCCGTGGAGCTTTGTGCGTGCAATTGTTTATGGCTAAGTGGACTGGTGAGTGGGTTTAGTTTATGAATTTTGAGATTGTGGGAAGCATCCATGCGTGTCTGGGCTGAGACAGAATGCACGGGAGAGGTTTTTAATTTGTTCTTGGGGTCTGTTTGCGGGAGGCAACTGCGCAGTGACCAGCTGAGGGATTCTCACGGGTTGTCGTCTCACTGCGATCGATTAACTGAGTTAGAGGTTGTGGGGAGGTCATTTTGGTTCAGTTTGGGAGCTGAGAGTGTGAGGAACTGTGAGAGGAGCCGTGAGGAAACATTTTCGGGTTTTTGGAGGGAAGTTTCAGGGTTCAATTCCTACGGTTTTGGGGGCCAAACTAAGGACACCGAGGGACTTCTGGGAGTGAAAGGATCACGTTGGTGCAAGTTTTGGGTGAGGACGACCACTGTTGGCCCTAGAACCCAAGTGCTGTTCAGGGAGGAACCAGTTGGAGGGAAAAATCCCATTCAATTTCTGGAGCCTGTTGATCAAAACCAAAGGCCGTGTTAGACTTCTGGGGCCACTTCGAGCACAACCGTGCAAGAATTGAAGGAGGAGGAGGACAGTTTGGCCGGGAACCTGAGTCTCAGTTTCAGGGGAAAACCAGTGCTGAGGACGACGACTTCCAGGTAACGGCGAGCTAAATTGTTAGTGCCATTGTGTTCGTATAGGTCCCTTTATGCTACTGGTGAAATTAATTTGGAAATGGAACCGTGTAGGGTGAGTTCCAGAAGTCGATATGTTCGACTGTTCGAGCTTGAGTTGGGTCGATTTGGTGTCAGTCGAGGTTAGTCATCAACACAGACCTGAAATTAATGAGTTAGAGAAGATAATAGGATCAAAAACGAGAGGAATTGATTGAGAATTGAGCTTGAACTGGTCGGGTTGAGTCGCGGGTAACAGACCCGTTTATCAGTCTATCCGGGTAAGAACGATGACACTGTAGCTTGGCGCGTTGCCTTCACGAGCAGCCACTTTGGGCGGCGCGTGACGGCGCGTGCGATGTCATCTCCGATCACGGTCAACATGGGAATTGTTCCTTTCAGTCTAATTAACATTTTCCCTTTAGGATTCGAGTTGTTCGGGAGTCGTTCGGGATAATCTCGGGAGCCCGGAAGTTTAGGTCCTTAAGGTTTATTTGGCCGAAAAATCCGGAAAATTAGGGAAAAATCATACGAGCTATTTGAGGATGTTTGTAACCCTTCTTGTACATTTTTACAGGCCCGGACACTTCCGAAGCTACGGAGGAGCGCGCGGGACGCGATTGACGCGTCCTAAAACTGTGAGTGGACCTTTTGATTTCTAAATTGGGCATGCATGACTATTTTGCTTATTTATCTCTTGGTTTTACCTATGATTTTATGATGGTGATATGATATATCGGTTTTACATGTTTCCACGTTTTTCGAGATATTTATCGTATTTCACGCATTTCGAGATTACGGTTTTTGCTTATGCATGCGTGATGATTTTGATGAAGTACCTGGATATGAATATGCATGTTTCAGATTTATGATGTTTGATCACATTGTGAAGTAATTTTTTGGAAATTGCATGTGTTGGAATTTGCATGTGAATTCGGACATAAGTCCTGTTATGATGAGAAATGTTTTCGGAATAATGTTGGAAAACGGTTTGTGATGAATCCTGGTTTGTTGTGTTTAAAAACGGTTTTGGGTTTAATGACCCGGTTAATGGTTGGATCTGGTTTTGGGTTTAAAGACCCGGTATGTTGATGACGGGGGCGAGCCCGAAAATTGGGTTTAAAGACCCGAATTGAGTTTAAAGACTCGTGAGTTTAAAGACTCGATTATTATGATACCCCCGAGGCCTATTAATCATGTTTTGAGTTTAAAGACTCGTTGATATCCCGGGAAGGCCTAATTTTGAGTTTAAAGACTCGGATGGATCTAACGGCATAATTGTGGTTAATGTTTCACGTTTTACTTGATTTGTGCAATTAACGTTCAAATGACGGTTTCTGAAACCTGGAATTATTAAATGGTTTTTACATGAATTATGGCGATCCTTTGTAACGTTTTTCACGTGTTTCGGAAAAAGAGTTTTCAAAAGTTAATATGCAAAATTTGAATATTTGGTTATGCATGCGTGTTACAAAACTGGAGGGCGGACCCGATTTCGGAAAAACTGTTTTTCCTGTAAAACTTATGTTTCGGTCCACTCACACTTTGTTGTTTTAAATTCCCTCCAGGTCGTGGTACAAGTGCGGGGGCAAGCGCCGAGGCAGAGGCGGAGGAATAAAGTTTTCCGTTGCGGAGTAGTTAGTTCACAGAGTAGGATTTATTTCTTTAACTTGTTTTGTAATATTATGCTCTGTGAAACTGTGGACTTGACGTCCAGTCGGTTGTAATCGTTTAATCTCCCTGGTCTGACAATGGGTGTGTTGTAATATTGATTAGTTTTCCGGTCTTTTGGATTCGATTGTCAGACGGGAGCAGGATGCTTCATGATTATCGAGGCGATAATCGGGGTGGGTCCTGTCAGGTTTGTGGTTAGAAATTGTTGTGGTTGGGCCGACTTACGGCCGGATTGGAAATGGTGTTGCTAGGTGCAGCTGAGGTAGTGATTGGTTGGTGGACAACTCTAGATGAGTCCAGCAAGATTGTGGTGTTGGTTGCGGTTTGTGTTGCTCAGAGTTTTGGATTACGAGGGACGTCAGTTTCCCGACTCGAGTGTAGATTGAGGGTTTCGACTCGATTGGAGCAGAGGCTCGGGACTGGTGTGCTGTGAGCACTAGACCGGAATAATGTGCCACAAGTTGGAGATGCTTCTAAGTGGTCGGATGGGCACCTCGAGTCGAGGTTGTGGCCAGTTGTGAAGTGACGGTGTTTGGTAGGAACCACTAACCGAGCGGGGATATGTGATGACCATTGATAGGTCATGGTTGGGATGAACGGTCAGGATATCGTGAGTCTGATCAGAGTAGCGCAGCGGAAGCGCAATAGACCTCTGCCCCGTGATTGGATCTAGGTTGGTATGGTTGGGTTTGACCGTCCATGAAGTTGATTTCGTGGATTTCCCCTGTTTTGTTAGAAATACAGAGGTTGGCTTGTGGGTAAGGCCGAGGCTCGTGATTGGTGATTTACTGAGATTGGTGCTTGATGTACTTGAGGATTAGGACTCAGGAGGCCGAGGTGAGTGATCTTTGATTGTGATCCCGAGAGTGGGTTATGAGTGTGATAGTGGTGCTCGGGCTTGAACCTCGGAAAGGTGGGGATGCAGTCATCAGAAGGAGTGATGGTCGCCTTCCTTTTGGATGTGCATAAGGTGTTAACTGACAAGTGAGTTGGTTTAGTTACAGACACGTGGATTATGATCTGTAGGAGTCGTGGATTGCCTAAGGGTAGCAGAGTTGACGTTGAGACGGTTGGTCCAATGGTGGTATTCGTGTTACGGATTGAGTTCCATGATTGGAAAGGGTGGATATACTTCCAACATGGTTAGAATCTCGGAAGCAGGAGCGGAGGTAGTTTAGACACCGAGATAGTGTTAGATGTCACGTGTGAGAGATGGATGTTTTAAAGTTGATTGGGGATTCATTAAAGGAACTTCAGGAATTGTGAACCCTCCCTCCCCTTGGTTATGGAGACGGGTGGATGTGTTCGAGAGTAGAAAGAGTACTTAGTAACGCCAGGAGTGGCCTGTGTAGTGAGTGCCATAGGATTGTGCAATGTCCTAGTTGTGGACCTTGGAGAGTTCCGTTGGAGGTTGACAGAAGGAAATGGAAAAATGAGTGACTACAACTAATTGATATGAGGTTATTGAAGAGAACCCACAATCTGGACGTGCGGTATATAAATCGATTGGATTTGATAACCCTAGTCAGTAGGATCCACTTAGGAGTGTGTGGATCGAGATTGGATTGCTTCTGACAGGTTTGAGTAGTTGTGGAGCAAGATGATCGCCTGTGAGATACAAGTTGGATAGCTTGTACGTCTTGGAGTTGTGCAGGACGTGTGTGGTCCGTCTCGCCTACGTTTGGGTTTTGGTTTTGGAGTTCTTACTGGTTGGGCGACCCAGAAGATTGGAAGATTCAGAAGTAGACCTGAGCTGGTATTTTTGGAAGACGTGTTGGCCTAGTATTGGAATGACTGATGGGCTTCAAAGTGAAGCATGGTTGATTTGTGATGACCTCAGTGCACTTGGGAAGATCTTCCGATGAACTAAAGGTTGGTTGAGTTATTTTATTTGACGAAGATGTGGTGCCGGTTGGGAACTGTAAGGATAAGTTGGTTTGGCAGGTACTAGACATCGAGTAGGAGATCCAGGTGTGAGATCAGTTGAAGTTCCCCCAAATTAGTTACGAAAGTACGAGATTCGGAATTTCGGGGACGAAATTCTTTAAGGGGGGTAAATTGTAACAACCCGTCCTGGGAATCAGGATTACATTAGTTGTTAATGATGGATTAGCGAGGTTAATCGGGGATTAGTTGGACACATTCGGACGGACGGTGAAAAATGAAGATTTTGCCCCTGAAATGGGCGAAAATGTTAACTTTTCGATTGGCCAGACAAAAGGACTTTGACCGATGCCGTGATGTATTTCGGGACGTCACGAGTTCATAGACAGGTGGCACGTCCGATTTCGACATCCGAGGAGAAAGTTATGATGCTCGGAAGGTCGAGGGTACTTTGATAATTTTCTTCAATAGGGGCATTTTGTTTACTTTTCCAATGACTTGGACTTTCCACGCATTTCGAGGACCGTTAGGAAGATCTCGATGCCCTGATTACAACGACAGGCGGTACGACGTCATGGGAGTTCGAACGACATAGTTAAGGGTCTAAAGGGCATTTTGGTCAGTCGGCTGGCCTTGGAATTAGTGCCCAGTGCTCAGTGAACACCTGGCTGGAATTTGGAGATGGCCACAGGGTTATTGACGCGTGGCTAAGTCTAGATGGTGGTGGAACATGTGACAACCGCCTTGTTGTTTGTTTCAAAACGAGTGTGCACGAGCTGGAAAACAGAGGAACAGAGTGTGTGCATTCTGTGCGTGTGACCGTGGAACTTAATTGGCTGTGAGAGATATGTGAAGATAAGTGAGAGAGCAGAGGAGAAGGCTGATGGTGGTGATGCCACGGATGGCCGTCGCACACGGCGGTGATTGACGGCGAGAGGCGAGCAGAGTTCTCTGTTTTGAAGCTGACAATGGGTCTTCGTTCAAGCACGTCTTAGCCTTTCTAAGTAATTGGATGACGCTTCTGGGATGTCTAGGAGTTGTTTGGGCTGAGAATTATGGCTCGCCGTGGGCGGTAGCTGCGGAATCGACAAGGTAAGAAATGGAATGTAAAAATGGTAACTATTGTTTTAGCGCTTGACTTTCGATTTAAGTATTTGGGATTTGTTTCTGGAGGTTATAGGGATGGATTGAGATTGAAACTAGTGAAGGAGGTGGCCAAAATCCCAGCAACTGGACGACGAACAGGGGGCGGTTTCTCCTTCGATTTGGGAGGTAATCTCTAGCTCTAATTTTCACAAATTAACTACATGGAATTATTGGAAATGAAGGGACGAATGTATTAGATTAGATAGGATTGAAAAAATACATTGAAATTTCTAAATACCGCTCACGCCGGTTCAACAGTTGGACCGGATTTGCAGACCGGTTCAGATCGGTCGACTAAGGAAAACGATGAACAGTAACTAGGCGCGTGAGGCCCACGCGCAGCCCCTTTGGGCGGCGCGTGTGGGTGCATGGCATGGATTTCGAGGAAGGTTCCAACAGGACTTTTAAGGTATTCGATGTAACGAACATTTTGACACTGGTTTCGAGTCAATCGAACATCGTCTCGATATGTTTCGGGATGTCCGAAGTTTTTAGGGCTCGATTAAAAATATTTAAAAATATGGGAAAATTATGGGGCTTTAGTATGACTATTGTGAAGTAGTTAGTGACCTTAGTATGAGATTTGGACAAGTTTGGGAAAGCCAAGAATATCGGAGTGGCCGGGAACGGCTTAAGTGCGCTCGTATCGAGGCGACATCTGAATGGTCTGTGAGTGGACTTTGCTTTATAACTCTTGATGCATGCATATATGTTTTTATGTCTTTTTCTATATGTGATTCTATGATTTGATTTATGATCTTTATGTTTACGGTTTTGTACAATTTTCGAGATATTTACGGAATTTCACCTTTACGAGATTTCGAACGATCTTGTGATTTGATCATGGTTTTAATGGTTTAATTTCGAGATTTGAAATATGGTTTGATTTCAAGAATTGGAAATGGATTTCGGAAAAGTGATTTCGGGCTTGGAGCCCTGTTTTTGAGATTCGATATACGAGATTTCGAATTTGGTTTTTGAGATTTGGAAAAGAAGTTTGGATTTGGGTTCGGGATGATGGTTCGGGATGCTAGCTTACAGAATCATTGTTGCGAACTCGGAGAAGGATTTCCTGTGGTTTTTCACTGTTGATTGAAAAATGGTTTTGGGTTTAAAGACCCGGAAAAAAAAACCCCCGCTGGATCTGATTTTGAATGTAAAGACTCGGTTGATTGACAGGGAGGGGGAAAGGGCATTGGATTGATATGTTTTGAGTTTAAAGACTCGGTATATGTTTTGAGTTTAAAGACTCGGTATATGTTTTGAGTTTAAAGACTCGGTTATGATACCCCCCGAGGCCTGTGATTGTGTTTTGAGTTTAAAGACTCGTTGATATCCCGGGAAGGCCTGGTTATTGCACATGGTTTTGAGTTTAAAGACTCGGGCGCATTTGAGATCCAGTAAACTTGTATGATTGATATTTTCACTGGTTTTTCACCGGTTTTCGGATGTTTTGGGCAATGGCCCGGTTGAATTGGATTTGATGAGTTTTGGGACTGAGTTCCCGTACTTTGAGATGGTTTGTGGTTTTGGGCAAAGGCCCTGGATTGGAATAATGGATTTGATTCGGGTTTTCAAGAATGGTTTTTGTTAATGGTTTTGAATATGAGATGGTTTCATGACATGAATTGTAACACCCCGGAAATTCGAGGATTTTAATATTGAAAGTTAATGTGTGATTTGACGCTTTTACCCTTGCGTTGGGTATGGTCAATTGTTGACTTTTTGATTTATAAATTAAATGGACTTTGACCTATGACCGTGACGTAGTTCGGGACGTCACGAGTTCATAGACAGGTGGCACGTCCATTTCGGACGATCAGGGAAAAAGTTATGACTATCGGAAGTCCAGGGGCATTACCGTAATTTGGACGATTAGGGTGAAAATGTTGACTTTTCTCTTGGAAACTAATTTTCACATGACTCAAGGACCGTTGGGTAGGTTTCGACGTCCTGAGTCCGTAGACAGGCGGCACGCCGAAATCGGACTTCTTACGAGGAAGTTATGGTCACGGAAGTATTTCGCATTTAACCGAACCAACCGAGAACCGGATTAAAATAATATTTTATTAATGGGATCTGATTACTTTAATCAACTCAATCTGGACCCTTGGATGAGTGACAAGTGTCACTCATCCCCTACATTCCCCAAATTAAGGATCTGTGTTGGCCAATAGGTTAGTTTATTGTTTTATTTTCCTTAAATCCTTACCATTGATCCTATGCTGAGATTGAATCTCAGCCCTTCATTCCATCCAGCCATCAGTTTTAAAACTCTCACATTTCATTCTCTCAAACCGTGAGCACGGCTACCCCTTCGAACAAACACTCCAGCACCTCACCTCTCAACCTCACACTCACGGCAACACCAGGCGGCAAACTGCCACCCCCAGACGCCGGCCACCACTCCACGGCCACCCTGCACGGCCGATTTTCTCCCAGACCCGAGAAGGAAACCCGAACAGCCCAAGTCACCAAACCATCCAAACCTTCACTCTGGGACTCAAACCAACGTACGGTTGGGTTCACTGTGACGGCAGGACGTCCCAAAGCTGGACTGGACGATGTACGGTGGCGACACGGCGGCGGTAGGTCGAAAAACCCGAGAGACCCGATTTTCTTCCCTGCTTCGAAACGACCGTTTTTGACGTTGAATTTGTTTGGTTATTGTTAGGACACATTCAGGGAACCTTGACGACCAGTTTGAACCCAGGACCGTGACTAGAAAGTCGTCGACTCGCCGGAGAAGATAACCAGAACCGGCAGCCAACCTTCTAGTCGATTTTCAGGTAATCTCTTCGACCTAGAATCTAGTTCTACTTGCACAGAACCGTTGAGGAGGTTGTGACGAGTTCATAGGAACAAATCCCATCAGAAATGGTGGTCGGGTTGATGAGAACTGATCGGGTCGAACCGTGGGTCTGCGGTGACCCGGTTCTCAGACCCGGTTACTGTAGCTGATGACGTCATCATGCTGACGTCAGCAGTGACGTCATGATGACATCATTATGTCAGAATTCAGTCAGACCAGGGACCAATGGACTGCTGACACGTGTCCTCTGACACTGTCAGTGATGACGTCATGCTGACGTCAGCAGTGACGTCATGCTGACGTCAGCAGTACTGTAGCACAGTTGACCAGAGGGTTGACCAGGCGCGTGGGGGCGCGTGTGAACAGTAATTTTGGTGGGACCACCACCATTCTTTAGGTTTCGACGATCCGGATCCAATGGTGGTGGTTTCGGGTCGATCGGAGATCATTAAGTTGGTCAAAATGAGAGTTATTGCCTTGGAAAGCGCGTTCGGGCGGCTTTCCCGGTCCGGTTTCGGTCTAGGGTTTCATGATTGAATGTTAGGGATTTTATTGACCTTTGCATATGCTTTGGATATGACAGGGATTGTACAATCGTACTAGAACGAGGGTATACGTTCGGTTTTCAGCAGGATTGTACTGTGAGTGGGCCATTTTCTTAAACCCTTGCGTGCATAAATGTTTTCTGGTTTATTATACTTATTCACATGCTAAAAACAATGATGGTTTTGATGATATGGAAAATATGGTTATGGCACGTTTCACGGTATTTGGGCTTGAGACCCGTTTGATGAAACTTAATGATTGATTCAGATTTTATCTAGGTATATATATGCCTTGCATGTGGATATCAATAAAATGTATTTGGTACTGCACTGTATAGATTCATCCATATGATACTGTCTCCTCCGGATGAGGTACCCCGGAGAGGTCACGGACGTCTAGAACGTCCAGCGTCTATGACGCTAAGCATCGGGGATGCTGTACCCGAACGGGGTTCGGGGATTGGACTCGGAAATTGAGACCCGAGTGGCACGCGTAGCCTTGTGATTGTGACCTTATTGACGTCAGGGACGTCAGACATCAGGGATGTCGGGATTGGAGTGTATAGTGCAGCAACTAAAATTATACTTATGGTTTTATTACATGCCTTATGGTTCATATTATATGGTTTATGATTTTAAATAATGATGCATGCATGTTTGGAAAACGGAGGGGTAAATTATATGGTTTACTTATCAAATGGTTTTATAACTTG
Organism: Prinsepia uniflora; assembly: GCA_032719365.1. Lineage (NCBI taxonomy): Eukaryota > Viridiplantae > Streptophyta > Magnoliopsida > Rosales > Rosaceae > Prinsepia > Prinsepia uniflora. The sequence goes on from CM064862.1 coordinate 59,095,848, forward strand.
AGTTCGGTCCACTCACCCTTAATGTTTTTGGTAACCCCTCCAGGTCGTGATACTGAGGTAGAGGAGGAACCTGAGGCTGAGGCATAGATCTACTTCTGCGTACCTGAACCCCTGTTGGGTGGTGTACCCGCAGGTTTACTTTAGAGTCGTGCTCGCATCTTGTAATTTTGGATTTTATCCCTTGTCTGACATCTGTTTAATTCGGATTTGATGTATAACTTTAATTTGGTTATTTATGCATTTGATGTTTTGAGGTTAAAATTTGTATGAATTTTTGGGTGTCAGACGGGAGCAGGGCACGTCCCCTTGTGGTCCCTGTGGGATCGGGGCGGGTCCTGTCATGAATTGTATATGCATGCAATTGTTTTTAAATGGAGGGTATAAATGTACTTGTTTTACTGAACTGTTTTTGAACTATACTTTATTTTTGTCCACTCGCAGTCTTTTTGTGTTTTCGATACCCTCCAGATTGTTGCGGTGCGGGCTGTTGGTCGAGAGAGACGGAGACATCACACATACGATCCATAGTAGATGATGTGCACTCTGGGAAGTCCGGTTTCTGTTGGACAGTCGAATCGAGAAATCTCTTGTCCGACTTACGTGTCACATGAGGGTTGGGCGTTGGTTTAGCCTTCGTATCATGCGTAAGTTAGACGAAAACATAATTTAGCCCTTAATTCTGGGGGATTAAGGGTGGGTCCTGACATGCTGGGCCTTTTATTTTTTCTCTCTCGGGTTGTAGCTTTCTGGGCTCACGTTTTCCTTTTGGAGCCTTTTCTTGCTTGTTTTTGTTTTTGAGCGACTGGGCCTTCCATGTTTTTCTTCGGGCTTTTAAGGTAGCCTGCTGGGCTCCCTCTTTTTTTTCTCTCTTTTAGGCTGTTGGGTAGAAAAGCCCTAGTGACTAATTAATTTTGGGCAGACTGCACATTCCCTTTTTTCTCAACTGCTGCGCCCCATTTTTTCAACTGCCGGATTCCCAAGAACATCAGAAACCGTTCGGCCTAGGGCTTGCAGAGTGGCAGCCGCATGATCATAATTCATGATCATCATGATTCATCAATTATAATTCCGATTCTTAAGGTTCCATCAATCCAACGTCATCATCAATAATTACCTTCTATCATCAATCATGTCCATGTCCTTTGCCGCAAGATGACAAAGGAACCATGCATGATAATATGCATAAAACAATCAAATATGTATATATATATATTTTCATTATATAATTACCGACACATTTTTCTAATTTTTGGAAAAACATATCCAACCCAATTCAAATTAAGAAAATTAATCTAGGGTTTTAATCAATCAAATGAAATAATTCATAATTCTAGTTCATCAAGAATCAACAATCCTAAAATCATGTATCTAGGGTTTTATTCAATAAATAAATAAAAATAGATTTTTGAGAAACAAAAAAAAAACCTACTTGATTGGAGAGCAGTAATCCCTACTTAAACAATCTTCAAATCTGAGACGATCATGCTGATAACGTGTTGTGAAGGATTTAGATTGATAAGTTTGCATAAGAAGAGTTTGGGAGAAGGAGGCAGAGAGAAAGAGCATTCTCTGTATACTAAATAAAAGATTACGTTCACAATAATAATGAATCAATACAAAACTGATTAATCCCTTTATTTATAGAAGGGGATTAATATATGTACAATTACCTATCTACCCCTCGTATTCCTTTATATTAATAGACACAACTCTTAAAGTTATTTACAACATAATTTAATTTATGACAACAATACTTAAAAAAGAATGAGATGAAGCAGATGTACAAATTGAGGAGAAAGAAGAAAGGAGAAAGAAATCTCATTGAAAGCTTGACAATTTGCTATCAACACAAATCAAGAAATTGAGCGGAGGAAGAAACAAGAGAAAATTTAGAAAGAGGATTAAGGTGGAATAAATAAAGAAAAAATATGCTGCTTTATGACTTGTTTTAAAGTAGATAAAATTATATTTTAACCATACGATTGATTTTGAATGGTTGAGATTAAAGCTTCGGATATATCCAGAGGTAAGGGATTCAGAGAGAAACCACTCTCGTTGCTTTTCTGCCCATTAAACTTAAAGAAAAAAATTTTAACATGAATTGGCGATTTTGCCCATGATTTTTTAACAGTTTTCGTTCGAGTTTTTGACGAAAGGACGAAATCAACCATTATGGCAAAGGTTAGGGATGAAAAAAACAAATATTAATGTTTAGGGGTGATTTCTAACATTACGGTAAAGTTGAGGGACTATTGGTCCAAATTTTCCTTAGACTTAATTAATTAAAAGTATCTTAAGTTGGAGTTGTGATATGTCGTGTTTTAGATTGTTTGATTACTCAAAAGATAATGCTTGCATCCCACCCTGATGGTAACTCCCAAGATTATCCTTTCAATTTATCAAATTATTTTTTAACATATATCATAATCGAAATCATTCATTATCTAAGTTATCATTTGAAGATCATCTCCGTAAAAAATTAACAAGATTAAAGGTCGTTTAGTCATTCATATATATCAAATAAATCAATGGTTTTGGTAACAACTAAAATCCGCATAACGAACTGTCAATTTAATTAATACATATGAATTTTTAAATGATCTTCAATTTGATTGATTTTTTTACGTGAATAATGTAACGACCCGTCCTAAATTCCATGATTAGATTAGTGACTAATCACGATTAGAGAGGTTAATCGGTAATTAGTTAGGCTAAATCGGACGAACGATGCGAAATGACCGTTTTGCCCCTAGCGTGGGTAAAATGTTGACTTTTCGTTCGGGCGGTCAAATGGACTTTGACCGATGACCGTGACGTAGTTCGTGACGTCACGAGTTCATAGACAGGTGGCACGTTCAATTCCGATGTTCGTAGAAGAAGTTATGACGTTCGGAAGCCCAAGGGCATTTTGGTAATTTGGGTGAATAGGAGGTCAAAAGTTGACTTTTTGACCGGGATGTCCGATGGCCGAGGGCCGAGGACTATTACGTAGATAAGGACGATACAAATCCATAGACAGGCGGCACTCTGAAATCGAACTTCAAACGAGAGAGTTATGGGTCACGGAAGTTCGATTTCACTATGCACGAACTTCGAGACGGGGACGATTTGGCGAAATCTGATTGGGCAGATATTTTGGTGGGTCCCATGGATGAGTGACAAGTGTCACTCATCCTATTGGCTAACTCCCCCAAAATGTGGATCTACATAATTAATTAATATTATTTAATTAATTTTATAATCAAATCCACCAACCATTAATCCTAACCATCCATTTCAACTCATCTTTAAATCCTCACCCTCCATTTCCCATTCTCTCATCAGCCATCAAACTTCATCATTTTCATTTCTTTGTTTTTCCTCACATAACCCGAACCCCCCCTCCATATTTTTCTTCATTTTCTTCTTTGTTCTTCGAACAAGCACACCACACACATACCACCACACCTCACCATTTATCTTGTGGCTGACTTGGAGGGATGACGGTGATGATGAGGAGGACATGACGGCCGGCCATGGTGGCTCACGGTGGTGGCCACGGTGGAGAGAAACCGTGAGGTAAGAAATTGCCCAAAAAATTCAAAGTTCGATTTTATTAGTTTTTGTTCGATTATAAGGATTAGGAATGGTTTCTGGGGACCCTAGGAGTAGAATGGGATTAGTTTTGGGGCTTGGGATGGCCGGAAATGGCCATGAACGGCCGGAGAAAATACGGCCACCATTGATGGAGGATGGAAGCTCGGTTTCGGGTGGTTTTCTTAGTTTTAGGGATTGGGTTAGTTAGGAAATGAAGAAATAGGAATTTAGGAATTAAAATGGGATGAAACGGACCTCGAATAAGTCCAGAAATCGGAGAAAACCCGAGATGAACAGTACTGCTACAGTAAACTGGTTCAGTTCTCTGAGGTTGATGCCGATGAACAGTGTTTTCGATTTTCTAGGGGCTCGTGAGGGCCCGTGGGCCATAATTTGGGAAAGTGTTCAACATGGGAAATCTTCTATTCGATGTAACGAATATTTTGGGACTGGTCTCGTGTCAATCGGACATCGTTTCGATATTTTTCGGGGTGTCGTAAGGTTTAGGGTCGGTTTAAAAATAGTTAAAAGTTCGGGAAAATTACGGGGCTTTAATGAGAGGTTAATTAAGTAGTTAATAACCTTCTATTAAAATTTGGACAGGTTTGGGAGTCCCGGTGATGGTGATCGGCTCGGGGAGCCGTATGGCACGCGTATCGAGACGCGGCTTCGGACGGTCTGTGAGTGGACCTTGTTTTCTAAATTGGTGCATGCATAAATGTTTATTATATGTTTTAAATACTTGTTTGTGTTGCCATGAGTGCATTTGGATGTGTGGTTACGTATAGGCACGTAGTTCGAGGTTTCGGCCCTATACGGTGCCTATACGGGGCTGTAGGTCTTATTTGGTCTAAATGAAATGGTTTTGGATTTCCAAAAGGATAATGAATTTGATTTGATAATGTTGATTTGGATATTTGTGAATTATATGGTTTCACGTATTTCGAGGCGATTTACGTGCTTGCACGTAAATCGAGGTTTTTCGGTTTTACTCCGATTTTCCATTCTTATGGTCTTGGAAATAATTTAATGAAATGGTTTTGGATTTGAAAAGGTAATTCTCGGACTTGAGGTCCATTTGATTTACGGAATCGGGCCGGAGGCCCAATTGGTTTACGATTCGGACCGGGGGTCCAGTTTCTATGTGGATTCGGGCCTAGGGCCCAGTTATGTATTACAAATGGTTTTTACGGGTCATGACGGTTTATGGGAACCGGCATGAACCCCTGAAATGGATTTACGGGTGATGACGGTTTATGGGAACCGGCATGAACCCATGAAAGGATTTTATGGTTCATGACGGCTTATGAGGGGCCGGGCATGAATCCTGGAAAGGTTTCAAGAATGATTTCCAAAGGTTTTTCATATTCCATCCTTTATATATGATTGTCTCCTCCGGGGAGGGTCGTTGGCCTGGGTGGACCCCGGAGTAGTCACGGAGCACTGACTGAGTGGAGTCGCCCCCCAGTTGGGTTCCTTACTCTCAGGATGGGCATGGTTCGTTACCTCCAGGGAGGGTCATTGATCTACGGACATTGACCTGGGTGGACCCTGGAGAGACTTGGGTTTGAGACCCCAGTTAGCACACGTGTAGCTTTATTTTACCGTGACAGGTTCTGGATATGAATATATTGGATAAACATGATTTCAATCTGGTTGGAAAACTGTGTTTTATGATGATAAATGGATTTGGGCTGAGATCCCTCGTATGTTTACTGTACTATTGGATAAATGGTTTTACTATGCATGCATGCTTTTTAGTGGAGGGTATAAATGTCTTTTATGGAAATGTTTTTTATAAATTCTTTATTTTTGTCCACTCACAGTCTTTCTGTTTTTAATACCCTTCAGGTTGACAGCGGATGTGGACTGTAGCAGAGATCGAGATATCACATGCCTCCTCCGGATCCTAGCGTACTCTGATAGCCCGGGAGGGCAAAGGTCGGAAATATCCCTTGTCTGACACTTCGTGTCAGACGGGAGCAGGGTCATCCCTCGTTAATCCCAGGGGGATTGGGATGGGTCCTGTCAACGTGGTATCATAGCATAGGATTGCTTGTCAGAGCGGGGTTGTCTCTATTCGAGCAACCGCGGAGCTCTTGGAATGTACGCAGGTCGAGGATGTGATATCTCAAGGGGCTACAGTTCGTGGTCAACCTGATAGTTGGGGTGCCGGTACGATAGTTAGTGGGATTGGAATTTCTTGGTTCGGCACTAGATGCCGGGGTTGCCATAGTTCTGTCAAGGTTGACAGTGTGGGACCCTACGGAAGGATTAACGTGTTCGTATTCTGGAGTGTGATCGTGAGACGGTTAGTTGGGATCGTCTTCACGATGTCGTAGGATCGGTTCCGACGACTGATTCGACGTTGTGACCATTAGATGGTCAGAATATGTTGAGTTAAATGGATTTACTGCAGTCGGCAGTTGGCAGCCGGATTCGGGGAATCCTTGTTGGCTTGATGGTAGGATTGGATTGACGTCTTTACGATGTCAAGACCGCGGGGTCGGTCAGATCGTGGATTTTACTGCCTTATGCAGTTGGGTTCTGGGGAACTCTGGGTGTGATCGTGGAATTCCAGGGTAGGATGTGTATGGTTCAGAAATGTGAGTTGACGAGTGGTGTGACTTTGACGACTATTCGGATTTGGGGTTCGTTAGTCGGTCTAGTCATGTCAGCTTGTGTTGGGACTGCACATCGCAGTCGGAGTTGTACTTATCGGTTAGACCTAGCAGGTTGTCGTACTACCATAGTTGTGATGGATTGTTGGTACAACTAAGGTCATGGACGACCTGGTAGACGACATTGGTTTAGTCAAATTACGACTGGTTAGAGATGGTTTGGACAATTTATCAGGGTTGGTACTTGTCGATGGAATCCCGGAGCGGGGATACGGAGTATTTGGTACGGGCGAGTGATTCCGTTGGATGCGGGGTCTCGATAGCGGTGCCTGGTAGTTAGGTCTGCACGAGTGTGTAGCAGGCACTACTACCGAGAGTGGTTGTAGTTACGATTGTTGGGAATCGGGGACGTTCGTGGAACGTTTTCCTTTTCTCGCATGAGCTGTCAGGGTAACTGTACCCTGAGTTGTCGGGTACGAGGGAGGCAGAGTTTCTCCTATACGAGCAGAGGTACGCGATCGTCGCTTGGTATGAGCGGAGATCCAGGATTGTCAGTTTGCACACGGTGTGCTGATACTGATACTGGTGTTAGTGTGCTGCTACTAGTGTGGATGCCTGTGTGTTGATACCAGTGCAGGTGATAATGCGTTGGTGTACTGGTACTAGTGCTGGTGCTGGTGCCGGTGATTGTGAGGACGGTGAGTTACGAGTCGGGATGTGACTCCGGCGTGATGGACTTATGATTGGTATCTGTGGTTCGGGAGTGAATCACGAATAGTGACGGACTGGATAGGATCCAACGGTAGTTGAGACGTGAGGATCGAGTACTGTCATGGGGGACTAGCGACCAGTTGGTCAGTGTTGGCCGGAGTTGGTCAGAATTGGCTAGATATGGTGGTTTGCAGAGATTTGACTGCAGATCACAGCAGGGGTCTGTTGTGACTTTTCAGTAGAGTGGTACATCAGGTTAGGATGAATTGACATCCTTTTGGATGTACATATACGGTCGTAAATGGGCATGTGTCCATAACCAGTCTAACGGGGACACGTGGTTGATGTTCGAGTATGTTGTTTCCGACGTAGTTGGAACTTCGGAATCACAAGAGGTTGCGATTGAGGTGACGAATCGAATGCGGGTTTTCCGCATTAGTATTGGATAACTCGAGGTCATTTTGGGTGACTTCTCGGATTCTACCATGATTGATGATGGTAGATGACGTTGATGATGTAGATGTTGTTGGTTGCCACTCGTACACTGATCATGTATTGGTTGGTGGACCTGTGATTTGTCTTGGGTCATCAGGTGAAATGAGTATATCGAAGTTAGGTGACTGAGATTTCTCATTTCCTGCTTGGTGGCAGACGAGGTTGGTTTACGTGACGTGGTGAATGCAGCGAGTTTGGTTGTATTCACATAGGATGAATTTTGATGTCATAGTCTTGTATCATCTTTGATTTTCCTCGGTGGAATGACAAGGATCGATACGAGAAAATCAGTGAGAACCCACGGTCTCGGCGTGTCTTGTCGTTGACTAATCTATTTAGATGTGGGAAATGGTTGAGGACTTTGGACGTCGTGACGATCGGGGATCGTGACGTCTATGGTCGGTTGACGTAGTGTTGGATCTGGATCGTGATTTGGATGATCCAGATAGGTGGAGAGTTTATCACTCTTACCTGGATGTTGGAGTTGAGGATGATGGGACTGAACTTCTTTTCGAGGTAAATCCCATATGGCTTACTACTCGCCTGAGTAGTTGTCCGAGGAGTAGGTGTCTGACGAAGTCGGGTTTTGTCAGACTTGGTGTTGTGTGTGATGTTGTGATTGGCTCCCCTATGAAGTCAATCGATTGTGTTGTGGTAATCGGTCGAACAGGTAACCGATAGGTTCGGTTTTGATACGTCTCGGTAGACGTGAACGATGTTTCGAGTTTTGGAATCAGATTTCTGGATGACGATTCAGGATTTGATTTTGGAACTTGAAAGAGGATTTCTGTATTTGGGTTTTGGAATCGGATTCTGGGTGACGATTCAGGATTTTATTCTAGGCCTGACTGTGGATTTTCTTTTTACGGATTTGGGTTCGAAATGGTTATTCCAAATGCCGATTTACGGAATAATGATTTCGGATTCGGATTTGAACATGGATATGGATACGACTATTGGGTTTGGATTTGGGATTTCTTACGAAATTGCGGATTCGGATTCGGATTTGGAAATAAATAAAGGGTCGGAGTTTCGATTTGTCTAATACTGGATTGGATAAATGGACTCCATCGTAGAAACGTGATTGGCTATGACCTAGGTGGTTGTAGTCTGATTGATGGGTAGATGTACGTACCTTGTACGTTGTTCAAGGTACGATACTAGGCAGACTTGTCGTGCCTGGTGACGGTATATAGGAGATACCGGTAGTGCGTTGGAGAGCGTATTGGTAGTCGGATTGGTTCTGATACCATCGGATTAGTTGAGGTTGTGGACTGGACATTGGATACTGTACAGTGGGTCATGGTATTTCTGATGGGTCTAGTTACACACAGGTCGAGTGAAATGCTTGTGGTTAGTGTAACCACGAGTGTGTGTCATATTAGTTTTTGACTGGCGACTGTCAAGTGGTGGCAGTTTTTTTCAGATGTGTCAGCGTGGATCGTTGAGTGGAGATTTAGTAAGGAACCGTCGAGTTGTTGTGTCAACGAAATGGTAGATCTGACAAGTGGTGTCAGTTCGGAGCGTACGACTTCTGTCATTCGACGTGGTCGAATGTAGTCGACACGACGTGAGTGTTAGTCGCACGTCTGGTTGCAGACGGTTATCGTTCTGGTTAGTGGGTGTACGAGTGTACACGAGTTTCGAGGTCGATTCTACTTTCCACGGGGTGGATGTGGAATCAAGATAATTGGAGTTTCGAGAATGAAACTAATTAAGGAGGGAAGAACGATTGGATTTAGATCGGTTGGAATTTCGAGGACGAAATTAATTAAGGAGGGAAGGTTGTAACGACCCGTCCTAAATTCCATGATTAGATTAGTGACTAATCACGATTAGTGAGGTTAATCGGTGATTAGTTAGGCTAAATCGGACGAACGATGCGAAATGACCGTTTTGCCCCTAGCGTGGGTAAAATGTTGACTTTTCGTTCGGGCGGTCAAATGGACTTTGACCGATGACCGTGACGTAGTTCGTGACGTCACGAGTTCATAGACAGGTGGCACGTTCAATTCCGATGTTCGTAGAAGAAGTTATGACGTTCGGAAGCCCAAGGGCATTTTGGTAATTTGGGTGAATAGGAGGTCAAAAGTTGACTTTTTGACCGGGATGTCCGATGGCCGAGGGCCGAGGACTATTACGTAGATAAGGACGATACAAATCCATAGACAGGCGGCACTCTGAAATCGGACTTCAAACGAGAGAGTTATGGGTCACGGAAGTTCGATTTCACTATGCACGAACTTCGAGACGGGGACGATTTGGCGAAATCTGATTGGGCAGATATTTTGGTGGGTCCCATGGATGAGTGACAAGTGTCACTCATCCTATTGGCTAACTCCCCCAAAATGTGGATCTACATAATTAATTAATATTATTTAATTAATTTTATAATCAAATCCACCAACCATTAATCCTAACCAACCATTTCAACTCATCTTTAAATCCTCACCCTCCATTTCCCATTCTCTCATCAGCCATCAAACTTCATCACTTCATCATTTTCATTTCTTTGTTTTTCCTCACATAACCCGAACCCCCCCTCCATATTTTTCTTCATTTTCTTCTTTGTTCTTCGAACAAGCACACCACACACATACCACCACACCTCACCATTTATCTTGTGGCTGACTTGGAGGGATGACGGTGATGATGAGGAGGACATGAAGGCCGGCCATGGTGGCTCACGGTGGTGGCCACGGTGGAGAGAAACCGTGAGGTAAGAAATTGCCCAAAAAATTCAAAGTTCGATTTTATTAGTTTTTGTTCGATTATAAGGATTAGGAATGGTTTCTGGGGACCCTAGGAGTAGAATGGGATTAGTTTTGGGGCTTGGGATGGCCGGAAATGGCCATGAACGGCCGGAGAAAATCCGGCCACCATTGATGGAGGATGGAAGCTCGGTTTCGGGTGGTTTTCTTAGTTTTAGGGATTGGGTTAGTTAGGAAATGAAGAAATAGGAATTTAGGAATTAAAATGGGATGAAACGGACCTCGAATAAGTCCAGAAATCGGAGAAAACCCGAGATGAACAGTACTGCTACAGTAAACTGGTTCAGTTCTCTGAGGTTGATGCCGATGAACAGTGTTTTCGATTTTCTAGGGGCTCGTGAGGGCCCGTGGGCCATAATTTGGGAAAGTGTTCAACACGGGAAATCTTCTATTCGATGTAACGAATATTTTGGGACTGGTCTCGTGTCAATCAGACATCGTTTCGATAGTTTTCGGGGTGTCGGAAGGTTTAGGGTCGGTTTAAAAATAGTTAAAAGTTCGGGAAAATTACGGGGCTTTAATGGGAGGTTAATTAAGTAGTTAATAACCTTCTATTAAAATTTGGACAGGTTTGGGAGTCCCGGTGATGGTGATCGGCTCGGGGAGCCGTATGGCACGCGTATCGAGACGCGGCTTCGGACGGTCTGTGAGTGGACCTTGTTTTCTAAATTGGTGCATGCATAAATGTTTATTATATGTTTTAAATACTTGTTTGTGTTGCCATGAGTGCATTTGGATGTGTGGTTACGTATAGGCACGTAGTTCGAGGTTTCGGCCCTATACGGTGCCTATACGGGGCTGTAGGTCTTATTTGGTCTAAATGAAATGGTTTTGGATTTCCAAAAGGATAATGAATTTGATTTGATAATGTTGATTTGGATATTTGTGAATTATATGGTTTCACGTATTTCGAGGCGATTTACGTGCTTGCACGTAAATCGAGGTTTTTCGGTTTTACTCCGATTTTCCATTCTTATGGTCTTGGAAATAATTTAATGAAATGGTTTTGGATTTGAAAAGGTAATTCTCGGACTTGAGGTCCATTTGATTTACGGAATCGGGCCGGAGGCCCAATTGGTTTATGATTCGGACCGGGGGTCCAGTTTCTATGTGGATTCGGGCCTAGGGCCCAGTTATGTATTACAAATGGTTTTTACGGGTCATGACGGTTTATGGGAACCGGCATGAACCCATGAAAGGATTTTATGGTTCATGACGGCTTATGAGGGGCCGGGCATGAATCCTGGAAAGGTTTCAAGTATGATTTCCAAAGGTTTTTCATATTCCATCCTTTATATATGATTGTCTCCTCCGGGGAGGGTCGTTGGCCTGGGTGGACCCCGGAGTAGTCACGGAGCACTGACTGAGTGGAGTCGCCCCCCAGTTGGGTTCCTTACTCTCAGGATGGGCATGGTTCGTTACCTCCAGGGAGGGTCATTGATCTACGGACATTGACCTGGGTGGACCCTGGAGAGACTTGGGTTTGAGACCCCGGTTAGCACACGTGTAGCTTTATTTTACCGTGACAGGTTCTGGATATGAATATATTGGATAAACATGATTTCAATCTGGTTGGAAAACTGTGTTTTATGATGATAAATGGATTTGGGCTGAGATCCCTCGTATGTTTACTGTACTATTGGATAAATGGTTTTACTATGTATGCATGCTTTTTAGTGGAGGGTATAAATGTCTTTTATGGAAATGTTTTTTATAAATTCTTTATTTTTGTCCACTCACAGTCTTTCTGTTTTTAATACCTTTCAGGTTGACAGCGGATGTGGACTGTAGCAGAGATCGAGATATCACATGCCTCTTCCGGATCCTGGCGTACTCTGATAGCCCGGGAGGGCAAAGGTCGGAAATATCCCTTGTCTGACACTTCGTATCAGACGGGAGCAGGGTCATCCCTCGTTAATCCCGGGGGGATTGGGATGGGTCCTGTCAAATAATCTTGAAATGAATATTTTAAGTTGAACAGTTTCAATGATCCTATATGTATAATGAAAATTTGATAAATCGAAAAGATATGCGAGTATTGTCCTTAATCAAATAATTGAAATGAAGTGAAATGAAATACGAATAAGTACGTGAACCTAAATGCAAATGCTCAAAATTCCATTTTGACATATTTGTATATAATATCGACCAACCAGTACGACCAACAACACCACAATAGGAATGCGAGTATTGTCATGCAATCGGAATACAAGGCAATCAACATGCACATTTCCTATTCGGAAGGCAGTACCCATAGTATATTCAGGGAAATCCCATGACATTTCCACTCGGAAAACACATTTGGAAATCTCAAGTTGGCACCCCTAATATAGCCTTCTGAAAAATGTCAGTAACATCACCCTGACATGACATGAGACCTATTGCCATCTGCCCCTCACCCCAAATCCCCGGGGCACATGGATGCATTTCCTGAGGTAGCTTTAACCCTAAACTATCAGGGTTCAACCACCACATTCATTACTCCTATAAATACTAGTCAAAACCCTTTCATAAATGTATTCTCTCAACACACAAACTAGACTCCTAATCATTGTGCTGATAAACTGCGTGTTGATCTCCGAGTCCATTAGTTCGGCACCTCACCGATATCATTTACTCCCTACTTCGCAGGCCTCTCAGTAGGCCTAGGGAAAAGCGAACCAACAACCAACAAGGTCACATCATGTTAGGTATATTTTTGGATCAAATAAGATAGTTATAACATCATTTAGGGCTTTTTTTTTTTTTAACAATTATTTTGTCTTTACCAAGTAATTGATCACAAACATATTTTGTGTGAGGGGAATAAATTCTAAAAAAAATAAAAAAGTACTAACAGGACTTGTCCTGAAATCACTTTGATAAACATGCAAGGTCCTACTCCCAACCAAGGGTCCATAAGTGCCCTTATTGCCTAAGCACATAATATGAGAACTACATCTCAAATAAGGGATGTAAACCGACCATATCAGAATCATCGTCTCGTTATACGAACTAAATTTTTGACCTCCTGGGATCACCGTCTACACCAACTCAATAACCCCAAACAAGTAATGGAACATATATCTTGACTCCTTCCGAATCTTAAACTGATATCCAGTCTCTTCCCGAGTTGCATATTGATATTCCGACTCTTCCCGAGTCTTGTCTTCCTATGCTAGTCATATAAGGAATCCATATCCAAACTCTCAAAACGTCGGGAGACCCATATGTATATATATACATATATATATATATATATATTAATTTGAAATACCTCCATTCGGACTTACAGAAATACCCCTAAATGATTTCCAATGGTTCTGAAACCTGCACTAATAGGTCCACTACATCGAAAATATGAATAGCCACATTGGTTGGGAGTGGAGGAATGTCGCCACACGCCATTGGACGGATGCTCCCCCATCCACCCATGCTCCCCACGCGCCTAGGAGGTCATCCTCGACCTCCAGCAAGGTTGACCCCCGATCCCGACTTGGGTAGCCCAACCCGATCCAAGTTCCATCCAAATTCCATCCTTTATTCATGTTACAACCAACCAGACTACTCTAACGGACCCCAAAAATACATACATAAGGTCAAAAATTCAAAGTTGTACTTCAACTTCACAGCTGAAGCTTCGAATATCCAATCAAAATCAAGTCCGCTTTGATAGCTTTTCCCGTGTCCCATGACCTTAAATTTGAACTGGGATTGATCACCCAGGCCTGGGAATTGTACTGGTGATTTCTCTATCCTTGAATTTCAGCCACTCGACCCCTCTTCCTTTCCTATCCCGAAAGGTGAGGTTATTGAATCTATCTTATTGGGACTATCAAGAACATACATCCCTAGAGATTCCTTGAATTCCTAAGTGATGTGGGGGCATTTGTGGAACCATAAAATCATCAAAAACTGTGGAGCTATCAAGGGGCCTGTAATTTTCAAAATGGTCATATTGGCCCTGATAATCACATTAAGAACTCATAAACACTCATACATTGAATAATATATTTACCAGCTAAATGTAATATTTAATCGGATTAAAAGCCTAAATAATAATAAATGTTCTTCATAAGAATTAATTATTATTATCTATCAATTATTAAATAATATATTTTATCAAAAGAGAATTAATAATTAATTACAAAATCAACCGACCTATCAGAACGCTCTATGGCTGCCAAGGTTTTCCTATAAATAGTAGAGCTCATTCCACTTTTTAGGTAAGTCGATTCTTTTCTTCCAAGTACTTCCTTTTTCTCTCTCAAAACTAACTTAGGCATCAGAATGTTCTTCATCGAACAATCCCCCAGTAATCGATCGAGGCAACGATTGCCGATTGTTTACTGTTTGCAGGAATTGTGAAGAATTTTCATGGTGAGTACGATTTCTACTTCAATAGGAAGAAAATAAGAAAAAAGGAAGACCTTTTTGGGTTGTTCTTTTTGGCCTTTTGGGTATGTTGTAGCCCCATGTGGATTTCCTTAGGGCTTGCCCTTTAATCCAATTTTAATTTATAAAAAAATAGATAAGAAAAAAGAAAGACTTAAAATTTATATCATATTCGAACTCTGATAATGTAACGACCCGTCCTGAATTTCAGGATTAGATTAGTGGCTAATGAAGGGTTAGTGAAGTTAATCGGTGATTAGTTGAGTAATTGCAGACAGACGGTGCGAAATGACGGTTTGCCCCTGAAATTGGGCAAATTGTTGACTTCTAATTCGGGTAGTCAAATAGACTTTGGCCGATGACTGTGACGTAATTTGGGATGTCACGAGTCCGTAGACAGGCGGCACGTCTGATTCCGACGTACGACCAAGAAGTTATGAGGTTCGGAAGTTGAGGGATATTTTGGCAATTTGGCCTAAAAAAGGAAGATTGGTCATTTATGTTGTCATGGGAATTGTTCCTAGTGGAAATAGGACAATTGTCCTCTACTGAAAGGTCGTGGAAACCTCCTCACCACCTATCACAATTATTTGAAACGATTGCACGGTTTTGGGAAAAACAGAGAAACAGAGTGTACATATGTGCTAATGAAATCCCACCCCGATTAACCCCTTGATCCTCATCCTTTGCCTTTGGGTTGTGAATGAAAAAGAGAGAAGACAGTGAGAGGATTGTGGTGGCGTGCTCACGACGGCCTGCCGTGGACGGTGGTTTTGGAACCGTGAGAAACAAAGCATAGAGTGAAACCCATCCCCCTCAAACATCCTCCTTTGCATGTGGTTTGTGAATCAAAGTGAGAAAGGAAGTCGAGTAGAATGTGGTGGTGGCCACAGTGGAGCCTACGATGGCGATTTGAGGTAGGTAACCCGAGGAAGTTTTGTTTCGGTTTGAAAATGGTACCTGGAATTCTAGTAGTTATTCATCGATTTGGTGAATTAGGTAATGCTTTGGAAAGTTAAAAGGAAGCTATAGGGACAGGAACCGTGGCTTGAGGTGGCCGGAGTCATGAGGACACGACAGTGGGAACTTGGAGGTTTGTTCTTCGAGTTAGACGGTAAGTTACATACCTTATTTTTGTGTTTTGAAATCGTAGATGGATATGGGATAACTAGACGAAGAGATAGGATTTGAAAGCGTTTAAATCAGACTAAAATTGTGTGAGTTATGGAGCTAAATCGATATCGTCGGTTTGGGTTGGACCGGATTAGCCGAACCGGTTCGTCCAGAGGTAAGTGATAAACAGTATTGTGGCGCGTAAAGCTTACAGGCAGCGCCTTTGGGCTACGTATGGGGGCGCGTGGAACAGGTTTTGGGGAAGTTTTCAACGCAATGTTTAATCTAATCGATGTAACGAACATTTTGGGGCTGGTTTCGAGTCGATCGGACATCGTTTCGATATAATTCGGGATGTCCAAAGGTTTAGGATCAAGTTTAAATATAGTTAAAAATTCAGGAAAATTATGGGAATTTCGTAGACGCATATTGAAGTAGCTAGTGACCTTAGAATGTGATTTGAATAGGTTCGGGAAGTCCGGTGATAGTGGATTAGCCAAGTAAGCGTATTTGCACGAGTATCGAGGCAGCAGCAGGAATGGTCTGTGAGTGGACTTTGCTTTCTAAATTATGATGCATGCATAAATGTTTTATACGTTTTTTATATGTGATTTCTATGATTATGATTGTGATATCTATGATTTATGATTTGCACGTATTTCGAGATATTTTACGTATTTACACGTTTTACGATATTATGGTTTTATGCTATGATTTGATAATAGTTTTGATACTATGATTTTTGGATTTGAATTATGATTTGATTTCAATGGTTTACAAATGGATTTGGAAAAGTGATTTCGATAAACGTGATTTCTGGATTTGGATTCGGAATGGTGATTTCGGATTCGGATTTGGACATGGATTTATGGATTTGGATTTGAAATATGAAATGATTTTAAAATGGTTTTGGATTGGATTTGTTGGATCTGGTATTGGGTTTAAAGACCCGGATATGATATGTGACGGGGGCGGGTCCGGATATGTGATTTGTGTTTAAAGACTCGAAAGTTTAAAGACTCGGATATTGTGATATCTCCCGGAGGCCTATTGAGTTTAAAGACTCGGGAGTTTAAAGACTCGGATTGATATTGAGACCTGTTGAGTTTAAAGACTTGGATATATATTGAGTTTAAAGACTCGGATAGATCCAGCAGGTTTAATGGATTTAAATGTGTTTTAAATGGTTTTCGGATTTAGGTGAAACAATAATGGTTTTCAAATGGTTTCACAATAATGGTTTCCAAATGGTTTCCAGATTATTTGGGCTGAGGCCCGGTATTTGAGAAAAGAAGTGTTTTTGGTTTTATACACGGTTTTATTATCTTGGAAATGAAATGGTTTTATGAAATGGTTTTCGAATGCATGCATTGGTTTTACGTGGAGGGTATAAACGTCTTTTCTTATAAAATGTTTTCTAAACTTATTCTTTAATTTTTTCCACCCACAGTCTTTTATGTTTTCGATACCCTCCAGGTTGTTGATGCGGTGCGGGCTGTTGTTAGTGAGATGGAGATATCACACACGTGATCCACAATGGTTCTACGCACTCTAGGAAACCGAAAGGTGTTTTGGACCGTTGACCTGGAAATCCCTTGTCTGGCTTACCTGTCACATGGGGGTTGGACGGATGTGTAGCCTTCGTGTCGCACGTGGGTTAGACGGGAGCATGGCTTATCCCTTAATCCAGGGGGATTGGGGATGGGTAGTGTCAATTGGTATCAGAGTGAGGTTAGTACGCTCTGCACAAGGTTATGGCTTCCAGAGTAGTTGGTTTGTTTATTAGTATGTTGTGATGTTTCTGTGGATGTGATGTCTCAACGTGGAACAGCCCGTCATCAACCTGGACGCTAGAGTGATAGTACGTTAGTTAGTGGCGAGATCACGAGCGATTGGGTACTGGTCGCCTGATACGCGATATGGGTATGTTGTATGTCGGCTTAGGGTCGAAGAGGAGAGCGTGTAAGCAGGAGAGGCTAGCATGTTTGGAGCTAGTTATGATCACTAGTTGGTTGGACCTTATGGGCGGATGGTAACCAGTGAGTTAGATGTGAGAGATTCGATCGATGGTTGGCTAGTTAGCCTATTGGGCCAGGTGGCGATCGGACGACGATAGTATGGAATTGTGACCACTTGGTCAGCTTGGTTGAGATTGGACTTGTGCAGCTATGAGTAGCTGGATGCCTCGAGTTGCGGGGGTAAAGGAACCTGATATCATCTAAGTTGAGGAATCCCCCCTAGCGACGATTTTTGATTTGACGAGTGTGACCACTATGTATATATTGAGTTAGTGGATGTTCTTAGTCGGGTGGGACGACCTGAGTAGTGAGGTCGTTGTGAGCTAGTGGATGTCGTAGGTTTTGATAACTCTCGTGATGATGATGATTTGAGGAACCTCGTTGTGATTGCTGAATTGGTAAGTGTGAGTTCACCTGAGCTAGTTGATGGCCTTAGTGAGAAACCCTAGTTCGAGTGCTCAGTTTGGGAAACGTGAGTTGGCATTTGTGGTTAGTTAGTTGGGCTGATGATTTGGCCAGAAGTGAGACTGTGCTACTGGGTGCAGCTGAGGTTATGGATAATCTGGTGGATGACCCTGATCGGGTCAGTGTGACTATGATGCTTGGTTGAGCATGAGATGCCCAGAGTTGTAGAGTATGATGGCGGTAAGTTTCCCCAACCCGAGCGTAGATTTAAGGTTTTGGCTCGGTATGCACGGTGAATCGGACTTAGTGTGCGATGAGCACTAGATAGAAGATGATATCCCACGAGCTTGGTTGCTTGTGAATGGTAGGATGGGCACATCGTGGATTGAGGTTATAATCAATCATGAGGTGTTGGTGTGTGGTCCATACCATTAACCGAGCCGGGATAGTCGTTGACCATTGACAGGTCATGTTTTAGTATAATTGGTCATGATGGTGTTGGTTTGATCAGAGTAGCGCAGCGGAAACGCGGTGGACCTGTGGATCGGGCTAGGTTGGTATGGTCGGGTTTAACCATTAGTGAGATTGGGTTTCATGGACACATCGGGATGAGTCAGCATATGTTGGATTGTGTACTGACATGTGGTTATGATCCGTAGGAGTTGTGGATTTCCTAAGTGTAGTAGAGGAGTTGACGTTCGGTTGGTTTGTTTAGTGGTGGTGTATGTTTTGAGGATTGAGTTCTATGGTTAGAAAAGATGGATACACTTCCAAAATGGTTACTCTAGAGTCAGTATGGGAGACTCGTGGTGGTGTATGATGGGACATCAGGAGTTGTGAACCCCCCACACCCCCCCTTTATCGTGGACACATGTGGATGTCTTAAGGAGTAGAGAGTACTAGGTGACACCACGTTTGGTGTGTGTGGCGGGATTGTGTTTACTTTGGATTAATGTAGGATGAATTGTGATGTCATGGTTTTGGATTATCTTGAGTTCCGTTGTAGGGTGACAAAAGGAAGAAAGATAATAAGGAAGAATGAGAAGGAGTGACTATAACGGATCAATAAGGTGATTGAAGAGAATTCGTAGTCTAGACGTGTTGTAATCTTGAGCGATCTGATCAGATGTGGTGGTCTAATCATTTGTGGGAATGAATAAAAAGGGTGCAATGGTAAAAGGATTCAACGAGGGTCTTACACCTACAGACTATAGGTGGATTCAACTTAGGAACGAGTTGAGCCGGATTGGATCCTTCTTGTTGGATCAAGAATAGTCTTACTGAGTATGCTAGCTAGGAAAATAGGAGAATTGTATTGCATTGGACATGAGATTGCTCCGTCTTACTGGAGTGAGAGTGGCTGGATATTGTTGAATATCTTGAATATGTTGGATTTGTGCAGGACGAGTGTGGTCTGTCTTGCATACGTATGATTGTTTGGACTTGGCTCTAGTGCTCGGTCTTCCCTGTATACTTAAGTGAGATGTGATTGGATTAGTCGTTCGGATGTTGATCGGGAGACCCAGGAGATCAAGAAATTTGGATGGATTCGGAGTTGGAATTCCTCGGAAGACGGCTTGGGCCTAAAGTGTTGGTCTAGTATTGGATTGGATCGATGGACTTCAAAAGTGAAGCATGATTGGCTCGTAGTCAGGTGATAATTAGTGTGGCTACGAGGATATTTTATGCGCCCCGGAGATGCACTATGATGTCGTTGGATATGATTGAGGAATGCACTGTGACGTTTGGTGGATGCACCGTGAGTATTATTGGATGTGATTGGTGCCTGTACTTGGGATATGTGTTAGTGGTTTTATTAGTAATCGGAACTATTCTGATGCGATTGGACGTGCATCGTGATGTTCTGGTAGATGTGTTGGTGATCGGCTTGGTGCCGAGGTATGTTGTTGGTTGTATCAATGATCGGAGTAGTTGCGATGTGCTTGATTGACTGAGCATATGGACTAGATCGGTGTGATCCAGAGTGATCTAGTTGATTGTTACAGGATTCAGTGATGGTGTATGAGCTGGATGCTCAGAGCCATGAGTGGCTAGTGGACCCTGACATTGAGATGTGTGATCGGAGATGTGTGATCATGGTTAGACGGGTATTCGATAAGGTCCGGATGCAGACAGGTAGAGTGGGACGTGGATGGTGTTCCCACAGGTCGATTGTATTGGTGGTTGGTGGTGAGTGTAGCCACCAGTGAGATGATTCGTCGAATTATTTAGTGTGAACAAGTATATTGTGACACCGGTGAGATCGACGCGGATTGCTAACAGAGTCAGTATGAATCGTTGAGGAGGTTGATCAATAAGAGTATCGAGATCGATAAATATCATCTTGAGGATTGGTTTTGTGAGGTGAGATTTGTGCATTTTGACAACATACTCTTACGTTATACTGAGAGAGTTCGTACGAGGTACGCATGACTCGAGAATATGTCGAGATTGGTATGACTCGGATGTGAGTCAAGGTTGCTGTAGTGATTCGACTAGTGATGGCTGAGCCGTGAATGTCGGGAATGTGTTAGACATGAGTTGGAAATGTGATAACCCTCGGGAATGAGTAGAATGAGACGATTACCAGATGAACTGAAAGTTGGCATGAGTTGGTTCGCTTGACAGCGATGTGGTGACAGTTTTGGTGACGGTTTGGGAAATGTCAAGATAAGACCAGGATTGACAGGTGATGTACACCAGTTAGGAGCCCAGGAGTGAGTTTCCCCCAGTGAGTTGCGGACGTACGTTATTCGAAATTTCGAGGACGAAATTCTTTTAAGGGGGGAAGAATGTAATGACCCGTCCTGAATTTCGGGATTGGATTAGTGGCTAATTAAGGATTAGTGAAGCTAATCGGTGATTAGTTGAGTAATTGTGGACGGACGATGCGAAATGACGGTTTTGCCCCTTGAATTGGGCAAATTGTTGACTTTTGATTCGAATAGTCAAACAAACTTTATCCGATGATTGTGACGTAGTTCGGGAGGTCACGAGTCCGTAGACAGACAGAACGTCCAATTCCAACGTACGACGAAGAAGTTATGAGGTTCGGAAGTTGAGGGGTAATTTGGCCTAAAGGGGCAGATTGGTCATTTCTGTTGTCTTGGGAATTGTGCCCAGTGGAATTAGGACACTTGTCCCTTACTGGAAGGCCGTGGAAACCTCATCACCGCCTCTCACAATTATTTGATACGATTGCACGGTTTTGGGAAAAATAGAGAAACAGAGTGTACAAATGTGCTCGTGAAATCCCACACCAATTAACCCCTTGCTCCTCATCTTTTGCCTTTGAGTTGTGAATGAAAAAGAGAGAAGACAGTGAGAGGATTGTGGTGGCATGCTCACGACAGCATACCATGGACGGTGGCCGTGGAAACCTCCTCACCGCCTCTCATAATTATTTGAAACGATTGCACGATTTTGGGAAAAATAGAGAAACAAAGTGTACATATGTGCTCGTGAAATCCCACCCCAATTAACCCCTTGATCCTCATTTTTTCCTTTGAGTTGTGAATGAAAAAGAGAGAAGACAGTGAGAGGATTGTGGTGGCGTGCTCACGACGGCCTGCCGTGGACTGTGGTTTTGGAACCGTGAGAAACAGAGCATAGAGTGAAACCCAACCCCCTTAAACATCCTCCTTTGCTAGTGGTTTGTGAATCAAAGTGAGAAAGGAAGTTGAGTTGAACGTGGTGGTGGCCATGGCGGAGCCTACGACGACGATTTAAGGTAGGTAACCCGACGAAGTTCTATTTTAGTTTGAAAATGGTACTTGGAATTCTAGTAGTTATTCATCGATTTGGTGAATTAGGTAATGCTTTGGAAAGTTAAAGGAAGCTATAGGGACTGGAACCGTGGCTTGAGGTGGCCGGAGTCATGAAGGCACGACGGTGGGAACTTGGAGGTTTGTTCTTCAAGTTAGATGGTAAGTTACAAACCTTATTTTTGTGTTTTGAAATTGTAGATGGATATGGGATAACTAGACGAAGATATAGGAGTTGAAAGCGTTGAAATCAGACTAAAATTGTGTGAGTTATGGAGCTAAACCGGTCTTGTCGGTTCAGGCTGGATCGGATTTGTAGAACCGGTATGAACAAGTTCGACCAGAGGTAGGAGATAAACAATGCTGTGGTGCGTGAAGCCCACGAGCAGCTCCTTTGGGTGGCGTATGGGGGCGCGTGGAACAGTGTTTGGAGAAGTTTTCAACACAACGTTTAATCTAATCGATGTAACGAACATTTCGTGACTGGTTTCGAGTTGATCGGACATCGTTTCGATATAGTTCGGGATGTTCGAAGGTTTAGGATCAAGTTTAAAAATAGTTAAAAATTCAGGAAAATTATAGAGATTTCGTAGAAGCATATTGAAGTAGCTAATGACCTTAAAATGTGATTTGGACAGGTTCGGAAAGTCCGGTGATAGTGGATTCGCCAGGGAAGCGTAATTGCACGCGTATCGATGCAGCTGCGGGAATGGTCTGTGAGTGGACTTTACTTTCTAAATTATGATGCATGCATAAATATTTTATATGTTTTATATATGTGATTTCTATTATTATGATTGTGATATCTATGATTTATGATTTGCACGTATTTCGAGATATTTTACGTATTTACACGTTTTACGAGATTATGGTTTTATGCTATGATTTGATAATGGTATCGATACTATGATTTTTGGATTTGAATTATGATTTGATTTCAATGGTTTATAAATGGATTTGGAAAAGTGATTTCGATAAACGTGATTTCTGGATTTGGATTCGGAATGGTGATTTCGGATTCGGATTTGGACATGGATTTATGGATTTGGATTTGAAATAGGACATGATTTTAAAATGGTTTTGGATTGGATTTGTTGGATCTGGTATTGGGTTTAAAGACCCGGATATGATATGTGATGTGGGCGGGCCCGGATATGTGATTTGAGTTCAAAGACTCGAGAGTTTAAAGACTGGGATATTGTGATTTTCCCCGGAGGCCTATTGAGTTTAAAGACTCGGGAGTTTAAAGACTCAGATTGATATTGAGGCCTGCTGAGTTTAAAGACTCATATATGTATATATATATATATATATATATATTGAGTTTAAAGACTCGGATATATCCAGCAGGTTTAATGGATTTAAATGTGTTTTATATGGTTTTCAGATTTAGGTGAAACAATAATGGTTTTCAAATGGTTTCACAATAATAGTTTCCAAATGGTTTCCAGATGATTTGGGCTGAGGCCCGGTATTTGAGAAAAGAAGTGTTTTCGGTTTTATAAACGGTTTTATTATCTTGGAAATGAAAAGGTTTTATGAAATGGTTTTCGAATGCATGCATTGGTTTTACGTGGAGGGTATAAACGTCTTTTCTTATAAAATGTTTTCTAAACTTATTCTTTGTTTTTTTCCACTCACAGTCTTTTCTGTTTTCAATATCCTACAGGTTGTTGATGCGGTGCGGGCTATTGTTAGTGAGACGGAGACATCACACACGCGATCCATAGTGATTCTGCGCACTCTGGGAAACCGGAAGGTGTTTTGGACCATTGACTAGGAAATCTCTAGTCCGGCTTACGTGTCACATGAGGTTGGATGGATGCTTAGCCTTCGTGCCGCACGTGGGTTAGAAGGGAGCATGACTTATCCCTTAATTCAGGGGGATTGGGGATGGGTCGTGTCAGATAACATATTGTATGAAAATTTTCTAAAATATTTTTCCCCCCTCGATAATAAAAAAAAATTAATAAATTAGCTGAGCACACCGTACGCGAGGCAATGATGCTCAGGAGTTGTACGTTCGCGAAGGGAGTGACACGTCGGAAGGGTTGGAAATAAATAAAAACATTATATTCTCATTTATTTTGCTTATGAAGTACATAACCATATATTCTAGAAAATCAAAATATCATTATACACTATCTTCCCATTACTCGCAACACTCCCATTGCGTCTCTTCCAAACAAAACCACTGAAACATTGGAGAAATATTTGACTATGACCGTTACACTATCCCAAACAGCTTACATGCCGAAATTAAGCGAATACATTGTTTACTAGATATGGCCTCATCCTCTCACATTCATATATTTAATCAAACCCTCGCTCGAAACCAATTTGCATTTCACAAAATTGGATCCCTCATCATAGTCTTTTGTTCCTAAGGCTCAACAGCTTCACATCGTCAAGCACAGGTCCACAAAGAGAAGAGAAGTCATCACTCCTCATGGTGTAAAATGTGCTCAGAAACATGACCCGAGTCCTCGTCGAAACAGCCACAAATTTGAGCACTGCCCGCTTGAAGCCGCCCTTGCCTTTGGACTCATAAGGCACCTTGACGGTGTCTCTGCCTGCAAATGCCTCCACAATCATGGACCCTTCACAGGAGTTGCTTGCATCTCCAACAGAAAATGTGAGCAGATATGTTTTTCCGGGGATGGTTCTGACCACTTGGGCAATAGCACTTTCTTTGCCGGCAACAAGTTCCACTGCCCTTTTGCCTTCCGGGACTGCGAAGTGGTCGGAGTCTATGTACTTCACAGCTTTGAGTGACTCAACCATCCAGCCTGGTAATGGAGAGTGGTCATCTTCAATGTTTGGTGGGATTAGGACACCCCAAGATGTGTTAGGGAAAACATATGGCCCTTCTTCGAATCCGGCGTTCTTGATCAAGTTCTCTGCACCACAAGTATAAGAAAAATGTTATCCCGCCAAACTATGAATTTAGTCTATTGATTAGGTTCATTCTTGCTTGAGTGTGCATTTCAAATTCAGAGACTTGAAACAATAGAAGTTTTTTAATTTTATTTTATGAAGAGGAGAGACAAGATAGACCCTACAATTTTAATGCAAAATGGGAAAAAGAGTCATGGCAAGCTATGATGTCCAAGACAATGTGACCTAAATATTAGGCACTGCATGAGAGGCCTATTAATCCATTGATGAGATTTGCTTTCAGAATTCATTATCAATTCCTCATAAATATATGGAGAATTTATTGGAAAAGAAACATCCCACACGAACTAACTCACCATATATTCATGGTGAAAATCTTAGGACTTAACTCTATAAGTCAACAAGATCTATACAGCATGTTGATGAAGAATGTCGAAATTTACCTAAACTTGATCTATTTGCTCTCCTCTCTAGGAATCAATATAGTTTAGAGGGTATTAAGAGGTTATATATTCATCGTTTATGGGGAAAATCTTACTCATAATCAACTATCTTAAGCATAATTGGTTATATATTATAATTTTGTGCTTATTAGTCGTGTAACGTGATTGATACTAAACATGCGACCATACTTTAAATTTAAGAAATTCAAATTGCCAGCCTCAACTGAACTGGCGGCTGGCCTGGCACCAAAGTGACTAATTAGAGTAAAAGAGAACTTCTTATATGGGCTCCTGAAATAAACTAAAAATGAGACATCTATATTGTGAAGACTGAAGAGAGAACGTTTACCTAAATTTGATCAATTTCTTCTCCATTCCAGGAATCAATATAGTTTCAAACGTATTAAATTTTTTACTATTGATGTCAACTTGTCAAGCGTACCAAAAACTTAGGTAGGGAGGTGATGTAGACCAAAAAGAAAACATTTTCCATCAAATAATTGCACCAGAGGTCCACAGCTAGCCTAGCTATATGATAAGAGTGGTCCTTACTACTACTTAGGAGACCCCGTTTTATCTTAAAATATACATCATAATATCTCGTTATTTTCATGGTCACACTAGTGTGAAACTAGCTAGCTAGGTCATCTTATCTATATAAAAAAAAAAAAAATCCTCTAATTTCAAGTACAATGAGATCTGTCTGTTATATTAGGAGACTGTCAATTTAATCTATGACAAGATTGACACAAATTTGAACAGTTTAATCCAGTCAGTGGCCTTTGAATTAAGATTTTCAAAACATTACACATCAAATAAGGGAACTTACTGTTAGTTGCTCTCGGAGGGTACAAAGTTCGAATGGCGATGGAATCAATCAGAGGCCCGCAAGCAGGATCCTCCTCGACGCCGGGGTTGTGCAAAATAAGCTCAATCTGGACATAATCAGCTTGAAATGCCCAAGCATATGAGTCCCACCCATTGCTGCTATAAACAGTCTGAATTGGCAGCACACCAGAGTCCGGTGCCACGGAAATGTTCAAGCGCTCCTCTTGAGCACAAGTCCTGGCTGCACTAAAAGTAATCGAATAGTATAAACCCTTGGTCACTTTAATGCTCTGCTTAATGGAGGCCTCGTTTCCGAGCCTAACTGCATAGGCCCCCTCAGGCACAACCAGCAACATGTCACCTTGCTTCTGGCCTGACTTAATGTACTCAACAAACCCAGAGATTTCCCATTTTGGTATGGCATATTTCCCAAGCACCTCTGTGCCCTTGATTTCTGAGGGCTTTGGACCTAGCTCAAAATTTCCATTTTCTAAAAAACCTGCAACAGAAATTATGGAATCACCTTATGCAACTCTTTAGACAGTTTTCATATGTCATGAACAATTTACGTGAAAATGGAACAGTATATGACATGATCAAATGGAGCTACAAAATTATGTTGGCATCAAAATGTACCATGTGACTTTTTTTTGTTCTTTTTTTTTTTATCAGCACATGTGACTCTCTCTATGTAGGTGACATTGAATTTGTTTTCTGTGGGAAATTATTGTGAGTGGTGTACTTTTGGACCAAATTATGCATGATGAACTAGGGGTGGGCACAAATCTATTAAAACCGCTAACCGATCCGCTTTAAACCGTTATTTATCCAACTATTTAGGTTTGACCGGATAAAAGTCAAACGGTTTGAGAATCCAAACCGTTCCGTTAGTAACGGTTTGGATTTGGATTTTCATTTTGGAAATCCGTTAAATCCAAACCGAACCGTTAAGGAATATATTAATTTTTATGAACGTTTAAATCTATTAATAATACAAAGTAAAAAAAATAAAAATAAAAGGATACCTAGATTATGCATGATGAACTAGGGTGAGCACGAATCTATTAAAACCACTAACCGATCCGCTTTAAACTGTTATTTATCCAACGGTTTAGGTTTGACCGGATAAAAGTCAAACGGTTTGAGAATCCAAACCGTTCCGTTAGTAACGGTTTGGATTTGGATTTTCATTTTGGAAATCCGTTAAATCCAAATCGAATCGTTAAAGAATATATTAATTTTTATTAACGTTTAAATCTATTATATACTCATATAAGTATATATATACTCATATAAGAGTATAATAAAAAATTATTAAACAGTTTTTGTGTTTGATAAATCTTAGTATAGTGATAATATTTGTAATTCAATACGTAACAAATTTAATATATAAAATTTTGAATATTGAGTTGATTTTTTTTTTGTATCCTTATTTTTTCTATATCCTTATTTTTTATTATTTTCTTAACGGTTTTAAACCGTTTCGATCCAAATCGAATTGTTAGTAACAATTTGGATTGAAAGAGTTTTATTTCTAATTTTATAAAATTCAAACCGTATCAAACCGCTAAGATTTTAACGGTTTAAATTTGAATATTGTGAATATCCATATCGAACTGAACCGTACCCACCCCTATAATGAACCGATGCAAAATTATCGGTCTTTTAACTGTAAATGGGTAAAGTATAACAACGAGTCATGTTACTGTGCTAGCTTGTACCATATGGCACCCATGTGGACTCTCTGGGCACCCTGCAAAAGCTAGTTAATATTACTGGATACTGGTGTAACAGAATATTTATTATTAACCAGTAACCACGCCAGTCCACACATTCCACTCATGAAAAAATCCTCCAAAGAAGAAAGCTTAGTAAAAAGAAAGTGCAAAAGCTGTCAATTCTGACAAAGCCAAATGACATATTTACCCCTCAAGGAATTCAAATTTTCTGTCACATCAAAATCATGATGGATTGCGCAATTTGCTGAAACTTCAATTCCACCTACCCTTCCTCCACCTAGGCGTGAAAATGGTACATAACATGGAATGGTATGGCTATACAAATCCTTCAATTACCTCACTCTCTCTGTTTTGGTGTCATTTTAACTCTTGGATATTCATACCAAGCCTAACCCCTTCCTCTAGGACTCTATGAACGTAAAGACAATACACCCCCCTCCATACAAAAGTTTCCAAGAGATGAACTCATGCATATGGACGAGGCCATTTTGGTCATTTGACATAAACCTTCGTATGTAGACAGCTTTCTCATTTGAACTCTAACATTCAATTTGATTGCACCGCTATAGCAAAAAAATAATTTATATATGCTTCATTTTATACGTGAGAATTAAACTTGCATAGTTGCATACAGAATTAAGGACCGGGCATAGGTCGAAAAAATAATTAGGTGCTAATAGAAAGCAATTTATTTTCATAAGGGTTTTCTTTGGGAAAAAAAAACAACTGAAATTTTGTAAAGGGGAAATAATATGTAGAAATAATGAATGCAGTGTTATAGTTTAGCTTACCATCGATGAGGGAGTGAGCTAAGTCAAAGTGGCAAGTGGCAAGCAAAAGGACAGAAAATAAGGCAAGGCCTTTCATGGCGATCTCCAATTAAAAGCGATCTGCAAAATTTTGATGTGGAAGAAGGTGAGCAATGGGGAGTGGAGAGAGGGTGAGGGTGGTGCGTTTATATGCATGCCAACATCCAACAAAGCCCTTGCATTTCAGCACATATAACGGCATTGCCATTTATGTTTTGTCTTTTGTCTTTTGTTTTTCCCGCTACTCTCAAAATAATATATCTTCACGTGCCCCTGTGAAATGCATGACGTATTTAGTATTTACTCTTCTTCACTTGGTAGTTTGTAGCTAACTAGATATATACTCCCTATATGGATCCAAATCTGTATGTCTGGTCTCTGGATTCTGGTCTGGTTTGAGGACAAAAGCTGTTTAAGGTCACATGGCTTCACTCCTTCTTTGTTATTGTTGCTAAAGCATGCATGCCCACTGCCACGACACCCATTTGCTTCACTTTTCAAAAATGTTCATTCATTTATTTACAATTCGTACCAGTTTCTAATTCTTTTGTTTTGTTGAAAAATGAAAGAAAAAAATATATATACTAGAGTTTGAATACGATTTTCAGTGTTTGGCAAAAACAAGAAGACGTTCTGATAAAAGAATGGAGCATTTTACCAACATTAAAAAGGTAAATTGACACTTTAAATTTAGATATGTACAAATAAAAGTCGGTGATGCAAATTCTTTTCTTTCTATTACTACACTGTTTATAGTCTGATTTTGAACACTTTTTAACTGTGAGATGATTTAAGAGGACTGGTTGCTCTCACCACCTCAATCATTTTGACTATTCCATGTAAAACTATTATAACCTAAAGAGAAATAATCTTCAAGCTCCAAATTTTATATTCGACATTTCATTATCTTTTAAAATTTTATCTAAAATAAAATGCAGAAATCGGTTTTCTTACCTAAAATAATAGGCTACTTGAAAAAAAGGAGATTTGAACACAACGCTCGCATCAATAAGGCAATGTTGTACTTGTAGATGACATGATATAGAAAGTAGTAGAAGAATTGGTTGAAACATAAATACCAAGTTATAGTTGCCACCATTTACTAGAAAATAAATAAAACAACGTAGGCATGCAATTTAAATAGATTCAAAGTGTGGACCAGGTTATTTTGGGTTGATAAATTCCACAACAAAATAGATCCCATGTACTCTTCATTCTCCATCTTCTTAACCATGTTTGCTATTCCCACCCCACCTGAAAAAAAAAATCCATTAGTTGAAAGACTGAAAATTTCAATCAAATTTCGTGATTGATATGGTGTTACAAATACTTTGAATTTAATTCGTTGGTGGGTAGTGGTGACATGTATGCTTACTACTTTTGGTCATGATGCACGTATTTTGATAGATCTCGGGGCTACCGATTCTTTTGTTTCTCGAGGTTACGCATTGTTAGTAGATAGGGAGGTGTCCGAGATCAATTTTGATATGGGAGTTGGTACACCAACGGGAGATATATATGTGGTGAATCAGGTGATACGAGATTACCCAGTGACGATAGGAGGTATAAACATGGTGGCTGATTTGATACTTATGGATTTGTGTGACTTTGATGTTATCCTTAGGATGAATTGGTTGACTGCCTATCATGCCTTTATCGATTGCTTCGAAAAGAAGGTGATATTTCAGAGCCCAGGATTGCCTGAGGTTGTATTTCAGAGAGATCAGAGGGTGTTACTGTCCAAAATCATATCGACCCTTACAGTAGATAGATTGCTGAGGAAAGGTTGCCATGGTTACTTAGCTCATGTGATTGAGGTATGAGATACCCCAGTGAGAGCTGAGGACATATTAGTAATACGAGAGTTCCCAGATGTGTTTATCTGCTATAATTACTACCTCATAAAGAGGTTGAGTTTACCATCAAGCTTATTACAGGTACGCAACTTATTTCTCAAACACCTTATCGTATGGAACCTACAGATTTACGAGAACTGAAGGTGTACTTACAAGACTTGGTGGATATAGGGTTTATCCAATCAGGCGTATCACCTTGGGGAGCTCCATTGTTATTCGTGAGGAAAAATGACGATAGTCTGAGGTTGTGTATAGACTACCGATAGATTAATAAGGTGACAGTGCGGGATAAGTATCATTTACCACTGATTGACGATTTGTTTGACCAGTTGAGAGGGGCCAAACATTTCTCAAAGATTGATCTTCGTTCTGGTTACCATCAGCTAAGGATAAATGAAGAAGATATTCTGAAGACAGTTTTTCAGACTTGATATGGTCATTATGAGTTTCTGGTGATGTTGTTTGGATTGACGAATGTACCAGCGGTGTTTATGAACCTGATGAACCGAGTGTTTCGGCCATATCTGGATTAGTTTGTGACGGTATTCATTAATGATATCATAGTGTATTCTAGGAATGCGGAGGAGCACGGGGTACATTTGAGGATTGTGCTAAATACACTAAGAAAGAACCAACTATATGCAAAATTGAATAAGTGCCAATTTTGGTTTACCAATGTAGGCTTTTTGGGACATGTGATATCAGCTGAGGGGATTAGTGTGGACCCCAAAAAGACAGAAGTAGTGGCCAACTGGGAGCAACCAAGGACTGTATCCGAGATCAATAGTATCTTGGGATTGGCTGGTTAATACAGACGATTTATAGAGGGGTTCTCTAAGATAGCTGCCCCATTAACGCGGTTGACCGAGAAGGGAGTGAATTTTTTATGGGATGAGAACTGTGAGCAGAGTTTCTAGAAATTGAAGAAGCAATTGACTTCTGCCCTAGTGTTGACCTTTCTTGATGATAGTGAAAAGTTTGAGGTGTTTAGTGATGCGTCCCTACATGGTTTAGGATGTGTTCTCATGCAGCATGGGAAAGTGATTTCTTATGCCTCACGATAGTTGAAACCTTATGAGCACAACTATCCCACACATGATTTGGAATTAGTTTCAGTGGTTCATGCATTGAAAACATGGAGGCATTACCTTTATGGAGAGCCTTGCGGGATTTTTATGGACCATCGGAGTTTGAAGTATTTTTTCACTCAGAATGAGTTGAACTTGAGGCAATGGCGATGTTTAGAATTGATTAAGGATTATGACTACACCATCGAGTATCATCCTCGCAAGGCCAATACAGTTGTTGTAACCACCCGTCCCGAATTCCAGGATTAGATTAGTGACTAATCACGATTAGTGAGGTTAATCGGTGATTAGTTGAGCGAAATCGAACGAACGATGAAAAATGACCGTTTTGCCCCTGGGCATGGGCAAAATGTTGACTTTTCATTCTGGCGGTCAAATGGTATGTTCAATTCCGACGTTCGAGGATGAAGTTATGACGTTTGAAAGTTTAGGGGCATTTTGGTAATTTTGGTTAAAAGGGGCAAATAGTTGACTTTTGACCTGGGATGTTCGAGGACCGAGGACCATTACATAGATCGGGACAATACGAATACGTAAACAGGCGGCACGTCGAATTCGGACGTTCGACGACGAAGTTACGGTTCACGGAAGTTCAAGTGCACTATTGCACAAATTACGAGATAACTTCACTTTTGGACTCTAGTGGGCCCCAGATATTTATGGAGGCCCAATGGATGAGTGACACTTGTCACCCATCCACAGGGCACCCAAATTGTATTCATGCATCTTCCCCGTGCATTTTCATTTCTTCATTTCAAACACAAACAACCCACCCGATCTCATTTCACCCAAAATCCCAAAACCTTCAACCCCATATGATCACCTGTGAGACCCAGAGAGTGAGAGAGAGACTGAGGGAGCTGAGGATGGCTGCTGGACGGCCAGAACCGCCGTGGACGGCGGTGGAGGAGGCAAACCCGTGAGGTACTCGGTTTGCTCATTTTCTTTTAAATTTTGATTTGGGACATCATGGGCAGTTTTAGATGATTGGGTAAGGTTATTTAGGTTGCTAGGGATGTGATATAACGGTTTTTGATAGGGTTTGATGGTTGTGAAGCCTGGGAACGAAAATGGAATTTTGGACCGAAAAGAGGATAATCGGTTCAATGGTTTTATAGGGTTTTGGATGTTCTAATTAATATATTTAGATTCATATGGATGTTAGGAAAATTATAGGATGAATTAGGGGTTGAATCAGACCAAAACAAAGGGGGAAAACCGTCTAATCGGTTACGCCGGTTCAGACCGGTCCAGGAACCAGTGAACCGGTTCAGCTATTGGAGAAGATGACACTGTATCACCACGCGTGAGGCCCACGCGTAGTGGCTTCTTGGGGCACGTGAGGGCGCGTGTCCCACTATTTGGGGAATTGTTCAACAAATGAAACACTCTATTCGATGTAACGAACATTTTGGGACTGGTTTCGTGTCGATCGGACACCGTCTCGATAATGTTCGGGGCAGCGGAAGGTTTCGGATCGAGATTAAAAATAGTTAAAAATACCAAAAAATTACGGGGCTTTAGTATGAGGTTAATAAGGTAGTTAGTAACTTTCTATTACGATTTGGACAGGTTCGGGAGTCCCGGTGACGGTGATTGGCTAGGGAGAGTAGTATGGCACGCAAATCGAGGTGGCAGCTCGGACGGTCTATGAGTGGACTTTGGTTTTCTAAATTGGTGCATGCATAAATGTTTATTATATGTTTTAATACATGTTTGGTAATGCCATGGGTGCATTTGTATGTGGTTATGTATAAGCATGTATTTCGAGGTTTCGGCCTTATACGGTGCTTATACTGGTCGGTATTTCTTCAATGGTTTAAATGAAATGGATTTGGATTTCCAAAAGGATAAACTCGGGTATGAGACCCATTTGGTTTGGTCTCGGGCATATGACGCTATGGATGACCTTCGGGTCTAAATCGTGGTTGCGGCGAGTGCTAGGTGCACGGCGACGAACGATACGACGCTCGCCTCCGGATTGGGATGTGTTCCTTCCGGAGAGGTCACGATGCACGATTCGTGGTCGGGCAGCCTGTGGAGGCTTGACTTCGGAGTGCTGACTGTTCAAGATATCGATCGGTGATGAGTGCACCATGATCTTGTGGTGGTCGCGTCGGTTGATTCGTTCACGGTGACATACCAGGATTGAGGGCGGTCCTGGATGGATGGTTGCACGCATCACTACGATCGGAGTCGTAACTGACCCTTAAATATCGGGCACGATGCCCAGCGGATGTCATATGTTTAGGTACGAGACCCAGCTGCTTTACGGTTTATGATTTCGGGTCGGGGACCCTAATGGATTTCCAGATTCATGACGGTTTATGGGAACCGGTATGAACCCTTGTTATGTTATTGTGGTACATGACGGTTTATGGGAACCGGGCATGGAGGATGTTATATATATATATATATATATGAATGGCATGGATGCTATAGATCATGACGGTTCAGGGGGACCGGACAAGAATGTTTATGTTATGTATATATATGTTCATATACCTTCCTTTACTTATTCTATCTCCTCCGGGGAGGGTCGTTGGCTTGGGTGGACCCCGGAGTAGTCACGGAGCACCGACTGAGTGGAGTCACCCCCAAGTTGGGTTCCTTAATCTTAGGAAGGCTATGGTTACTATAACCTCCGGTAGGGTCAGTGGTTTGCAGACATCGACCTTAACTTTGAGAAGACTCGGATTGAGACCCGGGTAGCACGCGCGTAGCTTTGGAAACTGTGACAAGATTGGTTGTGTGAATTATATGTGTGTAATGACCCGTCCCGAATATCGGGATTGTATATTAATTAATTATGATTTAGAATGACTAATCGGGGATTAGTTGAGTGAAATCAGACGAAACGTGCAAAATGACCGTTTTGCCCCTGGTGTGGGCAAAATGTTGACTTTTACTTCAGGCGGTCAAATGGACTTTGACCGATGACTGTGACGTAGTTCGGGACGTCACGAGTTCATAGACAGGTGGCACGTTCGATTCCGACATTCGTAGAGAAAGTTATGATGTTCGGAAGTTGAGGGGCATTTTGGTAATTTGGCATAGTAGGGGCCAAATGTTGACTTTTTGGCCGGGAAGTCTAACGGACGAGGGCCAAGGACCGTTACGTAGGTCTCATCGATACGAATCCAACGACAGGCGGCATGCCGAAATCGGAGATTCGACGACGAAGTTATGGTCACTGAATCGGGCTCGATTAACCGAACGAACTGGGAATAAAATAATATTTTAATATGAACAGTACCCGGTGACTGTGCACATCCGGATGAGTGACAAGTGTCACCCATCCCCTGAAATCTGGTCCATGTTTCCCTCCCAACACTATTATTACTACATCATCATTCCTACACCATCATTCCTCCATCTTTTTCCCCATTTTTCTTCTTCTTTGTTTTCTTACCCGTGAGAAGGGGAATCAAAATTGGGAGAATTGAGCTCCCTTTCACAACCAGTTTTGAGGGGAATTTGTGAGTTTGTAAGAGGGGATTAAACTGGGGAAACACTGGGATCGATTAATGGCTGAAAACTGGGAATTCGAAAATTTGGGTTTTTGGGAGGAAAAATCAAATTGGATGAATTGAGCCTTGTTGATCGAAATTGGGTTCAGTTTCAGTCTTCTGGGATTACTACGATCAATTTTGTAGAAGGAACCAAGTGGAATTGGGGTCGAATTGTGGAAGAACTGAAGGAGGGTGGCCTCTGAAATTTCGAGATTGAGTCGAGGAATTGGAAGCTTTGATTGTTGAAATTGAGCTGGGGATTATGTTCCTGAGGATCCCACGATGCTTCTGGATCCATCAATTGGAAGAAACTGACTGAGATTGACTGAGCTCCATGGTTGCACAGTGTACGGATGTTCGAGTTTGAGTCGTGAAGATTGAGCAATGAATTGATTCAATTGAGTTGGGTAAAATGCTTACATGAGTCCCTTGATACTTCTGGTTGAATCAATTTAAGGAAATCGTGTGACGGTGAAGGTTTTGGAATGATGAACAGTGGCCGGAGGTCCTTCGAATGATCAACTGTGATCGTGGGGTTATAGGTAAGATTGTTTGAAATTGAGTCCACAGATCTTTAATTGAACTTAATTCGAAGCTGTATGAATGTTCAATTGATGAATTCAGTGTGGAATTGACAGAAAACCAAACGGGTCTGATCGTGGGTTAAACGACCCGTTTACCAGACAAACGGGTGAGAGGGACAGCACTGTAGCAGGCGCGTGGGTTTCACGCGCAGCCACTCACGGCGGCGCGTGGAGGCGCGTCCGGCCTAGTCTCAAGGTGAGGTCAACATGACTTTTGAGCCTCTCAGTGTAACGAACATTTTGACGTTGGTTTCGGAGAAATCGGATATTGTTTCGATAATGTTCCGCGTATTCGAAATTTTGTATTACGTTAAAAATACGTATTTAAATCTCGGAAAAATTGGGGAAAATTATATGATGTATTTTGAGATGTTAGTAACCCTCTATAATGATTTTGGACAGGAGTTGTGATTTCCAGATTTTACGGAAAAACGTGCAGCTCGGAAACGGACCGTTTTGGACGGTGTGTGTGAGTGGACCTTGTTTTCTAACTGTGATGCATGCATATATGATTTAAATGCCTTATTATATGATTTTATATGCTTGGGCATGATTTATGTTTCAATCCGGTAATTTCTCGGTTTTATGATTATTATATTATTATTTTTGGGCGATTTTCGAGAAATTACGAAATTTGGTAAAAATGATGTTTGGACTTGGTTTGTGAGTCCGGGATTAAAATTGATTGAAAATAATGTTTGGACTCGGATTATTGAGTCATGGAATGAAAAATGATGTGGTGACTCGGGAATGAGTCAAGGGTCAATTTCGTGGATTTACGAGAAAATGGCAACAGAGGTTGCAACGCATGGATTTGCGTGATAATGTTATTTTGGGCTTGAGAACCCAAGTGAATAGTGATTTTGACTCGGATTTGGAGTCACTTGTGAAATTGTGAAATTAATGATTTATTGGGATTTTATGATTATTTTAATCAGTCTTTCGGGCACGTTTTACGAAGTACGTGCAAATGATGTTTTGGGCTAGGCCCGGAGTTTAAATGATTTCTAAAATGATATTTTGACTTCGTTGGTGAGTCAATGATGATTTCTGGAATATTTTATTGAATTAAAAGATGATTTTAAAGAAGTACGTGTAAATGGTATTTTGGGCTTTGAGACCTAGTTGGGAATGATCTTGACTTGGTATGAAGTCAAGATTTGATTGAAATGTTTTGGGATGTAATTCCCGGGATGGTTTTCATTGTGATTGTGATATTCCCAGACGGTCGGTGCTTGGGGGGATTACCCAGACGACCGGAGCTTGGGGGATGTGATTGTAGGATCGGGAGTTGATCCTACGGTAGTCAGCTTCTCGGATGAGACTGAGCCTGGATGTACCACTCGGAGGTGTCTGAACCTGGGGATGTGTTCGCCCAGAGGTGACTGAGCCCGAGGGGGTTGAGCCCAGAGGTGTCTGTTCCCGAGAGAGTGACTGGATATTGGCCTACGCGTAGTGCAGCACTTGTGAGTAGTGCAGTTTGATTGATTTTGCACTTGTGAGTAGTGCAGATGTGATTTGTGATATTTTATGCACTTGTGAGTAGTGCGGATTGATTGGATTGATATATTTCTTGTGCACTGGTGATTAGTGCTGATTGGTATTGATTGTGATGATGTACTGGTATTGAGTACGGGTTTTTGGTCTTTGTGGCCAGTGATTATGTTTTCACATGTTTTGGCCTGAGAGCCGGGATTTGATGTTTTATAGCATGAACTGATTTGGTGAACATGAGTTTTATGGACCATGGGAAAATATTTTTTGATTTTATCGGTCACTCATGTTTTACGATATGCATGCAAGTTTGTGAAAACTAGAGGGTAAGAATGTATTTTGATAAATGTTTTTATAAGAGGTCATTTTTGTCCACTCACACCTTTTCTGTTTTGTGACCCTCCAGGCCTTGGTACGTCGTTCGGGACTGATCGTGAGGCAGTGACAGCAGCAGAAATCCGCGCAAACATCCCTTGTCTGGCAAGCACTGAAGGGGAGTTTCGGACCTTTAGTTGACTTGTCAGACGGGAGCAGGACCGGGCACGGTTTTTGACGTCCAGTTGGGACGGGTCCTGTCACTGTGTATATGATATAAATACGATATATGATATGTGATGTGCACAAGATTTGAGCAATGGCTCGTGTACTTGGTTTCATGATGGTTTTGGGCTGAATCCCTTATGGATTTGGGCAGTGGCCCGTATATTTGATTTGATTATGGTTTTGGGCTTAGTTTCCACATATGGTTTCTTTGGATAAATGGTTTTCAAATGAATGCATGCTTTTCAGTGAAGGGTACAAATGTCTTCGTTAAAATGTTTTTATGAACTCTTTGTTTTGTCCACTCACAGCTTTTAATGTTTTGACTGCCCTTCAGGTTGACAGTGGATGTGGACTATAGCAGAGACCGAGATATCACATACCTCCTCCGGATCCTAGAGTACTCTGATAGCCTGAGGGGACAAAGGTCTGAAATATCCCTTGTCTGACACTTCGTGTCAGACGGGAGCAGGGTCATCCCGCGTTAATCCCAGGGGGATTGGGATGGGTCCTATCAGTTGTAGATTCCTTAAGTCAAAAATTTGTAGGTTATATAGCCCACCTAAGGATGCTATACTTACCCTTGTTAGCATAACTCTGAAAGACTAGAGTAGTGCTTGAGGCAGATAGTCGTGGAGCTCTACTAGCTAGTTTTCACGTACGACCTGTTCTGATAGATCGGATTATTAAGGCTCAATTCCAATATCCTACCTTATGTATTATGAGGATAGAAATTGAAGCCGGGGGAATACATGATTATATACTTACAGACGATGGAGCCTTACTGAAGGAAGGCCAGATATGGCATTAAAGATGGAGATTCTCGAGGAAGCCCATAGTTTTGCTTATACGATACACCTTGGTGGAACCAAGATGTATCGTACTCTCCGAGAACATGATTGGTGGATTGGTATGAAGCAGGAAATTGGTGAATGTGTTAGTAAATTCCTGATATGTCAGCAAGTTAAGGTTGATCGAAAAAAACCTTATGGAGCTTTGCAGCCGCTTCCGATTCTTAAATGGAAATGAGATCACTTGACAATGGATTTTGTGTTTAAACTTCCTAGGAAGCCGAAAGGTCATGATGGAGTCTAGGTAATTATGGATAAACTCATGAAGTCAACACATTTCTTGTTGGTGTGAGAGGATTTCCAGATGACGCAGTATGCCAAGTTGTTTATTGATGAGATCATACGGTTACATGGGACTCTTGAGTCTATAGTTTCAGATCGAGACCCGAGGTTTACATCAAGGTTTTGGCAAAGTCTACAGAAAACCTTTGGGACGTGGCTGAACTTTAGCACTACATTTCATCCTCAGACTAATAGACTATCTGAGTAAAATATTTAGATTTTGGAGGATATGATGAGAGAATGTCTTTTGCAATTTCAGGGTACTTGGGGATCACATCTAGCACTAATGGAATTTTTCTACAATAATAGTTATCAGGCTAGTATTAGGATGGCAACCTTTGTGGCTCTATACGGACGACAGTGCAGGACACCCTTATGTTGGACTGAAGTGGGCGAGAGGAGACTGTTGACATCGGAGTTGGTGGATATCACAGAAGAGAAGGTCAAACTTATAAGAGATAGACTCAAAGCAGCCCAGGATCGACAGAAGAGCTACGTAGATCGCCGAATCAGAGATTCAAG
This sequence comes from Prinsepia uniflora, assembly GCA_032719365.1. NCBI lineage: Eukaryota > Viridiplantae > Streptophyta > Magnoliopsida > Rosales > Rosaceae > Prinsepia > Prinsepia uniflora. Next base: position 59,135,142 of record CM064862.1, read on the forward strand.
TTTGAGGTCGGAGATTGGGTATTCTTGAAGTTATCCCTTTGGAAGGAATTGTGTGATTTGGCAGACGTGGGAAATTGAGTCCTCGCTTTAGTGGACCTTACAAGATCGTTAAGAAGGTTGGCCAGGTGGTTTACAAGTTAGCGTTGCCCTTGGAACTTTCCAGAGTTCATGATGTTCTCCATGGATTGATGCTTCGAAAGTATGTTTATGACGAATCTCATGTGCTGGAAGAGAAACCTATCGAAATTAAGGAAGATTTCAGCTTTAAAGAGACACATGTTTAAAACTTGGATCAGAAAGACAAGGTACTTAGTCCGAAGACCATTCCTCAGGTGAAAGTTTTGTGGAGGAACTACAATGTGGAGAAAGCCACGTGGGAACCCGAGGCACTAATGCGAGCCCAACATTCACACTTGTTTACTTGAATTTTGAGGACGAAATTCCCTAAGGGAGGTAGACTGTGACAACCCAAAAATTCAAGAAATGTATTTTTGGAAGTTTGAATGTAAAATGAAATTTTTACCCTTGTAATTATTGTGGTCAAAGTTGATTTTTCGTTCGGAATACTTCTTGCATGTTTTTCGAGGACTGTTGTGTAGGTCTCGAAGCACTGAGTCGGTAGAAAAGCAACACATCAAAATCAAAATTCAGACGAGTTCGTTATGGGTCTAGAAAGGCTAAGGTCATTTTGGTAATTTGTGCCTAGAAGGGTAAATTGGGTCTTTTCCTAATTTTGGACAATCAACATATTTTTACTAACTTGTGACATCTATCACCATGGGATGTGGATTTCTGGAACTATGTGGCCTTGTGTGTTCGTCTTAGTTGAAATTGGTGGAAAAGAAAAACTGGGAAAAGAAAAATTTGAACAAAACCAAAAATAAAAACCACCCATTCTCGATTTTAATCACCGTTCAACCCAACTACTCGAGACACCAGAGAGGAATAGATAAATTAAGAGAGAAACGAAGAAAGAAAACGAGATAGAAAGGAAAGGTAAAAGAGAAGAAGGAAAACCTAAAACCGAAACCCAAAAATTCGAAAGTTAGAGATTTTGAATTTAATTCTTGGACAGTGATTGTTGAAACCAAGCTTAGTTTAAACTTTTTGAGATACGTACGAACTAAACCATCACAAAATCGAAGGGAATTAACCAGAATTGAACCGATAATAGACACGCGACGCTTTCAAAATTTTGAAGTGAAATTGGACTGATTTGATGTAAAGAATCGTTAAATTAAACCTAGAATTGTATTTTATGAGTGTCCTATATTGGGTTTGGATTGATTAGAATCAATAAATTACGTGAAATTGAATGAAATTGAAAATGGGTCAAAATCGGGTCAAGGCGACCCGTTTGCAGAGAAACGGGTCGAGAATATGCACAATAACAGGTACTGTAACAGGCACGTAAATCCCACGCATAACCACTCCTAGCAGTGCGTGTGGTAGGGAATTTGAATTTTCAGCCAACATGTTTTCTCACCCTTTCGATTTTACAAACCTAATGACACCGGTTTCGAGTCGATCAAACATCATTTTGGGGTAATTTTGGATGTCTGAAGTGCGTAGTTCACGTTTAAAAATTGTTATTAAATCCCGGGGTTTAAGGGATTGTTATACGAGGTTATATAATACCTAGTGACCCTTAATTGTTGTGTTTGATAGGCCAGATTCCCGAGACCTTTGAGGAGCAAACAACTCGAGATTGAGCAGCTTAGACGATGTGTGAGTGAACTTTTTTTTGTAACTATGATACATGCATAAATGTTTTAAATGCTTTATCGTATGATCTGATTGAAATTATTTTAGTAATGATTGGATATAATTTTACAGATTTACATGAAAATAATGTTTGGGGCTTGAGACCCTGTTGCAAAAACTTTTGACTATAATGTGAGTCCATGTGAATTTGAAAGAAAGATTTTGACTTGATGTGATTTGAATACCGATTTGGTACGATTGATTTGGTGAAATCTGGATTTATGAAATGAGTTCTGGACTCTATTTTACAATAGTTTTGTGGAAACTGCTTTGTGAAAGCTATTTCTTGGGCATAGACCCTGTTGAAATGTTTTGACTAGATTTGAGACATAAATGGTTTTGAAATGTGTTTATTGGATTTGTTAATTGTTTTCCACATATACCATCCTTCATTATGTTGATTGTCTCCTCCGGACGTCTGGGATTCCGGAGAGATCACGAGACACTGTTTGAAGATGAGTAGTTCCGAAGGAGGCTTAGTCTCAAGAGTGTCAGATATTGGCATCGCCTGGAAGTCACTGATCTCATGGATGACATCGCCCATATGTCGTTGATCTTGGGGATGTACTCAGATGTGAGACTCCCGATTTTTCATGCTTAGCATTGACATCGTGACTGTTACTTGGATATTGAGGATTGATTATATTTGTGATTTATCAATATTTGTGTCCAGATATTTTATATCATGATTTGATTGGGAAACATGATTTTTGGGAAAATGTGGGCCATGAGAATTTTTAAACATGTTATGATTTTATCGGTCCACTATTTATACTTGATTTGATTCCACACTATTACTCATGTGTTATGATATGCATGCATGTTTGCGAAACTGGAGGGTAAGAGTGATTTTTCCTCAAATGTGTTTTCAAATGATATTATTTTTATCCACTCATACCTTTGATGTTTTATTGACCCTATAGGTCATTACATAGGTTCCGGGGCTGATACTGAGGTAGAGGCATATAGTTACCATTGTGCACTCAGATACTTTTACAAAGTAGGGTTTCGGTAACTTTACTGTACAGTCGCCTATGCTTTGTAATACCGTTGACTAGTCAAACTTTTGTCTCAATGGTTCTGTATAGTTGGTTATCCCTAGTCTGACAATATTTGTCGCTTTGTGCTTTTGTGTTTAAGGTTACTTTTGATATTTTGAGTTTGGTTGTCAGAGATGAGCATGGCCCTTCATGATTATCAAAGTGTTGGTCTTATCATAATGCCACTAATTGGGTTTAATTGCCCTTTTAATTTTCATTCTCCTTTTTAATTTTGACAATTTGTTATTGAACTTAAAAAAAAAAAAAAATTAACATGAATGAATGAATATGCCCTTAATGTTTAACAAAATCTATGAGTTTTTTTAACGGACTGACTAAATTAAAAATTGTGGTAAATTGCAGAGACCAAAAGACACCAACATTGAACTTTATGGATGATTTCAAATATTAAGGACAAGTTGAGGGACTTTTGCTCCTATTTTTGTCTTTAGAATAATTTATTCGGACCATTGAAATCCATAAAAAGCAAAAGAATATTCAAAATATTTAATTATGCATGCATTATAGTTATAAAATAAAAGTCTATTCACATCATGTCCAAAGCAGCTCAATATCGAGCCGTGCACACCTCTAAAATCCCTGGGGTGGTTTGGTAGGTCAAAAGTAACAATTGGAGGTCACTAACGTCAAATAATCAAACCCCTTATACTCCGGGTTAATACACGTGTCCTAAACCTAAGCATTGTCACTTCAAATGCTCAAAATTACCTCGAAATGATATCTGATTGGCTTATGTGCCAAAAGATTTGGAACTTAAAAAAATTCTAGGATACGCATAGCCGTGCGCTAAAAAACTACCCCACGTGTCATTGAAAATCCAATATAACTCCCACAAGCTGGCACGCGCCCCACATGCGACAGTTGGCTGATAATATGATATGTGCTCATATGGCCTGACACATGGCACCACGTGGCTATTGTGTGGCATGACATGTCACTTACCGCATCAACATGTTAATGCCACATCAACATCTGAAAAGGTTAGACTTGGTGGAGAAGAAGACCAGAGCCATTGTCTGGTACCGTACTGCCGCCATCTGGTTCACCGAAATCTGAATTTCCTGCCCAAAAGCTCCATTTTCGGCCGGTTCCTCACTCCTTCCTAACATCTTCATTTCTCAACCAAAATTAACGATCCAAATATGAAAATTTATCTACTCGATCCCAAGAACTCAAATCCAAGCTCAAAATCAAAATAACTTATATGGATTTCTCGGAATCGACTTTTTTTGCTTAGTTTTGGTCGAAAATGTGAGAAGATTACATTGGTGCGCTTGGTTTAGTAATTAAAAGTCCAAATCAAAAACATTAATTCGTGGTTGTACTTCTATGTGTGTATGTGAGTGTCGGGGTTTTTTTTTTTTTTTTCAAGTTTGAAAGAATGGAAATGGAGATGATGATGTTGTGTTCCATTGTGGCAGTGTAACATCAAGCCATGCCATCCCACTTGAACATAATAATGATGACTCACCATAAGGCATCGACAAACAATCTCGAACTTTAACTTTCGTACACTTGAACATACCTTGTAAATTCACTTTAGAACAGTAACTCGAACGTACGGTCTCTGATTCCAGCACGTCATTTGTCTACGAACTCAGAATTTCGAGACCTACGTAATAATTCTAGGTAATTATGCAAGAAGTTCTTTGAATAAAAATTAAATTCCAAACTTAAACTACATACAAAAGAAAAATAGTTAATTTCCATTTATAAATTTCCGAAATTTCAATCACATATTTTTCGGGTCATTACAAAAGAGATGAAATCTGAATTTACAAGTCGGTTCTAACTCAGCTTTTAACCAACTTTGCTACGTCCTGATGAGCAATTATAAATTCATCTGCTCCTAATATTAATAATTGTCATGCTAGCTAATTAAGTAGATCGACATGCCATATCTCCTAATAAAAGGGTCAAATTAACAACAGAAGAACATGTTCGTCAAATTAATAGTGTGGTTGGAGAAGATTTTGCACAAAGATACGAAGGAAGAGAAGATAAATTTATGGAATGGATTAAAAGACAAAGCAGAGCTTGTGCAGTGATATCTATAGCGATTGGTGTAAATATAATTCATAAACTAATGGCAGGATTCAATTATTAGTTCATTATGAAATGGATGACAACTCGCTCGTAGTGTTTTTTTTTACTTGTTTAGTGGAAATTCTTATATATCTGAATTCGAGATTTATAAAAGAAAAAATCGATATTATAATTTATATATTTTGAGTTGAGTTAGAACTTAAACACGGTGAGTGTTGGATTATGAACTAAAACATATATAATAATTTACTTTTAGGGAAAAATATATCTAATGTTATAGTCAATGGAACATAAAAGTTATTTGTGCTTGGCTGCTATAGATTTAAGTGAGTCTAACGTGAATATATCTTCTAAGGAGTTTCATTTTTAATGAATTAAAAAACAACAGACAATTTTTAATGAGAAGAAGAAGTAGAGTAAAGAAAGTTGTCCTTTATTGTGATGAGGAGAATTTAACTGGACGCAAGTGACAAAAACCAGAAGTGAAATGTATTGTTTCAGAAAGCTATATGCAACAAAAGTTACTATTAATAAGGTAAAAGTAAAAAGTGTGTGAGTGTAACAATGGAAATTCAAATTAAGTAATAACGGAAGCTCAAATTAAGTTAATACTGACGAGCACCAAGGAAACAATTAAAAATAACTGTCTACAAAAGGGCCTTTAACCTGAAGAGCCTTTGGCCTCGTCCGTATCCTCACTGACGAGTCAAAAGCACATGATACGACTAAGGATACTTAGGGTTTGTTTGCATTACAACGAATTAGTAAGAACGGAACTTACGCAATAATGCCAGAAAAATTTTCAAAAATTATCTGAAACAAAAAGTAACCTGAAACTCAGTTAGACCTTGTTAAGTGAAATTGTCCTTTTACTTTAGGAATAAAAAAAAACAAAGTATAAAGTACGATACTTGCAAATACAAAAAATAACCTGAAATTCTCTATTGAAATAAGAAAGGTTGGAAGAAGTACTCTTTTGTACGTGATGTGTCATTCCTTTTAGTTGATTGAGCTCTTCATATGCTTTTTTATTTATTATTATTTTTTTTATCCAGCGCTCTTCATATGCTTGATTTGAAATTTTTGGATTACACTATATAAAAAAAATATTCAAAAAATTTTCATTTTTACACTATATAATTCAAGTTTAATATATATAATTATCACTTAATTTCAAATAATACACATAATTTCCGCATTTACTTTAAAACCAAGATCAAACTAAATCGAGCCGACTACACTTTATATATGTTTATAGTAGCTTTTCTAACGATATAATTTTCATTGATTTTATTTATTATTATTGTATAGAGTACAAATTGGAAAAAGACGTAAAGGATCCCTCTAATTTTTTACTCACCTTATAACTCAAATCTCCCTTTTCCAAATCAATGTAATTAACGAAAAAAGAGCAAAAGCTAAATTATTCAAGGCTGTGAAAACCTCTAAGAAACCTATCACGAGGAATTGTAGGGACCGTGATTAGGGAAGGGGGTAGTGTGCTGGTGGGACCCACAAGTCTGATCCTGAAAATCCAAACCGACCCTAGTCAGATAATATGCAGAGGATCACAGCACCCGATGATCGTGGCCCGGTTGTGGGCTTCACATACAAGGAACATGTGGGCCTTTTTACTCTTTATAAATAGAAACAAATAAATAAATAAAGACTAATGAAGTGGGCCGGTTTTGATCCTCAGCCTTTAACCCCCATGATCGGCTGCATGTGGTCGACCATCGTAGGCCGGATATCTAGGGACCCGTGTCCCTGATCTTTTTGGACTCTTCTTAATTCTCACTGGCCCAAAGTTATGATTGACCACCAACCATTTAGTAATATTTTTTTTTTTTTGCCAAACCAACTAATAATTGACCGCTAGCCTTTTATATTTACATAAATTTTAATCATTAAATATATCTTATAATTTTTAATAATTTCATATCATCTTTATTATATTAGCCTTAGGCACCCTATTATTTCTATTTTATTTTATTTTATTTATTTATTTTAAATAAAATTAAAAAAATAATATCACATCAAACATCAATCACCAGATCACCAAAAAAATTTCAGAGTTTAAATCTTGATAAATCCAATTCATTAGGTAACCTGCAAAAAAATTTCAGAGTTTTAAAAAAAAATAATAGGATTCTATTTCTTTTAGATTTTATTTAAAAAAAAAATAATGGGACACTATTTATTTTTAAATTTTATTTGGAATGAAAAAAATAATGGAATATTATTTCTTTTTAAACTTTATTTGAAATGAAAAAATAATGGGATACTATTTCTTTAGTATAACTATAAAAATGGTATATATATATGGAGAAGCCAGGAGAAAGGGGAGAAAAGAATGGAAAATTTTCGTTAGATTAACTATAAAAATAGACAAAGAATGTATTCATCTTAGATCGACCAAAATTTTCAATGGGCATAACATATTCTTTACAGGTAAATGTTAAAGTAAATCCGCACCTACTTCGCACTATATCTGCCTAGGTATATCATATCAGAGGCAATTTACGGAAGGATCAATGGAAGCTTGCGCTTAATTAGTTAATCAATCCTTACTCTTCTCGAACAATCATGTACTACAAGTCTACAAGAATGAGAATAAATCATGACTGCCGACGACATAGAAAAACTATATGAAGTTGCAAGTAGCCACTGCCCACTAGCCACTAGGTAGAAGAAGTCAATTAATAATGTATAGGTCCAACTCCAAATTTCAAAAGTCTTAATCTGATATCCCGACTTATCTAGACGTCCGAACCTAATGGCAGTTTACACTCATTCTGGAGTACTCGCCAACATCACGTTCTGTTTAAGAACTAACCTCAAGATCTTTCACCATAATATTAGTTTATACTCGTTCCGAAGTTTCCTACATTTCTTAGAGATTAATATACTAATTTCCAAGTGTAAAATATATCCAAGCTCTTGGTCTAGCTCATGGCATCGTCTAGGATTCTAACATAAGCATCCAACCCAATATTCTCAAGAACCACAAACAAGGCATTCAATTCACATCATAGGCATCACATATTCGAAATAATCCAAACCATAATTATAAGTTTAGGGCATGAGTTCAACTCACCTCACGTCAAGAGAGTTCACCCGACCAAGTGTACCTTTACACACAATTCTAAGTACTTGATCCCGAAAATCTCCATGAATTTTAATGTTGTTCATGTGGCTTGTCAGGCTTCCATTATCAAGGTGTCTCACAAACAAGTAATTAGCATTAATTCATGGCAAATTAAATCCTTAGCTCTTGAAACTCAAGTCCCTTATCCTCGACTAAGGTAACTTAGGACGTATGGAACTAACATTAATCAAACTTTTATGGACTCCAAACCCCTACCATCGGATCCGGAATATCGAAAGCCTTAAAAATCCCCATTTCCAAAGACTGGGGAGTCCTTCACGTGACCCCACGCGCCATCTTTTTCCCCAACCCCTTCTAGCCACAACTTCAGGGTGCTACTCGCCCTTAACCTCACGTTGCAGGCACTGGCCGGGATCGCCATGAATTGCGACCAAGCTTTTCCTGCAATTCTTCCAACTCTTCACCCAATCTCATGATCCACAAGTCAAAAACCGTCTAGTCAATGAGAGTAACACGAATATGAGGCGCAAAACGAACACTGCTACCTGTGACAATTGAAAATTTTCTCAAAAGGAGCAAAAACCCACTCCGTTTGTGGCTTGCAGCGCCTCGTACACTAGACCATGGATGCGAGGGTGACACAGTTGTGCTTGTACAGACGAGGCGAATAGAACGATGATGGTACAGTAGCCTGAGTCACCGTTAAACGTCGGCTCTGTTCTTTTTGTTCCACCGCCAGCGCGGGTCAAGTTAAAGGAGAGAGAGAGAGAGAGAGAGAGAGAGAGAGAGAGAGAGAGAGAGAGAGAGAGAGAGAGAGAGAGAGAGAGAGAGAGAGCTAGAAAACTCCCAAAATAGACCAATGGGGAGAAGATAGAGATTGTCCACATTTAACAATTAAAATTTTCCAAAATTACTATTATTCTTTTACCGTTTCAGACTCATAACTTTCTTCCACGGATTTTGTTTCCCGTATACCGCCTGTCTATAAACTCTTGAGCTCGAGGCCTAGCCAACGATTAAAAGAAAACGTCCAAAAGTATCTACAAGTAAAAGTTGACTAACGACCCATTTTGAAACAATGGTAAAATTTTCATTTTCCAAAGGAATTTATCGAATCGACCGTAATTTCTTGTCCGGGTCGTTACAATCTTCCCCCCTAAAAGAAATTTTGTCCTTGAAATTTACGTATGCATGTGACGACTTGGAAATTCGAAAAAGGAAAATTTGGAAAAAATTGGAAGAAAATGACGATTTTGCCCCTAGTTATAACGGCCGAAAGTTTACTTTTTGTTCGGGGATGCCTTTTGGACTTTTGGCCATGACCGTTGGGTAGGTCTCGGGACGCTGAATCCGTAGACAGGCGGCATGCATCAATCGGGATTTGGATGAAAAAGTTATGGGCCTGAGAAAGTGAAGGGCAATTTAGTAATTTTGCAAAGGAAGGACATAATGGTAAATTGACACAGTGCTGGATTACTCAGCCAATTCGGTGAGTCAGTTAGCCCCTTGAGTGACATCTGTCACTTGGTGAGAGAGATTAGTGGCCTGAACCAGACCCACTGGGTCGTATACTTAAAGCTCATACTACGTTTAAGGCCTAAACCCACCGTACTTACACAGTCCCAACACTGGGCCCAATGCGGGATGCCACGTGGAAGTCTATCCACCCTCGATCTACGTAACACGTGTTAGCATGCAAACCGAGGAGTATTTGTACCACATCAAAACTATGGGAATTGAACATCCTACTTACCCATACATAAGGGGTACACATTTCCCAATAAAGGTAACTAATTTCTACTATTCACTACAACTCTGCCCAATTTACCATTTACTGTTTCCTCTTACGAACAAAGTTACTGACTTGACCGTCAGAGAACCTTAGGCCGGCACCACACTGGTGCCCGTACTAACGGGAAATCCGCTCTTCACTTAGGTTGACAGGTTACGAGGAAGGACACGCGTCACTTGGTGATTAGACGACTAGTAATTGACAGTTGGAACATTTAACGCTTCAACACAAGTATTGTACTTTGAGAAAATGGCGGGTGTTTTTGTGTGGTAGAAAATTAGACAAGGAAAATACTTGCATCCCACTTTGGTTGTATCTCCTTATACCATCCTTTCGATTTATCGAATTCTCTTTATATATATATATATATATATCACTATCGGAACCGTTTACTCTAAATCATCATGTCAATATCATCTCTGTAAAAAATTAACAAGATTTTAGGTCATTTAGTTATTCATATGTATCAAATAAATTAATGGTTTTGGTAAGAGTGAATATCTTTATGACGGGCCATCCAATTGGATAAATCAAAAGGGTGGTATAAGAAGGTACCACTAGGATGGAATGCAAGTATTGTACATTGGGAAAATGGTGGGTTTTTTTTTTTCGTGGTAGGATATTGGACAAGAAATATACTTGCATCACACTTTAGGGGTACCTCCTCGTATCACCCTTTCAATTTTTTGACGTCTTTATATATAAACATATATATATATATATATATATTGTAATGAGCCAGACCTGAAATTAGGGTCAATTTAGGATATTCTTTTGGAAATGGATGATTTTACCCTTATTTTGAAGGGGACTGTTGGTCAACTTTTGAGTGGAGACACTTTCAAATGTTTTTCTTTGACTGTTGTATAGGTTTTAAGCTTACAAATTCATAGACAAGGGGCACACGAGAAAAGGAGTCCATATGTGGATGTTACGAATATGAAACGGTAGGGCATATTGGAAATTTTGTAAAATTTTAATGGTTAAATGTGGATAATCTCTCTCTTCTCCCCATTAGTCAGTTTTGGGAGTTTTCTCTCTCATATCTTTCTCGTCCCGCAATGGTGGCAGAAAAATAGTGATGGAGCCACCATTCGAAGACGACCTAAGCCTCCGCACCACCATCGTTCTCTTTACCTCATCCGTTCAAACATAGTTGTGCCACCCATCGCAACCATGATCTAGTGTATGAGGTGATGTAAGCCATGACTAGAGTGAGTCTACACACCTTTGGAGGCATTTTTTGGTCGTCATATATATTGACGTTCGTTTTGGACCTCATATTTATGTTAGTCTCGTTCAGTAGATGGTTCTAGACTTGTGGATCGTGTGATTATGTGAAGATTTGGAAGAATTGCAGAAAATCTTGGTCGTCGTTAATGACGATTATTGCCAGCGTCGGCAACGTGAGGTCAGGGGCTAGTAGCGCCCTGCAGTCGCATCTAGGAGGGGTGGGGGAAAGAGGTTGCACATGGGGGTGCGTGAAGGCCTCCCTCGATCTCTGGAATAGCAGGTTCTTAAGACTTTTGACATTCCAGATCTGATGGTATGGGTTTGGAGTCCATCATGTTTTGTTTAATGATAGTTTCGGACATCCTAAGTTACCTTAGTTGGGAATAAGGGACTTGAGTTTTCAAGAGCTAAGACTTCGATTAATTTGATATAATTTTTCATGAATTAATGTTAATTACTTGTTTGTGAGGCACCTTGATAAAGGAAGCCTGATGAGCCACAAGAACCAAGTTGGAGTTCATGAAGACTTCCGTGATCAAATACTTAAAGTTGTGTGTAACGGTGCACTTGGTTGGGTAAGCTCTCTTGGCATGAAGTGAGTTGATCTCATACCCTAAATTTATAATTATGGTTTGAATTACTTTAAATATGTGATGGTTATGATGTGAATTGAATGCCTTGTTTTTGTTTCTTGAGAATATTGGGCTGGATGCTTGTGTTAGAATCGTAGATGATGTAATGAGCTAGACTAAGAGCTTGGATATATTTTACACTTGGAAATTAGTGTATTAATCTCTAGGAAAGGTAGGAAAATCTGAAATGAATATAAACTAATATTGTGGTGAAAGATCTTGAGGTTAGTTCTAAGATGGAACGTGATGTTGGCGAATACTCTAGAATGAGTATAAACTACCACTAGGTTCGAACATCTAGATGATTCTGGGATATCAAATTCGGACTATAGAAGATTCGGGATACTAGATTAGGACTCCAGGAGAGTTGAGATACCGATCAGGACTCTGGTGTGTGTGTGTGTGTGTGTGTGTGTGTGTGTTAGGGTATCAGTTAGCGGCTCAGATGGGGTCAGCAGAGTTGATGAGTTACCAGCTAGTCATGGTTGATAGCTGAGGAAGTTACTAGCTGATTTGAAATACTGATATTGCTATGGGTTACCACTGAGGTCTAGTTTTTCGGGCCGAGTTTACCTTGTCTCCAGGGTCAGTGGGTTGGTATGGGCGGTTACCCCTAGAGAGCAAATTTTATTGGTTACATATCCCTTATCTAGTGGTTTCTCATGTTAGGAGTCAAGTCCTAGGGTACTTTTGGAAATTAGAATTAGTTGTCAGACAGAAGCAGTACTTGGTACTATTTTCGAGGTATTATGTGGTGCGGGCTTATCAAATTGGTATCAAAGCAAACTGGGTAATGTCGTTCTGGGGATTCCAATGTTAGGTACAGTCAAGGATTAAAATATCGATATCAACGGATATATCACTAGCCAAATTTACGGATATCTCGCTCTAAATATCGATCTCGTATACAGTCAAAAAAAATTACAAAAATTTAGTGTAAAAGTTGGAAATTTTTAATGAAACTTTGGAAAAAACTTAAGTACACAATAATGGTTATATAAGACTAATAAATTTATAAAATGGCTTTGATATAATATATATGATGTATAATATAATGCAATATGATTCTGACAATGACTAATAATATAAAATCTTAAATATAAACATAAATTGAAGTGTATTATTATAATTGAATGTTAATATAGTTAAAAACATAACAATAAGCATAAAAAAATTTCAATCGAAGAAAAATGATAAACTAAGTTCAAATATATATTAAATTGAAAAAAGAAGAAAAATATGGTCAAAGCTGGTTCAAAAATTGGAAGGAATGGATATATTTAATATTGGGAAAAATATGAAAAAAGAATGCCAAAATTTGTTGAAAAATTAAAAAGAATAGTTAAAAAAAAACAATCAGAAGCTTGCCAACCTCAGGCTTCGAGCCTGGGTGACCAAGAAGGAAAAACAACCACAAAGCCAACTCAGCTATGCCAAGGTTACTGCAACTTTAAAGCACGTATAATATATAACTCATAAACAGTGACAATCATCTTCTTCCTCCAGCGGGTCTGCAACTCGGGTTTTTCGACCCGGCGACTTGACCCGACTCAAACTCGTTCGTTTTACGTCCAATTTTTACTAATTAACATCCTATCTCGATCGTTTTGATCCCATAAAGAGATATATGAGAGATATGTGGGCTCAGAACGAGAAGATTTGGCGAAATATCGGTCAATTTCCTTCAACCCTCCTTTAGGTGTCCCCCTCTCTTCCTCCCTCCCACCCCCCAGCGCCGTGGAAATTCTGATATTTCGGCGAAATATCGAACGAAATGTTCGATATTATCATCCATGGATACAGCTTAGGTTACGATTGTTGGACGTACGATGAGGGGAATTTGGTTTATAATGGATTATGAGTGCATAAAAATAATTTGATTGTTTCATTACCATTTGTGAATCGTACTGATTTTGAAAAATTATTCTTGATGATTATTTTTATGCGATGTATATTAGGACTTTGCATAATTTTTTAGGAAAATGGTTTACTGGACACATGTTTTTAGGGGTTTTTTTTTTGTGAAAACGGTATTTTGGGCTTAGACTCCCGTTTAAATGTTTTGATTTGGTTTTGAGTCAAGAATTTATGTACAACAAAGTTTTCCTAGTTTTATGAACTATTTTCCATGGTTGAACATCCTCGTGAGATTTGATTAGTTCTCAGACTTCCGGAGCTCAGCTCCATAGATCCTGAGGCTGGGATATTATTTGGACATCTCCTGGACGTTATAGCTAGCTCTTGGTCACCTAGAGATCGTGAGTTCCAGAGATGTGACTCGGATGTTGCAGGTTCTTGAGGCTACTCATATGTTCCAGGTACGTTGCAGGTTCTCGAAGCTACTCGGATCTTGCAGGACAATATATGACAGGGTCCGTCCCTGATTCCCGTAAAAAAATCAGACTGGCCTTACTCCCGTCTGACAACTTTTGTCAGACAAGAAATATTTCTAAATTACTTGTAATCATAATAATTAATTAACCAAATTAAACTCACTCTTGCGGGATTACCGCCCAAGTCCAGCCCACTACCCCGTGAAGTAGTGAAATTTGCTAGCTCGATTAGGTTCTATCTTGTTATTATTATTCACATTAGGAACCATGATATTAGTTAAGTACGAATAAATAAAAATACATAACCTTTTGTGTACTCCTTATGTGAATAATCATATATGGTGAGTAAAATTATGGTCCTATATTATGTAAGATAATTTCTTAACATAATAATAGTTATACAACCCTTAGCTACTGTATTCCTTGGACATTCCACAAAATATATTAGTCATAAACTATTCTTAACATTTATCAGCCTCGTCACTTGTTTTAGGTTTACCCCTAACATTGGTTCATTAATCATAATCCCTTTCAATTAATCATCACCACTTGCCAAGTTTAAGCCATCAACAATTATATAACCATACTAACAATTCACCCTTATTCCTATTTCTTCTAATATTCCAAATACTACAAATTCGATAGTTATCGTAAAGCAAGCAAAATATTGAATCCCATAAACTTAATAATGTTTACAACAAATAACCCATTAGGAACTAATATTAAGCTTGGGCTCGTAAACCCCCAAACTCACAGTATTAACACCTCATATATCATTCCATGCCAATATACTGGATGTCATCATAATCGTCACTTATATTTCCTCACCATTATAACATCTTCATTTAACAAATATAGCCAAGATATTAATCGTGGCTTGATCATATACTTAGGGGTCCATCCTGGATAATTAATCTTAAGTACTATTCTCTTTTGAATCCTTATTTCTTATTTAAACAAACCTCTCATATTTTTCCTATCTAATAACATGAAAGTCTAATTATAAGTACTTAACATGAAAGTGCAAAGGCCCTTGCCCGTGGTAGCCACGCGCCTCATAGTCAGCATCTTCCTCTAGCCAAGTCGACCCATGAGCCTGCACATAGGGCCCGACCCGGCGATGTGACCCAGCCACAACTTGGTCATTTTACCTCCGATTTTGACGTTCAAACCATCGATCTTCACCTTTCCATCTTTAGAAGAGATTTGTGACAACAAAACTACAATAACGTACCTGTATAACACGATCTAGCTATCCAAGCTCACGGCCATGGCTTTCGCAACCTTCCTATAGCCATCATGAGTCATAAACTCTGCTCTTCCCATCTCATGGAGGTTGTATGTCTTCCAGAGAGATGTTACCGTACTAGTTTTCAGGTTACCGTACTAGTTTTCAGGTTTCCTTACCCAAAACTTGATACCTGACACCTATCTCATATTTTCTTTTTCTTTCCCACACAGGTTTGGCACCTGGGTTCATTCCAGGCCACCCTTTCTTCCTTTTCCTTCTTCTCTCCCTTCTCCTTTCCCTTATTTCCTTATTTTTCTCTTTAACTCTCCTTCTTTCTCACGACCTTCTTTTTTTCTTTTCTTCGGCCTATCTCCACCGAACCCTCAATATAACGACCCAATCCGTAATCATGGAGTTACTTGCATATTAATGAGTTTTAATCGAGCATTATCAGACGATTTGTGGTGAAATGACGATTTTGCCCATGGAGAAGGGAAAATGTTGAATTTCGACTCAGAAGATTATTTGCACGTTGACCGAGGTCTGTTGCATAGATCGAGGGACTATGATAACGTAGACAAGCGGCATGTCGAATTTGGATGTAGAAAGATGATTTTACAGGTCACAGAAGATTTTGGGAGATTTTTTACGATGCACACATTACGAGAGAATCGAATTGTGTTTGTCTGTTATGGGCCTAGAAATATCTGGTGGGGACCACAAGATGAGTGACAAGTGTCACTCCTTCTATGTCCCTCACATTTGATCCTTATCCCTTGATAGGACCCATCAGGATTAACGTGGGATGACCTGCTCCCATCTGACACCACGTGTCAGATCAGGGATATTACCATGAACCACTCGTGGTTTTTAGAGTACGCAGCTTCATGTGATGCTTCAGTCTCTACTACAGCCGGCATCCGCGATTAACTTGAAGGGTATGAAAGCCCATTAAAACTGTGACTGGACAAAAATAAGCATTTCAAAAATATTTTGGGAAAATACATTTATACCCTTCAATTAAAAGCATGCAGGCATCAGAAAATACGAAATCTCAAATGCTTTATTAAAATCAAATCATATTGTTTTTCAAATCAATAATAAGTGAAAACATCTAGACATAAAGCAATAATCGAAAATATGACCAATCCTCGTATCCCACATCTATCACCTCTCATACCAACATATCATCATCAGGCAAGTCATCCGTGCAACGCATGAAAATAAGCTCTATCACTACTTAGGTCCAAGCAAGTCGCCGAGAACATATCAACGGCCGATGTTCAAATCATCGTGAACAAATCAATGAACTATGACATATATCATAAGCACTCCCAAGTCGAGCTTCCCACGGCTGCTCGACAAGGGCAATGCATCGTGACCTCTCTGGGGAGACACAGCGCATCCCGAAGGCGAGCAATATTTCATAGGGACCGCTCCGGGGGAAACATATTCACAACCAGAGTCCCTTTTCGGGAAACATATTCACAACCAAAGTCACATTAATCTCAAGAGGTCTCAGTGAAAACAGTTATCAAACAAAATCTCGTAGGGTCTCAGCCCAAAACTAAATCTCATAAATCATTTCACCAGTATTCGTTTCCAAAAATCTTAATAGGGTCTTTGCCCAAAGCATAGGTTTTAAATACACATGGACTCACACTCTGAGTCAAATATCTTTCCAATAGTGTCTCAAGCCCGAAATATCATTCCATAAATCCGAAAACCATTTCATTATTCAAATCACTGCTCAAATTTATAAAACAATGCTCACTCACTGACTGTCCATGTTGCACGCCTAAAACCTGCACCATAATCCAATCTGAAGCTTCCAGAGAGGCTGGGCCTGTCCAAATCACACCCAAGTGTCACTAACAATCGATATAATTTCAAATTAGAAACCCCTAACAATCCCGAAACCGTAAACGTGTCCCGAAAATGCTTCCCGAGGAGAAAAACCTACAAAAAAATAACCAAATGATCTCCGATCGACTCGAAACCACCACCATCGGATTCAGAATGTCGAAACCTTTCTAAAAAGATCAATTTGACCTCAAAATTTATGCCACGCGCACCCACGAGCCAGTCAAAGTTTGGTCAACGAAAGTCAACTGCTGATGTCAGCTGTTGACGTGGCACCCATGCCACTTGTCACTGACACCATCTGCCATGTGGCACCACCTGCCACCCGCCACGTGGTGTGCTGACGTGGAACTGCCACGTGTCTTCATGCTAATGTCATATGATGATGTGGCATGTTGACGTCATCATGTGACGTCACTCAATGACGTCATAGACTTGCAGGCGAAGACGACTGGTGCCGACGTGCATCGCCGTCTGGTTCGCGGGCCAACTGCCAGAATTTACCATTAATGGCCGGATTTTCAAAGTTTCATAACTCTCTCAAAACTCAACCAAATCCTATGTTCTTTATATCAAAATCTATCTAATCGAGCCAAAGAATCCAAATATGGATCCATAATTGAGAGAAAGTACCTAGTTTTCATGATACGAGCTTCCAAAGATTCGGCCAAACTTTGAGTCCTTCTCCTGGCCACTCCTGGTATCCAAAACCTTCCATTTTCGTCTCTACCGACTCCCTTCCCCTCCATGAACAAGAATAGGGGCTTAGAATAGTGTAATAACATCCAAAATTGAAAACCCAAAATTCCACCCTAAACGGTTCACAGGTTTACTTGGGTTTTCCAGCCACCCCGCCATCCTTCATTGACTCTCTTGGTCTCTCAGCCTCACTCTGCACTCCTCACATCAGAAGAAGGGAAGAAGAAGATGGAGCAATGAGGTGGGGTGTGGGTTTCAGGTTAGATGAAATTGAAGAAAGAAAGAGATATGCATGCATGAAGAAGGGATAATGGGCCAATGGAATGAGTAACACTTGTCAGTCATCCATTGGTCCAGATAGGATATTTGGGTCCCACTAAAAACAAACCAAAGTCAACCGTCTTGTAATGCGTGTAATCATAATAGTTCGTACAATCGTTCTAAACCCGTAATTTTCTCGTATGATGTCCAAATTTGACGTGCCACATGTTTACGTCCTTGTAAGGCCTCGATCTTTATAATGGACCTCGATCCATGTGAAATTGACCTCCCGAGTCAAAAGTCAATATTAGTCCTAATAATGCTAAATTAATCCTTAATTAACCTCGATAATCACAAAAATTCAGGACGAGTTGTTACATCCCTCCCTCACTCTTTCATTCTCCACACACACACCCGACCACACCATCCTCATTTGCTTCTTATTTACACCAGTTGATGATGGTTGAGGGGCACAGAGAGTGAGAATGAGTGGCCAAGAGGTGGTGAGTGATGGAGGAAGGACGGGAGCCACGGTGGCAAGCCAGAAAACAAGAAAAGGTATAAACTTGTGAGTTTGAAATTAGTGTTTTCAGTTTTTTACAATGAAACCCTAATTTGAGGCCCTGTTCTTGTTCTCTGAGTCCATACGATCAACCAGGATCAAGAAACAGAGAGAATGGACAAGTGGACGGGCCTGTGTTTGAGTTTGAAGTTAGGCCATGAGAGTCAAGCATGGCTGGAGGCTCTACAGGTATGGGTTCTAGATTTTATGGCCATAGGACTGTTTATAGGTAGGCTAGGAATAAATTGGTGGAATTAGATCGAATAAAGGGCTTGAAATAGTGGTTTTAGAGTCGTGTCCGGTATTCGGGTCGAACAACCTGGTTACAGGGTCGCGGGTCGACTCGTTTGAAGGAAGGTGATGATGACGTGGCATTGCTGTCAGGCCAAGTGGAAAATTAGGCGGTGCCACTTGGCAAACTTTCAGGGATTATCAGAGCCTACGTGGCAAGTGACGTGGTAGGATGACATCAGCATTAACGTCTGCATGTGATATATGGCACATGTTAGAGGGTGACACATGACACCTATCGGATGATGACATATAACGACCCATCCGGAATTCCGGGATTATATTAGTGACTAATGAAGGATTAATGAGATTAATCGGTGATTAGTTGAGCAGAATCGAACGGACGGTGTAAAATGATCGTTTTGCCCCTAGTCTTGGGTAAAATATTGACTTTTGACTCGGGGAGTCAAACGTATGAGGACCAATGACTGTGACGTAGATCGGGACGTCACGAGTCCGTAGACAGGCGGCACGTCGAAATCAAATATGGAACAGAGAAGTTATGGTCAAGGAATCAAAATTGGGAATTTACGTCTCGGGATTCGAATTAAATATTAAATAAATCTGATTGGGAGATTAGTTAATTATGGGGCCCTTGGATGAGTGAAAAGTGTCACTCATCCCATTGGTGGCTTCCCTAAAAAATGGATCTAAGTATTAAAATATTATTATTTTGATTATTTTATAATTTCCTTCATCTCTCATCTCCACCCTTCATCGTCATCCCATCTAATTTTCACTCATCTTCACCGTTCATTATCATCATCAGCCATCATCTTCATCTATTATATTTTCTTCCCACCCGAGCACCATTTTCATTTTCCCTCTAAACAAACAAAAACACAACATACA
Source organism: Prinsepia uniflora (assembly GCA_032719365.1). Classification (NCBI taxonomy): domain Eukaryota; kingdom Viridiplantae; phylum Streptophyta; class Magnoliopsida; order Rosales; family Rosaceae; genus Prinsepia; species Prinsepia uniflora. Next base: position 59,154,871 of record CM064862.1, read on the forward strand.
CTACCTCACCACCATATTCATCTCTGTGTTCGTGTGTGAGACCGTGAGTGGGGACTAAGATAGTGAGTGAGGGACAAGGACAACTTGATGGTGACGGCCTGAGCCACGGTGGTGGCCACGACGGAGGAGAACCGAAAACCCCGAAGGTAAGGTTTTGGTTTGAAATTCGAACATGGGTTTTAGGGGTTGTTGGTTGATTTTAATGATGGAAATGGCTTTTTGGTGATCATGTGGGATCATATGGATTGGAAATGGAGGCTGAGGATGGTGCAAATGCCCTGGACGGTGACTGGATTTTGGGCCGTGAAGATCAAATTGAAAAGGTAAGGTTTTGTGCCGTTTTTCGTTGTTTTAATCACATGAATAGGATCCTAGGATTGAGACAAAGCTATAAGAATTAAAAGGGATGAAAATGGGGTTGAAATAAGAGAGGAAATCATGTGAACCGGGAATGCCGGTCCTATCCGGTCGAAACTAGTGAACTAATTCAGACCCCGGTTCACCAGAGGTTGAAGGTGACACTGTTCACCTGTGCGTGAGGCCCACACGCAGCTCCTTTGGGCGGTGCGTGGGGGCGGGTGAAGGGTCTTTTGGGGATAACTTCAACATGTGAAATAATTTATTCGATGTAACAAACATTTTGGGACTAGTTTCGTGTCGATCAGACATCGTGTTGATATAGTTCGGGATGCCCAAAGGTTTAGGATCGAGTTTAAAAATAGTTAAAAATTCGGGAAAATTACGGGGCTTTAATGAGAGGTTAATAAAGTAGTCGGTAACCCTCTAGTATGATTTGGATAGGTATGGGAGTCCTGGTGATAGTGATTAGCCCGAGGAGGCTTATGGCATGCATATCGACGCGGCAGCATAGGACGGTCTGTGAATGGACCTTGATTTCTAAAATGTAATGCATGCATAAATGTTTTATATGTTTTACATATGTGATTTCTATGATGATGATTGTGATATTGGTGATTTACATGATTACACGTATTTCAAGGTGATTTACGTATTTGCACGTATATCGAGGTTTATGGTTTTGTACCGATTATACGTGCTTATGGTTTCAGTAATGGTTTAATGAAATGATTTTGGATTTGAAAAAGTAAACTCGGGCATGAGACCCATTTGTTTTGGAAACTCTCAGACTTGAAGTCCATTTTAGTTACTTTATCGGGCTAAGGGCCCAATTGGTTCGTGAATTGATTTTGGATTTGAAAATATGGAATCGGGCATGATACCCAGTTGATTTACGAACTATCGGACTTCGAGTCCATTTTATTTAATAAGGCATCAGGCCAGAGGCCCAGTTGGTTTACGAAATCGAGCTTGAGGCCAAGTTGGTTTACGAAATCGAGTTTGAGGCCCAGTTGGTTTACGAAATCGGGTTTGAGGCCTAGTTGGTTTACGAAATCGGGCTTGAGGCCCAGTTGGTTTACATGATCGGGCTTGAGGGCTAATTGGTTATGATATCGGGCATGAGTCCCAGTTACGGTTTATACATATGATTTCGGGTTCGGAGACCCTAACTAGATTTGGATTTGAAAACATGGATTTCTGGTTTCATGACGGTTTATGGAGACCGGGCATGGATCCTTTGAAAGGTTTGAAAGGTTTTGAGAATGATTACAAAATGGTTTTTCATATACCATCCTTTATTTATGGATGGTCTCCTCCGGGGAGAGTCGTTGGCCTAGGTGGACCCCGGAGTAGTCACGGAGCACTAACTGAGTGGAGTCGCCTCTGTGGGTTCCTTACTCTCAGGAAGGCATATATGGATTATAACTAGGAGGGAGGGTCATTGACCTGCGAACATTGACCTGGGTGGACCCTAGGGAGACTTGGGATTTGAGACTCCGGGTAGCACGCACGTAGTTTTGGAAACCATGACAGGATTGGTTGTATGATATTTGGTAAACATGATTTCTTGGATTTGTGAAATTTTGTTTTGTGAATAGTAAATGGATTTGGGAAATGACCCACATACTCGGATTTACGATTTTGGGCTGAGTTCCTACATATGGCTGATGTGTTTTCAGATTTGTGTTCAATGGTTTTGGGCGGGGGCCCGTATGATTTGGATTTACAGAATTTGGGCTCAGACCCTAATAATGGTTATTTGAATATATGATTCGATAAATGGTTTTCGTATGCATGTATACTTTTTAGTGAAGGGCATAAATCTCTTTATGAAATGTGTTTTTATGAACTTATTGCTTTTCTTCCACTCAGAACTTTTGATGTTTTTAATTCCCTTCAGGTTGATCAAGGGTGTGGAATGTAGCAGAGACCGAGACATCACACGCCTTCACCGGATCCTGACGCGCTCTAGAAGTCGATCGGGCTGAAGGTATGGAATTATCCCTTGTCTGACACTTCGTGTCAGACGGGAGCATGGCACATCCCGTGTTAATCCCGGGGGGGATTGGGATGGGTCGTGACATGACACATGGAACCTATTGGGTGGTACCACATGGCAGGATCTAAGATGTTGTCAAATGTGAGGTTGTCAGGCTAACTTCAGAAGTCAGCAGCTTTAAAGGTGACGTCAGCGTTGACTGGCATTAACCAGTGTTAACCCAACTTTGAGCGGCATGTGTGGCATGTGGGATTGTCAGTTTAAACCAAACTTGTTTAAAAGGTTTAGACGTCCTGAATCCAATGGTGGTGATTTCAGATCAATTAGGGATTGTTTGGTTGGTTTTTTGGAGGTTTTTCTGCTCGATAAGCGTATTCGGGACTATTATTCTGTTCCGGGATTTTTGGCGGTTTATTATATGGACTTGTATAGATTGATAGTGACCCTTATGGGTGTTTTGGATAGACTCGGACGTTCCGGAGGCTTCAGATTAGCTTACAGCTCGTGTTTTGAGCGAGTGGTGGTACATTGAGTTGACTTTTGTTTTCCTAACTTTATGCATTCCTTTTTATATGGTTTTTATTGATTTATAATGAGAATTTCTTGATGGTTGGTTACGTATGGTTCATGTGGATTTCTTGAGACTTTTTATGAATATTTAAGAAAAATGATATTAAAACATTTTGCGAGGAAATTGAGTTTACTAAACCTCGAATCCTTAATGAGTTATGAGGGATGGTTTTATACTTGTGAAGTCATGTTTACCTGATTTTATGACTATTTTAATGGTTCGTCTTACGTGGTATTATATGACTGTGAATATATGATGCTGTGACTGTGCTTTGATAATGGTGATGATTGTGATGATGTGAGATGGGATTGGTGGCCCACTCGAGATGTCGATCGTGATAGAGAGTCTCGGACATCGAGCTGGGATCCGTCATTCCCGAGACTCATCTCGGACACCGACCTGGGCTTCGTCCTTCCTAAGACTCGTCTCAGACGTCGAGCCTCGGGCTCTGTAATTCTTGAGACTAGGACCGTGACTCAGACGTCAAGTCTGGGACTCTGTCATTCCTGTGCCAGTCCACACTAGGGATGAGCATAATTAACCATGGGCATGGGTACCCAAGGGTATTGAGGGTATTTAATACCTATTAAATTCAAAGTATATTCTTTATTCATCCTTCAAATTATCTATGAATTTTTATCGTTCTTTATTCCCTTTACTATTTTTTCTTTTTATTCTTGCTATTATTATTATTATTATTATTATTATTATTATTATTATTATTATTATTTATTAGGTATTATTATTTAAAATTTCTTTATTTCAATTAAATATTAGTTATTTCATCTTTATTCAAAAAAATTAAACACAAAAATGTTACGAATTTATATTAACATCAAAATTTTGTTAAGAACTTAAATCATTCATTTTAAATTATTTAACAAAAATCAACGTAAACTATATAAATTTTTCAAAATTTCACAACCATGAAATAATTTAAAGGGAGTTCTATAAATTCTTCAAAATTTTTTATAATGAAATTTCTAACGAGTTTTGTTTTCAAATTTTGAATTCCATGTCGACATTTTCTACTCATTCTTCATTTAATTGGAAAGTTTTCAAAGTCAAATTCTTAAATAACTCATTCATTAGCCTTGGTCAACTCGACAAATTTTGATAAGTAAGGATAGAAGGGTAAATTGGTTATTTACTAATTCTCACTTTAAATTTCAAACAGAAACTCCAATAAAAATTGAGAGGATTTGAAAAAATGAAAAGCAAAAAAAAAATGAAATTGAAAGGAAAAAAAAAATTAGAAGTTAAAAATAAAAAGTGGAAGACAAATGAAAATAAAAAATAAAAGAAAAAGAAAAATGAAAAGTAAAAAGAAAAATCAAAAACAAAATAATTTGAAAGGAATAAAAAATTAGAAGTTAAAACAAAATGAAACACAAGGAAAAAAAATTGAAAGGAAAAAATAAATGTAAAATGCCATGCGTACCCATTACCCAATGGGAATGGGTAGGGTTTGGATAAACCCTCAAAAATTGAGGATGGGTCTGAATGGGTATAAAACCCATTAGTACCCATGTAGGGTACAGATTTACCCATTTCCTCAAAAAAAAAACCCATTTCCTTAAAACAAAACCCATTTGGCCATCTCTAGTATACACTCGAACGTCGAGTCAAGGACTCCATCTTTCCCGAGTGATATAACTTACCGGTAGTGCACCTTGATATGGTGATTCAGTAGTCAGTTTAGTATGTTGGATATTTCAGTATGGTTGGTGCTGTGTGATTGGTATGCTTGTGCACTGATGTGGTTATGTCTTTGTTGAGATATTGTCAGGGCTAGCATTCTATTTTGTTGATTATGTGCTGGGGTCTAGTCGTACAGTGATGTTTGATATGGTTTCATGTTGGTAAGGTTTATGAAAATATTTGTTTTCTAGTTACTACACGTATTTTAAGATTGATATTTTATTCATAAACTCGATGCATGCACAGCTTTATTAAACGGAGGGCTTAATGTCTAATTTCAAAAAAGCGTTTTCCAAACCTTTGTTTTTGTCCACTCACACGTTTTACTAGTTTTGGCACCTTCCAGTTTGATCGTGGACGCGGGCTGTATATAGGCTGAGGCATCACGTGGAGTTGAGTACTTTGAGTATAAGAGGTTTGAAGTAAGTTTATCCCTTTTCTGACACGTGTTTAGCATGTTTATTGGGTTCCCAATGGTAATTGGGTCATTTTCTAATGCACTCGTCAGACGGGAGTAGGTCTTCTCATGCTGATTGAGGGGGATTATGGGGAGAGTTGTAAGACCCGTGTCCTGGAGGGAACGATGAACGATCCCATATTCCTACGATGGGGGAATAGTCTGGGAAGGGAATGGTGGTGTGCCTTAAAGGTGTAGGAACACATCTATCTAGCGCGAGACCTTGTGGGAGCTCATTGGCTTTGGATTCCTAGGGAACTCCAAAGTTAAGCAAGTGGAGGCTGGTACAATCCTATGATGGGTGACCAACTGGGAAGTTGCATCGTGAGCTCCTGGAAACAAAACCCTTCGAGCTGGGCTGGTTCGGCCAGTGAGTCTAGAGGGGACAATATCATGTTAGATAGAGTGGGCCGCTACGCAACTCTGATCTAAACAAGGCCTTTTGGGAGCTCAGTGGCTTTGGGTTCGGTTGGAACTCCAAAGTTAAGCGAGTTGAGGCTGGTGAAATTCCATGATGGGTGACCCCCTGGGAAGTTGCAACGTGAGCTCCCGAAAACAAAACCATGAGGGCAAGGGCAAGGAGGCCCAAAGCTGACAATATCGTGCTAGATGAGTGGGTCTTGACCGAGTAGGGTCGGGTCCTGACAGAATGGTATTAGAGCCAGACCCCGATCGGAAAGTATGCCAGCAAGGACGTTGGGCCCTAAGGGGATGGATTGTAAGACCCGTGTCCTAGTGGGAACGGTGAACGATCCCACATTCCTGCTAGGAATAGTCTGGAAAGGGAATGGTGGTGTGCCTTAAAGGTGTAGGCACACACCTATCTAGCGCGAAGCCTTCTGGGAGCTCACTAGCTTTGGATTTCTGGGGAACTTCAAAGTTAAGCGAGTGGAGGCTGGTGCAATCCTATGATGGGTGACCCACTGGGAAGTTGCGTCGTGAGCTCCTGGGGACAAAACCCTTTGAGCTGGGCTGGTTCCGCAAGTGAGTTTAGAGGGGACAATATCGTGTTAGATAGAGTGAACCGTTGCACAACTCTGATCTAAACGAGGCCTTTTGGGAGCTCAGTGGCTTTGGGTCGGTTGGAACTCCAAAGTTAAGCGAGTTGAGGCTAGTGCAATTCCATGATGGGTAACCCCTTGAGAAGTTGCATCGTGAGCTCCCGAAAACAAAATCGTGAGGGCAAGGGCAAGGAGGCCCAAAACGGACAATATCGTGCTAGATGAGTCGGGTCCTGACCGAGGAGGGTCGGGTCTTGACCGAGGAGGGTTGGGTCCTCACAAGGGTCCTATCAACTTGGAACGGTGGACTTACTGGTTGATTGGATCCCCGTCTGGTGATTATTCTGGTGTTGTGACCGATGGTCGGTCAAGATGGAGGTATGGCTGGGAGCAACAGGGGTTGTTGATTACCCTAGAGTATGACAGGTTGAATAAAGTAACCAGGGACGTTTACTAGTGGATCAGATCCCAAGGACCGATCAGTGAATTTCATGCTTGAACAAAGTGTAAGGGTGATGGGTTGCCCTCGTAGGCGTATGGTACTAATAGGAGTATACATCTCAGATAGGTCTGCATATGGTCGGTGGCAGGCATTCCCCTTTATGGATTTGAATGTGACTATCGAGACTTTCAAACATTTCATTCTCCCCCAGTTTTATCGAGATGCCTAAGAGATAGAGTTCCTGTATTCGATACAGAGGTATATGATTATCGCTCGGCAAGAGCAGAGATTTCTGGATTTGACTCAGTTCGTACGAGGTGCGACGATGATTTAGGCCATGAGGCTTCGTCGGTTTGCGTCAAGTCTTTGGAGTAAGACTCGATCAATGGTGCTGGCTAGAGGACTTACCATATTTCGGGCTTTAGTATATGTGGCATCTCTGAGGGAGATGAGTTTGACGGAATCCCAGCAGCAATCAGATGTTTCCGACTAACACTGAGGACGTCTAGCGTATGCATTTTCCAGGGAGCTTTCAAAAGAGACACTTCTAGCTCCGAGTCTTCGAATCGTGTGATTGCAGTGGTCGATGAACATGACAGAGAGGGTCTCGAAAGGGCCGCTTGAGATATTAATATTTTTCTATACCGGAGGACTACTCTTGGAGTAGAGACATGTGTTTTGTCTTATCTTGGCTTGGATGCATGAGTGTTGGTGGAATACAGACCCGCACACTTTATCACTCTTTTTGACTGGAAATTGATCCCACTAGGTTGGGTCACGAGTTTCAGTACTCTGACTGATACTATGCTCAGGGCTAGTTCAGCAATTTGAGACTGTTTGATTTGGGTAGAAAGGTTCTAACGGTAAGACGGATTGGATTCCTTTGGACATTTATATGATTTGGACGTGATTCTAAGGATGGTTTGGTGGACTACCTGTTACACCTCTGTTGAGTGTTTGAGGAACCAGTTGTACTTGGTAGTCCTGACTACTTCTTTCAAGAGTTAGTTTGGCTTTGGAAGTTGGGAATTTATTACAGAATAGATGTTAAGGTTAATGGACTTGGGTTATGATGTCCCAAGATAACACAGTGAGCCTGGGGCGAGATCGGTTATGCAGTAGTTTTCAGATGCGTTGTCATAGGATTTACGTGGTTTCCACCTCAGAAGAAGGTCCCGGGTACTTAATCTATTTTGCAACCACCGCGTCGGATGGTACCGATAAAGTTGAGAGAATTGAGGGTTCAGCTGTAGGATTTAGCGGAGTTGGGGTTTGTCTGATTTATGATGTATTCTTGGGGAGTCGCAATGTCGTTGTGCAGAAGGTGGATCACATCCTAAGATTTTGGATTGACGGTCAGCAGCTGAACGGGGAAATAATGTGGAACTAGTAATCCTTATTAAGGAAGTTTTTAGTGACCCTTCTTCATTTGCCCGTCACCTCTGGATTCCATGGATGTATAAGCTTGTAAAAGTTGAACTTGTTGAGGAAGAGTTGGTACTTGGTATTACGTGGCGTTGATTTGTACAACATGAAGTTGTATTCATATCTGCATCGGATGAACTGGGATATCATTAGTTGAGGATCAAGGAATTGGATATCCCTATAACCGCCTTCATTCTCGATATGGGAATTATGGGTTTTTGGATCGTACCATTAGGGTTGACTAACGCCTCAATGACATTGATGGACTTGTTGTACAGAGTCTTTGGCATCTTTTTGGCAATAATGTTATGGAGAATATCTTGACATGTTCAAGGAGTGCGAGGGCACGTGTGGAATACTGAAACCTAGTAGTGATTGCCCTTAGGGGAAGCAATGGTATGCCAAGTTGAATATGTATCAGTTTGGTTAGACCAGTGTTGGTTTCCTAGCCACGATTTTATTGTTGAGATGATTTGGATGAGCAGGTTTCTCAGGAATTGAGAAACGATTGACTACTGCTCTAGTTTAATATTGGGCGATAGTGGAGGTTTGGGAAATGACAGTGATGCATCGATATACAAGTTTAGATGGTGCACTTGTGTTACACGTGAAGATTTTTGCTTATGCAACTAGGCAATTGAGATGTCATAAGACGACCTAGTTTACCCATGTTTGAGAGCTTGCTGTAGTGGCGCATGTATAAAAGAATTTGACTCATTATCTCTTGGGGAGATGTACATGATCTTTATAAATCATCTGAGCCTTATGTGTTGTACCTCGAGGAAGTTGAACTCAAGGTAGGCGAGATCGATAGAGCTGATGCCTAGAGTAGGATGTTGCATGCTCATTTTCTCTCATGCGTACGGTTCATCTACCTTGTTCTTAGAGCTTCGGATGGACGGATTTTGCTGGTGGTAGATAACTGTGGAGTGTTATTGGGTAGTGTTTCTATAAGACATATTGCTGGATTAGATGTTAAAGCACAGCTTCAGGATCCGACCCTTCGTATCACCAGGATTAGTACGGTCAAGGTAGGTACGTCTTGGAAGACGTAAGCCGGTTGACCCTTGGAGTTAACCAAAAGTTGGACTGGTTAGTGAACTGGATGGTTCGTCTTGAGAATTCTCGGGAAGTACTTTTTGGACATGTCTAATGACAGGACCCGTCCCAATCCCACTGGGACCACCCGGGGACGTGACCCGCTCCCGTCTGACAATGACTCTAAACATACCAAAATTACCCTTAAATAAAAACCGAAGACTCACATAGATAGATAATGTACAAACACAGTGTTTAAAGTGATACTGTCAGACAAGGGAAAGTAAAATACAACATGTGAGCACACTAGTCAGAGTACATTTATTCGGTGCTCAACCTACCCACAAGTGGGTGTACAGGTGCACAGCTAGGCAAACTAAACCTCTGCCTCCTCCTCCGGATCCTCCTCCTCTATTGCCGTGTCAGGGTCTGGAGGGGTCAGTAAAACAAGGGTGAGTGGGCCAAAAATAACAGTTTAGAAATCAATTTAATAATAAAATAATCATAAGGTTTTTACCCCTTCGTTTTCCAAATCTTGCATGCAGTGAAAACATAATATTACAATGAAATCATAATGAATGAACCACAATAATAATCGTAAGGTGAAACTAACATATCAGTGCACTGTAAAACCCAACCCAAATGATGTCACGGTTCTAAGGCTACGCGTTGCCACTCAGGGTCTCACACCCGAGACTCTCTAGGTACATCAGCTCCCGGTATCCCGGTCACTGCCCGAGGTATATGAACATGCCTTCCTGAGAGTAAGCAGCCCAACGTGACACGACCCATCCCAATCCCCCCGGGATTACCATGGAATGTGACGTGCTCCCGTCTGACAAGAGGCGCCAGACAAGGGATAACCGATTGCCATTGCCCAAACGGGCTTCCAGAGTGCGTAAGGATCGATGGAGGAGGTGTGCGATGCTCAAGTCTCTGCTGCAGTCGTATCCGGAATCAACCTGAAGGGCATTAAAAACCAAAAGCTGTGAGTGGACGAAAATAAACAAGTTTGCTTAAAACATTTATAAGACATTTATGCCCCTCAGTAAAATCATATGCATGCACCAAAACCAATAATCCCATATTTATTTAGAAATAACCATTAGGGCCTTAGCCCGGAAACCAAAGCATATTTTCAATTTCCAAAAGTAAATCCAAGAGTTATTTCATCAATCCAGTAATATTCATTTATTATTTTTCCATCTCCGGCATCCCCGATGCCTAGCGTCCTAGACGCTTGACGTTCCAGACGTCATATCTCACGGTATTAAGCAACGCGTGCTGCCCGGGGTCTCACCGGGTCCATATCTCTGACATCCCCGATGTCTGACGTCCATGACGTCCAGCAATCCTGCTCCTGGATCACTATACGGTCCGGTAGCTCCGTACAATGAGCCCTCGCAGGCAATGCACCGTGACTTCTCCAGTGTCCCCGACACTTGGAGGAGACCAGGATATAAATATCCTCATATCGAGATGGTTTTATGGAACACATTTTATTATTCATTTCCAAAATGTCACAAGGGCCCTGCCCCGAATTTCCATAAAACCGTCATAAGTCCAAATAGTTGAATCAAATCCGAAATAGTTCATTCAATTCCATTTTAGGGTCCCCGACCCGAAATCACATACATAAGTCAACTGAGCCCTTGGCCCGATTCATAAGTTAACTGGGCCCCTGGCCCGATTTCATAATTCAATTGGGCCCCTGGCCCGATTCAACAAATTAACTGGGCCCCTGGCCCGATTTCACATTATCAAATCCGTGACCGTTTCATGAAATCATATCCATCCATATTTATGGAAATCAGTGCAAATCCAGAAACCTCGATTCACGTGCAAACACGTAAATCGCCTCGAAAAGCGTGAAAACATATAAATTCACTGATATCCAAAATAAATCATATAATCCCAATTATAACAATCATGAAACAGTTATGCATGCATCGAATTTATAAAACCAATGTCCACTCACAGACCGTTTAACCGAGCGCCTCGATACGCGTGCCATAGGCCCTCCCGGGCCACCTCACTATCACCGGGACTCCCAATCCTGTTCAAATCAATTTAGAGGATCACTAACCTCATCATTAACATCCTATTCAAGTCCCGTAATTTTCCCGAATTTTTAAGTATTTTTAAATTGGATTTAAAACCTTCGGACATCCCGAACAATATCGAGACGGTGTCCGATCGACACGAAACCAATCCCAAAATGTTCGTTACAATGTATAGGATAAAAGTCATGTTGACCTCACCTCGAGATTCGTGCCCACGCGCCGTCACGCGCCGCCGTGAGTGGCTGCGCGTGAAAGCCACGCGCCTGCTACAGTGCTCCTTCTTCACCCGAATGACTGGTAAACGGGTCAGATTACCCGCGATAGGATCCGTTTCAAACACCCTCAATTCGATATCAATTCCATCCGTTCTTGGTCCTACAACAATCACCAATCCACCAATTTCAGTTCTGTGTCCATGATTAGCATCAACCGTCGATCAATCTTGTCGACAACCCGTGATCACCCAAAACGGGTCGATCACCAGAGCTCCTCCAATCCTTAACCAAAATCAAATTAACTTCACAGGAAGTTAATAAGGACTACAACGAACTAATTAGCATCATTAATTTAACTCGACAATACCTCAATCGTCACAACTCAAGCTCGAGTTTTCCGGCCGTCCACCATGTCCGTTCACGGCCCTAGGAGCTCCCAAGCTTGCCCCATTTGATCTGGTTCGACTCGTTGAAGTTCCAGGAAGCTCAAACACTCATCAATTAGGCTTGGGCTGGCCTGAAACTGGAAATTCGAATTTGAATTCCCCAGAACCCAGTTTCGGGTTTTCAGAGAATTTCAGCCCCAAACTCACTCATTCCTCTCATTCTCAATCTCAGTGAACCGCTCTCGACTCACTCGCCATTCTTTTAATTCAATTCAGCCGTTAAAGGCGTCCAAAAGTGTCCTCAAATGACTGTGCAAGGTTCCCCTGCACAGACCCGAAAACATTAAACAACCAGTGCCCATGTCCTTTTGATCGATTGCCAGCACCAAACATGTGCAAATCCACCTCATACTGGTCCAATTAACTCAATTAAATCATAAACAAAACAAGGGATCGATCGCACAAAGCATCCACCTCACGGCTACTTCAATGGAACAGTGTCCCGTGAAGAAAATTACAATTCTGCCCTTGTGCAGAAAATTACCAAAATGCCCCTCACGCATCCTGACCCGTAACTCGGTCATACGGACTCCGATTGATGCGTGCCGCCTGTCTACGAACTCAGGGCATCGAGACCTTCCTAACGGTCCTCGGTCCTCGGCCATCGGGCATCCCGATCAAAAAGTCAACATTTCCCCCTTATATCGTCCAAATTACGAAAACGCCCCTGGACTTCCGTACATCATAACTTTCACCACGAACGTCGGAATCGAACGTGCCACCTGTCTATGAACTCGTGACGTCCCGAACTACGTCACGGTCATCGGTCAAAGTCCATTTGACCATCCGAATTAAAAGTCAACGTCTTGCCCACGCCCAGGGGCAAAACGGTCATTTTGCACAATTCGTCCGAAATCGCCCAACTAATCCCAGATTAGTAAATCACAATTAAATAATATTAAATCCCGATATTCGGGACGGGTCGTTACAACCTTCCCTCCTTAAAGAATTTCGTCCTCGAAATTACCAATAACCTTATTCCACAACCACCTTGTGGAAACAATTCGACCACACATCTGTGTACACTTGTACACCCACATACTGGGACAACACCAGCCTCGTTGTACCCAGACATACCACCTCAGTCATACGTCATAATAGCAACAACACTCGACCACCTCGAGTGGAAATGATCACCTGATCCGCGATAAAATCGCCTAACCATTTAGCTGACTCCTTCAGCTAGATGGTTCCTTCCCATTGCCAATAAATCCTTACATTTGCTCCCGCCGGGAGTCACCAAATCTCATTTGTCAGTCCATGCTGACACCACTAGTCAAACTGTCATCACAAAACTTTACCACCCTGATAAAGCCCCAACCATCTGTCCATCCGTGACAACACCACGTACTACTTCACTCTCGATGTAGCGCAAGATCAACCACATGATCTCAATTCGCAGGGCAAGCCCATCCTGCGACATAAATAAATCTCAATGTCCATAATCGCCGACTCCCTCAGCGAACCCAAAACGCTGGAAAAATATGACGGCGTAGTAGCATCACGCAAGGCTACTCGTGGTTACTCTGACCACCAACTCACTCATCCTGAGTGTACGTATACCGCCAACTTACTCAATCAAGTGGTGTAACTGGAACACATTGAATACCAGCCCAGCAGTGACACACATCTCAGTACTAGGGTTCCATAAGCCAACCATGGCTAAGAGCACCTGCTCATACAATCACTGAACCCTGACAAAATCACTCTGCCCAGCGCACAGTATCCAATGTCCAGTCCACAATATAGCCAAACAAATGATATCAGAACCAATCCGATTACCAACACATTAGTTACACACCACTGGTACATCCCATGTACCGCCATTAGGCACCACTCAGCCTAACCAGTATCAATCCTCGTACAACGTACCCTGTACGTACCTCAATCCATCAATCTGACTATAGCCACCCAGGTTATAGCCAAACACGTTCTAGTAATGGAGCACATTTGCTCAAACCAACATGAGACAAAACGAACTCCACCCGTCATCTAGTTCCAATTCCGAATCCGAATCCGCAATTTCGTAAGAAATTCCGAATCCAAACCCAAACATCACATATTTAATCCATTTCCAAATCCGAATCCGAAATCATTATTCCGTAAGCTAGCATTGGAATAACCATTCCGTACCCAAATCCAGTAATCCATTTTCGAGCTTCGCAATCGAATCCTGAATCGTCACCCAGAAATTCGATTCCAAAACCCAAAATCTCGTTTACGTCCACCAAGACGTAACAAAACCGAACCTATCGGTTGCCTCTCCAAAACACTCGATTTACTTCATAGGGAAGCCCATCCCAATATCCACACGTCAAAGGTTGACAAAATCCGACCACATCGGAAACCTACTCAACCAAGTCACAAACCATATGGACTTCACTCCGAGAAGAAGTTCAGTCTCGTCATTTACGATTCACATACCAAGGTAAGAGTGATAACTCTCATCCAATCTGGATCATCACGACCACAACCCAGATCCATCGCTACGTCACTCGACAAGTAATATCGCGATCCTAGATCGTCACATCGACCAAAGTCGACAACATCGCAAATCAGATCCACCTAGGATCCACACATGCTCACATAGCTAACAGTCCATCCGAAAGCTGATCGTGGGGTCTTACACCCTCAATTGAATCCTTCGCCAAGTTTCCATTGGTGGAAAGATGACCACGCATTTCACCACCAAATCCAAAATCATACACAACTGCTTGTGTCCAATGAACCCAAGCCAAACATGGGTCCACCTACCAATACACGCTCAACGTACTGGTAGCAACAATCATCACCTGCCACGGCAGGAAATAAGAAGTCAACCCCAAAGACTTCGGAATACCAATCACCGGTGTGGAAACGAGCACTTCCCTCGTCTCCCAATCACAACTCTCCCCGGATAGAGAGTTCCAACCATGTTGGAAACAGACATGCTCCCAATGAGATGTCAAGTCCAACCACGGGACTTCCCACGTCCATACCTCACTTGGACCACCACGTGTCCAAAATCAATTCATTACTCGGACCTCACGTCCGCCAATAGTCATGTATGCACACACCCCGATTCCGAACGGAAATTTCCTCAACTCTGCCTGGATGTGCATACCATACTGCCTTCGTCTCACATCTCGACCTTAACAGGTTCAATCCTCAGGTTCCAAGTGATTCACAATCACAAAATCCCACATCAATACCACGAATGGTTTCCCCGACTTTTCCAATTCCAATAATTTCCTTGTACTCTCAGGGGATATAAGCAGTACACAAACTTACCAATCTCGGAGTTGACCACAACTCCCCAAATCCACCAACTCGCCTGACATAGGGAACATCGTCCCTAGATTCCCTAAGTTTCAATCATACCATTTTATCCGTTCATCACTTGTCGTCATATATCTGTTAGGACTTATCCCAACACGACACAACCTCCACTGGATCCCATCCAGTCCAAGACTCAACCACCACTGAGTCGCAGATACCAATCATCTGTTCATCATGACAGAGTCACACCCCAAATGGTGGCTCCTCGTCATCACAATCACCGACACCGGTACCAGCACCAGTGCTAGTACCAGCACCACGCACCATCATCAATACCAGTATCAGCACACAGGCATCCATACTAGTATTGGCATATAGGTATCACCATACCAACATCCAAACATAGCACACGAACACCCATGCTAGCACACGAACATCCATGCTAGCACACTGTGTGCAAAGTTGTTACCCTGGATCTCCATTCATTACGAACGACGATCTCGTAACACCACTCGTACCCCACGACTATGGGTACCTCCAATTTGACCACTGGCACATCAGGATAATGAACGTTCCCTGAACATCCCCAAGTATCAAAGCCACACAAAATACCCTCGATAGCCAGTCATCTCGACACAACTGTCGACCAACAGTCATTGTTGTCAAGATCCGTATCCACACATCATACTAATATTCGATCCAAAACAGGATCCCAAATTTTATCTCATAACCGCATCCGTGGATCGAATCCCATAATCCAGACTAGACTCACTAGAGTCATCCACATGGTCATCCATGACCTCAGCCGCTCGTCGCAGCACCAGTTCTCACTTAAGGTTCACCTTTCGGTCCATCAATTATAAATCAGGGTTCCAAGGTCACACCCTAGGGTTCCACCGAACCCAACTGCCTTTTGCAGTAAAATCCACAACCTGACCGACTCTGCGGTCCTGACATCATATAGACGTCCAATCCAATCCAATCGTCAACTCAACGTGGGTTCCATCGTGGGTTCCACCACGAAGGTCATCGGCTAACTCCGATGCACCAACCCCCGTACACTAGCCAACACTACTAGGGTCCAAAACTTAGACCAATACTCAACTGAGTTTCGCATTTCCAATCAAATGGGGTTCCCTGAACCTAGCTGTGCCCAGTGGCACAACAATCCATCATCACATGACCGAACCGACGGTCCCACATTACCAGTTAATCGTATACAACCCCACCTGGGTCGAATCGCAACCATGCACGGCGTATCGGGCCAAACACACCCAATTCACCATACAAACCCAAAACTATCTATCAGGTTGACAACGGAACAGCAGCCCAAAGAGACATCACACCCTCGTCCTTTGCGCACAAAAGAGCAAAACCTGCTCTGATACCACTTGACACGACCCATCACAATCCCCCCGGGATTACCATGGAATGTGACGTGCTCCCGTCTGACAAGAGGCGCCAGACAAGGGATAACCGATTGCCATTGCCCAAACGGGCTTCCAGAGTGCGTAAGGATCGATGGAGGAGGTGTGCGATGCTCAAGTCTCTGCTGCAGTCGTATCCGGAATCAACCTGAAGGGCATTAAAAACCAAAAGCTGTGAGTGGACGAAAATAAACAAGTCTGCTTAAAACATTTATAAGACATTTATGCCCCTCAGTAAAATCATATGCATGCACCAAAACCAATAATCCCATATTTATTTAGAAATAACCATTAGGGCCTTAGCCCGGAAACCAAAGCATATTTTCAATTTCCAAAAGTAAATCCAAGAGTTATTTCATCAATCCAGTAATATTCATTTATTATTTTTCCATCTCCGGCATCCCCGATGCCTAGCGTCCTAGACGCTTGACGTTCCAGACGTCATATCTCACGGTATTAAGCAACGCGTGCTGCCCGGGGTCTCACCGGGTCCATATCTCTGACATCCCCGATGTCTGACGTCCATGACGTCCAGCAATCCTGCTCCTGGATCACTATACGGTCCGGTAGCTCCGTACAATGAGCCCTCGCAGGCAATGCACCGTGACTTCTCCAGTGTCCCCGACACTTGGAGGAGACCAGGATATAAATATCCTCATATCGAGATGGTTTTATGGAACACATTTTATTATTCATTTCCAAAATGTCACAAGGGCCCTGCCCCGAATTTCCATAAAACCGTCATAAGTCCAAATAGTTGAATCAAATCCGAAATAGTTCATTCAATTCCATTTTAGGGTCCCCGACCCGAAATCACATACATAAGTCAACTGAGCCCTTGGCCCGATTCATAAGTTAACTGGGCCCCTGGCCCGATTTCATAATTCAATTGGGCCCCTGGGCCGATTCAACAAATTAACTGGGCCCCTGGCCCGATTTCACATTATCAAATCCGTGACCGTTTCATGAAATCATATCCATCCATATTTATGGAAATCAGTGCAAATCCAGAAAACCTCGATTCACGTGCAAACACGTAAATCGCCTCGAAAAGCGTGAAAACATATAAATTCACTGATATCCAAAATAAATCATATAATCCCAATTATAACAATCATGAAACAGTTATGCATGCATCGAATTTATAAAACCAATGTCCACTCACAGACCGTTTAACCGAGCGCCTCGATACGCGTGCCATAGGCCCTCCCGGGCCACCTCACTATCACCGGGACTCCCAATCCTGTTCAAATCAATTTAGAGGATCACTAACCTCATCATTAACATCCTATTCAAGTCCCGTAATTTTCCCGAATTTTTAAGTATTTTTAAATTGGATTTAAAACCTTCGGACATCCCGAACAATATCGAGACGGTGTCCGATCGACACGAAACCAATCCCAAAATGTTCGTTACAATGTATAGGATAAAAGTCATGTTGACCTCACCTCGAGATTCGTGCCCACGCGCCGTCACGCGCCGCCGTGAGTGGCTGCGCGTGAAAGCCACGCGCCTGCTACAGTGCTCCTTCTTCACCCGAATGACTGGTAAACGGGTCAGATTACCCGCGATAGGATCCGTTTCAAACACCCTCAATTCGATATCAATTCCATCCGTTCTTGGTCCTACAACAATCACCAATCCACCAATTTCAGTTCTGTGTCCATGATTAGCATCAACCGTCGATCAATCTTGTCGACAACCCGTGATCACCCAAAACGGGTCGATCACCAGAGCTCCTCCAATCCTTAACCAAAATCAAATTAACTTCACAGGAAGTTAATAAGGACTACAACGAACTAATTAGCATCATTAATTTAACTCGACAATACCTCAATCGTCACAACTCAAGCTCGAGTTTTCCGGCCGTCCACCATGTCCGTTCACGGCCCTAGGAGCTCCCAGGCTTGCCCCATTTGATCTGGTTCGACTCGTTGAAGTTCCAGGAAGCTCAAACACTCATCAATTAGGCTTGGGCTGGCCTGAAACTGGAAATTCGAATTTGAATTCCCCAGAACCCAGTTTCGGGTTTTCAGAGAATTTCAGCCCCAAACTCACTCATTCCTCTCATTCTCAATCTCAGTGAACCGCTCTCGACTCACTCGCCATTCTTTTAATTCAATTCAGCCGTTAAAGGCGTCCAAAAGTGTCCTCAAATGACTGTGCAAGGTTCCCCTGCACAGACCCGAAAACATTAAACAACCAGTGCCCATGTCCTTTTGATCGATTGCCAGCACCAAACATGTGCAAATCCACCTCATACTGGTCCAATTAACTCAATTAAATCATAAACAAAACAAGGGATCGATCGCACAAAGCATCCACCTCACGGCTACTTCAATGGAACAGTGTCCCGTGAAGAAAATTACAATTCTGCCCTTGTGCAGAAAATTACCAAAATGCCCCTCACGCATCCTGACCCGTAACTCGGTCATACGGACTCCGATTGATGCGTGCCGCCTGTCTACGAACTCAGGGCATCGAGACCTTCCTAACGGTCCTCGGTCCTCGGCCATCGGGCATCCCGATCAAAAAGTCAACATTTCCCCCTTATATCGTCCAAATTACGAAAACGCCCCTGGACTTCCGTACATCATAACTTTCACCACGAACGTCGGAATCGAACGTGCCACCTGTCTATGAACTCGTGACGTCCCGAACTACGTCACGGTCATCGGTCAAAGTCCATTTGACCATCCGAATTAAAAGTCAACGTCTTGCCCACGCCCAGGGGCAAAACGGTCATTTTGCACAATTCGTCCGAAATCGCCCAACTAATCCCAGATTAGTAAATCACAATTAAATAATATTAAATCCCGATATTCGGGACGGGTCGTTACACAACGGGGGTCAACTCCACTCAGTCAGAGCCCCGTGACTACTCCAGGGTCCACCCAGGCCAACGACCCTCCCTGGAGGAGACAATATACACAGGTAGGAAAGTACAGTACAATAACAGTATAGTTTACCCTATGTCCCCCGGACATCCCAAACAAAATCCACATATAATCCAGACGGGTCTCATGCCCAAAACATTGTAATAACATATATAAACAGTTCATAAGACTCATCAGTGGAAATAGTAAAACAGTTTATGCATGCAAGCCTTTTATAAATCAAACAGCCCACTCACACTCGGTCCTTGCTGCTCAACGATCTCTATAAACCTGTATTATTATTCCTGAGGGTTACTTAAGGACCCTACAATATCAATACCAAGACCCTAGAACAGATCCGCCTCAAAAACGCATCCCGGGCACTATTCCCGGTGCTTCAAACCCCATTTTGACTGACATAACGATCTCCGATCGACACGAAACTACCTCCATTGGATCCGTATCGTCGAAACCTTGAAAATGGTACCGGCCCCACCAAAATTACTGTTCACACGCGCCCCCACGCGCCTGGTCAACGCGTGGGTCAACGCTGCTACAGTACCGCTGACGTCAGCAGTGACACTTGTCAGGTGACACGTGGCTCGTTCTGATTGGTCCCTGGTCTGACAACATCTGACAGGATGACGTCATCGTGATGTCAGAAGTGACGTCAGCATGATGACGTCATCATGCTACAGTACCGGGTCGACCCGTTTGACTGGAACCGGGTCGCCGTCGACCCACGGTTTGACCCGATTCCACCACACGATTCCGGCCACCATTTTCGACGGGGTTGATCCCTATGGGATCGTCTAGGTCTGTCCTATGGTTCTACAACCTCAAAACAAGAAGAAAGTGGGAAGAAACTCACCAGAATGTCTCTGAAACTCACGGTCACGGTCCGGTCGTCGTCCTCGGTGATCCACGGCGTCTCCGTCGTCCAACCCGGCCCCAAACGACTCGTCTCTCACCCTAGGACATGTCTATCACCTAACAATCAATTTCTAAGCATTAAAAACGGTCGGGTCGAACAGGGAATGAAAACGGGCTTGTCGGGTTTTGGGTCTTACCGCCGCCGTCACGCCGCCGTAGCCCTCGCCGTCGTCCAGTTGCGCTCCTAGGATCCCCACGGTGCAGACTGGAGCTCCTCCCGCGTCGAGGTGAGGTTGTTATCGAGTTTTGCTTCTTGGACCCGTTTCCTTGAGGTTTTCGGGTCTGAGTTTGCACGGTGGTTTCGGGGCTGGGAAGTGGGGTGGTGGCTGCCGGTGATGCTCGGTGATGATTAGTGGATGTTGGTGATGCAGCTGGTGATCGGGTGGTGGTGTGAGAGTGGCTGGTTCGATCGCCTGGTTTGAGAGAAAATGGGAAGAGAAGCACCGGTGTGTGAGGGGAGCTGAATGTGTTTGTGTGTGTTTGAGAGAAAACAGGGAGGTGAGATCGTGCATGAAGCAGAAAAAGTACAGGAAATGGAAGGCTAGGATGCATTTGGGCAGAAGATCCAACGGCTGGGATTAAATGGAGGGAAATTAAATAATATAAAAATTGATTAAATAGTGTTAATTGCTTTATTGGAATAGTAAGGCTTTGGATGGGTGACACTTGTCACCAATCCATCGGTTTGATTTAAATATTAATTTGGCACGGATTCCCGTAATTAATTAATATTTTATTCCGTTGTTCTCGGTTCGTAAATTCCGCTAAAACGCTTCCTTGACCATAACTTCTTCATACGAACTCCGATTTCGGCGTGCCGCCTGTCTACGGATTCGTGACGTCTCGATCTACGTCATAGTCATGGGTCAAAGTCCGAATTATTTCCCGAGAAAAAGTCAAAGTTTTCCCCCCAAGGGTAAAACAGACTTTTTACACTAAAATATTATTATTTTGGTTCGGGTCGTTACAACCTACCCTCCTTACAGAAATTTCGTCCTCGAAATTTACTCAAACAAGTATGGGTACTGCCCTCTCATCAATTCCTCGGGTTCCCATGTCGCTTCCTCCACCTCGTGGTTCCGCCATAGTACTTTAACTAAAGAAATCGTCTTGTTCCTTAAGACCTTTTCCTTCCTATCCAGAATCTGCACTGGCCGTTCCTCAAAACTCAAATCTGTCATCAGTTCCAGTGGTTGCTCTGGTAGTGCATGAGAGTCATCCCGAAGATACTTCCGTAGCATCGACACATGAAATACATCATGTACTCGGGAAAGCTCCGAAGGTAGTGCTAAACGGTAAGCCACTGGACCAATCCTCTCGACAATCTCATATGGTCCGATATAATGAGGACTCAATCTCCCACGTCGTCCAAATCGAAGAATCCCTTTCCACGGCGATAACTTTAAAAAGACAAAGTCACCAACCTCGAACTCTAAATCTCGGATCCGTCGATCTGCATAGCTTTTCTGACGATCCTGGGCCGCCTTCAATCTCTCCCGAATAACCCGAACTGTCTCCTGGGTCATATCCATCAGATCCGGCCCCACTGCGGTTCTTTCTCCGATCTCCATCCAGCATACCGGTGTTCTGCACTGTCGACCATACAGTGCCTCATATGGTGCCATCCCTATACTCGCCTGGTAGCTGTTATTGTAGGCAAACTCCATCAATGGAAATCGATCAGCCCACGAATCCTGGAATTGCAATACACAAGCTCTCATCATGTCTTCGAGAGTTTGTATCGTCTTTTCAGACTGCCCGTCGGTCTGAGGATGGAATGCCGTACTGAAATGCAATTTCGTACCTAAGGCAGTTTGCAGACTCCTCCAAAATCTGGATGTGAAACGCGGATCCCGATCCGACACGATCGACTCTGGGGTACCGTGTAGTCGGATGATCTCATTAATGAATAACTGGGCCAAACGGTTGAGCTTGTACGTCTCACGTACAGGCAGAAAATGTGCTGATTTAGTCAACCGGTCCACTATTACCCAGACTCCATCAACTCCACTCCTTGTCTTCGGTAACTTGAAGACAAAGTCCATTGTAATATGATCCCACTTCCATTGTGGAATTGGAAGTGGCTGCATAGCCCCATACGGACGCTGCCGTTCTGCTTTGACATGCTGACAGATCAAACATTTGCTGACAAACTCAGCTATCTCCCTCTTCATCCCTGGCCACCAATAATAGTCCCGGAGGGTACGATACATCTTTGTCCCTCCTGGATGCATAGCATAGGCCGAACTGTGGGCCTCGTCTAAAATCTCTCTCCTCAACTCTGGTACCGCAGGTACACACAATCTCCCAAGCTTTACTAATGCTCCATCGCCCCTGACGGAGAAATCTTGTCTCTGTCCGGATTCAACCTCGTTCCTGTAATCACAAAGTATCTGGTCCTGTAGTTGAGCCTCGATGATCCTGTCGACCAACACGGGTCGCACATGAAAGCTAGCCAACAAGGCTCCCTGATCGTCCATCCCTAACATAACTCCGCTCTTCCGGAGTTCCACTAGCAAAGGAAGATACACCAATCTCAAATGCGCAACTGATCCCGCCGACTTCCTGCTAAGTGCATCAGCTACAAAATTTGCCTTGCCAGGATGGTACTCGATCGTACAGTCATAATCCTTCAACAATTCCAACCATCTCCGCTGTCTCATGTTGAGTTCCTTCTGAGTGAACAAATGTTTAAGACTCTGGTGATCAGTAAATATTCGGCATGCCACACCGAACAAATGATGTCTCCAGATCTTTAGAGCATGAACCACCGCCGCCGATTCCAAATCATGAGTAGGGTAGTTCAACTCGTGCGTCTTCAGCTGCCGGGATGCGTAAGCAATCACTTTTCCATTCTGCATCAATACACAACCCAAACCCTGCAGCGATGCATCACTATATACCACGAACTCTCCACTGCTGTCTGGTAATGCAAGGACAGGTGCAGTGGTTAATCGGCACTTTAATTCCTGAAAACTCTGTTCACACTGATCGTCCCACACAAACTTCACCCTTTTTCGGGTTAACCGAGTCAATGGTGCGGCAATCTGGGAGAAACCCTCTACGAATCTCCGATAGTAGCCTGCTAACCCAACAAAACTTCGCACTTCCGTCACCGTGGTCGGTCTTGGCCAATTTGTCACAGCCTCCGTTTTCTGAGGATCCACACTTATCCCCTCGGGTGATATAATGTGACCTAAGAATCCAATACTATTTAGCCAAAACTGACACTTGCTTAACTTAGCATACAGCTGCTCCTGTCGTAGTTTACCCAATACCCTTCGTAAGTGCTCCTCATGAGCCCTGACACTCTTGGAATACACCAAGATGTCGTCGATAAACACTATCACAAATTTATCCAGGTATGCTCGAAAAACTCGATTCATCAAGTCCATGAATGCCGCTGGTGCATTCGTCAATCCAAAGGGCATCACCAAGAACTCATAATGCCCATACCTCGTTCGAAAAGCTGTTTTCTGAACATCCCCCTCGGCTATTCTCAGTTGATGGTATCCTGACCTCAGATCTATCTTGGAGAAATATCGCGCTCCTCGTAACTGATCGAACAAATCATCGATCCTGGGTAAGGGATACTGGTTCCTTACCGTAGCCTTGTTCAACTGCCGATAATCCACACACAACCGTAAACTACCCTCCTTCTTTTTCACAAATAAGACCGGCGCTCCCCATGGTGATGTACTGGGTTGGATAAACCCTAGATCCACCAATTCCTGTAATTGGATTTTCAATTCCCGTAGCTCCGCCGGTGCCATACGATACGGTGCTTGTGAAATCGGTCGAGTCCCGGGGAGTAACTCGATCGTAAAGTCGATCTCCCTGGGTGGTGGTAATCCAGGTAAATCTCCTGGAAAGACATCAGGAAATTCCCGCACAATCGGAATATCCTCAATACGCAAAGATTCATCCGTAGACTCTACCACATAAGCAAGATAACCCTGACACCCCTTCTGTAAGAGTTTAGTAGCTGTGAGTGCAGATATTACCTTGGGTGATGCGTCTCCACACTCTCCCTGGAATATCACTTCCGGTAATCCTGGACCTCTCAAAGTCAACCGCATGTTACCACAGTCGATGAGTGAATTGTACTCCGACAACCAATCGACTCCAAGTATCACATCGAAATCGTGAACATTCATCAGGATTAAGTCTGCCGGAAATTCGACTCCCTCAATCTCCACAGGACAAGCTCGTATCTCCTGGTTCACCCGGTAGGTCACACCCATCGGTGTCCCCACTCCCATCTCGTGCTCAAGTGCGGTCACCTCACGTCCCAACAGACTCGCACAACGTGGTGAAATAAAAGAATGAGTTGCCCCCGAATCCATCAATGCACGAACAACCATGCCATAAATATGTACAGTACCTGTCAACACTCCCGGAATGGATCTGGCCTGCTGCTGGGTAACAGCATAAACACGAGCCATAGACTCTGCAGGTCGTCCCCGTCCTCTAGCCCCTCGATCACGGCCACGCACAACACCGCATGTCCGGCTGCTGTCAGTCTGGGATGCTGTGCTCTGCGCTGGCGCAGTACTGCCGCGAATCAGTGGACACTCAGAAGCATAATGCCCCGGCTCACCACAAGCGAAGCATGTGACCTCCCTAGGTCGACCCGAGTATCCTCCCGGTGAGATGCTCATCGGTGAGTAAGACCGCTGCCAAGCTCCAGAACGCTGTCCAGACCTCTGAGGACTCCTGAACTGACCAGAACGTCCTCGGCTGCCAGAAGACGAAGATCCACCAGAATGTCCTCCCTTCGAGCCACGACGGCCCGAAAATCCCAAGTGTGGGCGATCACGTCGCCGAGTCTCCCCCTCAGCTCGCTGACGAGCCAGGATACTGTTCTCAACCCTGGTCGCCGCATCAGTCAGATCCCTCATGGAAGCAAAGGGTGTTGCAGTCACCATCGCCTGAATCTCAGGTCGCAAGCCCCACTCAAATCTGTGACATCGGTCTGCCTCGGTGATCACGAAGTTCTCAGCAAAGCGAGACAACATCAGGAAGGTCTCCTCGTACTCTGCTACAATCTGATCCCCCTGCCGGAGTTGCAGAAACTCCGCCTCACGGGCGTTGCGGAACGACCGTGGATAGAACTGGTTGAGAAACCGCTCTCGGAAGGTCTCCTATGGGATGGTGTGAACAGTCCAGCCGGCCAAAACAAGGTTGTGCCACCATCGGTAGGCGCTCCCATCCAGTAGGAAAGTCGCCAGTATACGACACGCTCCTCCGGAGGACAGTGCATGACCTCGAAAATCCTCTCCCAGCGGTCAATCCACTGGTGTGCTTCCTCAGGGTCGGTTCCCCCACTGAAGTGCGTAGCACCCAGGCGCTGAGCCCGCTCAATGCTCGCAGTGTCTCCATTTCCTCCATTGCCCTCGTCAACACGTGCACGAGGTTCACGTCGGGGAGGCATATCCAATTGTGAAGAGGCAAACAGGTTAAAAGACTGCGAGCATTGAGCGGACAGGACCTGTCCCAATCCCACTGGGACCACCCGGGGACGTGACCCGCTCCCGTCTGACAATGACTCTAAACATACCAAAATTACCCTTAAATAAAAACCGAAGACTCACATAGATAGATAATGTACAAACACAGTGTTTAAAGTGATACTGTCAGACAAGGGAAAGTAAAATACAACATGTGTGCACACTAGTCAGAGTACATTTAGTGCTCAACCTACCCACAAGTGGGTGTACAGGTGCACAGCTAGGCAAACTAAACCTCTGCCTCCTCCTCCGGATCCTCCTCCTCTATTGCCGTGTCAGGGTCTGGAGGGGTCAGTAAAACAAGGGTGAGTGGGCCAAAAATAACAGTTTAGAAATCAATTTAATAATATAATAATCATAAGGTTTTTACCCCTCCGTTTTCCAAATCTTGCATGCAGTGAAAACATAATATTACAATGAAATCATAATGAATGAACCACAATAATAATCGTAAGGTGAAACTAACATATCAGTGCACTGTAAAACCCAACCCAAATGATGTCACGGTTCTAAGGCTACGCGTTGCCACTCAGGGTCTCACACCCGAGACTCTCTAGGTACATCAGCTCCCGGTATCCCGGTCACTACCCGAGGTATATGAACATGCCTTCCTGAGAGTAAGCAGCCCAATGGGGGTCAACTCCACTCAGTCAGAGCCCCGTGACTACTCCAAGGTCCACCCAGGCCAACGACCCTCCCTGGAGGAGACAATATACACAGGTAGGAAAGTACAGTACAATAACAGTATAGTTTACCCTATGTCCCCCGGACATCCCAAACAAAATCCACATATAATCCAGACGGGTCTCATGCCCAAAACATTGTAATAACATATATAAACAGTTCATAAGACTCATCAGTGGAAATAGTAAAACAGTTTATGCATGCAAGCCTTTTATAAATCAAACAGCCCACTCACACTCGGTCCTTGCTGCTCAACGATCTCTATAAACCTGTATTATTATTCCTGAGGGTTACTTAAGGACCCTACAATATCAATACCAAGACCCTAGAACAGATCCGCCTCAAAAACGCATCCCGGGCACTATTCCCGGTGCTTCAAACCCCATTTTGACTGACATAACGATCTCCGATCGACACGAAACCACCTCCATTGGATCCGTATCGTCGAAACCTTGAAAATGGTACCGGCCCCACCAAAATTACTGTTCACACGCGCCCCCACGCGCCTGGTCAACGCGTGGGTCAACGCTGCTACAGTACCGCTGACGTCAGCATGACGTCACTGCTGACGTCAGCATGACGTCATCACTGACACTTGTCAGGTGACACGTGGCACGTTCTGATTGGTCCCTGGTCTGACAACATCTGACAGGATGACGTCATCGTGACGTCAGCATGATGACGTCATCATGCTACAGTACCGGGTCGACCCGTTTGACTGGAACCGGGTCGCCGTCGACCCACGGTTTGACCCGATTCCACCACACGATTCCGGCCACCATTTTCGACGGGGTTGATCCCTATGGGATCGTCTAGGTCTGTCCTATGGTTCTACAACCTCAAAACAAGAAGAAAGTGGGAAGAAACTCACCAGAATGTCTCTGAAACTCACGGTCACGGTCCGGTCGTCGTCCTCGGTGATCCACGGCGTCTCCGTCGTCCAACCCGGCCCCAAACGACTCGTCTCTCACCCTAGGACATGTCTATCACCTAACAATCAATTTCTAAGCATTAAAAACGGTCGGGTCGAACAGGGAATGAAATCGGGCTTGTCGGGTTTTGGGTCTTACCGCCGCCGTCACGCCGCCGTAGCCCTCGCCGTCGTCCAGTTGCGCTCCTAGGATCCCCACGGTGCAGACTGGAGCTCCTCCCGCGTCGAGGTGAGGTTGTTATCGAGTTTTGCTTCTTGGACCCGTTTCCTTGAGGTTTTCGGGTCTGAGTTTGCACGGTGGTTTCGGGGCTGGGAAGTGGGGTGGTGGCTGCCGGTGATGCTCGGTGATGATTAGTGGATGTTGGTGATGCAGCTGGTGATCGGGTGGTGGTGTGAGAGTGGCTGGTTCGATCGCCTGGTTTGAGAGAAAATGGGAAGAGAAGCACCGGTGTGTGAGGGGAGCTGAATGTGTTTGTGTGTGTTTGAGAGAAAACAGGGAGGTGAGATCGTGCATGAAGCAGAAAAAGCAGAGGAAATGGAAGGCTAGGATGCATTTGGGCAGAAGATCCAACGGCTGGGATTAAATGGAGGGAAATTAAATAATATAAAAATTGATTAAATAGTGTTAATTGCTTTATTGGGATAGTAAGGCTTTGGATGGGTGACACTTGTCACCAATCCATCGGTTTGATTTAAATATTAATTTGGCACGGATTCCCGTAATTAATTAATATTTTATTCCGTTGTTCTCGGTTTGTAAATTCCGCTAAAACGCTTCCTTGACCATAACTTCTTCATACGAACTCCGATTTCGGCGTGCCGCCTGTCTACGGATTCGTGACGTCCCGATCTACGTCATAGTCATGGGTCAAAGTCCGAATTATTTCCCGAGAAAAAGTCAAAGTTTTCCCCCCAAGGGTAAAACAGTCTTTTTACACTAAAATATTATTATTTTGGTTCGGGTCGTTACATCTCAAGTGTTGGTCAGGTGACCAGGAGAACTTGGCGAAGATTTTGAGATTAGTGTGCAGTTTTCCAGATCTGGGATAGGAGGATAGGGTCTAGTGTCAGGCCATGATGGGCATGGTAGCCATACGATAGTCGAATTGGATATGAGATAGACGCAGTATAGTAATCGGATTGGATTCGAGGTTGAGTGTTCATTGAGATGTTTGGACCAGGCCTCGAATACCGTGCTCTAGAGGAAATAGGCTATTGAGGGTTCAGTTATTGTACAAGCTTGGAGCTTTGAGCCATGGTTATTGGCAATGGAACCCTAGTGAAACTGAGTTGTGATTATCTCGGCTAGAACAGGTATTCGATGTGGTCAAAATACACTCTAGATGAGTGAGATGTTAAATCAGGACTCGAGAGGAATCAAGATCATAGAGTTGATCTCTTTGTAAGTCAAAGTACTGTAAGAAGACTTTGATGCGAGTCGAATTTTGGTAAAGAACTCGGATGGAAACAGTGGAGCCGATTGGTTACCAGCTGGCCACGACGATTTTTTGTGGGTATTGTCTTGGGTGCGGACATTGAGAATGAGCAAGGATTCGGTGTTGACTATTGAATTATAGTGGACATTGGGGGACTTTATGTTCTTGTGTGTACTATGGATGGATTATGGACGTGGACTTGCATATGGGAGCCTCGGGTTGGAGGCAGTATTGGATTTCCACAAATTTGGACATGGGTCCGTGTGAATTTCGGGGACAAAATTATTTAAAGGGGGGTAGATTGTAATGACCCAACCCGTAATCACGGGATTACCCAGAGATTAATGAGTTTTAATCGAGGATTATCAGACGATTTGTGGGTATTGTCTTGGGTGCGGACATTGAGAATGAGCAAGGATTCAGTGTTGACTATTGAATTATAGTGGACATTGGGGGACTTTATGTTCTTGTGTGTACTGTGGATGGATTATGGATGTGGACTTCCATATGAGAGCCTCGGGTTGGAGGCAGTATTGGATTTCCACAATTTTGGACATGGGTCCGTGTGAATTTCGGGGACAAAATTATTTAAAGGGGGGTAGATTGTAACGACCCAACCCGTAATCACGGGATTACCCAGAGATTAATAAGTTTTAATCGAGGATTATCAGACGATTTGTGGTGAAATAATGATTTTGCCCCTATAGAGGGAAACTGTTGACTTTTGACTCGGAAGGTTATTTGTACGTTGACCGAGGTCTGTTGCATAGATCGAGGGACTATGATAATTTAGACAGGTGACACATCAAATTTGGACGTCAAACGATGATTTTACGGGTCAGGGAAGATTTTGGGTGATTTTTTACGGTGCACGCATTACGATAGAATTGAATTGTGTTTGTCTGTTGTGGGGCCAAGAAATATTTGGTGGGGGCTATAGGATAAGTGACAAGTGTCACTCATCATATGACCCTCACATTTGGTCCTTATCCCTCCCGCACTCTTTCATTCTCCACACATACACCCGACCACCCCATCCCTCTTTCCTTCTTGTTTACACTAGTTGATGCTGGTTGAGGGGCACAGAGAGTGAGAGTGAGTGGCCAAGAGGTGGTGAGTGATGGAGGAAGGACGGGAGCCACGGTGGTGAGCCAGAAAACAGGAAAAAGGTATAAACCCGTAAGCTTGAAATTAGTGTTTTCAGTTTTGGACGATGGAACCCTGATTTGAGGCTCTCTTCTTGTTCTCTGAGTCCATACGATTAACTAGGATCAACAAACAGAGAGGATGGTAACTGGACGGGCCTGGGTACGAGTTTGAAGTTAGGCTGTGAGATTCGAGCATGGGTGGAGGCTCTACAGGTATGGTTTCTCGATTTTATGGCCATAGGACTGTTTCTGGGTAGGCTATGAACAAATTGGTGGAATCAAATAGAAGAAAGGGCTTGAAATGGTGGTTTTAGAGTCGGGTCTGGTATTCAGATGGAAGGACCCGGTTCCAGGGTCTCGGGTCGACCCGTTTGAAGGAAGGAGATGATGATGTGACATGCCACGCCATCATGGTTAGGCCACATGGCAAACTAAGTGGTGCCACGTGGCAAACTAAGTGGTGCCACGTGGTGACCTGTCATGGATTATCAGAGCCTACATGGCAAGATGATGTCAATAGTGACGTCAGCATATAACACATGGCACGTGTTAGAAGGTGACATATGGCACGTCTCAGAAGGTGACACGTGGCATCTATCGGGTGGTGCCTCCTGGCAAATTATCACATGTTGTCAAACGTCAGCGGTGATGTCAGTACTAACCAACATTGACCAGCACGTGTGGGCCCGAATTTCGAGGTAAAATTGATCTTATTCAAAAGGTTTTGGTGTCCTGAATCCAATGGTAGTGGTTTTAGATCGATCAATGATCGTTTGGTTGCTGTTTTTTAGGTTTTTCTCCTCAGGAAGCACGTTTGGGATGATTATTCTGTTCCAAGATTTTTGGGGATTATTATATGGACTTGTATAGATTGATAGTGACCCTTGGGGGTGTTTTGGATAGGCCCGTATGTTTCGGAGGCTTTGGATTGGCTTACTGGTCGTGCTTTGAGCGAGCGGTGGTACGGTGAGTAGACTTTTGTTTTTCTAACTCTATGCATGCATTTTTATATGGTTTTTATTGATTTATAATAAGAATTGCTTGGTGATTGGTTACATATGGTTCATGTGGATTTCTTGGGAATTTTTATGAATATTTAAGAAAAATGATGTTAAATGTTTTGCTAGGAAATTTGGTTTATTAAACCCCGAATCCTCAATGAGTTATAGGGGATGGTTTTATACTTGTGAGGTTTACATGTCTTTAAGACTATTTTAATGGCTCATCTTACGAGGTACGATATGACTGTGAATATATGATGTTGTGACTGTGTTGTGATAATGGTGATGATGTGAGATGTGATTGGTGACCCACTCGATATGTCGATCATGATAGATAATCTCAAACGTCGAGCTGGGCACCGTCATTTTCGAGACTCGCCTCGGACGCCGAGCTAGGCTCTGTCATTCTTGAGACTCGTCTCAGACGTCGAGCCTCAAGCTCTGTAATTCTTGAGACTAGGACCGTGTCTTGGACGTCGAGTCAGGGAATCCGTCTTTCCCGAGTGATATCAGCCTACTGGTAGTGCACCTTGATATGACGATTCAGCAGTCAATTTGGTATGTTGGATATTTCGGTATGGTTGGTGTTGTGTGATTGGTATGCTTCTACACTGATGTGGTTATGTCTTTGTTGAGATATTGACAGGGCTGGCTTTCTATTTTGGTGATTATGTGCTTGGGTCTAGTCGTATATGCAGTAATGTTTGATATGGTTTCATGTTGGTAAGGTTTATGACAATACTGGTTTTCTAGTTACTGCACGTATTTTAAGATTGATATTTTATTCGTAAAATCGATGCATGCATAGCTTTATTAAATAGAGAGTTTAATGTCTGATTTCGAAAAAAAAAAAAAGTGTTTTTAAAACCTTTTTTTTTTATCCACTTACACTTTTTACTGGTTTTGGCACCCTCTAGGTTGATCGTGGTCGCGGGTTGTATATAGGCTGAGGCATTACGTGGAGTTGCATACTTTGAGTATCAAAGGTTTGAAGTAAGTTTATCCCTTATCTAACACGTGGTTAGCATGTTTATTGGGTTCCCTAGGGTAATTGGGTTATTTTCTAATGCACGCGTCAGACGGGAGTAGGTGCTCACATGCTAATTGAAGAGGATTACACGGAGGGTCCTATCACTCAACACATACACTCCTTCTATTTATTTTACACTAGGTAGGTGGAGGACATTAGGAGGGAAGTGTGGAGAGGTTTCTAGGATATTCTAGGTTTCACTTTGTAAAATTACCAAAATACCCTTTAGTACAAAATTACCGAATTGCCCTTGCACATTTTTTACCACAAACAAATGTATCCGAACTCTGCTTTTAGCATGCTGCTGTCTACAGACTCAGGACTCCAAGACCTTCACGACGATCTTTTCGGAACATAAAAAAAATTTTCGATGAAAAAAGTCAACATTTTGATATTTCAGGGGCAAAATAGTTATTCTTTTCCATTTTCTCGAATATCTGGGGTGTTACACTATAGGCTTCCGATGCTAATCAATTTTTTGGAGCTCATCTCTACAGAACCTAAGGCTGTATATACACAGTGCATAGACATTATGATTTTTCCATACTAGCATCATAAAGTGTGTCTCTACCAGCTCATGGGAGACTATCTAACAGGACCCGTCCCTAATTTGTGAAATTCGGACTGCTCCCGTCTGACCATTCTTTGCAGACAATGGATATTGCCAATTTTACCCACTCTCATATTTTATTTCATTAACCCAAAATAAATCCTTCCTTGCGGGATTTTTGCCCACGTCCAACCCACTATCCCGACAAGTAACGAAGATTACTAAAATTTGATTCTATTCGGGATCTTTCTTTTATTAATAAAAATTCATCATGATTTAGTAATTACTTCGTTTAATACATATTTTCTCTTATCTTCAAAATCCTAATATTAATGCTAACAGTATTCACCATATCTCCCTAACTATTATTAATTAATGACCAAGTAATACGATAACCAAATACAATTAAGTTTCCCAATATTCATCTCAAAATATCTTTATGTTAGTATAATCATAAGGTTTAGGAACCTTTATACTCATAATAATTAGCACCACAAGGTACACAATAAGTTATAAATCAATACTTTGGTTTAAATCTTAAGTTCACATATGTTCCTAACCTTTCATAAATCATAATTAAGGGTTAATACTCATTACTCTTATATTAACTTAAACCATTTGCCTTAATAATTCGCGATAATGAACATATTTCCCTAAATCTCATTTATACACCTCAATGTAATTCATTTACTAACATATAACCCTGATTCGATAATAATCCCAAGTTGTTTATTTTAGAAATAATCAAGAATATTAAAATAAACACATAATAATTTTGAACCAGCATAACTTCCACATACGAGGTCCAATTGATCCCAAATTTGAACCATTAAACTCTAAATTTCATAAGAAATAACTTTCATGTTGAAAACATCTCGAGATATGGTCGGACGCACCCTCATGCACCGCCCCTTCTCTATGCGAGTGGTGGCGACGTGCCACCACTGTTCATCTTCATCCTTAGTTCCAGACCCATCATTAGGACCCGACTATAATTCCCTCGTTTTACGTTTTTTTATCACGTTTCCTTCATCAAACTAAATCTTCTAAACCCCATAAACATTCCTATGACATCCAAAACATGAAAAACGAGCTAGAGTTTAGAGTTCATACCTTCAATTTTCGGCCATGGATGACAGCTCCTTCCTCCCTCAACCCAGTGTCCTAACCTTCTTTAATTTGAGCTTAGGACAACCCTAGGGCCTTCAGAAAGCCTCTCTCTCTCTCTCTCTCTCTCTGTCTCTCTCTTTCTCTCTCTCTCTCTCTCTCTTTCTCTCTCTCTCTCTCTCTCTCTCTCCCGCCCCACCCCCCTCATTTTCTTCCTCTTCGTTTCTGTAAAGACCCATCCCGAATTTTGGGATTAGATTAGTGACTAATCAAGGATTAGAAAGGTTAATCGGTGATTAGTTGAGCGAAATCGGACGAACGACGCAAAATGACCATTTTGCCCCTAGTAGTGGGTAAAATGTTGACTTTTGACTCGGGAGGTTCGATGGCTGAGGGCCAAGGACCGTTACGTAGATCGAGTTGATACGAAACTGTAGACAGGCGGCACGTCGAAATCTGACGTCGAACGGGAAAGTTATGGGTCACGGAAGTTCGATTGCACTATGTACGCCTTACGAGGTAATGATGAGGTGGCAATATCTGATTGGGAAGATATTTATGTGGGACCAATGGATGAGTGACAAGTGTCACTCATCCCATTGGCCCAAAACCCCATTTTGTGGATCTAAATGATGATTGGTCCACTTGGAATAAAATATATATATATTTTCCACTGACCACTCATCCAAGCCCTTCATCTTCACCCTCCCCTTCATCCTAACCGTCCATCTCATTTTCCCTATCTCCTGATCACCAGCTATCATCTTCTTTGTTTCCTTTGAAAAGGTAAACTCAGGTTCGAGACCCATTTGTTTTGGAAACGCTCGGACTCGAAGTCCATTTAGTTACGTACTCGGGTTAAAGGCTCAATTGGTTCTTGAATCAATTTCGGATTTGGAAATATGGACCGGGCACGAGACCCATTTGATTTACGAACTCTCGGACCTCAAGTCCATTTGATTTAACAAGGCATCGGCCCGGAGGCCCAATTGGTTTACGTATCGGGCTCGAGGCCCAATTGGTTTGCATATTGGGCTCGAGGCCTAGTTGATTTACGTATCGGGCTCGAGGCCCAATTGGTTTGCATATTGGGCTCGAGGCCCAGTTGACTTACGTATCGAGCACGAGACCCATTTGGTTTACGAAATCGGGCACGAGGCCCAGTTGGTTTGAGAATTCAGGCTTAGGGCCCAGTTATGGTTTACGATCGTGATTTCGGGTCGGGGACCCAAAAATGGATTTATGGTTCATGACGGTTTATGGGGACCGACATGAACCCTTGAAAGGTTTTTATGGTTCATAACGTTTTATGGGGCTGGCATGAACCCTTGAAATGTTTTTATGGTTTATGACGGTTTATGGGGACCGAGCATGAACCCTTGAAAAGTTTTGAGAATGTTTTCAAATGGTTTTTCATATACCATCCTTTATATATGGATTGTCTCGTCCGGGGAGGGTCGTTGGCCTCGGTGGACCCCGGAGTAGTCACGGAGCACTAACTGAGTGGAGTCGCCTCCGTTGGGTTCCTTACTCTCAAGAAGGCTATGAATTATAACCCCCAGGGAGGGTCATTAATCTGCGGACATTGACCTGGGTGGACTCTGGGGAGACTTGGGCTTTGAGACCCCAGGTAGCACGCACGTAGCTTTATATACCGTGACAAGATTGGTTATATGATATTTATATTAAACATGATTTCTTGGTATTGCAAAATTATGTTTTATGGAAAATAAATGGATTTGGGCTGAGTTCCCACATATGTATACTATGTTATGGATTTCTGTAAATGGTTTTGGGCAGGGGCCCGTATGATTTGAATTTACGGAATTTGGGGTTGAGGCCCTATAAATGGTTTTTTAAACATATGTGGTTTGGTAAATGGTTTTACTATGCAGGCATGCTTTTTAGTGAAGGGCATAAAGGTCTTTTAAGAAATATGTTTTATAAACTCTTTTATTTTAGTCCACTCACAGTCTTTCTGTTTTCAATGCCCTTCAAGTTGAATACAGTGCGGGCTGTAGCAGAGACCGAGACATCACATACCTCCTCCGGATCCTACCGTACTCTGGAAGCCGGTCGTGCTAGAGGTTCAAATTTTTCCTAGTATGACACTCCATGTCAGACAGGATCAAGAGCCTCCCTCGTTATTACCGAGGGGATTGGGACGGGTCCTGACAAGTGGTATCAGAGTAGGTTTGTTCATGTTACTCTGAGTTTCAGAGCGATGTTGTCTCTTTTCAAGCAACCATGTAGCTCTTGGAGTGTTGCGCAGGTCGAGGATGTGATGTCTCTATGGGCTGCAGTTCGTTATCAACCTGATTGTTAGGAGGCCAGTATGATAGTTAGTAGGAACGTATCGTGGATTGTTTTGGTTCGACACTTGGTGCCTGGGGTTGCCATAGTTCTGTCACGGTTTGTAACGACCCGTCCCGAATATCGGGATTTAATAATATTTAATTATGATTTACTAATCTGGGATTAGTTGGGTGATTTCGGACGAATTGTGCAAAATGACCGTTTTGCCCCTGCGCGTGGGCAAAACGTTGACTTTTATTTCGGATGGTCAAATGGACTTTGACCGATGACCGTGACGTAGTTCGGGACGTCACGAGTTCATAGACAGGCGGCACGTTCGATTCCGACGTTCGTGGTGAAAGTTATGATGTACGGAAGTGCAAGGGCATTTTCGTAATTTGGCATATTAGGGGCCAAATGTTGACTTTTTGACCGGGATGTCCGATGGCCGAGGGCCAAGGACCGTTACGTAGGTTTCGTCGATACGAATCCAACGACAGGCGGCATGCCGAAATCGGAGATTCGACGACGAAGTTATGGTCAAGGAATCGAATTAACGAACCGAGGCTCCGATTAAAATAATAATATAATAATGAACAGTACCCGGTGACTGAACACACTTGGATGAGTGACAAGTGTCACTCATCCCTTAATTTGGGGCTTAAGACCAGGTTCCATGTTATGGGGGAACATTATGATTATGTTTTATTAATTAATTATGTTTAATTATTGTTAATTCCTCCATTAACCCTCTCTGATTTCTTAGCCGTGTACAACCAAAATCCCAATTCCTTCCATCCTTAATCTTCTCCCTATCAACCGAACTTGAGAGTGAAAATTGGAGAGAATTCAGAGACTAACTCAACTGGGATTACACGGGGGATTGATCGGGTGAGGGAGACAGAGAAATCGAAAATTTGGTTTTTGGGAGGGAAATTCGAAATGGATGATTTGAGCCGTGATGATCGAAATTGATGATTCAATTCGACTTCTGGGATCAAAACGAACATCTTTGCTGCAAGAACGAAGAGAAACCATGGCGGATTGAGGAAGAACGGAGCTTCCATGGCAGCTCAAAGTCGAGCTTGTGTTAAGTGGGTTTGAGGTAAGTAATTCTCAAATTGACCTTGTAGAAATGTCCCTTACACTCTCACGATGCTTACTGACTGAATTAATTTGGAAACCAGGGACGATATCGTGAAACCCGAATTGAAAACCCGTCGAGGATCGATCGAGAGTCGTGAGGATTTAGACCATGATTTGTGTAATTCGATTTACAGAACTTAAATGGTGATTGATTACAAGGGATCAGTTGAAAGAACGGATTGATTTGATGTTGAATTGGGTGAGATTGAACCGGGCCCTATCGCGGGTTTTTCAACCCGTTTACCAGAGAAACGGGCGAGGATGGTGACTGTAGCAGTCACTGTAGCAGGCGCGTGGCTTTCACGCGCAGCCACTCACGGCGGCGCGTGACGGCGCGTGGGCACGAATCTCAAGGTGAGGTCAACATGACTTCTGTCCTATTTAATGTAACGAACATTTTGGAATTGGTTTCGTGTCGATCGGACACCGTTTCGTTATTGTTCGGGATGTCCGAAGGTTTTAAATCCAATTTAAAAATACTTAAAAATTCGGGAAAATTACAGGACTTGAATAGGATGTTATTGATAAGGTTAGTAATCCTCTAATGTGATTTGGACACGATTGGGAGTCCCGGTGATAGTGGTGTGGCCCGGGAAGGCCTATGGCACGCGTATCGAGGCGCTCGGTTAAACGGTCTGTGAGTGGACATTGGTTTCATAAATTCGATGCATGTATAACTGTTTTATGATTGTTATAATTATGATTAAATGATTTACTTTGGATATCGGTGAATTTAAAATGATTTCACCTATTTCGAGGTGAATTACGTATTTGCACGTAAACCGAGGTTTTCTGGATTTGCACCAATTTCCATAAATGTGGTTGGATATGATTTCATGAAACGGTTACGAACTTGAATAATGTAAAATCGGGCCAGGGGCCCAGTTAACTTGTGAAATCGGGCCAGGGGCCCAGTTGATTTCTACATACGATTGCGGGTCGGGGACCCTAAAATGGAATTGAATAAATGTTTTCGGGTTTACATTTTATATATGTTCACATGCTGGAATCAATAAATGGTTTTGATGATATTTCGGTTATGGCACGTTTCACGGTATTTGGGCATGAGACCCGTTTGATGAAACGTAACGATCGGTTCGGATTTTATCTATGTATACCTATATGTTTTGCATGTGGATATCAATAAAATGTATTTAGTACTGCACTGTATAAATCCTTCCATATTATATTGTCTCCTCCGGATGAGGTACCCCGGAGAGGTCACGGACGTCTAGTACGTCCAGCGTCTATGACGCTAAGCATCGGGGATGCTGTACCCGAACAGGGTTCGGGGATTGAACTCGGAAATTGAGACCCGAGTGGCACACGTAGCCTTGTGATTGTGACCTTATTGACGTCAGGGACGTCAGACATCAGGGATGTCGGATTAGAGTGTATAGTGCAGTGACTAAAATTATGGTTATGGTTTATATTATATGCCTTATGGTTCATATTACTGGATTTATGAAATAACTTTTGGATTGACTTCTGGAAATTGAAACTATGCTTTGGTTTCCGGGCTAAGGCCCTAATGGTTATTTCTAAATAAATGTGTGATCATTGGTTTTTGGCGCATGCATATGATTTTACTGAGAGGCATAAATGTCTTATAAATGTTTTTAACAGGCTTGTTTATTTTCGTCCACTCACAGCTTTTGTTTTTAATGCCCTTCAGGTTGATTCCGGATACGACTACAGCAGAGACTTGAGCATCGCACACCTCCTCCATCGATCCTTACGCACTCTGGAAGGCCGTTTGGGCAATGGCAATCGGTTATCCCTTGTCTGACGCCTCTTGTCAGACGGGAGCAAGTCACATTCC
Organism: Prinsepia uniflora; assembly: GCA_032719365.1. NCBI lineage: Eukaryota > Viridiplantae > Streptophyta > Magnoliopsida > Rosales > Rosaceae > Prinsepia > Prinsepia uniflora. The sequence goes on from CM064862.1 coordinate 59,193,743, forward strand.
ATGGTAATCCTGGGGGGATTGGGATGGGTCGTGTCAAGTGGTATCAGAGCAGGTTTTGCTCTTTTGTGCGCGAAGGACGAGGGTGTGATGTCTCTTTGGGCTGCTGTTCCGTTGTCAACCTGATAGATAGTTTTGGGTTTGTATGGTGGATTGGGTGTGTTTGGCCCGATACGCCGTGCATTGATGCGATTCAACCCAAGTGGGGTTGTATACGATTAACTGGTAATGTGGGACCGTCGGTTCGGTCATGTGATGATGGATTGTTGTGCCACTGGGCACAGCCGGGTTCAGGGAACCCCATTGGAATAATGTTATGGAAGTACAAAACTCAGTTGAGTATTGGTCTATGTTTTGGACCCTGGTCGTGTTGGCTAGTGTACGGGGTGTTGGTGCATCGGAGTTAGCCGATGACCTTCGTGGTGGAACCCACGATGGAACCCACGTTGAGTTGACAATTGGATTGGATTGGACGTCGATACGATGTCAGGACCGCGGGGTCGGTCAGGTTGTGGATTTTACTGCAGAAGGCAGTTGGGTTCGGTGGAACCCTAGGGTGTGATATTGGAACCCTAATTCATAATGGATAGACTGGAAAAGTGAACCTTAAATAAGAACTTGTGCTGCGGCGAGCGGCTGAGGTCGTTGATGACCATGTGGATGACTCTAGTGAGTCTTATGGGTTTCGATCTACGGATACGGTTATGAGAAAATATGGAATTCTGTGTTGGATCGAATATTAGTGTGATGTGTGGATATGGATCTTGACAACGATGACTGTTGGTCGACAGTTGTGTCGAGATGACTGGCTATCGAGGGTATTTAATGTGGCTTTCACACTTGGGGATCAGGGGATGTTCAGGGAACGTCCATTATCCTGATGTGCCAGTGGTCAAATTGGAGGTACCCATAGTCGTGGGGTACGAGTGGTGTTACGGGATCGTCGTTCGGAATGAACGGAGATCCAGGGTAACAACTTTGCACACTGTGTGCTAGCATGGATGTTCGTGTGCTAGCATGGGTGTTCGTGTGCTATGTATGGATGTTGGTATGGTGATACCTTTATGCCAATACTAGTATGGATGCCTGTGTGCTGATACTAGTGTTGATGATGGTGCGTTGGTGCTGGTACTAGCGCTGGTGCTGGTGTCAGTAATTGTGTCGACGATGAGCCACCATTTGGGGTGTGACTCTGTCATGATGGACATATGATCGGTATCTGCGACTCAGTGGTGGTTGAGTCTTGGACTGGATGGGATCCAGTGGAGGTTGTGTCGTGTTGGGATAAGTCCTAACAGATTTATGATGACAAGTGATAAATGGATAAAAAGGTATGATTGAAACTTGAGGAATCTAGGGACGATGTTCCCTACGTCATGAGAATCAGTGGATTTGGGGAGTTGTTGTCAACTCCGAGATTGGTAAGATTATTTACCTCTAATATCCTCAGAGGGTGCAAGGAAATTGTTGAGATAGGAAAAGTCGGGGAAAACCATTCGTGGTATTGATGTGTGATGTTGTGATTGTGAATCACTTGGAACCTGAGGATTGAACATGTAAAGGTTGAGATGAGAGACGAAGGCAGTATGGTATGCACATCCAGGCAGAGTTGAGGAAATTTCCGTTCGGAGTCGGGGTGTGTGCATACATGAGTATTGGCGGACGTGAGGTCCGAGTAATGAATTGATTTTGGACACGTGGTGGTCTAAGTGAGGTAAGGACGTGGGCAGTCCAGTGGTTGGACTTGACATCTCATTGGGAGCATGTCTGTTTCCAACATGGTTGGAACTCCCGTTTCGGGGAGAGTTGTGATTGGGAGACGAGAGGAGTGCTCGTTTCCACACCGGTGATTGGTATTCCGAAGTCTTTGGGGTTGACTTCTTATTTCCTGCCGTGGCAGATGATGATTGTTGCTACCAGTACGTTGAGCGTGCATTGGTGGGTGGACCCATGTTTGGCTTGGGTTCATTGGACACAAGAAGTTTTGTATGATTTTGGATTTGGTGGTGAAATGCGAGGTCATCTTTCCACCAAGGGAAATTTGACGAATGATTCAATTGAGGGTGTAAGACCCTACGATCAGCTTTCAGATGGATTGTTAGCTATGTGGGCATATGTGGATCCTAGGCGGATCTGATTGGTGATGTTGTCGACTTTGGGCTCGGTGACGATCTAGGATCGTGATGTTACTTGTCAGATGACGTAGCAATGGATCTGGGTTGTGATCTTGATGATCCAGATGGGTGGAGAGTTTATCACTCTTACCTTGGTAATCAGTCGTAAATGACGGGACTGAACTTCTTTTCGGAGTGGAGTCCATATGGTTTGTGACTCGGTTTAGTAGGTTTCCGATGTGGTCGGATTTTGTCAACCTTTGACGTGTGGATATTGGGATTGGCTTCCCTATGAAGTCAATCGAGTGTTTTGGACAGGCAACCGATAGATTCGGTTATGTTACGTCTTGATGGACGTAAACGAGATTTTGGGTTTTGGAATTGAATTTCTGGGTGACGATTCAGGATTCGATTGCGAAGCTCAAAAATGGATTACTGGATTTGGGTGCGGAATGATTGTTCCAATGCTAGCTTACGGAATAATGATTTAGGATTCGGATTTGGAAATGGATAAAAAAAAAATATGATGTTTGGGTTTGGATTCGGAATTTCTTACGAAATTGTGAATTCGGATTTGGAACTAGAACTAGATGACGGGTGGAGTTCGTTTTGTCTCATGTTGGTTTGGGCAAAGGTACTTCATTACTAGAACGTGTCTGGCTATGACCTGGGTGGTTGTAGGCGGATTATTGGATTGATGTACGTACAGGGTACGTTGTGCGAGGATTGTTACGGGTTAGGCTGAGTGGTGCCTAATGGTGGTACATGGGATGTACCAGTGGTGTGTAATTAAACGTGTTGGTAATTGGCTTGGTTCCGTTATCATTTGTTTGGTTGTGATTGTGGACTGGACATTGGATACTGTGCGCTGTGCAGAGTGATTTTGTCGGGTTCAGTGATTGTATGAGCAGGTGCTCTTAGCCATGGTTGGCTTGTGGAACCCTAGTATCGAGATGTGTGATCACTGCTGGGCTGGTATTCAATGTGTTCCAGTTACACCACTTGATTGGGTTAATTGACGGTGTGCGTACACTCAGGATGAGTGAATTGGTGGTCTGAGTAACCACGAGTAGCCTTGTGTGATTTTATCACACCGTGATTTCCCAGCATCTTGGTTCGCTGTGGGAGTCGGCGATTATGGACATTGAGATTATTTTATGTCGCAGGATTGGGCTTGCCCTGCGAATTGTGATCATGTGTTGATCTTACACTACATTGAGGGTGATGTCGTACGTGGCGTTGTCACTGACTGGCTGATGGTTGGGGCTTTATCAGGGTGGTAAAGTTTTGTGATGACAGTTTGACTGGTGGTGTCAGCGTGGACTGACAAATGAGATTTGGTGATTCCCAATGGGAGCAAATGAAAGGATATATTGACAATGGAAAGGAACCATCTAGCTGAAGGAGTCAGCTTAATGGTTAAGCGATTTTATCGCGGATCAGGTGATCAATTCCACTCGAGGTGGTCGAGTGTTGTTGTTATGACGTATGACTGTGATAGGATGTCTGGGAACAGACGAGACTGGTGTTGTCCCAGTAAGTGGGTGTACGGGTGTACACAGATGTGAAGTCGAAATGTCTTCCACAAGGTGGTTGTGGAATAAGGTTATTGGTAATTTCGAGGACGAAATTCTTTAAGGAGGGAAGGTTGTAACGACCCGTCCCGAATATCGGGATTTAATAATATTTAATTATGATTTACTAATCTGGGATTAGTTGGGTGATTTCGGACGAATTGTGCAAAATGACCGTTTTGCCCCTGCGCGTGGGCAAAACGTTGACTTTTATTTCGGATGGTCAAATGGACTTTGACCGATGACCGTGACATAGTTCGGGACGTCACGAGTTCATAGACAGGCGGCACGTTCGATTCCGACGTTCGTGGTGAAAGTTATGATGTACAGAAGTGCAAGAGCATTTTCGTAATTTGGCATATTAGGGGCCAAATGTTGACTTTTTGACCGGGATGTCCGATGGCCGAGGGCCAAGGACCGTTACGTAGGTTTCGTCGATACGAATCCAACGACAGGCGGCATGCCGAAATCGGAGATTCGACGACGAAGTTATGGTCAAGGAATCGAATTAACGAACCGAGGCTCCGATTAAAATAATAATATTATAATGAACAGTACCCGGTGACTGAACACACTTGGATGAGTGACAAGTGTCACTCATCCCTTAATTTGGGGCTTAAGACCAGGATCCATGTTTTGGGGGAACATTATGATTATGTTTTATTAATTAATTATGTTTAATTATTGTTAATTCCTCCATTAACCCTCTCTGATTTCTTAGCCGTGTACAACCAAAATCTCAATTCCTTCCATCCTTAATCTTCTCCCTATCAACCGAACTTGAGAGTGAAAATTGGAGAGAATTCAGAGACTAACTCAACTGGGATTACACGGGGGATTGATCGGGTGAGGGAGACAGAGAAATCGAAAATTTGGTTTTTGGGAGGGAAATTCGAAATGGATGATTTGAGCCGTGAGGATCGAAATTGATGATTCAATTCGACTTCTGGGATCAAAACGAACATCTTTGCTGCAAGAACGAAGAGAAACCATGGCGGATTGAGGAAGAACGGAGCTTCCATGGCAGCTCAAAGTCGAGCTTGTGTTCAGTGGGTTTGATGTAAGTAATTCTCAAATTGACCTTGTAGAAATGTCCCTTACACTCTCACGATGCTTACTGACTGAATTAATTTGGAAACCAGGGACGATATCGTGAAACCCGAATTGAAAACCCGTCAAGGATCAATCGAGAGTCGTGAGGATTTAGACCATGATTTGTGTAATTCGATTTACAGAACTTAAATGGTGATCGATTACAAGGGATCAGTTGAAAGAACGGATTGATTTGATGTTGAATTGGGTGAGATTGAACCGGGTCCTATCGCGGGTTTTTCAACCCGTTTACCAGAGAAACGGGCGAGGATGGTGACTGTAGCAGTCACTGTAGCAGGCGCGTGGCTTTCACGCGCAGCCACTCACGGCGGCGCGTGACGGCGCGTGGGCACGAATCTCAAGGTGAGGTCAACATGACTTCTGTCCTATTTAATGTAACGAACATTTTGGAATTGGTTTCGTGTCGATCGGACACCGTTTCGTTATTGTTCGGGATGTCCGAAGGTTTTAAATCCAATTTAAAAATACATAAAAATTCGGGAAAATTACGGGACTTGAATAGGATGTTATTGATAAGGTTAGTAATCCTCTAATGTGATTTGGACACGATTGGGAGTCCCGGTGATAGTGGTGTGGCCCGGGAAGGCCTATGGCACGCGTATCGAGGCGCTCGGTTAAACGGTCTGTGAGTGGACATTGGTTTCATAAATTCGATGCATGCATAACTGTTTTATGATTGTTATAATTATGATTAAATGATTTACTTTGGATATCGGTGAATTTAAAATGATTTCACCTATTTCGAGGTGAATTACGTATTTGCACGTAAACCGAGGTTTTCTGGATTTGCACGAATTTCCATAAATGTGGTTGGATATGATTTCATGAAACGGTTACGAACTTGAATAATGTAAAATCGGGCCAGGGGCCCAGTTAACTTGTGAAATCGGGCCAGGGGCCCAGTTGATTTCTACATACGATTGCGGGTCGGGGACCCTAAAATGGAATTGAATAAATGTTTTCTGGTTTACATTTTATATATGTTCACATGCTGGAATCAATAAATGGTTTTGATGATATTTCGGTTATGGCACGTTTCACGGTATTTGGGCATGAGACCCGTTTGATGAAACGTAACGATCGGTTCGGATTTTATCTATGTATACCTATATGTTTTGCATGTGGATATCAATAAAATGTATTTAGTACTGCACTGTATAAATCCTTCCATATTATATTGTCTCCTCCGGATGAGGTACCCCGGAGAGGTCACGGACGTCTAGTACGTCCAGCGTCTATGACGCTAAGCATCGGGGATGCTGTACCCGAACAGGGTTCGGGGATTGAACTCGGAAATTGAGACCCGAGTGGCACGCGTAGCCTTGTGATTGTGACCTTATTGACGTCAGGGACGTCAGACATCAGGGATGTCGGATTAGAGTGTATAGTGCAGTGACTAAAATTATGGTTATGGTTTATATTATATGCCTTATGGTTCATATTACTGGATTGATGAAATAACTTTTGGATTGACTTCTGGAAATTGAAACTATGCTTTGGTTTCCGGGCTAAGGCCCTAATGGTTATTTCTAAATAAATGTGTGATCATTGGTTTTTGGCGCATGCATATGATTTTACTGAGGGGCATAAATGTCTTATAAATGTTTTTAACAGACTTGTTTATTTTCGTCCACTCACAGCTTTTGTTTTTAATGCCCTTCAGGTTGATTCCGGATACGACTGCAGCAGAGACTTGAGCATCGCACACCTCCTCCATCGATCCTTACGCACTCTGGAAGCCCGTTTGGGCAATGGCAATCGGTTATCCCTTGTCTGACGCCTCTTGTCAGACGGGAGCACGTCACATTCCATGGTAATCCCGGGGGGATTGGAATGGGTCGTGTCACGGTTGGTTGTGTGGGACCCTACGGAAGGATGAACGTGACAATACTTTAGAGTTTTGATCGTGGGACAGTTAGGTTGGGATCGTCTTTCACGATGTCGTAGGATCGGTTTGGACGATAGTTCGGTGTTGTGACCATTAGATGGTCAAATTTTGTCGAGTAAGGTGGCTTTACTGCTAAGGAAAGTTGGGTTCAGAGGACATATCAATCATATCACAAACGCATATCAATCATATCCATGATTTCAAACCAAGTCAAAAGCATTCCCGACAGGGTCTCAAGCCCAAATGCCAATTACACGTAAATCCGTATAATCACATTGAAAACATTAAAATAATCCAGAAATCATCCTTGACTCACTAATTAAGTCAAAATATCATTTTAGAAACCTTTTTTACTCCGGGCCTAGCCCAAAACATCAATTGCACATTCCTCGTAAAACGTGCCCGAAAGACTGATTAAAATAATCATTAAATCACAAATAATCATGCCAAATCACCATGACATCATTGCAATTTAAATCATGCAATCAATCATGTAAAACATTTAACTATGCATGCATAATGGTTTATAAAACAAACGTTCACTCACACACCGTCCAAACCGCTCGTTTTCCGAGCTGCAAGCGTTTCCGTAATTTCTGGTACTTTCCAGGAATCTCGAATCCTGTCCAAAAATCATTATTCAAGGTCACTAATGACTTAATTAACATCATATGAATTTCCCATAATTTTTTGCGAATTAAATATTAATTTAAAACATAACATAAACCTTCGGACCCTCGAAACAATATCGAAACGGTGTCCGATTAACTAGAAACCAACGCCAAAATTTTTGTTACATTAAATGGGACAAAAGTCATGTTGACCTCACCTAGAGAATCGTGCCCATGCGCCCTCATGCGCCGCTGTAAGTGGCTGCGCGTGAAACTCACGCCCCTGCTACAGTGTCACCACCTTAACCCCTTTAACTGTAAACGGATCCTACAACCCGCGAACAGACCCGATTCAATTCCCCTTAATTCTGCATCAATTTCTACAATTGAACCGTCCATTAGCATCGTTATGGATCCAATTAAAGTTCTGTAAACCCAATTACATAAAACCTTACCTCAATCCAATCGAATTGAACTTGACCTTCGAAGGACATCGAACAATGTTCATCGTCCAATCTCCACAAAATCTCATTGTTTTCCTTCAATTGATGCATCAGGGAGGTTCGTGGGATTCTATCAACCATATTTCTAACATCAATTGCATCGTTCCATGTCTCCAATCCATTCGACTCAAGCTCGAAAATCCAAAGTTCTCACCCTTTCTGTTCTAAGGCAAAACGACCCAATTCCCTTCAAGTCTCATTGGGTTCGACTCGGTTTGAGATCAAGAACTTTAATCCAAGGTCAATTTCACTCATAAATGTCCACAATTTCAAATTCGATCCTAAGGTTCCTCAAAGGTTTTCGGGTTTTTGAGTTTGGGTACAACTGGGTTCGAAGCCCATCATTCATCCTTCAATATCCCTTAATTTTTCTCTCTGGATATCAATTAATTTCTCACAAACCCAGCCCAAGAGTTCAATTGTCACCTGAGTTCATGTTCTGTTTTTGTTGGAGGGAAACACATACACACGGTTTTGATAATGCAACACATATATATATCCACATATAGGTCAAATATGGTGTCAATAGAAGTCCCCCAAGTCCTTAACTGAGGTGGAATTTCTTGGTTGGGGGCATGTCTCATTCTCCCAGACCCTGGTGGGGAATATACCGGTAGTCCCCCAAGTCCCCTGGCGAGAGAGTCGGTCGAGACATTCTCGGTCACGGCGGAGAAGTGAAAAGTGGTAGGTCTCTTGAGAAGGTGTCTCGTTAGAGCCGATGTGGTCGGTCAAGATCTGTATATAGCTCAGTGGTGGTACTACGGTCGGTGATGAGGGCTAGCCCTTTGTTGGCTTGGTAAGAGCGATGCATCTCCCTTGGTGTGGAGTTATTATGGGTTGGTGGGGGAGGGGTCCAGTGCCTGCTGAGAGTTGTGGGCACCAAGCGGTGTACGGGGCACGGTGATAACGCAGAGAGGTCGGTGATGGAGTTGGGAAAGACGTTTGGGCTTCCTCGGCTGGATGGTTGACACGTGTCGGTAATATTGGTTGGTCGTGACACGTGTCGACCACTGAGAAGGGTGACGCCTCATAGTCTGTGTACCAATCTCTATAAATATGAGAAGTTTTTACTAATTTGCTCACATTGAATTTGTGAGAAAAGTGGGAAAACTCTGTCAAAATAGAAGGCGATTTCCGATCAGCTCTCGACAGTGGTGCATACGGTGGTTGCGATTTCCTACTAACAAATCCTCCGTGAAAAAATAGGGTAAGCACTCCTTAAGTCCAATTGTTCGATTATATTACGATTTGGTGAAGAACTGGTCATAAACTTGGTGAAGTTTGTGGTCAGATTGTCGTAGGTCTGAGTCGGTCTGCTAAGTTGTGTTTTTGTCCATTTTTGTAGATGTCCGGGGATCGTGACTCAGTATCCGAGGATAAGTGCTACGACTCACAAGGCGGTGGGTCGTCAGACAATAGTGTGCAGGTTCTGATTCCCATCTCCGGGAGTGAGGACGAGGCCCATTGGGCCGAGGCCCAAAATAGGGCACACTCAGTGCATAGTACGACTGAGTCATCCGGGAGGAAAATGGAGACTTGTGTAGAGGTTGAGCTGGCCGATCAGTCGGGCGGTGGAAACCTCTTGGTGGACGCTGAGACGATAGTCAAAGTAGGTGTACACCGAGCATTGAAGTTGACCCACGGTCGAGATAAAGGTGCCTCCCAGAAGTCGTATAAGACTAAGTTCTGCCTGGTTGGTGGTAACTAGGAAGGGGATACCGAGGGACCTCCGATACCGTCCAAATTTCAGACCCAAGGTGGAAAGGTGTAGCGTAGGCCGACCATTTCTCTGTCTGTTTTGTGTAATTGTTTTTTATTTGTATGCTAAGTATGGTTATAATTGATGACCAGTTTCTCGGTGTGCAGGCTTGTTCCACTACGAGGAGATCTCTGCGGAAGAGAAGGCGATTGTACACTGAGTGAGAGAGATCTTGGACGACCTGGATAGGAACCAACACATCCTTTGATTGCCAAGGTTTCAGTACAAAGTCGGCCTAATCGATACCAACGAAGGTAAGTTATTTTTTTTTACACATAAGCTGACCAATGTCTCAGTATTGCAGTGTTTCACCTCGGGAGTCGAATTTTGAAAGACTGTGAACAGTTAAGGATGAAGGCCGACAAGACTACACAGGAGTCAACTTTACTGTCAAAGGCTACCGAGCATCTCAAGCTCTCCTCAAGAGGAAGAAAGGCCAAGCGGTTAAAGGGCAAAATGAACAGACTGACCGCTCAAGGTAGGGCCAATCCTCCAAGCCAAAGCCACCAAGTCCTCCTCGATCTCCGAAAAGAAAACAAACGGATATTGACGGAGACCGAGTGCTTTCCTCTGACCCTAGGTGGACAAAGACACGAAAAGAGGCCGAGACTATCCTGTTGGCTCAGGAGGAGATTGGGGGTAGACGGACCATGCCAGCTACAAAGTTCAACCCTCTGTCGTCCCCCCCTCGGTTTAATGCTGACGAAATGAGGGGACGTGAGGGGACCTGCTAAAGAAAAGGGGGGACGTGAGCCTTGGTGTATTCACCAAGGGCGAGGCGGTTGGTAAGGGGACCAGTGCTGAGGCTACCCTTTGTTGTCCGAGGCAGATGGTGTCGATGCTGAATGGAGTCTGTCAGGGGGCCACCACTGTAACGACCCATCCCGAATTAGCCAGATTTATTAAGGAATAATGACTGATGCGCGAGACTAATCGGGAATTAGACGAGGATTATCGAACGTTCGGTGCAAAATAACGATTTTGCCCCTAGAATGGGCAAAACGTTGACTTTTCGTTCGGACAGTCAAATGGACTTTGGCCGATGACTATGACATAGTTCGGGACGTCACGAGTTCATAGACATGTGGCACGTTCGATTCCGACATCCGAGGAAGAAGTTGTGACGATCGGAAGTTCGGGGGCATTTTGGTAATTTGGGTGAATAGGGGCCAATAGTTGACTTTTGACCCGGGAGGTCAGATGGCTAAGGGCCGAGTATCGTTTTGTAGATCGGAACGATACGAATTCGTGGACAGGCGGCACGTCGAATTTAGACGTTCGACGGAGAAGGTACGGTTCACGGAAGTTCGAACGTACTATTCCACGTTTTACGAGATGGGGACTTTTGGCAGCAAGTGGGGCCCAGATATTATTGGATAGGCCAATGGATGAGTGAAAAGTGTCACCCATCCATTGCCCATCCAAACCAACTCATGCATATCCCATTGTCCTTCATCGACCATTTTCCGCATTTCTCCCAACCAAACCGATCAACCATATTCAATCCAATCCAAACCCTTGACCCTTTGAGCATTTGTGAGAGGCCAGAGGATGAACTGAAGAGCTAAGGAAGGTGGTGGCCGACCCAAGGGAGCGCCGTCGTGAACGGCGGAGGAAGAAACTGATCGAGGTAATCGGTTTTAACCGATTTTCATCATTTTCAATTCTAATTATTATGGGCCGTTTTCATTGATTTTATTGAATTAAATAGGTTTCTAGGAGTGTGTTAGGATGATTTTGAGGGAGGTTGGAGGTTGAGGAGCCCTGGGGAAGGTTTTGGAAAACTGAACCGTGAAGAAAATGTTAGACCGGTCGGGTTTTAAAGGTTTTAGGAGTTTTGGTTTATTGGGTTAGGTTCCTAGGGTCGAGTTAGGAAGGATAGGATCGATTAGAGAGGAAAACTTCGAAAATTGGACCGTGTAGGATCCTGGACCGGTCACGCCGGTCCAATTAGACCGGGATTGCAGAGAAAACCGGACTGGACTGGTCGGACCGGTCGGCTGGAGGACAGGGACGACACTGTGCATGGGGGCATGAGGCCCACGCGCAGTGCATCCCCAGGGCGCATGCGGGTGCGTGAGGGAGAATTTGAGCATGGTTCCAACATGCCAAATCATCTATTCAATGTAACGAACATTTTGGGACTGGTTTCGAGTCGATCGGACATCGTCCCGATATAGTTCGAGCTGTCCGAAGGTTTCGGTGCGTGTTTTAAAATAGTTAAAAATCTCGAAAACTTATGGGGCTTTAGTGAGGGGATAATTAAGTAGTTATTAACCCTCCAAAGTGATTTGGACAGGTGACATACCAGGATTGAGAGAAGTTCTGGATTTATGGTTGCACGCATCGCTATGATCGGGATCGTGAATGACCCTGAGATATCTGGCTCGATGCCCAGTTGATTCGAGTTTGGGCTCGATGTCTAGTCCATTGTGAAATCGGGCTAGAGGCCCTATTGAGTCTTATGTTCGGGCAGAAGGCCCAGTTGATTTGTGTTATCGAGCATGAGTCCCTATACTCGTATGAATATACCCTCCTTACGAGATTATTGATTGGTTTCCTCCAGTCCTCGACCTGGAGAGTCACGATCCACAGACCAGAGTGGGTATCCCCATAGGGATCCCGTTCCAGGAGTGGGCATTATGATGTGGTCCCGGACCAGATTCCGGAGAGATGATCGGACTAGGTCCGAAGATGAGCCTCCCAGATGGAGAATTCCTGGGAGAAGACTCGGAGTGAGACCCCGAGTAGTATGCATACTTATATATATTGAGACATCGTGACTATATCAGGGATGTGTTCCCTAGGGGATATGTGCCCCGAGTTGGCATCTTCTCCGGAAGTGCCTAGGATGGGTTATATATGTATAAATGTATATGTCTATGAGATTTCACTGAGATGGTGTTGGGCTGAGACCCACACGTATTGGTTTTGGGCTGAGACCCTTATGTTTTGGTTTTGGGATGAGTTCTCACGTGTTTTGGTTTGGGCGGAGGTCCAATGTGATATTTGACAGATTTCGGGCCAAGGCCCAAATGGTTGGATGGTTCATGACGGTTTATGGGAACCGGGTATGAACCCTAGAAATGGTTTTCGAATGCATGCATATGTTTTTAATGAAGGGAATAAAGGTCTTTTGTGAAATGTTTTTGTAAAGTGTTTGTTTTATCCACTCACAGCTTTTGTGTTTTGAATGCCCTTCAGGTTGATCGCGGATGCGGTTGTAGCAGAGACGAGACATTCACATTCCTCCTTCGGATCCTGGCATACTCTGATAGCCTCGGTTGGGCAAAGGACGGAAATATCCCTGGTCTGACACTTTGTGTCAGACGGGAGCAGACACGTCCCACGCTAATCCCGAGGGATTTGGGACCGGTCCTGTCATCCACCCCCTTGGACGAGTTGGTTGAGGTTCAGTGTCGGTCGGCCAACCAGAAGATGGAGAAGGCCTTGCTGCTACTAAGTAATGTAAGTGCTTGTTTTCTTATGTTTTTTTGTACAAGTGTAATGTGTAGGTCGAGTAGAGTACATGCTAATGTTTGTCATGTGCAGGCTCTCGATGAAGTCTACCTTTAGTTTGGTAATACTCAGAGGAGGGTGTCCGTGGCGAGGAGGGACAAAGACTAATTGAGGAAGAAGCAGGAAGAACTCACTCCCAAGCTCCAAAAGGCCGAAAGAGCGATAAAGTAGGCGGCCGACTTGACTCATCAGTTGGAAGCCAAGAGGTGGAAGACTCAGAAGGCCCTAACCTCCAGGGATCAGATGAAGGCCGAGTTCGAGGTCAAGGAGAAGGACTAGATGAGGCACTAGAAGGAACTATGCCGGGTGAAAGAGGCCAGGGAAGCCGACCTGGAAGAGGCCTGGAAGACAGCGGTGGCCGAGTTCAAGGCATCCGAGGAGCAGGACAAGCTAAAGAATGAGTACGCCGCCGATTGCGAGCAGGAGTTCTTCCACAACCTCTTCCTGCACAACCCTGGGCTGACCGTGATGACCCCCTACCTCGGCCAAGATATCACGGCCGACTTATTTGAGGACGAGTCGGTAGAGGAGGAGGACCAGGCCGAGGACGAGGTTGAAGATCTTCGGGCTACTCGGTCGAGTTCCAAGGAAGGACCCGAGCCAAACAATCCTCCTCTCGAGCCAGCCGTGCAAGCAGAGGCAGTGCTGCAGCCCGTGACACGGCCCACCCTCAATCTGTAATGACCTGTCCCAGAAGTCGAGATTAGATTAGTGGTTAATGACGGACTAGCGAAGATAATCGGTGATTAGTTGGATACTTTTGGACGGACGATGCAGAATGACGATTTTGCCCCTAAAATGGGAAAAAATGTTGAGTTTTAGTTCGGAGGGTCAAAATAGACTTTGATCGATGACTGTGACGTAGTTCGGGACGTCACGAGTCCGTAGACAGGTGGCACGTCCGATTCCGACATCCGAGGAAGAAGTTGTGATGTTCGGAAGGTCGAGGGCATTTTCGTAATTAGGTTAAAAAGGGGCAATTCGTTGACTTTTTGCACGACAAGTATTCTTCAAGTAATTCGAGGACCGTTGGGAAGGTCTCGATGTCCTGAGTACAACGACAGGCGGCACGCCGTCATCGGACGTCGGACGGTTAAGTTACGGGTCTACTTAAGTGAAGGGTAAATTGGTAATTTCGACATTTAGGGGCAAATTAGTCTTTTAGCACTTTGGGATTTGTGTGCAACCGGATAAGGACATCTGGGCAGAGGTAATTGGATATTTGTGAGAGCTGGACCACATGTTGAAGGGCACCTGGCCTATTCCTAGAGGCTTCTAGCCAAGTCGGTCGTGTGTTTAAGTTTTAAACGTTTAAATGTATCGATCAGATGAGAAAACAGAGAGGCAGAAAGGCTATCGACCATTTCTCAAAGAGTGAGTCGTGTGATTTCTTTGCGGTAGGGTGTGAATGATCAGAGAAGTGTTAAGAGTCTGGTGAGTGAATCTTAGTGAGGGGTTGAGTGACGAAATGGCTGTGAGTGGTGAGAACAACCAGTAAACAAAGAGGTTAAGGTGTGATCAGCCATGGACTTAATCGATCAAACCTATCAAAAATTGGTATGTGGTGGTTATCAGAGAACTGAGGAGTGACTTTGGGACGTGTAAGGCCACGGTGGAGATCACGGCGGTGAGCAGAGAACAGGTAAGTTTTCGGGTCCCCTATTTTTCCAGGAATCGTTCAAAGTGAAAGTTGTTGGTTTTGGAGAATGGTTAAGTGATTCTGATAACCCTTGCAGCCTTGGACGACCACTAAGAACCATAGGGACTCGAAACTGTGACTGGAAGGGCGACTGGTGGCCGGAATCAGGAAGTCGAATTTCTGGGTTTTTGGTTCGAAGTTTGGAAGGTAAGGTTTAGGACTTCATTTCGTGATTTTGTTACATGAAACAATCCCAAATTCAAGGATGAAACTAAGGGTGTAGATAGGATTGAAAATGGCTGGAAAATGAGTGAAAACCAGCCTTGTCGGCTCGGTTGGACCGGACCGGTCTAGACCGGTCTGACCGGGTTGGCTAGAGGTTGACGATGAAACTATAGCAGCGTGTGTCTCCCACCCGCAACCCCTTTGGGTGGCGCATGAGGGCGTGAGGCTTCTTTTTGGGAAGTGTTCAACATGGTTTTCACTCTAATCGATGTAACGAACATTTTGGGACAAGTTTCGAGTCGATCGGACACCGTCTAGGGGTAGTTTTGAGTGTTCGAAGGTTTAGGAGTTAATTTAATTACGTTTAAAAATCCCAAAAAATTGGGGAAATTAGGGTAAGCTTTAATGAAGTGTTTGTGACCCGAAATGGTAACTTTTGAAAGGTCGGAATATTCCTGAAACAACCGAGGAGCGTACGGGAAGCGACTGACGCGTTCGGACCTAGTGAGTGGACTTTTTGTTTTCTAACCGAGCATGCATAAGTGTTTTTACTTATTTGTTTATGTTTCGATATATGGTTTTATGCTTTCGATATATGATTTTATGCTTATGATTTCTATATTCTAGCTTTACTTGATCGCACGTTTTTCAATATGAGTTATCTGATTTGTACGTACGTCGAGAATATGATTTTTGTTAAGCTTTTGAGGATGGTTTTGGATGGATGACTTTGTTTATACGCATTCTGTTTTACTAAAGATTTGTGGATATGATTTGAGATTTGGAAGTGAAATTCGGGCGGAAGTCCCATTTCGATCAAACGTGATTTCGGTTTTCGAAGATTTCCAGTTTGGTTTTGGCTTTCGGATTTCGATGGATTTTTCTTATGCTTGAAAATTGGTTTTGGGTTTAAAGACCCGTAAAAAGAGAAAAAAACCCGCTAGATTTGGTTTTGAGTTTAAAGACTCGGTTGATTGATGACTGGGTGAGGGCCCTGGATTGATATGTTTGAGTTTAAAGACTCGGTATATGGTTTTGAGTTTAAAGACTACGTTATTGTGATACCCCCCGAGGCCTGTGATTGTGTTTTGAGTTTAAAGACTCGTTGATATCCCTGGAAGGCCTGATTATTGCGCATGGTTTTGAATTTAAAGACTCGGGCGCACTTGAGATCCAGTAAACTTGTATGATTAATGTTTTTCACTGGTTTTTCACGGGTTTTCAAATGTTTTGGGCTGTGACTCGAATAACTTGGTTCTTATGGATTTAGGGCCGAGTGCCCGAACTTTGATTTTGATTTCTGGTGTTTTCCATGCTTATTTTCACCTCGTATAGATGGTTATTTTCAGCTACTTGGTTATGCATGCATGTTTCAAAAACGGAGGGTGAAATCCTGGTTTGTTTATAAAAAACTGTTTTTGGAACTCTTATTTATTTTTAGTCCACTCACGCTTTTAATGTTTTTAACACCCTCTAGATCGTGGTGCTATCGCCGGGGCTAACGTTGAGGCAGAGACGGAGGCATAGAGTTTTCCCGTTGCGCGTGTAGCCAGCTCTTAGTAGGAATTTTGTCTTATCTTGTACTGTTACTATGCTCTGTGCTACTGTTGACTAGATGTATTATAACTTCACCCTGGTCTGGCAATGTATATTTTGTGGTTTTTTTTGCGGTTATTTTAGTCCTTTGAGTTGGGTTGTCAGACGGGAGCAGGGTTCGTCCTGGTTATCGAGGTGATAATCGGGGTGGGTCCTGTCACAATCCCCTGGGATTAAGGGCTAAGTCATGCTCCCGTCTAACTTAAGCGTGACACGAAAGCTAAACTGACGTCCAACCTTCATGTGGTACATAAGTCGGACAAGGGATTAAAAACGAACCGTTCAAAACCTCCGGACTTCCCAGAGCGCGCAGAGTCTAATGTGGACCGCGTGTTTGATGTCTCCATCTCTCTCGACCAACAGTCCGCACCGCGACAACCTGAAGGGTATCGAAAAAATAAAAAGACTGTGAGTGGACAAAAATAAATAATAAGTTTAGAAAACAATTCATCAAAAATTACATAAATTTTACCCTCCACGCAAAACTAATGCATGCATATAAAATTCATGTCATGAAACCATTCATATCTACGATAAGAAAACCATTATTGAAACCAGAATCATTTCCTTTCTTCAAATCCACGATTCAAAGCCCAGGGCCTCAGTCTAAAATCACAATTCCTCCTCAAGTACGGGAACTCAGCCCAAAACTCTTCAAAACCAAATCATCCGGGCCATTGCCCAAAACATCAGAAAACAAGTGAAAAACCAGTGAAAAACATCAATCATGCTAGTTGCTGGATCTCAAGTGCGCATGAGTCTTTAAACTCAAAACCATGAGCATAATCAGGCCTTCCCGGGATATCAACGAGTCTTTAAACTCAAAACACAATCAACAGGCCTCGGGGGATATCATAACCAAGTCTTTAAACTCAAAACATATACCGAGTCTTTAAACTCAAAACATATCAATCCAGAGCCCTCCCCCGTCAATCAACCGAGTCTTTAAACTAAAAACCAGATCCAGCGGTTTTTCTTTTCTTTTTCCGAGTCTTTAAACCCAAAACCATTTTTCAATCAAGTAAAAATCATAGAAAATCCATATCCAAATTCACAACAATGATTTCGTAAGCTGGCATCCGGAACCATCATCCCGAACCCAAATCCAGAATTTCTCTTTCAAGTTTCACAACCGAATCCAAAACATCTTTTCAAAATTCGATTCCAAAATCGAAATCTCGTTATCGAAATCACATGAACAAGGCTCCAAGACCGATATCACTTTCCAAAATCCGTTAGAAATCATTGAAATCAAATCATATTTCAAATCCAAAAATCAAATCATCAAAACCCGGATCAAATCACAACGTAATCAAAATCTCGTAAAATGTGCAAATACGTAATTATCTCGAAATACGTGCAAAATTGTAAAACATCAAGATCATAATTAGAATCATAGAAACGTGTATAGAAAACATATAAAAACATATATGCATGCATCAAGAGTTAGAAAGCAAAGTCCACTCACAAACCGTTACGTCGCTCCCTCGATACGCGCACACTTATGTTGTTCCCGGCTAATCCGCTATCACCGACTTTCTCGAACCTGTCCAAATCTCATAATAAAGTCACTAACTACTTCATAAAGCTTATACTCAAGCCCCGTAATTTTCCCGAATTTTTAACTATTTTTAACCAAGCTCTAAAACCTTCGGACATCCCGAAAACTATCGAGACGATGTCTGATTGACTCGAAACTGGTGCCAAAATGTTCGTTACATCGAATAATTTAAAAGTCGTGTTGGAAACTTCCCCAAATGAAGCTTCACACACCCCCACGCGCCGCCCAAAGGGGCTGCGCGTGAGGCCCACACGCCACACTATTCGTCGTCTTCAACCTCTCGCTAGACCAGTTCGAACCGACCCGGTACAACCAAACCGGCGAGGGCGGTTTTCCACCATTTTCCACTTGTTTTCGAATCCTTTCTTTACCAGTTACATCGTCCCCTCATCCCTACCTTTTCTACCTAAGAAAAATGATGAAATTAGGTTAGATTACTACCTTCCCGATTAAAGAAAATCAATGTAGAAGTTCCCCCTCTGTTCTTAGCCACCACCGTCATCCTCCGGCCACGGTTTCCTATTCTCTGAACTTGTCTCAGTCTTCAGGAACTAACCTAGTCAACCAAATCGTGTCTCAACCGATAAACAATAGTTTACCATTCCATGAACCCAAACAGAGAAACAGAGACGTTGGAATGGCTTATCTGCACCCTTCGATTCCACTGTGACACGACCACGGTCCTCCAGTCTCCCTTACTTCTTTTTTATTCACTAAACCCCATCAACAACACCATCCACAGATGAGGTTCACACAAGGTTGAACAATTCTGAGGTTCAGGGCCCAAAATATCACAGTAAACACTCCCTTCGACCTGCTTCTTGTTTCCCTCTTCTCACTGTCATCTCTATTTCACTCTCACACAAACAATCTCTGGGCTGCTCACTCTCCTGGACACAGAACCCAGTCGACAGAGATCCTTCCCCTGTTTTAATCGATCAACAACTTAGTATATAGAGTAACCATGTAAGAATTGGATGGAACCAACCAGAACCTCCCCATGTGTCCCAATCTCCCAATATCTGGTACAAAATATCCACTATAGTAGGGACAGATGTCCTCATCCTGCTGGGCACAGATCCCTAGCTAGCAAAAGACCATTCTACCCCTGCCTTCCAAAATTACCGTTTTGCCCCTCATGTTCCTAGACCCATAACGTTGTCATCCAAACTCCAATTGACACGTGCCGCCCGTCGTTATATTCAGGAGATCGAGACCTACCCAACAATCCTCGAATTATGTGAAACAAACTTGTCATCCAAAAAGTCAACCATTAGCCTTTATTTAACCAAATTACCCTCGAATTTCCGAACGACATAACCTTTTCCTCGAATGTTGGAATCGGACGTGCCACCTGTGTCACGACCCGGCCCATCTAACACAATATTATCCGCTTTGGGCCCAGCCCTCACGGTTTTTTTTTCGGGAGCTCACGTGCAACTTCCCAGTAGGTCACCCATCATGGGATTGCACCAGCCTCAACTCGCTTAACTTTGGGGTTCCAATCCCCCCCAAAGCCACTAAGCTCCCAAAAGGCCTTGTGTTAGATAGATACGTGCCCACACATATAAGGCACTTCACCTTTCCCTCCCCGAGCGATGTGGGATCGTTCACCGATCTTACCTTACCAAGCTCACGGGTCTTGCTCACCGTTCTTGCTTCTCAAGCTCACGGGTCTTGCTCACCGTTCTTGCTTCCAAGACCGGGTCTTACAATCCACCCCCCTTGGGGCCCAGCGTCCTCGCTGGCACACTTCCGGTCGGGGTCCAGCTCTGATACCATTCTGTCACGACCCGGCCCATCTAACACAATATTGTCCGCTTTGGGCCCAGCCCTCACGGTTTTGTTTTTGGGAGCTCACGTGCAACTTCCCAGTAGGTCACCCATCATGGGATTGCACCAGCCTCAACTCGCTTAACTTTGGGGTTCCAATCCCCCCCAAAGCCACTGAGCTCCCAAAAGGCCTTGTGTTAGATAGATACGTGCCCACACATATAAGGCATTTCACCTTTCCCTCCCCGAGCGATGTGGGATCGTTCACCGATCTTACCTTACCAAGCTCACGGGTCTTGCTCACTGTTCTTGCTTCTCAAGCTCACGGGTCTTGCTCACCGTTCTTGCTTCCAAGACCGGGTCTTACAACCTGTCTATGAACTCGTGACATCCCGAACTACGTCACGGTCATCGGCCAAA
Source organism: Prinsepia uniflora (assembly GCA_032719365.1). Lineage (NCBI taxonomy): Eukaryota > Viridiplantae > Streptophyta > Magnoliopsida > Rosales > Rosaceae > Prinsepia > Prinsepia uniflora. Next base: position 59,214,035 of record CM064862.1, read on the forward strand.
GTCCATTTGACTGCCCGAACTAAAAGTCAACATTTTTGTCCATTCTAGGGGCAAAATAGTCATTTTGCACCATCCGTCCGAATTCGTCCAACTAATTACTGATTAACTTTACTAATCCATCATTAATCACTAATCTAATCCAGAATTTCTGGGACGGGTCGTTACAGCCCGAGGAGGAACTGGTGTAGGGTCGTGCACTGTGTACTTTAATGCTTTCCCTGCCACTCGGCGATTTCTTTCGACACGCTCAGCACACTCGGCCACCACCTTGTCAACCTCGTCTTTATCGACTCGGGCTCTGTGCCCGCGAGTTCTGCATGTGCAACCCGTAGGTGCTCGGCCACCTCAGCGTAGTGATCGTCGAGTGCCTGACATCTCGACTCGGCCTGTGTACCCTTAGTTTTGACCTCGGGCATGTCGCTCTGGAGTCTCTCGATTATCTATGAAAAGTTTGGAGAGGGGTCCCTCATTGTTCTGAGGCCCTGCCCAGGTGTGATCTCACCTAGATCGTGGTCGTCCTGCATGTTCAGTGTCGGTAAGTTCGTTCTCGGTGTAATAGGCGAACGAGTGTTAACTTGGTCTGGTTGAGCGTAGGTAAACTTAGTCAGTTTTCCACTGATGGCGCCAAACTATTGAAGCGTTAAATGTTCCAACTGTCGGTTACTCGTCGGTCAATCACCAAATGACGCGTGTCCTTTCTCGTAACCTGTCAACCTAAGTGAATAGCGGGTTTCCCGTTAGTACAGGCACCAGTGTGGTGTCAGCCTAAGATTCTCCGACAGTCAAGTCAGTAACTTTGTTCATAAGAGGAAACAGTAAATGGTAAATTGGGTAGAGTTGTAATGAATAGTAGATATTAGTTACCTTTATTGGGAAATGTGTACCCCTTATGTATGGGTAGGTAGGATGTTCAATTCCCATAGTTTCGATGTGGGACAAATACTCCTCGATTTGCGTGCTGACATGTGTTACGTAGATCGAGAGGGGATAGACTTCCACGTGTCATCCTGCATTTGGCTCAGTGTTGGGGTTGTGTAAGTACGGAGGGTTTGCGCCTTGAACGGAGTATAAGCTTTAAGTATACGACCGAGTGGGTCTGATCAGATATGGTGTTAACAACTTGTATCCCACCCTAATCGTACATTCATGTACCACCCTATTGACTTTGTATATATACCATAATTGGAACCTTCATATTATAAATCATTAAGTTATGACCATCTCCGTAAAAAAGTAACAAGATTGAAGATTGTTTAGTCATTCATATATGCCAATGAAATGGACGGTTCACCATGAAGATCTTAATTTTTACCAAAACCGTTAATTTATTTGATACATATGAATAATTAAGCTATTTACGCCCAAAAAAAAATCTACAACTCTGGGCCAAGAATATAAAACTAAAAATTAAATACCCAACTCCTAAGACCCAGCACAAAAACACCCAATTGGAAATGTGAAGCAGTGGAAGTGGGAAAAAAGGAAAATTGGTTCTGAAAGCGCCGAAAATGTCAAAAGGCAAAAGATATGTTCACCTCAAGATAACTGCAAGACGAGTCCAAGTGGAGGCCTACTTGACAAGCTAGGTCCATCCTCAACCGCCTATAAAAAGAGAAGAAACTCTCTTCTCAGAGGAAAACCAATCAATCAATCAAACAAAAATTGATCAATCTAATTAATTTCAAAATAACTACAAACCCTCAAAAGTTTCTTTACTCGAAAGCTCGCCTCTTTAGGCACAACCTATTTCTCTTATCAATTCTCAATATTCAGTCTCTTTCTCACCTCTATTCTCAGTTATATAGCTTAGGGCTTGAACCCTCTCTTCATCCTTACTACCTTTTCAGCCAGCTTTGAAGATCATTGAACACTTACCTCATCTAGACTGTTGCGTAACTTAGTCTTTGAGACATCTAAACATTCACCCTTTGATGTCCTGACATTTTTTGAATGCTCTACCTTTACACAATATGATCATGATCGATTTGTGTTCACCAAGTTGATGGTTTCTAGAAGATCCTGCTCCTCAACAGCTTCATCCTGGAAGAAATACTAATTCACAGCACCTGTAATTTACTCACTTCATTTAGTACTCACGCATTTACCTTCTAAGTGTTTATCAATTCTATTGTAATACAACCGATTTTTTTAAGTTTTATCAAGGTATTCAGAATACTACACTAACTAGTGTGTTTTATGGCTGATTCTAAGTTATAGAACCATCTTTGTATTTTTGGTTTGATACCCCATCCCGACATGAGGAAATTATTCTGGCTAATTGTCATTAACTAAAATAATAGGCTACTAACATGAACATTTTATACATAACATAAATCGAACTTAGACTAGATTGGAAAAAAAATTTATTAAAGTCAAGATACATTAAGAAAAAGATATAGAAAAGAATAGGGTAAGAAAATTACACGCTTGCCTCACAATCACTTGGTAAAGAAAAGTTCTTTGGCCGCAAATGAAACCAATATAACTGTCTAGTAGTAGTCTCTACTAATGGCATGCCTACATGACAACAGCTAAGGCCTGTTGGCTTCCTAATCAGCCCATCAAAGGATTGATCATGACATCAAAGGCCCTTAAGTCTGCAATTTTCAACCCAACTCATCCACCGAGTCAACAACTCGTCCACTTCTTGGAAGGCAAGACGACGTCCCTAGATCGAGAAGTACTGAAAGCCAACTCCGAATCCGTTGTTTCATTTTTGGGTAGAACATAAACAACGTCTAATTTTCTCATTTTTTACAAAAATTATTTTGGCAAGATAATTTAGAGAACGATTAATTCCGATTATAATATATATACAAAGACAAGTAAATAAATCGAGAGAATAATATAAGATAGTCCTAATATAGTGAAATGTAAGTTAGAACGACTATTCCTATGTCGTGCTCTTATTGGGCTCCAACCCAAAATGCATGAATCACTGTCATCGTCACTTGCGAGTTGCGACTTGCTACCTTCCTCCGTCATGATCCATTCATTAATAATTAATGCTCCAGATTTAAATCATATATTAATTTGAAAAAAATGAAAAATACTTTTTTTTGTTAACAGTGACTGATAATTACCACAAGAAAACGAAGATCCACTTATAGCCTAGCTTGTAGTTTCATGGTTGAAGTGAATCAATTGAACTCATCGTATGATGATGAAATTGCACGTTTTTGTTATACAGGTACTTTTTATTTTAATTTAATTTATATCACGAAGAAAAAAATTGAAAAATAAAAAAGATAAAAAAAATATCCGATTGAATCAATCTCACTATAGTAAAAAATGCTCTTTGAATGATAGCAAGGAGAGGGTTCTACAATTCCTGAGCTTCAACTTATGGCGGTTATGGAAGTGCCGAAATCTACATTGTTATAATGATGATGTCATTGACCCTGGTGAGGCTATTTAGATGATGGTGGCACAAATGTCAGAGTTCTGCACGGCTAGGATAGAGAAACCTCCATTTGTACAAGCAGTTCCACAACCTATGGTAGCTAGCCGGGCTAGTTCTAATCGGCATCGTCCTCCGAATGGTTTTGTAAAGGCTAATTGTGATGGTGCCTTTTCGATTGTGGATGGGAAATGAGCCTATGGTTGGGTTCCTAGGTCAAGCATGAGTGAGTTCATTGCAGCATAAGGAGAGGGGGGTCTCCATTGTACAAGTCCCCTGCATGCTCAAGCTTATGCACTGCGTGCTAGCATATGCTCAAGCTTATGCAATGCGTGCTGCTATGCTAGCATGTGCATAGTACGAGTGTAAGAAGGTTATCCTTGGGACGGATTCACAAGTTCTGGTGAAATATGTTACAACTTGATGCGTTGTGGAGGCCAGCATTGAATAAGTTATACATGATATTCTAGATTTGTAGTCACTCTTTGAGATTGTTCAACTTAGGTACACTTTTCGTAAATATAACGCTGCAGCTATCATATTGCAGCTTCTAGTAAGCGGGCTAACCGCTATTTGAGATTACTGTTTAATCTTTGAGCTAAAAATATAAATATTTCTATACGCCTTAATTAATAAAGTTGATTCATTTTATTAATTAAAAAAAAATCAATCTCACAATATATAACAGGCACTTTACTTTACATGTCCTTGTAAAAATAATAAATATGCATGATATATCTATATTTATCTATCCATGCAAAATTACCCGCATGCACTTATAGAACTTTAGAGAGAATGATGAGCAATTCACCAGTGGATGGCTGATCCATCTGTGAGCGTCGTTCTGACATTATTATCGATTTGAAAGAATTGGAGTGCAATTTTTTTGGCTTCAATGGAAAATGACATGCTAACCTATCCAACTTTTATTGGACGTATCCAACGGTGGATCAACTACCCACGTGGCAGCATTTAATGAAGCTGTCTCAAGATAAAATCATGATGTAGAATATTGTAGTGTAGACCACTTCTTTGCCAAACACCCAAAATAAATAATGTATATGAAAGAACGAAAAACCAAACCCTAATACAAAAACGTCAAACCAGTACTTGCATTTTTTTATTTGGACAAAGTAAACCCTAGAAAAAGGGTTAAATATAAAATTTGTAAAATGCCAAAACAAAAATATAACACTTTCTTTGTTACATACTTGTTTAAAGAAAGCTCATTACAAAAAAAAAAAAAAAAAAAAAGAAAGAGTAAAATTGGAAAGCAAAAGTTCTCCAAACAGCTTGATTTAATTTTATCCTTTTAATTGTATAATTTATAGAATTAAATATATTTTAAAGTAAAAATAAATATTTTTCTATTGTAAGGAATGGAGCATTTATGCTCACCACTTCATTATATGATTGACATGTGTCATTTAATTTATAAAAGATTAATAAATATTGATACTAACTCTAGTTAAATTAAAAAATAAAAAAATAAAACTAAATTTTGAGCAATATGTTTAATTTCATTTAACCCTTTTTATAATGAAAAATATTCACTAATTCAGGACATGTGCGTGTAATTTGATTGATTATACGGTTCAATTTTAAAAAGGCTCACTAAATATCGGTCTTTATGTTTTCCATAATCATTCATGCATTTGGTTAGTTGGGATACATCCAGCAAATCAAGAAAGAGACATACGAAGGGACATTGTTACGTGGGAGGTTTGAATTCAAATCTTATAAGTGAGATTGATATTCAATGCGAAAATATACTTATGTTCCGTCAATTATATAATTGCTTCTAAATTAAAAAACAAAAAGAAAAAAAAGGTGTATATGTTGTCTATCCTGAATTTAATGCATGAAAGGTAAGTTTACATATGAAGCGAATCTTGGATGGGATACATGGCGATAGCGTATCCATCATCGATGCTTGTTTTCAACTAACAATTATGTAATAATTAGCACATTCAGATGTGACATAACCCCACTCTTGTTCATGAGAATATAGCATAATCATATAAATGATCGACCACCTTAGATAATCCACTTTCTCATTTCAGCTCTCTTTGCAATCTAAGCACAAATCACTGCTCTCTTTATTTTAGACGAATTTGAAATTTAAAAAAAGGTTAAATTCATTAATTAAAGTATTATAATGTATATATGCTAGAATTTGAATAAGGAAAAAAGTGAAAAAACATATCGATTTCAAGTCCATCCAGGCGGAAACTTATGCCCTCCGTGCCGCTATGGTTGCATGTACAGATTTTGACTATAAGCGAGTCATCCTGGAGTCGGATTTGCAACTTCTGGTACAATATGTTACATTAGGTATTTGCCTCGAGGCTAGCATTGAAAGAGTAATTCATAATATCCTAGCTATGCAACCTCTCTTTGAATCTTCCAACTCAGGTACACCAACTGTAAGTATAACACTGCATCTTATGAAGTTGCAGCTTTCTATAAGCGTTTTAACCAATGCTTTATATGATAAGGCATAGAGCTCCCATGGTTGTTTAACATTTTAGCCCATGATGTAAACATTTCGATTCGGTTGAGTTAATAAAGTATCTTTTTGACAAAAAATATCCTTTATTTTCTTATTTTTACATAAACATATTCATTATATACTAAAACAAACAGATCGAGCTTTAATTAACAGGCTACGAGTTTGATTTCAGCCTCTACTTAAGTTAGGTAGCTAGCTATATATGTCTTGGCTGTTAATCCTTGACTAAGCTAGCAGTAGGCTATAGCTCATCTTGATATCCACATTCCATATCCACGTACGAGAGAGAGTGAGAGTGAGAGTGAGAGTGAGAGTGAGAGAGAGAGAGAGAGTGTGTGAGTGAGAGTATGAGAGTGAGAGATGGTGGTGAAGATAACTCAAAGGACAATGCGGAAGATGGCTTATTATTGCATGCAACATCTCAGAGTCTTCAATTAAATTATGGGCCTCAATCCTCAAGGTATCACATGGAATGCTCCATATATAGTACATACAACATAATATATGAAGTACAAAATAATCAAGTCCACTTTATTTTTTATTTTTATAATACTTCCATTATTTTAGAATCCGAAGATCGGTTGGTGAAGGGATATGAAATAAAGATGGACTAAGCTACTTATAAATGTAACTACAATTAACATCACTATGGTCTTTATGAATTGTCTTGGCGGTGGACTTGATTTTGTGGTTCCAAGTTAATACCAGATCAAAAAGACTTTGGTTTTAGTTTTCCTGGTGATGGTCCGGAACAAGGTGTTACTCATACAAACCACGAGAATATTCATATTGATTCACAATTCCAATTTCAAAACGCCGAAATCATTCATATCTATCCACAATTCCAATTTTGAAACGTTATGCAAATATACATCTAGTTCATGTATGAATGATGATTAACCCCTCCAATAGTTCATGTATGAATGATGATTAACACCTCCATTTTTATTTTCCTTGATTAACTTTTTGTGAAAATAATTTTGAAATATTAATTTGAATAATAAACGGTAATTGATCATATAAATATGAAAAAAATTTATGAATTAAAATGGGGGACGGATAGTTCCTACAAAAGATCAGACTAATGACCTATACAATACTTGAATTCTCCTTACCCTGCCTTTGGACTCATATTTTGTTTCATTGAAATATATTTTTGTTGACCAATCAAAATTGTCCCCCAAGGTCTATAATTGCCTCGTGAATTTTGTATCGGTAACGCCTTTGGAAAATTTCAGTGATTCATTAAATCCATGACACCGTTTCATCCTACATCTCCCGATGCCGTCTCCCATGCCTCAAGAACAAAAAATATGAAACAAAACAACACGAGTATCAAATTGGTTTAGGGACACTACTCACTACTAAATGTCTCAATACCATGGTATTAAAATTTGGAATATACAAGAACAAAACAAAAGAGTACCGAGTCATCAATTAGATAAAACAAAGGATAAATTTCATCGATAATGTCATCTACTCTTTGCGTCCAAGCCCTAAGGTCCGAGGTCTTAATGATGAGCAGCTATGGAAGCCACTAGTGCTGTAGTTTCGTAAGTTCACTAGCATTCCTTGTCTTGGTTCAACTCTTACAATAGATAAGGTCAATGAGCAATGAGCAATGTGCCAAAGTGATAATCCCCATCTAAAATATCATTGAATCTTAAGCTCGACTCTTATAATGGGTGAGGTAATGACCGATGTGTATAATCCTTCTCCTAACTATCTGTGTATCGGAACAAAATGAACAGCCGCGGACTATAATCTGAATTCATACTCTACCCAACATTACTCTAACCATGGAAAATGCAGAAATACATGTAAAATAGAACGATGTGTTGGAACTTGGACCTTGGAAGTATGAACAAAACACAATCCTACAGATTACACATATATAGCAAGAAAAATAGCTCCCTTCCTTGTACAGCCAATTTTTTTCGCTGCCTGGGGCTGGAAAACAAAAGTTCTGGGTCAAATAGCATAACTCAAAACCAGTCCTCACACAATCATAGATATTTTGGTAAAAAAATAAATAAAAGGCAATATATGAGTAATATGGCATTGGCAAGAAATCTTTGCACCCTTGGAGACAAAGCGGCTTATTGCAATCAAAGCACAATTAAGTTGAAAGCTGGATCACATATTATTATTGATAAGCAGACTTCCTGAATGCGACAAACATCCAGGAAGTTTCATTTCAGATCCTCAAATGCCAATAATTGGGAAAAGCTTCTCGAACGAAATAAAACCTCCCTAAAGGTATGCAAAAATATACCAGAAAACACTGCTATAATTCGTCCAAAGATTCATTCCAATGAAGAATAGCTACAAGGGGAAAAAACATGCTTATGGAATGGTGCGCTGGTAGAGTGGCAATGCTCCCAAAGCCTCACGCTCTGCTTTCTCCTTCTTCACCTGAAAACAAGATGCATAATCCAATGATTAATGGCAATTTAAACGTGAACCATCTCATACATGTACGGGATATTTTAAGTCTTTCATCCGGCAATCCACCAAATTAAAACTAATCTTCACATTTGTTAATAAATTAATATATATATATATATATATATATCTTCTGTATCACTGTCATGATAAGAGAACAATAACCAGAACAAAAAGTGAAATTGACATTAGCCTCAGTGCAAAACTATAAATACATGCGACACTAAACACATAAAACAACCATAGCTAACTAACGAATAGAGATATTAAATATTCTTATCAGAAAACTGAAAACGGTTCCAAGAATTCTTCTATGTTACAGCTACAGTATAGATATATATATTTGGTTAATAGGAGCTTCATAGTCGACCATACGAAGCACATTGAAAGACACGCAAGAAAGAACAGTAACAAGGAGCAAAAGAATGCTCTACTTACCAGGGCAAGCATATCCTGAAGGTAGCTCCTGAATGGTGTTTGCTGTGCCTGGAAATAAAGAAATGAAAGGTAAGTGTTGGCAGTCCTATTTTAACAGTAGAAAAGAATATCCCGAACACAGAATTTACAAATATACAACAGAAAATACATTATCAGCAATGACTTTACAACGAAAACTACATTTCATATAAAAGTAAAACATGTATGCCAACTGTTATCATAAGAATTAGAAATGCACACCCTTAGTCTCCAATTAACATGCTGTATTTCACGGATTGTATTGTATAAGTCGTATCAATTTAATCTAGATCACAAATCCCAAACTGACTCAAGTATCTCCGATAATAAATCAACATGATACAGAATTAAGGGTTAGAATTGGAAAGAGATTAAATAAGCGTGTGAAATGAGGCAAAAGCAAAGTTCACCTGAAGATCCTCGGGTAGGTACTGGTGCTTCATGGAAAGGTCCATGGCACGCTTGAGACGCTGGTTACGAGCGTCCACAATCTCCCTTGGTAGCCGATTCAAAGCCTCCTTGATGTCCAAATCATAGTAGGGATCGTACAGATCGTCGTATCGAAGCCCTAAATTTTCATGATTAATTTGGCATTAATCAAATCCGATCAGATTATACATACATATACTTATAAACATAGCGAGAGAAATTAGGGTTTGTGAAAGAGGAGGAGCACCGTAATGACGGAGGCGTCGGGAGATGGCCTTCATGTGCTGGCGGGCGAACCAGTTCTTCCTTGGATCTACCAGCGACTGCAGAAACGACGCCATCTTTGGCTTGTCTCTCTTTGTCTCTGTCTCTGTTAATTTTCTGGAAGACTAGTTTGAGTTTTGAGGGCACTGATGTTCTGGTGGCTATGGCTAGGACGGCTCCAAAAAGTCGACACGTCGTCGTTTTTTATCTGGCTATCGGAAATGGAAAGGGCTCCTCCTTAAGTCGGGCCTGAGGAAAATGGGCGACCGAATAAGCCCATTTGTGGGGTTCGGTTATTGGATCCAAAGTTCACTCAGTATATTGTCGTCGACATTATGCCGATATTGATCAGCTCCATCATCATATAATCATTGGGCTGCCGCCAACAATATTAGGAATTAGGATCACCGGCGGGCTCATTAATCGAATATTGCACTAAACCATTGAACAAATGTGGTTGATAGGCATACACGATTATCTTGTTGAATATGAGCAAACTAATGTTACCTATGTGCTATAGCCCATTTTTGTTATACCCGTCAAAAGGAAAAAAACATGATCTATAATTGTTTATGTGAATTTGATCCGTATATCTTTGTTAATGGCGTAGTAGTGATTTTACAATGAACTAGAAATATTTATCTTTACCTCTTATTTATAGGAAATTAATTTTCACACTAAATCGAAAAGTTCAAGTCTATTGCGAGTGATTCCAATTGCTATTTTTTTTATATATATGTTGAAATAGAAATTGTACGCACTAGAAAAATCTTTGCAATTCATACAAAGAGCAAATAAGAGACAATAAAAGTTAAAGTTGAAGCCCGCGGAGGGTTGTTCGTCCAAAAACACTCTGATGCTTAAATAAATTTTGAGAGAGAATTAAAAAATACTTCAAAAGTGAAAAAAAAAATTATCTTGAAAGTGAAATGAGTTCCACTAATTATAGGGAAGTCTTGGGTGTCACTGAGTGTTTTGATTGGTCGGTTGATTTTGTAATTAATAAATAGTATTTTTGTAATAAAATAGATTATTTAATAATTATAATCATTGCTCATTATTAAAGATAATGATGAAAATTATAATAATGGTTTATTATTAAGAATATTGACAATTAATTCTCAAAGAGAATATTAATATCATTGAGCTTTTAAACAAATTAAATAATATATTCAGCTAGTCAATACATTATTTAATGTGTGAATATTTATGAGCCGTTGATTTCATTACATGGACAATTTGGACATTATGTGAATTATATGTCATGTCGCAGCTCCACAATTTTCGAGTGATTTTTGGTTCCACAAAGAGCAAGTTTAGTGGTAGAGACAATAGTAAGGGGCTAGAGGTAAGGTTTATCATCTTAAATGATACTATGTGACGCCCCGGAAATTCGAAACACGAAAATCTGAAAAATTTGAGGAAAATGACGATTTTGCCCCTGGAATTGGGCGAAAAGTTGACTTTTAATTCGAGTAGTCAAACGGACTTTGATCAATGAACGTGACGTAGTTTGGGACGTCACGAGTTCATAGACAGGTGGCACGCCCAATTCCGACAGTCGAGGAAAAAGTTATGACGTGCGGAAGTTAAGGGTAATTCGGTAAATTGGATAAAAAGGGGCCATTTGTTGACTTTTTGATCGGGACATTATTTGGACTTTTCGGAAGTACCGTTGAATAGGTCTCGGGACGCTGAATCCGTAGACAGGCGGCATACGTCAATCGGAGTCCGAACGAAAAAGTTATGGGTCTAGAATTATGAGGGGCATTTTGGTAATTTTTCCAAGTAGGGGTAAAATGGTAATTTTTCCAAGTAGGGGTAAAATGGTAATTTTCTGCAGCTGGGATAATTGTGATGATTAGGTTAGCTGAGTCAATTAATATGGGCATGGATTGACCAGGTCATGACACTTGTCATCATGGGTGAGGGATTAATGGGTTTGAACGCCTAATACGAACAAACAAACCGCCCATTTCCTTTGTGTTTCCTTTGATCAAATTGATCGGTGAGGGGGACCAATAGATAGTACGTGAATGGGAAGAGAACATCACAGAGAAAAACGAGTGAAACTGAGGGGATAATTGAAGGAAACAGAGCTGTAAACCCGAGAAGGAAACCCGAAAAACCATTAAAGGGCCTCAAAATCGATTTCGATTTCCTAGCTGTTTTTGAATGAAATTGATGATTCCTTTAGCTCCCTGGGAGTGAGACGAATCGAACCAGATTAAAAATGAAAGGAATTGGGGTCGTTTGGCCTTAGAACAGAGAGGGGGACAACTTCGAAAATTCGAGCTTGAGTCAAATGGATTGGAGGTCTAGAACGATGAAATTGATATTGCAAGCATGTTTCCCAGTGTCCCACGATGCTTCTGAATAAATCAATTTCAAAAATTTGATGGAAATTGATGCAATTCGACGATGAACAGTGATGGCAAGTCTTTGATCGTTCAAACTCAAAGTCGACGGGATTGAGGCATGAATTGATGTAAGTCGAATTACAGAACTTCAATTGGGTCTATAACGATGCAATTAGAGTAAAAAATTACAGAAATTAGCTGGAAATGGACAGGATCCTAGTCGGGTCACTTCGCGGGCTAACCGGACCCGTTTACCAGTTAAACGGGTTGGAACGACGACTGTTCATGGACACTGTTCACGGCGAGTGGCACCCACGCGCAGCCACTCACGGCGGCGCGTGGGGGCGCGTGAGTGGGAATTTCGAGGTACGGTCAACATGAAACTTGTCCCATTTAATGTAACGAACATATTTGGTTTTGGTTGCGAGTCGATCGGACGCCATCTCAATAATGTTTTGAGGGTCCGAAGGTTTAAGTTACGTATTAAATTAATATTAAATTCCTAGAAAATTATGATAAATTAATATGATGATAATTAGGTCCCTAGTGACCCTGAGTAATGATTTTGGACAGGATTCGGGATTCCTGGCAAGTATCGGAAATTACGGAAACGCATGCAGCGCGGGAAACGAGCAATTGAACGGTGTGTGAGTGGACGTTTGTTTTATAAATTGATATGCATGCATAGTTAAATGTTTTACATGATTTCTAACAGGATTTGAATTGTAATGATTTGATATGATTATTGTGTGATTTATTGATTATTTTAATCGGTATTTCGGGCACGTTATTTGAGAAAATGTGAAATGACTATTTTGGGCGCAGACCCGGGATTTGTGATTGGTTTTGGCTTGGATTATGAGTTGGAAAATTGATTTAATGAATTTGTGATGTTTTGGATCGGATTTTACGGATTTACGTGCATTGAATAGTATGGATTGACGAAAAATGAGATTTGGGCATGTGGCCCCGTGATAATGGTTTTGACATGGTTTTGATACTTGATTTGAAATAATGTTTTCAATTGTGTATTGATGTTTGATGACTCCAGATGTGTAATTCCTGGAGGGACTCCAGATGCGTAATTCTTGGAGGGACCGGATGTGTAATTGTCGGTGAAGCTGGATGCGTAATTACCAGCATTGGATGACGACTCTGGATGTGAAATTCCCAGAGGATCCTCGGATGTGTAATTCCCGAGTTATATGCTTTATTATATGGTGAACTGGTTTTATAAAATGATTTAAATGATTCAAATGTTTTTATATGTTTTAGCCTGAGAGCCGGGATATGATTTGTTATGTGATTTGGTTGAGAATGCCGGTGATTGTGACTCATATGTTTTTCCCTATGCATGCATGTTTACAAAACTAGAGGGTAAATGATGTGTTTTGATAAATGTGTTTAAACGATATTATTTTGTCCACTCACACCTTTGTTTTTGATGACCCTCCAGGCGTGGCACAACGTTCGAGGCTGATCTCGAGGCGGAGGCATGAGCGGAAATTAGCGTAGTTATCCCTTGTCTGATAGGTGCTGAAGGATAGTTTCAGGACTTCAGTTGACTTGTCAGACGGGAGCAGGACCGGGCACGGTTATCGAGGTCCAGTTGGGACGGGTCCTGTCAAATTGGTATCAGAGCATTTGGTTACGGATCTGCCATGCCTTCGAGATACGAGCCCTGAGCACGGCCTGGTGATTAGACGAGAGATGAGGGTATCGGTAATCCCTGGAATGGATATGACCCTAGATTGGGGGTCGAATATGGTATTATGTGTTTTGATTGTGTCGGACTTGTATTGGTCCGGATGATTACTTATGTTAACGAAATGGTATATAGATGGGCGATAAACTTGACCCGAGGATAGGGGGGTCGGATATGTGATCTTTGGATGTTAGATACCAAATGGGACTCAGAGGGAGTTCGGAAATTGATTTCGTGTACGGGGGAGATCCTGAATAGGATGTGGTCCACCTAGGGATATGTGCTAGGTGACCGGATATTCCAGTGGTGGCATTGATGTTAGTAAATGTTGATTTTGGATTCGAGAGGAGTCGCGACATTGAATTTGGACTCAACATGAGTCAATAGTTGGTTTAGGACTCGGAATGAGTCATGATATACTATGAGGGCTCCGGATGAGCCGGGAAAGATAGAAAGAATGGTTATGGTTGTACATAACGAGTGAGGGTTCACGTGGAAACCCAAGGTAGTGAATTAGCTGTAACTTGAGTCTCCATGGTTGTTGTTGGAGAGGTTGTTTGAATTTCGGGGGCGAAATTCCTTAAGGGGGGAAGGTTGTGACGCCCCGGAAATTCGAAACACGAAAATCTGAAAAATTTGAGGAAAATGACGATTTTGCCCCTGGAATTGGGCGAAAAGTTGACTTTTAATTCAAGTAGTCAAACGGACTTTGATCGATGACCGTGACGTAGTTTGGGACGTCACGAGTTCATAGACAGGTGGCACGCCCAATTCCGACAGTCGAGGAAAAAGTTATGACGTGCGGAAGTTAAGGGTAATTCGGCAAATTGGTTAAAAGGGGGCCATTTGTTGACTTTTTGATCGGGACGTTACTGGAACTTTTCGGAAGTACCGTTGAATAGGTCTCGGGACGCTGAATCCGTAGACAGACGGCATGCGTCAATCGGAGTCCGAACGAAAAAGTTATGGGTCTAGAACTATGAGGGGCATTTTGGTAATTTTTCCAAGTAGGGGTAAAATGGTAATTTTCTGCAGCTGGGATAATTGTGATGATTAGGTTAGCTGATTCAATTAATGTGGGCATGGATTGACCAGGTCATGACACTTGTCATCATGGGTGAGGGATTAGTGGGTTTGAACGCCTAATACGAACAAACAAACCGCCCATTTCCTTTGTGTTTCCTTTGATCAAATTGATCGGTGAGGGGGACAAATAGATAGTACTTGAATGGGAAGAGAACATCACAGAGAAAAACGAGTGAAACTGAGGGGATAATTGAAGGAAACAGAGCTGTAAACCCGAGAAGGAAACCCGAAAAACCATTAAAGGGCCTCAAAATCGATTTCGATTTCCTAGCTGTTTTTGAATGAAATTGATGATTCCTTTAGCTCCCTGGGAGTGAGACGAATCGAACCAGATTAAAAATGAAAGGAATTGGGGTCGTTTGGCCTTAGAACAGAGAGGGGGACAACTTCCAAAATTCGAGCTTGAGTCGAATGGATTGGAGGTCTAGAACGATGAAATTGATATTGCAAGCATGTTTCCCAGTGTCCCACGATGCTTCTGAATAAATCAATTTAAAAAATTTGATGGAGATTGATGCAATTCGACGATGAACAGTGATGGCAAGTCTTTGATCGTTCAAACTCAAAGTCGACGGGATTGAGGCATGAATTGATGTAAGTTGAATTACAGAACTTCAATTGGGTCTATAACGATGCAATTAGAGTAATAAATTACAGAAATTAGCTGGAAATGGACAGGATCCCAGTCGGGTCACTTCGCGGGCTAACCGGACCCGTTTACCAGTTAAACGGGTTGGAACGACGACTGTTCATGGACACTGTTCACGGCGCGTGGCACCCACGCGCAACCACTCACGGCGGCGCGTGGGGGCGCGTGAGTGGGAATTTCGAGGTACGGTCAACATGAAACTTGTCCTATTTAATGTAACGAACATATTTGGTTTTGGTTGCGAGTCGATCGGACGCCATCTCAATAATGTTTTGAGGGTCCGAAGGTTTAAGTTACGTATTAAATTAATATTAAATTCCTAGAAAATTATGATAAATTAATATGATGATAATTAGGTCCCTAGTGACCCTGAGTAATGATTTTGGACAGGATTCAGGATTCCTGGCAAGTGTCGGAAATTACGGAAACGCATGCAGCGCGGGAAACGAGCAATTGAACGGTGTGTGAGTGGACGTTTGTTTTATAAATTGATATGCATGCATAGTTAAATTTTTTACATGATTTCTGACAGGATTTGAATTGCAATGATTTGATATGATTATTGTGTGATTTATTGATTATTTTAATCGGTATTTCGGGCACGTTATTTGAGAAAATGTGAAATGACTATTTTGGGCGCAGACCCGGGATTTGTGATTGGTTTTGGCTTGGATTATGAGTTGGAAAATTGATTTAATGAATTTGTGATGTTTTGGATCGGATTTTACGGATTTACGTGCATTGAATAGTATGGATTGACGAAAAATGAGATTTGGGCATATGGCCCCGTGATAATGGTTTTGACATGGTTTTGATACTTGATTTGAAATAATGTTTTCAATTGTGTATTGATGTTTGATGACTCCAGATGTGTAATTCCTGGAGGGACTCCAGATGCGTAATTCCTGGAGGGACTGGATGTGTAATTCCCGGTGAAGCTGGATGCGTAATTCCCAGCATTGGATGACGACTCTGGATGTGAAATTCCCAGAGGATCCTCGGATGTGTAATTCCCGAGTTATATGCTTTATTATATGGTGAACTGGTTTTATAAAATGATTTAAATGATTCAAATGTTTTTATATGTTTTAGCCTGAGAGCCGAGATATGATTTGTTATGTGATTTGGTTGAGAATGCCGGTGATTGTGACTCATATGTTTTTCCCTATGCATGCATGTGTTACAAAACTGAAGGGTAAATGATGTGTTTTGATAAATGTGTTTAAACGATATTATTTTGTCCACTCACACCTTTGTTTTTTATGACCCTCCAGGCCGTAGCACAACGTTCGAGGCTGATCTCGAGGCGGAGGCATGAGCGGAAATTAGCGTAGTTATCCCTTGTCTGATAGGTGCTGAAGGATAGTTTCAGGACTTCAGTTGACTTGTCAGACGGGAGCATGACCGGTCACGGTTATCGAGGTCCAGTTGGGACGGGTTCTATCATACTATGTAGGATTTTTTGTCCCATACTATTTGTTGTGTTTTGAATAGTAAAATCGAATGGATGATCGGTACGGTACAAATATCGTATCAGTTCCAACCGGTATGGTACCGATACCGTACCAGTTCCAATTGGTACAGGATCGATTTTGGTGCTGGGAAATATCATCCCGTATCGAAACTGAACCGGTTTGATATTTTTTAATTCATTAAAAAATTAAATTAAATTAAATATAAAAATAAAAACCATAACCCAAATAAAAAGGAACTCGTTTTCCTTTGCTTACTGAGTTAATCATACTCACACGACTACTCACAATACCCTCACTCTGTCTTCGACTTCAACCTTTATTCTCCAGTAGGAAAAAAAAACTTAGCCTAGCTGCTTACAATCTTTGAACCACAACCCAGCTGCGAGCCTGCGACTTCGACCTTCAACCTCCTCCTGCGACTTCGACCTTCAGCCTTCGCCTGCAACTTCCACCTTTGCCTACGACTTCGACCTTCGCCTGCGACTTTGACCTTCACCTAAACCCTTCTTTCTCATCGATCGCCATCCACATTCAGCCTCTACATCGACCTTCGCCTTCTCTCTCTCGCACCACGCCGTCCGCCACACGCTAGACGCCACACTCTAGATGCGAGCCTTATCTTGGCCTCTCCATGAAGACTCTTGATGGCTGATGTAAGCGATTGCTTCTGATATGTGGATTATGTTGAAATAGTTTTCCATGATTATGAAATTGAAAAGTACTTTAGCTACTGGATTATAGGTGGGATCATGAATCCATGATTATGAAATTTTCATCCTAGGAATTAGATAAATATTAGAAAGAAAGTGTAACTATATAAATTTCGTCAGGTATGGTCACAACTTGAAGAATTGAGGTCGAAGAGGTTTGAAGGGGAAAAGGAAAGATATGGGTTCATGTTCTTGCCATTTGGGACATGGAGGAGGGGGTGTCCATTAATTAGCTTGAATGAGATATAGTAGGTATATATATGAATATAAAACAACTTGAATGAGATACATAAGGTATATGTATATTGAAGAAGTTGAATTAGCTAACCATTAGGTAGATGATGGGGATCATGGTCAGTCCGATGATGGATCTCTTTTATATAACCTGAGATCGGTAGGATGCGGTCGAATATCTTGTTAACAAGGTAGTACATAAGCAGGTCATCATCTGTAGGATGCGGTAAATGACGAGTAAAATATCCACCCCCATCCTATATAGCATAGCTAATTGATATGAATGTTTCTAAAGTGCAAGTCCTCTAATGCTAAACTCATATGTACTGCATATTTGTGCATAATAAGTTTCCAAATTTTTGTAAACTACCGAAACATTATCAATCTCTCTTTGTTATGTAATTATATGAATGAAATATGAATTTGTTATGCATTATTTACTATTATACCAATTATACGAATGAAATAGTTTCGTATGGAAAGATTATTTAGATTATTTTGTTTCAATTTTATGAAATAATAATTTTGGCTCAAAACCGAAACCGTCACGAACCCAATTGGTATGGTACGGTATCAATTTCAAATTTTAGAATACCGTACCGTATCGAACCGGTTAAAAATACTTGGTACGATTTCGGTATCACCTCCGTATCAAACCATACCGAATCATGTCCAAGGCTAATATTAATGTATAATATATTTCTAAGAAGAATCATATTTGTCTAACTAAAAGGCTAATTTAAAGGAGAAGAAGGCAAAGAAAAACCAAGGCATTACAAGAGAAAAAAGAAGATGAAAGTATTAGGTACTTGATTGGACCTAATCTGATTGATAATGCTTACCCACAAGCTTCTGTAAAAATTGAAAACCAATAAAAGCGAAAATTGTAATCCACTCTGGCTTCAATCAAAAAGCGAAAGAAGAGGAAAAAAAAAAATAAACAAAATAAACTTATGAATTCCCCAATTTTATTCTTTCAGTTAATCTGGTATGCCTCTCACTACTCCTTGTCCCTTTAATTTGCCTGAAAGAACTGTACTTTTCATAAGCCATTTTAGCGCTCAAGTACTTGTCTTTCAACCTACGCATCATATCCTCTTCATTTCTGTAATATCTTATTTTTTTCTGCATACAGAAGCAAGCACCTATACTTCAACAATGTTATCCTCTGCTGAGGATCTTAATTCCTCTCATCATGTCAAGCACAAACTTAGATCATCTCAGTCAACTTATATAGTCTGTTCACCATCCTGCCATTTCATCAAAGTCGCCCAACATCCTCGGGGTGCACCTGCACAAATTTTCATCAATTTGGCATTGAAAACAAAGAAGGATTCAATGAACTGAATTTTTATTATTTTTCTAATCTTACATGAGAGAATCTTTCTTCACTACTGAAGCTGGTTCTATACTTCAATTCTCCTCTGCTTGTTGTCATCTCATCCAAAACCTCAGCATCATAGAAGTCATCTGTGGTATCGTCCTTTCCAGGCTCAGTTGGTACTTTTTCCTGCTCGCAAATGCAAGGCAATCATGACTTATAATCTTTCACTAAAAAAAAAAAACCAGGACTTACTTGTGGAGTACCAGGAACCTCCTCCCATTCACAAGAATCAAGTTCTTGAAGATGCGCGGGATGAAAGAACCTAGGCAGCACATGCTCCCTAATGCTGATGAGAAGGAAGAATGGAAGGGGGAACAATATTCCGGCTATAGGTATCCATGTCACACCAAAACATATCAGGAAGTATACAAGTTGGAACAGCGTGAACGCTACTATGTACTTGTATGGTACCAACTCCACGAACGAAGCATGTGATCCTTCCAAGACCTTGTAAAGTCTGCTAGGGCTTATGAAAAGAAGTAAGAGCCTTTCCCAGAACTGATTCCCAGGGAGACTATCAATTGCCATGTAGGCAAAGTATCCCCAAAGAACTGAGGTAGGTATCCTCCTCATTACTGAGACTGCAAATATTGACCCAGCAACAAGGAGTGACTGCAACAAGTTGCTCACTCTTTGCTCATTGACCCGAACAGGCAAATGAGCTTCGATGTGTTTCTCTGGATCAAATTTTCCTTTCAACTCTCCCCCGTCATCAGATTTCATCACAGCCTCCTTTAAGTCATTCAATTCCTTAGGCTGCAAGAAAAACAATAAATGACAACCTTTTATTGCACAATGGCCTCCCTAGCTAGCACGAATGATGGAGCATTCGTGGCACTTACATTTGGAGGAGACTTGCCGTCCATTTCTATAAACACTGCTTCCATTCTTCCATACATCTCAGAGTTGGTTGCATTTAGTTTCATGCATTCTTTTGCACTCTTCACCATCTTCTTTCGGATCACCTGCCTCCTTAGAACTGCAAGACTCTTGGTGTGCATCGGGGACTGTGGGAGAACACCATTAGAAGGAGGAAGTCCAAGCAATCCACAAATCAATGTCTGTAGAAATGAAGCATAGTTACGATTTAGAAAAAAAAAAAAACACATATTACATATAAATATGAAAAAGAAAAAATAAAACTCAGAAGACATACCATTATTCCCAGAAGCAGCAAATCATAGTGGTATGCAGGTGGTTTTTGAAGATTGAACTCGCCTTGTTGTGCCAACTGTGAAGCAACACTGTGATCAAAGAAATATAGACCTGCTATCATCACAGCGGGTATGAAGGCAGCAAATATGTACATGGTCGGGATCTTCATCATATCCTGCAGTTTAGATAAGGAAATTGGAACGCTTATAGATTTTAATTCTGGTAAATGAACAATGAACTGATAAGACAAGTCAGTACTTTGATAACGGTCCAATGATAGAGTGATGCAGCGTCCCAGGGGAATGGACAGACAAGCCTCCTCGGAACTCCATGTGGAATTTGCCCAGGCAGAGCATAAGACATTGCTGACCAAACCAAGACCATTAGGGGAACTCCATAATCTGCAATGAAACTTCGTATCCAGCCTGTATCCACACCGCAAAAATATGAAAATTAGAAAATAGAAATTCATCACATGATGTAGCTATTAATTAATTCATTCATTACCTGAGCCATACCACCATGATCTTGCTTTTCTGCTCTTAAGGGAAGTGAAAATTACACCAAAGCAGAAAATGACAGCAAGCAACCCGTTGGTGTAGAGCCAATGGAATTGAAACTCCTCCAGTTTTGGATCTTCCGATTTCGGAATACTGAACTCAGAAATAACTCCCTGGCAAGAAGAAATATTTTCTTGGGTATAAATCAACCCATGATATCTTAAATTTGTCTTATTTTTTGGTAAAAGTAAACACAGAAGGAAAATTCAATCCAACCTTGATTGCTTCTTGGATAAAAAGAACTGAGATCAGCATGCCGAAAAGCTCCCCTGCAATCCTAGTGAATCTGGATATGATGTTACATGCACTGAAGATTGCCAGAAGAATGAGCAAAAGTGCTGTCCAGGCACAAACCCTGTAACAAAGGTAAATGACATAGTAACTGATGGTTAAAAGGTAAAATTTAGAATCAGAGTGGAAGAAAATAGAGGGGTTAAGTCTTTCAATGAAGATTGATTGATGACATACCAACCAGCCCAAGCTAGAAAGAGCTTGGCCCCTAACTCTGGCCTTCCTTTGCTGAAAGTGTACAAATAATTATACATAATGACAGTTGGTTCAGCAACTCCCAACACCAGCAAAGGCTGTCCACCAAATATTGATTGGATTATGCCACATATAGCAGTTGAAGCCAATGTCTCCACTGTGCTCAAGGTTCCATCTACCATCACGCAAGCATAATTAATTTTATAAACAATATTATTGCTAACACAATCAAAATCAGAATAAAATGTTACATACCTGTATCCCTACTCAATTGCTCCCCGAAGGCGATGACCGGAAGTGCAGAAGCAAAGAAAATGTAGAAAGTTGGAGCTAAGATCCTGAAATGGATTGAAAAGAATATGATTACATTACGACGATTTCTTCAAAATAAAAAATGACAATTTTATTTATTTGTTTATTATTTTTATTGTACCTAACACCAGAACGAAGCCCTCCAATCCAATCATCACCGTAGCATGCTGCTCTTCCTTTCACATCTTGGATGATGCCCTTGAATGGACTTTTGATGCTCTCCATTTTGCTGGTGCACAAGAAATTAAGTTTGTCAATATAAATACAATATATTTATACAAAGGGTTCGTTTAATTACCAATAAATTTTTGCAAGTCACATGAATACAATTGGGTGGAAAATAAATTTTCAAAGATACAAATGGGAAAGCAAACAAAGAATTGAATTCCAAAACCTTCAATGCTTATTTTTATAAACAAGACGACTACAAATAATGGGATGCATGTGATCAACAAATAACAATTCAGAACCGCGTATTAGCTGGATATCAGATACTAATCAAAATTCAATTATGCTTCCATAAATTAGAAATGAACATATACTGTAAATTTTTTATTCGTTTAACCGGTATCAAACAATTAGAATAGAGACATGCAAAAATGGTGGAGGCCAGGGAGGAAGTAGCAAAGAAAGGTAGCATGCATGAGGAAACGAGATGGTGGGGCCCACGAACCACAGTGCCTAGAGAGATCGGATATGTGAAGAAAAGAAGCAAGGAGTGTGGGAGGCGACCGGAACGGGAAGTGTGAGTGAGATATTCCGGCTGGGGAGGCTGCGGAGGTCACCGACTCTGTCAGCGGGTCGGGGACAATCTGGTCCTCTTCCTCACGCACGCTCCTAAATTTGCTTTGTTTTTAAACATTTAATTTCTTCTCTCTCTAAACCTTAAAATAACTGTCTGGTGTTGTGTTGATACGAGGGAGAGAGTTGCAGGGCAATTATATCGACCCCGCGGGCTTTGCGGGGCCCGGTCTACTGTTTCAAGGGGTACACTTACGTGGCGGGACTTTATTGGCGGGGAGGTTTAAGAGTTCGGAGCGCGCTGGTCGTTTTTTACTTTTTAGTTTTTGTTTTCGTTTTTGTTTTAGTGTGCGTGTTTGGCTGGTTTTGTGTTCGGTACTTTTGTAGCCTTTTGATTAGGGGTAGACATGATTCGAAATATCAAAATTATCTCGTTTCGTATTATATCAAATTGAAAAAAAATTGAATAGTAAAATCGAAAGGATGATCGATATCGTACCGATATCATACCGGTTTAAATTGGTATGTGATCGGTTTCGATATTATGGAATACTGTCCCATACCAAAATCGAACCGGTTTTAATTTTTTAATTAATTAAAAATTAAATTAAATTCAACCATAAAACCTCCTAATAATCTAATAGCTAATAATGGATTTAATTGTATATTAATTTAGTTGTATATTAATTTAGTTTATAGATTTAAGTTTATTTTAAGAGTTTTTTAGTTGATAAATTTAATTTTTTATTAGGGTTTTTTAGTTAATGTTGTTAATTTTAGTTGATGTATTGAAATTGATTGGGTTATGAATCTTCTATACATTTTGAGTAATATTTGTTACCCAACAAGAGTCCTAATTTCTGAATTGTATGAAAATGTTGCTTTTAGACATTGAATCAAGTAATAAATAAATGAAATTATGAATTTGGCTTCAAAACCGAAACCGTACCTAATATAATTGGTCCGGTATCAATTTTATATTTAGAAATATCGTACCGTACTGAACCGGTTAAAATTATTTGGTATGGTTCCGGTATCACCTCCATACTGAACCATGCCTAAGGCTACTTTTGAGGATCTTTTATGATATAATATCTGTAATGCACACGCGCTCAAATTTTCCTCAAATTTTCATTTATAAACTGTTTGTGATACAAAATTAATTAACTTACAGAATATCGTGGTTCATAAACACCCTCCACCAGAGCATACCATATTGAGATATTTTTATGACAATTGAATTATTTTTTTTTATTTTCAGAGGTGGGGGAATTTTTAAAAATTATCCATATAAAATGTCATCGGAATTTAAATTTGAGACCAATTATTTATAAGTCAACACTAGAACTAACTGAATTAGACTCACTTGACTATAAGAACTGATTTTAGCATTCTACATATTAATTTACTCATTTTTTTTAAAAAATTTGATATATCCTATTTTTATTTTGTATAATTATGTAAAACATTTGGATTTTTTTCTCGAAAAACTATACACTCCCGCTTTCTATTTTTATAATTATAAATATTATACTTCTGCTATTAAAGTATAATGGCAGTTATATGATGCTTAAATTATATGAACGTTTTATTGTACATGTACATGCTAAAATTATTTTGTTTGCAATATAATAGAAGGACGCATAGGCAGTAGTAAATAGTAATTTTTATCGATGGTTTAAAGTATAATGGCAGTTATATGATGCTTAAATTCTATGGACATTTTGCTGTACATGTACATGATCAAATTTTTTGTTTGCAATATGATAGTGTGACGACCCGGAAATTCGAAAAAGGAAAAAAATTGGAAAAATTAGAAAGAAATGACGATTTTGCCCTTGGTTATGGGGCCGAAAGTTGACTTTTTGATCAGGATCCTGTTTGAACTTTTCGAAAGAACCGTTGGATAGGTCTCGAGACGCTGAATCCGTAGACAAGCGGCATGCGTCAATCGAAAGTCAGATGTGAAAGTTATGGGTCTCGAACGACGATGGGCATTTTGGTCATTTTGTTGGTAAGGGTAAAAAGGTAATTTGGCGCTGGAATTTGATGATGCAGCCCCATTGATGAATCATTTAGCCCCTTGGGTGACAGATGTCACTGTGCAGAGTACAATTAGTGGCAGTGCAATTGGATGATGGCGGTGGAAGGAATTTAAATGGAATTGGCTGTGTGTGTGTGTGTGTGTGTTCGAAGGGGGAAAACAGAGTTGGATGTGTATCCCTACAAATCACTACCAGTCCTTTGATCTTTTGATTCAATGAGAAAATAAATGGAAGTGAGAGAGGGAGAACAAATAATAGGAGATGAATCGTGAAAGAAAACCCGAAGAGAAACCCGAAAACCCTCAAAGAAATTTAAGTTCGAATTTGAAACTGTGGACATCCATGAGTGAAATTGACCTTGGATTAAGGTTCTTGAGCTCAAACCGAGTCGAACCCAAATTAAACTTGAAGGAAATTGGAGTCGTTTTGGGCTAGAACAGAGAGGAGGAAGAAGTTGAATTTTTGAGCTTGAGTCGAGTAATTGGAGACATGGAACGATGAAATTGGACTTGCAACTATGTTTATTAGGACCCCATGAAGCTTCATGGTGCACAATTGAAAGAAAACAATAATAATTTATAGAGATTGGACGATTAACAGTGTTCGGTGTTCTTCGAAAGTCGAGTTCTTTTTGAAGGATCGAGGTAAGTGTTTATGTAATTGAGGTTACAGAACCTTAATTTGATCCATAACGATGCTAATGGATGGTTCAATTGCAGGAATTGCTGCAGAATTGATGGGAATCGAATCGGGTATGTTCGCGGGTTGTAGGATCCGTTTATCAGTTAAACGGGTGAGGACGATGCATTGTAGCAGGCGCCCGAGTTTCACACGCAGCCACTCACGGCGGCGCGTGGGCGCGATTCCCGAGGTGAGTTCTACATGACTTTTGTTCTATGTAATGTAACGAATATTTTAGCGTTGGTTCGAGTCAATCGGACACCGTTTCGATATTGTTTCGAGGGTCCGAAGGCTTATGTTATGTTTTAAATTAATATTTAATTCCCAGAAAATTGTGGGAAATTAATATGATGTTAATTAAGTCACTAGTGACTCTTAATGATGAATTTGGGCAGGACTTGGAATTCCTGGAAGGCACCGGAAATTACGGAAACACATGCAGCTTGGAAAGTAAGCGGTTTGGACGGTGTGTGAGTGGACGTTTGTTTTATAAACTGATATGCATGCATTGACAGGACCCGCCCCGATCCTCTCTGGGACCACATGGGGACGTGCCCTGCTCCCGTCTGACACCCAAAATACTGTTCCAATTTTAGCCTTAAACGTTTAAATGCATAAAAACCAAAAATTAAAGTTTTACATCAAATCCGAAAATAACAGATGTCAGACAAGGGATGAAATCCAAACTACAAGTTGCGAGCACGACTCTAACATAAACCTGCGGGTACATCACCCAACAGGGGTTCAGGTACGCAGAAGTGGATCTACGCCTCAGCCTCAGGTTCCTCCTCTACCTCATTAGCACGACCTGGAGGGGTTACCAAAACAATAAGGGTGAGTGGGCCGAAACTCAAGTTCATAAAATCGTTTAGTAAGTAAAACATATAATTTACCCCTCCGTTTTCCAAACATGCATGCATCATTATTTAAAATCATTAATCATATAATATGAACCATAAGGCATGTAATAAAACCATAAACATAATTTTAGCCACTGCACTATACACTCCAATCCCGACGTCCCTGACGTCTAATAAGGTCACAATCACAAGGCTACGCGTGCCACTCGGGTCTCAATCCGAGTTCAATCCCCGAACCCTGTTCGGTTACAGCATCCCCGATACTTAGCGTCATAGACGCTGGACGTCCTAGACGTCCGTGACCTCTCCGGGGTACCTCATCCGGAGGAGACAATATAATATGGAAGGATCTATACAGTGCAGTACCAAATACATTTTATTGATATCCACATGCAAAACATATATGTATACATAGGTAAAATCCGAACAGATCGTTACGTTTCATCAAACGGGTCTCATGCCCAAATACCGTGAAACGTGCCATAACCGAAATTTCAATATCATCAAAACCATTTATTGATTCCAGCATGTGAACATATAAGTAAATCAGAAAACATTTAAGCATGCAAGGGTTTAATGAAATCGGGCCCACTCACAGTACGATCCCGCGGTGAACCTGCGCGTACGAACTTGTACCGGGATTATCGTACAATTCCTGTCAGTCCAAATCACATGTAAGGGTCACTACAAGTCTTAAACGTTTAACCAAAAAGTCCGAAATAGAAACCGGCTTGGGGAACCCGTCAACACGTTTTCCGAGATAACCGGCCCCAAATTGACCCATCAAAACTATCTCAGATCAACATGGTTAATTCACCAAAAATGTTCAGAATGAAGAGAGGAACAAAAGTCATGTTGATCGTGATCGGAGATAAGGTCCAACGCGCCCTCACGCGCTGCCCAAAGTGGTTGCGCGTGAAAGTCACGCGCCTGACACTGTAGCTACAGTGTCACTACCTTCACCCGTTTGTCTGTAATACGGGCCTACCACCCGCGGCTTGACCCAGTTGATTACCCATCAATTCCTACTCGATTTCAATCCAATTTGATCCTAACATGTTTATTATCCTTCCAATTTAAGTTTTGTGACACTAATTTGCCTCGACAAGTCCTTTAACTAGCCATTCGACCCGTGATCAACAAAACGGGTTGATTACCAGAACTTCCTGGTTTCTAATTCAAACCTCAATTAACTTCACAGGAAGTATAATAGGATCAAAACGAACTAATATGAACGATCAATTGGGTCTGAGAGTACCTGAAGATTGTCGTCCCAAGCTCTGCAACTCCTCTGAAGACGGCAGCCTCCGTCCCAGCTCAACCGTGGCTGATGGCCTTAGTTTTCGATGTGGTTGAGTTCCAAACACTCCCAGAAGACTAAACCAGGCCTTGGTTTGGTCCAACGGTCACCAGAAATCAAAACCTGATTTTCCCTCCAATTTTGCCCGAAATGGTTTCTCTGGTTTTCTTCACCTGTTCTCAGTTCTTTCAGCATCAGAGTGATGCTTACCCACGTTATAATCAGTTTTAAATAACCTCAACCGTCCCAGAGGCTCGTGGAAGTCCAATTTGTCCACTGAAAATTGTTCCCCGAAAAGCTTCGATCTTGAAATTAAAAATTGTGGCTTTGCTAGATGTATCCAGCCATGTGCTGATGTCTAAAGGGTTTAAACAAATCCCAGCTTTCCAACTCACACACTGATTAATCAATTGGAGCACAGAACCACCGCACATGGTGGTGCCGTCCACGGTTCCCCCGCGGTTGCTACAGTGACCAGGGCAAAATGACCAAAATGCCCCTGGTTCAAATAATTACCAAACTGCCCCTTACTTTCTTGACCCGTAACTCAGCCATACGAAGTCCAATTTCGGCGTGCCGCCTGTCTACGGACTCAGGACATCGAGACCTACCTAATGGTCCTTGAGTCATGTAAAAATTAGTTGCCAAACGAAAAGTCAACATTTTCGCCCGTGAAGTCCAAATTACGGTAATGCCCCTGAACTTCCGATAGTCATAACTTTTTCCCTGATCGTCTGAATTGGACGTGCCACCTGTCTATGGACTCCTAACGTCCCGAACTAAGTCACGGTCATTGGTCAAAGTCTATTTGACCCACTAATCAAAAAGTCAATAATTTGGCCATGCCATTCACAAGGGTAAAAACGTCAATTCAAATATCAAATTACACTATTAAAATCCTCGAATTTCCGAGGTGTTACATGCATAGTTAAATGTTTTACATGATTGATTGAATGATTTGAATGACAATGATGTCATGGTGACTTGGCATGATTATTTGTGATTTAATGATTATTTTAATCGGTCTTTTCGGGCACGTTTTACGATAAATGTGCAAGTAGTATCTTGGGCTAGGCCCGGAGTCAAAAAGGTTTCAAAAGGGATATTTTGACTTAATTGGTGAGTCAAGGATGAATTCTGGATTATTTGAATGTTTTCTAATGAGATTTTACGGATTTACGTGTAAATGGTATTTGGGCTTGAGACCCGGTCGGGAATGATTTTGACTTGGCTTGAAGTCAAAGATTTGATTGAAATATTTTGGGATGTAATCCCGGGAAGGTTTTCATTGTGATTGTGAGTACCTAGACGGTTGGAGCTAGGGGATCACCCATACGACCGGAGCTCGGGGGATATGATTGTGAGTTGTTTTTATGGTAAGCCAGCTTCTCGAATGCGACTGAGTCTGGATGTACCACTCGGATGTGTCTGAGCCTGGGGATGTGTTCGCCCAGATGTGACTGAGCCCGAGGGTTGAGCCCAGATGTGTCTGATCTCGAGAATGTGGCTGGATGGTGGCCTACGCGTAGTGTGGATGTGACTGTGCGGTTTTTTGTGGACTTGTGAGTAGTGCAGATTGGTTGATTGATTGATTGGTTGTGCACTTGTGAGTAGTGCTGATTGATGTTGCTTTGATTGGTCATTCTTTACATACTGGCATTGAGTACGGGTTTTGATACTTGTGATGTGTTTTGGCTTGAGAGCCGGGATTTGGTGCTTTACATGTGATTTGGCTGGAAAACCGGTGATTTTTATTCATATGTTTGATTCTATGCATGCATGGTTTAATAAACTGGAGGGTAAATGGTCTGTTTGAAATGTATTTTGAAATTATATTATTTTTGTCCACTCATACCTTTTATGTTTTGATGACCCTCCAAGCCGTGACACGACGTTCGGAGCTGATCAAGAGGCGGAGGCATGAGCGGAAATCAGTGCAGTTATCCCTTGTCTGATAGGTGCTGAGGGGTAATTTCGGGACTTCAGTCGACTTATCAGACGGAAGCAGGACCGGGCATGGTTATCGAAGTCCAGTTGGGACAGGTCCTGTCAGATAGCATAGGCAGTAGTAAATAGTAATTTTTGTTGATGGTTTATAGTTAGACTGTTAAACTATAATGAATTGTTAACTTTTTATAAAATAAAACAAATTAAGAGAAAATGGGGTAAGTTTGGAACCATGATTCATTAAAAACTGAGAAAAAATAAAAAATAAAAAGTGGTGTGATGTGAAGTGTAGCAAGTAATTTGTGGAATGTCAAAATCAGCTTCCATTTTAATTTGAACGATATCCGGAGTCGATCTAAATTTTTGAGGCCTATGGCAAAAGTAAAATGATGCTCCTAGTTACTAATAATAAAATTCTATACAAATCTTGTATATTAAAATTACTACTTAAATTATACATATACTAAAGGAGAAGTGGGAAAAATACTGTTCATAAATAGTAAACTTCTGATTATACCCTCCTTTTGTTTTTCCTTTTTCTTCTTTATGAATAGTGAAAAGACTGTCCAACCCTTATTAGCAGTGAAAAGACTTTCCAACCCTTATTAGCAGTGAATCTTCCTCTTTACTTACGTGGCGTTTACCTTCGATGACATAAAGAGCACTCTTCTTCCACGTTGTAGCTCCAGTCAATCTCCAGTACGCGATTGCCTACCTCCTCATTGCTTTGTTCTTCACCTCTTCTTCCGATGGACAGCTTCGCTGCTGCAGCCAATTGCGAAGCCCCATTTATTGTTGTGGCTTCATCCAATTGTGAAGCACCTTGCGTCATGACACCTTCATCCAATCGCCCATTAGCAACATGCTTCGCCGCTACTCAATTTGTTGACATGATTTTGGCTCTCTCGATATGTCATATGTTCGTCAACCCAAATCACAACATCTTCTTCTTTCTTAAATCTAAACATGAAACCTTAAAATTTTCCCAATCAAAATCTCTTCTCCTTAGTCTTCCTCGCGATGACTGTTGATGCGCCTCTACCTCCTAGAGTTGGAATCGACACATGCTCTGTCTCCTCAAGCCATCAATTCACATGTTATACATAATCTTCTCTCTCTTTCCCAGTTTATCACATTCAATTTGTTTCAACTTTCATGACATTTTTGTTGACATTAATTTTGTTTGTTCGTTTTCCAGGTTGATTTCTTTGAAAGATTGAGGAAGTAGTTGTTTACATTTGAAAAATATTTCAAGTTATCTTTTAATTTTCAAAGACAAATTTCTCTATAATTTTACTCTGCATATGTCGATGTCCTTTGACACCCCTTCAGTTCTCTATGTAACGATTCAGAAATTCAGAAAAGCTATTTTTGTAATTTAAAAAGGGATTTGATGATTTTTCCCTTATAGGTCAAAAGTGGACGTTTCGGTCGGAGTACTTTTTGGACTTTTCGTGAGGACTGTTGCCTAGGCCTCATAGTTTTGAGTTCGTAGATAGGCATTATATTGAAATCGGAGATTGGATAAGCTTATTACGGGTTTGAAATTACTAGGGGTATTTTGAAAATTTTGGCATAAGGGGCATTTTGATAATTTGGCAAGTAAAGATATTTTATTGATTATATAAGATAATGAAAAGTGTCCTTATCCCTTTTCCTTCTTTATCTCCTTGTGTGCACCAACCTCTGTGTGTGTGTGTGTGTGCGCGCGCGCACGCGTGTGTAATATATATATATATATATATATATATATATATATGTATATATATATATATACAAATGTGTGTGTGTGTGTGTGTGTGTGTGTGTGTGTTATTTTTGTGTGTTTAACTACTAAAAATCCATGAACAAACCATGAAGGGAAAAAAAAGAGAAGATAGAAGAAAGTAGAAAGCCAGAAAGAAATAGAAAGGAACATAGAAGGAAAACTAAGGAAAATAGAGGAGGTGGAAGGTGTAACGATCCGGACCTTCAACTAGAGTAAAATCGAAAAGCTGATGAAATGGACCATTTTTCCCATGGAGTCAAAGGTTGACTTGGGTTTACTTTGACTAAGGTCAAAATGTTCACTTGGATTGGGACAATTTGTAGAAATTTCGAAAATTCCATCCGGAAGGACTCGGTCTCCCGAGTACGACATGCGGAAGACGGGGTTAAGACGATTTTTAGAAATTCCGAAAATTCCTTTGTGGGATATTTTTGGTGGCTGAATTGGGGTGTCGAGAGGGGGAAAAGGAAGCATGAACAAGAGGTTCTGATGAGTTGAACCTAGACTGTGAGGTAGGGAGACGACGACCGGAGAAATGGGTTATCTGGTTTAAGGCTACCTGACCCTAGTTTCGACTGTTGGCTTAGAGATAGCCTTGCTATCACCCTTTTCGAGCTCCAGTGACTTCAAAACACTGCTCAGGTGAGGAGTTGGACGCCAGGATCACCCAGGCATCAAGGTTTCATTTCTGGCAGTGAGCCTTTGACGAGTCGAACAGGTTCTTAGGTAAGTTTGCTAGTTTTGGTTGCACATATCATTTTTTGGGTTTGACTAGAACATAGTGGTAAGAAAGAGAGGAAAACGGTTGAGAAATCACGGTTTTAGCATCGGGTAGGGTCGCCGAGTCGGGCGACTTGAGAACTAGTTAAACGGGTGACATGGAAGGTCTATAATACCCAAGCGCGTGGCTTCCACACGCAGCCACTTGGGGCGATGTGTGGGGACTCGTGAGGATAGTTTTTGAAGGTGACATCAACACGAAGTTTTGAGTATTCGATGTTATGAATATTTTGGCATAGGTTTCGAGTCAACCGGACACCGTTTCGAGGTAGGTTTGGGTGTCCGAAGGTTTAGGGTTCGTTTTAAACATGTTTAAAAATCCCGAAAAAAATTATGGGATTAAAATAGATTATATTTAGGATGGTTTTTGACCTTTCAATATGACTTATGACAGATTTTGAGATTTGCAGAAATTACAAAAAATGTGGATTTGGAGTGTGACATATGATTTGACGTATTGTGATGAAGTGTGACATGGAGTTGTGATGTGAATACATGTTTCTCGATATGCGTGAAGTGTAATGATGTGACTTGTAGTGGTGTGATCATTGTGTTGATTGTTTGAATGTGAGTCCCAGACGTCGAGCTCAGGGCTCCAGTTCCTGAGACTGTGTTGTGATGATTCGGATGTCGAGCCTGGGGCTTTGGTTCTTGAGCTAGTGTGTATGTGATGGCATGCTGGTAGTGCCTTTATATTGTGATGATTGATGTTGTGCTAGCGTATGATATTGATGGTTATGGATTGATTGTATGGATTGATGTGATGGTTTGTGAGATGTGATGTATGTTATGGTTGTGCCTGTTGATTGGTTCGACTAGGACGTCAAGTTGGGCTCCAGTTCCCAAGCGAGTTTGTGGTGTACTTGCCAATGCGGCAGTGGTTTCATATGTGACTGTAACGACCCGTCCCAAATTTTTGGGATTTATTAAGGATTAATTATGGATTAGTGAGGCTGATCAGGGGCGAGGATTATCAGACGTTCAGGGCGAAATTACGATTTTACCCCTTGATGAGGGCAAAAGTTGATTCTTGACCCGAGAGGTAGAATGCACGTGGACCGAGGACCATTATGTAGATCGAGTCAATACGAGTTCGTAGACAAGCGACATGTCGAAATCAGACGTTCGACAGGAAAGTTACGGGTCACGAAAGTTCCGAGGCACTATTGCACAAATTACGAGATGGGCGGACTTTTGTCTTGAGTAGGCCTAGATATTTTAAACAGGCCCAATGGATGAGTGAAAAGTGTCATCCATTGCCTATCAGCCCACATTCATGCGCCATTCATCCTCATCTGTTTCATTCAAACCAAACCCAAAATACATATACTACCCATCCCAAAAACTTAAACCCACAACCCTCAATCCTCATTCGTTGTTGTTGGGCCGTGAAGGGATATTGGAGAGGGGACTGGGATGAGCTAAACAGTGGCGAGCTCGAGGACCATCGTGAACGGTACCCGGGAAACCGCGAAGGTAAGTTTTTGGGTTTTAATTTTGAACTTTTAGTTAGGGCATTTTCTGGGCATTTTTGAAGTCCAAACCTTCTTCCTAGGATCAATATGAACTCATTGGGGTCGGTTACGAGGACTATGGTGGCCAGAATTGATGGGGAATCAAGCTTGAAGCTTCCTGTCACTGTTCAATCATGAAAGGTAAATTCTAAGCCTGGTTTCACGTTCTTAGGTAGTTAGATCGATAGGAAATGGAAGGACGAAACTATAGAAACAAACCCGCTTGATTTTGGTTGAGAAATGGCTGAGAACAGATCTCGATGGATCACCGGTTCTGTCAAACCGAAGAACTAGAGAACCAAGTTTGAACTGTGTTTGATTGAAGGTTGAAAATGACACTGTTCCGGCGTGTGGGTTTCACGCGCAGCTCCTTTCGGCGGCATGTGAGGGTGCATGAGGCGGATTTTTCGGCCATGATCAACACATGTTTTCATCCTTTCGATGTAACGATCTTTTTGGGACAGGTTTCGAGTCGATTGGACACCGTGTCAAGTTAGTTTTGAGTGTGTGAAGGTTTAGGGTTTATTTTAAATACGTTCAAGAATCGCGAAATATTGGGGGATTCAATGTTAGCCTATTTGAAGTAGATAGTAACCCTCGAGTATGATTTGGACATGTCCGGGAACTCCGGAGATAGTGATTTAGCCCGGGGAGGCTTATGGCACACGTATCGAGGTGGCGTGTAATGACTCTGTCCCGAATTCCGAGATTAGATTAAAACTTAATGACGAATTAACGAGGCTAATTGGGAATTAGCCGAGGATTAACAGACGTTCAGGGTGAAATTACGATTTAGCCCCTAAACGAGGGTGAAACGAGGGTGAAAAGTTAACTTTTGACCCGGGAGGTCTGATGGTCGAGGGTCAAAGACTGTTACGTAGATTGGGTCGATACGAGTCCGTAGACAGGCGACACGTCGAAATCGAACACTCGACAGAAAAGTTACGGTTCATGAACGTTTCAGGGTACTTTTCACGGTGGTACATTTTGCGAGACGAAAGTGGACTTTTGTCCTGAGTGGGGCCCAAATATTTTCCCCAGGCCCAATGGATGAGTGACAAAGTCTCACCCATCCACTGCTTCTCTTACACAGACACATGCAACCACCCCTCCCCTGACAGGACCCGCCCCGATCCACTTGGGACCACAAGGGGACGTGCCCTGCTCCCGTCTGACACCCGAACAAACATTCCAATTTTAACCTTTAAAGTTCAAATGCATAAATATCCAAATTAAAGTCATACATAAAATCCGAAATCAAAAGATGCCAGAAAAGGGATAATGTCCAAAAATACAAGTTCCGAGCACGACTATAAGCTATCCTGTGGGCTAACCTACCCAACAGGGGGTTCAGGTGCGCAGTGTAGATCTATGCCTCTACCTCGGCATCCTCTTCTTCCTCAGTAGTACGGCCTGGAGGGGTCAACAAAACATTAAGGGTGAGTGGGCCGAAACTCAAAGTTTATAAAACAGTTCAACAATTAAAAACATATACTTTTTGTAACGACCCGTCCCGAAAGTCGGGATTAGCTTAGTAGTTAATGATGGAATAACAAAGATAATCGGTGATTATTTGGATACGTTTGGATGGGTGGCGTAGAAAGACGATTTTACCCCTATAATGGGCAAAATGTTAACTTTTAGTTCGGGAGGTCAATTGGACTTTGACCGATGACCGTGACATAGTTCGGGACGTCACGAGTTCATAGACAGGTGGCACGTCCGATTCCGACCTCCGTGGAGGAAGTTATGACGTTCGGAAGGTCAAGGGCATTTTTGTAATTAAGTCAAAAGGTGGAAATTGTTGACTTTTCGTACGACAAGTATTCTTCACATGAACCGAGGACTGTTAGGTAGGTCTCGACGTCCTGAGTGCAACGACAGGCGGCACACCCTCATCGGACTTCAGATGAGATAGTTATGGGTTAAGGAATTTGAAGGGCAAAACGGTAATTTTGTTCTAATAAGGGTATTTTGGGCATTTCTGTGCCCAAGGATCTGTGGCCAGCCAATGTTGGACACCTGGCTGTTTGGGACATGGTGTCCATCAGATTGGGGACACGTGGCCTTTACTAGAAGGCCGTGGATCCTTCCCACCACCTCTGTTGGTTTTCAAATTGGGTTTCCACGGGTGTGGCCGTGAAAGGAAAAACAGAGTGATGTCTTGATTGTGAGAATCAATTCCGTTGAGGGAGGTGTTGGTTGTTGATGAATGGAGGAAGGATGTGGGAATTAGGGGCGGAGGAGTGTGGTGGTGGTGCGCCAAGGCCCGTCACGGATGACGGAGTGCAAATTCTGAAGGAAAAGCAGGAGGGCAGCTGTGAATCCAATCTCTTCAATTCTTCAGCAAAAGCTGCTGGCCTAAGAATAAAAGATGGGAAGGACGACAGAATAAACCCAACGGACTTAGATTTGAGGCTGGGAAGGAACGGTAAGGTTACTTTCCATAAAAAGGCTCTGTTTGATTTTAAACATGGTAACCGTCGTTTTAGTAGGTATTGATCGATTTTTTGGAATGGATCGTGCTTTGGAGGTCTGAAGTAGTTCGTTGGGCTTGAAATCAGGGATTGAGGTGGCCGGATGGACGAAGACACAGAGGAGGCAGTTCGGGTTTTTCTTGTTCGACTTAGGCAGGTAAAAACAGGTTATATTATCATGATTTAATTAGTTAAAACGATGGTAATGGGTTGGACGAACTTAATGGAATCAAAAGGACACAAAACTGGACCAGTTAGACCCGTGAACCGGCCATGCTGGTTCGGCATGAACCGTGAACCGATTGGACCGGTCGAAGCAAGGTTGCAGACGACACTGTGCTGGCGCGTGAGGCCCACGCGCAGCCCCTTTGGGCGGCGCGCGTGGTCGCGTGGCACAGTGTTTGAGAATGGTTCCAACATGACTTTTAAAGTATTCGATGTAACGAACATTTTGGCGCTGGTTTCGGGTCAATCAGACATCGTCTCGATAGTTTTCAGGATGTCCGAAGGTTTTAGGGCTCGGTTAAAAATAGATAAAAATACGGGAAAATTATGGGGCTTTAGTATGACCTTTATGAAGTAGTTAGTGACCTTGGTGTGGGATTTGGACAGGTTCGGGAAAGCCGCGGATAACGGAATGGTAGGGAACGGCGTACGTGCGAGCGTATCGAGGCGACGTCGGAATGGTCTGTGAGTGGACTTTGTTTTCTAACTCTTGATGCATACATATATGTTTTTATATGTTTTCATACTTGATTCTATGATTTTCTTTATGATCTTGATGGTTTATGGTTTTGCACGATTTTTGAGGTATTATGCGGAATTTCACGTTTTACGAGGTTTCAATTTCTCCTATGATTTGACGATGATTTTAATGGTCTGATTTTGGGATTTGAAATGTGATTTGATGTCAATGATTTGATAAGGATTTTGGAAAAGAGCTTTCGGGCTTAGTGCCCCCGTTTATGTGATTTCGGAAATTGTGTTTCGGATTTGGTTTTGAGACTTGAAAGGGAAAGTCTGGATTTGGGTTCGGGATGATGGTTCCGGATGCTAGCTTACGGAATCATTGTTGCGAATTTGGAGAAGGATTTTCTGTGGTTTTCACTGCTGATTGAAAAATGCTTTTGGGTTTAAAGACCTGGAAAAGAAAAGAGAAAAATCCACTAGATCTGGTTTTGAGTTTAAAGACTCGGATTGATTTACGGGGGGAGGGCCCTGAACTGATGGTTTTGAGTTTAAAGACTCGGGCGCACTTGAGATCCAGTAAACTTCTATGATTGATGTTTTTCACTGGTTTTCCGATGTTTTGGGCAGTGGCCCGGATGAAGTGGATTTGATGAGTTTTGGGACTGATTTCCCGGATTTGGGATTGATTTGTGATTTGAGGCTGAGGCCTGGATTTCAATAATGTTTTTTATACGGGTTTTCAATGGTTTTCTTGGATGTTTTTGATGTGAATGGTTTCATAACTTGAATGGATATGCATGCATTGATTTTTACGTGGAGGGTAAAAATGTAATTGTTTTATTGAACTGTTTTCTAAATTATACTTTATTTTTGACCACTCATAGTCTTTTCATGTTTTCGATATCCTCCAGGTTGTTGCGATGCGGGTTGTCGGTCGAGCGAGACGGAGACATTACACGTACGATCCACAGTAGATTCGGTACACTCTGGGAAGGTTCGAAAGCTATTGGATGGTCGAATCGGGAATCCCTTGTCTGACTTACGTGTCACATGGAGGTTGGACGTCGGTTTAGCCTTCGTGTCATGCGTAAGTTCGTCGGGAGCAGGATTTAGCCCTTAATCCTTGGGGATTAGGGGTGGGTCCTGTCAACTTGGTATCAGAGAGAGGTTTCGTGTGCTCTGCGTGAGGTTTGGTTCCCAAAGTCGTTGGTTCGTCGACTTGGGTGGTGTGATGCTACTGTGAATGTGATGTCTCGACGTGGAACAGCCTGACAGTAACCTGGTTACGATAGTGATAGTACGTTCGTTGTGGTTAGTTAACAGTGGTTGTCAGTCTCAGGATGTTAGTCGCTCGATACGCCGTACGAGGTGTGACGTACGTCGGCTTAGGGCCGGAACGGTTCGTGTGTTGGCACGGGTTATGCTTGATGGATGTACCATAAGGGTCAGAGATATACTAGAAGGAGTAACCTGGATGGTAGCCGATGATCTACGGATGAGTAAGTTGGTCGGCCTGAGGGGTCTGAGAGTAGCTTGTTGAGTTAGTAAGATACGTAGGCCAAGGAGGCCGGTTGACAGTGGCTGGTTTGGTCGGATAGTGTTTGGATGTTGTTCGTATGGATGGGTGACCTTTGGTCAGTTGGGTTGAGTTTGGAATTGTGCGGCTACGAGTAGCCGGATGCCTTGAGTGGCAGGGTTTCGGAACTACTTTGAGATTCGAGGGCTTTTTCCCCCCTCGTGATGGATACTGGTTGATGTTGGTGAGTAGAGGCACGATAAGGAATGGTCTTAGTCGGGTGTGACGACCCGAGTGATAAGTCTGTAGTGAACCAGTGGTAATTGCGGGTTTGGATAACCCGGATGACGGGGATGATTAGAGGTACCCCGTGGAATTACTGGATTGTAGTCTGAAGTACCTGAGGGAAACTGTGAGTTGGGGTTTGTGGTATCGTAGTCCTTGTGGTTTGGGCCAACTTACGACCAGATTGGAGATGGTGCTGCTAGGTGCAGCCGAGGTAGTGGGTGCCTAGTGGATGACTCTGAACGAGGATTTGTACTCAGAGCACGGTAGTGATGACCATTGGTAGGTCATGTATCAGGACGAACAGTCAGGATGCCGTTGGTTGATCAGAGTAGCGCAGTGGAAGCGCGGTGGACCTAGGCTTCGTGTTGGATTGGGCTAGGTTGGTATGGACAGGTTGACCATCAGTAGGATGAGGTGACAAGACAAAGGTTGGAGATGTTGAGGAAAGTGCTCTGTCTTGTAGCAGTGGTGCGTACCTAGTGATAGTCGAGTTGTGAGAATCGGTGGGTGTGGTGTTGGTAATATTGCGGGAACGAGATGGATTTGTGATGACCCCAGTGCGATTGTTCCGATGAATTAAAAAGTTGGTTGAGTTGATTTATAGGGAAAGATGTGGTGACATTTGGGCACTATCAGGATATTTTGGATTGGCAGGTGCTGGACACCGGGTAGGAGACCCAGGTGTAAGATCAGTTGGATTTCTCCCCGCTGGTTACAGAGGTACGAGATGTGGAATTTCGGGACGAAATTATTTTTAAGGAGGGTAGATTGTAACGATCCGTCCCGGAAGTCGGGATTAGCTTAGTAGTTAATGATGGAATAACGAAGATAATCGGTGATTAGTTGGATACGTTTGGACGGGTGGCGTAGAAAGACGATTTTGCCCCTATAATGGGCAAAATTTTGACTTTTAGTTCGGGAGATCAAATGGACTTTGACCGATGACCGTGACATAGTTCGGGACGTCATGAGTTCATAGACAGGTGGCACGTCCGATTCCGACCTTCGAGGAGGAAGTTATGACGTTCGGAAGGTCAAGGGCATTTTCGTAATTAAGTCAAAAGGTGGAAATTGTTGAATTTTCGTACGACAAGTATTCTTTACGTGAACCGAGGACCGTTAGGTAGGTCTCGACGTCCTGAGCGTAACGACAGGCGGCACGCCCTCATCGGACTTCGGATGAGATAGTTATGGGTTAAGGAATTTGAAGGGAAAAATGGTAATTTTGCTCTTATAAGGGTATTTTGGTCATTTCTGTGCCCAAGGATCTGTGACCAGCCAGTGTTGGACACCTGGCTGTTTGGGACATGGTGTCCATCAGATTGGGGACACGTGGCCTTTACTGGAAGGCCGTGGATCCTTCCTACCACCTCTGTTGGTTTTCAAATTGGGTTTGCACGGGTGTGGCCGTGAAAGGAAAAACAGAGTGATGTCTTGATTGTGAGAATCAATTCCGTTAAGGGAGGTGTTGGTTTTTGATGAATGGAGGAAGGATGTGGGAATTAGCGGCGGAGGAGTGTGGTGGTGGTGCGCCAAGGGCAGTCACAGATGAAGGAGTGCAAATTTTGAAGGAAAAGCAGGGGGGCAGCTGTGAATCCAATCTCTTCAATTCTTCAGCAAAAGCTGTTGGCATGAGAATAAAAGATGGGAAGGACGACAGGATAAACCCAACGGACTTGGATTTGAGGCTGGGAAGGAACGGTAAGGTTACTTTCCATAAAAGGCCCTGTTCGATTTTAAACATGGTAGCCGTCGGAGAAGGATTTTCTGTGGTTTTCACTGCTAATTGAAAAATGGTTTTGGGTTTAAAGACCCGGAAAAGGAAAGAGAAAAATCCACTGGATCTGGTTTTGAGTTTAAAGACTTGGATTGATTTACGGGGGGAGGGCCCTGGACTGATGGTTTTGAGTTTAATTACTCGGTATAGTTTTGAGTTTAAAGACTCGGATATGATACCTCCCGAGGCCTATGATTGTGT
Source organism: Prinsepia uniflora (assembly GCA_032719365.1). Taxonomy (NCBI): domain Eukaryota; kingdom Viridiplantae; phylum Streptophyta; class Magnoliopsida; order Rosales; family Rosaceae; genus Prinsepia; species Prinsepia uniflora. The sequence goes on from CM064862.1 coordinate 59,254,242, forward strand.
TTTGAGTTTAAAGACTCGGATATCCCGGGAAGGCCTGGCTATTTGCGCATTGTGTTTTGAGCTTAAAGACTCGGGCGCACTAGAGATCCAGTAAACTTGTATGATTGATGTTTTTCACTGGTTTTCCGATGTTTTGGGCAGTGGCCCGGATGAAGTGGATTTGATGAGTTTTGGGACTGATTTCCTGGATTTGAGATTGATTTGTGATTTGAGGCTGAGGCCTGGATTTCAATAATGGTTTTGATACAGGTTTTCAATGGTTTTTCTTGGATGGTTTTTTATGTGAATGGTTTCATAACTTGAATGGATATGCATGCATTGATTTTTACGTGGAGGGTAAAAATTTAATTGTTTTATTGAACTTTTTTCTAAATTATACTTTATTTTTTTACCACTCACAGTCTTTTCATGTTTTCGATACCCTCCATGTTGTTGCGGTGCGGGCTGTCGGTCGAGAGAGATGGAGACATCACACGTACGATCCACAATAGATTCGGTACACTCTGGGAAGGTTCGGAAGCTATTGGATGGTCAAATTGGGAATCCCTTGTCTGACTTACGTGTCACATGGAGGTTGGACGTCGGTTTAGCCTTCGTGTCATGCGTAAGTTGTAACGACCCATCCCGAATATCGGGATTTTATAATATTTAATGGTAATTTACTAATCTGGGATTAGTTGTGTGATTTCGGACGAATTGTGCAAAATGACCGTTTTGCCCCTGGGCATGGGCAAAACGTTGACTTTTAATTCGGATGGTCAAATGGACTTTGACCGATGACCGTGACGTAGTTCGGGACGTCACGAGTTCATAGACAGGTGGCACGTTCGATTCCGATGTTCGTGGTGAAAGTTATGATGTACGGAAGTCCAGGGGCATTTTCGTAATTTGGACGATATAAGGGTGAATGTTGACTTTTCGACCGGGATGTCCGATGGCCGAGGGCCAAGGACCGTTACGTAGGTATCGTCGATACGAATCCAATGACAGGCGACACGCATCAATCGGAGTCCGTATGACCGAGTTACGGGTCAGGATGCGTAAGGGGCATTTTGGTAATTTTCTGCACAAGGGCAGAAATGTAATTTCACATGGGTCACTGTTTCATTGAACTGGCCGTGTGGCGGATGCCTTGTGCGATCGATCCCATGTTTGTTTATCAATTAAATGATGGAATTGGACCGGTTTGGGGTGGATTTGCACATGGGAATGAGTTGGCATCGATTGCACGACATGGGCACTGGGTTTTTCTATGATTTTCGGGTCAGTGCGGGAACCTTTACACAGTGGATTGTGGACGGTTTTGGACGCCTTTAACGGCTAAATTGAATTAAAAGAATGAAGAGTGTGTCGAGGGCAGTTCACTGAGATTGAGAGATGGAAAAATGGAGTGGAAATGGTGGAGGAATGCTCAAAAACCCGAAACTGGGTTCTAGGAAATTCAAATTCGAATTTCCAGTTTTAGGCCAGCCCAAGCCTAATTGATGGTGGATTGAGCTTTCTGGAACTTCAACGTGTCGAACCAGATCAAATGGAGCAAGCTTTGGGGCTCCTAGGGCCGTGGACGGACGAGGTGGACGGCCGGAAAACTCGAGCTTGAGTTGTGACGATTGAGGTATTGTCGAGTTCAATTAATCATGGTAATTGGTTCGTATTAGTCCTTATTAGCTTCCTGTGAAGTTAATTTGATAATGGTTGAGGATTGGAGGAGTTTTGGTGATCGACCCGTTTTGGGTGATCAGGGGTTGTTGACTTGATTAGGGAATGGTTGATGCTAATCATGGACCCAGAACTGAAATTGGTAGATTGATGATTGTTGTAGGATCAATAACGGATTGAATTGATATCGAATTGAGGGTGATTGAACCGGATCCTATCGCGGGCTTTCCAACCCGTTTACCAGACAAACGGGTGAAGAAGGAACACTGTAGCAGTCACAGTAGCAGGCGCGTGGCTTTCACGCGCAGCCACTCACGGCGGCGCGTGACGGCGCGTGGACACGAATCTCGAGGTGACGTCAACATGACTTTTATCCTATACATTGTAACGAACATTTTGGGATTGGTTTCGTGTCGATCGGACACCGTCTCGATATTGTTCGGGATGTCCGAAGGTTTTAAATCCAGTTTAAAAATACTTAAAAATTCGGGAAAATTACGATACTTGAATAGGATGTTAATGATGAGGTTAGTGATCCTCTAATGTGTTTTGAACAGGATTGGGAGTCCCGGTGTTAGTGGTGTGGCCCGGGAAGGCCTATGGCACGCGTATCGAGGCGCTCGATTAAACGGTCTGTGAGTGGACATTGGTTTTATAAATTCGATGCATGCATAACTGTTTTATGATTATTATAGTTATGATTAAATGATTTACTTTGGATATCGGTGAATTTAAATGATTTCACGCATTTCGAGGCAATTTACGTGTTCGCACGTAAATCGAGGTTTTCTGGATTTGCACCGATTTCCATAAATGTGGTTGGATATGATTTCATGAGACGGTTACGGATTTGATAAAATGAATCGGGCCAGGGGCCCAGTTAACTTATAAATCGGGCCAGGGGTCAAGTTAACTTATGAATCGGGCCAGGGGCCCAATTGACTTATATATGTGATTTCGGGTCGGGTACCCTAAAATGAAATGGAATAAACTATTTCGGATTTGATTCAACTATTTGGACTTATAACGGTTTTATGGAAATTCGGGGCAGGGCCCTTGTGATATTTTGGAAATGAATAATTGAATGTGTTCCATAAAACCATCTCGATATGAGGATATTTATATCCTGGTCTCCTCCAAGTGTCGGGGACACTGGAGAAGTCACGGTGCATTGCCTGCGAGGGCTCATTGTACGGAGCTACCGGACCGTATAGTGATCCAGGAGCAGGATTGCTGGACGTCATGGACGTCAGACATCGGGGATGTCAGAGATATGGACCCGGTGAGACCCCGGGCAGCACGCGTTGCTTAATACCGTGAGATATGACGTCTGGAACGTCAAGCGTCTAGGACGCTAGGCATCGGGGATGCCGGAGATGGAAAAATGATAAATGAATATTACTGGATTGATGAAATAACTCTTGGATTTACTTTTGGAAATTGAAACTATGCTTTGGTTTCCGGGCTAAGGCCCTAATGGTTATTTCTAAATAAATATGGGATTATTGGTTTTGGTGCATGCATATGATTTTACTGAGGGGCATAAATGTCTTATAAATGTTTTAAGCAGACTTGTTTATTTTCGTCCACTCACAGCTTTTGTTTTTAATGCCCTTCAGGTTGATTCCGGATACGACTGCAGCAGAGACTTGAGCATCGCACACCTCCTCCATCGATCCTTACGCACTCTGGAAGCCCGTTTGGGCAATGGCAATCGGTTATCCCTTGTCTGACGCCTCTTGTCAGACGGGAGCACGTCACATTCCATGGTAATCCCGGGGGGATTGGGATGGGTCGTGTCAAGTGGTATCAGAGCCAGGTTTTGCTCTTTTGTGCGCGAAGGACGAGGGTGTGATGTCTCTTTGGGCTGCAGTTCCGTTGTCAACCTGATAGATAGTTTTGGGTTTGTATGGTGAATTGGGTGTGTTTGGCCCGATACGCCGTGCATTGTTACGATTCAACCCAGGTGGGGTTGTATACGATTAACTGGTAATGTGGGACCGTCGGTTCGGTCATGTGATGATGGATTGTTGTGCCACTGGGCACAGCTAGGTTCAGGGAACCCCATTGGAATAATGTTATGGAAGTACAAAACTCAGTTGAGTATTGGTCTAAATTATGGACCCTGGTAGTGTTGGCTAGTGTACGGGGTGTTGGTGCATCGGAGTTAGCCGATGACCTTCGTGGTGGAACCCACGATGGAACCCACGTTGAGTTGACGATTGGATTGGATTGGACGTCTATATGATGTCAGGACCGTGGGGTCGGTCAGATTGTGGATTTTACTGCAGAAGGCAGTTGGGTTCGGTGGAACCCTAGGGTGTGATCTTGGAACCCTAATTTATACGATGGGCTGGAAAAGTGAACTTTAAATGAGAACTTGTGCTGCGACGAGCGGCTGAGGTCGTGGATGACCATGTGGATGACTCTAGTGAGTCTTATGGGTTTCGATCTATGGATACGGTTGTGAGATAAAATATGGAATCCCGTGTTGGATCGAATATTAGTGTGATGTGTGGATACGGATCTTGACAACGATGACTGTTGGTCGACAGTTGTGTCGAGATAACTGGCTATCGAGGGTATTTAGTGTGGTTTTGACACTTGAGGATCAGGGGATGTTCAGGGAACGACCATTATCCTGATGTGCCAGTGGCCAAATTGGAGGTACCCATAGTCGTGGGGTACGAATGCTGTTACGGGATCGTCGTTCGTAATGAACGGAGATCCAGGGTAACAACTTTGCACACTGTGTGCTAGCATGGATGTTCGTGAGCTAGCATGGATGTTCGTGTGCTATGTATGGATGTTGGTATGGTGATACCTATATGCCAATACTAGTATGGATGCCTGTGTGCTGATACTGGTATTGATGATGGTGCGTTGGTGCTGGTGACAGTAATTGTGATGACGATGAGCCACCAGTTGGGGTGTGACTCTGTCATGATGAACAGATGATTGGTATCTGCGACTCAGTGGTGGTTGAGTCTTGGACTGGATGGGTTCCAGTGGAGGTTGTGTCGTGTTGGGATAAGTCCTAACAGATATATGATGACAAGTGATGAATGGATCAAAAGGTATGATTGAAAATTTGGGGGAATCTTGGGATGCTGTCCCCTAGGTCATGTGTATTGGTGGATTTGGGGAGTTTTTGTCAACTCCGAGATTGCTATGATGGTATACTTCTTATATCCCCAGGAAATACAAGGAAATTATTGAAATTGGAAAAGTCGGGGAAACCATTCGTGGTATTGATGTGGGATTTTGTGATTGTGAACCACTTGGAACCTGAGGATTGAACCTGTTAAGGTCGAGATGTGAGACAAAGGCAGTATGGTATGCACATTCAGGCAAAATTGTAGATATCCCGTTCGGAATCGGGGTGTGTGCATACATGATTATTGACGGACGTGAGGTCCGAGTAATGAATTGATTTTGGACACGTGGTGGTCCAAGTGAGGTATGGACGTGGGCAGTCCAGTGGTTGGACTTGACATCTCATTGGGAGCATGTCTGTTCCCAACCTAGTTGGAACTCCCGTGTCGGGGAGAGTTGTGATTGGGAGACGAGAGGAGTGCTCGTTTCCGCATCGGTGATTGGTATTCCGAAGTCTTTGGGGTTGACTTCATATTTTCCTGCCGTGGCAGACGATGATGGTTGTTACCAGTACGTTGAGCGTGTATTGGTAGGTGGACCCATGTATGGCTTGGGGTCATTGGACACAAGAAGTTGTGTATGATTTTGGATTTGGTGGTGAAATGCGTGGTCATCTTTCCACTAAGGGGAAATTTGACGATTGATTCATTGAGGGTGTAAGACCCCACGATCAGCTTTCAGATGGTTTGTTAGCTATGTGGACATGTGTGGATCCTAGGTGGATCTGATTTGTGATGTTGTTAACTATGGACGGTATGACGATCTAGGATCGTGGTATTACGTTTCGGATGACGTAGTGTTGGATCTGGGTCGTGATCTTGATGATCCAGATTGGGTGTGAGTTTATCACTCTTACCTTGGTATGCGAGTCGTAAACGACGGGACCGAACTTCGTTTCGAAGTGGAGTCCATATGGTTTGTTACTCAGGTGAGTAGGGTTTCCGATGTGGTCGGATTTCGTCAACTTTTGACGTGTGGATATTGGGATTGGCTTCCCTATGAAGTCAATCGAGTGTTTTGAGAGGGTAACCGATAGGATCGGTTATGTTACGTCTTGATGGACGTAAACGAGATTTTGGGTTTTGGAATCGAATTTCTGGGTGACGATTCAGGATTCGATTGCGAAGCTCGAAAATGGATTACTAGATTTGGGTGCGGAATGATTATTCCAATGCTAGCTTACGAAATAATGATTTCGGATTCGGATTTGGGAATGGATTATAATTATGATGTTGGGTTCGAATTCGGGATTTCTTACGAAATTGCGAATTCGGATTCGGAATTGGAACTAGATGACGGGTGGAGTTCGTTTTGTCTCATGTTGGTTTGAGTAAATGTACTCCATTACTAGAACGTGTTTGGCTATGACCTGGGTGGCTATAGTCAGATTGATGGCTTGAGGTACGTACAGGGTACGTTGTACGAGGATTGATACTGGTTAGGCTGAGTGGTGCCTAATGGCGGTACATGGGATGTACCAGTGGTGTGTAACTAATGTGTTGGTAATCGGCTTGGTTCTGATATCATTTGTTTGGCTGTATTGTGGACTGGACATTGGATACTGTGCGCTGGGCAGATTGATCTTGTCGGGTTCAGTGATTTTATGAGCAGGTGCTCTTAGCCATGGTTGGCTTGTGGAACCCTAGTATTGAGATGTGTGTTCACTGCTGGGCTGGTATTCAATGTGTTCCAGTTACACCACTTGATGGAGTAAGTTGACGGTATACGTACACTCAGGATGAGTGAATTGGTGGTCAGAGTAACCACGAGTAGCCTTGTGTGATGTTTTCACACCGTGATATTTCCCAGCGTCTTGGTTCGCTGAGGGAGTCGGCGAATATGGACATTGAGATTTAGTTATGTCGCAGGAATGGGCTTGCCCTGCGAATTGAGATCATGTGGTTGATCTTACGCTACATCGAGGGTGATGTAGTACGTGGTGTTATCACTGACGGACAGATGGTTGGGGATTTACTAGGGTGGTCAAGCTTTGTGGTGATAGTTTGAACTGGTGGTGTCAGCTTGGACTGACAAATGAGATTTGGTGACTCCCAATGGGAGCAAATGTAAGGATTTATTGGCAATGGAAGGGAACCGTTTAGCTGAAGGAGTCAGCTAAATGGTTATGCGATTTTATCGCGGATCAGGTGATCATTTCCACTCGCGGTGGTCGAGTGTTGTTGCTATTATGACGTATGACTGTGATGGGATGTCTGGGTACAGACGAGACTGGTGTTGTTCCAGTAAGTGGGTGTACAGGTGTACACATGGCATGTGGTCGAAATGTTTTCCACAAGGTGGTTGTGGAAAAAGGTTGTTGGTAATTTCGAGGACGAAATTCTTTAAGGAGGGAAGGTTGTAACGACCCGTCCCGAATATCGGGATTTAATAATATTTAATGGTGATTTACTAATCTGGGATTAGTTGTGTGATTTCGGACGAATTGTGCAAAATGACCGTTTTGCCCCTGGCGTGGGCAAAACGTTGACTTTTAATTCGGATGGTCAAATGGACTTTGACCGATGACCGTGACGTAGTTCGGGACGTCATGAGTTCATAGACAGGTGGCACGTTCGATTCCGATGTTCGTGGTGAAAGTTATGATGTACGGAAGTCCAGGGGCATTTTCGTAATTTGGACGATATAAGGGTGAATGTTGACTTTTCGACCGGGATGTCCGATGGCCGAAGGCCAAGGACCGTTACGTAGGTATCGTCGATACGAATCCAATGACAGGCGGCACGCATCAATCGGAGTCCGTATGACCGAGTTACGGGTCAGGATGCGTGAGGGGCATTTTGGTAATTTTCTGCACAAGGGCATAAATGTAATTTCTCATGGGTCACTGTTTCATTGAACTGGCCGTGTGGTGGATGCCTTGTGCGATCGATCCCATGTTTGTTTATCAATTAAATGATGGAATTGGACCGGTTTGGGGTGGATTTGCACATGGGAATGAGTTGGCATCGATTGCACGACATGGGCACTGGGTTTTTCTATGATTTTCGGGTCAGTGCGGGAACCTTTACACAGTGGATTGAGGACGGTTTTGGACGCCTTTAACGGCTAAATTGAATTAAAAGAATGAAGAGTGTGTCAAGGGCAGTTCACTGAGATTGAGAGATGGAAAAATGGAGTGGAAATGGTGGAGGAATGCTCAAAAACCCGAAACTGGGTTCTGGGAAATTCAAATTCGAATTTCCAGTTTTAGGCCAGCCCAAGCCTAATTGATGGTGGATTGAGCTTTCTGGAACTTCAACGTGTCCAACCAGATCAAATGGAGCAAGCTTTGGGGCTCCTAGGGCCGTGGACGGACGAGGTGGACGGCCGGAAAACTCGAGCTTGAGTTGTGACGATTGAGGTATTGTCGAGTTCAATTAATCATGGTAATTGGTTCGTATTAGTCCTTATTAGCTTCCTGTGAAGTTAATTTGATAATGGTTGAGGATTGGAGGAGTTTTGGTGATCGACCCGTTTTGGGTGATCACGGGTTGTTGACTTGATTAGGGAATGGTTGATGCTAATCATGGACACAGAACTGAAATTGGTGGATTGATGATTGTTGTAGGATCAATAACGGATTGAATTGATATCGAATTGAGGGTGATTGAACCGGATCCTATCGCGGGCTTTCCAACCCGTTTACCAGACAAACGGGTGAAGAAGGAACACTGTAGCAGTCACAGTAGCAGGCGCGTGGCTTTCACGCGCAGCCACTCACGGCGGCGCGTGACGGCGCGTGGACACGAATCTCGAGGTGAGGTCAACATGACTTTTATCCTATACATTGTAACGAACATTTTGGGATTGGTTTCGTGTCGATCGGACACCGTCTCGATATTGTTCGGGATGTCCGAAGGTTTTAAATCCAGTTTAAAAATACTTAAAAATTCGGGAAAATTACGGGACTTGAATAGGATGTTAATGATGAGGTTAGTGATCCTCTAATGTGTTTTGAACAGGATTGGGAGTCCCGGTGTTAGTGGTGTGGCCCGGGAAGGCCTATGGCACGCGTATCGAGGCGCTCGGTTAAACGGTCTGTGAGTGGACATTGGTTTTATAAATTCGATGCATGCATAACTGTTTTATGATTATTATAGTTATGATTAAATGATTTACTTTGGATATCGGTGAATTTAAATGATTTCACGCATTTCGAGGCAATTTACGTGTTCGCACGTAAATCGAGGTTTTCTGGATTTGCACCGATTTCCATAAATGTGGTTGGATATGATTTCATGAGACGGTTACGGATTTGATAAAATGAATCGGGCCAGGGGCCCAGTTAACTTATAAATCGGGCCAGGGGTCCAGTTAACTTATGAATCGGGCCAGAGGCCCAGTTGACTTATATATGTGATTTCGGGTCGGGGACCCTAAAATGGAATGGAATAAACTATTTCGGATTTGATTCAACTATTTGGACTTATAACGGTTTTATGGAAATTCGGGGCAGGGCCCTTGTGATATTTTGGAAATGAATAATTGAATGTGTTCCATAAAACCATCTCGATATGAGGATATTTATATCCTGGTCTCCTCCAAGTGTCGGGGACACTGGAGAAGTCACGGTGCATTGCCTGCGAGGGCTCATTGTACGGAGCTACCGGACCGTATAGTGATCCAGGAGCAGGATTGCTGGACGTCATGGACGTCAGACATCGGGGATGTCAGAGATATGGACCCGGTGAGACCCCGGGCAGCACGCGTTGCTTAATACCGTGAGATATGACGTCTGGAACGTCAAGCGTCTAGGACGCTAGGCATCGGGGATGCCGGAGATGGAAAAATGATAAATGAATATTACTGGATTGATGAAATAACTCTTGGATTTACTTTTGGAAATTGAAACTATGCTTTGGTTTCCGGGCTAAGGCCCTAATGGTTATTTCTAAATAAATATGGGATTATTGGTTTTGGTGCATGCATATGATTTTACTGAGGGGCATAAATGTCTTATAAATGTTTTAAGCAGACTTGTTTATTTTCGTCCACTCACAGCTTTTGTTTTTAATGCCCTTCAGGTTGATTCCGGATACGACTGCAGCAGAGACTTGAGCATCGCACACCTCCTCCATCGATCCTTACGCACTCTGGAAGCCCGTTTGGGCAATGGCAATCGGTTATTCCTTGTCTGACGCCTCTTGTCAGACGGGAGCACGTCACATTCCATGGTAATCCCGGGGAAATTGGGATGGGTCGTGTCATAAGTTCAACGGGAGCAGGATTTAGCCCTTAATCCCTGGGGATTAGGGGTGGGTCCTGTCACTTTTACCCCTCCGTTTTCCAAACATGCATGCATTAGTATTTAAAACCATAAAATCGTATAAGATACCGTAAGCCATATAATAAAACCATCAATATAACCTCGGCCACTGTACTATACATCCCGCCCCTGATATCCCAGATGTTCGACGTCCCAGACGTCCAATAAGGTCACAGTCTCAAGGCTACGTGTGCCACTCAGGGTCTCAATCCCGAGTCCATTCCCCGAACCCAGTCAGGGTATGGCATCCCAGATGCCTGACGTCCCAGACGTCCAAGCATAACAATCCTGCTCCTGAGTCATCCTACTGTCCGGTCCCTCCGTAGAATGACCCCTCGCAGGCAATGCACCGTGACCACTCCGGGGTACCCACATCCGGAGGAGACAATATCAGACGGGTAGATCTATACAGTGTAGTACCAAAGATCGACATCCACATACACAAATATATATATATATATATATAATCCAAAACAATACTTAAATTTCACTAGACGGGTCTCAAGCCCATACATCGTAAATCGTGCCATAGCCATAACTCAACATAAACGAAACCTTCGCTTGATTCACACACACACACACACACACACACACACACACACACACACACACACACACACACACACACACACACACACACACACACACACACACACACACACACACACACACACACACACACACACACACACACACACACACACACACATATATATATATATATATAAGTGAAAATAGTTATGCATGCAAGGGTTTAATGAAATCGGGCCCACTAACAGTACAATCCTGCTGCAAAACTGCGCGTATAACCTCGTCCGGGTACTATTGTACGTTTCCTGTCAGTCCAAATCACGCGTAAAGGTCACTACAAGTCCTTAACATTCAACCATGAAACCCTAGACTGAGACCGACCTGGGAAAGCCGCCTGAACACCCTTCCCGAGGCAATAAACCCTATTCTGACCAACTTAACGATATCCGATCGACTCGAATATTTAACTCAAAATGCTCAATAAATTGAAAGGATGAAAACTCTAGTTGACCGTGATCGGAGATGAGGCTTGACGTGCCCTCACGTGCCGCCCAAAGTGGCTGCGCGTGAAAGCCACACGTCATGCACTGTAGCTACAGTGTCATCGTCCTTGCCCGAATGTCTGTTAAACGGGTCCCCAAACCCGCGACTCAACCCGGCCAAATCTCCATCAATTCTCACTCGAATCCCTTCGTTGTTCCACCTAAGACCTCCCTTAACCTTTTAATTTAAGTTCTCATCCATTAATTAACCCCAACAAGCCCTAAATCGACCATTCGACCGGTGATCAACCAAATGGGTCGACCATCGTATCTCACTGGTTTCAACTCCACTTCAAAATTAAATTAACCTGAAGCTTACTAGGACCTATGCGAACAATAAAACATAAACAATTTCACAAATCCTCAGCTGGAAGTCGTCGTCCTCAGGTCTGAAAATCCTTCGAAAATGGAACTTGGGTTCCTGGCCCAACTGTGCTCGATTCGCTTCAGGAGTGATATGGTCGAACTCCAAATGGTCCCAGACAGCTGTTTAGATCCTTGGTTTTGTTCCTCACGCCTCACAAATCAAAACTCGATTTTTCCCTCCAAATTTTCAGTTTCTCCAATCTCTGTTTTCTCTCAAGTTTTCAGCCTTTCCTTAACATAAATGATCCTCTCTCACTCCCTAACTCTCTGTTAATTGAACCGTGCAGCCAACACCCGTGGGAATCTTTCAGTCCCATTCAGGAAATTGTTTCCCGAGAAATAGACCCAAACTCAATACAAAATGGTGCATGTGCACTGTGGTCTGATTCAACCCACAATCCTGTGTTTCCCACTGCCTCAAAACCATTAATCTAATCTCCTGACCAGCCACTAACCAGGTTAAACAAATCCTTGGTCAGAACAACCAAGCACGGTGGTGCAGGTCCATGTTTTCCACGGTTTCAAAATGTACCCCCTGCAAAATTACCATTTTGCCCTTCTACTCAAAATGACCAAAATGCCCTTCTCTTTCTAGACCAGTAACTCAACCGTCTGACGTCCGTTTTCAGTGTGCCGCCTGTCTATGGACTTAGGGCATCGAGACCTACCTAACGATCCTTTAATTTTGTGAAAACTAGTGGTCAATAAAAAAGTCAACAATTTGACCATACTATTCACAGGGGTAAAAACGTCATTTCATTTATTATTTTACAATTTTACTTTCCTCGAATTTCTAAGGCGTTACAACCTCCCCCCTTAAGAAATTTTGTCCCGAAATTTTAAGGAAACAAGTATGGAAACTACTCTCGCACCTGTGTCTCGGGTTCCCATGTGGCTTCCTCCACATTCTGGTTTCTCCAGAGAACCTTTACTAGGGGAATGGTCTTCTGACGTAGCACCTTATCTTTCCAATCCAAAATCTGTACGGGTTGTTCTTCAAAGCTTAAATCTTCTCGAAGTTCGATGGGTTGCTCTTCCAGTACATGAAAGGCATCATACACATACTTCTGTAGCATCGACACGTGGAATACATCGTGGACTTTAGAAAGTTCTGGAGGTAGTGCTAATCTGTAAGCAACCTAGCCAATCCTCTCAATAATCTCGTATGGTCCGATAAAACGTGGACTCAGTTTCCCCCGCCGACCAAAACGGATAATCGCTTTCCATGGAGACAGCTTCAGGAAAACGAAATCTCCAACCTCAAATTCCAAGTCTCGAATCCGTCGATCAGCATAACTCTTTTGGCGATCCTGTGCCGCTTTCAATCTTTCTTTGATAATACGGACTGCTTCTTGGGTTATGTCCATCAAATCTGGCCCCACTGCCGCTCGCTCTCCTATCTTTATCCAACAGATAGGTGTTCTGCACTGTAGACCATACAATGCCTCGTAAGGTGCCATCCCGATACTGGCCTGATAACTGTTGTTGTATGCGAATTCCATTAACAGCAAATGAGTCTCCCACGAATCCTGAAACTGTAGCACACAAGACCACATCATGTCCTCCAGGGTCTGAATGGTCCTTTCTGGCTGTCCATCGGTCTATGGATGGAAAGCAGTACTGAAATGTAGATTGGTACCCAAGGTGGTTTGTAAACTCCGCCAGAACCTGGAAGTGAAACGCGGATCGCGATCAGACACTATCGACTCCGGCATACCATGAAGTCGAATTATTTCCTTCACGAACAGTTGAGCAAGTCGGTTGGGTTTATAAGTCTCCTGTATCGGCAGAAAATGGGCTGACTTGGTTAACCGGTCTACAATCACCCACACTCCGTCGAATCCACTCCGGGTCCTTGGTAACTTACAGACGAAGTCCATGGTGATATGGTCCCACTTCCACTCGGGAATCGGAAGTGGCTGCATAGCCCAATAAGGTCTCTGTCGCTCCGCCTTAACCTGCTGGTAGGTTAAGCATCTGCTCACGAACTCCGAAATATTCTTTTTCATCCCTGGCCACCAATAATGGCTCCGGAGGGTACGGTACATCTTTGTACCTCTCGGATGCATAGCATAAGCCGAACTATGGGCTTCCTCCAAAATTTCGGCCCGTAATTCCGCCACTGCAGGTACACACAATCGGCCCAACTTCACTAGTGCTCCATCACCTCAGATGGTAAAATCCTGCCTTTCACCCGCTTCGACCTCAATCCTGTAGATACAAACTGTCGGATCCAGAAATTATGCTTCATTGATCCGATCGATTAACACCGGTCGTACGTGGAAACTTGCTAACAAAGCTCCCTGTTCGTCTGTCCCCAGTATAACTCTAGCCTTCCGGAGTTCTACTAACAAAGGGAGATACACCATCCTCAAGTGTGCAACTGATCCCGCTGATTTCCTGCTGAGCGCATCTGCCACCATATTTGCCTTACCCGGATGGTACTCAATCGTACAATCATAATCCTTTATTAGTTCCAACCATCTCTGTTGCCTCATGTTAAGCTCCTTCTGGGTGAATAGATACTTTAGGCTCTAGTGGTCGGTGTATATCCTGCACGTCGCACCGAATAGGTAATGTCTCCTGATTTTCAGAGCATGAACCACCGCTGCCAACTCCAAATCATGGGTAGGGTAGTTTAATTCATGAGTCTTTAGCTGCCGTGATGCATAAGCGATAACCTTACCATTCTGCATTAACACGCAACCCAAACCTTGTAGCGATGCATCACTAAAGACCACGAACTCTCCACTGTCATTTAGCAATGCAAGGACGGGTGCAGTGGTCAACCGATACTTCAATTCCTGAAAACTCTGTTCACACTGCTCGTCCCAAATGAACTTCACCCCTTTTCGAGTCAATCGAGTCAACGGTGCAGCAACTTTGGAGAATCCCTCCACGAATCTCCGATAGTAACCCACTAACCCGACAAAACTCTGTACCTCTGTCACCGTTGTCGGTCTGGCCCAGTTAGTCACCACTTCTGTCTTCTGGGGATCCACACTAATCCCATCTTCCGATATCACATGTCCCAGAAAACCAATACCGCTCAGCCAAAACTGGCACTTACTCAGCTTGGCGTACAACCGTTTGTGTCTCAGTTTCCCTAACACCAACCGTAGGTGTTTCTTATGTGCTCTGGCACTCCTTGAGTACACCAGGATATCGTCAATGAACACTATCACAAATTTATCCAAGTAAGATCGGAAGACCCTGTTCATCAGATCCATGAATGCTGTTGGAGCATTTGTCAAGCCGAAAGGCATCACTAGGAACTCGTAATGTCCATATTGGGTCCGAAATGCCGTCTTCGGAACATCCTCCTCCGCAATTCTCAGCTGGTGATACCCAGACCGTAAATCAATCTTCGAGAAGTATTGCACTCCTCGCAATTGGTCGAATAGATCATCAATCCTGGGTAAAGGGTACTGGTTCCTCAGAGTCACTTTGTTGAGTTGCTGGTAATCTACACACAATCGGAGGCTCCCCTCCTTCTTCTTTACGAATAACACCGGTGCTCCCCATGGTGATGTACTCGGTCGGATGAATCCCAAATCCACCAACTCCTGCAAATGAGTCTTGAGTTCCTGTAACTCGGCTGGCGCCATCCGATATGGTGCCTGAGATATAGGTCGGGTACCGGGGAGTAGTTCAATCGTAAACCTGATCTCCCGCTATGGTGGTTATCCAGGTAGGTCTTCCGGAAACACATCCAGAAAATCTCGCACCACTGGTATCTCATCGATACTCAGAGTATCAACCTGCTCCTTCACAACATGTGCCAGATAACCCTAGCATCCTTTCCGTAGAAGTTTGGTAGCGGCAAGCGAAGAAATCACTTCTGGAAGCAAACCGTCACGCTCCACCCGAAAGGTAACCTCCGGCAAACCCGGACTTCGCAGAATCACTTGCCTACTACAACAATCAATGAGAGACCCATGCTCTGATAGCCAATCCATCCCTAAAATCACATCGAAGTCATGGATATCCATGATGATTAAGTCACCTGGTAGATCCACATCCTCTACTCTCACCGGGCACCTCCGAATCACCTGATTCACCAAGTACACGATTCTCATCGGTGTGCCGACACCTATCTCGCTATCTAAAGCTAATACCTCACAATCTAGCATACCCGCACAACTCCTCGAAATAAAAGAGTGAGTCGCCCCCGTATCCATCAATACACGTACAAGAAGGTTTGAGATATGAAGAGTACCTGTAACCACACCTGGGGTTGTCCTAGCCTGCTGCTGAGTCACTGTAAACACGCGAGCCCTGCGCCCTGCAGTCTATCCGCGCCCATGCGCGCCACGCTCAGCACCACGGTTACCTCCCTATCCTCGACCTCCGACAGTGTTGGAAGTCAAACTCTGCACAGCACTGGAGCCCCCTGCATCGTTGCTCCTAGACAACAGTGGGAAATCTCGGGCATAGTGGCCCGTTCCTCCACAAGCAAAGCAGCTGACTGTCTTCGGCCTGTCCGAAGACCCACCGGATGCACCACTCCAAGATGAATGCTGTCCTGAGCTAAACCTCGATCCTGTCCTCTGAGAGCTCCCATGTCGACCTGACCAGCCACGACCTCGTGAAGATGAAGGTGCTCCACAGTAACTTTCTCCCTTTGTGTTCCTCTGGCAAATTGGTCCAAGGTATGGACGATCCCGACGTCGCCCCTCGCCTGAAGGCTGTCGTGCCTGGTGTGCCGCCAGACTGGCCTCGACACGAACCGCTGCGTTGACCGTGTCTCTTAGAGTAGCGTGACTGGCAGCTGTCACACTTGCCCGAATCTCTCCTCGGAGTCCAAATTCAAACCTCTAACACTTGTCTTCCTCTGTGCTCACAAATGGTGCCGCGAACTGAGAAAGTTTCTCAAAGGTCTGCTCGTAGTCCGCAACAGACATATGTCCCTACTCCAGTAGTAGGAATTATGCCTCCCGAGCAGCGCGAAACGATCGCGGGTAGTATTGATCCGAGATTCTGGCACGAAAGACTTCCCAGGTAGTGGTGTGGACGGACCATCCCGACATCTCTAGGCCGTGCCACCACTGATAAGCTCCGCCCTTCAGTAGGAAGGCCACCAATGTCACCCGTTCGCCCGGTGGGTAGTGCATCACCGTAAAAATCATTTCCCACCTAGCAATCCATTCGTAGGAATCCTTGGGTTTTGATCCCCCGCTGAAGGGAGTGGCTCCCAAACGTTGGGCCCTTTCGATACTTGCGCATTCCATTTATTTCTCTAGTTCCTCGTCAGTTCGTGCGTGAGGAATTCTCCTTGGAGGTATAACGAACTGTTAAGAGGCATAGATTAGATAACATTATCCTTAAACTTGAAAAGTACCTAGTACTAACCGCTAGTCTAGCATGCTGACCACAACCTGGCTCTGATACCAAGTTGACAGGACCCGTCCTGATCCACCTAGGACCACAAGGGGACGTGCCCTGCTCCCGTCTGACACCCGAACAAACATTCCAATTTTAACCTTTAAAGTTAAAATGCATAAATATCCAAATTAAAGTCATACATAAAATCAGAAATCAAAAATTCCAAACAAGGGATAATGTCCAAAAATACAAGTTCCGAGCACGACTCTAAGCTATCCTTCGGGCTAACCTACCCAACAGGGGGTTCAGGTGCGCAGTGTAGATCTATTCCTCTGCCTCGGGATCCTCTTCTACCTCAGTAGCACGGCCTGGAGGGGTCAACAAAACATTAAGGGTGAGTGGGCTGAAACTCAAAGTTTATAAAACAGTTCAACAATTCAAAACATAAACTTTTACCCGTCCGTTTTCCAAACATGCATGCATTAGTATTTAAAACCTTAAAATCGTATAAGATACCGTAAGCCATATAATAAAACCATCAATATAACCTCGGCCACTGCACTATACATACCGCCCCTGACATCCCAGATGTCCGACGTCCCAGACGTCCAATAAGGTCACAGTCCTAAGCTACGCGTGCCACTCGGGGTCTCAATCCCGACTCCAATCCCCGAACCCAGTCCAGGTACGGCATCCCAGATGCCTGACGTCCCAGACGTCCAATCATAGCAATCCTTCTCCCGAGTCATCCTACGGTCCGGTCCCTCCGTAGAATGACCCCTCGCAGGCAATGCACCGTGACCACTCCGGGGTACCCACATCCGGAGGAGACAGTATCACACGGGTAGATCTATATAGTGCAATACCAAATATCGACATCCACATACACAAATACATACATATATATATATATATAATCCAAAACAATACTTAAATTTCACCAGACGGGTCCCAAGCCCAAACATCGTAAATCATGCCATAGCCATAACTCAAGATAAACGAAACCTTCACTTGATTCACACATATATATATCTATATAGAAGTGAAAATAGTTATGCATGCAATGGTTTAATGAAATCGGGCCCCTCATAGTACAATCCTGCTGTAAAACTGCGCGTATAACCTCGTCCGGGTACTATTGTACGTTTTCTGTCAGTCCAAATCACACGTAAAGGTCACTACAAGTCCTTAACATTCAACCATGAAACCCTAGACTAAAATCGACCCGGGAAAGCCGCCCGAACATGCTTCCCGAGGCAATAAACCCTATTCTGACCAACTTAACGATCTCCGATCGACTTGAATATTTAACTCAGAATGTTCAATAAATTGAAAGGATGAAAACTCAAGTTGACCGTGATCGGAGATGAGGCTTCACGCGCCCTCACGCGCCCCCCAAAGTGGCTGCGCGTGAAAGCCACGTGCCATGCACTATAGCTACAGTGTCATCGTCCTTGCCCGAACGTCTGTTAAACGGGTCCCCAAACCCGCGACTCAACCCGGCCAAGTCCCCATTAATTCTCACTCGAATCCCTTCGTTATTCCACCTAAGACCTTCCTTAACCTTTTAATTTAAGTTCTCATCAATTAATTAACCCTAACAAGCCCTAAATCGACCCTTCGACCCGTGATCAACCAAACGCGTCGACCGTCATATCTCACTGGTATCAACTCCACTTCCAAATTAACTTAACCTGAACCTTACTAGAACCTATGCGAAAAATAAAACACAAACCATTTCACAAATCCTCACCTGGAAGTTGTCGTCCTCAGGTCGGAAAATCCTTCGAAAATGGAACTTGGGTTCCTGGCCAAACCGTGGTCGATTCGCTTCAGGAGTGATATGGGCGAACTCCAAATGGTCCCAGAAAGCTGTTTAGATCCTTGGTTTTGTTCCTTACGCCTCAAAAATCAAAACTCGATTTTTCCCTCCAAATTTTCAGTTTCTCCAATCTCTGTTTTCTCTCAAGTTTTCAGCCTTTCCTTAACATAAATGATCCTCTCTCACTCCCTAACTCTCTGTTAATTGAACCGTGCAGCCAACACCCGTGGGAATCCTTCAGTCCCATTCAGGAAATTGTTTCCCGCGAAACTGACCCAAACTCAATACAAAATGGTGCCCGTGCACTGTGGTCTGATTCAACCCACAATCCTGTGTTTCCCACTGCCTCAAAACCATTAATCTAATCTCCTGACCAGCCACTAACCAGGTTAAACAAATCCTTGGCCAGAACAACCAAGCACGATGGTGTAGGTCCCTGTTTTCCACGGTTTCAAACAGTACCCCCTGCAAAATTACTATTTTGCCGTTCTGCACTAAATGACCAAAATTCCCTTCTCTTTCTGGACCCGTAACTCAACCGTCCGACGTCTGTTTTTAGCGTGCCGCCTGTCTATGGACTCAGGGCATCGAGACCTACCTAACGGTCCTCGAATTTTGTGAAACTAGTGGTCAATCAAAAAGCCAACAATTTGACCATACTATTCACAGGGGTAAAAACGTCATTTCATTTATTATTTTACAATTTTACATTCATCAAATTTCCAGGGCGTTACATCCCCCCCCCCCCTCTATGTTCATTCGATCAACCAAACCTAAACCAAGTTAACCCAAATCCAAACCCTTCCCATCTGATCTGTCTGAGGCCAAGAGAGAGTTGAGGATGAGTGCTGGACCAAGGAAGGAGGTGGCAGAGTACTGGAGCACCCTGGACGGCGGTGGATTGTATGGCGAAGTTAAACCTAAACCCCTTGTATGTTTTTGAATTTCAAATTCGGGTTTTGGACATTAGGGAGATTAGATGTTGATTAGGATAGGTTTAGGGGATTGGTAAAAGGTCTAGGAGAAGGTTTTGGAGGCAGAGGACGGCTGAGAAGCCCGGAACGGCGGCTGGAGAGTTTTTGGCGGCTACCCACCCAATTCCTATCCCGACCAAGTTAACCTAAATCGATCCTCCCAATCTCTTTCTAGTGATCCTAGGAACCATTTTGGAATACATAGGTTGAAGGTTGGATCCCTAGCAATGCCCTGAACCTAGAATGAAAGTTTGGGCTCAAAATAGTTTTCAGAACCAATAGGTTTTAGGCTTGGTTTCTTAGATTTGAGGACATAGTTAGGTTGGAAATGTTTTTAGGAAGCCATAGGAGTTGGAATGGAGGAAAAAGGATGAAAAATGAAGAAGATATGGCCTTGGACCGGTCACGTCGGTCTAGGCGAACCAGGATGCTGGTGGACTGGACCGACCGATTCGGACCGGCCTGGCCGAAGGTTGAAGACGATCCTGCAGCTGGTGCATGGCTCCCACACGTAACCACTTCAGGCATGGGGGACTTTTTGGGGAAGGTTCCAACATTTTAATTCATCTATTCGATGTAATGAACATTTTGTGACTGGTTTCTTGTCAATCGGACATCGTTTCGATATAGTTCAGGACGTCTAAAGGTTTACGATCGACTTTAAAAATAGTTAAAAATTTCAAAAAATTACGGGCCTTTAGTGAGGGATTATTTAAGTAGTTATTAACCCTATATTATGATTTGGACAAGTTTGGAAGTCCCAGTGACGGAGTTTATCCAGGGAGAGCCATATGGCACGCGTATCGAGGCGGTAGCTCAGACGTTCTGTGAGTGGACCTTGTTTTCTAAATTGATGCATGCATAAATGTTTCATATGTGCTTATGAACATGTTTTGTGATGCCATGAGTGCATTTGTGTGTGTTTACGTATTTGCAAGTATTTCAAGATTTCGGCCTTATACGGTGCTTATACGGATTTGTGCTTTATATGTCGGTTTAAATGAAATGAATTTGGATTTGAAAATGGTAAACTCGGGCATGAGACCCATTTGTTTTTGTCTTGGGATTGTGGCCCTATTGATGACCTACGGGTCTGAGTCGTGGTCGTGACGAGTGCTGTGTGCACTACGACGGACGACACGACGCTCTTCTCCGGACTAGGGATGTGTTCCTTCCGGAGAGGTCACGATGCACGTCCCATTGTCGAGCAGCCACTGGAGGCTCGACTTCAGAGTGCTGACGGTTCAAGATATCGATTGGTGATAGGTACACCATAATCTAGAGGTGGTCTCGTCGGTTGATATGTTCACGGCGACAGACCAGGATTTGGAGCGGTCCTGAACGGATGGTTGCACACATCACTAGGATCAGAATTGTGACTAACCCTGGGATATCGGGCACAATTCTTAGTTGTGTTATGAGTTCGGGCTTGAGGCCTCGTTGGCTTACGATTATGATTTCGGGTTGGGGACCTAAATGGATTTTTTAGTTCATGACGGTTTATGGGGGCCGGGCATGAATCCGTTGAAAAGTTTTATTGATTATTTCATATAGATTTTCATATACTATTTTTTTATATGGATTCTCTCCTCTGGGGAGGGTCGTTGTCCTGGGTGGACTCCGGAGTAGTCACGAAGCACTAACTGAGTGGAGTCGCCCCCGTTGGGTACCTTACTCTCAAGAAGGCTTATGGATTATAACCCCCCCAAGGAGGGTCATTGATCTGCGGACAATGACATGGGTGGACCCTAGGGAGACTTGGGATTTAAGACCCTGGGTAGCAGCGCGTAGCTTTAGAAACCGTGACAGGATTGGTTATGTGATATGTATATGATATATGATCGGATTTCTGGTTTTGGGCTGAGTCCCACATGGATTTGGGCAGTGGCTCGTACGATTGGTTTCATTTTAGATTTTGGGCCAAGGTCCTAATGGTTTGATAAATGGTTTTCGAATGCATACATGCTTTTTAGTGAAGGGTATAAATTTCTTTCGTGAAAATGTTTTTTTTTATAAAATATTTGTTTTGTCCACTCACAGGTTTTAAATGTTTTGAATGCCCTTCAGGTTGATCGCGGATGCGGACTGTAGCAGAGACCGAGACATCACATTCCTCCTCTGGATCCTGACGTACTCTGAAGCCCCGAGCGGGCTAAAGTAGGAAATTCCCTTATTTGACACTCCGTGTCAGACGGGATTAGGCGCGTCCCGCATTAATCTTGGGGGGATTGGGGCGAGTCCTAACACGGCGGCTTAGGACGGTCTATTCGTGGACTTTTGCTTTCCAAATATGATGCATGCATAAGTGTTTTATATGTTTTATTTTTATGTTTTGATTGCCTTGAGTACGTATATTTGTGGTATTTGGCATGTATGTATTTGCACGTATTTCGAGGCATATGATTTTATGTTGGATTTATATGTGCTTGTGTTTTCAATAATGGTTTGATAGAATGGTTTTGGATTTGGAAATATGGAATCAGGCATGAGACTCATTTGATTTGGAAACTATCGAACTTGAAGTCCATTTGATTTAAAGAGATATCGGGCTGGAGGCCCAATTGACTTACATGATTGGGCTTGAGGCCCAGTTGGTTTATAATATCGGGCTGGAGGCTTAATTGACTTACATGATCGAGCTTGAGGCCCAATTGGTTTATGATATCGGGCATGAGTCCCATAGTGGTTTATAAATGTGATTTCGGGTTCAAAAACCCTAAAATGGAATTTGAATTTGAGAAACCGGATTTTGTGGATTTACGATGGTTTTATGGAAATCCCGGGCATATCCCTTTGAACGGTTTTGCGATGAGTTATGAAATGGTTTTCCATATACCATCATCACGAGTGGTTGCCCGCTAGACGTCCCGTAGTATCCCGGAGTAGTCACGGGCACTGCCTGAGAGGGATTGACCCGAGGGGTAGCTCACGGCCATGAGTGCAGTTATGGATGATACCTCGAGGAAGGGTCAATGATCTGCGGATCATTGACCTGGGTGGACCCTAGGAAACTCGAGATTTGAGACCTCGAGTGGCACGCGTAGCCTTGGAAACCGTGACATTAGTGTTGATTAGGCATCAGGGATGCCGATGATTGGTTTTGGGCTGAGTTCCCACATGATTGGTTTACAGTTTTGGGCTAAGGACCTAATGATTTAATTAATGAGAAATGGTTTGATTGCTGGTTTTCGAATGCATGCATGTTTTTTAGTGAAGGGTATAAATGTCTTTTTGTGAAATGTATTTTTATTAAATTATTTGTTTCATCTACTCACAACTTTTAATGGTTTTTAATACCCTTCAGGTTGATCGCGGATGCGGGCTGTAGCAGAGACCGAGACATCACACTACTCCACTAATCCTGACGCACTCTGGAAGCCCCGGACGGGCAGAGGTTTTGAGTTATCCCTTTTCTTGCCCTTCGTATCACACGTGGGTTAGACGGGAGCATGGCACATCCCTTGTTAATCCTGGGGGGGTTGAGATGGGTCGTGTCAGTGCGTTTGTGGTGATGGTGAGTTAATTGATGTGCTATTTTTTTGTGACAGTTATATCGACTTACCGAGGTCTTAGATGGTTTAATGTTTTTTTTATTTGAGAATTCTTCTCATGTATTTCGAAAGTAATAAACTGTGTTTCGTTCTAAGTGAAGTAAAATGGTTTTGAAATGGTTTTTGTATGCATGCATGGTTTTGAAAAACAGAGGGTAAAATAATGGATGTTTTAAAAGTATGTTTCTAAACTACTTCTTTTGTCCACTCACACGTGTACTATTCTGGTGAATTCGGGTAGGGTCCTGTGAGCAGGCCTCCAAACCTATGAACCCGAAACCCATCCAAACTCGCATTTCCTAGAAATTGGCTTACGTGAGATTTGAACTCAAAACTTGAAACAGAGGATACCACTGTGATCCATATTCCTTAGCAAGGAAAACCAACCCAAAATTGAAGAAACTTGGATGCTGGAAAATTCCTAGAATTAAGGTGGAAGTTTGGCTGAAATACATGGAATCGGATTGTGTTTTCAAGGTGAGTTTTTGATGTTTAGACATCATGGATCTATTCTTAACATAGTTGAGATGAATTTTGATTCTAGAAACATGAAAACCGAATGTGAAATGAGTGAGATATGACTAGGTCAACCCGTCAAGTTGGGGACTCGAGTTGCAGGAAATAGGTTAACCCGCGCAAGGTTAAAGATGACATGTAGTAAGCGCGTGAAGCCTACACACAGGGAAGTTAGGTGGTGCGTGGGCACGTGTGCCTCACGGTCTCAATTTTCAATCAACTCAACTTTTAATGTAATTGATATAACAGATATTTTGGTACAAGTTTCAAGTCGATCAAACATCATGTCGGGGTAATTTTGGGTGTCCAGAGCATTATACTTAGGTTTTTAATACGTATTTAGTCCCAAAAATTAAGCTATTTTAATACAAGGTTATTTAGGATGCTAGTGACCCTTGATTATGATTGATGACTGACTAGATAGCTCCTGGGACTTTGGATGAGCGTATAGCTCAGAGTTGAGCTACGAGGACGGACTATGAGTGGACGTTATTTTTATTACTTATGATGCATGGATATTAAACTATTTTCCATGTTTTTTTACCATTATATAACTTGAGATGATTTAAATAATGATTTGATATGAATATTTGATTATTTTTTTTGGATGTATTGATTGGTTTATGGACATGAATTTTATGGTTGTTTCATGGAAACGGGTTTTTGGGCTCATGCATGGTCTCTAAAGTGTTTTGACTTGGTTTTGAGTCAAGAATTGTGTTAAATGAATTTTCTTGATTTTTTTTTCCTGTTTTTCATGGTCAACTATCCTCGAATATGGTCAGCGCTCTGACGGCAGGGGCACCGCTCCGTTTTTCTGAGGTTGGAGATTTGATTAGTTCTTAGATGTCCGGAGCACAACTCTGTTTTCTTGAGACTGGATATCTAATGGGACTCAGACGCTCGGATCTTGGCTCCATTTTCTGAGTCTACTCGGACATCTGGAGCTTGGCTCAGTTTCCCCGAGTTTGCCTGTGCGTAGTGCAGTTGCTTATCGTGACTAGTATTTCAGTTTCGAGGATTGGTTGGTATGCTAGTGGTTGGTTCGATTTACTGATGTTTTTATGTCCAAGTTATTTTATATCTGGGATTTCAAGATAATGTGGGTCACGAGTTGTTTACTTGTATTTCATGATTTTTGTGGTCTCATAGTCTATGATTTGTTTTGATTTGGAATTTGACTGTTTTGGTTTACTATTTGTATGCATGGCTTTATACTAGAGGGTATATGTTCATTTTCCTCGGAAAATGTATTTTTAAATGTTTATTTTTATCCACACATACTTTTCATGGTTTTGATAACCTTCCAAGATATTGCACGAAGATCGGGGATGATCGAGAGGTGGAGGCATGTGCGGTGAATCAGTACACTTATCCCTTGTTGGACAAGTTTTGAGGGTAGTTTCAAAATTTGAAATTGTTTTTTAACTTGGTACTAAAGCAAGGCACGGTTATCAAGCCATTTGGAGCAGATTCTGTCAACTTTGTACCAAAGCAAGGT
Organism: Prinsepia uniflora; assembly: GCA_032719365.1. Classification (NCBI taxonomy): domain Eukaryota; kingdom Viridiplantae; phylum Streptophyta; class Magnoliopsida; order Rosales; family Rosaceae; genus Prinsepia; species Prinsepia uniflora. Next base: position 59,279,451 of record CM064862.1, read on the forward strand.
TGGTATTGAATTGTGTTTTCTAATGTCATGCCTCCAAATCATGAGCCCCATACACAACTTGGTGATGATATAGATAAGTGAGGAATGCTCTTGACTCCATAATAGATCTTGGGATTGGATGAACCCTGGATTACTTGGGTCAGACATTGGATACTATGCTTTAGTGTAGGAAGATCGTGTAGGTCCAAATAGTGAGTGAGCTAAAGGTGAGGGTTATAGAATTTATGAGCGAGTTGGTCCCAGATGAGACAGATAAGTGAGTTCCTCAGTAAGAGCGAGTACTCGAGGTTTTGAGGTGACAAAAAGATCCTCTACATGATTTGGTACATTTAACAATGAATCTACTTGGTGACTCGGCATGTTGGTAGTGGCATGGATTACAGAATATCAGATTAGGACTCGGGCGGAGTCAGAATATTGGATTAGGACTCAAAAGGAGTTGAAATTGGGAATTAGGGCTCGGGAAGAGCCATAAAGTTGAAATATCAGTTACCGTTCCGAGGATCGAATGAGGGTTTGAGTAGGAACCCGAGATACTATTGCAGACTTGGTAATTCTAGTTATTAGACAGACATGTTTAAATTTTGAGGACAAAATTTTTTAAGGGTGTAGATTGTAATGACCCGAAAATTCAGAAAAGGTATTTTTGGAATTTGAAAAAGGGATTTGACAATTTTATCATTTTAGGTTAAAAATTGACTTTTTTGTCTGAGAAACTTTTGGACTTTTCGTGAGAATCATTGCATAAGCCTCAGAGTCCTAAGTCTGTTGACATGCAATATGTTGAAATTGCACACTAAGTAAGTTTTTTAGGGGTCCTTAATTATCAGGGGTATTTTGGTAATTTTGGTATTAGGTACATTTTCGTAATTTTTAAAGTAAAGATATTTTTCCGATTTTGTGAGATAGTTACAAGTATTGTTATCCCTTTTCCCTCCTTATCTCCTTGCGTGGACTAACCTGTGTGTGTGTGTGTACGTGTTATTTTTCTGTATTTAACAACGGAAAACCCATGAACAAACCATGAAGGGAAATAAGAATGATAAGAGAAGAAAGCCAGAAAGAAATAGAAGGGAATAGAGACCCTCAATTGAGTCAAATGGACATCGTCTTGGGGGTAGTTTTTAGTGTTCGAAGCGTTACGCTTAGGTTTTTAATTCATATTTAATCTTGGAAATTAGAGGATTTAAATGTAAGATTATTTGGGACGTTAGTGACCCTTGATTATGATTGTTGACATGCTACATAGCTTAGATTGTCAGGACCCGACCTTTCTTGGTCAGGACCCGACTTATCTAGCACGATATTGTCCGCTTTGGGCCTCCTTGCCCTTGCCCTCACGGTTTTGTTTTCGGGAGCTCACGGTACAACCTCCCAGGGGGTCACCCATCATGAAATTGCACCAGCCTCAACTCCCTTAACTTTGGAGTTCCAACCGAACCCAAAGTCAATGAGCTCCCAAAAGGCCTCATGCTAGATAGGTGTGTGCCTACAACTTTAAGGCACGCCACCATTCCCCCCCCCCCCCTGCAGGAATGTGGGATTGTTCACAGTTCCCTCCAGGACACGAGTCTTACAATCCACTCCCCTTAGGGCCCATCGTCCTCGCTGGCACACTTTCCGGTTGGGGTCTAGCTCTGATACCATTCTGTCAGGACCCGACCCTTCTTGGTCAGGACCCGACTCATCTAGCATGATATTGTCCATTTTGGGCCTCTTTGCCCTTGCCCTCACGGTTTTGTTTTCAGGAGCTCACGGTGCAACTTCCCAGGGGGTCACCCATCATGAAATTGCACCAGTCTCAACTCGCTTAACTTTGGAGTTCCAACCGAACCCAAAGCCAATGAGCTCCCAAAAGGCCTCATGCTAGATAGGTGTGTGCCTACACCTTTAAGGCACACCACTATTCCCCTCCCAGACCATTCCCCCCTCGCAGGAATGTGGGATTGTTCACTGTTCCCTCCAGGACACAGGACTTACATGGATTATGAGCTGCGAGGACAGATTATGAGTGGACATTATTTTTAATACTTATGATGATAGGACCCGTCCCTGATTTCCATGAGAATCGGACTGGTACTACTCTCGTTTGACAACTAGGGTCAAACAAGGAATCTTACTAACTTTGACCAAGTCTAATTTGTATTTAGTTAACCAAACATAATCTGTCCTTACGTGGTTACCACCCACGTCCAACTTACTTCCCCGACAAGATGAAGAATTTACCCATAAAGGATTTCTATTCCCAATTGAGATTATAGTTTAAATGATTAATACTGCAACGCCCAACCAATTATTCTCGTAATCCCACATTCACAATTAATCAATATATATTTTCACCTTATTATAAGTTCTTCCTTTCTCATAATTATCACTAACGAATAATTTCCAATTATAACCACATCCTTAATTTGTCACCCAATCTCCCTCTTTCAACTTGCCATAGCTCATTATCATTCTATTCAATTTCCTATGCAAAAAATTTTGTATTAACATCTAGCAACACCATAAACATATCATATTTTTCCAGGGTACTCAAATGGTTTATACCTTTAATCATGAATCCTTCTAATCGTCATAAACTATAATTGAGATTCATCAATAGGAGTCATTAAGGTTAAACTCCATATTTTACTCTTATGTCACAAACCATACTTTTATATATATATATATATATATATATATATACTCCAAAACATATTCCATACAACCACATATCACATCTTATTCTAAATTTCATCACAACAATATAAATTACTTCTAAGATCCTCTAGAATCATTAGTTTGCCCTTAATTGGTATTTAACATTATCATAATAATTGTTAATTTAAATATAAGAAAAAAAGATTGATAATTCGGAAATAAATAAAAAATTTGTCCAATTAACTCATAAATTGCACCATTAAATTCAAAAAATTAAAAGAACAACTTTTTTGTTTGAACCGTCCCTAGAAAACCCGCCGGACGCGCCCCCACGCGCCACCACCAGTATCTGCGCATGGTGGCGACGTACTAGTCACAGGTCATCGTCCAGACCCGTTCAACTAGTAATCAGGTCACCCGACCCGCGACCACGACCCAGTCGTTTCTCCATCATTTTACGCCCTTTTTCAATGTTTCAAATACCAAACTTCATCTAAACAATCTAAGGAGAAGATCCATGAAGTTAGAAATGAGAAATACTTACCAAATTTCACTGTTCGATCTCACCACTTCGTCGCCCATGGCTTCCAGTGGTAGTTCCTCTGCGTTTCCACGTCCAGAATTCCTTTCCTTTAACTCAGGAGGATCACAGAACCTCCAGGAGTATCGTAGAACATACAATAGCTCCGTTCCTCGTCTTGAATTGGAAACCCGATATAGGGACCTCACGGGTTCCATCACCTTCTTCACTATTTCTCCTCTCTTTCACGCCCAAACCTCACTAGTCTCTCTTTGTTTCTTCTGTCTCGCATTTCTCTTCTTTTTCTCTATGTTTTCCCATAATCAAACCACCCTTTCCTGGTTCTTTTCAATTTTCTCTCTTTTCCTCCCTTTTGGTTACCAAGCACCTAACCACCCATGACACACACAACACCTCTTAAATAATCAACCATGTCAGTGGGAGAAGAAATGGTAAGAGGAATAAAGATTTCTCTACAATTTTCTAGTACATGGGAAAAATTACTACAATACCCTTAGGGGTCAAAATTATCAAAATACCCCTAACTATTTTTGAACCATAACAATCTTTTCCGAATTCCAATTTTGGCATGATACCTGCCATCGTACTCGGAAGCCCAAGACCTTTCTAACGGTATTTACAGAAATGCCAAAAGTCGTCCTAATCAAAAAGTCAATACTTTGACCTTGGTAAAAAAGTCAACCCTTCACTTAGGGGTAAAATGGTCATTTCAACCCTCGTTGAAAGTACGAGTCGTTACATATGATGCATGCATATTAAACTATTTTTCATGATATTTTCCATTATATGACTTGAGATGATTTTCATAATGATTTGATATGATGATTTGATGATTTTTCAGATTTATTGATTGGTTTATGGATACAGATTTTTCATTTATTTTGCGGAAACAGTGCTTTGGGCTCAGGCCCAGTTTGTAAAGTGTTCTGACTTGGTTTCGAGTCAAGAATTGTGTTAGACGTATTTTATTGGATTTTTATTTTTTGCTTTCCACGGTCAACCATCCTCGGATATAGTCAGTGTTCAGACATCCGAAGTGTGGCTCTATATTCCTACGGCTAGAGATTTGATTAGTTCTCAGACGTCTGCAACACGTCTCCATTTTCCTGAGAGTGGATATTTGATGGGACTCAGATGTCTGGAGCTCGGCTCCATTTTCCTGAGTCTATTCAGACGTCTGGAGCTCGGCTCCGTTTCCTTAATTTTGCCTACACGTAGTGCAATTTTCTTATTGTGACTGGTATTTGAGCAGTGCGGATTGGTTGGTATGTGAGTGGTTGATTTGTTTTACTCATGCTTTATGTTCAAGTGATTTTATATCTGGGATTTCAAGAAAATGTGTGCCACGAGTTGTTTACTTGTATTTCATGATTTTTGTGATTCCACGTTCTGTGATTTGTTTTGATTTAGAATTCGACTGTTTTGTTTTACTATATGCATGCATGGTTTTATACTAGAGGGTATACGTTTATTTTTCTCAAAATATTTATTTTTAAATGTTTATTTTTTCTCCACTCACACTTTTCATGGTTTTGACGATTCTCTAGGTCGTTGCACGAAGATCGAGGCAGATTGAGAGGCAGAGGCATGCACAATGAATCAGTACAATTATCCCTTGTTTGAAATGTGTTGATGATAGTTTCGAAATTTCGATTTTCTTGTTAGACGGGAGTAAGACCAGACACAATTATCAAAGAATTTTTTGGAGTGGGTCCTGTCATTGTGTGTCTCTTTCTTACTCAATTTTCCAATATTAGCTCTGAAACCTACATATATTGTTGTTGACATTGCTTTACTCTATTCGTTTTGCAGAGAATCTTTGAAAAGAAAATTAATTCGATCTTGAACATCTAGGTCTCATTTTAGATATTATTTTGGAATTTTTTCATTTAGTTTATCTTCGTAAATTTATTGACTAGGTCTCCTGTTGAACATCTAGGTCTCATGTTGTGTTCTGAATGACATTAATTTTGATTTTTTTTATGTGATTTGTCATTTATTTAGTGAGGTGTTTTTAAATAGGAACACAATTAGGTAATTATTTTCGTTATTAGTATGGTCTTTTTGGTTGGAGTTTTGGATTAACAATAGTTTGCTGGGTTTAGTTAGGGTATTGCTTCTCCGTCCGGTTCTCCTCTCTGAAATTAACTTTCTTTGTTTTAGTTAATATAGTTGTAAGTGTCTAATTTACATATTAAAGAGCATTCTCAATTTGGTTTGAAACCCCCCATTTCAATTGACATTTTTTGTCGACCTGATTTTCTCCAACAAGATATTGTCCGCTTTGGACCCAGGCCTTACGGTTTTGTTCTCAGGAGCTCACGTGCAACTTTCCTATGGGTCACCCATTCTGAGATTGTACCAATCCCTACTCGCATAATTTTGTAGTTCCCCAAGATTCCAAAGCTAATGAGCTTCTAAAAGACCTCATGTTGGATAGATACAGGCCCACACATATAAGGCGTATCCCCTAGATCCTCCCGACGATGTATGTGAGATTGTTAACAATACCCTCAAGACACGGGTCCTCACATTATGGATTGTATGTTAATTTATCAATTGTTATTCATCGAAGAACATGTTGTGTTTTGGAAGAACTACAGACGTCAACCTTATTTTTTCGAATTCATTTCTATCTTGAAGAAGATATTTGTTTTATTAGGCATTTTGAAGGAACTTTCTTAGTTGTGGGTGGAGAAGATCGTGTCCCTAAGATTTGTTTCGCAAGTTCAACAATGAGTTTGTTATTATTCATTGTTTAATGCGTCCACCACAAATATTAATTTCCTACCTACATATCATGCGGATTTACATTATATAATATCTTCACAACAGTTTCTTAACCCCCGGCAATGCACATGACCTTTTCACTAGTCCATATCTAAATGAAAGTGATTAAAGATAGTATTTAAAAAGATTTATTTCAGAAGATAGACGTTCATGCAACTCCTTTATGAAGGAATGATCTGGCAAAAAACATATGTGAAGGAAATATAATATTTATGAAGATTTTCAATGAATCGTGCATTTAATTACTGAATTTTTGCAAATTATTTTTAAAAATTACAATATTTAACCTCGGATTAGTAGGGGTTCGGACGTATCCTTCTTTTGAGAATACTTTTTGGAGGTGGTTCTTGGACCATTGCATAGGTCTAGAACCTTCGTGGTCAATTTGGTAGTTTTGGAAAATCTGATATTTTAAATTTCATTTTTTTTCTATTTTTCGGCAAAAACATTTGGGAATTATGTCTCCTTTCAACCCTCTCTACCTTCCAACATGACCAAAATCCCCCTTTGGGTTTTTGTTTGCAGCCAAACCAAGCTAAGCCCAACACCACCATCATCTTCCTCACCCCATTCCAAGCTCAACCGTACTTACTATTGAGGTTGACGGCGTCCGAAAAAGGAGATACGAAGGTGTTCAATAACTCGGCGCATTTTCGATCTTTCTTGCCAATTTTCGACCACAAAGGTATTGGCTCTCGCTTTGGGACTTATATTTGGATTCTTGGACTTAAGTGCATAGATTTAGACTACAAAATTGTTGGATTTGGTGAAGAAACGAAGCTTTTGGAAAAATTTTAAAAAAACTGGCCAATAATGGTTGTTCCAGCCAATGCCAGCAAGAGGCGCATGGGGGCACATGAGGGTTATTAATTTTTTTTTTTTTTTTTTTTACACAAGAGGGTTATTAATTTGGGTTATTATTTTCATGGCCCTTAGAAAATAAGAATAATTGTCTTTTTAAATTATTTATTTATTTTCGATTATAGATCTCGCTAATAAATTTTGAAATGAATTTAGCTTATATAACTTGGGTTTAAGCTCAGTTTTCAAGATTTTGGGGCTAAAGCCGATTTTATGGATTTTGAACATATTGAACTTTGGCTTCGGCCGAGCATATGCTTTGGTCTTAAGTCCAGAATTTTGGATTTATGGATTTTGGATGTGCTTGTCTGCTAGCAGGTCCCTACGTTGGAGCTCTTAGTTCTCTAGCCATTGTTTTGAGGTATTTTCGACACTGGTTAGACGTCACATCCCCGCGTTGGACTGCTCATTCAGTATATTAAGGGATGCTGGGATATTTTCATGGTGTAGTGTGTCCTGGTCTTTCTTATGGTTTTAAAACTCATTCGTGGAAGGTTCTCAAAGCATGGTTGTCGACCACAAGATGTTTAGGTTGCACAAAGGTTTGTGGGTCTCACCAAGTTTTTAATTACAATGCCTTTTCTCGTAAGTTCTTGGTATTATTATTACTTTGTTAGCTAGGTGAAAGGATTTTATATTATGCAGGCATGGTTTTAATTACGGAGGAGAAATTTATTTTTTTCCTTGGAATTTGCATTTATAAATTTTTTTTTTGTGCACTCACAACAATTTTTCTTGTTTTGTGTCCACTCTAGGCCTTTGAGCATGACAAGGACAAAATCCTAGGCGTAGGCATCTTTTTTATTTTCTTCTTTAATTCTAAACCGCAGAAATTTATTTTTGCGTATATATAAGGGTTGAGAAAATTTTGGGCTTTTAATATTTTGGTTAGAGCGATCACCCTCTCACCCCTATATCAGAGCTGACCCTGATGAAATTAAGTCAGTTGTACTATTTTATTTTTATTAAAAAAAATACGGGGGTAAAATTCTCTCCAAACTAGTGATTGAAATATAGGCGTTATTGCCGATATTTCGGTCATATATTGGAAAAATGGGGATTTGGTATCGAAACAAGGGGGGAAGAAAATTTTTCCCAAAGCATCCAAGTTTCCATCCAATATCGGAAATTTTCGATGAAATTAGCGTGCATCGGCGAAATTAGCGTGCATCGGCGAAATCAAAGAGTAACCAACAGTTGCATAGCCAGTGGAAGGGGCGACCATCTTCAGTTCTCACACCTTCATTTTTTTTCGTGCATGTTCTCTCTCACTCTTTTAATTCTTCATGCCTTCATCAACTCTATCTTTCACGCTCAACAGGCGAAGGCGTTTAAATGAAGCAGACTTTTACACCCTCTAATGTTGTTGTTGTTGTTGTTGTTATTATTATTATTATTATTATTATTATTATTATTATTATTATTATTATTAATATTATTATTATTATGTGTAGGAGTTTGAATGAAAGAGACTTCTACTGTTGTGTAGACTTCTTACTCGTTGAGCTTTTCAACTTGTTATTATTATTTGACTTTTTAGCTTAAATGTTCATTGAGCTCGCATATTTGTCACACTTTGTATCTTGAACTCGTTATTCGTTCACTTAACTGCATGAAACTGCCGAGTTGTGCCATTCAATTCCTTTTCCGTTATTACCGTTCCCTTTGGCGTGAAAAAGTCTATGTGGAACCTATGTGCACTAAAATACAATAATTAGGAAATGACAATTGTGGAAATTCTCCCACTCAACATCATCATCAACCCAAAAAAAATTTCCTTCTCCCTCTCAACTTCTCCCTTTCAATTCAGAAACTCAGATCTATGTTTCTTATCCATCCATGTTTGCAAAACCATTTTTGTTTGTTCTTGAAGGTTGAAACTCGATCTGGGTATTAGTGCTCTCTCTGAGCATCTATTCTCATCTCATTGTGAGCTTGAGTTCCAAGGGGTTGCCGAGCAGCGTGAACATCGCCGGTGAGATGGGCACCAACGTTTTGAAACTAAACATCGACGTCAGGCTCGCTAGGAAGGTGGAGTTGATGTTTGTGATGATGAAGAAGAAGAAGACGGTCAGAATGCTCTGCGGTTTGGAATTTAATTTGTTAACAAAGAAAGTTCAATATGTGTATTGTGTCTCAGCGAAAAGCCTCATCACTCAAAGACTTGTTATTAAATTTCTTTCTTTTTAATATTTTGGATTTTGGACTCAATCTTGAGTTTTCTGAGGAGTAGCAGATTGAATCGATTTCTGGACCTTTTGTATTTCCCACACAATTTTACTGTTTTGTTTTCAGTGTTGTCAGTGTTCTCTTTTCGGTGGTGGTTGGTAGAAACAGTGTTGAAACAATGGAACAATTTGGAAGCTGTATTTGTATAATTTTTGGAGCTTCATTAAACTAAAGAACTTTCCTTGACTGAAATTTTGTTCAATTAGACTGTTATTTCTCCATCTTTGTTTTCACTGGGTATCCAATTGGGAATGGGAAGAGCTGTGAATTTTAAGAGATTCTTTCAATTGGGTAACCTTCTTCTTCATTTTCTCTGGTTTGTAACGACCCATCCCGAATTTCAGGATTAGATTAGTGACTAATCATAATTAGTGAGGTTAATCGGTGATTAGTTGAGCGAAATCGGACGAACGATGCAAAATGACCGTTTTGCCCCTAGTCGTGGGTAAAATGTTGACTTTTTGACCGGGAGGTCGGATGACTGAGGGCTGAGGACCGTTACGTAGATCGATACGAATTCATAGACAGGTGGAACATCGAATTCGAACGTTTGACGAAGAAGTTATGGTTCACGGAAGTTCCGAGGAACTATTGCACGTTTTACGAGGTGAATGCCTTTTGGCATTAGGTGGGCTCCAGATATTTTAAATTGGCCCAATGGATGAGTGACACGTGATCCATTGCCTATTGCCTCCCATACATTCATACCCAGCCCTTTGATCGTGCAAACTAACCCACACAAACCAAAACCCGATCTCACCAAATGCCATCAACCATGACCACACCCCAATCCCTTCCCCTTCACTTGGTTCAACCTGAGGATGAGACAGAGAGTGGCTGAGGACTGAGAGGTGGCTGCAGGGCAGCCTGAACCTCTGTGGACGGCGGCATGGAGGAAACCCCGACAAGGTATCGGTTTGGGTCCATTTTCCTTTATTTTCGATTTTTGACATTATGGGCCGTTTCTAGTGCTTAGGGTGAGTTTATTAGGTTGTTAGGAAGTTAATATAATGGTTTTGGTGGTGGTTCACAATTGAGGAAGCCCTGGGCAGTTTTTGGGATTTTTGAACCGTGAGGGACAAATCGGTTCATGGGTTTTAGGGTGGTTTTAGGTTGTTTAATTTATATGTTTAGGTTCCTAGGATCAAAATAGGTAGAATGGGATTAATTAGCAAGAGAATGGACGAAAAATGAAGGAGGGAAGACCATGGACCGGTCACGTCAGTCCAGTTGCAGGTGTTGGACCGAACCGGCTGATTCAAATCGGTCTGGCGGAAGAAGATGATCCACAGTGCCCGGCGCGTGGCTCCCACGCGCATGAGCTTTGGCCGGTGCATGTGGGCGCGTGGCCCACTTTCTGGGGATGGTTCCAACAAACGAAATCATCTATTCGATGTAACGAACATTTTGAGACTGGTTTCGTGTCGATCGGATCGTTTCGATAGGTTTCGGGGCGTCCGAAGGTTTAGGATCGACATTAAAAATAGTTAGAAATTCGAGAAAATTACGGGGCTTTAGTGAGAGGTTAATAAGGTAGTTAGTAACCCTCTAAAGTGATTTGGACAGATTTGTAGGTCCTAGTGACGGTGTTTGGCCCAAGAGAGCCATATGGCACGCGTATCGAGGCGACAGCTCGGACGGTCTGTGAGTGGACCTTGGTTTTCTAAATTGATGCATGCATAAATGTTTATTATATGTTTTAATACTTATTTTGTGATTCCATGAGTGCATTTGTGTGTGGTTACGTATTGGCACGTATTTCGAGGTTTCGGCCTTATACGGTGCTTATACGGGTTTGTATTTCTTTGTTCGTTTAAATGAAATAGTTTTGGATTTAAAAAGGATAAACTTGGGCATGAGACCCATTTGGTTTTTTCTCGGGGCATGTGGCCCTATTGATGACCCACGGGTCTGAGTCGTGGTCGTAGCGAGTGTTTTGTGCATGGCGACGGATGATACGACGCTCACCTCCGAACTGGGATGTGTTCCTTCCGAAGAGGTCACGATGCACGTACTGTCGTCGAGCAGCCATGTGAAGTTTGACTACGGAGTGCTGACGGTTCAGGATATCGATCGGTGATGAGTGATCCATAATTTAGCGGTGGTCGCGTCAGTTGATTCATTTACGGTGACAAACCAGCACTGAGGGAGGTCCTGGACGGAAGGTTGCACGCATCACTATGATCGGAGTCGTGTCTGACCCTAAGATATCGGGCACGATGCCCAGTTGAGTCATGTGTTTGGGCACGATGCCCAGTTACTTTATGTTTATGATTTCGGGTCGAGGACCCTAAATGCATTTCTAGGTTCATGACGGTTTATGGGGATCGGGCATGAATGTTTTATATATATATATATATATATTCATATACCTTCCTTATTTGGAATGTCTCCTCCGGGGAGGGTCGTTGGCCTGGGTGGACCCCGGAGTAATCATGGAGCACTAACTGAGTGGAGTCGCCCCCGTTGGGTACCTTACTCTCAGTAGGGCTTGGATTATAACCTCAGTGAGGGTCATTGATCTACGAACATTGACCTGGGTGGACCCTGAGAGACTTGGGCTTTGAGACCCTGGGTAGCACGCGCGTAGCTTTAGAAACCGTGACAGGATGAGTTATGTGATTTATATGTATATACTATATGATATGTGATGTGTACATGTTTTGGGCTGAGTCCCACATGGATTTGGGCAGTGGCCCTTATGTTTGGTTTCATTCATGATTTTGGGCTAAGGCCCTAATGGTTTGATAAATTGGTTTTCGAATGCATGCATGCTTTTTTAGTGAAGGGTATAAATGTCTTTATGAAAATGTTTTTTATTAATGTTTTGACTGCCCTTCAGGTTGACAGCGGATGCGGGCTGTAGCAGTGACCGAGACATCACATACCTCCTCCGGATCCTGGCGTACTCTGAAGGCCCGAGTGGGCTAATGTCAGAATTTTCCCTTGTCTGACACTTCGTGTCAGACGGGATCAGGGTCGTTTCGCGTTAATCCCAGGGGGATTGGGGTGGGTCCTGACAGGTGGTATCAGAGCAAGGTTTGCTCTTGGAGTATCGCGCAGGTCGAGGATGTGATGTCTCAGTGAACTGCAGTTCGTGGTCAACTTGATAGTTAGGATATCGGCACGATAGTTAGTAGGATTGAATCGTGGAACGTCTTGGTTCAACATTCGATGTCGGGGTTGCTATAGCTCTGTCGTGGTTGGCAGTGTGGGACCCTACGAATGGATGAACATAAAAGTACCTTAGAGTTTTGATCGTGGGACGGTTAGTTGGAATCGTCTTTCACAACGTTGTAGGATCGATTTTGATGGCTGGTTGGGAGTTGTGACCATTAGATGATCGGATTTTGTTGAGTTAGGTGGCTATGCTGCTGGGAGCAGTCGGCTTCAAGGAACCCTAGTTGAACTGACGGTAGGATTAGATTGACATCCACATGATGTCAGGACCACGGGGTCAGTCGGATTATGGATTGTACTGCTTTCTGTAGTTAGGTTCAGAGGAACCCTAGGTGTGATCGTGGAACCCTAAGGTAGGACGTATAGTTCGAAAATGTGAGTTGGCAAGTGGTTCAACTTTGACGACTTTTCGGAGTCGAGACCGTCGGTCGGTCTAGTCATGTCAGCTTTAGTGATGGGACTGCACTTCGCAGTTGAGGTTGTACTTATCGGTTAGGCCTAGTTGGTTGTCGTACTACATAGTTGTGATGTATTGTTGGTGCAACTAAGGTTATGGGCGACCTGGTAGACGAAATTGGTTGAGTCGAGTTACGATTGGTTAGAGCTTGGTTGGACAAGTTTCTAGGGTTGGTACTTGACGATGGAATCCTGGAGTGGGGATACGGAGTAGTTAGTACATGAGATTGATTTCGGTGGATGCGGAGTCTTAATCGTGATGTCTGGTGGTTAGGTCTGCACGAGTTGTGGTAGGTACTACTACCAATCATCTTACGCAATCAGGTGGTGTAACTGAAACACAATGAATACTAGCCAAGAAGTGATCACACATCTCCACACTAGGGTTTCACTAGCCATCCGTGGCTAAGAGTACCTGCTCAAAGATCACTGAACCCAACAAAATTTCCCTGCCCCGAGCATAGTACTCAATGCCCAGTTCACGCTCACAACCAAGTCCAATGGTGTCGGAACTAAGCCGATTACCAACACGTACAACCACACCCCACTGGTACTTCTCATGTACCGTCACCAGGTACCACTCGGCCTGTCCAATACCGATTCTCGTGCATCGTACATGGTACGTACATCCATCCTCCAACAAGTCCACTACAAGGTTCATGGTCCATCACAGTTTGATACTGGGGTTCCTCTGTCCAATCCCATACTAGATAAATCGTTCATTCCAACTCATCATCCATCCTGAGTCTCGTGGTCACCCGACCAGTAACACAACATCTACTCCCATACACGTCATCCAAAATGTACCAATCCAAGCACGCTCACCAAGGCGTGTACAGTCATGCCAAATGAGCATCCAACCTCACTCACAACTACTGAGGCGTACCAACTCCGAATCTATCGAGTACTTGCTCAAACGATTACCACACCACATTCGATTGACTTCAAAAGGAAGCCAACCCCACCATTCACAAGTCAAATCCTCGAGTCAATTCGTAAAAATTCCAACTCGCTCGAGTATGGATTAACTTCGAAAAGAAGTTCAATCCAACTATTCCATATCCAAATATTTATGACAGAGCGATAAGCTCTTCACCTAACCCGATCAAGACGATTACAATTCAAATCCGTCACCACGTCACCCGACTGGTAACATTACGATCCTAGATCGTCACCATGTCCAATGTCCACCACATCACATGCTCACATAGCCAGCAATTTCCCTGGAATCAAATCGTAGGGTTCTACACCCTTTTGAATCCTTTGTCAACCACACAATACTCTTCAACTATTTCCACATTTAATCATTCATTCAACAATGAAACATATCAAAACTGCGGGTCTCCTCCAATTACCTCATATCGGTCCTTGTCATTCTACCTAGGAGAAATCAAGGATGATTCAATACGATGTCATCAACATCCATCCTATGTGAGTGCAACCACAACTCCCTGCACCCATCATGCCAAGTAATCCAACATCGTCTGCCACCAAGCAGAAAGTGAGAAATCTCATTTACCTAACTTCAAAATACGCAACTCCTCCTGATGACCCCGAAACACACACGGGTCCACCAACCAAAACACGCTCAGCGTACTGGTAACCACAATCAATGTCTGCCAGGGTAGAAAATAAGAAGTCAACCCCAATGACTTCAAAATACCTATCACCAATGATTTTCCTCATCTTTTCCAATTTCAGTAATTTCCTTGTACTTTCTCGGGATATTAGGAACGTACAATCACACCAATCTCGGAGTTGACAACAACTCCCCAAATCCTCTAATTCTCATGACATAGGGAACGTCATCCCAAGATTCCTCCTGTCTCAAACATACCTTTTTATCCACTCATCTCTTATCACCTCATCACTGTTGGGACTTATCCCAACACATCACAATCTCCGCTGGATCCCATCTAATCCATGACTCAACCACTAGTGAATCTCAGAAACCGAACATATGTCCATCTTGACAGAGTCACATCCCAATTCGTGGCTCATCGTCATCCCAATCACCGACACCAGCACCAGCGCTAGTACCAGCACCAACACACTATCATCAACACTAGCATACAAACATCCACACTAGCACACAATGCACAAAGTTGATAGCCCTGGATCTCCGCTCATACCGAGCGACGATCCCGCATCATTACTCGTACTCCACAACTATGGCTACCACCATTCTGATAATCCATAACAGGATAATGAACGTTCCCTGACGCCCCCTGATTCTCAACTACTACCACTACACCAAGTACCCTCAATAATCAGTTATCTCCACAAGACTACTGTCCCACAAAACAAGCCATAAGTTCCTAACTCTTCAATACCTGACCAAATTCCGGTCATTGGCATCCTAATTGCCAAAAGTTCCTCACTCAGCCTTTCTGGCTCCTCTCGAGCCTTGTCACCTTACCGTGGCTCATCTCAAGGTCCTAACCAACTTCTTGACTCATTTGAGTCCCGCATCCATATCTCGACTCCTTCTGAGTCCAATCTCATACCAATCAATCATGTCATCACTGATATACCCAGTCGCCGAGCAAACACTAATGCTCAACCATATCTTATACGACCGATAAGGCCTAAGAAGTATCCCGTCACATTTTAGACTCCTTAAACACACATTCCACTTAAGGAATCCACTGAGAATAATCCCAACAATTGGTAGTTCACGGTGTACACTAAATAACGCCCGACCCTCAACCCAGGGTCAATCTCATCCGAGACCTATCACGAGGTCTCATACACCCTTGTTGACAGGACCCATCCCAATCCCCCGGGATTAACGCGGGATGACCCTACTCCCGTCTGACACGAAGTGTCAGACAAAGGATATTTCCGACCTTTGCCCTCCCGGGCTATCAGAGTACGCCAGGATCCGGAGGAGGTATGTGATATCTCGGTCTCTGCTACAGTCCACATCTGATGTCAACCTGAAGGGCAGTCAAAACATTAAAAGTTGTGAGTGGACAAAACAAGAGTTTATAAAAACATTTCCATAAAAGACCTTTATACCTTTCACTAAAAAGCATGCATGCATTCGAAAACTATTTAACCAAATGGACCACATGTGGGAACTAAGCCCAAATCAGAAATAAACCAAGGTCGAAAGGACCACCATGAAATCGACCATACGGGCCACTGCCCAAATCCAAACCAATAAGGGACTCAACTCAAAGCCATAACCAGACTGAAACCAAATACACGAGCCACTGCTCAAATCCTGTGCACACATGTGCACACCACATATCACATATCATATATCATATATATATCATATATACATATAAGTCACACAACCAATCCTGTCACGGTATCCAAAGCTACGCGCGTACTACCCGGGTCTCAATCCGAGTCTTCTCAAAGTCAAGGTCAATGTCCGCAGACCACTGATCCTACTCGAGGTAATAGTAACCATAGCCTTCCTGAGAGTAAGGAACCCAACTGGGGGGTGACTCCACTCAGTCGGTGCTCTGTGACTACTCCGGGGTCCACCCAGGCCAACGACCCTCCTTGGAGGAGATAATAGAAGTAAAGGAAGGTATATGTACATATATATACATAACATAAACATTCATGCCCCGTTCCTCTGAACCGTCATGATCCATAACATCCATAACACGGGTCCATGCTGGTTCCCATAAATCGTCATGTACCATAATGACCTGACAAGGGTTCATGCCGGTTCCCATAAACCGTCATGAACCACAATGACCTGTCCAAAGTTCATGCCGGTTCCCATAAACCGTCATGAACTTGGAAATCCATCTAGGGTCCCTGACCCGAAATCATCAGTGTAAAACAACTGGGTCTCGTGCCCGAACATAGGACATCAGCTGGGCACCGTGCCCGAAATCTGAGGTCATATGCCCGAGTCAAAACCAAATGGGTCTCATACCCGAGTTTATCCTTTTGAAATCCAATTCCAAATCATTTAGACCATTAAAGAAATATAGACCCGTATAAGCACCATATAAGGCCGAAACCTCGAAATACGTGCCTATACGTAACCACACATCCAAATGCACTCATGTCATTACAAAAAAGTATTTAAAACATATAATAAACATTTTGCATGCACCAATTTAGAAAACAAGGTCCACTCACAGACCGTCCGAGCTGCCGCCTCGATTTGCGTGCCGTAGGCTCTCCCGAGCCGATCACTGTCACCGGGACTCCCAAACCTGTCCAAATTATAATAGAAGGTTACTAACTACTTAATTAACCTCCCATTAAAGCCCCGTAATTTTCCCGAACTTTTAACTATTTTTAAACCAACCCTAAACCTTCCGATGCCCCGAAACATATCGAAATGATGTCCGATTGACGCGAGACTAGTCCTAAAATCTTTGTTACATCGAATAGAAGATTTCACATGTTGAATACTTCCCCAAATTATGGTCCACGCGCCCTGACGCGCTCCTAGAAGGTCGAAAACACTATTTATCGTCATCAACCTCAGAAAAATCGGTTTTTTTCTGGTTTCTTGGACCGGTCACTGTGCTGAACCGGCGTGACCGGTTCAGCGCTCCTCCCTTCTCATTTTCGGTCCGTTTTCTTCCATTTTAATCCCTAAATTCCTATTTCTTCATTTCCTATCTAACCCAATCAATTAAACCCCCTAAAACCGATTGAAACCCATGGTTCCATTTTGAACCATACGGTTCAAAGTTTCCAAAACCGTCCCACGGCGTCACAGCCATCTAACACCCACCAATACCATATTAATAGCTTCCTATTAACCCCTTAAACTCATCCTAATCTAGGAATTTGGGACGGGTCGTTACACTTGTCTATCCGTCTCACTACCAGGTCGCGCACGAGGCTTACGTTTCGGAGGCATGATGTGGCAACAGAATCAGCAACCTAGTGCTCTGATACCAAATTGACAGGATCGCCCCCGAAAGGGGCATTGATAACCGTGCCCAGTTCTGCTCCCGTCTGGCAAGACGACTTAAGTTCCCAAATTACCCTCAGTACTTGCCAAACCATGGATAGCCACACACAAACTTACTCATGCCTCCACCTCTCGATCAGCCTCGATCAACGCGCCACGACCTAGAGGGTCAATAAAAACACAAAAGGTGTGAGTGGACAAAATCAATCAGTTTATAAAACAGTTACAGAAAACGTTTCTACCCTCCACCTAAAACCAATGCATGCATTCGAAAATCATTTCACAATTCTTTTCATTTTCATCATACGAAAAAAAATCGTGTATGACAATCAAATCATTTTCCTTTTCTTAACCTTCGGGTCTTAGCCCGCAATCATAAACACAGGGCCTCAGCCCAAAATCATGAATCAAATCCAAGTACGTCACATAATCCAAAAATCCATCAAAACCACACAAACTGGGCCATTGCCCGACACATCTGAAACATCAGAAATCAACAATAATTCACAAATCAATCCATCTGCTGGATTTCAAGTGCACCCGAGTCTTTAAACTCAAAATCATGCTCATAATCAGGCCTTCCCGGGATATCAATGAGTCTTTAAACTCAGAACACAATCAATAGGTCTCGGGGGTATCATATCGAGTCTTTAAACTCAAAACAGTAACCGAGTTTTTAAACTCATCAAGGTCCCTCTCTCGTCATCAATTTACCGAGTCTATAAACTCAAAACGTGCTCCAGCAATAGCGCCGTAATAGGACCCGCCCCGATCCCACAGGGACCACAAGGGGACGTGCCCTGCTCCCGTCTGACACCCAATAATTCATACCAATTTTAACCTCAAAACATCAAATGCATAAATAACCAAATTAAAGTCATACATCAAATCCGAATTAAACAGATGTCAGACAAGGGATGAAATCCAAAATTACAAGTTGCGAGCACGACTGTAACATAAACCTGCGGGTAAACCACCCAGCTGGGGTTCAGGTACGCGTAAGTAGATCTATGCCTCAGCCTCAGGTTCCTCCTCTACCTCAGTATCACAACCTGGAGGGGTTACCAAAAACATTAAGGGTGAGTGGACCGAAACTCAAGTTTATAAAATCATTTGATAAGTAAAACATATAATTTACCCCTCCGTTTTCCAAACATGCATGCAACCGTATTTAAAACCATCAATCATATAATATGAACCATAAGGCATATAATAAAACCATAATATCATTTTAGCCACAGCACTATACACTCCAATCCGACATCCCTGATGTCTGACGTCCCTGACGTCCAATAAGGTCACAATCACAAGGCTACGCGTGCCACTTGGGTCTCAATTCCGAGTTCAATCCCCGAACCCTGTTCGGTTACAGCATCCCCGATGCTTAGCGTCATAGACGCTGGACGTTCTAGACGTCCGTGACCTCTCCGGGGTACCTCATCCGGAGGAGACAGTATCATATGAATGGATCTATACAGTGCAGTAACAAATACATTTTATTGATATCCACATGTAAGGCATATATTTATACATAGATAAAGTCCAAACCAAACCTTATGTTCCATCGGACGGGTCTCAAGCCCAAATACCGTGAAACATGTCATAACCATAATTTCCATATCATCAGAACCGTTTATTTGATTTTAGCATGTGAATAAATAAGTAAATCGGAAAACATTTTGAGCATGCAAGTGTTTAATGAAATCGGGCCCACTCACTGTACGATTCTGCTGCGAATTTGCGCGTACGGACCTGTACCGAGATTATCGTACAATTCCTGTCAGTTCAATTCACACGTAAGGGTCACTACAAGTCCTTAATATTTAATCAAAAGAAAGTTCGAAACAGAAACCGGTTTGGGGAAACCATTGACACGTTTCCCGAGGCAACCGGCCCTAAACTGACCCTTCAAACTATCTCAGATCAACATGGTTAATTCACCAAAAATGTTCAGAATAATGAGAGGAATAAAAGTCATGTAGATCGTGATCGGAGATAAGCCCCAACACGTCCTCACGCGCCGCCCAAAGTGGCTGCGCGTGAAAGTCACGCGCCTAACACTGTAGCTACAGTGTCAGCACCTTCACCTGTTTGTCTGTAATTCGGGCCTGCCACCCGCGGCTTGACCCGGTTAATTATCCATCAATTCCTACTCGATTTCAATCCAATTTGATCCTAACATGTTATTTAAGCATCTAATTTAAGTTCTGAGTTATTAATTAGCCAAATCAAATCCTTAAATGGCCCTTCGACCCGTGATCATCCAAACGGGTTGATCACCCCAACTCACTGGTTTCTAAACCAAAATCAAATTAACCTTACAGGAAGTATCATAGTATCAGAACGAACTGGAAAACAGACTCAATTGAACCAACACTCACCTGGAAGTAGTCGTCTAAACCTCTGAAATTCTTCTGGACATGGCAGCCACCGTCCCAGCTCACCCGTGGCTGGTTGCCTTCGATTTTGATATGGTTGTGTTCTAAACACTCCCAGAAATCTTACTCTGCGATTAGATTGGTCCAACACACCGTAGAAATTAAACTCTGATTTTCCCTCCAAATCCCAGAATTTCGGTTTCTCTGGTTTCTCCTCTCCAACTCACAGCCCTCACCCCAGCAAATAAAGGGTCACTCAGATTCCCACTCAATTAATGGTATCGTGCTGTCCAACAGCTCGTGGAAGCCAAACTGTCCACTGAGAGTTGTTCCCCGAAAAGCTTCGAAGCTTCCAATTAAAAATGGTGGCCATGTTCGGCCATGTTCTGATGTTCATAGGGCCTTAAACAATCCCAACTTTCCAACTCACACACTGATTAATTAAAGGGGGACTCAGAACCACCGCACACGGTGGTGCAGCAGTCGCTCCCCCGCGGTTGCTACAGTGACCAGGGCAAAATGACCAAAATGCCCCTGGTTCAAATAATTACCAAACTGCCCCTCACTTTCTAGACCCGTAACTCAGCCATACGAAGTCCGATTTCGGCGTGCCGCCTGTCTACGGACTCAGGACGTCGAGACCTACTTATCGGTCCTCGAGTCGCGTGAAAATTAATTGTCAAATGAAAAGTCAACATTTTCGCCCCAACCGTCAAAATTACGGTAGTGCCCCTGAACTTCCGATAGTCATAACATTTTCCCTGATCGTCCGAATTGGACGTGCCACCCATCTATGAACTCGTGGCGTCCTGAACTACGTCACGGTCATAGGTCAAAGTCTATTTAATCCACCAATCAAAAGGTCAACAATTTGGCCATGCTAATCACAAGGGTAAAAGCGTCAATTCGTACATTAAATTACAATATTAAAATCCTCGAATTTCTGGAGTGTTACAACCTTCCCCCCTTAAGAAATTTCGTCCCGAAATTTCAAAGAAACAAATGAGGAAATTGATCTCGCGTCTGAGCCTCCGGCTCCCATGTGGCTTCTTCCACATTCTGGTTTCTCCAGAGAATCTTCACGAGAGGGATCGTCTTCCGACGTAGTACCTTGTCCTTCCGATCCAAGATCTGTACTGGTTGTTCATCAAAGCTCAAATCCTCCCGTAGTTCGACAGGTTGTTCCCCTAGTACATGCGAAGCATCATGTATGTACTTCCGTAGCATCGATATGTGGAAAACATCGTGAACTCTAGAAAGTTCTGGAGGTAGTGCCAATCTGTATGCAACTTTGCCAATCCTCTCCACGATCTCATAAGGTCCGATAAAACGCGGACTCAGTTTCCCTTGTCGGCCAAAATGGATAATCCCTTTCCACGGAGATAACTTCAGGAAGACGAAATCTCCCACTTCAAATTCCAAGTCTCGAATCCGTCGATCAGCATAACTCTTCTGGCGATCATGTGCCGCCTTCAATCTCTCCTTGATAACACGAACAATTTCCATAGTTAAGTCCATCAATTCCGGCCCTACAGCCGCTCGTTCTCCTATCTCCGTCCAGCAGATAGGTGTCCTGCACTATCGACCATACAATGCCTCATAGGGTGCCATCCCGATGCTTGCATGATAGCTGTTGTTGTAAGCGAATTCCATTAATGGCAAATGAGTATTCCAAGAGTCCTGAAATTGTAGCACACATGACCTCATCATGTCCTCCAGGGTTTGAATGGTCCTCTCAGACTGCCCATCGGTCTGTGGATGGAAAGTAGTACTGAAACGTAGGGTTGTTCCCAAGGTAGCTTGCAGACTCCGCCAGAACCTGGAAGTGAAACGCGGATCACGATCGGACACGATCGATTCCGGCGTACCATGCAATCGTATGATTTCCTTCACAAACAATTGAGCCAATCGGTTAGGTTTATAGGCCTCCTGAACTGGCAGAAAATGGGCTGATTTGGTTAACCGGTCCACGATCACCCATACTCCGTCAACTCCACTCTGAGTCCTTGGTAACTTAAAGACGAAGTCCATGGTGATGTGATCCCACTTCCACTCGGGAATCGGAAGTGGCTGCATAGCCCCATACGGTCTCTGCCGTTCCGCCTTAACCTGCTGACAGGTTAAGCATTTGCTCACGAATTCAGCAATATCTTTCTTCATTCCTGGCCACCAATAATGGTTCCGGAGGGTACGGTACATCTTTGTACCTCCCGGATGCATAGCATAAGCCGAACTATGGGCCTCCTCAAGAATCTCGGCCCGTAACTCTGCCACTGCAGGTACACACAAACGGCCCATCTTCACAAGTGCTTCATCGTCCCGGATGGAAAAATCCTGTCTCCCATCCGCATCGACCTCAATCCTGTAAATACAAAGTATCAGATCCTGAAGTTGTGCTTCGATGATCCGATCAATCAGTACTGGTCGTACATGGAAGCTGGCCAACAAAGCTCCATGCTCATCCGTACCCAAAATAACTCCTGCCTTCCGGAGTTCCACTAGCAGAGGAAGATACACCATCCCCAGGTGTGCAACTGATCCCGCTGATTTTCTGCTGAGTGCATCCGCCACCACGTTGGCCTTACTCGGATGGTACTCGATCGTACAGTCATAATCCTTCAGCAGCTCCAACCATCTCCGTTGTCTCATGTTAAGCTCCTTCTGAGTGAATAGGTATTTAAGACTCTGGTGGTCGGTGTATATCCGACACGTTGCGCCGAACAGGTAATGTCTCCAGATTTTTAGAGCATGAACCACCGCCGCCAACTCCAAATCGTGGGTAGGGTAGTTCAACTCATGAGTCTTCAGCTGCTGGGATGCGTAAGCGATAACCTTGCCAGTCTGCATCATCACACAGCCCAAACCTTGCAGCGATGCATCACTGAAGACCACAAACTCTCCACTGTCATCCGGCAATGCAAGGACAGGTGCAGTGGTCAATCGATCCTTCAACTCTTGAAAACTCTGATCGCACTGCTCGTCCCAGATAAACTTCACTCCCTTCCGAGTCAAACGAGTCAATGGTGCAGCAATTTTGGAGAAACCCTCCACGAATCTCCGGTAGTAACCTGCTAATCCGACGAAACTCCGCACCTCGGTCACTGTTGTCGGTCTAGCCCAATTGGTCACCGCTTCTGTTTTCTGGGGATCCACGCAAATCCCATCCGTCGATATCACGTGTCCCAGAAAACCAATACTGCTCAGCCAAAACTGACACTTGCTCAGCTTGGCGTACAACTGTTCTTGTCTCAGCCTTTCCAAGACCAACCGTAGATGTTCCTCATGTGCACGGGCACTCCTCGAGTACACCAAGATATCATCGATGAACACAATCACGAACTTATCCAGGTAAGGTCGGAAGAACCGGTTCATCAGATCCATGAATGCTGCCGGAGCATTCGTCAAACCAAATGGCATAACCAGGAACTCGTAGTGTCCATAACGGGTTCGAAAAGCAGTTTTCGGAATATCCTCCTCCGAAATCCTCAGTTGGTGATACCCAGACCGCAAATCAATTTTTGAGAAGCACTGAGCTCCCCGCAACTAGTCAAAAAGGTCATCGATCCTGGGTAGAGGATACTGGTTCCTCAGTGTCACCTTGTTGAGTTGTCGATAGTCAATACACAAACGGAGACTTCCCTCCTTCTTCTTTACGAACAACACCGGTGCTCCCCACGGTGAAGTACTCGGTCGGACATATCCCAAATCCACCAACTCCTGCAATTGAGTCTTGAGTTCTCGTAACTCGGCCGGCGCCATCCGGTATGGTGCTTGGGATATAGGTCGGGTACCAGGGAGTAGTTCAATAGTAAACTCGATCTCCCGCAATGGCGGTAATCCAGGTAAGTCTTCAGGGAATACATCCGGAAACTCACATACCACCGGTATCACGTCGATACCCGGGGTATCAACCTGTTCCAACACGACATGCGCCAGATAACCCTGGCATCCTTTCCGTAGAAGTTTGGTTGCAGTAAGTGAAGAAATCACTTCAGGAGGCGAACCGTCACGCTCCCCCTGAAGGATAACCTCCGGCAAACCCGGGCTCCGCAGAATCACTTGCTTGCTACAGCAATCGATGAGCGATCCGTGCTCCCATAGCCAATCCATCCCTAGGATTATATCGAAGTCGTGGATATCCAGAATAATTAAGTCTACTGGTAAATCCACATCCTCAATTCTTACCGGGCATCTCCGAATCACCTGATTCACAAGGTACACGATGCCCATCGGGGTGCCAACACCCATTTCGCAATCTAAAGCTGATACCACACAATCAAGTATACCAGCACAACTCTTCGAAATAAAAGAATGTGTAGCCCCCGCATCCATCAATACACGTACAAGAAGGTTTAAAATATGTAGTGTACCTGTGACCACGCCTGGGGCAGTCCTCGCCTGCTGCTGGGTCATTGCAAACACTTGGGCCCTCATCCCTCCGTTCCGTCCGCGCCCACGCGCGCCACGCCCAGCACCACGGTCACCTCCCTGACCGCGACCTCCATTAGTGTGGGAAGCCGTGCTCTGCACCACACTAGAGCCCCCAGCGTCGTTGTTCTTGGACAACTGCGGGAAATCACAGGCGTAGTGGCCCTCATCTCCGCAAGCAAAACAAGTTACTGGCCTTGGCCTGTCCGAATGCCCACCAGAAGCACCGCTCCAAGATGAGCGCTGCCCAGAGTTGTATCCTGATCCCTTGCCCTGAGAGCCTCTGCGTCGACTTGACCAGCCACGACCCTTGAAGGATAAGGGTGCTCCCCTGTACCCCCTCCCTTGTTGTTCTTCTGGCCCGATGGCCCACGATGTGGGCGATCCTGACGTCGCCCTTCCCCCGAAGGCTGTCGTGTCTGGTGTGCCGCCAGACTGGCCTCGACACGCACCGCAGCGTCGACCAAATCTCTCAGAGAAGTATGAGTAGCAGCAGTCACACTTGCCCGGATCTCCCCTCGGAGTCCAAGCTCGAACCTTTGGCATTTGTCCTCCTCCGTGCTCACGAATGATGCAGCGAACCGGGATAGTTTTCCGAAAGTCTGCTCGTAGTCAGCAACGGACATATCCCCCTGCTCCAGCCGCAGGAATTCAGCCTCCCGTGCCGCGCGAAATGATCGCGGGTAGTACTGGTCCAGAAATCGGGAACGGAAAGCTTCCCAAGTAGTGGTATGGACAGACCACCCGGACATTTCAAGGCCGTGCCACCACTGGTAGGCTCCTCCTTCCAGCAAGAAGGCTGCCAGAGTCACTCGTTCGCCCGGAGGGCAGTGCATCACCGAGAAGATCCTCTCCCACTTGGTGATCCAATCATGAGCATCCTCGGGGTTTGATCCCCCGCAGAAAGGAGTGGCTCCCAAACGTTGAGCCCTTTCAATGCTCGCGCATTCCATCTCCCTTTCCAGATCCTCGTCCGTTCGTATATGAGGGATTCTCCTAGGAGGCATAACCAACTGTCAAGAGGCATAGATCAGATAACAATATTCTTAAAAGTCGAAAAGTAACTAGTACTAATCGCTAGTCTAGCATGCTGACCATAACCTAGTACTGACCACAACCTAGTGCTCTGATACCAAGCTGACAAGACCCGCCCCGATCCTACAGGGACCACAAGGGGACGTGCCCTGCTCCCGTCTAACACCCAATAATTCATACCAATTTTAACCTCAAAACATCAAATGCATAAATAACCAAATTAAAGTCATACATCAAATCCGAATTAAACAGATGTCAGACAAGGGATGAAATCCAAAATTACAAGTTACGAGCACGACTCTAACATAAACCTGCGGGTAAACCACCCAGCAGGGGTTCAGGTACGCGGAAGTAGATCTATGCCTCAGCCTCAGGTTCCTCCTCTACCTCAGTATCACGACCTGGAGGGGTTACCAAAACATTAAGGGTGAGTGGACCGAAACTCAAGTTTATAAAATCATTTGATAAGTAAAACATATAATTTACCCCTCCGTTTTCCAAACATGCATGCAACCGTATTTAAAACCATCAATCATATAATATGAACCATAAGGCATATAATAAAACCATAATATCATTTTAGCCACAGCACTATACACTCCAATCCAACATCCCTGATGTCTGACGTCCCTGACGTCCAATAAGGTCACAATCACAAGGCTACGCGTGCCACTCGGGTCTCAATTCCGAGTTCAATCCCCAAACCCTGTTCGGTTACAGGATCCCCGATGCTTAGCGTCATAGACGCTGGACGTTCTAGACGTCCGTGACCTCTCCGGGGTACCTCATCCGGAGGAAACAATATCATATGAATGGATCTATACAGTGCAGTAACAAATACATTTTATTGATATCCACATGCAAGGCATATATTTATACATAGATAAAATCCAAACCAAACCTTATGTTCCATCTGACGGGTCTCAAGCCCAAATACCGTGAAACGTGTCATAACCAAAATTTTCATATCATCATAACTGTTTATTTGATTTTAGCATGTGAATAAATAAGTAAATCGGAAAACATTTTGAGCATGCAAGTGTTTAATGAAATCGGGCCCACTCACTGTACGATTCTGCTGCGAATTTGCGCGTACGGACCTGTACCAAGATTATCGTACAATTCTTGTCAGTTTAATTCACAAGTAAGGGTCACTATAAGTCCTTAATATTTAATCAAAAGAAAGTTCGAAACAGAAACCGGTTCGGGGAAACCATCGACACGTTTCCCGAGGAAACCGGCCCTAAACTGACCCTTCAAACTATCTCAGATCAACATGGTTAATTCACCAAAAATGTTCAGAATAATGAGAGGAAAGTCATGTTGATCGTGATCGGAGATAAGCCCCAACGCGCCCTCACACGCCGCCCAAAGTGGTTGCGCGTGAAAGTCACGCGCCTGACACTATAGCTACAGTGTCAGCACCTTCACCCGTTTGTCTATAATTCGGGTCTGCCACCCGCGGCTTGACCCGGTTAATTACCCATCAATTCCTACTTGATTTCAATCCAATTTAATCCTAACATGTTATTTAAGCATCTAATTTAAGTTCTGAGTTATTAATTAGCCAAATCAAATCCTTAAATGGCCCTTCGACCCATGATCATCCAAACGGGTTGATCACCCCAACTCACTGGTTTCTAAACCAAAATAAAATTAACCTTACAGGAAGTATCATAGTATCAGAACGAACTGGAAAACAGACTCAATTGAACCAACACTCACCTGGAAGTAGTCGTCCAAACCTCTGAAATTCTTCTGAACACGGCAGCCACCGTCCCAGCTCACCCGTGGCTGGTTGCCTTCAATTTTGATATGGTTGTGTTCTAAACACTCCCAGAAAGCTTACTCAGCGATTAGATTGGTCCAACACACCGTAGAAATTAAACTCTGATTTTCCCTCCAAATCCCAGAATTTCGGTTTCTCTGGTTTCTCCTCTCCAACTCACAGCCCTCACCCCAGCAGATAAAGGGTCACTCAGATTCCCACTCAATTAATGGTACCGTGCTATCCAACAGCTCGTGGAAGCCAAACTGTCCACTGGGATTTGTTCCCCGAAAAGCTTCGAAGCTTCCAATTAAAAATGGTGGCCATGTTCGGCCATGTTCTGATGTCCATAGGGCCTTAAACAATCCCAACTTTCCAACTCACACACTGATTAATTAAAGGGGGACTCAGAACCACCGCACACGGTGGTGCAGCAGTCGCTCCCCCGCGGTTGCTACAGTGACCAGGGCAAAATGACCAAAATGCCCCTGGTTCAAATAATTACCAAACTGCCCCTCACTTTCTAAACCCGTAACTTAGCTATACGAAGTCCGATTTCGGCGTGCCGCCTGTCTACGGACTCAGGACGTCGAGACCTACCTATCGGTCCTTGAGTCGCGTGAAAATTAATTGTCAAACGAAAAGTCAACATTTTCGCCCCAACAGTCAAAATTACGGTAGTGCCCCTGAACTTCCGATAGTCATAACTTTTTCCTTGATCGTCCGAATTGGACGTGCCACCCGTCTATGAACTCGTGGCGTCCCGAACTACGTCACGGTCATAGGTCAAAGTCCATTTAATCCACCAATCAAAAGGTCAACAATTTGGCCATGCTAATCACAAGGGTAAAAGCGTCAATTCGTACATTAAATTACAATATTAAAATCCTCGAATTTCCGGGGTGTTACACGCCGGGTCTTTAAACCCAAAACCATTGAAAAACCACAACAATCCAGGATCCATCGTGATCCAAATTCCAAATCCAATCATATCCGTCTTCCATTCCCGAATTCGAATTCACAATAATGATTCCGTAAGTCGGCATCCGGAACCGTCATTCCGAACCGAAACATGAAATCCATTTTCAAACTTTCGAAAACCGAAATCTCGTTCATCAAAATTACTTTCATGCCCTGGGCACCATGCTCGAAATAACCTTTTTCAAAATCCGTTGTAAATCCTTGAAATCACATATCTCATTTCAAATTCCAAATTCAATTTATCAAAATCATGATCAATCTCATCATAACCAAAATCTCAGTCAAACCACAACATACTCGAAATCTCGTAAAACGTGCAACACCATGTCATTCTCGAAATACGTGTCAAAACCGTAAGTCATACTCACAATCACAATCAAAACATTCTTAAAACATCATACGCACACTTCATGTAAAATCGTTCATCACACCATCATCAAAACATGAGAGAAACCATAGTCTCGAAATACGTACAGTTCATATTTGCATATTAAAATACGTATAAATACGGAAATCGAAATCACCACAAATCACAATCGTAATCATAGCAATCATAGAAATATTTATGCATGCATTAAATTTCGAAAGCAAAGTCCACTCACACACCGTCCTTGATGCTCGGTTTCGCACTGCACGCGTTTCGGTAATTTTCGCCATTTTCCAGGTATCTCGAATCCTGTCCGAAATCACTCTTTAGTGTTACTAAGGACTTAAATAACAGCATACTAATTTCCCATAATTTTCCGGGAATTAAACGTTAGTTAAAAACGTAACATAAACCTTCGGACTCTCGAAACAACATCGAAACGGTGTCCGATTAATTCAAAATCAACGCTAAAATGTTCGTTACATTGTATAGGACAAAAGTCATGTTGACCTCACCTTGGGATTCGTGCCCACGCGCCGTCACGCCCCGCCGTGAGTGGCTGCGCGTGAAACCCACGCGCATGTTACAGTACCAGGTACTGTTCATCGTTCTCACCCGTTTCCTCTGTCAAACGGGTCTGCAACCCGCGTGATGACCCGTTTCAATCTTGCTCAAAACCAGCCCCAATCCTTCAATTGAATCATCAAATAGCACTATTAGAGACCCAATTAACGTTCTGTAAACCTAATTACACACATCAAGCCTTAAATCCAACATTTTCCTCAAGATCAACACACAGTCATAACCTTCGAAACTCACTCCAAACAACTTGGTTTTCTAATTAAATGGTACAGAAGCTTCGTATGACCTAAACAAACATTAAACCGTAACCGATTTCAAGAATCCTTACCCAGAGGTGGTCGTCCTCAAGCTCGAAAATTTCCAGAATCCGTGGCTTCCGTTCTTGGCCATACGGTGATCAATTCCCTTTAATTTTCGTATGGTCGAGTTCGAAATGAACCCAGAAGACTAATCTTAGTCTCAGCTTGGCTCATCTCAGCTCACAGACAAACTTTCGAATTTCCCTCCAAATTCTGATTTTTCTTTCCTGTCTGATTTCTCCCAACTCTCAGCCCTCTCTTGCTCAGAATGAAGCTCAGCAAACTCCCTATGTTTAATCCCGTCCTTCTCAGCAACCAAGGCAACCTCAGTCCCACTCTGATCTCTGTTTCCCGCAAAGGACCCAAAACCAATTTTCAAGGTGCCCGTGCTCTGATTCTTCCACAGCACACCAGCCCACACACTAGTTTAGGCTTCCTACTAACTCAAGGCTGTCCCAAGGCCACTAACCTTAAACAATTTGTCGATCAGACCACCCATGCACGATGGTTCAGACTCTGTTTCCCACGGTTCAACAGTGCCCCTGTAAAATTACTGTTTTGCCCTCGCGCACAAAATTACCAAAATGCCCCTCACGCATCAAGACCCGTAACTTAGTCATCCGAACTCCAATTGACGCGTGTCGCCTGTCTACGAACTCAGAGCATCGAGACCTTCCTAACGATCCTCCGTCCTCGGCCATCGGACCTCCCGGTCAAAATGTCAACATTTTCCCCCTTTTCGTCCAAATTACGAAAATGCCCTTGGACTTCCGAACGTCATAACCTTCACTCCGAACGTCGGAATTGAACGTGCCACCTATCTATGAACTCGTGACGTACCAAAATACGTCACAGTCATCGGTCAAAATCCATTTGACCGTCCGAATTAAAAGTCAACGTTTTACCCACGACTAGGGGCAAAACGGTCATTTTGCATCGTTCGTCCGATTTCGCCCAACTAATCACCGATTAACCCCGCTATTCAAGATTAGTTACTAATCTATCCTCGGATTCCTGGACGGGTCGTTACATGTGCACTCCCAAACTATCCCAATAAATGGACAATTCAAGAGTTAGTCAATCAATCCGATTCACTGACTCTCAAACGGGTCTAAGGTTTTGTATCGAATTTCGTTATACAGAGTTAATCAACTCGATTAGCTTCGCATTAACGGATAAACCACAGTTCCCTAACATAATTATATCCAGATTTCTATGGATTTTTCACAATATATCACAATTTTCAAACATAATTAAATACAAATTTTTGAGCGAAATTAAATTGAGAGGCAAACACACATACTTTTTGTCAGTAATCCTTCAAATCAACCACAAATTACCTAAAACAAAAAATAATTTTAGCTTATAATAACAAATAAAAATAAAAAAATAGAAAATAAAAAAAAATCATTAAACCTTGGATGAAGTGATGATGAGGTGATGATGAATTGATGATGATATTATGTAAGGATGATGAGAGTAATGAGAGAGCAATGAGAGAGTAAATGAGGAAGAAGACGAAAAAATGAATATGTTGTGTGAATAAATGCAGATTGGATTTTAGCCGAGCGAAGTATGCGTCGGGCAAGTTTTAATGACCAGCTGGGCAACAGTTAGGCGCCAAAACACTTTCGCGCCAAATTTTTTCCCGCAGCATGTAAAAAGGAAATACTTTGCTCAGTGCACTGGATTTGCCGTTAATGCTAGCTTGCCCGGCGGAGGTTGACCACCCGCCGGGCAAATGTCTACCCTAGAGCGCCAAAGACCATGACCTCCCGCGCATGGTTTGCGTGCCTCACTGCATTCGCCGGGCCAACCTTCTCATGTGGAATCATCATCACTTCCAAAATTTTGCCCCTTTTTTTCTTCTTTTCCTTTTCAAGTTTCGTAGCCCATTCCAATATTTTGATTGATTATTGGTAATATAGACATCAATTTTGAAATATCCATCAACATATCCATAAAATGAGCTATCGATATCACCATCTTCATCATTAGCTATAACACATGTGAAATTATATGAATGAACAAATGATGATGTGTATAGTTAATCATTTTTTGAATATTTTCTCATATCCTAAATCTATTTTTATATATAACTTTATATAGAAATCAAGTTCATGATCAATTGAATAACCTCACGCCAGCGCGTATACATATCTTACTAGTTTAGCAACTAAAAGTTGGCTTGATAAAAAAAAAAAAGGCAACTAAAAGTTGGCTAATCTTCTTTTTTGTTTAAATTTCTTACTTAAAAAAGGAGAATATTCCATTTTGGACCTAATTACATTACAAAGTGATCTATTACTACTTTTTTGTCATGAAATAATTACATCAAAGTCCCCGAATAAGTTTATAAAATAAATAATATAAAAAAAAAATCGGTGAATGAATTTGATGATGAGCTTAATTATCGTACGGAAGAAAGATGCTAAGTAATGAGTGTGACAACCAAACGATCATGAGCCCCGCATACAGAAATATAAATAAGAATGAGCTGGAACTTACACAGCAAATTCTAACTTTGGTTAATTTGTGAGGATAATAAGAACTAAAGTTGTGTAATGAAGGCATCGATATAATATTCCAAAAGAAAAGAGTCCCAATCTGCATGTAAATCTTCCATTTGTGATGAAACCATGAAATTGAGAATTTGTTCCAGGTCCACCAATATCAGCGATTAATATTAGTACTGCATGCATATATACATTCTGAATTCTGAAAATTGAACTTCTCCATCCAAACTAATAAAGAAATGAGTTCATTCATACGTATGTATATTCTTTCATCTCTTGTTCTTCAATCCTCATCAGCAGGAATGGTGGAGCTAGCTCCAGAATGGCCCCACTTTGTTGAAACTAAAATTCATCATACATCATAGATGTGGGCTTCAAGCTGGTCCGTACAGGTAGTTTAACATATCCATCTGATGGTGCACGGGATTCGTACATGCATGGGC
The DNA here is from genome assembly GCA_032719365.1 of Prinsepia uniflora. NCBI lineage: Eukaryota > Viridiplantae > Streptophyta > Magnoliopsida > Rosales > Rosaceae > Prinsepia > Prinsepia uniflora. Next base: position 59,311,851 of record CM064862.1, read on the forward strand.
ATACAAGGAAAATCAGAAAGATCGATCGATATAAGAGAATTTTGGAATTGATCTGGTTTCATTCCATTAACAGTTAGAATTGAGATGGAAACCAATTCCAATGGCATCTCTTCATTTTCTTAAGAGAATATATACTTTCGGTATCCATTAACGGACAAAAATCGTCAAGAAAAAGGGGTTTAATGTGGCATCTTGAAATCTTGTCAATACCTTCAACTGGATTCAAAAAGAAAAGTATTACACACGTTGTGGTAAGGATCTTGTAGGGATCTGATACGATTTGTATCATGGGGATCAATATATGTATACTGTATTTTAATCGAATACATTGGTCACATTGAAAAATAAGAGAACAATTCAAATCAAATTCTGACAATTGAATCTAATTAAATGGCTGGAATACAATGATCCTCATAGTGGAGATCTTTTTAAATCTCTAAAGAATCCTAGTCTCACACATTGGTTATTGGGGGTGGGTCTCATTTAGACTGGGTCCTATACGCACATTTGTAGAAGATTAGCCTCTACACTGTCGTGGAATCTTAACATCTATATGAGGTCGATATCATACAAGTACATAATACTTTTATGTCGTTTATTGGCCACAACAGACAATCAGTGGTTATTTGAACAAACTAATATGTGCTTAAATTATTAAATGAAGCACCCCTTGTGATTAACTGTTCAATCATATCAAATTAGCTAGTATAGCTATTAAGACTCATACAATAAATATAATATTAATGCTAATGCATATGTGAACATGTGGACTCATGCAACAAAATAGATGATAAATGATAATCCACCAAGACCAAGTGAGACTGGAGAGAAAATATAGTCCCATTTTTGCATAAAGATGAAACCCTTTTCCCAAACATAGAAAAGGAAAATCTATTAGAAAAGGGGGAAATTAAGTTTAGATTAATTAAAACTTCATCATTAGACATTAGATTAAGAAATTAGAAACACTAAGGTGAAATGTCCGTAATAAGAAGGAAATGGGGCCCGCCGCCGATGGAGTCACTCACTAAGATAATCACCGCGTAAAATGGAATTTCATCTGTCTACGACTGCGGGCCCAGATTAGTTTCGTCGTTTTCTTTTCTAGCTTTAGACCTAAACCATCCGCAGCAAATCAAAGAGTTGATCGATGACATACTGACATAAGCATATATGTTTGCTTTAGGACTCTGAGGGAAGAAAGTTGCGGCCCAGATTAGCATCCAGTTTCTGTTGGACGACATGTCACGCCTGCTTGCCTACAGCGACAGCCTACAGGGTTCACCATTCACCAAATCTGTCGACCCACATGATTCATTCATCATGCATTCATGCCCATGTGGGTGATCTATGCGCTGCTCATTTCCTTTTCGGTTCATATCCATCACCTGTACTTCTCTCGATGCATCTCTATTTGCACCAATGTACACATGAAAATCTCACCACCCACCTTTTTATTCTCACACCAATATTGTGAAGATGCAAAAGTTTTATACTGTAAAGTAGCGTTACTTTACAAATTCATTTTCTCTCCTAGTTAAGCGTGTAGTCTCTTAATTTTCTTCATGATATCAAAATGGATTATCTCACATATAATATTTAACCATTATGTGTATTTTACATCATCTAATATATTTTCTACACGTGAAGGTTATATACCAATATGAAAATATAAGAGTCCCGCATCTTCAAATTGTACAATACATCGCTTATAAAGCTTATATGGAGCATGACTCATCCATTGCCAATTGATTTTGGATATAGTCTTAACTTACTTCAATTATCCTCAATAATTTTAAATCGAGTTACTCATTCATTAAAAATATTCCATCTACCGACTACATGCAAATGGAAAATGTTGCCATGATATGAGTTTGGACCAACGAAATGAGGGGAACATATTGTCATTGCACCCAATGCATGTATAATAGCATATTTTAGTAAGTCCAAACTTCATACACAGATACATGATGAAGTAAGCTAACCTCCGATATTTTGGTGGAAGCTCCCCATATTATTTTGAATTTCAGAGGGTCTCTTCAGGCATAAAATATATATTAGCCTTATGAAGTGAATTCCTAGTAAGTTTTTTCTTTGTATCAAATTTGATATGAATTCGTTCCCTACGGAAATTTGATAATAAAACATTATTATAGTGTGTAAGATATCAAAAAAAAAAAAAAACTGATTGGGTTGGGAATCCACAATAAGTGAGTCTGTCTCATTGAAATGAACCTAAGTTTGGAGATCAAAAAATAAAGACCAGGTTGCCTTAGGGTTTGTAGTTTGTAGAGCAGTGTAGGGGTAACAATGTAATTTAGTTAGATGGGGAAAGGGGGAAAGGGGGAAAGGGTGCGTTAAACGAACGATCCAACAGAAGCCCATGGAGTATGGGCTCTGTTAAGAAAAAGAACGAAAGCCACTCATAAACGTATGTCCTATATTAATTATTATATTAAAACTACACATCACACGTGTTTGCACTCATTAATGGTACACTTTAATCACCAAAATTCGTGGGAATCTTAATCCACCAGCGTATGCATTCATTAAAAAACTCTGAATCTACGGCTATTTTCCCTTCGTCAAAACACACTACTTAAACTGCATATAGTTTTATTTTTTTTAATTTTTTTTTTTTCACTTTTGACGACTCGCGTGAGATACTTTTATATAGGCTTATTTGTCAGGACCCGTCCTAACTCCTCCGGGATTAACGCGGGACGACCCACTTAACACTTGTCACTCATCCATTGGGCCTTCCCAAAATATCTGGCCCACTTGAGTACAAAAGTCCCCCGTTTCGTAAAACGTGCAATAGTGCCCCGAAACTTCCTTGAATCATAACTTCTTCGTTCGCCTTTCGAATTTGACGTGCCGCTTGTCTACGGATTCGTATCGTCCCGATCTACGTAACGGTCCTTGACCCTCAGCCATCGGACCTCCCGGGTCAAAAGTCAACTATTTGCCACTTTTTAACCAAATTACCGAAATGCCCCCGAACTTCCGAAAATCATAACTTCTTCCCCGAATGTCGGAATCGAACATGCCACCTATCTATGAACTCGTGACGTCCCGAACTACATCACAGTAATTGACCAAAGTCCATTTGACTGCCTGAACGAAAAGTCAACGTTTTGCCCACGACTAGGGGCAAAACGGTCATTTTGCACCGTCCGTGTGATTTCGCTCAACTAATCACCGATTAACCTCACTAGTCCTCGATTAGTCACTAATCTAATACCGAAATTCAGGATGGGTCGTTACATTATTAGTTTAAATACATCATAAATTCGCATATTAATCATATTTTGTATACTGAATTGGTTATTCGTTCACTTAATAGTAGAAAACAACCGAGTTAAGCTACTCAGCTCCATTTCCGCTACAGACGTTCCCTTTAGCGCGAAAGTGTCTATGTGACATGTACATGGATTAAAATAGAATTAACTGACAAAAGGCAATCATGAAACTTAACAATTGACGTCGTTAATTCCCAAATTAGACAATCCCAAATGAAACCCCAATTCGAAAATCTAAAGTTGGGACAGCCGCGACCCAGGTCTTCATCCCTTCCCACTTTGACGTGGCCTAGCTCTTCCCTTCCCTCATTGACGTGACCCAGCTTTTGTCCTTCCCTCGCCGACGCTACCCAAGAATTCCCTTCTCTCATCAACGCGACCTAGGTTTGAAGAAGAAAAAATGAACGAACTTGAAGTAAGAAATTGCTACTATGGGAAGAAATAAAAAATCAAGGCTTCATGGACTGACATACATCCTAGCAGGAGATTCCAAGTGTGTCCATCTTCTAGGGTAATGAAAAATGTTAAAAAAAAAATTCATCGTTGAATTTATGATTAAAATTCAAATTTTTTTTCCATATGGTAGACTTGCAATCTAAATTAGTTTTATGACTTTAATTTTTAGTTGAAAGATGTTCAATTTTCATTCAATTGCTGGGAATTTCTGTAAATTTAGGGTTTAGGGATTACGTAACAATAAAATTTTGTAATAGATGCTAAGAATTAAGCTATAATGGCAATGTAATTTGGCATGTAGTCTATGGATTGGTCTGTAAATGCAATGAATGATGGTTATTTCTTGAGGATGTAATAATATCTGTCAAATTGGGCCAATTACTCTGTTACAGGGTGCAAAGAATGACAAAGCAATGATGCATTTAAACACCAATTTGGTAGTATAAGGTGCAAAGGGACACATTAGTGCGAGTATAAGGTGTTTTTATTGCACAAACATATATAATGAACTAATCCTGAAATCTATAAAGAAGAGAAGAACTTGAAATTGAAAACATAATTCATTATACAAAAACAACAATTGAAGAAGATGAGATATATATATATATCATTATCTCAACTGTTGCATGAGTATGACATTAGGTCTGGTACATTGTGCATTTAAACACAAAAGGGCTAGTATATGGTGCAAAGCGACACAATAGTGTGAGTACAGTGTGTATTTGAACGCAAAACTAGCATGTACCAAACAAGCATGCACCAACCAACATACACCAAATAGTCATATACCTAACAGTTATACACCTAACATAACATAATACACCAAACTAATCCTAACTAAAAAACCCTATGCCAAGCATTTTCGCTACTACCTTTTCCTCCTTGCTGGAGATTTAAACATGAGATTCTTGGGGGAGAGACTTGAGTCAATGAAGGAGGATCTGGTGAAGGCTGTGTTTATGGTTGACGAGGTCTAGTGATCTAAGACAAGTCTAGCATAGCTGGAGGTAGTTGTGATTAGGGTTGGAGTTGGGGTTGGGGTTGGGGTTCTGGTTGCGATTAGGGTTGGGGTTCTGGTTAGGGTAGAAATTCTTATTGGAGCTGGGGTTCTATTTGGGCTTGGAGTTCTGTTTGGGGTTGGGGCTGGGGTCCTTCTTGCTGATTTGTAGTCCTTCAGCAATCAGCAGTCCTTCTTGCCGATCCTTCTTACTAATCTGTCGTCCTAAGGCCATCTGACTGAGTTTCACTTATTCCACTTACTATGGTTTCTGTCTTCCTTATTTTAGCTTCAATTCTTTTCCTTATCAAGTTTTTAGCCTTGTATGTTATAGGCTCTTGTGAAATTAAAACAAACTACAAACAAGCATTCAAACCAGCACCTAAAGGAGGTAAACAATCATTCATAAATAAAGTGATTTATGCCTTGTATTTGTTAATGTAATGCCCTAATTGACCACAATTGCTGCATTTCATCTTAGTGTAGAACCTTTTAAGATTTGTTGGATTCTGAGGTAAGTCTGCCTCACTAGTAGACTTCTTCCTGCTTTTCCTTGGTTTGCGTAGTTTTTTGTGGTATGGTGGGGGCTTCAAAGGAGGTAAACCCAAGGACTACCATTTACCTTCGTTTGTCATTGGCTCAATGATTTTGTCATAACAACTTAGATAAGTCTCTTTGTTGTAGCATTCATGTAGATAAACTTCTATTTTCCTATGCATTTTGGCTATTGTTGCACAAGCATATGGACATAGGATTCCAGATAGGTCCCATTCTCTACATTAAAATTTCTTGGATTTCAACACCACTCTAAAGTGCTTTCTACTTGGATGACTGACTTCGAATACTTCATTCCCTCCATGCCTTGTAACATACAACTGACCCTTTTTCTATTTATTCTCCAAAATCGGTCTTATTCTTGAACCTGTTTGATGACACCCCCCACCCCTTTTCATGCTTCCTTTAGAGTACAACATCATCAAATACATTATGATTGTCTCAAGTAAGGTTATTATAGGTTTGTCCCTAGCTGGCAATATTGACTTGTTAAATGCCTCATTGAGGCTATTGAGAAGAATATTACACTTGGAAACTGTGTTGAAATGGGACTATTTCATTGTCTTGGATCCATCTTGCTTAACCAATCATGGGCGATAGGACTCAATTAATCCATTTTCTTCATCTCAGAGTGGTACTAGGCCATAGTGGTACATGTTGAGATATTTTTGAACTGCTCTTTCCGTGGTAACCTCTTGTGGAGGTCATTGAAGTTTACATACATGTGTCTGGTACAATGTCTAAGTACTGCTTTTGCAAATTACTGCCCCATAACCTCAAGTAAACCCTTCTACTTATCTATGATGAAAAGGTATCCCTCATTGTTTTGAATCTTCAAATCCACTACCAATCATTCAAGGAACAACTTCTAGGAGGAGTAGCACTCAACCTCCACAACGGCATAAGCCATAGGGAACATGCAATTGTTTGCATCAACTGAGATAGCACTCAATATTTTCTCAATGTGGGAATGTTTTATGTGAGCACCATCCAACCCAATGAAGGGCCTAAAAGCCAGCCTGCTTTGGAAGCATCCAAGTAGAAATATACCCTTTGGAATCTAAACTATCTATCACCTTCCATTTCTGCCTTAATTTTCATTATGCTCTCGCTGTTAACTTTAGCTAGCTCCTCCCAATAGTCCCCCTGAGCTTCTCATATTTGAACAAGTAGGTCCCCTCAAGAATCTGAAAGGTCATCCTTCTTGCCCTATAACATTGAGTCATACCAGGCCTATATCTAGTATCCTGATTAACCAAATCTTGAAATTCACCAATATCCCATTTTTTTCTTGTAAGCTGTCTCATGTATTTCACATTCATCCACTTGATATTTGCGTGATAATTGACACTACATTTGTAAGACCCGTGTCCTGGAGGGAATGGTGAACAATCCCACATTCCTGCGATGGGGGAATGGTCTGGGAAGGGAATGGTGGTGTGCCTTAAAGGTGTAGGCACACACCTATCTAGCATGAGGCCTTTTGGGAGTTCAGTGGCTTTGGGGGGGATTGGAACCCCAAAGTTAAGCGAGTTGAGGCTGGTGCAATTCCAAATGGGTGACCCCCTGGGAAGTTGCACCGTGAGCTCCCGAAAACAAAACCGTGAGGGCAATGGCAAGGAGGCCCAAAGCGGACAATATCGTGCTAGATGAATCGGGGCATGACAGAAGAGGGTCGGGTCCTGGCAATTTGGTATCAGAGCCAGACCCCGACCGGGAAGTGTGCCAGCGAGGAGGCTGGGCCCTAAGGGGGGTGGATTGTAAGACCCGTGTCCTAGAGGGAACGGTGAACAATCCCACATTCCTGCGATGGGGGAATGGTCTGGGAAGGGAATGGTGGTGTGCCTTAAAGGTGTAGGCACACACCCATCTAGCATGAGGCCTTTTGGGAGCTCAGTGGCTTTGGGGGGGGATTGGAACCCCAAAGTTAAGCGAGTTGAGGCTGGTGCAATTCCAAATGGGTGACCCCCTGGGAAGTTGCACCGTGAGCTCCCGAAAACAAAACCGTGAGGGCAAGGGCAAGGAGGCCCAAAGCGGACAATATCGTGCTAGATGAATCGGGACATGACAGAAGAGGGTCGGGTCCTGACAACATTGGGCACATAAATGTAACCATTGTAATTTTTGACTTGTAAGTACCCCTCATGTTTACCATAGGGGCATATATCACAAAAACGACATCCTTCTGCTTCGATAGACTTGGCCCTGATTTGATCCGATTCATTCACCTTGAACACAATTTTCCTCTGAACATGGACAGAATATCGACTTACAGCTTCTCTAAAAATCGCAGCACTTTAGAACTTCATTCCAAGAGAAAACTGTGGATTTTTTTATATCAACCTTAGTGTTAAACTCTCTAAATTGCCCAACAAATTTCCTAGGAGGCTCATCTTCCTTACTACCAGCTGCTTCTAGCTCAAATACATTGATCCTTAGAGAATTAGGTGCTTCATCTTCTTGGCCTGCCTCACCACCATCTTCAACATCCATATATACTGAAAACTTGTTCTCATTATACTCGTCCATGTTAACCTTACCCTCTTACTTATAATCATCAGCAACCTACTCAAGATCTTCATTATCTTCATCAACACCAGTCTTTGAATCACTATCAGCAAAAGAAGACTGAATCTGTTTCTTTGGCCAACTTTTCCTTGCACTCACCTTCCTCATATCCACAGTCTCATTTTTAGTCTCCACATGTTGACAGAACCCACCCTGACTATCACCTCGATAACCGGGACGAACCTTGCTCCCGTCTGACAACCCAACTTAAAAGACCAAAATAACCACACAAACCACGAAATATACATTTCCAGACCAGGGAGAAGTCATAATACAACTAGTCAACAGTAGCACAGAGCATAGTAACAGTACAAGATAAGACAAAAATCCTACTAAGAGCTGACTACACACGCAACGGGAAAACTCTATGCCTCCGCCTCAACCTCAACGTTAGCCCTGACGCTAGCACCACGAACTGGAAGGTGTTAAAAACATTAAAAGCGTGAGTGGAATAAGAATAAGTGTTAGAAAACCGTTTATGAAATAAACCAGGGTTCACCCTCCGTTTGAAAATATGCATGCATAACCAAGTATCTTAAAACAACCATATGTACGATATGAAAAATAAGTGCGGAAATCATCAGAAATCAAAACCAAAGTTTGGGCACTCGGCCCTAATCCATAAGAACCAAGTTATTCGGGTCACAACCCAAAACATTTGAAAACCAGTGAAAAACATCAATCATACAAGTTTACTGGATCTCAAGTGCGCCTGAGTCTTTAAACTCAAAACCATGCGCAATAACCAGGCCTTCCCGGGATATCAACGAGTCTTTAAACTCAAAACACAATCACATGCCTCAGGGGGGTATCACAATCACCTTGTCTTTAAACTCAAAACAGATACCGAGTCTTTAAACTAAAAACATCTCAATCCAGGCCCTCCCCCCGTCAATCAATCCGAGTCCTTAAACTCAAAACCAGATCCAGCGGGTTTTTCTCTTTTTTCGGGTCTTTAAACCCAAAACCATTTTTCAAGCATAAGAAAATGTATCGAAATCCGAAAACCAAAACCAAAACCAAACTGGAAATCTTCGAAAATTGAAATCACGTTTAATCGAAATGGGACTTCCGCCCGAATTTCACTTCCAAATCTCAAATCATATCCGCAAATCTTTAGAAAAACAAAATGCGTATAAACATAAATCATCCATCTGAAACCCTCCTCAAAAGCATAACAGAAATTATATTCTCGAAGTACGTGTAAATCCGATAACTCATATTGAAAAACGTGCAATCAAGTAAAGCAAGAATATATAAGTCATAAGCATAAAAGCATATATCGAAAGCATAAAATCATATATCGAAACATAAATAAATAAGTAAAAATAGTTATGCACGCTCAGTTAGAAAACAAAAAGTCCACTCACCAGGTCTGAATTTCACTTCCAGCCAACCCAGTTCAGACCGGTCCAGACCGATCCGGTCCAACCGAGCTAGCGAGGCCGATTTTCACCCATTTTACAGCCATTTTCAAACCTTTCTACACCCTTAGTTTCGTCCTTGAATTTGGGACTGATTCCATTAACAAAATCGTGAAATGAAGCCCTAAACCTTACCTTCCAAACTTCGAACCAAAACTCAGAAATCCCTGTCTCTGTTCCGGCCTCCATTCACCCTTCCAGTCACGGTTTCGAGTCCCTAGGTTTGGCAGTGACTTCCTACAGCTGCCAGAGTCAACACAATCACTCAACCAATCCCTAAAACTCTCGACTTTTGGTTTGAACAATTCTCGAAAAATAGGGGACCCAAAGAACTTACCTGTTACCAGCCCTTCCGCCGTGACCTCCACCACAGCCTTTCGCGTCCCAAAATCACTCCTTAAGTCTCTGATCACCACCACAAACAGTCTATATAGGTTTGATCGATTGAGTCAACGGTTGCTCACACCTTAACCTCTCTGTTTACTTAGTATTCTCACCTTCTCACAACCATTTCCTCACTCAAACCCTCACTAAGATTCACTCACCAAGCTCTCATCTCAACTCTGATCACTCACACCCTACCACAAACACTCACAAAACTCACACACAGCAGATGGACGATCAACTGTTCACTTGGTCTCTGTTTCTATCAGTCGATCGATAAACCCAAACATTTAAAATGTAAAAGCACGACCGACTTGGCTAGAAGCCACTGGAAATAAGCTAGGTGTCCTCCAATCTGTGGTCCAACCCTCACAAATATCCAATTATCTCAGCCTAGGTGTCCTTATCTAGTTACACACATACCCAAGGTGCTGCAAGACAAATCTGCCCATAAATGTCCAAATTACCATTTTACCCCTCACTTATCCATACCCGTAACTTAACCGTCCGGCGTCCGACGACGTCCTCCCGCCTGTCGTTGTACTCAGGACGTCGAGACCTACCTAACAGTCCTCAAATTACGTGAAGAAAACTTGTCGTGAAAAAAGTCAACAAATTCCCCCTTTTAAACTTAATTACGAAAATACCCTTGACCTTCCGAACATCACAACTTCTTCCTCGGATGTCGGAATCGGACGTGCCACCTGTCTACAGACTCGTGACGTCTTGAAATACGTCACGGTCATCGGTCAATGTCCATTTGACCTCCCCGAACTAAAAGTCAACATTTTGCCCATTCCAAGTGCAAAATCGCATTCTGCACCGCCCGTCCAAAAGTATCCAACTAATCACCAATTATCTTCGCTAATCCGTCATTAACCACTAATCTAATCCTGACTTTCGGGACGGGTCGTTACAATCTACCCTCCGTAAAAAAAAATTCGTCGTCGAAATTCCACATTTCGTATGTAATGACCCGTCCCGAATATCAGGATTGAATATTAATTAGTTATGATTTAGAATGACTAATCGGGGATTAGTTGAGTGAAATCGGACGAATTGTGCAAAATGACCGTTTTGCCCCTAGCGTGGGCAAAATGTTGACTTTTAGTTCGGGCGGTCAAACGGACTTTGACAGATGACTGTGACGTAATTCGGAACGTCACGAGTTCATAGATAGGTGGCACGTTCGATTCCGACATTCGAGGAGAAAGTTATGGCGTTCGGAAGTTGAGGGGTATTTTGGTAATTTGGCATATTAGGGGCCAAATGTTGACTTTTTGATCGGGAGGTCCGATGGACGAAGGCCAAGGACCGTTACGTAGGTCTCGTCGATACGAATCCAACGACAGGCGGCATACCGAAATCGGAGATTCGACGACGAAGTTATGGTCACGGAATCGGGCTCGATTAACCGAACGAACCGGGATTAAAATAATATTTTAATATGAACAGTACCTGGAGACTGTGTACATCCGGATGAGTGACAAGTGTCACCCACCCCCTGAAATCTGATCCATGTTTCCCTCCCAACACCATCATTACAACATCATCATTCCTTCTTCATCATTTCTTCCATTTTTCCCCATTTTTCTTCTTCTTTGTTTTCTTACCTGTGAGAAGGGGAATCGGAATTGGGAGAATTGAGCTCCATTTCACAACCAGTTTCGAGGGGAATTTGAGAGCTTTGAGAGATGGATTCAACTGGGTAAACACGAGAGATTGACAGTGAGGAGGAGACTGGAATTTCGGATTTTGAGTTTTGGGAGGGAAAATCGAATTGGAAGAATTGGGCCGTGAGGAGTGGAATTGAAGCTTCATTTAGCTTTCTGGGATCAATACGAATCGATCTGCAACAAGAACGAAGGGAATTGGGGTCGAATTGAGGAAGAACAGAAGGAATGAGGTCTCTGAAATTTCGAGGTTGAGTCGAGGAATTTGAGGCTTCGATTGATGAAATTGAACAGGGCATTATGTTTCTGAGGATCCCACGATGCTTCTGGGTTCATCAATTGGAAGAAACCGGTTGAGATTGACGGAACTCCATGGTTGCACAGTGACGGCTGTTCTTCGAAGAATCGAGCTTGAGTCGTGGAGTTTGAGCCTTGGATTGATGCAATTGAGTTGGGGAAAGTGTTTATCAGAGTCCATTGAAGCTTCTTGATGAATCAATTTAAGGAAAACGCTTGAAACTGACGACTTTCGAAGATGAACAGTGTTCGGGGTGTTCTTCGAATGTTCATCTTTGATAGTGAGGATTGAGGAAATGTTTCATGTAATTGATGTTACAGAACTCTAATTGAACTTAAACCGAAACTAATTGAATGTTCAATTGTTGAATTTGGTGTCGAATTGGCAGAGAACCAACCGGGTCTGCTCGCGGGTTAAATGGCCCGTTTTACAGACAAACGGGTGAGGGAGACAGTACTGTAGCTGGCGCGTGGGTTTCACGCGCAGCCACTCACGGCGCCGCGTGAGGGCGCGTCCGGCATAGTCTCAAGGTGAGGTCAACATGACTTTTGATCCTCTCAGTGTAACGAACATTTTGACGTTGATTTCGAGGAAATCGGATATTGTTTCGTTAATGTTCCGCGTATCCGAAGTTTTGTTTTAACGTTTAAAATACGTATTTAAATTCCGGAAAAATTGGGGAAAATTATATGAAGTATTTTGAGATGTTAGTAACCCTCTATAATGATTTTGAACAGGAGTTGTGATTTCCAGATTTTACGGAAAAACGTGCAGCTCGGAAACGGACCGTTTTGGACGGTGTGTGTGAGTGGACTTTGTTTTCTAACCGTGATGCATGCATATATGATTTAAATGCCTTATTATATGATTTTATATGCTTGGGCATGATTTATGTTTCAATCTGGTAATTTCTCGGTTTTATGATTATTATATTATTATTTTTGGGCGATTTTCGAGAAATTAGGAAATTTGGTAAAAATAATGTTTGGACTTGGTTTATGAGTCCGGGATTGAAATTTATTGAAAATAATGTTTGGACTCGGATTATTGAGTCATGGATTGAAAAATGATGTGGTGACTCGGGAATGAGTCAAGGGTCAATTTCGTGGATTTACGTGAAAATGGCAACGGAGGTTGCAACGCATGGATTTGCGTGATAATGATATTTTGGGCATGAGAACCCAAGTAAATAATGATTTTGACTCGGATTTGGAGTCACTTGTGAATTTGTGAAATTAATGATTTATTGGGATTTTATGATTATTTTAATCAGTCTTTCGGGCACGTTTTACGAGGAACGTGCAAATGATGTTTTGGGCTAGGCCCGGAGTCTAAATGATTTCTAAAATGATGTTTTGACTTAGTTGGTAATTCAATGATGATTTCTGGATTATTCTATTGTTTTAAAAGGTGATTTTAAAGAAGTAAGTGTAAATGGTATTTTGGGCTTTGAGACCCAGTCGGGAATGATCTTGACTTTGTATGGAGTCAAGATTTGATTGAAATGTTTTGGGATGTAATTCCCGAGATGGTTTTCATGGTGATTGTGATATTCCCATACGGTCGAAGCTTGGGGGGATTACCCAGACGACCGGAGCTTGGGGGATGTGATTGTAGGATCCGGAGTTGATCCTATGGTAGTCAGCTTCTCGGATGAGACTGAGCCTGGATGTACCACTCGGAGGTGTCTGAGCCTGGGGATGTGTTCACCCGGAGGTGACTGAGCCCGAGGGGGTTGAGCCCAGAGGTGTCTGTTCCCAAGAGAGTGACTGGATATTGGCCTACGCGTAGTGCAGCACTTGTGAGTAGTGCAGTTTGATTGATTGTGCACTTGTGAGTAGTGCAGTTTGATTGATTGTGCACTTGTGAGTAGTGCAGATGTGATTTGTGATATTTTGTGCACTTGTGAATAGTCGGATTGATTGAATTGATATATTTATTGTGCACTGGTGATTAGTGCTGATTGATGTTGTTGTGATGTCGTACTGGTATTGAGTACGAGTTTTTGGTCTTGGTGGCCAGGTGGTTATGTTTTCACATGTTTTGGCCTGAGAGCCGGGATTTGATGTTTTATAACATGAACTGATTTGATGAACATGAGTTTTTATGGACCATGGGAAAACGTGTTTTGATTTTATTGGTCCACTGTTCATACTTGAATGATTTCATACTATTACTCATGTTTTACGATATGCATGCAAGTTTGTGAAAACTGGAGAGTAAGAATGTATTTTGGCAAATGTTTTTATAAGAGGTCATTTTTCTCCACTCACACCTTTTCTGTTTTATTGACCCTTCATGTCGTGGCGCGATGATCGAGGCTATTTGAGAGGTGGAGGTATGAGCAGGCACAGGCGCAAATATCCCTTGTCTGGCAGGTGCTGAAGGGTAGTTTCGGACTTTCAGTTGACTTGTCAGACGGGAGCAGGACCGGGCACGGTTAACTTTGTCCTTCGGGGACGGGTCCTGTCATCGTACCTCCGTAACGAGCAGGGAGAAATCCAACGATTCTTACACCTGGGTCTCCTACCCGATGTCCATCTCTTGCCAATCCAACTTATCCTGACAGTTCCTAACCTGTCATCTCAACTTGGTCAAGCGAACTAATTCATCTGACTTCCAACCCATCCCGTAAACCTTTTCTTTTTACTGAGATCAATCCTAAGTATGCCACAACACCCCTGTTACTAGTTTCAACCCTTCCGACACCTTCTTGAGTCGAGTGTACCTCGTACCCATACTTCCGTCAGCGATCCGTTCCGACCCTACCAGATTTACAATATACTTGCCTCTACCCTGAATTGACCAAAACACCTCACCAATGGTTCCACTAATCACTAACACAGTCATCCTATGGGAACACCAACCACGTCCCACACTGTCTATTGGCCACCGAACCTTAACACCTTCCTGTTTAACCAAGAACATACCTCTCAAGGTCAGGGTCCCACCAACCACTCAGTTCAGAGCATTCAGCTCATATCAACACTGCAGCCTACCAACCAATCAGTCGCTCGGGATCACCATGATCCGTTCCACATGTTCCATTCATCAACATCCAACAAATGGGAACTACACCCTACCAGAACTGTACGTCCAATTACATCGGCCTAGTTCCGACCACTGCAGAAACAGTACGTATCTTCCACGTACCCTCATCCTTGTCATTCCGAGTCATTCTACTTTCATCCATCTTGCCGCCATCCCCTAACACTCGCCACCCGTATCTTATCGTCCAAACCACAACATCTTCTGATTCCGAAATTTCAATCATGGTACGTTATCCTTAAGTATACCGTCTCCAGATTAATTGTCTAAACATCACCGTCTTTATGACTTAGAGGAAATCCTAAACTCTTTGCTCTAAAAGAAAGGGTAGCCCCGGGATCAAACAAAACATGTACATCAAGACCAAGGATGGTAAGCGTACCTGTCACTACGCCAGGTACTGATTGAGCCTCCTGCTGCATCATCGCAAAAACTCGGACCTGGTGTCCTAAAGATCGGCCGCTTCCTATCAAACCACTAGTGGCACCACCACCCCTCTAGTGCCTGCTCCTCCTAAACCTGAAGCAGTACTCCATCCTAGCTCCGCCGTACCTCGCCCTACGCTCCACCCGGTGGTAAGGACGAACATTCCCTTCGGTAGTGGCCTCGCTCACCATAGAAGAAACAAATGACACTAGAAACATCCCGACTAGGACCTCCACTCGGTCTCCCTATGGACGCAATAGATGTCGCACTTGCTTGCGGATTCGGCTGTGCTCGGTGTCCACGGAACCCTGGACGCTGGGAACTACCTGGTCTACCAAATCGATCATCGCCTGCAGATGAAGCTCCACTGTAACTGCCCCCTTCGGGGTCCTCTGGCACGATGCTCCAGAAAAAGGATGCTCTCGGTGACGTACACCACCCAAGATCTGTGGTCGTGCCGGCAAACTAGCCTCCACCCTCACTGCAGCATCCGAAAATTCTCTGAGGGTAGCAAATGATCCAGCCGTCACAATGGCTCGAATCTCTCCTCGCAGGCCCAACTCAAACCTGCAGCACTTCTCGGCATATGTCGCAACAAAAGCAAGAGTAAAACGGGATAACATCTGAAACTTCTGCTCAAACGCGGCCTCTTTGGCATCGCGGAACGAACAAGGATAATACTGATCAAGGAATCGCTCACGAAAAGTCTCCCAAGTCACTGTGTGAGCATCCCATCCTGAAAACTCAAGGGTGTAGCACCACTCATACGCTGAATCGTCCAGTAAAAAGGTAGCCAACAATACTCGATCCCCCGGAGGGCATCGTATCACCGCAAAGATCCGCTCTAGTCGAGTAATCCACTTGTGGGCTTCCTCAGGGTCTGCCCCACCACTAAACATCGTAGCCCCAAGACGCTGGGCTCGCTTAATCGTAGCACTCTCCGCATCTCTCGCAAAGTCTTCAGCAGGTCATGGAGGGGACTCACGTCTCGGAGGCATAGTTGATCGTACTGTGAAAGAGGCATAAAGTCAGTATAACGACCTAGACACAACCTCGTAACAGACACAAACCGTAAACCTATGCTCTGATACCAATTCACCGGATCCACCCTGATTATCACCTCGATAACCGGGACGAACCCTGCTCCCATCTGACAACCCAACTTAAAAGACCAAAATAACCACATAAACCTCGAAATATACATTGCCTGACCAGGGAGAAGTCATAATACAACTAGTCAACAGTAGCACAGAGCATAGTAACAGTACAAGATAAGACGAAAATCCTACTAAGAGATGACTACACGCGAACGGGAAAACTCTATGCCTCCGCCTCTACCTTAACGTTAGCCCCGACGCTAGCACCACGACCTGGAGGTGTTAAAAACATTAAAAGTGTGAGTGGACTAAAAATAAGTGTTAGAAAACCGTTTGTGAAATAAACCAGGGTTCACCCTCCGTTTGAAAACATGCATGCATAACCAAGTATCTTAAAATAAGCATATGTACAATATGAAAAATAAGTGCGGAAATCATCAGAAATCAAAACCAAAGTTCGGGCACTCGGCCCTAATCCATAAGAACCAACTTATTGGGGTCACAGCCGAAAACATTTGAAAACCAGTGAAAAACATCAATCATACAAGTTTACTGGATCTCAAGTGCGCCCGAGTCTTTAAACTCAAAACCATGCGCAATAACCAGGCCTTCCCGGGATATCAACGAGTCTTTAAACTCAAAACACAATCACAGGCCTCGGGGGGTATCACAATCACCTTGTCTTTAAATACAAAACAGATACCGAGTCTTTAAACTCAAAACATTTCAATCCGGGGCCCTCCCCGCGTCAATCAATCCGAGTCTTTAAACTCAAAACCACGTCCAGCGGATTTTTCTCTTTTTTTGGGTCTTTAAACCAAAAACCATTTTTCAAGCATAAGAAAATGCATAGAAATCCGAAAACCAAAACCAAACTAGAAATCTTCGAAAACGTAAATCACGTTTAATCGAAATGGGACTTCCGCCCGAATTTCACTTCCAAATCTCAAATCATATCCGCAAATCTTTAGTAAAACAAAATGCGTATAAACATAAATCTTCCATCTGAAACCCTCCTCAAAAGCATAACAGAAATCATATTCTCGAAGTACCTGTAAATCCGATAACTCATATTGAAAAACGTGTAATCAAGTAAAGCAAGAATATATAAGTCATAAGCATAAAAGTATATATCGAAAGCATAAAATCATATATCGAAACATAAATAAATAAGTAAAAATAGTTATACATGCTCGGTTAGAAATCAATAAGTCCACTCACAAGGTCCGAACGCGTCAATCGCATCCCGTATGCTCCTTGGCTGCCTCGGGAATATCCTGACCTGTCAAAAGTCACCATTCCGGGTCACAAACACTTCATTTAAGCTTACCCTAATTCCCTCAATTTTTCGGGATTTTTAAACGTAATTAAACTAACCCGTAAGCCTTCGAACACTCAAAACTACCTCGATATGGTGTTCGATCGACTCGAAACTTGTCGCAAAATGTTCGTTACATCGATTTGAGTGAAAACTGTGTTGAACACTTCCCCAAAAGAAGCCCCATGCGCCCTCACCAGCCGCCGAAAGGGGCTGCACGTGGGAGCCACGCGCCTGCTACAGTGTCATAGTCAACCTCCAGCCAACCCGGTCCAGACCGGTCCAGTCCAACCGATCCAGCCAGGCCGGTTTTCACCCATTTTCCAGCCATTTTCAAACCTTTCTACACCCTTAGTTTCATGCTTGAATTTGGGATTGATTCTCTTAACAAAATCGTGAAATGAAGCCCTAAACCTTACCTTCCAAACTTCAAACCAAAACTCAGAAATCCCTGTCTCTGTTCCCTTCCTTCAGTCAACCTTCCAGTCACTGTTTTAAGTCCCTGGGTTTGGCAGTGACTCCCTACAGCTGCCAGAGTCAACACAATCACTCAACCAATCCCTAAAACTCTCAACTTTTGGTTTGAACAATTCTGCAAAAACAGGGGACCCAAAGAACTTACCTGTTACCAGCCTTCCGCCGTGACCTCCACCACAGCCTTACGCGTCCCAAAGTCACTCCTTAAGTCTCCCATCACCACCACAGACTAGTCTTGATAGGTTTGATCGATTGAGTCAACGACTGCTCACACCTTAACCTCTCTGTTTACTTGGAATTCTCACCTTCTCACAACCCTTTCCTCACTCAAACCCTCACTAAGATTCACTCACCAAGCTCTCATCTCAACTCTGATCACTCACACCCTACCACAAAAACTCACAGGACTCACACACAGCAGATGGACGATCAGTTGTTCACTCTGTCTCTGTTTCTCTCACTCGATCGATAGACCCAAACATTTAAAATGTAAAAGCACGGCCGACTTGGCTAGAAGCCACTGGAAATAAGCCAGGTCTCCTCCAAAATGTGATCCAGCCCTCACAAATATCCAATTATCTCAGCCCAAGTGTCTTTATCTGGTTACACATGTCAGGACCCGACCCTCTTCTGTCAGATCCCGATTCATCTAGCACGATATTGTCCGCTTTGGGCCTCCCCCTCACGGTTTTGTTTTTGGGAGCTCACGGTGTAACTTCCCAGGGGGTCACCCATCTGGAATTGCACCAGCCTCAACTCGCTTAACTTTGGGGTTCTAATCCCCCCCAAAGCCACTGAGCTCCCAAAAGGCCTCATGCTAGATAGGTGTGTGCCTACACCTTTAAGGCACACCACCATCCTCTCCCTAACCATTTCCCCTCGCAGGAATGTGGGATTGTTCACCGTTCCCTCCAAGACACTGGTCTTACAATCCACCCCCCTTAGGGCCCAGCGTCCTTGCTGGCACACTTCCTGGTCGGGGTCTGGCTTTGATACCAAATTGTCAGGACCCGACCCTCTTCTGTCAGATCCCGATTCATCTAGCACGATATTGTCCTCTTTGGGCACACCTGCGCCCGCAAGGTTTTGTTCCTGGGAGTTCACGGTGCAACTTCCCAGTGGGTCACCCATCATGAATTGCACCAGTCTCAACTCGCTTAACTTTGGGGTTTCAATCCCCCCCAAAGCCACTAAGCTCCCAAAAGGCCTCAGGCTAGATAGGTGTGTGCCTACACCTTTAAGGCACACCACCATCCTCTCCCAGACCATTCCCCCTCGCAGAAATGTGGGATTGTTCACCGTTCCCTCTAGGAAACGGGTCTTACAACACACACATCCCAAGGTGCTGAAAGACAAATTTGCCCCTAAATGTCCAAATTACCATTTTACCCCTCACTTATCCATACCCGTAACTTAACCGTCCGATGTCCGATGGTGGCCTGCCACATGTCGTTGTACTCAGGACGTCGAGACCTACCTGATGGTCCTCGAATTGTGTGAAGAAAACTTGTCGTGCAAAAAGTCCACAAATTCCCCCTTTTAAACTTAATTACGAAAATGCCCTCGACCTTCCGAATATCACAACTTCTTCCTCGGATGTCGGAATCGGACGTGCCACCTGTCTACAGGCTCGTGACGTCTTGAACTACGTCATCGTCATCGGTCAAAGTCCATTTGACCGCCAGAACTAAAAGTCAACATTTTTCCCATTCGAGGGGCAAAATTGTCATTCTGCACCACCCGTCCAAAAGTATCCAACTAATCAACAATTATCTTCGCTAATCCGTCATTAACCACTAATCTAATCCTTACTTCCGGGACGGGTCGTTACAATCTACCCTCATTAAAAAAATTTCGTCGCCGAAATTCCACGTTTCGTACCTCCGTAACGAGCAGGGAGAAATCCAACGATTCTTACACCTGGGTCTCCTACCCGGTGTCCATCTCCTGCCAATCCAACTTATCGTGACAGTTCCCAACCTGTCATCTCAACTTGGTCAAGCGAACCAATTCATCTGACTTCCAGCCCATCTCGCAATCCTTTTCTTTTTACTGAGATCAATCCTAAGTATACCACAACACCCCTGTTACCAGTTTTAACCCTTCCGACGCCTTCTCGAGTCGAGTGTACCTCGTACCCATACTTCTGTCAGCGATCCGTTCCGACCGTACAAGAGTTACAACATACTTGCCTCTACCCTGAATTGACCAAAACACCTCACCAATGGTTCCACTAATCACTAACACAATCATCCTATGGGCACACCAACCACGTCCCACACTGTCTATTGGCCATCGGACCCTAACACCTTCTTGTTTAACCAAGAACATACCTCTCAAGGTCAGGGTCCCACCAACCACTCAGTTCGGAGCATTCAGCTCATATCAACACTGCAGCCTACCAACCAATCAGTCGATCGGGATCACCCTGATCCGGTCCATATGTTCCATTCATCAACATCCAATATATGGGAACTACACCCTACCAGAACTGCATGTCCAATTACATCGGCCTTGACCACTGTAGAACCAGAACGTATCTTCCACGTACCTTCACCAAGTACCACCAACTAGAACCACATTGCACACGCAAGGACAACCCTACGATCTTGAAATAGAAACAAAGGTATTTTAGAATACCTCAAACACAGCTCGTAGAGTATATCTTCACTTACTTCCAACTACACGTCTTCCGGGTGAGTCCAACTCAAAGTCCTTCCTAATCTCCCGGTCTCCTGACCAATAAGAAATCCTATAGTATCTCAACCACGAATCCAAAGTAGACCCAATACCAGTTCTAGGTCCAATATCCATACGTATACAACCACAGACCACATACATCCAACCTAGTAAAAATAGCCAACTTCTGTCTCACAAATGGTTCTCATGTTCAACACCAACTCAAACCCTGAGCCAGGAACGATCCAATCCTGATCTACTCGCCCTTAAGTAGATCCTACTTACCGGCTCACTACTTCGCCTTCATTTCTCACGATTGCTCAGACCACCTCGTCAAATCAAATTGATAAAGTCCTCAACGCATCTAAAGGCATGCCTAGGTTGTGGTTTCTCTTCAATAACCTTATCTCGATCAGTTATAGTTACTCTTTCCATTTCTTCCGTTATCCTTCAACGGAACACACCGTGGTCCTCATCCTTGTCATTCCGAGTCATTCTACCTTGATCCATCTTACCGTCATCCCCTGACACTCGCCACCCGTATCTTATCGTCCAAACCACAACATCTTCTGATTCTGAGATTCCAATCAAGGTACGTTATCCTTAAGTATACCGTCTCCAGACTAATTGTCTAAACGTCACCGTCTTTACGACTCAGATGAAATCCTAAACTCTTTGCTCTAAAAGAAAGGGGTAGCCCCGGGACCAAAAAAAACATGTACATCAAGACCAAGGATGGTAAGCGTACCTGTTACTACGCCGTGTACTAATTGAGCCTCCTGCTGCGTCATCGCAAAAACTTGGGCATGAGGTCCTGAAGATCGGTTGCGTCCCCTCAAACCACTAGTGGCACCACCACCTCCTCTAGTGCCTGCTGCCCCTAAACCTGAAGCCGTACTCCATCCTGGCTCGGCCGTACCTCGGCCTGTGCCTCTACTCGGTGGTAAAGACGAACATGTACAATGTGCATTTATGAACAATTAAAAAGAATGAACAAGAATAATATGACAAGTATAAGAATTACAAATAACATAAATGAAAATCAATTATGAACAAGTATGTAACGACCCGTCCCGAGTATCGGGATTTAATATTATTTAATTATGATTTAGAATGACTAATCGAGGATTAGTTGAATGAACTCGGACGTATTGTGCAAAATGATCGTTTTGCCCCTCGGCGTGGGCAAAACGTTGACTTTTAATTTGGACGGTCAAATGGACTTTGACCAATGACCGTGACGTAGTTTGGGACGTCACGAGTTCATAGACATGTGGTACGTTCGATTCCGACATTCGTGGTGAAAGTTATGACGTTCGGAAGCCCAAGGGCATTTTCGTAATTTGGACGAAATGATGGAAAATGTTGACTTTTTGATCGGGAGGTCCGATGGCCGAGGGCCAAGGACCGTTAGGAAGGTCTCGATGCCTTGAGTCCATAGACAGGCGGCATGCATAAATCGGAGTCCGAACGACCGAGTTACGGGTCTGGATGCGTGATGGGCATTTTGGTAATTTTCTGCACAGGGGCAGAATAGTAATTTCACAGGGGTACTGTTTGATCGAACAACCGTGAAATGGGAAGTTTTGTGAGATCTGTTCCATGGATTGTTTAACATTTAGAACTAATTTTGGGGCAGCTTTGAGGTGTGGTTGCACATGGGTTGAGCTGGCTATTGATTGCACAACATGGACACTGATTTTATATTGGTTTCGGGTCAGTGCAGGGGACTTTACACAGAGGATTGAGGAATTCATTGGAGTGCTTTTAATGACTGATTTGGATTGAAAGAATTGAGAGTAAGTCGTGAGGGTTACTGTGAGATTGAGAAAGGAAGGAAATGAGTGAAAATGGTGAAGGAATGTTCAAAAACCCGAAGCTGGTTTTTTAAGAGTTCAAAATCTAATTTCGGTTTTTAGGCCAGCCCAAGCCTAATGGAGGTCCGAAATGGCTTGCTGGAAACTTTCTTGGTCGATCCAAATCATTTGGGGCAAGTTTTGAAGCTCCTAGAGCCGTGGACGGACGAGGTGGACGGCCGGAAAATCCAAGCTTGAGTCGTAGTGATTGAGGTAACTTCATGTCCAATTAATCATGCGAATTAGTTCGTATTAATCCTAATGTGCTTACTGGGAAGTTAATTTGATTATGGTTGGGGAATCGTGGAGTTACGGTGATCGACCCGTTTTGAGTGATCACGGGTTGATGGCACGATTGAGGGATGGTTGGTGTTGATCATTGACACAGAACTGAAATTGTTTGGTTAATGATTGATGGTTATCTAGCTGGGTCAAATCGCGGGTAATCAGACCCGTTTACCAGACATACGGGTTGGAACGATGACTGTAGAGTCACTGTAGCAGGCGCGTGGCTTTCACGCGCAGCCACTCACGGTGGCGCGTGGGCACGAATCTCGAGGTAAGGTCAACATGACTTTTATCCTATACAATGTAACGAACATTTTAGCGTTGGTTTCGTGCCAATCGGACCCCGTTTCGATATTGTTCGGGATGTCCGAAGGTTTTAAATCCAGTTTTAAAATAGTTAAAAATTCGGGAAAATTACGGGACTTTAATAGGATGTTAATGAAGAGGTTAGTGATCCTATAATGTGATTTGGACAGGATTGGGAGTCCCGGTGATAGTGGCGTGGCCCGGGGAAGGCCTATGGCACGCGTATCGAGGCGCTCGGTTAAACGGCCTGTGAGTGGACATTGGTTTTATAAATTCGATGCATGCATAACTGTTTCATGATTGTTATAATTGTGATTATATGATTTATTTTGGATATCGGTGAATTTATATGTTTTCACGCATTTCGAGGCGATTTACGTGTTTGCACGTAAATCGAGATTTTTCGGATTTGCACTGATTTTCATAATGGTGGTTCAGATATGATTTTATGAAACAGTTACGGATTTGATAAAGTAAATTCGGGCCAGGGGCCCAGTTGATTTAAGAAATCGGGCCAGGGGCCCAGTTGCCTTATGAAATCGGGTCAGGGGGCCCAGTTGATTTATGTATGTGATTTCGGGTCGGGGACCCTAAAATGGAATTGAATAAATGATTTCGGATTTGATAATCAACTATTTTGACTTATGACGGTTTTATGGAAATTCGGAGCAGGGCCCTTGTGATATTTTGGAAATGAATAATAAAATGTGTTCCATAAAACCATCTCGATATGAGGATATATATATTGGTCTCCTCCAAGTGTCGGGGATGCTGGAGAAGTCACGGTGCATTGCCTGCGAGGGGTCATTGTACGGAGCTACTGGACCGTATAGTGATCCAGGAGCAGGATTGCGATGATTAGACGTCAAGGACGTCAGACATCGGGGATGTCAGAGATATGGACCCGGTGAGACCTCGGGCAGCACGCGTTGCTTAATACCGTGAGATATGACGTCAGGGACGTCAAGCGTCGGGGACGCTAGGCATCAGGGATGCCGGAGATGGAAAAATAATAAATGTATATTACTGGATTTATGAAATAACTCTTGGATTGACTTTTGGGATTTGAAACTATGCTTATGGTTTCCGGGCTAAGGCCCTAATGGTTATTTCTAAATACATATGTGATTATTGGTTTTTGACGCATGCATATGTTTTTACTGAGGGACATAAATGTCTTTATAAATGTTTTAAACAGACTTGTTTATTTTCGTCCACTCACAGCTTTTGTTTTTAATGCCCTTCAGGTTGATTACGGATGCAACTGCAGTAGAGACTCGTACATCGCACACCTCCTCCATCGATCCTTGCGCACTCTGGAAGCCCTGTTGGGCAGTGGCAACAGGTTATCCCTTGTCTGACACCTCTTGTCAGACGGGAGCATGACACATTCCATGGAAATCCCGGGGGGATTGGGATGGGTCGTGTCAAAGTATGTATAAGAATCAACAAGTAAAATAAAAATTGAAATTTACATAAAAAATTATAATATGACAAGTAAATATATATATATATATATATATATATATAATGAACATTTATGCACAAATATAATAAGAACAAATAAAGTATGAACATTAAAAACAAAAATAAATAGAACAAATGTAAGAATCAAAATATGAACAAACATATAAATAAAAGTTATGAACATGTATAAAAATAAATAAAAATAATAACCAAATATAATATGAACATGTACAAAGATAAAAATTAAGAACAAGTATAATATGTACAAATATAAAAATAAAAATAAACAAATATAAACAAAAATAATAAGAACAAAAATAAGATGAATAAATAAAATATAAACAAGTATGGGAATTATAAACAAGTTATGAACAAATAAAATATGAACCAAAATAAAATAAAATAAATAAAAACAAGTATAATATGCACAATTTATATACATACACCAACATATTAAAAATGATTTTCAATTTCCCTAGCAACGGCGCCAAAAATTGATAACGCCAAAACTACGCATTAAATTAAACATGTAATTCGGGTGTTATGCAATTTAAACCCTTTTGTGTAGTTGTAGGGATCGTTCTTAACCGGGGAAATTAGGGAACGTTTATAATATGTTAGTTAAAAAGAATAATGAATAATCAAAGAATTAAAGAATTAAAGAATTAAAGAATAAATGAATTAAAGAATTAAAGAATTAAAGAATTAAAGAATTAAAGAATTAATGAATTAACGAATTAACGAATTAACGAATTAATGAAATAAAGAATAAAATAATAAAATAATAAAGAATTACATGGGGGTTTGAAAAGATGGTAATCATAAAATAAAGAAAACAAGTAAAAATAATTAAGAATTTAATTCTACTTCTACTTTAACTTTTGTGCAAGTGAACTTTCTTCAAATACATATTTTTACCAACACTCTAACATCATGCTCATATTGAACCAATCACGAAATCCTACCTTAATCATCTCAAATACTTGCATACATTTTTCAATATTACAAATGCACCGAACAACGGTTATAAACACTTATAATACGATTCACCTTATGTTATTAATTTCAATGTGTGTCAAATATTTAAACCTCTTCAACCCTATTCTAAGTGAACCGAACAGCGGTCATAAACACTTAGCGTTAAATTGAAGCTTAAGCGCTAAAACATATGAGGTAAAAGAAATTCAAAAAGTAAAACACATAAAGATTGCATTCTTACTTACAAATGTTAGAAAGAAAATACCAACACATATATTGAATTATAAGTAAAACCAAAACAATAACAAGAATTTAAGTAAATGGAGAAAAGTTACACTTTCGAAACCCAAGAACAGCTTGTGATTCCGAAAATGGATGGAAACAATGGAATATTATTCATAAGGAACACCGAACAGCGGCTAGAACCTTATGAAGATGGAGGATAAAACATAAGAATTCAGACTTAAATTTTAGAATTATTTCGGAAATACTCGGCCTAGGTATTTCTTAAGAAAAGTATAAAAATGTATTTAAGAGCTCTCAAAGAAAAATCACAAGAACAAAGTAAAGAAGAAATGAAATTAAGAAATAACATAAATTAAGAACAAGAATTAAAAGAAAGCTAATTAAATAACAGATCTACAAGAAGCTAAAATGGTCCCAAAAAATAAAGAATAAAAAGAAAGAAGATGAACTAAAAGAAGATAAACTAGAGAGAAAATAAGAGAACCTAAACTAAAGAGATAAACAAAATGGGAAAAATGGGGACCCTTACAAGTGAATTTGCTTCCCTATTTATAGAGGGAGGCCACAAAGAACTAAAAATAAAATGCAAAATAAAATATTAAAATAGTAATAAAATAGTACAAAAAGAAATGATGAAAAATGATGACGAATGATGAAATTAGGTTTGATTTTGGGGAAAATAAGCTTGAAAATCAGCAAGCTACAGCAAAAAATGATGGGCAGTTGGGCTGTAGCAGTGTACGGCTGAAGAGGAAGTGGGTGGCTGGTGTGCAGTGGGCTGATCCGGGTTAGGTGGGCTGGTGAGGATTGGACTAGGCTGGTGGACGTGCAGTGTGAAGGCTGCAGTTGCGTGCTGGGCTTCGGAGCAGTTTGGGTCAGGCGTGCGGACAGAGGCGGATTGGTGATGACGCAGTGGACTGGGCTGCACAAAAATTAAAGTGGGCTCAAATTAAAAATGAAGTTGGGCTTACAAAATTGATATTAATATATTCAATTCAATCGAAATTTGTCCATAGTTTATTCGTTATAATTCCGATCAAAACGATTCTTTCGCCAAAATGCTCCAAATTACAAACTTTATTTATTTAAATAAAAATATAACAAAATAAATTATTTTATCTAATTATTTATTATTTTAATATTAAAAGTCAAGTATAAGGGTATAAAATAATATAAAATAATGCTTATTTGAGGACCTATCAACTACCCATCTTCGGGGTCCTCTGGCTCAATACTCCAGAAAAAGGATGCTCTCGGCGTCGTACACCACCCAAGATCTGTGGTCATGCCGGCAAACTAGCCTCCACCTAGGGTTCGGCATTGGGTCGGGCCGGGCCGGACCGGGCTTATTAAATAATTTTTAAATTTGCGGGCCGGGCCGGACGGGCTTAATGACATAAAAAAGAGCTCACGGGCTTTTATCGGGCCGGGTTTATATCGGGCTTTTCGGGTCGGGCCTATTAAGCCCACTTGGATCGGGCTTACGTGGGCTTTTGTAATAAATTATGTCTCAAATTTTAAAATTACAAAAAAATATTAATAATGAAAAAAAATACATAAGGGTGCAAAAATGTGGTCTCGTTAAAATAAAATACTCAAGGGTCCAAAAACGTTGGGCTTATTAAGTAGGTGGATGAGTGGTTAGGGTTTGTATTGGGTATTGGGTATTGAGTATTGAGTTTTGAGTTTTTTAAAATAAATTAGGTGGACTTGGGGCTGAGATTTGAGTTTGGGTTGAAATATTAGTATTAAGAATGGGTTGAGTATTAATTTTTAAATAATAAATATTTTATATTTTCGGGCTTATGGGCCGGGTTTATTACGGGCGGGTCGGGCTGAGCTTATCGGGCTTTATCGGGCTCGGGCCTATCGGGTTTGAACACCATAAGCCCAAGCCCAACCCGCTAACTCTCGGGCCGGGATGACCCACGGCCCATAGCGGGTCGGGCCGGGCTTTTGTCCATCGGGCTTATCGGGCCCCCATAAGCCCATAGGCTTTTGGGCCAAATGGTGAAGCCTACCTCCACCCTCACTGCAGCATCCGATAATTCTATAAGGGTAGCAAATGATCCAGCTGTCACAATGGCTCGAATCTCTCCTCGCATGCCCAACTCAAACCTGCGGCACTTCTCGGCTTCCGTATTAACAAAAGCAGGAGCAAAACGGGATAACATCTGAAACTTCTGCTCAAACTTGGCCTCCTTGGCATCGCAGAACGAACTAGGGTAATACTAATCAAGGAATCGCTCATGAAAAGTCTTCCAAGTCACTGTGTGAGCATCCCATCCTGACAACTCAAGGGTGTACCACCACTCATACGCGACACCATCCAATAAAAAGGTAGCCAACAATACTCGATCCTTCGAAGGGCATCGTATGTCAGGACTCACCCCGGTTCCACCCCGAAAACCGAGGTAAATCCTGCTCCCGTCTGACAACCCAAAATGAAAGACCGAAAAGACCTCACGAAAACCAAAATTACACTGCCAGACGCAGGAGAATTTAAAACATCCAACTAGTCAACCGTTATACAGAGCATAGTACCAAACAAGGAAAACAAAAACCGATACAAAACGTACACGCACAACGAAAAATGGATAACTCTCCGGGAAAACTCGTGAGTGCTTTATGCCTCCGACGCTGCCTCAACTTCAACCCCCGCGCTAGCTCCACGACCTGGAGGGCAATTAAAAACCAGAAAGTGTGAGTGGACCATAAAGAATAAAAGTTTCAAAAACCACTTTATAACAAACCAGGGTTTGGCCCTCCGTTTTGAAAACATGCATGCATAACTGTTTTTAATTACTTGTTTTATAGTTTTACACGTGATTTCATGATTATCGAAGATGTTATAACTGTTTATTACCGATGAGATCCGCTCAAGTCGAGTAATCCACCTGTGGGCTTCCTCAAGGTCTACCCCACCACTAAACATCGCAGCCCCAAGACGCTGGGCTCGTTCAATCGTAGCACTCTCCGCATCTCTCGCAACGTCTTCAGTAGGTCGTGGAGGGGGCTCATGTCTCGGAGACATGGTCGATCGTACTCTGAACATACATTGACAAGACCCACCCCGATTATCACCTCGATAACAGGGACGAACCCTGCTCCCGTCTGACAACCCAACTTAAAAGACCCACCCCGTTTATTTCACAACCTTGTAACATACACAAACCGTAAACCTATGCTCTGATACCAATTGACAAGACCCACCCCGATTATCACCTCGATAACCGGGACGAACCCTGCTCCCGTCTGCCAACCCAACTTAAAAGACCAAAATAACCACATAAACCTCGAAATATACATTGCCTGACCAGGGAGAAGTCATAATACAACTAGTCAACAGTAGCACAGAGCATAGTAACAGTACAAGATAAGACAAAAATCCTACTAAGAGCTGACTACACGTACAACGGGAAAACTCTATGCCTCCGCCTTTGCCTCAACGTTAGCCCCGGCGCTAGCACCACGACCTGGAGGGGGTTAAAAACATTAAAAGCGTGAGTGGACTAAAAATAAGTGTTAGAAAACCGTTTGCGAAATAAACCAAGGTTCACCCTCCGTTTGAAAACATGCATGCATAACCAAGTATCTTAAGACAACCATATGTACGATATGAAAAATAAGTGCGGAAATCATCAGAAATCAAAACAAAAGTTCGGGCACTCGGACCTAATCCATAAGAACCAAGTTATTCGGGTCACAACCCAAATTATTTGAAAACCAGTGAAAAACATCAATCATACAAGTTTACTGGATCTCAAGTGCGCTTGAATCATTAAACTCAAAACCATGCGCAATAACCAGACCTTCCCGGGATATCAACGAGTTTTTAAACTCAAAACACAATCACAGCCCTCGGGGGGTATCACAATCACCGAGTCTTTAAACTCAAAACAGATACAGAGTCTTTAAACTCAAAACATCTCAATCCAGGGCCCTCCTCCCGTCAATCAATCCGAGTCTTTAAACTCAAAACCAGATCCAACGGGTTTTTCTCTTTTTCCGGGTCTTTAAACCCAAAACCATTTTTCAAGCATAAGAAAATGCATCAAAATCCAAAAACCAAAACCAAAACCAAACTGGAAATCTTCGAAAACCGAAATCACGTTTAATCGAAATGGGACTTCTACCCGAATTTCACTTCCAAATCTCAAATCATATCCACAAATCTTTAGTAAAACAAAATGCGTATATACATAAATCATCCATCTGAAACCCTCCTCAAAAGCATAACAGAAATCATATTCTCGAAGTATGTGTAAATCTGATAACTCATATTAAAAAACGTGCAATCAAGTAAAGCAAGAATATATAAGTCATAAGCATAAAAGCATATATTGAAAGCATAAAATCATATATCGAAACATAAATAAATAAGTAAAAATAGTTATGCATGCTCGGTTAGAAAAGAAAAAGTCCACTCACTAGGTTCGAACGCGTCAATCGCGTCCCGTACGCTCCTCGGCTGCCTTAGGAATATCCCGACCTGTCAAAAGTCACCATTCCGGGTCACAAACACTTCATTTAAGCTTACCCTAATTTCCCCAATTTTTCGAGATTTTTAAACGTAATTAAACTAACCCCTAATCTTTCGAAAACTCAAAACTACCTCGATACGGTGTCCGATCGACTCGAAACTTGTCCCAAAATGTTCGTTACATCGATTAGAGTGAAAACCGTGTAGAACACTTCCCCAAAAAAAGTGCCATGCGCCCTCACGCGCCGCCCAAAATGGCTGTGTGTGGGAGCCACGCGCCTGGTACAGTGTCATCGTCAACCTCCAGCCAACCCGGTTCAGACCGGTCCAGACCGATCACGTACACATGAGCCGGCGAGGCCGGTTTTCACCCATTTTCTAGCCATTTTCAAACCTCTCTACACCCTTAGTTTCGTCCTTGAATTTGGGACTGATTCTCTTTACAAAATCGTGAAATGAAGCCCTAAACCTTACCTACCAAACTTCGAACCAAAACTCAGAAATCCCTGTCTCTGTTCCAGGCCTCCAATCCCCTTCCAGTCACAGTTTCGAGTCCCTGGGTTTGGCATTGACTTCCTACAGCTGCCAAAGTCAACAAAATCACTCAACCAATCCCTAAAACTCTCGAATTTTGGTTTGAACAATTCTCAAAAAACAGGGGACCCAAAGAACTTACCAGTTACCAGCCTTCCGCCGTGACCTTCACCACAACCTTTCGCGTCCCAGAGTCACTCCTTAAGTCTCCGATCACCACCACTGACAGTCTTTATAGGTTTGATCGATTGAGTCAACGGCTGCTCACACCTTAACCTCTCTGTTTACTGGGTATTCTCACCTTCTCACAACCCTTTCCTCACTCAAACCCTCACTAAGATTCACTCACCAAGCTCTCATCTCAACTCTGATCACTCACACCCTACCACAAAAACTGACAGTACTCACACACAGCAGATGGACGATCAGTTGTTCACTCTGTCTCTGTGTCTCTCAGTCGATCGATAAACCCAAACATTTAAAATGGAAAAGCACGGCCGACTTGGCTAGAAGCCATTGGAAATATGCTAGGTGTCCTCCAATCTGTGGTCCAGCCCTCACAAATATCCAATTATCTCAGCCCAAGTGTCTTTATCTGGTTACACACACATCCCAAGGTGCTAAAAGACTAATTTGCCCCGAAATGTCCAAATTACCATTTTACCCCTCACTTATCCATACCCGTAACTTAACCGTCCGACGTCCGATGACTGCCTGCCGCCTGTTGTTGTACTCAGGACGTCGAGACCTACCTAACGGTCCTCGAATTGCGTGAAAAAAACTTGTCGTGCAAAAAGTCAACAAATTCCCCCTTTTAACTTAATTACGAAAATGCCCTCGACCTTCCGAACATCACAACTTCTTCCTCGGATGTCAGAATTGGATGTTCCACCTGTCTACAGACTCGTGATGTCCTGAACTACGTCACGGTCATCGGTTAAAGTCCATTTGACCGCCTGAACTAAAAGTCAACATTTTTCCAATTCTAGCGGCAAAATCGTCATTCTGCACCGTCCGTCCAAAAGTATCCAACTAATCACCGATTATTTTCGTTAATCCATCATTAACCACTAATCTAATCTCGAATTCCGGGACGGGTTGTTACACATGTCCTAAAAGTTTGATCCCTTCACCACCTCTTTTTTTTCATATACACAGGGATACATGCACTACTCTTTACATAGTTATCACACAGTTTGAATAACTAACCACCAAAGGATACTTTGACCAAGATTTCACTACTTACTTCATGAGTGTATACATACAGTTCATAAGGTAAATAGTCTATATTCTACCCTATGTACTTTAATTCCAATAAAGAAATCCAATCAACCGTAATAAAGTCATAGAGGATGACTTGTCCCCCTATGTAATTCCTCTGTCCTTAGTTCGCCTACATAGTGAACCTTCGTACTAAATATGTCTAGGTTTTCTACATGCATATACCAAATAGAAATTAAGAAACTAACCAACTAACTACACAATGTGACTGAGTAATGAGTTTAGGGTGCAAAGTATAACAAAATATCGAGTACATAATTCAATGTGTAACCAATAGTTCAAATACAGGGTGCAAAGTGTAACCAAGATATTGAGTTTAGGGTGCATATCCGCTAAATGGCCAATCTCTTTCAATAGAAACTAAGTGAATGACACAACCTCAAGCTAGGTATCCTCTTTTAACAGATATGTCAAACCAACGACACAAATTAAACCCACATATCCTCTTTCAACAGAAACTAAGTGAACGACATACACTTTGAACCCAGATAACAGAAACTAACGACATACACACCTATTGAAATTAGAAACCGAGTTCTCGAAAGTGTTCATTTTGTTCTGTGACTGCTTAAACATATTTTTCCTCAAAACTTCTCTCGTAATTTTAGTTTCTTCAGGCAAGGGCTCACAAAGTTTGTCCAATTCCAAGTTTGAAGCCTCTGTTTGGAGTTTACTACCTCTACCATTAACAATAGGGGATCTAGCTGCTCGATATCTGCTGTTATCCTTTGGCGAAGAACCTGATAAGAAGATATGCCCATTCCCCTTGACCTTTCCAGCCATATCACCATGTTTTTGGTAGTGGGAGTTCAAAGGCACTGACTGTTTGTCTCAGATACCACCTTCCTTGGAATTTCTAGGAATCTTTTTCTCATTCGCATAACCATCCTTGGTTTGAGTATCTCTAAGGAATTTATTTTTTTGCAGGGCCAAAAATTCATGCATACGAGAGATTTTTTCCGAGGATTGGAGATCAAAAGGGTGCCCATGTCGTTTTCGATGATCAAGCCACCTACTGGTCCTTCAAAAATCCCATAAACTCAAAAAAACCCAGAATATTCAATGGTGGAGGAAGAAGAAAAAGTTGTTGTTGTATGAGATTAGGATTTGGGATTGGTTTGCAGATTGAGAATTTGAGAAACCCAGATTGCCATCAAACCTAATTTGGGATTAGAATTTGAGATTAGATTTTATTAGATGAAGAAGGAAGAAGATGATGGTGGAGAAACCAAGATTCACTATTCATCATCTTCCTAATGTTTTTTGTGTATTAATTTTAATAATTTTCTATAAATAATTAAGCAACCAATCACGTACTGACACGTACGCAATATTGACGTTGTTACTAACAGAGCTAATGAAATGGAGTAACGAAGGTAACAGAAGCGTTGTTTTGGCAGTACATTACAGGTAAATTTGGTTCGATGAGTAAAGTGAGATTCAATGTCTGGTTCAGGGAGTATTTTGAGCAATAAGCTTTTGAATTATAGAAAAGAAAAAAAAAAGCCAAGAAACGGGTGCAATCCAACTATCCTAAGTCCTATTTGATTTGGTGAATTTTGAGCATGGGGGAAAGACATGCAAAGGGAAAAAATCAAAACAAAGGGGACGAGGTGAATAGATCTTGGGCTTAGCATTTGAAAAAAGCTTTTTACTCTATATACCCTGCACTTCAAGTTAAGTTACAAAATTTCTTCTAGATATTATTTCGATTTAGGATGCCTCATGAACACAATTTTCATATCACTATGCCCCATAGACATCACTTAATAGATTTCTATTAAGATAGATGGGTAAAATTTTCCAAAATTTGAGTGTGAAGGCAAAATTGTCCAAAAATGCAATTTCTGCTCGATTTCAATCAATGTACGCACATATATTAACTATGGAAACTGCTTTAGCAGATAATAAGTTCCAAAGAAGATCTATGTGGAAAGATTCGAACAACCTTCTTTTGATAGAGTGAAAAAATAATCTGGAATCTAAGAAATCATGTATAAATCCCATGCAAAAAGAGTTGGACCAGAAAATCCAATATTGCAGAAATTATTTTGTTACATATCCAATGGATATTAAAAGAAAATATGATGATTATTAGAATATAGAAAAGAAACAGACATGGAGTTGGACCAATTTTGTTTTTAAGCGTGAGGAAAAGGGTCAAGAAAAGAATATTGTCCAATAACATTGGAACGCATCTCCTTGGGCTTGAAGAAAAGGCACAGGCGGAAAGGTGATTCATTTTATGTACGCAGAGATAAAATCTTGGAAACCATTGGGTTGGAAATTGGTTCCCAAAAAGAACCTTGCGTGAAGAATTAGGCCGACATTTTCTTTAACTGAAGAAAAAATTATAGGAATCCGACAAGGTACTGCATGTAGCCATCTGAAGAACAGTCGGAACAGAAGAAAAAAACATTGAAGCGAATTCTAACACATTTCTATAATTAGTATCGAAAGAGAGATGATTTTGGATTCATAGAATTTAAACATGAGTAAGAAAAGAAATATAGAATCCAGTTGGACCATCCTCACAAATAATGAAGTGCGCAATTTGGTACAAACATGAAGTGCGTAATTTGGTACAGACATGAAGTGCGTATGTTGGACCCTTTAGGAGTCTAAGAACTCAGCAATGCTAGTTGCAACAGACTTGCAGTATTAGCATTCTCCATTATTTGATTTATTTGCTAAGTACCTAATACATATACAAGAATTTCACACGAGATGGCTGGTTTAGTCAACTTTTCTAAATATTAGAAGAAAAAAAACGAAAGCCTTAAAAATAACCGTCAGCATTTATATGCAAACAACAGGGATATCACATGATGGCATACTAAAACTGAAAAATGGAGGAAAAGTAGTAATGGAGGAAAGAGGGCAAGGTAGGTAATTGATAAGCTTTTATTTGTGCTTCATTTTATGTTAATTTATACCATTTATGCTTATCCACTATGCCATTTTTGGTTTTAGATGACAGTGAAAAACTGTCATCTGATTGAAAAGAAAAAATATTGTCTATGTGAGTATCATCTATTTGAATCATATTAGACGACACTTATTAATTGCCGTCTATTAGGCTAATAGACAACAATTTTCAATAAAACTATTGTCTGATGCATTATCAGACAACATGTTTTCACACAAACTATCGTTTGAGAGTCTAATAGATGACAATTTTTGTGAAAAAAGTATTGTCTGATGATGCATCAGACAACAGTTTTTCTGAAAACTGTCGTCTATTAGCCTAATAAATGTTGTATGAACTGTAATCAGACAAAAGTTTCGTTAAAAAGTGTTGTCTATATTACTTCTAGATAACAGATTTTAAATGTTGTCTAAAATAAAACTAATTTTGTACCTATCGTCTCATTTCATAATTTGCTTTGTAATTTATATCCTATTTATTTTGAATCCCATAAACGCTTTTGAAATAAAAAGAAAGTCACATATATAAATCTTTGGAGTAAATCTATCCAACGTTCTTACAAAAAAAAAAATCATCTAAAAGTAAAAAGATAGCAAAAATTATATTAATTCTGAAAGCTTCAACTTTTCTATCTCTGTAATTACATGATATATAAATATATTCCGAATGCCTCACAAAGTAGAAGTTATATGTTCTGAAGTTGCAGGTATCTGGGGCGTTCTCTGGTAAGATATCTGCAACATTTGTTCAATTCCTCAACTACATAAGTAGCAAAAAAAGTATAAAAAATATGAAGTGACGCCATTTTTTAATCGACATGCCACCCAAACATGAGTTATGAGGAAAAAAAGAAACTTATAAGAAAGAATTAGAGGCATTATCCAACAAACATAATGGTTATCCCACAAACATAAGTAGATATTTGTGGTATAATAAGAATTACCCCACAAATTCATAAATGCAAAATTCGCCTCACCATTTCTTTCCTCAATGATTCCGAATAAGAGAAGCTAAGGAAAAAATAGGAGAATGAAACTTTACCTCAATACTTGTTCAAAGTATCAAGTCATATGGATTAGAGGTCATGGGTTGAATTCTGAACTTGTTGGATGTTGAACCCAGCAATAGGAGTCTGAAACCTCCAAAGTATTGTTCAATTGAGACACCTAGAAGTGGTACCCAGTATGTAGAAATTGTACAGAAATGAAGCACCCATTTGACGTTTACCTCCCCAAACGTCATTGCATATGTACATATCTTATGATGCCAGACTGAATCTGGAACACAAAATTCCCTAAAGAAATCATATCAAGGGCATAAAAGCTCTAATAGGATGCAAAGTCCCAGTGGTATTAATGGCACACCCGCCACAAAAAATTCTAATATGATTACAAAACCATATCATTATTGCAGTCACATCACAACACGAAAAATTCCAGAAATATAATTACCGCCAAACACACCAATAGCATGAATATTTAGTCATCAAAATAACAAAAGGTACCTACTGAAGAATGTAATCATAACCAAAACTAGTGGTGACGTCTCTTGACATGTAGTTGTACGTGAAATCTGATGCTAAAGAAACCTAGATGCTAAAGAAACCTAGAAAAATGAAGAACTATAAGAAATAGAGTTTGGAGAAACCATTGAACAGACTAACTACTGAAACATTAACCAACAATTTAAAAAATACAATCCTCATGAATCACAAACTATTCAACCATAGATCAACTTTCTCACCTTCTCAGACACATTTTCTAAGACTGCAAATCCAGCAGCAACTCCACCTTCATCTGATGAAGAAACCTTGATCCGCATCAGGAAGCCACCATGGCTATTCAAGATCATTTTGTCACTGTTTATGCAACAATGAAAAAATATGGCATTACGATTCCATACCTTTCCCTACAGCTTAAGAACAAATTATAAACAATGCGAATAGAACCCAAAAGTTTAGTAACAAGAGTGATAAATACCTTAGGTAAGCACACATTGAGCTTTCACATTATCTCAAGGAGAAAACTATACTAAGTTCAAACTTCAAGCCTTCAAGCATTAAACTTCAAGATAAATCAATAGTTGTTCCAAACCCATCTAAAACCCTATCGATCATTAATGCGAAACTCCTAGAGTAAATCATTGGGTAAAAGAGAAAGGGAATAGTATTTACATAAACATGAGTCTAGAATCTAGAATCCACTTCTTTATAGGGAAACAAAGTTATTGTCACACCTTTCGAGTCATTATGAACATGGGAATTGGCCTACCTCCTGTAGCAAATAGAAAAACGGCGCGTGAAATAGCTCACAGGGTCCGATAATAAGCTAAGCATGGTTGGATGGTCAGTCCGCAACATTCTCTTGATCATGTCCATCCCAAATGCAGAATCCGAGGAACTGACCAAAGCATCACAATATTAACTCAGCAGTCTATCATGAGCTTCAAGGAAATTTCATAAAATTATAAAAATGTTTAATTTGACGATAAGAGTACATTGCAGGAAACAACTTTTGAATGAGAAATAAAGGAAGTGATAGAAAATTATTATCGAAGAACTCTGTCTCCTAATATCTATAGATTCTACTTCGATAGTATGAGTAGTAATATCTAAAGGCAAACACAAACCTAAATTTTCTTGTTTGGGTGTTTCTCTACCCAACTAATGAATTGCTCAATCTTCTCATCTATTTTCTTCTCAAGTTCCATATCTCCACATTGCACCTATAGAAAAACAAAGATTTCTCTAAAGATCAGGGATTGTAGCGTTTAGCTCAATACATTCAGGATGGCATAGAAAGCAGAACCCTTACAATCATAAAGATTCATCTCAAAAAAGTAATAAGCCGAGCTATCAATCTGATGACAAATTTAATAGAAAAACAAAAAAAAAAAACATGATGAAGGAACTCTGTCATTTCCTATTGAGGTTACATATGGAAACAGAATGTGTCATTGGTATTTGACAGTCCTTCAAGAAAAACATGAAGGTAAATCTATAATCAGCTCATAACCCAATGCACAATATTATTCCACCAAAGGGAAAACTCAATCTTAAACACCTGATTAGTAATAAGACTACTATCATATCACTCATGGCTTCACAAATACACATAAAAAATATATTCAAAGATTAACATTAAGCTATCATATCCTCTATATTGAAAGACATCTTGAGAACAGTTTGGCTACTAACTATAATTGTAGTTATATTATTATGGCCCCCATTTGCTATCCGAGTAAAAAAATGAAAAAACAAAAACCTTCGCATCAATTTGTTTTGAACAGAGTTCCAAAAACAGCTGATTCTCTCCCCCACCCCGGTCTTTATTGTTCTCTTCCTATCAGACCTATGTGTATTTGATAGAAATAGCAAGCTTGACAGAAAGATCAAAGATCTCATCTGAGCATATATGTTTTGACAGTTGACCTCATACGTATTAGAGAGATGTTCGATCAGTAATCTAGTCAATATAGCACTTTCACCTTTAGTTTCTAATATAGAATCTGGGTTTTCGTTTACTCACCTTTGGTTTCTAATATAGAATCTGGGCTTTTGTCTACATTAGAAACATAATCATCCCAATTATATCAACTAAAGTCAAATAACGTCCAAATTGAATTTAGATTAGCTAGGATGGCAGGTAAAACATAATTGAAACAGCATGAGAGAGTTTTTCCTCATCAAATCTTGCATCCAAAACATCACAAAGCATCAGACAACTTAAGAATCAAAGAACAAACTAGCTTTTCAATCGTACATATTATTACAAGGCCATTGTCAAAAAACTTCAAATGGCTTGATTGGTTTTGCATCATATACATAAGGATATCAAATTAAATGAATGAAACTTGGGCCCCAAAACAAGGATCATAGAGATCTTGGTTCATGGGAAAGGAAAAATGCCTAAGAAATTCTAATATCACAAACTACAAAGAGACATGGATATTCCAGCATCAAAACCAGAGGATATCAAGTTCGGCTCAGAATAAATTAACTCAGAATTATCAAAATGAGGGGTCACACGTTTCTTAATCTTTGATTTAGTCAAAACACTAAAATTTTCTACATCTTAACAACCCTAAAAGTGGTAGACGTTTTAATAAACATTGGAATAAAGAAAAATAACATTTAAGCATCTGAAAAACTTCTTTCGCATCTGAAAGATAACATTTAAGCATTAGTAATCTATGTGATCCACTGATTCTGAGCCCAACAAAAAAAAAAACCCTTTATCTAACCCTTTGAGCACCTAAGCAACAAGGCCGAGTAACAGTAGTGAAATTGTGTTGTAAACATAATTCTCTAAAAGCAACTTATAGTGTGTTCGCTATTCAAAGGGAAGCTAATAAATATGAGAGAAATTAGAGATGTCATATTGTCTTTTTTTTCTTTTGGATGGATAAGAACAAATGAAGAGAAAATCTTTAAACGACAAAGATGCTATTGAAATCGACTTCAGGAGTTAAAAAAAAAAATGAAAAATACAGCTTCAAGTTCTCTTCTCTCCATTTCTCTCCAAAATAAACCAACCAATTGCAAAAAGCCTTTACATTTCCTTCTGCCTCTCTTCTCTTCTCTTCACATTTCCTTTATCCAAAGAGACTATTTAAGAACCAATTATTGACTAGTAAAACTGCAAATGTTGCCAATTCCATGAGACCCACAGTTCAGGTTATTCAGCACAAATCAAAACAGCCCAACATCAAAGCAAATTAGCTCCCATGGAAGAGTTCCGATGTCGTAGCAAGCCCCATAAAAATTGAGCAAGACCCATATAAATGTGGCTCTAAATCCTCTAAAATTGAGCAATGCACCATGTAATCTTGTGAACTAATGAATGGCTAGATGTAAAATAAACACAATCAACTCTATATTCCAAAGAAATCTAATAGGCTCCGTTTGTTTAAGGAGGGATTTGAATCTGATAACAAAGTTTTTTCTACAAAAACTAGAAAACATTAGATGGAGTGAATTTTATATAACTATGAAATGACTATAAGTACAACGTCATTTGAAATCCATTTACTTTCTTCACTTATCTTCTTACTCATATCCTTACATACATTAATACTCTAACCAAAAAAATTAGCCTTTTCATGAAATCAAAATCCAAATCTTTTCTAAAACAAAGAAGTTACACAAACAGGACAAATGAAATGAAATCGACTTTTACCTGAGCAACAACCAAAATGGTACCAATAGACACGGCATTGGCAAGCTTTAAAGTGTAGTGAAGCAAGACGCTTGGAAACCCCGGGACGATGTTTCGCCACCCGCCATCCCGAAACGCCCTCTGCAAATCGGCGTTGAAAGCCAGCTGCTCGCTCCACTCCTTGACGGCGGAGTCAGCGACTCAGAGTTCGATCATCCTCTCTACAAGCCACAAAAGGTGCCTCCCATTGGTCATGGCGGTGTGGAGGTTGAGTCTCTGGATGGGTTCGGCCTCGTCATGGTCTCCACGAACTC
Source organism: Prinsepia uniflora (assembly GCA_032719365.1). Classification (NCBI taxonomy): domain Eukaryota; kingdom Viridiplantae; phylum Streptophyta; class Magnoliopsida; order Rosales; family Rosaceae; genus Prinsepia; species Prinsepia uniflora. The sequence goes on from CM064862.1 coordinate 59,352,391, forward strand.
CAGGGCTCGTGTAATCTTGCATGGAATCCTTGACGACCTTAAAGGTGGTCGGAAATGCACGATCGAGAACCTGCTCGACCAGGTCACTGGAGCCGAACTCCCGCAAAAGCTTTGCGACGAAGGCCTTGACGAATGCCATGCTCGGGTTGTGAGTCACGGCGAGAATGAGTCCATACAACATCTCCTCCCTTGAATTCGGAGTTCCAGAAACTCTAGCGTTGAGGTCTTTGGCTTCGTCCTCGCTCAAATGAGGGATGAGGGCGAGAACTTGAATTTCTTCTTCTTGGGTCCATGGGACGGCTTCAAGGAAACGGAGGCAGGATCAAACGAAGTCCTCGAAGAGAAGCTCAGAGTTGACATGGAGAAGGTCGAACGCCATCGACATAGTGGTAATGGCGGAGGCGAGATCGGAGGTGTAGAGAAGTTGGAGGAGGGCAATGCAGGCTTCCATAGCGCCTGGGGTGGGTGGAACCCTCAGGTTGATGTTGTGAACGACATCATTTTGGGAAGAAAAAGAAGTGAAGAAGAACCAACTCTTTTAGCAAGACGAAAATCATACTTGGGTTTAGGGGATGATGATGCAAAAAGCGTCAAATTGAGAATGGAGAACCAACTTGGCAAGACGAATCAAACCTTATATCGCTCGTTCTCCTTCCTCAATCGCTCGATGTATCAGGCCTCTTCAAACTTTTAGGTTTTATTTTTTTAAGTGATGAATAGTGTTGAGCGTGTTTTGCAATTTCATTTGCCGCTTTCAGGTTTTGGGAAAATTTTCATTTCCCTCTTTCCCATGGACTCCGATAGACGACAATTTTATTAAAAAGTGTGGTCTATTAGTTCCTAATATATTAAAACTTAATGACTATAGATGACAGTTTTAATTATCTTTTAAAATAAGATGACCGTTTTAATATAAAATGCCATCTAACTAGTGTCATCTATGACTAAAAATGGTACAGTGATTCTTTAATGACTTTTTTTAAAAAAATTCTTATCTTTTAATGTAAAAATGTCAAACAATAAACGAAAATAATATATTTTGTGAGAAATGTGCGAAATTTGATAGAGCTCGAAAATAGGAGAATTTGAGTGAAAGAATTATCTCCATCGGAGTTATATTGAAGAAGTTATGATCGAAATAAGGGAGACCACCAAAAAATGCAAGGAAATTCGGTAGCATCCTACCGAAACAATCCAAGTAGCCCTAGTTCTCATTCGGCCAGCACCTGGTGAACTTCCGCTGTTAACTTCAGTGCCCGTGTCCTGAATTATAAACCTCTATTTAGGCCAGCGTGTCTTGACCGAGAAACATATACTTCGGCCAACACTTACTGAAAATCATTTCCCAGCCTTCCTTCCTCTGTTAACCCGCGTTGACCACCATTTCTTCTTTAGTTTTCCAGTGCACGACCACCAAATTCTTCCCCCTTTTTCAGTGCGCATGTGAGGAATTCCTCCAAGACGCTCCAGCTCTATTTCTGCGTGAAAATGACATTTTCCAGCCACCAAAAAGAACCCTAGCCACCTAGGGTTCCATGCCAAAACAAGAAAGATGATTTTTAGGCTAGGTTCTAGAAAGTTTTTATTGTTTTTATTTAATTAGGATTTTATTTCGTAGTTTTAGGAGGTACTTTCACTATAAAGGGGAGGTTATTCTCATTGTAAATGACACTTCTTTTTTGACACAAACTTGAGCCTCCCTAAAGGAAAACCCTAGCTGGGTATATGCTAGACAATTCAAGAGTTCTATGCCTGAAATCCCCCTTTTTCCTCCATCTTCATAAGGTTCCTTCTGCTGTTAAGAGAATCTTGTGAAAAACATTCCATTGTTTCCATCCACCTAGGCATCTCAAGCTGTTCTTAGATTTCGAAAGTGTAACTTTATTTTCTCTACTTAAACTCTTGATATTGTTTTTGTTTTACTTAAAATTCAATATATGTGTTGGTATTCTCTTTCTAAAGCTTATAAATGTTAAATGCAATATTCATGTGTTTTACTTTGTGAATTTCAATTATTTCATACGTTTTAGTGCTTGATATTTCAATTTAATGCTAAATAATTTATTCGCTATTTGGTGCACTTAGAATAGGATTGAAGAGATTTAATGTTTGACCGATATTCGACGCATTCCATTAATAATTTAAGGTGAATCATATTGTATGTGTTTGTACGTTGTTCAGTGCATTTATAATATTGAAAAATGTATGAAGGTAATTGAGATGATAAAGGTAAGATTTCGTGATTGATTTAATATATGTAAATGTTTGAGTACTGGCAAGATAAGTGTTTGAATTAAGTCCATTGTACAAAGGTTAATTAGGAGTAGATTTAATTTAAAAATTGTTTATACTTGTATTTTTACGACTACACTATTGTTCAAAACTCTCAAGTTTTATTCTTTTATTCTTCTAACTAACCATTATTTAATATCCCTCGATTTCCCTGTCCAGAACGACCCCAACTTATTGAATACTACAATTTACAAGAAAAGGTGAACACTTCTCCATCTTCAGTAAGAAAATTTCAAGGGTGATGTATAGGACAATAGACGATACTCGTAACGGGTTTTGAGTTTAAGAAAGGGACATCAATAGAGTTTAAACCTCGAGATGTCTTAAAATTAGCCCTGTCTCTTATGTTTATTCTTTCTACTCTGGTCACTTTTGAAGTTTCCCAAATAGATGAATAATGGTTCAAAATCTAAGATATCTACTTGGGTCGCACGGACGTAAACGTCTTCATCTAAACTCTGAATCTATGTGAACTATATATATCCTTGACTTCCCTTGTAAATATTACTTCCTATTAAATGTCTTAGAGTTGCATGGATCTCACGACACTATTATTCAAGTTTTGCTTTCCAGGAATAAGTAGTGCCCCTTTTGGTTACTTTATCCTTAACCCTTCATGATGTGTGGATTCTATCACCACACACTGTAGACTAAGTGAATCTATAGACATGAAGTTGTGGGCGGAGTTCATAAACACTTGGGTTTGGTAAAACTACTTTGAAAACTTCCATCGGTTGGTCTTGGTGTCTCGAAGGGTTATGGCTGGTGACGAGTTTGGATCTAAGAAAGAAAACAACAATGGAGTATACGCCTTAGCTAAGCTAGCCTCGGGGTGTTCTCAAAATTAGTCCTTACTTCTCGCATTACATCTATCCCAACTGGCCATAATCAATGTTGAATGGTGGAGGTGATTGAGGTTAGGCTTATTAGTATGCACAAGACGTAATTCTGAAATGTACTACGAGACGGGGATTGGAAGGTGATTTGTGTAACTCTAAGGCTCTATCTATTGCATTTGTAAATTGTACCACCACACTAATGTTTCATGATGCTTGGATTTCATCACTGGGTCCCCTAGACTAAGTGAATCTAGGGAAGTGAGACGAAGGTGCATGTCATTCTTTCATACATTGTCACGTAGCTCTTATGTCTTGTGCAGATTCTGACAATTTCTCTCTTATGCATTCACAACATTCTTTATGTAGATACTTATGTGTTGTATTAGTTTAGACTTTTTTGGAACTTGTGCATTTGCTTGCCATTGTCGTGATTCTACTTTGTGTATTCTACACTTGTTTATACTTTGTTATTTCCTACTTGTATATATATTATTTCCTACTTGCATATGTGTCGATTACACTGGTTTATACTTTATCTTACATTACTTGTCGTGATTTCCTTAACATGTACATTTCAAAACACTAACTCTAATTATTGTAAAGACGTTCTCAAACTTGCATCTTTAACTCAACTTGCATCTTTAACCCAACTTGCATTTTTCACAAACAAAACTTCCATCTTTAACTCAACTTGCATCTTTAACTCAAACTTGAATCTTTAACTCAAACTTGCATCTTTAACTCAAACTTGCATCGTTCACAAAAGAAACTTGCATCTTTAACTAAACCTCACATCATTAATAAAACTGGCATCCTTAAACAACGCAACTTGAATTCTAACTTAATTCTTTGGAAGATGCAGGTGTGTGCTTATTAATGCACACGAAGTGGTCTAGGCTTGATAGGTTTAGAAGGCAACTTAACATCCCACCAAACGAAATAACCTTCATAGACACATTTAAGCAAACTAGGCCCAGCGCTAATTCCAACGACTCACATGGCAACCAAGGCCCCCAGTTCTGTATTCTCATTTTTCTCATAATCATGCACCTAATAATATCTCTTCATATTCTAACCCTAGTTATGATAAAATGCCAGCTGCTCTTTCCCAAGGGCAGCAAAATCTAATGGCTACTACTTAGGCTCTGGTGACAGCTCAACAGAATCAACAAAAGACATTTCTGAGTTCAAGGACCAAATGGGCAAGGTAGTAGATTTCATGGGACAAATTCATGCGAGTGGGGTGCTTCCACCTCAACCAACACCAAACCCTAATGCAAGGACATAAAGGGAAAGAGCCACTGAGTGAAGCAATTGAGACACCCGGTCTAGGTTGTATGGACGTTAAACTTCAAGCGCTTGTTGGGAGGCAACCCAATGTATTCCTGAGTTGTGAAGGAGTCATCAACGCAAATTTTCTCTATTAAACCCATCACTCTTTTTCAATTGATTTACTTTATATTTTTCTTGGTTTATTTTCTTGAAACCTCTTTTCTTACTTAGATTCTATGTTTATTTTCTTTATGCTTGCTTATATTAAGGAAAATGTAGAGTTTAAGTGTGGGGGAAGGGTTTACATTCTTATTTGTTTCATAAATTTTTTTAAAAAAATCGAGTTTTTATTGCATTCTTTGTGTCTCTTTGTTTTAACTTTGTATTTTTACGAGTGATAAGAATGAAGGAAAACCTAATACAACATGGCTAAAAGATGATCACTACAACTTGAATTCGTTTTTTAATACTCTGTGATTAAGTTTTTATGACTTGTAGTGGATGATGCATGATAAACTGTACAAATATGAGCATGTTAAGATAAGTGTGAATCATATGAACCCTGTGTCAGCTTTAAAATTTTTTATACATCTTTGATGAGTGATTCATAAGTTCTTCATTTGAATTGATATTGATATGCCTCAATACTACTTGCCATAGCTTTTAATGAACTCTAGAGTGCTGGAACTTACTTATATGTCATTTTCAAAGCTTTTAATTCAATAAACTCTCTGATTTTGGACATGATTAAGGCATTATGGTTAACACCACACATTCGAACATCCATGTTCCCTATTTGTGTGCACAAGTTGGGCCCCCCTTAGTTTTAACCCCTTTGAGTCCACATTAAGTTTTTCTTCATCACCATGAACATCTATACACTTGAGCCTAGTATAGACATCTTTTACCCTTGTTCCAAAGACTTATTTAAAGACGTGAAGATGGCGTGAAGAGAAATTGATGATGTTTTGAAGACTTGAATGTACATTCTATGGATTAACTTACTCAAAATTTGTTGTAATGATGGCACATGTTATTACCTTGATATTTAAAAAAACAAGAAAAAAAAGGTTGAAAATGGTGAAAACACAATGTTTATGAGTCTCTCAAAAGGTAATAAGGTTTGATCATGTAAAGTTTGAGTTAAGTCCCATATACTTGTAAATCCGACACAAAGAATGAATGCTAGGCCCAACATGATGAAACTTGGCCTACGTTCGAAGGGATGGATTATTGACATCCTTGCACTAAGGATGAGAAGCTATGCTACTTTTTGGGAGTCTTTTATTGAGCCTTGGAACGAATTTGAGCACCGCTTATCCTATATATTTCATGCCTCTAAACTTAACCCCATTACAACTTTCAATAAAGACCCTATGATCCTTAAGATGGGTAAAATTTGATTAGTTGAGTCAATCACTTGAGTAAGCTTATGGTTTTGATTCATTTGTGCAAGTATGTTTAATTTCTTATGGTTTATGTTTGAGATTTTATCGAAGTACTTTCTTTCTTTATTGTGAGCATCTTTCTAACATACTTTGAGTGCAAACACAACCCTCTACATACTGAGTGAAAATTATGAGTGCATATCTTTTTGAGTTGATTCATACTTCTTTTGGTCATGCTGAGATCGATTCACCAAGTTTACTAATTGTCTTACTTGTTGAAACATTTTGTCACTTGTTTAACCTTTGAATTCTATGAGCTAAAATTCCTTCGTGTAAGTCTTTAAGACCATATGTATATTAATGAAATTTGAGACAAATAATTAAGGGCATAGTTGTTTGAAGTCTTAGTTTATTTTAGTATTTTCTAGGGACTAGAAAAGCCTAAGTGTGGGTTATTTGACAAGTCTTTATTTAATCATCATTTTATGTCAATTTATAACTTTCATACTTATTTTTTAATGTAAAAATGCCAAACAATAGGAGAAAATAATATATTTTGTGAGAAATGTGCAGAATTTGATAGAGCTCGAAATTATGAGAATTTGAGCAAAGAATCATCTCATCGGAGTTATATTGAAGAAGTTATGATCGAAACAAGGGAGGCCAAAAAAACGTGCAAGGAAATTCGGTAGCATCCAACCAAACCAATCCAAGTAGCCACATTTCTCATTGAGCCAGCACCTGCTGAACTTCCGTTGTCAACTTCAGCGGGCGCGTCCTGAACTATAAACCTCGATTTTGGCTAGTGCATCTTGAACGAGAAACCTGTACTTCAGCTAGCGCTTACCAAAAATCATTTCCCAGCCTTCCTTTCTCTGTTAACCCGCGTTGACCACCATTTCTTCTTCAGTTTTTCAGCATGCAACCACCGAATTCTTTCCCCTTTTTAGCGCGCCTGTGTCGAATTCCTCCAAGGCACTCCAGCTCTGTTTATGCGTGAAAATGGAATTTTCTAGCCACCAAAAAGAACCCTAGATACTAAGCTAAAATAAGAAAGATGATTTTTAGGCTAGGTTCTAGCAAGTTTTATTGTTTTTATTTAATTAGGATTTTATTTTCTAGTTTTTTAGGACGTACTATCACTATAAAAGGTGAGGTTATTCTCATTGTAAAAGCCGCTTCTTCTTTCACACAACCTTGAGCCTCCTTAAACGAAAGCTCTTGTAGGGTATATCTTGACTTTTCCTCCATCTTCACAAGGTTCCTTCTGCTGTTCAGAGAACTTTGTGAATAACATTCCATTATTTCCATCCACCTAAGCATCTCAAGTTGTTCTTAGATATCGAAAGTGTAACTTTATTTCCTCGACTTAAACACATGGTATTATTTTTTTTTACTTATAATTCAATATATGTGTTAGTATTCTCTTTCTAACATTTGTAAATGTTAAATACAATATTTATTTGTTTTACTTTTCGAATTTCAATTCCTTCGTATGTTTTAGTGCTTGATACTTCAATTTAGCACTAAATGTTTTACTAGTTGTTCGGTGCACTTAGAATAGGATTGAAGAGATTTAATGTTTGACCGATGTTCGGCGCATTCAGTCAACAATTTAAGGTGAATCATATTGTAAGTGTTTGTCTGATGTTCGGTGCACTTTTATTATTGAAAAATGTATGAAGGTAATTGAGATGATAAAGGTAAGATTTCGTGATTGATTTAATATGTGCAAATGTTTGAGTATTGGCAAGATAAGTGTTTCAAGTAAGTACATTGTATAAAGGATAATTAGGAATAGATGACACACCCCGACCCGGAAAGTCCATTTAGGACACATAGATTGAGGCACGCTAGCCAACATCTGGACGATGACATCCATATGACGAAGGCCAATTGAATAAAATGATATTGTTTTATAAGTCGAGTGAAACATAATCAATCAAAACTAATCACATTTCTCCTCACAGCGGAAGCATAGAGCGTGGTCAAAGATAGATGATCATACCGTTATAGCTTTCTACCTAAAGTATCTGATCTCTGTCACGCCACCCCAAGACTCGGGTGCAGATGCCAGAGTAGCTATTAAGCTTCCTCAAAATGCGTGCACATCAACGGTACCTGAAGAGGTTCAAAAACCAAGGGTGAGTGGACCTAAAGCTTAATCAGTGTAAAACCATTTATATTAAAAGTATTTTAACCACTCGGTTTTTCCCAAAAACAACAGAGTAAAATCAAACTTGTACGTTCTACGAGGAATAATAATAAAATGATTAAAAATCATTATGTTCAAATGTGACATACTAAAATCATAAATATCAACAAACAACCTGAAGTATGAAATAATATGCATGAACCACAATCTCATTACTCATGAGTCGTACAAGGCATCTGCTCATGCTAGAATGGGTATCTTTGCTCGTGTACCACAACCACGTGAAATCTGGGTTCTAAGCACGGTATCCACATGTTCCCCTAGAGCTCGGGGAACAAGCTGACCGCATTTTTAGCTAGTATTAGGAGCTGTGACACGACCAAACCCAATCCCCCCGGGATTAACGAGGGATGTGTCATTCTCTCGTCTGATACGAAGCGTCAGACAAGGGATAACTCAAATCTCAACTTGTTCGGGGCTTCCAGAGCATGCCAGGATCAGTGGAGAAGTGTGAAGTATCGGTCACTACTACAGCCCGCATCCATGATCAACCTGAAGGGCATTAAAACCATTAAAAGCTATGAGTGGACGAAAAATCAATAGTTTAATAAAAACACATTTCATAAGAAGACATTTATGCCCTTTACTAAAAAGAATGCATGCATTCAAAAACCAATAATCAAACCATTTACTTTAATTTAATCATTAGGGCCTTAGTCCAAAACCATAAATCCAAATATGTGGGAACTCAGCCTAAAACCGTAAATCCAATCATGTGGCCACTGCCCAAAACCACCAACAATGAAATACTATTTGATAAATCCAATAAATCTGAAATCCCAATACATAATCTAGTAAATCCATAAATCACAATCTAATCAAACATCATTATATACCAATCCTCGGCATCCCAGATGCCTAGCGTCCCAGACGCTTGACGTCACAGATGTCATGTCACGGTCTAAGCTACACGTGCTGCCCAGGGTCTCAACTCGAGTCAATCTCTGACATTCCAGATGTTTGACTTCCCAGACGTCTAGCAATCTTGCTCCTAAGTCACTATACAGTCTAGTCGCTCCGTGTAGTGACCCCTCATAGGCAATGCACCGTGACTACTCTAGCTTCCGACTGGTGGAGATAATCCATAGATATAAGGATGGTATATGGAAAACATTTCATAAATCCTTTTAAAACCTTCCAAATGGGCCTATGCTTGGAATTTCCATAAAACCATCATAATTCACAATTGGGTCTCGTGCCCGAAGTATAACTTCATAAAATGTTTCCACAAATCCAATTTCCAAATTCAAGGGACTCAGCCCGAAATTCCATTTCACAAACCAACTGGGCTTCATGCCCGATCATTTAAGTCAACTGGGCCTCCAGCCCGATGCCTCATTAAATCAAATGGACTCCAAGTCCAATAGTTCGTAAATCAAATGGGTCTCAAGCCCGGTTCCATATTTTCAAATCCAAAACCATCCCATTAAGCCATCATTCAAAACCCAAGCACGTATAAACACAATATAAAATCATAAACCTCGAAATATGTGCAAATATGGAAATCACCACGAAATACGTGCAAATATGTAAATCACCAATACTACAATCATCATCATAGAAATCACATATGTAAAACATATAAAATAGTTATGCATGCATCATAGTTTAGAAAACAAAGTCCACTCACAAACCGTTCTAGCTGCCGCCTCGATACGCATGTCATAAGCCTTCCGAGGCTAAATCACCATCACCGGAACATCGCGGACACGATTCTTAAGGTAAAAAACTATGATTTGACCAACCTAACAATCTCTGATCGACACAAAACCACCATCATTGGATTCAGATCATCGAAACCTTTAAAATGATATTCTCCCCCCCCCCCTCAAAAGTCGAGCCCACGCGCCCCCATGCACATAGTCAACGGGTCAAAGTCAACGAGTCATCTCCCCCATCAACGAGTCAACTCGACGGTGACTCGCCGGAATTTCTAGCTAGAAAACTCAATTGATGCCCCAAACTTCAAACTTTGATATCTCACTCGTTTCTCAACCAAATTCGACATTCTACCTATGTAAATCCATCTACTCGAGTCAAGGATTTCAAATATAAATCCAGAAATTGTAGAAAGTACCTGGATTTAAAGTTATGGTCATTCAAAGTTTCATCCAGAATTCTGGTCATCATTCCGGCCACCTCTGACGTCCAAATCCATCTCAAATTGCACCTACAAGGTCGTGAGAGCTCAAGGAACATCATCCTAAGCTTAGAATTGATTAACACCATCAAAATCAAAAACCCAAAATTTTAATCACACGATTTACTATTTTCGAACTCCGGCCACCGTGCACAACGGTTCTCGTTGTGGCCACCATTTAGTTCATCTCAATGTCCTCTCCAACTTTCATTCAAAGGTCACATGCAAAGGATGAAGATTGAAGGCTGATTGTGTAGTTGTTTTTTGTGTGTTTGTTTAGGGAGGACAAAGATGATGCAAGGGAAAGAGAAGAGAGATGTGAGGGAAATAATAAAATATATTTTAATAATAAATTACCCAATCAAACCTGATCCCTTTTTTAAGGAAAGTGACCAATGGGATGAGTGACACTTGTCACTCATATAAGAGCCCCACATTAATTAATTAACCAATCACATTTAATTTTTAATTAATTCGAATCCCGAGAAGTTAATTAAATCGATTTCGATCCCGTAACCATAACTTTCTCGTTCGACGTCCGATTTTGATGTGTCGCCTGTCTACGTACTCGTGACGTCCCGATCTACGTCACAGTCATCAGTCCTCGTATATTTGACTCCCTAGGTCAAAAATCAACATTTTGCCCAATTATAGGGGTAAAATGGTCATTTTACACCATTCGTCCGATTTCTCTCGACTAATCCCTGATTAGGCACGATAATCCATAATTAATTAATATTTAATCCCGATATTTGGGACGGGTCATTACAAGCTGTGCCTGACGAATAATCTCATGGAAGCTAGGTTTGTGGCCATTCAAACGGGGTAAAAGATATGGACGACTCCTAAGTTTTTCTAGTATCATATCTCAACTATGTCCCGTAACTCAATATGAACCAATGACATGATTTTACCTTACTTATCATATCGCATGCTAACATGTCTGAGCATATAACATAGAGTGTTCATAAACATCACATCAATGATGTTTAATTCTAAAATACGCAATCAAGCATGCAGGTGAATCATATAAATAAACATCGTAAAACATGCAATAATAGCTTTATAAAACTGTTTAGGGAAAGGGTTCACTCATAAACTAGACGGAGATTCGAAATCACCCGACAGGTCAAACCTTGTAAGCTCAAACTCGTCTCAATTCCTAAATAATTCAGACCAAGAGTTTACTATTTGAAATCCAAGTAGAAAGATGAGAAATATCACCTAAATCGAGTTAAAAATGTTAAAATGGCATAAACGGACTTCGAACGTGCTTAAACTGCTTGAAAATGTCTCAAACTAAGCACGCGCACAATCTGGAACATCCCCCTAGAATATTCCCTCAGAATGATCCCAGGAATATTCTGGTAGTTGACTATTAGAACTGACAGTTGACTAACATGGAATTAACAGCATTGTCGATTGATTGGTCGTCGTTGAAGCCTCCCCGAAGACAGTGGCTGGACCACCGCTAGCACCGCCGACCACGGAGGCTGGTTTATGGAACATCTCGTCGGAAAACTGTTTTCCAGCGAGGTCTAAATCCCTCATAATAAAATCAATTTTAACATGAAATATATGAAAATATAACTAATCGATGCAAAGATTCCCAATCTCGCAATATTGGATTGAGAATCTACCTCTTGTGATCGAAAAAGCTCGAGAAGGGCACGGTCCCATAAAGGTTCCCTCCTATGCAGTGCTGTCCACGACAGTCAAGAACACTAGGAACGGGGTGCTCGCATTCACATTGCCGAGGAGGGCATTTAGGTCGTAGTAACCCATCTCCAGTCGAACGTCATCGGTGGTTCACGATGGCTCTGTAATTTCCGATGGAGTCTACTGTGGTCAACCTCGCATGAAACAGACAAGCAAGAGGTGTATAATCAACTACGCAACCTAGGATTCATATGTTGTTTTTGTGTCCTCCTATGGAGTCGACGGTTGTCGATCAGCACACATAAAACACATGCAAACTCATAAAAATGCAGCTTTCAACGTGTATCACATTACTCAAACTCAAGGGGTATGACAAAAACATGTTGTATTCGATCTTTCTCTTTGGGTTGCTTTTGGGTCTGAGTCGGATACTGGGGTCTGTGTCCGTTCCAGTGAGAACATCGTGCTCTCAGTTAGTTGTTGGTAAGGAGATGGTGGGAGCACTATTGTAGACGTACACATGGCTATGGTTGGCGCTTGGTGGCAACGACGTCATGGGTAAGGTTTCGTGGTACGATTATGAACAGAGGAAGGAAAGACGGCAACCGTTGCCGTTTCAGTGGGTTGTCACCAAACTCTCACAGTTCGCTAATGAAAATGATGAAGACTGGAGTCTTCTAGTGACGTGGATGATTGCTGGAGAATAAGAGCAAGGAAGTGTGGGTCACAGACTAGGGCCTGATAAGAGGAGCCTCTCTTTGCAAATTTCCAATCGTGGGCCTTAATGCACCTAGACCCAAATAGACACCACTATGTGTTTGAGGCTAATAGCTTGATGGACCTAAAAATAATCCCAACCAAAAAGCTAACAAAAATAGATTTAGTACAAACATTAGACTAAGTTAAAAATATTTGGATCTCTAAAAGTGGACTTAGGTCAAGATAAGAACAAATGGAATGGCTTTGGCTACAAAGAAATCGAATTTTGGGCTTCCAATTTGGGATTGGGGATATCTTGTGTTTAAGGATTGTATTGGCCCTGCCCAAAGATCAATCCAAGCCCACAAGATAAACGAGGCCCAATGACACTTGTGGGGATAATTTGGTAATTTGCGTTTTTTTTTCCTAAATTCTGGTACGGGGTGTAACAATCTACCCCTCTTAGAGAAATTTCGTCCCTGAAATTTGGTAAACGTTGGTCAAAGTTACAACTCCCAATGTTACCCGGAAATCGTCCCTGTTACCGTAATCAAGAGTTCCACTTCCACGTAAGGTCTGATGGATGGGTGCCCCGTCTAAGGGATTTTGTTAGTTCTCAACCGTTAGGCTACTAGTGTGCCTCCTCAGTTACCACAAGTAATTCTATAAACGTTGCCCCTCAAATGATACAACAAATCAGTTGCTTCCTGAATAGTTTTCTAAATGTTTTGTAAAGGTTCTTTGGTTAACGACAAATCTTCCCCAAAGAGGATGCCAAAACCTTCAATATATTTCGCCATCTACACTAGCAATTCGAGTAGGCATGGGAACTCCCAAGACTTCTATGTTCCAATTTTCTCATAAGGTAACTGGTACCAAAGTGTTCATGTTTCACCTCTCATTCTCCAAAGCAAGCTCAACGAGTTATTCGTAAGTGGTATCAAACTTATTGGTCTCACACACTCAAACTGACAGGATGCCAACCCTTCTCTAGTTTCTCCCAGATGGCAATGACCAACTTCATCACAAAAGTCAATTAGGGTTCAACTCACTCGTCAACTAGCATGGTCGTCGAACCGGTCTCCTTTGCTCTAAGGGCCAAAAGGAGTAACAAGTCAGTTAAGTTCGAGCAGTCCTCCAAGCTCGAATAGCGACCAGGTACAACTCACTGGTCTTCACACATCGGTTGTTTATAACTAACGATTCCTCCGAGTCCTTATACAAATCAACAGGTCTGATTAGTTACCTTAATCATGAAGATATTGATTTCCGTGAGGGTTCCTCCTAACCCAAACGTCTAAAGCTGATGTCAAGCTTCCATCAAAGGCCACTGAAATACCATAAAACTCTTGAAAGGGATTGGGTAATGAGAATACACTAGATTTCTTATCTCGTAACTTAATAATAATTCCATTGTGAGCGTACCAAAATCCTCATTCAATCCCATAGCAGTAAGATCCCTCCATAGGGAAATCTTAAGGTTTACAGCTTCTGACAGGCCTCAAATACGTAAAATCTTAGATCCTAGTTCGATACGTTTTAAGAATGTTCGAGATTTGGTCCTTATGACTTCGAAACGTAGATGGATCTTTGAAGGGTTAGGGTCATCACCCCACTACTCGAGTGGATTCAAGGAAGGAAGCGTAGGAAAGAGATTATTTAAAAGAAAGCTTATTTAATCACTGGGGAGAGTTGAGTTGTGACGACCCGAAAATTTGAAAAAGGTAATTCCAAAAATGTGAAAAGGAAATGACATTTTTACCCTTGGTTTAAGTGGTTAAAAGCTGACTTTTTGGTTGGGATACTTTTTGGGCTTTTCGCGAAAGCCGTTTTGTACGTCTCGGAGTCCTAAGTTAGTAAATAGGCGACACGTCGAAATTAGAGTTCAGATGTGATAGTTACGGGTTTGAGAAGGCTAGGGGTATTTTGGTAATTTGTGTAAGAAAGGGAAAAATGGTTTTTTTGGCTGATTTTAATGAGTCAACATGTTTTACAATTTGTGATATGTGTCATCACATTTAGTGGATTGCTGGCATCACGTGGAATGTGTGCTGATGTTGTGTCATGTGTTGTTTGGAAATCAAATCCAAACTATTTGGGTGTGTTTGTCGAACAACACCAAAACCAAACAGAGAACCAAACTCCTTTAAGTTTTGATTATCCATCTAGCTAATCGTGAGAAACCCAGAAAACAGAGAGACTGAAAAGGAATTAAGAGAGAACAGCCGAGAGGAGAAAAAGGAATAGAAAACCCGAGATGGGGAGTTTGAAAAACCGAAACCCAGAACTTGAATTTTGAGAATTTGAATTCCAGTTTTGAAGCTTGATAGTAGAAACTAAGTTTAGAGTAAGCTTCCTGGGATCCAAAAGAGTTGAACCATCACGAGACTGAAGGGAATTGATGAAGAACAACCTAGAACCGTACCAACGATTATCTCGAGTTTCCAATCTGAAATTCGATGGGTTCGAGAATTGAGCAAGATTGAACCAGGTCATGGAACAGGGTCGAAGGACCCATTTGCAGGAAAACGGTCAAAGACGATTCACTATAAAATCATTGTAGGTTGCACGTGGGATTCAGGCGCAGCCTCTTGAGGCGGCACGTGAGCACCATTTTCGAGGATTGGTGATTCCTAGAATTACAGAGAAGCGTATAGCTCAGAATCGTACCGCGTGGACGGTGTGTGAGTGGACGTTTGTTATTAAAGCGTTATGCATCCATAGTAAATTTTTTCCATGATTTATTGCCTGATTTGAGTTTTAATGATTTGGGTGATGATTTGATATGATTACTTAATGATTTTAAGGATTTAATAATTGGTTTCTTAACACGATTTACGATAAATGGTGAAATCTATGTTTTGGGCGTAGGCCCGGGTTGGAAAATGGTGTTCTGACATGGAATGTGACTAAAGAATGATTTTATGGATTTACTTAATGATTTTCGGATGTGATTTTACTTATTTACGTGAAAATGGTGTTTTGGGCTTGAGGCATTGTTGGAAATGGTTTGATTCAGTTTTAAGTTAAAGATTGTTTTGAAACTAATGTTTTGGGTTTATGTTTAGTGCCCCAGATGTGTAATTCCCTGGAGAGCTCGGATGCATAATTCCCAAGACAACCCCGAACATATAATTCCTGGGAAAACCCGGATGTGTAATTCCGAGGAGAGCTCGAGATGCGTAATTCCTGAGGTTTAAGTATTGATTGTGATATTGTGATTGATGTTTGTGCACTGGTGCATAGTGCAGTTGTGATATTGTGATTGATGCTTGAGCACTAGTGAGTATTGTTGTTGATCATTGAGATTGATGTTGAGTATTGAAGATTGGGTGTCATTAACATGGATAGTTGTATCCAGTTGGTTCTCATGTGATTTGGCTTGAGGGTTGGTTGTCCATATGTTTTACTCCATGCATGCATGTTTTGTAACTGGAAGGTAAACGAGTTCGTTTGAAATGTATTTTCAAAAGATGTTATTTTTTCCACTCACACCTTTGATGTTTTTGATGTCCTTTCAGGCCATGGCACGTAGATCGGGGCTGATCGAGAGATGGAGGCATGCGTGGGAATCAGTACAGCTTTATGTGTTTTCGGAACTTCGGTTGACATAACAAAAGGGAGCAGGACCAGGCAGGGCTATCAAAGTGATATTGGGACGGGTCCTGTCACGAGTAAAGTCCTATGACTTAGAATCTAAGTACAAATAACAAACTTCCAATGGTCGGATGCCTAGGTCATCTCCCAAGTAAGGGTTACAAACTCAATCAGGAAATGAAATTCATTCCAACATGACTTGTGAAAGTCCATTCGAAGAAAGTCTAAACGATAAGTGTGCGTAGTGAATAAAATTCTCCATAATAGGAACTTGGTTAATTGGGATATAGGTTCTGGTCGGTTATTTCAACTTCAACTTCAGAGTTTCACAACAACACCGTACCCAAGGTTACCATTTGGTCATGACTTGCAACATTGGCCAGCTCTAACTCGTAACATAAATCGACTACAAGAAGGGCCATGTCAATTCTCTCATTTGTCCAGTATCTTGAGTTTCTCCTATGCGTGGTTATAATCCCCATGCCAAAACTGCTAAACACGTTCAACCTACTCTGGGGTAATTCCGACGACAATCAACACTTGTCAAAATGCCACGTCCAGCAAAGGGGTGCAAACCGTAGCATATTCTGAAGCATCGACAAGAAGGTTATCAGTTCAACACTTGGCGAGGCGAAGTTAACACTCAAACACGTGATAGATACATTCTGGCCTGTTTCTGTAATTGAGAGATACTTGAGTGTGTCCGAGTGATTACACAACACAGGGTCCAAGGCTAAACCTAAGCACATACCTAACAGGTCCAAAGATAGTTCAAATCCGAGTGAATAACTCCATGCTTAGGTTCCCACAAATGCTTCTTTTGGTGCTACAAGTTCTTGTTTAAGTCGTACTGTTAGATTAAGATAAAAGTGCACTGAGTCCATAAGAGGTGGTCTAAACCCAAATAAGCCTCAAAAAACATAAGCCTAGATTCTAAAAACGGGGTCTAGGGAGGAAGAATCCAAACATTCTCGGACTAACGGTTCTCGTCAAACTCGTCCACTACAATTCATAGGCTCAGCGATGCATAAACATATAGAAAGTCTAAAGCATCCTCTAGCCAATGCATCCAAGAAATCATTAGGTGTAGATCTGGGAATTATTCTTTGAATTTACACAAGGTAAGTATGCTCACCAAGAACTGGTGGCACGTGGTGGTTAAATCTAGTTCCCCAAATGGTCGTTCGAATTGAACTCAGAGTCCACGGTCGAACTAAAATAGGCGAAAGGAATCACTGATAGACAACAGAGCGCGATAATGATCGCTAAAAGCTAGTGAAGGAAAGTTCTCAAAAACCAAAATGATCATCAAAAGATACTGGTAATCACTCTCGCCGTGAACAAACTCAAATCATCGCAAGTAAAGTCCAATTCTAGACATAAGCTAATTCATTTAACAAACTGGTTCTCAAATCAAGGGGCGAGGATCGTATTGTGAAAAGATAAGAGTATGAGATATGAAGAAGTGTGAAAATGGTGATGTACCAACTACAACGGAAAATTTTGAGTCATAAAAGACATTTGAAAGTCATCGAAGGATTCACACAACGTAAAGAGTTTGAAAGGACATGGTGATGACTAGTAATTTAAAACACAAGGATCACGAACGACTCCCATAAGCTTAAGTCATCAATCTAAAATTTAAATATGAGTAAAGTCTCTTTGATCTAGAAATCTCATCTACGAAAACATTTGGTAAATAAAAGAGTGAATAAATCATACTTTTGTCTAATCCTCGAGGACACAGAAATCACCAAGGAGGGTGAGGAAAATTTTAGAAGTGTAGTACAAAAAATGAGGCACATACACAAAAACGTGACATTGAGTTGAGGAATTTTAAAGCATTTACTAAACCCTTGGAAAGATGAAATTGGTCAAAATCGAAATGACCTCAAGGGTCCAAATAGTAGCTGGAAGTGATTCCCAAAATTATTGTTTCAAAAAATAGCTCAGGCAAAAGTGTCAAATAGGGAATATGACTCCCGGTTGAAAAATGCGAGATTTGGTCATAAATAGAAAACCACATCGCAAAAGACGATTTAACAAGTCAGTTTAGTGAAATAAATGTGGCTGGCATTCAAAATGTAACACGTCATAGAACGTGCCACAAATTGACACCGTTAAGACTTACTTTTGTACTGAAAGGCTGAATCAACGCAAGTAAAGAAATTCACCAGATTAAACAAGTGTCGTAAGAAACTCAATAATAAGGTAAAATAGTTTGCAGAAAACTGTGAATTCATTTTTAGTGCCAAGCCGAGCATAAACCATATTTTAAAAGCATAGTAAAAAAATGTGTTAAAACAACCATACAAAGAATACATGATTGGATGGCTCCTAAAGCGTACAAAAGACGCTTGAGTATAATTGCTACCAAAACGACGATAAGGTTCACTCCCCGATGCTGTTGGGAGGTTCACCATGATTCAACCATCATGTCTTTGGTAAGTTGTGTGGTCTCGGTCTTGAAATAAGAGTTTAGCTAACATGGAAAATCACCTCTGAAGCACTCTTAAAAAACCATTTACACAATAACTGAATTACTTACAAGGAACTCGTAGAAAATCGTTAATAGGTCCTAAGGTCCCTGAATGGACCAATTCGATGAACGATTTAAGCGCAACAGTTTCAAAAATGTCGGTAAAACAGAATCAATTTAGATTTCTCATATGCTTTCGGGGATCGAATCTCTGGAGATAAGTCAACTACAAACCAGTTGTGAAAAGGTGAGCTTGCCTTGCACATCATCAAATGACTCGTTCACACCATCCATACAAGTCCTAAGCTCGTAACCACAACTCGAACACAAAATTTGACAGAACAAAAATCCAACTATTGGTGACAAAGGCGCACTGAAAGATAGAACGAACTCCACATCTACTCGTGGAAAATCACAATTAGGTCGTAACCAAAATAATTTTGCACTAAAAGCGATTCTAGCTATTCAAGGCGATGCTTTGACATCAGGAATAAGGTTGTATGATCATCAAGTGTCCAAACCTAACAACATACCCTAAAAAGACCGCTCTGATACCAAATTGACATACCCAAACCCGAAAACTCCACTCAGGAGACGTAGATCGAGGCGTGCTAGCCAACATCTAAATAATGACGTCCAGATGAAGAAAGCCAATTGAATAAATAGATACTATTTTATGAGTCGAGTGAAACCTAATCGGTCAAAACCAATCACATTTCACACCAGAAAGGAAACATAGAGCGGGGTTAAAGATTGATGATGATATCATTATACCTTTCTACCTGAAGTATCCGATCACTGTGACGCCACCCCTATGACTCGGGTGCGGATGCTAGAGCAGCTATTAAGCTTCCTCGAAATATGTGCACACCAACGGTACCTAAGGGATTAAAAAACCAAGGGTGAGTGGACCAAAAACATAATCAGTGTAAAACCATTTATAGTTAAAGTATTTTAACCCCTTATTTTTCCCAAATACAATACAGTAAAATTAGGCTTGCACATTCTACGAGGAATAATAATAAAATGATTAAAAATTATTATGTTCAAATGAGTCATATTAAAATCATAAATATCAATAAACAACCTGAAGTATGAAACATTATACATGAACCATAATCACATTGATCATGAGTGGCACAAGGCATCTGGTCATGCTAGGCTCAGTATCTTTGCTCGTGTACCACAACCACGTGAGCACAACCACGTGAAAGCTAGGTGCTAAGCACAATCACCACATGTTCCCCTAGAGCCCAAGGAACAAGCTGGGTGACTTTTTAACTAGTATTACGCGTTGTGCGAGGTGAACAATCACGTGGAAGCTAGGTCTGTGGCCACTCAAACGGGGTCTAAGATACGAGCGACTCCTAAGTGGTTCTAATATCATATCTCAACTATGTCCCGAGACTCAATATGCACCAATGCCATGAATGTCAAAACTACCATGCAATGCAATAGATAATTCAACCATGCATACTCGGGGTGTACATTACCACATAACCATACTTCTCACCTCATGGTACACACTTGTACCTTACTTACCATATAACATGCTAACATGTTCGAGCATATAACCTAGAGTGTGCATAACAACACATCATACATGTTTAATTCTAAAACAAGCAATCAAGTATGCACATGAATCATATAAATAAACATCGTAAACTGTGCAATAATAGCTTTATAAAATACTTTAGGGAAGGGGGTCAACTCACAAACTGGTCGGGGAGTCGAAATCACCCGACGAGTAGAACGTCGAAAGCTCAAACTCTTCTCAATTCCTAAATAATTCGAACCATGAGGTTCCTATTTGAATTCCAAGTAGAAATGTCAGGACCCGTCCTTAATCCCCCAGGGATTAACGAGGAACGACCCTGATCCCGTTTGACACGGAGTGTCAGACAAGGGAAATTTCCAACCTTTGCCCTCCCGGGCTATCAGAGTAAGCCAGGATCCGGAGGAGGCATGTGATATCTCGGTCTCTGCTACAGTCTGCATCGTATCCAACCTGAAGGGTATTAAAAACAGAAAGACTGTGAGTGGAAAAAATAAAGAGTTTATAAAAACTTATTTCATAAAAGACCTTTATACCCTTCACTAAAAAGCATGCATGCATAGTAAAACCATTTATCCAATCACCTATGTTTAAACAAACACATTTAGGGTCACAGCCCCAAGTTCCGTAAATACAAGTCACACAGACTCCTGCCCAAAACCATTTACAGAAAACCAGAACATAGTAAATATATGTGGGATCTCAGCCCAAATCCATTATCATCATAAAACACAATTTCCCAACCCAATTGAAATCATGTTTATCCATTATATTTCATATCCAAGAACCTGTCAAGGTAAAATAAAGCTACGCGCGTGCTAACCGAGGTCTCAAACCCAAGTCTCTCCAGGGTCCACCCAGGTCAATGTTCGTAGATCAATGACCCTCCCTGGAGGTAACGAACCATGCCCATCCTGAGAGTAAGGAACCCAACTAGGGGGCGATTCCACTCAGTCAGTGTTCTGTGACTACTCCGGGGACAACCCAGGCCAACGACCCTCCCCGGAGGAGACAATCATATATAAAGGATGGAATATGAAAAACCTTTTGAAATCATTCTTTAAACCTTTCCAGGATTCATGCCCGGCCCTCACTAGCCGTCATGAATCATAAATCCTTTCAAAGGTTCATGCCAGTTTCCATAAACCGACATGACCCGTAAAATCCTTTTAAGGGTTCATGTCGGTTCCCATAAACCGTCATGACCCGTAAAAACCATTCCTAGGGTCCCTAACCCGAAATCACCATCATAACACATAACTGGGCCCTAGGCCCAAATACACATGCAAACTGGACCTCTGGTCCAAATCATAAACCATTAGGGCCTTATGCCCGATTCCGTAAATCAAATGGGTCTCGTGCCCGATTCCATATTTCCAAATCCGAAATCAAGTTAAGAACCAATTGGGCCTCCGACTCGAGAACCTCAATAAAAGGACTTCGAGTCTGAGGGTTTCCAAACAAGTGGGTCTCGAACTCGAGTTTACTTTTTCAAATCCAAAACCATTTCATTAAACTATTTCCAAAACCATAAGAATGGAAAATCAGAGTAAAACTGGAAACCTCGATTTACGTGCAAACACGTAAATCGCCTCGAAATGCGTGAAACCATATAAATCACAACCATCCAATTCATAATCATAGAATCATATTCATAAACCATATAAAACATTCATGCATGCATCACAATTTAGAAATCAAGGTCCACTCACAAACCGTCCGAAGTCGCGCCTCGATACTCGTGCTATAAGTGTCATCCGGGTCAATCACCGTCACCAGGACTCCCAAACCTGTCCAAATTCATTTACAAGATTACTAATTGCCTTATTAACCTCTCATTGAAGTCCCATAATTTTCCCGATTTTCTAAGTATTTTTAAAGTCGATCCTAAACCTTCGGACACTCCGAAACCTATCGAAACGATGTCCGATCAACACGAAACCAGTCCCAAAATGTTCGTTACATCGAATAGATGAAATTACATGTTGGACACTTCCCCAAAGGATTGGACACGCGCCCTCACATGCCCAAGACAGGCCCTGCGCGTGGGCCTCACGCGCCAGGGTACTGTTCATCTTCTTCCTTGAATGAGACAGGTCCGGCTAGTTCGACTGTGCAATCCGGTCCAGTTGGACCGGCGTGACCGGTCCCACGCCGGTCCAACCCTCTAAACCCCTAATTTTGGTTCGTTTTCACTCCAATTCAATCCTATAATTCCTATTTTCAAGTTTTCTATCCATTCCTATGAAGAAAACTAACTAAAACACCCTAAATCCCAACGGTTTGATTCCTTCCTCACGGTCCACATTTTCCAGTTCAACCCCCAGGCTTCACAGCCGTCAACCACCGTCAAAAATCATCTCTATACACTCTAAGCAACCTAACAAACGTTCCATAATCAACCAAAACTAACCATAACATTAAAATCGAATTTAAATGAGTTTTGGGTTTAACCGGGTTACCTGTTTCGGGTTTGTGGCTCCACCGCCCACGGCGGCGCCGTCCAGGCCAGCCACCAACATCCAACATCCTCCCATCACTCCCTGGTCCTCACAGCTGATCATGGGTTAAGGGTTGGATTGGTTTAGGATGCACAGAGAAGAGGAAATGAGATCGGGTGGGTTTGGGTTTGAAATGAAGAAGAATGATCGATGCATGTATGTGAAGGGATGGCCAGTGGATGGATGACAAGTGTCACTCATCCATTGGGCCTCCATAAAATATCTGGGCCCCACTAGAGTCCAAAAGTGATTCGTCTCATAAAACGTGCAATAGTGCCCCGAAACTTCCGTGAACCGTAATTTCACCGTCGAACATCTGATCTACGTAACGGTCCTTGGCCCTCGGCCATCGGACCTCTCGTTTAAAAAGTCAACATTTGCCCCCTTTTAACCAAAATTACCAAATTGCCCCTTAACTTCCGAACGTCATAACTTCTTCCTTGAATGTCGGAATTGAACGTGCCATCTGTCTATGAACTCGTGACGTCCTAAACTACGTCACGGTCATCGGTCAAATTCCATTTGACCGTCGGAATGAAAATGCAACGTTTTGCCACGATTAGGGGCAAAACGGTCATTTTGCATCGTTCATCCGATTTCGCCTAACTAATCATGGATTAACCTCACTAATCGTGATTAGTCACTAATCTAATATAGGAATTTGGGACGGGTCGTTACAACCTTCCCTCCTTAATTAATTTTGTCCTTGAAATTCCAACCGTTCTTCCCTCCTTAATTAGTTTCGTTCTCGAAATTCCAACTATTCTGATTCCACATCCACCTCGTGGAAGTATAATCAATCTCATGACATGTGTACACTAGTACACGCACTAGTCAACACAAAACTTGTCTACACGCAGACATACCACTAACACTCACGTCGTGTTGACTACACTCGACCACGTCGAATGACCGTAACCATACGTTCTGAATTGACCACAACTGTCAATATCAGAGCAACCTGAGTATCCTATGAGCTAACCACTTGTCAGATCTACCATTTCGTTGACACAACAACTCGAAGGTTCCTTCCTCAATCACCAATCTATCCTGACGTCTGCTCCTACTGGGAGTCATCAAACCTCACTCAACAATCCTCATTGACACCTCCGAAAAAATGTCACCACTTGACAATCATCAGTCGAAATTGACACTATACCCACTTGTGATTATACTAACCACCAACTCACTCAACCTAAGTATACGCATACCAACAAATACTCGATCTGTGTGTAATTGGACCCATCAGAAATACCATGACCCAGTGCACAGTATCCAACGTCCAGTCCATGTTCTCGACTAATCCAATGGTATCGGAACTAAGCCGACTACCACACGCTCACCAACGTACCCACGGTATAACCTATATACTGTTACCAGGCACCACAAGTCTGCCTGGTATCGTACCTCGAACTACGTACTAGGTACATACATCCATTACCAACTATTCCACGATAACAACAACGACGACAACCACAACCACAACACGATGATCACAACCTAGGTCGTAGCCAAAACATATTTCAATTTGGAGTCTATCTGTCCAATCCAGTAACAGACAGATCAAAACTCTGACCCATTATCCATTTCCATATCCGAATCCGAAATCATTATTCCGTAAGCTAGCATTTGGAATAATCATTCCGAACCCAAATCCATAAATCCACTTTCAAGTTCCAAAATCGAATCCTGAATCGTCACCCAGAAATCCGATTCCAAAATCAGAAATCTCGTTCTCGTCTATCGAGTCGCACCAAAACTGAACCTTTCGGTTACCTACTCAAACGATTACCTTAATACGTTCGATTGACTTGATAGGGAAGCCAATCCCAATATCAACACATCTAGGCTGACCAAATATGTCCTCGTCGGATACTTACTCGGGCAATATACCATACGGGATTTACCTCAAAAAGAAGTTCAGTCCCACCATCTTCAACTCAACACTCAAGTAAGAGTGATAAACTCTCCACCTATCTGGATCATCAAGATCACGATCCAGATCCATCACTACGTCACCCGACCATGAACGTCACGAACATCGACCGTCACGACGTCCAAAGTCCTCAACCATTTCCCACATCTAAACAGATCAGTCAACGACGAGACACGTCGAGACTGTGGGTTCTCTCCAATTACCTCTTTTCGATCCTTGTCATTTCAAAAAAGGAAAATCAAGAATGATCCAACACCGATGACATCAAAGTCCATCCTACGTGAATGCAAACAAACTCGCTGCACTCACCACGCTATTTAAACCAACATCATCTGCCACCAAGCAGAAGATGAGAAATCTCAGTCACCTAACTTTGATATACTCACTCCACTTGATGACCCAAGACAAATCCCGAGTCTAACCAATACACGACCAATGTATTGGTGACAACAACAATCATCTACCTCATCTACCATCATATGCCTTGGTAGAACCTGAGAAGTCACCCAAAATGACTTCGAAATACTCATTACCAATGCGGAAAACCCGCATTCCTCTCGTCACCTCAATCGCAAACTCCCGTGATTCCGAAATTCTAACTAGATTGGAAACAACATACTCAGACATCAACCACGTGTCCCTAACAAGTCAACCTCACTACCAAGTTCGACTGTCAGTTTACACCGTATGTGTAGGTACAGTCATTCCGAGTGAAGTTCACGCGGCTCAAGGTTAAACCTTGTATACTATTTATGGATGTCAATTCATCCTAATCAGATGTACCGCTCAACTGGAGAGTCACAACAGACCCCTGCTGTGATCTGCAGTGAAATCTCTGCCTACCACCATACCTGACCAATTCTGACCAACTCTGGCCAACACTGACCAACTAGTCATTAATCCCCGCGACAGATCGAGTCTGACCAACCGGTCACTAATCCCCCATGATGTAACGACCCGTCTCGAGAGTCTGGATTAGTAAGTGATTAGTGATGGATTAGTACGCTTAATCGGTGTTTAGTTGGTTACTTTTGGACCTTGGGCGCAGAATGACGATTTTGCCCCTAGTTGGGCAAAATGTTGACTTTTAGTTCGGGGGGTCAATTGGGAATTGACCGATGATCGTGACGTAGTTTGGGACGTCACGAGTCCGTAGACAGGTGGCACGCCCGATTCCGACATCCGAGGAGGAAGTTATGATGTTCGGAAGGTTGGGGGCATTACCGTAAGTTGATTAAAATAAGGGGAAAGTTGACTTTTCACGCGACAGAGTTTTTACACGTAGATCAAGGACCGTTAGGTAGATCTCGTCATCCTGAGTTAAACGACAAGAGGAATGCTTTCATCGGACATTGGACGGACGAGATACGGGTCTAGAACGGCGAAGGGCAAATGGTAATTTTGATTTACAAGGGCATTTTGGTCTTTTTGGTGCTTTGGGAATTGTGCAAATAGGATGAGGACAAGTGTACAGGAGAGATTGGATATTTTGAGAGGGACCATGGGATTGTGGACACGTGTGGTGTGTGTAGTGGGTTCTAGGCTTGTGCAGAGTGCAAGTATTTGTGTGTGCATCGTGTTTGTTCGAAGAAGGGAGAAACAGAGACTGAGATTGAGAGAAAATTGGTCGAGTGGCCGTGTGTGCTTGTGTGTTCTGGTGACTGAGTGAGTGACTAGAGTTGAGTGAGAAGTGGTGAGTGAGTTGGGAGGGCAGCTCGTGTGAGGAAAACTTGGTGTGTGAGGGTTGAGTTCTCAGAAAAACAGAGAGGTGTTGAGGGAACTTGGTGGTGGTGTTGCCGTGTGTTGATCCAATTAGGATCGAGGGAAGGCTAAGACGGCCCTGTGAACCCTGCAGAACGCGACGGTGAGCACGGTGGTGGACGACAAGCAGGTAATTTCTTATTCCCCTCTGTTTGCTCTGTTTTCCGTTTTGGTTCAATTTGAAAGTTGTGGCTTTTGGGGCTGCGTCGAGGTGTCTGGTAAGTCCTAGTCGACTCACTAGGTCCTTAGGAACTTGTAGATGTCGAAGCCGTGATGGGGGTGACACGGGTGGTCGGATTGAAGAACAGGGGTTTTGGTTGGTCACGGGTTCGAGCTAGGGACGACGGGTTAGAGGCCGTGTTGTTGTGTTTGGTTAAGGGGAATGGATTCCTAGGATCAGGACGAAGCTATTGGTGGAAAGAGGGACTGAATTTTTTGCAGGTTGAAGAAGAACCGGTCACGCCGGTTCAGACCAGCTGACCATCGAAGAAGAAGATGAACAATGTTTCTGTTCATGCGTGTGAGGCCTACGTGCAGCCACACTGGGCGGCGCGTGGAGGCGCGTGCGGTGGTTTCTGGGGAACCTTCCAACTAGGTTTTTGGTCTAGACGTTGTAACGAATCTTTTGAGATAGGTTTCGGGTTAATCGGACGTCGATTCGAGTTAGTTCTGTGAGATAGAAGGTTTAGGGTCTCGGTTCGTACTTTTGAAGTTCGGGAAAATTAGGGAAAATTAGGGGAACCTTAGTGGACGTGTTAGTGACGTATGTTGGTGCCTTGTGACAGGTTCGGGAATCCCCGAGGCGGACGAGGAACGTACAGGACGTTCAGGACGCGAGTGACGTGCCCGGTAACTGTGAGTGGACCCCTTCCCTATAATTGAGCATGCATAACTGTTTTTCTATAATTGTTTTATGGTTTTACATGTGATTTCATGACTATCGAATATGTTATAATTGTTTTATATAATTGCACGTTTTACGAGAAAGCTACGGTTTTCAGCACGTTTTACGAGGAAGCTTTGATTTTTGATTTCGATGCCATGATTTTGCGATTTCAAACGATAAGTGATTTTCAATGATTATAAGTGGATTTTGATACATGATTTCGATGATCGAGGGTTTTCAATTTTAGAATCGGATTTCGGAAAGCGGACTTTGGTTTTAAAGTTGAAAAGTGAAATTCCGGATTTGGGTTCGGAATGACGGTTCTGGATGCCGGAATGGCATCAGACCAGTAATTTCAGATTCAGGTTTGGATACGGATTTAGAATTGGTTTTCAACAGGTTTTGGATTGGATTTGCTGGATCTGATTATTGGGTTTAAAGACTCGGATATTATGATATGACGGGGGACGGGCCCAGATTGGGTTTAAAGACCCGGATTGAGTTTAAAGACTCGGGGAGTTTAAAGACTCGGATATATTGATATTTCCCCCGTAGGCCTGTTGAGTTTAAAGACTCGGGAGTTTAAAGACTCAGAATATATTGAGGCCTGGATTGAGTTTAAAGACTCGGGAGTTTAAAGACTCGGATAGGTCCAGCAGGTTTGATCGGATAATGATGACTTGGATTTATGTTTGATCGAACGGTTTTCATGATGCTTATTTTGTGAATTATAAATGTTTTTATGATGATTACTATGTGATTTATAGCTGTGTTTACTTAATGGGTTATGCATGCATGTTTTCAAAACGGAGGGCTAAACCCCTGGTTTTCTTATGAAATGGTTTTCGAAACTTTTATGCTTTATGGTCCACTCACACTTTCTGTTTTTAATTGCCCTCCAGGTCGTGGAGCTAGCACGGGGGTTGACGTTGAGGCAGCTTCGGAGGCATAGAATATTCGAGAGTTTTCCCGGAGTGGTTTCATTTTACCGTTGTGCGTGTACTTTGTGTATCGGTTTTGTTTTACTTTGTTTTTTGGTACTATGCTCTGTATAACGGTTGACTTTGGATGTTGTGTTTTAAATTCTCCTTCTTCTGACAATGAAATTTGGGGTTTTTGTGAGGTCATTTCGGTCTTTCGTTTTGGGTTGTCAGAAGGGAGCAGGATTTACCTCGGCTTTCGGGGTGGAACTGGGGTGGGTCCTGCCACATGTCAATGCTCGATCCTCACGTCTCAACTACCGTTGGATCCAATCCAGTCAACCACTATCCGTGATCCACTCCCGAACCACAGATACCGAACATATGCCCATCTCGACGGAGTCACATCCTGACTCGTAACTCATCGTCATCACAACACCAGCACCAATACCAGTATCACCACCTGTCAGCATCAACACAAAGTGTGCGAATCAGACAATCCTGGATCTCCGCTCATACCGAACGACGATCACGTACCTCTACTCAAATGGAAGAAACTCTGTCTCCCTCGTACCCAACAACTCTGGGTACAGTTACCCTGATAACTCATACGAGAAAAGGAAACATCCCCGTCTCATTATGCGATCGTACTCAGCCGTAACCGAGTCGAATCCAGAATCACTGCTCGTACATATGCGTTACTCACGTACCTCGTATCATCGTCACGACTGACAATCCCATCATCA
This sequence comes from Prinsepia uniflora, assembly GCA_032719365.1. NCBI lineage: Eukaryota > Viridiplantae > Streptophyta > Magnoliopsida > Rosales > Rosaceae > Prinsepia > Prinsepia uniflora. The sequence goes on from CM064862.1 coordinate 59,381,276, forward strand.
CAATTGTCTCAGCAACCGGAGTCTACGCGACCTGATAAGACTGGACTACGTCCATCGATAGTAGCGTCTGCCACACCCTCGTGTAGACCTAACTACCAGACATCACAATCGAGACTCTTCATCCAACGGAATCAACCGCACGTACTACTACTTCGTATCCCCACTAAGGGATTCCATTGACAAGACCAACCCTGGTAACATGACCGACCAACTCTAACCTGTCGTAACTCGACTAACCAATGTTGTATACCAGGTCATCCATGACCTTAGTTGCACCAGCAATCCATCACAACTATGGTAGCACGACAACCAACTAGGTCCAACCGATAAGTACAACCGTCGACTGCAGATTGCAGTCCCAACACAAGCTGACATGACTAGACCGACTAACGAATCCAAATCCAAATAGTCGTCCAAGTCAAACCACTTGTCAACTCACATTTCCGAACCATACGCCATAAGGTAGGGTTCCATGATCATACTTAGAGTTCCACTGAACCCAACTGCGTAAGGCAGTATAATCCACAATCTGACCGTCTGCACGGTCTTGACATCGCAAGGACGTCAATCCAATCCTACCGTCAAATCAACTAGGATTCCTCGAATCTGACTACTAACTGCCAACCGCAGTACACTCCAGAATCCAGCTGCTCCTAGCAGTAAATACATTTAACTCAACAAAATCCGATCATCAGCTGATCACAATTCCAAACTGTCGTCAAGTCGATCCTACGACATCGTGAAAGGCGATCCCAACTAATCATCTCACGATCCAACGCTAACGTACTGTTACGTTCCTCCTTCCATAGGGTCCCACACTGTCATCCATGACAGAACTATGGCAACCCCGGCATCAAGTGCTGAACGAAGACATTCCACGATCCAATCCTACTAACTATCGTACCGGCATCCCACTATCAGGTTGATAACGAACTGTAGCCCCTTGAGATATCACATCCTCGACCTGCGCACACTGTAAGAGCAAACCGTGCTCTGATAAGTAATCCTACGAGCAATCCTATGCTCTGACATGAGCTAACTGAGCTCCGATATAAGCCAGCCTCGCTCTGATACCACGCTGTCAGGACCCATCCTCTATCCCCCAGGGATTAACAAGGAACGACCCTGATCCCATCTGACACGAAGTGTTAGACAAGGGAAATTTCCAACCTTTGCCCTCCCGAGCTATCAGAGTACGTCAGGATCCGGAGGAGGCATGTGATATCTCGGTCTCTGCTACAGTCTGCATCGTATCCAAATTGAAGGGTATTAAAAACAAAAAGACTGTGAGTGGACAAAAATAAAGAGTTTATAAAAACATATTTCATAAAAGACCTTTATACCCTTCACTAAAAAGCATGCATGCATAGTAAAACCATTTATCCAATCTACTATGTTTAAACAACCATATTTAGGGTCACATCCCCAAGTTCTGTAAATACAAGTCACACGGGCTCCTGCCCAAAACCATTTACAGAAAACCAGAACATAGTAAACATATGTGGGATCTCAGTCCAAATCCATTATCATCATAAAACACAATTTCCCAACCTAATTGAAATCATGTTTATCCATTATATTTCATATCCAAAACCTGTCACGGTAAAATAGAGCTACGCGCGTGCTAACCAGGGTCTCAAACCCAATTCTCTCCAGGTTCCACTTAGGTGTCCGTAGATCAATGACCCTCCCTAGAGGTAACGAACCATGCCCATCTTGAGAGTAACGAACCCAACTGGGGGGAGATTCCACTCAGTCAGTGCTCCGTGACATCTCCGGGGTCCACCCAGGCCAACGACCCTCCCTAGAGGAGATAATCATATATAAAGGATGGAATATGAAAAACCTTTTGAAATCATTCTTTAAACCTTTCCAGGGTTCATGCCCAGCCCTCACTAGCCGTCATGAATCATAAATCCTTTCAAAGGTTCATACTGGTTCCCATAAACCATCATGACCCATAAAATCCTTTCAAGGGTTCATTCCGGTTCCCATAAACCGTCATGACCCGTAAAAACCATTTCTAGGGTCCCTGACCCGAAATCACCATCATAACACATAACTGGTCCCTAGGCCCGAATCCACATGCAAACTAGACCTCTAGTCCGAATCGTAAACCAACTGGGCCTTGTGCCCGATTCCGTAAATCAAATGGGTCTCGTGCCCGATTCCATATTTCCAAATCCGAAATCAAGTTAAGAACAAATTGGGCATCCGGCCCGAGAACGTCAATAAAAGGACTTCGAGTCCGAGGGTTTCCAAACAAGTGGGTCTCGAACCCGAGTTTATTTTTTCAAATTCAAAACCATTTCATTAAACTATTTCCAAAACCATAAGAATGGAAAATCAGAGTAAAACCGGAAAACCTCGATTTACATGCAAGCAAGTAAATCGCCTCGAAATGCGTGAAACCATATAAATCACAACCATCTAATTCATAATCATAGAATCATATTCATAAATCATATAAAACATTCATGCATGCATCACAATTTAGAAATCAAGGTCCACTCACAGACCGTCTGAAGCTGTGCCTCGATACGCGTGCTATAAGAGTCTCCCAGGTCAATCACCGTCATTGGGACTCCCAAACCTGTCCAAATTCATTTAGAGGGTTACTAATAGCCTCATTAACCTCTCATTAAAGTCCCATAATTTTTTCCAATTTTCTAACTATTTTTAAATTCGAACCTAAACCTTCGGACACCCCGAAACTTATCGAAATGATGTCCGATCAACACGAAACCAGTCCCAAAATGTTCGTTACATCGAATAGATAAAATTAGATATTGGACACTTCACCAAAGGATTGGACATGCGCCCTCACACGCCCAAGACAGGACCTGCGCGTGGGCCTCACGCGCTAGGGTACTGTTCATCTTCTTCCTTGAATCAGACCGGTCCGGCCAGTTCGACTGTGCAGTCTGGTCCAGTTGGACCGACGTGACCGGTCCGGCCCTTTAAACCCCTCATTTTGGTTCATTTTCACTCCAATTCAATCCTATAATTCCTATTTTCAAGTTTTCTATCCATTCCTAAGAAGAAAACTAACTAAAACACCCTAAATCCCAACGGTTTGATTCCTTCCTCACGGTCCACATTTTCCAGTTCAACCCCCAGGCTTCACAGCCGTCAACCACCATCAAAAATCATCTCTATACACTCAAATCAACCTAACAAATGTTCCCTAATCAACCAAAACTAACCATAACATTACAATCGAATTTAAATGAGTTTTGGGTTTAACCGGGTTACCTGTTTCGGGTTTGTGGCTCCACTGCCCACGGCAGCGCCGTCCAGGCCAGCCACCAACATCCAACATCCTTCCATCACTCCCTGGTCCTCACAGCTGATCATGGGTTAAGGTTGGATTGGTTTGGGTTGCACAGAGAAGAGGAAATGAGATCGGGTGGATTTGGGTTTGAAATAAAGAAGAATGATCGATGCATGTATGGGAAGGGATGGCAGTGGATGGGTGACAAGTGTCACTCATCCATTTGGCCTCCATAAAATATATGGGCCCCACTAGAGTCCAAAAGTGATTCGTCTCGTAAAACGTGCAATAGTGCCCCAAAACTTCCATGAACCGTAACTTCGCCGTCGAACGTCCGAATTCGACGTGCCGCCTGTCTACGGATTTGTATCGTCCTGATCTACTTAGCGCTCCTCGTCCCTCGGGCATCGGACCTCTCGGTCTAAAAGTCAACATTTGCCCCCTTTTAACCAAAATTACCAAATTGCCCCTTAACTTCCGAACATCATAACTTCTTCCTCGAATGTCGAAATTGAACGTGTCATCTGTCTATGAACTCGTGACATCCTAAACTACGTCACGGTCATCGGTCAAAGTCCATTTGACCGCCAGAATGAAAAGTCAACATTTTACCACGATTAGGGGCAAAACGGTTATTTTGCATCGTTCGTCCGATTTCGCCTAACTAATCACAGATTAACCTCACTAACCGTGATTAGTCACTAATCTAATCTAGGAATTTGGGACGGTTCGTTACAAGAAAGATAAGAAATATCACTTTAATCAAGTTAAAAGATATTAAAACGGCTTAAAACGGACTTCAAACCGGCTTAAATGGCTAGACAACGTCCCAAAATAAGCACACGCACAATCTAGAATATTACCTTAAATATTCCCTCAGAATTTTTCATTAGTTGACCGTTAGAACTAACAGTTGACTAACGTGGATTTAACGGCATTGACCGTTAACTATTCATCATGCGAAGCCTCGCTAGAGACGGTGGCCGAACCGCCGCCGTACACGACAGCCAGCTTCTAGGAAATCTCGCCGAAAAATTGAATTTTTCAACGAGGTCTGAATCCTTCAAACACAAACCAATTTTAACATGCAACATATGAAAATATAACTACTCGATGCAAGGATTCCCAATCTCGAGTCATTGGGTCAGAATCTACCTCTTGTGGTTAGAAAATCTCTAGAAGGGTGCGGTTTTGTCATGGTTCCCTCCTACCAACGCTCTCCATGGTAGTCAGGGACACCAGGAACGGCGTGGTCGCCTTCACCTTACAAAGAAGAGCATTTAAGTCGTAGTAATCGAAATCCAGTCGAACATCGTCGTTGGTTCACGGTGGCTCTGCAATTTTCGATGGAGTCTAGTGCCATCAACCTCGCATGAAACAAATAAGCAAGAGGTCGATAATCAACTACGTGACCTAGGATTCATATTCTGACCCCTTAGGGCTTAGATCTAACCTCAGGAAAGCTCTCATCCAAATGGGTCGTTCTCAGGTCGAATGTCGACGATGGGGCTCGATGTTTTGGCATCCTTCGATTGAGTCAACCGACGTCGACCACCGCACACAAAACACATGCAGACTCATAAAAATGCAGCTATCAACACATATCACATTACTCAAACTCAAGGGGTTTGATAAATACCTGCCTTGTTTGATCTTTCTCTTCGGGTTGCTTTCTGGTATGAGCCAGGTTCCTAGGTATGCGGCCGTTCCAGTGAAAACTTCGTGCTCTTAGTTAGTTGTTGGTCTCCCTGATCAGACTAGGAACTCCACAGGGCCATAACAATGTCCATGGTAGTGATCAGGAATTCACACAATCTACCATATAGGAAGTGTGGTTGTGGGTTCTCAAGGCGCTGAGGGAAAGAGATGGTGGGAGCACTATTGCAGACTTACAAGGAGGTCATGAGTGAGGTTTCTTGGTGTGGTTATGAACAGAGGAAGGAAAGAAGACAACCATCGTCATTTCGGTAGGTTGTCACCGAACTCCCACAGTTCGTTGATAAAGATAATGAAGACTGGAGTCTTCTAGTGGTGTGGAGGCTTACTGGAGATTAAGATCAAGGAGGTGCGGGTCACATGCCTATGCCTGATAAAAGGAGTCTCTCTTTGCAAAATTTCCATGTGGGTCGTTGGAATTGGTTCTAGGCATGGTTTTCTTAAGTGCGTCGATGAAGGTTACGTCGTTTGGTAGGATATCAAGTTTCCTTCTCAACCTATCAAGCCTATACCGCTTAGTGCGCATTCATAAGCACGTATCTGCATCATCCAAAGAGTTATGTTAGAATGCAACTTACGTTGTTTAAGGATGCAAGTTTTGTTAATGATGCGAGGTTTAGTTAAAGATGCAAGTTTTGTTTATGAAAGATGCAAATTTGGGTTAAATATGCAAGTTGAGTTAAAGATACAAGTTACATTTAAAGATGCCAAGTTGAGTTTAAGATGCATGTTTTGTTTGTGAAAAATGCAAGTTGAGTTAAAGATGCATGTTTTAGAATTTCTTTACAATAGTTAGAGTTAGTGTTTCGAAATATACAAGGTAATCACGACAAGTAATTTAAGAGAAAGTATAAACAAGTGTAACTGACATAAGAGGCAGAGCTATTTTCAAGACATCTCGAGAGTTAAACTCCATTGAAGTCCCTTTCTTAGACCCAAAACCTATTACAAGTATCATCTCTTATCCTAGAAATCACCCTTGAAAATTACTTATTGAAGATGCACAAGTGTTCGTTCAAAGATAACTCAAGTTAATACAAACACTGCCCTCAACCTCATGGCTTTTGAGGTCCACGAAGGGTTTAGTTGATAAGTTAACAAACGTGACTTCACATATTCCATTAAAGATTAAAATCTAAACTCTGAATCACTAGTGATCCACATATAGTCGAGACTAATGCATGAAATGCAAGATTTTATTAACAACTACGGATTTATAAACGAGTATAGTATTCACAATTTATATTTACACTAATACATTTTAATGATTTTCAATTCCCCGACAACGACGACAAAAACTAGTATGCGTAAACTATGCATTTAAATAAACACACAATTCAATCAATGCTCAACTTAAAACCTTTTTTTTTTGTAGATTGTAGAATTCAATAAGTAGGGATCGTTCTGAGCTGGGGAATTGAGGGACGTTTTATAATGGTTAGTTAGAAGAATAAAAAAATTATAACGGGGGTTTTGTACAATAGTGTAGCCGTAAAAACTCAAGTATAAACAATTATTAAATTAAATCTACTCTTAATTAACCTTTGTACAATGGACATACGTCAAACACTTATCTTACCAACACTCAAACATTTGCACATATTAAATCAATCATGAAATCTTACCTTTATCATCTCAATTACCTTCATATATTTTGCAATAGTGTAAATGCACCGAATGATGGGAAAACACTTACAATATAATTCACCTTACGTTGTTGAATGAATGCGCTGAACAGTGATCAAACATTAGATCAATTCAGTCCTATTCTAAGTGCACCGAACAACGAATAAAACATTTCGTGTTAAATTGAAGTATCAAGCACTAAAACGTATGAAATAATTGAACTTTAAAAGTAAAACACATGGAGATTGTATTTAACATCTACAAACGTTAGAAAGAGAATACCAACACATATATTGAATTATAAGTAAAACAAAAAATACTATCAAGAGTTTAAGTCGAGAAAAAAAAAGTTACACTTTCGGGATTCAATAAGAGCTTGAGATACCTAAGTGGATAAAAACAATGCAATGTTATTCACAAGGTTCTCTGAACATCGGATGGAACCTTGTGAAGATGGAGGAAACGATAAGGGGGATTTCAGACATAGAACTCTTGAATTTCCTTGGAAATATCCGGCTAGGGTTTTCCTTTATGGAGGCTCAATTTTGTGTCAAAGAAGAATTTCCTTTTACAATGAGAATAACCTCCCCTTTTATAGTGATAGTACCTCCTAGAAAAATTAGGAAATAAAATCCTAATTAAATAATAAAAATAAAAACTTGCTAGAACCTAGCCAAAATATCATCTTTCTTGTATTGGGATGGAACCCTAGGCGTCTAGGGTTCTTTTTGGTGGCTAGAAAATGCCATTTTCAAGAAGAAACAGAGTTGGAGTGCCTTGGAGGAATTCGACACATGAGCGCTGAGAAGGGGAAAGAATTCGGTGGTCGCATGCTGAAAAACTGAAGAAGAAATTATGGTCAACGCGGGTCAACAGAGGAAGGAAGGCTGGGAAATAATTTTTGGTAAGCGCTGGCCGAAGTATAGGTTTCTCATTCAAGATGCGTTGGCCAAAGTGGAGGTTTTTAATTCAGGACACCCGCGCTAAAGTTAACAGCAGAAGTTCAGTAGGTGATGACCGAATGAGAACTGGGGCTACTTGGATTGATTCGGTAGGATTCTATCGCATTTCCTTACACTTTTTGGTGGCCTACCTTGTTTCAATCATAACTTCTTTAATATAACTCCGATTGAGATGATTCTTTCGCTCAAATTCTCATAATTCCGAGCTCTATGAAATTCTACACATTTCTCACAAAATATATTATTTTCTCCCATTGTTTGGTATTTTTACATTAAAAGATAAGCCTGAAAGGTATAAATTGACATAAAATGATGCTCAAATAAAGGTTTATCCGTAATAGAGGAAAGATGGCAAGGCAGGGCAGGTAAGTACAATTGTATTATTTGGAATTGTTTTTTCTTTTACCATCACACTAAAATTTTGGACAATTTTATCCCTTAAGCTTAATAGACATCTGCTAAATTAGACGTCTATGGAACATATTGAGACGTAAATCGTACTCATGAGACATTTTGTACCAAAATATTATTCATGGGGTGTTTTGAGACTTAAATTGTTGTTCAGGGAGCATATTGAGTAAAAAGCCTTTGAAAACAAAAAGTTAAAACCAACTCATCGAAAAGACTTACAATAATTTGTGATTGTTAATAAAAAAATATCAATTACGTATGAAAATATTTTTGTTGCCTTTTCGAAGTGGAGGCCCAAGGAGATTGCCTTACTTGGTTGCCCTAAGGATCGGCCTTGAGCGAGAATACCACATCACATCTATTCTAAACTTCTAAAAACATACAAGTATTTTTCCATTGAGATGATTTCAATATTCTTTCACTCCTCATATCTACCTCTACTCTCCCAATTCGTTACAAGTACATGAACGTGGTTATCAACTTCTCATATTATATAAAGTACGGCTGTTAATTGGTACGAATAAACTGACCGAAAAAACTACACCAAACTTAAACCGTAACAAAAAAATCGAACCAAAAAAATTGGATTGAAAAAGGAAACCTGAATTGAACAAGACCAAAACCTATTTGATTTTGGTTTTTCAAAACACAAAAACCTAACCAAATTGGACACATCGAAGTTTTTAAATTCGGTCAAAACGACATTGTTTTTGCTCCCATTTCTCCCAAATAAACTTCATTCACTGTAAATGCCTTGCAACACCTTCATTCTTCTCCTTCACACTCACCTTGCATCACCAGCCAACATGCACCAGCGGCCTCCATCTCAAACCCTCATTGAACTCAGTCTCTCATCCTTATCGATCTCAATCTTTCACCCTCAACGATCTCATCTCAATCTCTCACATCAATCCATCGCATCTGCCTCCCATCGCCTGAACCATCTCGCTTCTCTCCCTTGATTTCTCTGTCTCGACCTCTTTCCCGCTCTCCCTCCTCTTTCTGTCTCGGCCTCTCTCTCATCACCTCGCACCCATCAGCTTTCCCTTGATCTCTTTGTAACGCCTCGGATATTCGAGAGAATGAAATGACCATTTTGCCTCAGAAAGTCAAAGATTTGACTTTGATAAAAAGTTAAAGTGTTGACTTTTGAACAGGAAATCTCTTAGGGGCTTTGAAAAGACCATTATGAAGGTCTCAGCCTCCTGAGTACATAGATAGACGACATGTCAAAAATGGAGTTCATGTAAGTATGCTATGGGCTAAAGAGAAGTAGGAGCATTTTGGTAACTAAGCACCTAGGGGCATTTTAGTATTTTTTTCTTGGCAAGTCTAGGAGATTCTAGAATAACCTTCATATTTCCTTTCCATTCTCCCTCACTGACTTAGCTATATGTGTGTGTGTGTGTGTGTGTGTGTGTGTGTGTGTGTGTGTGTGTGTGTGTGTGTGTGTGTGTGTGTGTGTGTGTGTGTGTGTGTGTGTGTGTGTGTGTGTGTGTGTGTGTGTGTGTGTGTGTGTGTGTGTGTGTTTTGATGGTGCTGGTATGGCGATTCACGGAGGATGAACCAAGCTTGAAGGGAAAATAGACAAAGCATGGAGAAAACGAGAGAAAGGGGATGAGTCAGGAAGAAAAGAGAAGAAGTAAAAGGATAGAGAAAATAAGGGCAAAAAAGATAATAAAACTGAGAGAGACGAAGGGAGAAAAGATAGAAAAACGGGGAGGAGATTATAGAACCCGTAAGGCTCCTATCAAGGGTTCCTAGTTCTAGGCTGGAAAAGTCAAAACTAGGGGTGATAACATCCTTCTGAAGGTTCTAGGATCATTTTAGAACAGAATAAGTGGTGCATGGATGCGAAAGTCAAAGTTATGGCTAGGAAGACATGGCCAAAAGGTGGTGAAGGTCGAACGACGAGATTCTGTAAGTACTTCTCCTCCTTAACCTCATAGATCTTTTCTTTTCCTAGTTTAGGTGAAGTTTGATATTTTGAACGATGAAAACGGACGTGAAATTTCCGAGAAACACCTGGCTCATTGTTGTGAGATGGGCGACCCAGAAACCAGACATTCGGGTTTAGAATATGACCCATGAGACCGGCGCATAGCGAAGCGTGCGAAAGTAAATGGAGTTCCAGTCAACACGCAATTGATTCGCGATTAAGTTCTGAGTTTAATGGTATAATTATCAAGTTATTTGGAACCTAATTGACTATTGTTTTGGATGTGTAAGGCATTATGTTTTGAAATTGAATCAAATCTTGTAAAATTAAAAGACATAATTATAATTCTTTTTGAATATTAAGGAATTTAAAATGGCAATATCAAATAACAGAAATATTTATGAAAGTAATAAAAGGGAACCTATGTTTAAGAATATGCTTGATGTATGAAATTAAACTCATAAAGTTAAGATTTAGGTTATATTAAGTAGTATCACTTGTGTAACATAATTTTGGTAAGTGGAAAATAAGGTGGATGATTACAAGTAATACAAAGGTGATGCTTGATGTTTATGTGATTGTTGATGTTGATGATTATTTGATGTTTATAGTGTTATACTGATGATGATTTTTGAAGATGATCATATAATTGATGTTAAGGTGTTATAAGGTTACATAGATATATTTGTATAGTGTCATAGTTAGGAATATTAATAATAAGTTAATTGGAGTTAAAGAAAAACAAGGATAATCTATAGAATAGTCTTTGTGCATGTCTAGCCAATAAATTAGCCGTGATTAACCTAGTAACTTCCATTATTTGACGGGGAAGTGGAGTGGATGTGGGCGGTATAATCATCACCATCACAACACTCACAAAGACACGAACTCTCATGGGCACATGCCACTCACGCCTTATAATCGAAACTTGAAAAAACTGATTATTATGGTCAAGAATCGAACCGAACCTATTCAACCAATTTTCGATTGAAATCTAGATTAGGGTCGAGGACCAAACAAGACTGAAGCCAATTTTCGAACTGAAAAACCGATTAACATCCCTAATATGAAGTGTTATTTGATTCTGATTGGTACAAAAAATGAATGAAAAACAAATTGATTTCAAATTGGTTATGTACTTTTTTGAGGCAAAAACCCAAAATCAAACGTAATTTTTTCTTTTTAAAAAAGCCTTTTGAGAGGAAAAAAATCATCCCTCCATATAAGTAGGTTTGATTTGGCTTTAAGAAAGAAAAAAAACTCTAAATTCTTTTTCGATTTTGTGGAGTCCACCATGAAAGGCACCATACGAGTATGAGTCATGGCAGGACCACTGTTAAGGCATTGCATGAGCAGTTTGTGCTCATGCTTTGTCCCAAACACCAAACAAAGCACAATAGTGCCGGCCCATTGTACACCTATATCAATAAGTGTTAGGTAATATGTTGGAGGTTTGGATATGTAATTTTTAAGGTTAATAAGTTAGCGATCTCTAAGGTCCACATCCCATATATCAGCCTTAGTGGTGCTCAAGGTAGATTATCATAGCATTACTACATTAGTTTGGAATGATTTTTAATCAAAATTTGAAGAAGCTGGATGAGCATTAACTCATTGGTAAAAGTATAACCTAATGTTCTAAATGCATATTTTGGGGTGTAGGTCAAGAATGGCCATTTCACAAGCAACTAAGGATAGTATTCAGAATCGTTATGTTTCGCACCAATCAATATTGGAAATGCACGGAGCAGTGGTGGAAGGTGCAGTACCACATATTGGATCATTCCAGTGCAGCAAGAAGCCGCTGATGCTATGCCCTGCTTGGGGCTTACCCCACCTAGAAGTCCCCATTTTCCATGTTTGACAAATAGGTGTGGAGTGTATCCTTAATGTTTGAAAAATATTTTAGTCCCAAAATATATATATACTCAAGTTGAGTTCTCTATATAAGCTAATAAGATGATATGCTGATATTTTTGTGGCTCTTTCTTGGTGTTTGTTGTGGCATCATTTTGCTATGGGAGCATACTAGGGCATCCAATTTAACGTACCCAACCATTTTTACGCTCTAAAGCTTTCTGACCAGCCATTAGTATTGTGCCAGAGGAAATCTCTTATACAAACCTTAATTGATGGATTTGATATTTGGTAAAGATAGTGGTTTGGCCTCTTTTTCCGCTCCTTATGTACATTTCATATCTGAAATGAGAGAATAAATGTTTGTTTAGGCACTAGTGATAAGAAACATTAGTTTATGGAGATTCTGTAACATGATAAGGTTCACATTAGTTTTTCATCATGTAGGATAGGCCCAATTTAAGGATTTTTTTTTTTGTGCTTTATTTCCTATGTTGCACCGAAACGCCCATGGGGCCGGTATCGCATTTCGGATACAAATACCGGTCCATTTTCTTTGCCATCACTATTTAATGGTTGATATAAATGAGCATAAGTTCTATAGAGACCTACTTTGTTGAATTTTGTTTTTGCAGATTGTTGTTTAGAAAGATGCCTGATAACACAAATGCTCCTCCAATTAGTTTTAGTGCTAGTGTCAATAACCCTAGTAATACTTTTAGTGATAAAGCTCCTTTGTGGTAATTTGTGGAGAAGATTGAGAAAACTAACCGGGGAGGAAGATGATGGAAGTGGCAGTGTACTTTCTGCAAGTTGAACTTCAAAGGGTCATATACTAGAGTGAAATATCATCTGCTAAGAGAGGGAAATCCAGTGGGAATTGCACATTGCACAAAGGTGAATTCACAAGCATATGCTCAGATGACAAAGGTAGTGAAAGACTGCAAGGAGAGACAAACAAATACAGTTCCTAGGCAAGTTCCTTTGCCATCATCATCAAGAGACCAAGTGAGTTTTTCGACCGGTTGTTACGGGATGACCTTTTCTACTTCTTGTGACCTGGAGAAGAGAAAAGCAGGGTCTGGTCTTCTTCAAAAAGCTTTCAACAATGAAGCTAGAGCACAATGCGATGAGGAGGTTGCAGGGATGTTTTATACCGGTGGTTTGTCTTTCAATCTTGCAAGAAATCCACATTATCAAGAGTCTTATAAACGCGCATCTACTCTTTCAGGCTATGTACCACCAAGGTATAATAAATTGAGGACTACTCTTCTAGCAAGTGAAAAGAAAAATATTGAGCATCATTTGGAGCCGATTAAGAAGACTTGGCCTTCAAAGGGTGTGAGCTTATGTAGTGATGGTTGGTCGGATCCGCAAAGAAAGCCTATAATCAATGTGATAGCAGCTAATCAAAGTGGTGTGATGATGCTAAGAGCAATAAATTGCAAGGGTGAATTCAAGGATCATAAGTTGGTTGCAAGCTTGATCATAGAGTCTATTAAGGAAGTCGGGTATCAAAATGTGGTGCAAGTTGTCACCGACAATGCTCTTGTATGTTCAAAGGCCAGTAAGCTAATTGAAACCAAATACCCTACCATATTTTGGACACCAAGTGTAGTTCATACATTAAATCTTACTGTCAAGAATATATGTGCACCTACAACCCCTTCACCACATAATCATGCAAGTCAAGATGTGTATGATGCATGTTCTTGGATCATGCCTGTTTCTGAGGATGTTGTGTTTATTAGAAACTTTATTATCAATCATGGTGTGAGATTGGTGATGTTTTCAGAGCATTGTAACTTGAGGTTCCTTTCGATTGCACCTACAAGGTTTGCATCAACAACTGTGATGATGTTGAGATTTAAAAAAATCAAGAATGGTTTGCAGCAAATGGTGATTAGCCTGAAATGGGAGGATTATAGAGTTGAGTGTTATCATAAGGCAGGGCTTGTGAAAGTAAATCTACTAGATGATCGATTTTGGGATGACATTGATTATATTCTTTCCCTCACTAGTCCCATTTATGAGATGATTAGAAAAGCTGACACCGATAAGCCTTGTCTTCATTTGGTGTATGAATGGTGGGATAGCATGATAGAGCAAATCAAGCAGGCTATTTACCAAAAAGAAAGAAAGCAACCATTTGAAAGTTCGAAGTTTTGGGAGGCTGTGGAATTAGTATAGGTAGCACGTTGGACCAAGAGTTACACATCCTTACATTGCTTGGCACATTCTTTGAATCCACAGTAAGTATAACATCTACTTAATTCATTTTGATACTTTTTTATTATGGAATTCCTTATTATTATTTTTATCTTGTTTAGGTATTACAGCTCTGTGTGGCTTGCAGAAGACAACAATCGGATTGCTCCCAATAGATCATGAGATTTCTGCAAAAAGGAAAGTTTGTATTGGTCGGTATTTTACCGATTCGAAGACCGAAGAAAAATCACAATTGAGTTTGGTGATCTTTTCAATAGTACGAATGGTCTTAGTGATGCAGATGCTCTGAGTGATAGGTATCATTTGGACCCTATAACTTGGTGGTCGGTCCATGGAGCAAGTGTTCCAACTATCCAACAATTAGCGTATAAGCTGTTTGGGCAACCTTCTTCTTCCTCATGTTGTGAAAGGAATTGGAGTACTTACAGTTTCATTCATTCTTTGGTCAGGAACAAGATAACACCACAAAGGGCAGAAGATTTGGTTTTTGTTCATACTAATCTTTGTTTTTTGTCTAGGAGACATGCAAGTTACAATGAATGTGTGACTCAACAATGGGATGTTGGTGGTGATGAAATGGATTCTATGGATGTAGCTAATGTCGGGAGACTTGAGATTACCCAACTTTCTCTTGATGAGCCCAATTTGGAAGCCGTTATCTTTGACGGTGATGAAGTGGAAGATGAACACAATGAAGAGTTTGATGTGGAAGATGATTAAAGATCTTTATATGTTGTTATGGGATAACTCAATTTGCTTGCTTGTTGTTAACTATATTTGAATTTTAATATATTATTTATTTTTTGTATCCTTCTCGTATCGTATCCTTTGATTTTTTGATTTTAGCGTATCGGAGTATCGTGTCATATTGTATCCTCGTATCCGTATCTGTTTCGGTGCAACATAGGTTAAAATAAAGGGATAAGCTAACTGTCTAACATTTACTACTCCAGTTGGTAATTAGGGGTAATGCTTATCCGTAATGGAAGCTAAATATCAACAAATTTACCTCAAAGGGAGTCCCACTCCATGCTGGACGATTCATCCCAACAAAGGTATCGGAAGCAAACTGGACGATCATCAATGGAGGCTGCAGTGGCCACCATGTTGGCAAGCTCATCCTCATTGGATGGTGCCATGACGACCATATTTGGAAACCATGACATAAATGCTATATCAAATGCTCCATACTGCATAGGACCATCGGATCCTATCAATCCTGCACTTGGAATGACAAATCGAACTAGATTTCTTTGACCAACTACATCATGAACTACCTAAACAGGCCATAAGCAGACATTCAGAGTCATTATTACATGAGCCAAACAGGACCCTTTGAATTCAGAGATGCCACTTGTTGTAGAACGCAAATTAGGTCTTCAATGTTGTGTCCATCCACAGGGCCAATGTAATACAATCCAAGCTCTTCAAAAAGAGTTGATCCTAGTGGACGGACCATACCACGTGCTTACTCTTCAACTTTAGCTGCCAATTCGTGCATACCACCAATTCTTTTAGTCTAACATCCTGAATACAGTGGGAATAAGCATCTCACTTCATAGAATCAGAAGCATAAGGCCTAAAAGCTTAATAATGCCAACACACAACACACAGCACCAGAAAGTGTTTGGTATTCTCAAATTCCCAATTCATGACAAATATAATAAACAAACTGAAAGGAAAGACAATCACTAGCTAGCTGCATTAACTAATTAGAAGAGTGTAAAGTGCAAGTTAGCCTGGACACAAGCACGAATATCAACATGTAAATCACTTATCTAGGCTAAAACAGAAAGGAGATATTTGATTACCACTTATCTAGCTAGATAAGTGCAACATACAAGTTCAGTTGAATAAAAACGTGCAATTTTTTCGAAGACAGTGATTTTGTCAGAAGAAACACGAATGAATAAGAAGAACAATGGAAGTTGACATTACCAAGTCCCGCAGAAACACTGCTGCACCCATGCCCTGGCCCAAATGGATCATATTCACTTCGAGGTTGAATTGTACAACCAAAGACCATTATTTCATCGCACTGTATCTATGAGGTCTCGCCTTCCAGTTAGAATTCTATGAGCGTAGGCCTGCCAGCACAAGAAAAAACTTTCCAGAATTAAATCATATGCTCATAAAAAGTAAAGCGAAGGTACTGATTAAATTGTTTGCTTCCTGTTCTATAAGTGTTTTAACGAATTAACTATGAACAGCCTAATAGAAACAGTACCACAAATGATCCATAATCAGCACCATCTATCCAACAATTAAGTATTCCTACAAGAAAGGTATATTCGTTATGATCTTACTTCTTCTACAACATCCCATAGTATCTTATCCACAGGAGAATGAAAAACATGGCTTATAGCAACTGTCAAGTCCACGATTCCCATGCTAGCTTTGAAAAACTTAGTGTTTTTGACATAATTGATGTCAATTCTGAACAGAATTCATCAGATAATTGTTCCAGTTCCTGCACTGCTCGTTCTGTGGTGAGTGAAAAAGTTGTGTGTAAGTCTGAATATAGAGAAATGGTGACAAACATTGCTACAGAAACAAAATTAACAATTCAAACAAAGCAAAGATTTATGTTTTCTGCAACCACAACGCGAACGTTCAAAATGTTCATCGGATTAACTTTCCCCCAGTTTCTGAGGCATGTAAAAAGGACAAAAATCAAGGGACTGTGATCACCTTGCATGCAGGGGTGGAAACGGAAGCTGGGTAAAAGTTGTTTTAGGAAATTCCACATGAAGAGGAAACTGGAGCCAATAAACTCGATTTTTTTTAGGAAAAGCACCAAACTTTCCATGGTAATGGCTAGTGATGCCAAAAGGGTACCCAGCAGAAGCAGTACCCTCACGAAAAATTAAAAACCAAACTCTCCAAGCTCAACCAATTTCAACAAAATAGCAATACCCACCACGGAAACACCGAAGGATGTACTCTTCTGGAGTTTGCTTAGGGGACTAGACAGCGCATTTATAGCCGTCTTGGTGCCCTCCTCAATCTCTGGGTGTATAGAGTGCCGGGTGTCATTTAAAATAACAACCATATTTGAGTCCAAACAACCCGCATTACTCATCGCCACGAAGACTTGACCGGCCGTACTGTAATAACACGTTCCCGCTTTCCTTTAATATCCCAAGCAATTGCGATGCCCGGATTCTCGTGTTTCATTCACCACATGAAGAGTGACAGAGTGGCAGCGCTTCATGGAGTGTGACTTGGTCTGTTCGGTCCTTGAATCCCCAGTCAGTCCATGTCACGTACTCATGTAACGTTTTGTTGTCGCGTACCACAATATAAAAACACAATGTCAACGTATGAGGTCGGAGGCAGAGAAAGCAATCAGAGCGAGAGCGAGGGAGACAGATAGAGCCAAGAAGCCAAGGAGAAAGAGACGCCAGAGAGGGGGCACACACATAGGGAAAGAGAGGGAAGGCAGCAGCTTCGTTGGCTTCTTCTCTCGTTTGTGGCGGTGCGTCTTCACTCTCGTCCGGCATCAATGTAAGGCAAGAGTGAAGACGGCAACGCAGAGGATTAAAATAACAAGAAACCAGAGTGAGGCAGACTGTGTGTGGTTTCAGAGAAGAAAGACGGACATGTTGTTGAGGCGTTCTTCGATGTCAATGTGTGCAAGTGGCCATGGCGGAAGTGCCGATGGTGGAGATGAAGAGACCAAACACCGGATATCATCCAGAGACAAGGACGAGGGAAGCCAGAGCAGCAAGTATAGCATACTGAATGATGGCATTTTGCCTTCTCTTGGTGCCACTTCTCGCAACCTTCCCAAATATAGACTGCCTCGATTTATCATATCTCCCTTCCAACCTCAGTACAAGTGAGATCCCAAATCCAAATGTTTCTGTTTTGCATGTCAATATGTTCGATTTGATGTGATTGGAACACGTGTTCCATTTCATGTTTTTGCATGTCAATGTGTTCGATTTGATTTGATTTATTCTCACAAAGTGTTCCATTTCATGCTTTATTGGATGCGTGTTTGTTTGCAAAATTATATTTGTTATTTGGTTTGAGATGATGAAGTGCACAAATAGAATACATAATAAGATCGAGATTTTTTGGGTTTGAATTTGCAGGCTTTGGCAGTCATTTCTGGTATTGCTGGTTTTCTACACAGCATGGGTGTGTCCTTTTGAGTTTGGATTCTTGGAGAAAGCAAAAGGAGCTCTTGCCATTACTGACAATGTTGTGAATGGTTTTTTTGCAATTGACATTGTTTTAACCTTCTTTGTTGCCTACCTTGATAAAGCCACTTATCTCCTCATTGACGACCACAAGCTAATTGCTTTAAGATATGCCAAAACCTGGTTGGCCTTCGACATCATCTCCACAATCCCTTCCGAACTCGCGCAGAGTGCGTTGCCTCCACCTCTCGAGGAATATGGATACTTCAATATCCTTCGCCTCTGGCGTCTTAGAAGAGTCAGCGCAATGTTTGCCAAGTTAACATCTCATCTTCCTTAGCTTCTCCTTCTCATCAATGTCATTATGCAAAAGTGTAATATCATTTGAATTTTCTTTGATGTTCCAGGTTGGAAAAGGACAGGAATTATAGCTACTTTTGGGTTCGATACTCAAAGCTAATTTTTGTGAGTGGTCTTATCTTCTCTTAAAGTCGGGTGATTGTCTAATTGTATTGTTATTTTTGTATGTCATGAATCATGATCACGAGGGTTTTGAACTTTTGATATTGTTTGTAGGTTACTCTTCTTACTGTGCATTGCGCCGGTTGCTTCTTCTACTTTCTTGGTGACCATTATCAAAACCCAAGTAGGTCATGGCTTGGGCTTATCTCTGGAAACTATCTGGAAATGAATTTATGGGATCGGTATGTGACCTCAATGTATTGGTCCATAATCACGCTTACCACCACTGGCTATGGTGATCTCCATCCTGTAAATACACTGGAAATGAAATTTAATATCGTCTATATGCTCTTTAATGTTGGCCTCCAAGCTTACCTCATTGGAAACATGACCAACTTGATTGTCCATGGCACTGCTCGCACCAGACAATTTGTGAGTACATAAACTCTTTACTAAAATTCAAAAAGGTAACTTCTCATTATGAGTATTATCCTTCTTTTGGCAGAGAGATACGATTCAAGCTGCAACAAGTTTTGCAACAAGAAACCAAATTCCAGATCGTCTCCACGAGCAGATGCTTGCACATTTGTGTTTGAAGTACAGAACAAATTCAGAAGGGCTGCAGCAACAAGAGACTCTTGATTCTCTTCCTAAAGCCATTCGATCGAGCATCTCACACTATCTCTTCTATCCCCTTGTTGATAGCATCTACTTGTTCCAAGGGGTGTCAAAAGACTTACTTTTTCAACTGGTAATTATTACTAGGCTACAATAGTCATAATTGTTGGTTCCTTAGGGGTGTTTTTGGATCCACAGCTTATTTAATCCCTTTTCTGTGCGTATGGTTGCTGAATTGTTTAAGGTCTCCGAGATGAAGGCTGAGTATTTTCCTCCGAAGGAAGATGTAATTTTGCAGAATGAGGCACCAACCGACTTTTATATAGTGGTTACAGGCTCTGTGGTACGAATCAGGTCAACTTTTTCTTTTCTTTGTTTTGTCTTTTTACTTGAAATGGATGATTCTGATTCTGGCAATTTGCTCACAGGAGCTAATTATGCAAAATACTGGAACAGAACCGGTAAATTTAATGATGTAATTCCATGTTCACGTGTCTTGAAAGAAATAAAGTTGGTGCATGCTTAGATTGATGAACATGCTGTGAAATGAATATAGGTTGTTCGTGCAGCAAAGACGGGAGACGTTATTGGTGAGATAGGTGTGATTTGTTACAGGCCTCAAATGGTGACAGTTCGAACAAAAG
Organism: Prinsepia uniflora; assembly: GCA_032719365.1. Lineage (NCBI taxonomy): Eukaryota > Viridiplantae > Streptophyta > Magnoliopsida > Rosales > Rosaceae > Prinsepia > Prinsepia uniflora. Next base: position 59,401,162 of record CM064862.1, read on the forward strand.
GACTCTCTCAGCTTCTGCGTTTGAACCGCACAGCCTTCTTAAACATTGTTCAGGCAAATGTTGGAGATGGGACTATTATCATGAACAATTTTCTCCAGGTGTGTAATTTTATTACATTAATAATTGGATTTTCCTTGTCTCTTTGGGAAACAGAATATGATCTTTCTTATGAAATGTTTTTATGTTGTTGGTGCAGCATTTGAAAGGAATGAATGATCCACTAATGAAAGGAATTTTGGTTGATATAGAGCATATGCTGACTCACGGTAGAATAGATTTGCCTCTAAGTTTATGCTTTGCCGCTGAGAGAGGTGACGATTTGTTGCTACATCAGCTGCTCAGGAAGGGTTCAGATCCAAATGAGATTGACGATAATGGAAGAACAGCTTTGGTGTGCATAACAAACACACAACTTTTACCATATGGCCTTTGAATTTGAGACTTATTTGGGGCTGATTTTGTATTTGTTTCTTCTTCCCATGTTTCAACAGCATATTGCAGCATCTAAAGGAAGTGAGCATTGTTGCCTTTTACTTTTAGAATATGGAACAGATCCTAACAGCCAGGGTATGAAAACTAGATTTCTCTTCCAAGACAATTTGCCACGTATGCGTTTGATTTGCACAAATATATTCTGAGTCCAATTCCTCATTACTTTGAATGCAGATTGTGAAGGAAATGTGGCTTTATGGGAAGCAATGTCGGGGAAGCACGAATCATTGATTAAACTTCTCACGGACAATGGAGCAGTTTTAACTTCTGGAAATGTGGGAAATTTTGCTTGTACTGCTGTTGAGCAAAATAACCTAGAGTTACTGGAAGACATTGTCAAATATGGAGGAGATGTCACATTGCCCCAGAGCAATGGGACTACAGCACTTCACGCGGCAGTAAGTGAAAGAAATGGTGAGATGGTCAAGTTCCTCTTAGAACAAGGCGCTGATGCTAACAAGTCAGATGCCTATGGATGGACTCCTAGAGGTTTGGCAGAGGATCAAGGACATGAAAAGATCATGGAATTATTTCAAAACACACCACAGGCTGAAAAACCCCTGATTGTTCCTATGACGAAGGATACTACGGTATCACACCTTGGCAAGTTCCGGAGTAAGCCAACCATACCTGCCTATTCCTGGGATGGCAAGCTATCAAGCTCAGACATGCCATTAGCAGAAAATATAAGAAAAGATAAAAACTTTCGCAATTCTCTTTTTGGTGTCGTGTCAGCTGCAAGCAATGGTTTGTATATTTCTCACTTTTTTTCTTTGTTAATTACATAGAAGCCTTTACTGAACTTAATTTGTAAATCTGCAGGTGAGAGAGATAAAGACTTGATTACGCCTTCGGGAAGTTTTTCTAGTATTGCATGCAAGAGCTACCCAGCCAGAGTGGTTATTAGTTGTGGGGAGAAAGGGAAAACTGGTGCTAAGCTTGTGCTCCTACCTGAGTCCCTACCTGAGCTATTTGAAATTGGTGTAAAAAAATTTCAGTTTTGTCCCACCAAAGTTTTAACCAAAGACGGAGCTGAAATCGACGATATAGAGCTTATTAGGGATGGTGATCATCTTGTTCTTGTTGGGGATTCTTAAGTCCGAACGAAATCGAAGTTTCATTCACCTATCATCTGAGTAATATTCATAATTAATATCTGTAATATTCATGTATAATATAGTACTAATAAGAATCATATTTGTCTAACTAAAAACCTGATTTAGAAGAAAAGAAACACACAGGCAAAGAAAAAACATATTTGTCAACCTATTTATAATGTTCATCATCTGGTCACTTCACTAAAGTCACCCAACATCCTCGGGATGCACGTGCACAAATTTTCGTGTCAATTTGTCAATGAAAGCAAAGAAGGATTCAATGAAATGAATTTTTATTGGTTTTTTTTTATCCTACATGAGAGAATCTTTCTTCACTACTGAAGCTTGTTCTTGCTTCAACTCTCCTCTGCTTATTGTAATCTCATCCAAAACCTCAGCATCATATAAATCAACTGTGGCATATCGTCCTTTCCAAGCTCGGGTGGTACTTTTCCTCCTCGCAAGTGCAAGGCTACTTACAATCTTTCACCAAAACTCATAACCCAAAAACAAAACAAAAAATAGAACTTACTTGTGGAGCACCAGCAACCTCCTTCCATTCGCAAGAATCAAGATCTTAAAGATGCGAAGGATGAAAGATCCCAATGCTGATGAGAATGAAGAATGGGAGAGGGAACAATATTCTAGCTTTAAGTATCCATGTTACTCCAAAACATACGAGGAAGTATACAAGGAACAGCGTGAACACCACGACGTAGTGTTGGATCCTAAGCTATCTACTAAGAGAAACAATGAGGTGGAAAGTGAAGTGTGCGTATTTGAGGGCTGTGAGATCAGCCAAGGATCTAACAAACAAAATTAAGTAAGGTGGATTACTTGAAGGACAAGTACTGCTAGATTGATATATGCTTCTAGACTAGGTGAGGTGTCCTAATGTAATTGGGGTTTTGTTGTCTCAACAACGAAGCTCCCTAGCCGTTTTCTACACACTACGTACAAGCTTGCAATTGAAAATGAATAAGATTCAGATTGGAATGAGAAGAAGAATTCACATATTCTCTCTTGGTTTTGCTTATAGGCATTTCATCAAACACATAGTGTGCATTTGAATTATCGTTCATTGCAAACCAATCTTAATCAAAATTTTAATTCATAATTCATATACAAAGAGAGGAAACAAATACAAACACTCACGGGCTAATCATGATTCAGATTCGTTCAGCTTGTGTGTGCATCGTGTAAGTCAAGAAGTGAATTTACTTGAGATCTTGAGAGCCTCTAAACGCCAAAATGCTATCAGAGCAGTGCGATCATTGATCTCTGCACTGTGGTGTGTTATGTGACAAAGAAGCTAACATGGCTAGAGCTAGTGGAGTTGCTTGAACTGAACTTCGAGCTCCTATCTTCGATGGCAACAACTATAAATTCTGGAGCATCAAGTTGAGGACTATTTTTTAAGCTTAGGATTTCTGGGAATATGTCGACATTGTCTTGAATGAGGATGCCAGAGATGATGCTGTTGACGTTGTCAATCATCCAACTCGTGTGGACTACATTAGGGACGCAAGGGCCTTGTGATTGATCTAAACATCAATGGCAAATACCATCTTCTCTAAGATAAAAAATTGAGGAGAATGTTAAGGCAACATGGGATCTGTTAAAAAGATAATACATAGGAGATTTGTAGGTAAGGGTCTTCATTGAGTATTTATCTGTTTAGAATCTATGATATTGTGAATCAAATGAAAGCCTATGGAGTGGACATCACTGAAAAGCGTCTAGCACAAAAAAGAAATCAGATTAGTTTTACTAAACTTATGATTCTATTTGTTTCAATTATTGAAGAAACTAGAGATCTAGATATTATCATTGTAAATGACATTGTTGCATCTATTAGGGCTTTTGATCAATGAATTGAAATGCATGCTAATACGAATGTGGGCAAGGTGTTTGATAGGATCCGTCCCAAATCCCCCAGGATTAATGTGGGACGTGTCTACTCCCGTTTGACACGAAGTGTCAGACCAGGGATAATTGCGGCTTTAGCCCAACCGGGACTACCAGAGGACATCAGGATCTTGAGGAGGCATGTGATATCTCGATCTGTACTACAGCCCGCATCCGCGATCAACCTGAAAAGTATTCAAAACATCAAAAGTCGTGAGTGGACAAAACAATCATTTTCTAAAAATATTTTCATAAAATATACTTTATGCCCTTCACTAAAACATGCATGCATTCGAAAACCATTTATCAAAACATTCACAAAACCGTTAGGGCCTTAGCCCAAAAATCGTAAATCAATACATGGGAACTCAACCCAAAACCAAGGCACATGGGACTCAGCCCAAATCACATCACGTGGGTCTCAGCCCAAAACCAATACCAATAGGCCTCAGCCTAAAACCAATACCAATGGGACTCAGCCCAAAACCAAATCCAAAACATAGAACACGGGGTCTCCGCCCCCAAATGACTTTTCAAAACATAGAACACGAGGTCTCCACCCCAAATCACTTTCCATAAAACCTCATACGTATAGACATACGTATAACCCATGCTCGGCACTTCTGAGAAGATGCCAACTCGGGGCACACAGCCCCTAGGGAACACATCCCCTATATATATCACGATTCATCTCTATCTAAGTGTGCGCACTACTCGGGGTCTCACTCCGAATCTACCCCGAGGAATTCTCCATCTGGGAGGCTCTATCCAACATCCAGGATCTACAACATCTGGATGGCTGTAACAACCCGTACCTTCGGGAAGGGTATAAATGTAATTTTGTAAAAGTTTTGTATATAATGGACGATTTTTCCCTTGTGAATAGTAGGCCAAAAGTCGACTTTTTGATTGACCGGTTGGATGCGTGTTGACCATTGACTGTGCCATAGTTTAGGACATCACGAGTCCGTAGACAGGTGGCAGGTTCGATTCGGACAATCGGAGAGGAAGTTATGACGTCCGGAAGATTGAGGGCGTTACCGTAATTTTGACTAATTGAGGAAAATGTTGACTTTTTGGAGGACTTGTGATTTTCACGTAGACCGAGGACTGTTAGATAGGTCTCGACGTCCTGAGTACAACGACAGGCGGCACGATGTAATCGGACGTCGGGGCACATTTACGGGTCTGGAAAGTGTGAGGGTAAAACGGTAATTATTTAAACGAGGGGCAAAATGGTCTTTTTCCATCAGCCAATCAGATAAGGGAAAGTGGCAGCAGGTGGAGTGGGATATTTGTTTTGCACCAAGGGATTGTGGACACGTGGGGAGAAGCCAGAGGCTTCTGGAGGAGTCTAAGTGTGCACGGCCACACTTTGCACAAAATCAAACCGTGCATTTGATTCGAATACAGAAAACAGAGGGTGAGAAATTGGGAGAGATTGATCGATTCTGTGCAAGGGAGAGTGAAGAGTGATTTGAGAGAGTGATAGGGAGATAAGAGTGAGCTGGTGGTCGTGCTGTTGGACGGAAATCGTGCACGGGGACACGGCAGAGGACGGTTGCAGTTTCTGGGAAAACAGAGAGAAGGCGGACTGTGGCAGTGGCTACGCCGTGAGGTGGCTCAAACCCAGGCAGTGGGAGGCTTAGGAGGTTGCAGGGGACCCAACGAACACCGTGGCACGCGGCGGTGCGCACGGCGGAGACGGAATCAAAAGGTGAGTTCTATTTCCCTGTTTTTCCCGTGAGTTTCAAATTGGAAATCGCGGACCTGGAGCTAGAGTCGATGGGATTGGTGAGTGAAGTGCAGTTTAGGAAGGTCCTAGGAGTAGTTTATGACGGTTGCCGTGACGGGGGAGTTCACGGTGGGGGTGGTGCGACGGCGGGTACTCTGTTACCCTGTTTGGCCGTGAATTTCAAACGGGAAATCGTGGACGTAGAGAGTGAGTCGAGGGTTCCTGTGAGTTTTGTGTGATTCAGTGAGGTCGTGGGAGGAGTTTAGAATGACCACCGTGAAGGGGGAAGAACTGGGTGGCCGGGAAGGAAAACAGAGTTTTGTACGGGTTTCTTTCGAGCTTCAGTCGTGAAGTTGTGGGTCGAGTCGAACCAAGAGAGTGAGGGGGATGGGTTCCTTGAGATTGGACGAAGCTTTAGGTGAAGAAAGGAGGGGAAACGGTGGCCGGACGGTGGAGAATGGTTCTCGCCGGTCCGGATTGCAGCCTGGTGGGAACCGGGTTCGATCGAGGAAGGCGGTGGAACTGTAGCAGGCGCGTGGGGCCCACGCGCAGCCACTTTGGGCGGCGCGTGGAGGCGCGTGGGGAGGAATCCGGCCAAGCTTTCAACATGGTTTTGGTTCTAAATGTCCTAAGGAGTTCATTGGTATGGTTTTCTGGTGAATCGGACGATGTTAGGAGGTTGTTCGGGAATCCGGACGGTTTAGGGTCTATGATTAAAATATTAATAAATTCCCGAAAAATTGGGAAAATTAGGGTTGGTATCCTTGATGTGTTTGTGACCCTATTTGGTGCCTATTGATAGGACGGGAGGCACCCGAGACGGTCGAGGAGCGCGATTGACTCATTCTGAGCTGTGAGTGGACTCTTTCTTTTCTTTCGAGCATGCCTAACTGTTGCGTTGATGTTGTATGTTATTAAATGTGTTTTTATGCTTCTTAATGATGCTTTCATATGGTTGATATGTTTGCACGTTTTACGAGATATTTCGGGATATTACACGTTTTACGAGAAAAGATGATTTTCGGATTTTGATGCCAGATTTGCGATTTTAACCTATAAATGTTTTCTGATGGTGATAAATGGGTTATGAAATATGATTTGTGATTTCCTGTGGCTTTTGGTATAATAATGGATTTCCGGAGTTGGGTTCGGAATGTCGGTTCTGAACGCCGGAAGGGCTTCGAACCGGGAATTTCGAATTCGAGTTTGGCAAGGAATTTCGAATTGATTTTACACTGAATTGGGATTGGATTTGCTGGATCTGGATATGGGTTTAAAGACCCGGATACTGATTTAACGGGGGACGGGCCCGGATTGAGTTTAAAGACTCGGATATATTTATTTCCCCCGTCGGCCTATTGAGTTTAAAGACTCGGGAGTTTAAAGACTCGGAATTATATTTGAGGCCTGGTTGAGTTTAAAGACTCGGATGGGTCCAGCAGGTTTGATCGGAAAATGATGGTTTGACGTTCTTGGGTTATGCTATGGTTCCGATGTACATACTATGATTTCTATAACTGTTTTTATAATGTTTCTGTTTCTTATCATGTTTCATGTTATGATTTTCAAATTCTTAGTTGGGCATGCATGTTTTTTCAAAACGGAGGGAACAAATATCATGGGTTTTTTCTTATCCTTGATTTGATGATAAATTGATTTTAAAATTTTTAGTTATTCTAGTCCACTCACACTTTTGGTTTTAAATTTTCCCTCCAGGTCGTGGTGATAGCGCTGGGGTGAACGTTGAGGCAGATATTGAGGCATAGAGCTTACGACGTTCTTCCGTTGTGAGACTAGCATAGTAGGATTTTGTGCCCATTTTGTAGAACTGTTCTCTGACTTACAGTTGTATATATTTACTCCTTCGTCTGATAGTTATGCTTATTGTTGTATGGAGGTTATCTTGGTACTTTAGGTGTGATTGTCGGACGGGAGCAGGGTTCGTCCCGGGTATCGTGGCGATATTTGGGACGGGTTCTGGCAATTGGTATCAGAGCATAGGTTTGTCGGTTTGTGTCGTCTCTAGGTTGTTTTACTGACTCTATGCCTCTTTCAGCGTACGTTCGATCATGCCTCCGAGACGTGAACCCCCTGCACGACCTGAAGATGAAGCGGCGAGAGGAATTGAGAGCGCTTCGATTGAGAGAGCCCAGCGGCTTGGGGCTACTACGTTCAACGGTGGGGCCGATCCAGAGGAAGCTCACCGATGGATCACCCGGCTTGAGCGTATTTTCGGGGTAATGCATTGTCCTCCAGAGGACCGGGTCCTGTTGGCTACGTTTCTGTTGGACGGAGCAGCGTATGAGTGGTGGTATACGCTGGAGTTGTCCGGCTGGGATGCACATACGGTGACGTGGGAGACTTTCCGGGAGCGGTTTCTAGATCAGTACTATCCCCGCTCTTTCCGGGATGCTAAAGAAGACGAATTTCTTCACTTGAAGCAAGGGAACATGACAATCGCCGAGTATGAGTAGAGATTCCAAATGCTATCCCGATTTGCTCCTGCATTTGTGGCAACCGAGGCTGAGAAGTGTCATCGGTTCGAGTTGGGTCTTCAAGGAGAGATTAGAGCCATTGTGACAGCCGGCTCATTTGCTACATTCCGGGAGTTGTCTGATGCTGCTGTCAGAGTGAAGGCTAGTTTGCCTACTAGGCCACAGTACTCGGGCAGTGTACGGCGCCGAGAGCATTCATTTCCGGGAGCATCGAGTCAGAGGACCCCGAAACGGGGTAATTTTGGTGGTTCATCATCGGCTGGTGGAGGCCGGATTGGCAGACCAGGCAGTTTTCAGGGCTCTGGATTTCGAGGAGCTAGGGCACAGCCGACTCCTCAGGCGAGTGCTACTTCAGTTGCTTCTACTGGGAGGCAGACCGGTGGACCCAGTATGGATGCTTGCTACTACTGTGGAGAGCGAGGACACTTTCGGAGGGAGTGCCCGTTGTTAGCTCAGGAGGGTGGAGCAGGCAGAGGTGCAGCAGAACCTGGATGGAGTACTGCTTCAGTATCAGGGGCAGCAGGCCCTAGGGGTGGCGGTGATGGCACGAGCAGTTTTAGAGGGCGCGGTAGGTCATCGGGACCTCAGGCGCGAGTTTTTGCTATGACCCAGCAGGAGGCCAGATCAGCACCGGGAGTGGTGACAGGTACACTCACCATACATGGTCACACTGTTTTTGCTTTGATAGATCCCGGGGCGACCCATTCATTTATAGCTCGGAGTTGTAGTTTGGTGACGGAGAGGGAGGTGTCTACATTGGAGTGTGCCTTAGGGGTGAGTACACCTACTGGGGAAGTGTTGGTAGTGACTCAGGTGTTGAAAAGTGTCCGGTGATGGTAGGTGAGGTTGAGTTAATGGCGGATTTGCTACTGTTGGATCTACGGGATTTTGATGTTATATTGGGTATGGACTGGTTGACGAGACATCATGCTTCTATCGAATGTTTCGATAGGAGATTGACTTTTCGGAGTCCAGGATTACCAGAGATTACGTTTCAGGGGGATCAGCGTGCACTTCCTATTGGAGTTATTTCGGCACTTGAGGCTAGTATGCTGTTGCGTAAGGGGTGTCAGGGTTATATAGCCCATGTGGGGATACTCGTGCTTCGCCAGTAAGGGCGGAGGACATACCAGTGGTGCGGGAGTTTCCCGATGTGTTTCCCGAGGAGTTGCCAGGACTACCCCTACACCGAGATATCGAGTTTACGATTGATCTTTTACCAGGTACACAGCCTATCTCACAGACTCCTTATCGTATGGCACCTACAGAATTGAGGGAACTTAAGGCCCAGTTGCAAGAGTTGGTCGATATAGGATTCATTCGACCGAGCATGTCACCTTGGGGAGCGCCTGTGTTGTTTGTGAAGAAAAATGATGGAGGTTTGAGATTGTGTGTTGATTACAGACAGTTGAATAAGGTAACCATTCGGAATAAGTATCCTTTACCCCGGATTGATGATTTGTTTGACCAGTTAAAGGAAGCACAGTACTTTTCGAAAATTGATCTTCGCTCCGGCTACCATCAGTTAAGGGTTAAAGAGGAGGATGTACTGAAGACAGCGTTTCGGACCAGGTACGGTCATTACGAGTTTGTTGTGATGCCTTTTGGATTGACTAATGCCCCAGCAGCTTTTATGGATCTTATGAACCGAGTGTTCCGGTCGTATTTGGATCGTTTTGTGATTGTTTTCATTGACGACATTCTGGTGTATTCAAAGAGTGCAAAGGCGCACGAGAAACATCTGAGGATAGTGCTTGAGACCTTGAGAGAGCATCAGTTGTACGCGAAGTTGAGTAAGTGCCAGTTCTGGTTGACCAGTGTTGGATTCTTAGGCCACGTGATTTCGGCCGAGGGCATCAGAGTGGATCCTCAGAAGGTTGAGGCGGTAGCAAAGTGGGAACAGCCCAAGACGGTGACAGAGATCAGGAGTTTTCTGGGTTTGGCAGGGCATTATCGGCGTTTTATTGAGGGCTTTTCTATTCTTGCAGCACCATTGACGAGGTTGACTCGGAAAGGAGTTCGATTTGAGTGGGATGAGGAATGTTAACAGAGTTTCCAGGAGCTTAAAAGGCGGTTGACATCCGCTCCTGTGTTGGCCCTTCCAGACAACAGTGGGGAGTTCGAGGTGTATAGTGACGCTTCTCTACAAGGTTTGGGTTACGTCTTGATGCAGCACGGGAAAGTGATTGCTTATGCTTCCCGGCAGTTGAAACCCCATGAGATGAACTATCCTACACATGACTTGGAACTGGCAGCGGTGGTTCATGCACTGAAGATTTGGCGACATTATTTGTACGGTGAGAGGTGCAGGATTTTCACGGATCATAAGAGTTTAAAGTATTTGTTCACTCAGAAGGAACTGAATCTGAGACAGCATCGATGGTTGGAATTGCTCAAGGACTACTACTGTACTATTGAGTATCACCCAGGGAAGGCTAATGTAGTAGCCGATGCCTTGAGCAGGAAATCAGCTAGTTCTTTGTCGCATTTGAGGACCGTACGATTACCTTTGTTGTTTGAAGTTCGCAGGTTGGGAGTAGAGTTGACTGTAGATGATCAGGGAGCACTTTTAGCGGGTTTCCATGTGCGACCTGTTTTGATTGATCAGGTTATTGATGCTCAGTTTGAGGACCCCATTTTGGGCATCATACGTATTGAGGTCGAGGCTGGAGAGAGACAGGACTTTGAGGTTCGTGAGGATGGAGCTTTGGTTAAGGATGGACGCTTGTGTGTACCCGAAGATGAAGCCTTGAAGAAGGTGATCTTGGATGAGGCTCACTGTTCAGCTTATGCGATGCATCCTGGTGGGATCAAGATGTATCGTACACTTCGAGAGCATTACTAGTGGTCGGGGATGAAACGTGAGATTGCAGAATATGTCAGTAGATGCTTGATTTGTCAACAGGTGAAAGCCGAGTGACAGAGACCTTATGGAGCAATGCAACCTTTGCCGATTCCCGAGTGGAAATGGGATCACCTGACGATGGATTTTGTATTCAAGCTTCCCAGAACACCAAAGGGACACGATGGTGTGTGGGTGATCATAGATAGACTTACGAAGTCTGCTCATTTCTTGCCAGTACTGGAGAACTTCAGGTTAACGCAGTTTGCACAGTTGTTTATTGATGAGATTATTCGGCTGCATGGGACTCCAGAGTCGATAGTATCTGACAGAGATCCGAGATTTACTTCCCGATTTTGGCAGAGCTTACAGGAAGCTTTTGGGACAAAGTTGCATTTTAGTACTGCATTCCATCCTCAGACCGATGGACAGTCTGAGCGGACTATTCAGATTCTCGAGGATATGATGCAAGCTTGTGTACTGCAGTTTCATGGTACTTGGGAATCACATTTTCCTTTGATGGAGTTCGCCTATAATAACAGTTATCAGGAAAGCATTGGGATGGCTCCTTATGAGGCGTTATATGGGCGACAGTGTCGGACTCCATTGTGTTGGACTGAGGTTGGTGAGAGGAGATTGACTACTTCTGAACTGGTAGATCTTACACAAGAAAAAGTGGCACTGATCAGGGATCGATTGAAGGCAGCTCAGGACCGACAGAAGAGCTACACCGAATGTAGGATCAGAGATTTGGAGTTTGCCGTAGGAGACTGGGTTTTCATGAAGTTATCTCCTTGGAAAGGGATCGTACGGTTTGGCAGACGGGGGAAGTTGAGTCCTCGTTACATTGGACCTTATGAGATCTTAGAGCGGATTGGTCCTGTTGCTTATCGATTGGCCTTACCAGCAGACCTGGAAAAAGTACACAATGTCTTCCATGTATCTATGCTCCGGAAGTATCTACGGGATGATTCGCATGTTCTGGAAGCACAACCTGTTGAACTGAGGGAAGACTTGAGTTTTGAAGAGCAGCCTGTAGCAATTTTGGATCGAAGACGGAAGACGGTTCCCTTAGTGAAGGTATTGTGGCGAAATCATAAGGTGGAAGAACCTACTTGGGAACCTGAGGCCTTGATGCGTGAACAGTACCCTTATTTGTTTCATTGAATTTCGGGGACGAAATTCTTTTTAGGGGGGTAGATTGTAACAACCCGTACCTTCGGGAAGGGTATAAATGTAATTTTGTAAAATTTTTGTATATAATGGACGATTTTGCCCTTGTGAATAGTAGGCCAAAAATCGACTTTTTGATTGACCGGTTGGATGCGTGTTGACCATTGACTGTGCCGTAGTTTAGGTCGTCACGAGTCCGTAGACAAGTGGCAGGTTCGATTCGGACAATCGGAGAGGAAGTTATGACGTTCGGAAGATTGAGGGTGTTACCGTAATTTTGACTAATTGAGGAAAATGTTGACTTTTTGGAGAACCTGTGATTTTCACGTAGACCGAGGACCGTTAGATAGGTCTCGACGTCCTGAGTACAACGACAGGCGGCACGATGTCATCGGACGTCGGACGGAACATTTACGGGTCTGGAAAGTGTGAGGGTAAAACGGTAATTATTTAAACGAGGGGCAAAATGGTCTTTTTCCCTCAGCCAATCAGATAAGGGCAAGTGGCAGCAGGTGGAGTAGGATATTTGTTTTACACCAAGGGATTGTGGACACGTGGGGAGAAGCCAGAGGCTTCTGGAGGAGTCTAAGTGTGCACGGCCACACTTTGCACAAAATCAAACCGTGCATTTGGTTCGAATACAGAAAACAGAGGGTGAGAAATTGGGAGAGATTGATCGATTCTGTGCAAGGGAGAGTGAAGAGTGATTTGAGAGAGTGATAGGGAGATAAGAGTGAGCTGGTGGTCGTGCTGTTGGACGGAAATCGTGCACGGGGACACGGCAGAGGACGGTTGCAGTTTCTGGGAAAACAGAGAGAAGGCGGACTGTGGCGGTGGCTACGCCGTGAGGTGGCTCAAACCCAGGCAGTGGGAGGCTTAGGAGGTTGCAGGGGACCCAACGAACACCGTGGCACGCGGCGGTGCGCACGGCGGAGACGGAATCAAAAGGTGAGTTCTATTCCCCTGTTTTTCCCGTGAGTTTCAAATTGGAAATCGCGGACCTGGAGCTAGAGTCGAGGGGATTGGTGAGTGAAGTGCGGTTTAGGAAGGTCCTAGGAGTAGTTTATGACGGTTGCCGTGATGGGGGAGTTCACGGTGGGGGTGGTGCGACAGCGGGTACTCTGTTACCCTGTTTGGCCGTGAATTTCAAACGGGAAATCGTGGACGTAGAGAGTGAGTCGAGGGTTCCTATGAGTTTTGTGTGATTCAGTGAGGTCGTGGGAGGAGTTTAGAATGACCACCGTGAAGGGGGAAGAACTGGGTGGCCGGGAAGGAAAACAGAGTTTTGTACGGGTTTCTTTCGAGCTTCAGTCGTGAAGTTGTGGGTCGAGTCGAACCAAGAGAGTGAGGGGGATGGGTTCCTTGAGATTGGACGAAGCTTTAGGTGAAGAAAAGAGGGGAAACGGTGGCCGGACGGTGGAGAATGGTTCTCGCCGGTCCGGATTGCAGCCTGGTGGGAACCGGGTTCGATCGAGGAAGGCGGTGGCACTGTAGCAGGCGCGTGAGGCCCACGCGCAGCCACTTTGGGCGGCGCGTGGAGGTGCGTGGGGAGGAATCCGGCCAAGCTTTCAACATGGTTTTGGTTCTAAATGTCCTAAGGAGTTCATTGGTATGGTTTTCTGGTGAATCGGACGATGTTAGGAGGTTGTTCGGGAATCCGGACGGTTTAGGTTCTATGATTAAAATATTAATAAATTCCTGAAAAATTGGGTAAATTAGGGTTGGTATCCTTGATGTGTTTGTGACCCTATTTGGTGCCTATTGACAGGACGGGAGGCACCCGAGACGGTCGAGGAGCGCGATTGACTCGTTCTGAGCTGTGAGTGGACTCTTTCTTTTCTTTCGAGCATGCCTAACTGTTGCGTTGATGTTGTATGTTATTAAATGTGTTTTTATGCTTCTTAATGATGCTTTTATATGGTTGATATGTTTGCACGTTTTACGAGATATTCCGGGATATTACACGTTTTACGAGAAAAGCTGATTTTCGGATTTTGATGCCCGATTTGCGATTTTAACCTATAAATGTTTTCTAATGGTGATAAATGGGTTATGAAATATGATTTGTGATTTCCTGTGGCTTTTGGTATAATAATGGATTTCCGGAGTTGGGTTCGGAATGTCGGTTCTGAACGCCGGAAGGGCTTCGAACCGGGAATTTCGAATTCGAGTTTGGCGAGGAATTTCGAATTGATTTTACACTGAATTGGGATTGGATTTGCTGGATCTCGATATGGGTTTAAAGACCCGGATACTGATTTGACGGGGGACGGGCCCGGATTGAGTTTAAAGACTCGGGAGTTTAAAGACTCGGGAGTTTAAAGACTCAGAAATATTTATTTCCCCCGTCGGCCTATTTAGTTTAAAGACTCGGGAGTTTAAAGACTCGGAATTATATTTGAGGCCTAGTTGAGTTTAAAGACTCGGATGGGTCCAGCAGGTTTGATCGAAAAATGATGGTTTGACGTTCTTGGGTTATGCTATGGTTCCGATATACATACTATGATTTCTATAACTGTTTTTATAGTATTTCTGTTTCTTATCATGTTTCATGTTATGATTTTCAAATTCTTAATTGGGCATGCATGTTTTTTCAAAACGGAGGGAACAAATATCATGGGTTTTTCTTATCCTTGATTTGATGATAAACTGATTTTAAAATTTTTAGTTATTCTAGTCCACTCACACTTTTGGTTTTAAATTTTCCCTCCAGGTCGTGGTGATAGCGCTGGGGTGAACGTTGAGGCAGATATTGAGACATAGAGCTTACGACGTTCTTCCATTGTGAGACTAGCATAGTAGGATTTTGTGCCCATTTTGTAGAACTGTGCTCTGACTTACAGTTGTATATATTTACTCCTTCGTCTGATAGTTATGCTTATTGTTGTATGGAGGTTATCTTGGTACTTTAGGTGTGATTGTCGGACGGGAGCAGGGTTCGTCCCGGGTATCGTGGCGATATTTGGGACGGGTCCTGACAATGGCTATCTCCGGACTCAGTCCGAGGCCATATCATAACTCCCACTCTTGGAATGTGCTCCCTATGGGGATGCTCATTCCGGGTAGTGGATCGTGACTCTCTAGGTCGACCTCTGGAGGAGACCAAAAAAATCATATGGAGGGTATATACTTTTTCAAAAATACTTTCTTTCTCAACTGGGTCTCCAACCCGAACCTCAACAAGATTCCTGGAATCCGATTCAAATCCATTTTCACACGCCTAAGCCTAAATCCATCTTTCAATAGGGTCTCAAACCTGAATTCTCATTTCATAAATCACAACTGGGACTCAAGACCGATACCACAATAACGGGGCCTCGAGCCCGATTTCACAAGCAACTGGGCCTCTAGTCCAATATCACAACTAACGGGGCCTCAAGCCCGAAACCATAAATCAACGGGGCTCCAAGCCCAATTTCACAATCAACGGGGCCTTAAGCCCGATTTCACAACCAACAGGGCCTCAAGGCCGATACCACAGTCAATAGGACCTCAAGCCCTAGTTCGTAAACCAATAGGGCCCTCGGCCCGATCGTATAACTCAAATGGGCCTTTAGCCCAATTTCTCATCAAATCAAATGGACTCCAATTCCGAGAGTTCGTAAATGAACTGGGTCTCATGCTTGATTTCATATTTCCAAATCCAAAACTCATTCATTAAACCCTCATTGAAAACCTAGCACGTACAAGCATCGTATAAAATCGGAAATCTCGAAATACGTGCAAATACGTAAATCTTAGGCTACCACAAAAATATTCACTCATGGCATCACAAAACATGTATTTAAAACATTTATAAACATTTACGCATGTATCCGTTTAGAAAGAAAGGTCCACTCACAGACCGTCCGAAGTCGCGCCTCGATACGGGCGCCATAAGCCTCTCCCTGGCCAATCGTCTCCTCCGGGGTTCCCGAACCTGTCCAAATTAGTTTAGAGAGTTACTAACTACTTAAATAACCCCTCACTAAATCCCCGTAATTTTCTGGAATTTTTAACTATTTTTAAAGTCGATCCTAAACCTTCAGACGTCCCGAATTATATCGAAACTATGTCTGATCGACACGAAACTAGTCTCAAAATGTTCGTTACATAGAATAGATGATTTCACATGTTGGAACCACCCCCAAGAAATGCGTCAGGCGCCTCCACGCGCCGCCTAAAGGGGCTGTACGTGTGGCTCACTCGCCTGTGAACAGTTACCATCAACCTCCAGCAAACCAGGTCTGAACGAATTCGCTAGTTCTCGACCGGACCACACTGGCGCGACCGGTCCAATCTGTTCTCTCTCCCATTTTTCATCTAATTCCTTCCCTTTCAATTCCTATCCCTATGTTTCTTCATTCCCTACCATTCTAAGTCCTTAAAAACAAGAAAAACGGCCAAAGTTCATACCTTTCGATCGAGGAACCGTCGCCCATTTTTTCGGCCGACTGTCTGGTTTGTTCCGCCGGTCATAGCCCCTGATTTCAATCCTCATGACCTCGCCTGGTCCCTAGAAACAAAACTAAATTAAAAAGAACGTCCCATAATCACTCAAATTCGAATTCCAAATTCTAATCCAACCCGTACCTGCGAGGGTTCACGATTTTTGTGTCCTAGCCGTCGTCCCCGACAGTTTGACATTCCCCAGCCACCAACATTAGTCCCTATCTCACTCAGTCTCACATCAAGAAGTGGATGAAGGTAATTGAGGGTTGGGGTGGTGGATTTGGGCATGGGTTTCGGGTTGGTGGAATGAAACACAGAAGAGAGATGATATGCATGAATGTGAGAAAAGAGGGAATGGATGAGTGACAAGTGTCACTCATTCCCTGGGGTCTGGAAAAGATCTGGGCCCACAAAAGACAAAACAGAATTCCACTGTCTCGTAAAACATGTCATTTCAAATAATTCCCAAAAACTTCTGTGAACCATAACTTATCCGTCGAACGTTCGATTTCGACGTGTCGTCTGTCTACGGATTCGTATCAACTCGATCTACGTAACAGTCCTCGGCCTTCGACCATCGGACCTCCCGGATCAAAAGTTAACTTTTTTTCTTCATTCAGGGGTAAAATCGTAATTTTGCTCTGAACATTTGTTAATCCTCGTTTAATCCTCGATTAGCCTCGCTAATTCGTCATTAATTCTTAATTAATCCCAATAATTCGAGATGGGTCGTTACAATGTTTGCTACTCTGTCTGTTAATTCAAAAGGACAGTAGAGCAATAATTAGGGAAAGTGAAAGAAATCCTATAAGAATAATAAAAACGGGAACCAAAAGTTCAATTTTGGAAAATCCAGTTATTAGAATGCAGGCTCGAGTAAGACTGAGTCAGGTGCTCCTAAATGCAAGACTTATGACAAGGCTCACTATAGTGATTGCGTGTATAAAGGGAAGAGATGCTATTGCTATAATAAGATGGGACACATTTCTAAGGATTGCAATATTAGGCATACAATCCTAATGTAACGACTCGTACTGAATTTCGTAATTAACTAGTTTTAATTAAGGATTAATTTAGAACTAATCAAGGATTATGACAAGACCCACCCCGATTATCACCTCGATAACCGGGACAAACCCTGCTCCCGTCTGACAATCACACTCAAAGTACCAAAATAACCTCAAAGCAGCCACAAAGCATACATTGTCAGACCAGGGAGAAAGTAGAATACAACGAGTCAACAGTTATACAGAGCATAGTACAATACAGGATGAGCACAAAAGTCCTACTGTGAGCTGACTAATCACGCAACAGAAAACGCCGGAAAACTCTATGCCTCTGCCTCTGCCTCAACGTTAACCCCGGCGATTTCACCACGACCTGGAGGGTAATTTAAAACCATAAAAGTGTGAGTGAACTAAAAAGAAATATAAGTTTCAAAAACAGTTTAATAAACAAACCAGGATTTTTCCCTCCGTTTTAAAACATGCATGCATAACTAAGTATCAGAAAACAACTATATATACAATATGATAATCGTTATGAAAACATTATCATAAAAGCATGAAATACCAATATCATCATCCGATCAAACCTGCTGGATCTATCCGAGTCTTTAAACTGAATCCAGGCCTCAATATAATCCGAGTCTTTAAACTCAAAAGACCTACGGGGGAAATATCATAATATCCGAGCCTTTAAACTCAACAGGCCTACGAGGGAAATATCATAATATCCGAGTCTTTAAACTCCCGAGTCTTTAAACTCAATCTGGGTCTTTAAACCCAATCCGGGCCCGCCCACGTCATAATCATAATCTGGGTCTTTAAACCCAATAACCAGATCCAGCAAATCCAATCCAAAACCGTTTGAAAACCATTTCTAAATCCATATCCAAACCCGAATTCGAAATCATTATTCCGAAGCCCTTCCAGCGTTCAGAACCATCATTCCGAATCCAAATCCGGAAATTCCTTTTTCAAGCTTTAAAACCAAATCTCGATTTCCGAAATCCGATTCTAAAACCGAAAACCTCGATTATCAAATCATGTTTCAAACTCATTTATAATCATTGAAAAATAATTTGTATATGTAAATCCCAAAATCATGGTATCAGAATCAGAATCAAAACATATCTCGTAAAACGTGCCGAAAATACGTATAAATCTACGAAACGCCTCAAAAAATGTGCAATTATGTAAAAAAGATATAGAATAATCAATTGCATGAAATCATATTTCAAAACATAAAACAAGTAGATAAAAACAGTTATGCATGCTTGGTTAGAAAAGAAAAGTCCACTCACTAGGTCTGAACACGTCAATCGCGCTCCGTACGCTCCTCGACTGTCTCAAGAGTATCCCGACCTGTCAAATACCACAATAGCGGGTCACAAACACTTCATTTAAGCTTACCCTAATTTCTCCAATTTTTCGGGATTTTTAAACGTAATTAAACGAACCCCTAAACCTTCAGACACTTAAAACTACCCCGAGACGGTGTCCGATCGACTCGAAACTTGTCCTAAAATGTTCGTTACATTGATTAGAGTGAAAACCATGTTGGACACTTCCCTAAAACCTTCCTCAAGCGCCCTCACGCGCCACCCAAAGGGGCTGCGCGTGGGAGCCACGCGCCCAATCACTGTTCATCTTCAACCTCCAGCCAACCCGGTTCAGACCGGTCCAAATCGGTCTGGTCGAACCGAGCCAGCGAGGCCGGTTCTCACTCAATTCCTGTCCATTTTCAAGCCTATCTATCCTATTAGTTTCATCCTAGATAGTATGATCGATTCCTTTAACTAAAACATGAAATAAACTATGAAATCTTACCGTCCAAAACTCGAACTAAAACTCTGAAATTTCTCGTCACGGTTTCCGGCCACCCGCCGTCTTCTCAGCCACTGGTTCGATGCCTCAGTTGAGTAAGGTCTTCCTACAACTATTAGGACCATTAGAACGGCTCAACAAAGCTCCAAACTCCACGACTTTCCATTCGAACCAAAACTGTGAAACAGAGGAAACCGAGAACTCACCCGTGTTCTGGCCTCCGCCGTGATCACCGCCGTGTTCCTCTGGGTTCAAAAGGGGGTCCTCAGCCTTCCTAGCATTCCCTCAAAACAGGTTGGATCAATTTTCTCGATTGTGGTTGCACCACGACTGTCGACTCCCTCTCTGTTTTCACTGAGTTTATGCTCACCTCACACACACAGTCACATTTCAACCTCACTAAACCACGATCAAACACTCACTCAACCGTCCTTGATCACTCACTCAAATCCAACACACACTCACACTGAACACTGATCGATTTTTACCTCACGGCCTCAGTCTCTGTTTTGTCCCTTTGAACGATTACAAACTATTTTTAAAATGTAACCGTGCACAAACATAGGCTAGAAGCCTCTAGGATCTCTCCAGGTGTCACACACCCTGTGGACACAGTCACAAATATCCAATCCCAACTCCCCATGTGGCCTTATCTGATTGAGCACACTTCCCCAGAAGGTTAAAAGACCAAAATGCCCCTACAAGTCTAAATTACCATTTTACCCCTCACCTTTCTAGAACCACAACTTATTCGTCCGACGTCCGATGACAGCGTGCCACCTATCGTTGTACTCAGGACGTCGAGACCTATCTAACGGTCCTCGGTTTGCGTGAAAACTAATGGTCAAACAAAAAGTCAACAATTTTTCTCTTTTTAACCAAATTACAAAAATACCCTCGACCTTCCGAACACCATAACTTTTTCTCCAATTGTCCGAATCAGACGTGCCACCTGTCTACAAACTCGTGAAGTCCCGAACTACTTGACGGTCATCGGTCAACGTCTGTTCGACCTGCCAATCAAAAAGTCAATAGTTGACCACACTATTCACAGGGGTAAAATCGTCACTTTTATACAAATCTTTTCCAAAGTTACATTTTTTCCATTTTTGAAGGTCCGGGTTGTTACAGATTATATGGATGATTAAGGTGAAATGACGATTTTGCCCCTAGGTTGGTGAAAATATTGACTTTTGACTAGAGAAGTCAATTTCACATGTACCGAGATTCCTTATGTAGATCGAGACGATACGAGTCTATAGACAAGCGACACGTCGAGATTCGACATCATACGGGAAAGTTACGAGTCTATAACTACTTTTCGTACTATTTTGGTTGCACAAAATAAGCGAAGAGTTGACTTTTAGGTTTGTTGTTTAACGGGACCCAAAATATCTTATAAGGACCAATAGATGAGTGACAAGTGTCACTCATCCATTAATCCTTATCCCAATTCATACACCCATTTCCTTTATCTTCTTCATTATACTCGAAACCCACCCCAACCCAAAACCATCATCCCCCTCACCTAGTGTTGGCCTGAGAGATAGACCGAGAGTGAGGGAGAAGCTGAGAGACTGAGTGGGATGGCAGAGACAGCAGAACCGTCGTGGTGGGGGCCGAAAACCATGAACCTCAAGTAAGTAGTGTGGGTTGAAATTGGATTTTGGATTTTTGGAAGTTTGGGGCTCGTTCTGATGCCTTGGATGTGTTTTTTGAGCTCATGCGAGCTTGTAGGGACAAGAACAGAAGGTTAAGGACCCCTGGACAGGCCTGGAAGGACAGTTGCAAGTGACCCGTGTGGATTCAAGGTTGGCCGGTCGTTTACAGGTATGATTTTAAAGTTTTGAGGTTGTAGGTCGATTTCTAGGAAGAAGACGAGTAGATTGGGAGAAAAATGGTGGTTTTTGGTGGTCAAACGGCTAAGATATGACTGGGTCAAGGTCGCAGGTTGAATGACCCGGTTAGAGGGTCACGGGTCGACCTTTCTGAGGTTGAAGACGATGAGGTGGCAAGCCACATCATCATGTTAGACCACGTGGCCAACTAGACGGTGACATGTGGCTAGGTGTTAGTCTAGTCAGCAGCTGACGTGGTAGTGCCACGTCAGACATGTCAGACCACGTGGACCATTAAGGTGATGCCACGTGGCAGTGTGTAAGGAGCTGTCAAATGACGTGGAATTCCACGTGGTCAGACCACGTGGACCAATGAGGTGGTGCCATATGACAGTATGTCGTAGAGGTGTCAGAGACACGTGACAGTACACGTGGCAGCGATGACATCAGCATGTGACGTCATCATGTGACATGGCAGTGACAGAAGGTGACATATGGCACCAGTCAGGGAGTGCCACAGGGCAGGTTGTCAGAGCTATCAGATATCAGGCTGACATCAGCAGTGATGTCAACTAGGGTTGACGTCAGCGTTGACCCAGCGCATGTGAGGTTTGACCGGTGTTTGAGGGTGTGTGGGCACTAATTTTGAGGTCAAACTAATCTTTTTTAAAAAAAATGAAGATCTGAATCCAATGGGCGTAGTTCCAGGTCGATCGGAGATCGTTTGATAGGTCATTTGGAGATTTTTAGCCTCGAAAAGCATGTTAGGGACACGTTTTATGTGCCAAGATTTTTGAGGGTTTATGTTATGGACTTATTTAGGTTAATAGTGACATTTGGGTATGATTTGGAAAGGTCCAGACATTTCAGAGACGTTGGATTAGCCTCGAATTGGCTTACGACGCAGATTGTGAGCTCGTAGCTTGGACAGTCAGTGAGTGTACATTTACTTTATAAAATGATGCATGCATAAATGTTTTATATGTTTTACGAACAAGGTTTGAGATGAATTGATTGCATATGATTTGAATATGATTTGTGTTTATGTTGGGCATTTTTGTAGAAAATGTGTTATTACACGAATATCGAGATTTGTGTTTAATGTGATACTTTGGGCTTAGCCCTAGTTGTCTACGTGCAAGTGATTTCAATGAGGATTTGTGTAATGACCCATCCCGAAAATTTAGGTTAAGACGGTGATTAGTGAAGGATTAGGGAGCTTAATTGGTCATTAGTCGGTTACGATAGGTCCGGAAGCGTAGAATGACCATTTTGCCCATAGTTCGGGCAAAAAGTTGACTTTTAGTTCGGGTGGTCAATTGGGTTTTGACCGATGACCAGGACGTAGTTTGGGACGTCACGAATCCTTAGACAGGTAGTACGCTCGATTCCGACATCCGAGGAGTAAGTTACGATGTTCGGAAGGTTGAGGGCATAACCGTAATTTAGGTAAAATAGGGGGGAAAAGTTGACTTTTCATACGATCGGGTTTTGGCACGTTGACCTAGGACCGTTAGGTAGATCTTGTCGTCCTGAGTTCAACGACATGCGGCACGCGTTTATTGGAGTTAGGATGTGTGAGTTACGGGTCTAGAAAGGTAGTGGAACAATCGTAATTTTGGTTTAAAAGAAGGGCAGTTTGGTCTTTTGCACATTGGGATTTGTGCAACAGAGAGGGACAAATGGAGGGCTGAGATTGAGCCACTTGGGAGAGGAGTTTTAGGATGGTGACACATGTAGGAGGGCTAGAGGTTTCTAGGGTGCGCGGGTCCAATAATTTGGGTATTGTGATCGTGTACCCGTGTGTGTGGTCTTCGACTCAGAGAGAAAACAGAGATTGAGAGTTGGGGAAAAATCGATCAAGCACAGTGAGGGTGTGAGTTTTGTGAGTGTGTGAGAGTGACCAGAGATGGAATGAGAGTTAGTGAGTGAGTTGAGGAGGTTTGGAGGTGCAGTGATCGTGTGTGTGTGTGTGTGGTTGTGAGCCACGAGAAAACCAGAGGGAAAATAGAGAACAGAGAGGAGTTTTGGGTGATGGTGATGCCGTGTTCGATCAATCGAGGTCGGTGGAGGTGTCCAGAGGGTGGAGGTGTCCTGAGGCTGGAGGTGGACTGGAGGAGTCGTGTCCTCACGACTGAGCTCACGACGGCGACTAGAGGGCAGGCAATTCCTCAACTTTTCCTCTATGCTCTGTTTTGCCGTCAATTTTCAAATCGAAAGTCATGGCTTTTGGGCATGAGTCGACGGTTTTTGTGAGTGGTGTGAGACTCAGGAAGGTCCTAGGAGTCGACTGGTATTTCCACCGTGACAGGGGAAGATCTGGTGGGCTGGATCGTGAAACAGGGGACTGGTTCGGGTTTTTGTTCGAGCTTGAGTCGACGGGTTGTAGGCTGAGTCGAGGTGTTTAGAGTAGGGGAATGGGTAGCTTAGGTTTGGACGATGAAGATGGTGAAGAGAGGGAGGAAAACGGTGCAGGCACGGCGGTGAACCGGGAACGCGGTTCGAGTTACAGAGACTGGTTCGAACCGGGTCGTCCAGAGGTTGCTGGTGACACTGTAGCTGGCGCGTGAGGGCCACGCGCAGCCACTTTGGGCGGCACGTGGGGGCACGTGCAGCGACGGTTAGGAAAACAGTCAACATGGTTTTTGGTCTAGGTGTTGTGACGAGTCTAATGGAATTGGTTTCGGGTTGATCGGACGTCGATTCAATGTAGTTCCGCGAGGGTGAAGGTTTAGGGTTTAGGTTCGTTACGTTTAGGACCCGAGGATTTTTGGGGAAAATTAGGAGAGTCGTGGTAGACGTGTTAGTGGCGTACTTTGGTGACTTGTGACAGGATCGGGACTTACCGAGGAAGCTGAGGAACGTACGAGATGTTCGGGACGCGATTAAGGGCTCGGTACTATGAGTGGACCCCTTCTCTAAACTCGAGCAGGCATAACTGTTTTCCTATAATTTTTTTATGGTTTTAATCATGATTCTATGTTTAGCGAATATGCTTTGTTGATTTTACATAATTGCATGTTTTTCGAGGAAGTTCAGTTTTCAGCACGTTTTACGAGGAATGTCGATTTCTGAGTATAATGCGATGGTTTTGGGATTTTCAAATGATTAATGATTTCTAATGGTTATAAAGGGA
The DNA here is from genome assembly GCA_032719365.1 of Prinsepia uniflora. Lineage (NCBI taxonomy): Eukaryota > Viridiplantae > Streptophyta > Magnoliopsida > Rosales > Rosaceae > Prinsepia > Prinsepia uniflora. Next base: position 59,425,137 of record CM064862.1, read on the forward strand.
TTTTGGAACGTGACTTGATAATTAAGGGTATTCGGTTTTAAAATCGGATTTTGAGAATCGGAATTGGGTTTAAAAGTTGAAAAGTGGATTTCCGGATTTGGGTTCCGAATGACGGTTCGGGATGCCGGAAGGGTTTCGGACCGGTGATTTCAGATTCGAGTTTGGAAGTGAATTTAGAAATGGTTTTCAAATGGTTTCGGATTGGATTTGATGGATCTGGATATTGGGTTTAAAGACCCGGATATTGTGATTGACGGGGGACGGGCCCGGATTGGGTTTAAAGACTCGGATTGAGTTTAAAGACTCGGGAGTTTAAAAACTCGGATATATTTCTATTTCCCCCATAGGCCTGTTGAGTTTAAAGACTCGGGAGTTTAAAGACTTGGATATTATTGAGGCCTAGATTGAGTTTAAAGACTTGGCAGTTTAAAGACTCGGATAGATCCAGCAGGTTTGATCGGAGAATGACAGTGAGGCAAGGAGGAGCTGGTGATCGTGGTTTGGAGTTGCAACCGTGCACGGAGGCGACGTGGTGGACGGCTGGATATTTGGAAGAAACAGAGGAGGCAGTGGACGGTGGTGGCTACTGTGCCGTGTGGTGGATCGACTCAAGCCACTAGGAGACTCAGGAGGCTACGGGGAGTTCCACGAGCACCGTGGTAGGTGACGGTTCTCACGGCGGCGCCGGAATCGAAAGGTAATCTCTTTTGCTCTGTTTCCCGTGGATTTTCATTTCAAAAGTCGTGGACCTAGAGCTAGAATCGAAGGGTTTGGTGAGTGAAGTGAGGTTTAGGGAGGTCCTAGGAGTCGTTTATGGCGGTTGCCGTGACGGGAAAGTTCACGGTGGGAGGTGGTGCGACGGCGGGAAAGGTAATCTCTTTATGTGTGTTTATATGTGATTGAGATGTTTGCACGTTTTTCGAGACGTTTTCGGGATTTTGCACGTTTTTCGAGAAAAAGCGGGTTTTCAGACTTTGATGCTATAATTCAGAAATTCAACCTAAAAACGTTTTCTGATGATGGTAAATAGGTTGTGGAATATGATTTGGGATTTTCCTATGGTTTTGTTATGAACATGGATCTTTTTCCGGACTTGGGTTCGGAATGTCGGTTCTGAACGCCGGAAGGGCTTCGAACTAGGGATTCCGAATTCGAGTTTGGTGATGGGTTTCGGAATGGTTTTACACTGAAATGGATTGGATTTGCTGGATCTGGATATGGGTTTAAAGACCCGGATATTGATTGACGGGGGACGGGCCCGGATTGAGTTTAAAGACTCGGATATTTATGATATTACCCCCATAGGCCTATTGAGTTTAAAGACTCGGGAGTTTAAAGACTCGGATTTATATGTGAGGCCTGGTTGAGTTTAAAGACTCGGATAGGTCCAGCAGGTTTGATCGGAAAAAGTGGTTTGATGTATATGCTCTGGTTTCTATAGCAGTTTTATAGTGTATCTGTTTCTTATGATGTTTTATAGTGTTTCTGTTTCTTATGATGTTTCATATTATGTTTTTCTAATACTTCGTTGGGCATGCCTGGTTTTAAACCGGAGGGAACAAATGATTATATTTCCTTACTTTGATTTGATGGTAAACGGTTTTAAAAATTTTATTCCTTTTGGTCCACTCACACCTTCTATTTTCTTCAATTTCCCTCCAGGTCGTGGTGATAGCGCTGGGGTGAACGTTGAGGCAGATATCGAGGCATAGAGCTTCCGACGTTCTTCCGTTGCGGACTTAGACTTGTAGGACTTTTGGTGCCCATTTTGTAGAACTATGCTCTGGCTTACTGTTGTATATATTTACTCCTTCGTCTGATAGTTATGCATATAGTTGTAATAAGGTTATTTTTGGTACTGTAAGTGTGATTGTCAGACGGGAGCAGGATTCATCCCGGGTATCGAGGTGATATTTGGGACGGGTCCTGACAATTGGTATCAGAGCATAGGTTGTGTCGATTTGTGTTGGGTCTAGGTTGTTATACTAACTCTATGCCTCTTTCAGCGTACGATTGATCATGCCTCCGAGACGTGAACCCCCTCCACGACCTGAAGATGAAGCGGCGAGAGGGACTGAGAGCGCTTCGATCGAGAGAGCCCAGAGGCTTGGGGCTACTACGTTCAGTGGTGGGGCTGATCCCGAGGAAGCTCACCGATGGATCACCCGACTAGAACGTATTTTTGGGGTGATGCACTGTCCTCCCGAGGATCGGGTATTGTTAGCTACTTTTCTGTTGGATGGAGCTGCCTACGAGTGGTGGTACACGCTGGAACTGTCCGGCTGGGATGCACATACCGTGACTTGGGAGACTTTCCGGGAGCGGTTTCTAGATCAGTACTATCCCCGTTCTTTCAGGGATGCGAAGGAAGCGGAATTCCTTCACTTGAAGAAAGGGAACTTGACAGTTGCTGAGTATGAGCAGAGGTTCCAGATGATATCTCGTTTTGCTCCCGCATTTGTGGCGACTGAGGCGGAGAAGTGCCGCCGGTTTGAGTTGGGCCTCCGGGGAGAGATCAGGGCCATAGTGACAGCCGGCTCTTTTGCTACATTCTGAGAGTTGTCTGATGCGGCTGTCAGGGTGGAGGCCAGTTTACCTGCTAGACCACAGTATTCGGGCAGTGTTCGACGCCGAGAGCAGTCATTTCCAGGAGCATCGAGTCAGAGGCCCCCGAAACGGGGTAATTTTGGTGGATCAGTATCGGCTGGTGGAGCCCGGTATGGCAGACCAGGCAGTTTTCAGGGCTCGGGATTTCGAGGAGCTAGGTCACAGCCGACTCCTCAGGCGAGTGCGACTTCAGTGGCTTCTACAGGGAGGCATACCGGTGGACCCGGTAGGGATACTTGCTTCTATTGTGGAGAGCGAGGACACTTCCGTCGGGAGTGCCCATTGTTAGCTCCGGAGGGTGGAGCAGGCAGAGGTGCAGCAGAACCCGGGCGGAGTACTGCTTCAGTATCAGGGGTGGCAGGCCCTAGGGGTGGCGGTGGTGCCACGAGCAGTTCCAGAGGGCGCGGTAAGTCATCGGGACCTCAGGCGTGAGTTTTTGCGATGACTCAGCAGGAGGCTAGGTCAGCACCGGGAGTGGTGACAGGTACACTCACCATACTTGGTCACACTGTTTTTACTTTGATAGATCCCGGGGCTACCCATTCATTTATAGCTCGGAGTTGTAGTTTGGTTAAGGAGAGGGAGGTGTCTACTTTGGATTGTGCGTTAGGAGTGAGTACACCTACTGGGGAGGTGTTGGTAGTGACTCAGGTATTGAGAGAGTGTCCGGTGATGGTAGGCGAGGTGGAGTTACTGGCAGATTTGTTACTCTTGGATTTACGGGACTTTGATGTGATCTTGGGTATGGACTGGTTGACGAGACATCATGCTTCTATCGAATGTTTCGATAGGAGAGTGACTTTTCGGAGTCCCGGATTATCAGAGACTACGTTTCAGGGGGATCAGCGTGCACTTCCTACGGGAGTTATTTCGGCACTCGAGGCTAGCAAATTGTTACGTAAGGGGTGCCAGGGTTACTTAGCTCATGTGGTGGATACGCGTGCTACGCCAGTGAGGGCGGAGGATATACCAGTGGTACAGGAGTTTCCCGATGTTTTTCCCGAGGAGTTGCCAGGACTACCCCCACATCGAGATCTTGAGTTTACGATTGAGCTTCTACCAGGTACACAGCCTATTTCCCAAACTCCTTATCGTATGGCACCCGCAGAATTGAGGGAACTTAAGGCCCAGTTGCAAGAGTTGGTCGATATAGGATTCATTCGACCGAGTATGTCACCTTGGGGAGCACCTGTTTTGTTTGTCAAGAAAAAGGACGGAGGATTGAGATTGTGTGTGGATTACAGGCAACTGAATAAGGTAACTGTTCGGAATAAGTACCCCCTACCCCGGATTGATGATTTGTTTGACCAGCTCAAGGGAGCACAGTATTTCTCGAAGATTGATCTTCGCTCCGGTTATCACCAGTTAAGGGTTAAAGAGGAGGATATACCGAAGACAGCTTTCCGGACCAGGTACGGTCACTATGAGTTTGTGGTGATGCCTTTTGGTTTGACTAATGCCCCAGCAGCTTTTATGGACCTTATGAACCGAGTGTTCCGGCCCTACTTGGATCGTTTTGTGATTGTCTTTATTGATGATATTTTGGTGTATTCGAAGAGTGTGAAGGCGCATGAGAAACACCTGAGGATCGTGCTTAAAACGTTGAGGGAGCATCAGTTGTATGCGAAGCTCAGTAAGTGTCAGTTCTGGTTGACCAGTGTTGGATTTCTTGGCCATGTGATTTCGGCCGAGGGCATTCGTGTGGATCCTCAGAAAGTTGAGGCGGTAGCCAATTGGGAACAGCCTAAGACGGTGACGGAAATTCGGAGTTTTCTGGGTTTGGCAGGGTATTACCGGCGTTTTATTGAGGGCTTTTCTATTCTTGCAGCACCGTTGACGAGGTTGACACGGAAGGGAGTTCGGTTTGAGTGGGACGATAAATGTGAACAGAGTTTCCAGGAGCTTAAAAGGCGGTTGACATCTGCTCCTGTGTTGGCCCTTCCAGATGATAGTGGGGAGTTCGAGGTGTACAGTGACGCTTCTTTACAAGGTTTGGGTTGTGTCTTGATGCAGCACGGGAAAGTGATTGCTTATGCTTCCCGGCAATTGAAACCCCATGAGGTGAACTACCCTACACATGACTTGGAACTGGCTGCGGTGGTTCATGCACTGAAGATTTGGCGGCATTACTTGTACGGTGAGAGGTGCAGGATCTTCACGGACCATAAGAGCTTGAAGTATTTGTTCACTCAAAAGGAATTGAATCTGAGACAGCGCCGTTGGTTGGAGTTACTTAAGGACTACGACTGTACTATCGAGTATCATCCAGGGAAGGCTAATGTGGTAGCCGATGCTCTGAGCAGGAAGTCAGCTGGTTCTTTGTCGCATTTGAGGACAGTACGGTTACCTTTGCTGGTTGAGCTCCGTAGGTTGGGAGTAGAGTTGACTGTGGATGATCAGGGAGCACTTCTAGCAAGTTTCCATGTGCGACCTGTTTTGATTGATCAGGTGATTGATGCGCAGTTTGAGGACCCTATTCTGGGCATCATTCGGATTGAGGTCGAGGCTGGAGAAAGACAGGATTTCGAGATCCGTGAGGATGGAGCCTTGGTTAAGAATGGACGGTTGTGTGTACCTGAGGATGAAGCTTTGAAGAAGGTGATACTGGATGAGGCTCACTGTTCAGCTTATGCGATGCATCCTGGTGGGACCAAGATGTATCGTACACTTCGAGAGCATTACTGGTGGTCAGGGATGAAACATGAGATTGCCGAATATGTCAGTCGATGCTTGATTTGTCAACAGGTAAAAGCCGAGCGGCAGAGACCTTATGGAGCAATGCAACCTTTGCCGATCCCCGAGTGGAAATGGGATCACCTGACTATGGATTTCGTGTTCAAGCTTCCGAGAACACCGAAGGGACATGATGGTGTGTGGGTTATTGTGGATCGACTTACGAAGTCTACTCATTTCTTGCCAGTACGGGAGAACTTCAGGTTGGAACAGTTTGCACAGTTGTTTATAAATGAGATTATTCGGTTACATGGGACTCCGGAGTCGATAGTATCTGATAGAGATCCGAGATTTACTTCTCGATTTTGGCAGAGCTTACAGGAAGCTTTTGGGACTAAATTACACTTCAGTACTGCTTTTCATCCTCAGACAGATGGGCAGTCTGAGCGGACTATTCAGATTCTCGAGGACATGATGCGAGCTTGTGTGCTTCAGTTTCAGGGTACTTGGGAATCACATCTGCCTTTGATGGAGTTCGCCTACAATAACAGTTATCAGGAGAGCATTGGGATGGCTCCTTACGAGGCTTTGTATGGGCGGCAGTGTCGGACTCCATTGTGTTGGACTGAGGTTGGTGAGAGGAGGTTGACTACTTCTGAGCTAGTGGAGCTTACTCAGGAAAAAGTGGCACTGATTAGGGATCGATTGAAGGCAGCGCAGGACCGCCAAAAGAGCTACGCTGACCGTAGGATCAGGGATTTGGAGTTTGCTGTAGGAGACTGGGTTTTCCTGAAGCTATCTCCTTGGAAAGGAATTGTACGATTTGGCAGACGAGGGAAGTTGAGTCCTCGTTACATTGGACCGTATGAGATCTTGGAGCGAATTGGTCCTGTAGCTTATCGCTTGGCCTTACCAGCAGATTTGGAAAAGGTACATAATGTCTTTCATGTTTCTATGCTTCGAAAGTATATTCGAGATGATTCGCATGTTTTGGAAGCACAACCAGTGGAACTGAAGGAAGACTTGAGTTTCGAAGAGCAACCTGTTGCAATCTTGGATCGGAAGGATAAAGTTTTGCGAAGGAAGACGGTTCCCTTAGTGAAGGTATTGTGGAGAAATCATCAGGTCGAAGAAGCTACTTGGGAACCCGAGGCCTTGATGCGGGAACAGTACCCTTATTTATTTCCCTGAATTTCGAGGACGAAATTCTTTTTAGGGGGGTAGATTGTAACAACCCGTACCTTCAGGAAGGGTAAAAATGTAATTTTTGTGATGTTTTGTAAAAAGGACGATTTTGCCCTTGTGAATAGTAGACGAAAAATTGACTTTTGTACTATCGATTGGATGAGTGTTAACCCTTGACCGTGACGTAGGTTAGGACGTCACGAGTCCGTAGACAGGCGGCAGGTTCGATTCGGACAACCGGAGGAAAAGTTATGATGTACGGAAGGTTGGGGGCGTTACCGTAATTTTGATAAAATGAGGAAAATGTTGACTTTTTGGAGGACTGGTGATTTTCACGTAGACCGAGGACCGTTGGATAGGTCTCGACGTCCTGAGTTCAACGACAGGCGGCACGCTGTCATCGGACGTCGGACGGAAAAGATACGGGTCTGGGAAGTCTGAGGGTAAAATGGTAATTTGTGCAGGAGGGGCATTTTGGTCATTTTCCCTCAGCCCAATCAGATGAGGGCAGGTGGCAGAGATTTTTTGGGCTGGCCTATGGTTGGTGGACACGTGCAAGGGACTGGATGGTTCCACTACGTTCTCAAGTGTGCACGGCCACACGTTATCCCCATTTGAACCGTGCACACCTTCGAAGAAAACAGAAAACAGAGAGAAGAGTTGGGTGAGGCGGTGATCGATTTTGATGCTAGGGAGAGTGAAGAGTGAGTTGAGAGAGAGACAGTGAGGCAAGGAGGAGCTGGTGATCGTGGTTTGGAGTTGCAACCGTGCACGGAGGCGACGTGGTGGACGACTGGATGTTTGGAAGAAACAGAGGAGGCAGTGGACGGTGGTGGCTACTGTGCCGTGTGGTGGATCGACTCAAGCCACTAGGAGACTCAGGAGGCTACGGGGAGTTCCACGAGCACCGTGGTAGGTGACGGTTCTCACGGCGGCGCCGGAATCGAAAGGTAATCTCTTTTGCTCTGTTTCCCGTGGATTTTCATTTCAAAAATCGTGGACCTAGAGCTAGAATCGAAGGGTTTGGTGAGTGAAGTGAGGTTTAGGGAGGTCCTAGGAGTCGTTTATGGCGGTTGCCGTGACGGGAAAGTTCACGGTGGGAGGTGGTGCGACGGCGGGTACTCTGTACCCTGTTTGGCCGTGAATTTCAAACGGGAAATCGTGGAGTTAGAGGGTGAGTCGAGGGTTCCCGTGAGTTGTGTGTGGTTCAGTGAAGTCGTGGGAGGAGTCTAGAATGACCACCGTGAAGGGGGACGTGCTGAGTGGCCGGGAAGGAAAACAGAGGATTGTTTGATTTTTCTTTCGAGCTTCAGTTGTGAAGCTATGGATCGAGTCGAACCAAGAGAGTGAGGGAGATGAATTCTCTGAGAATGGATGAAGCTTTAGGTGAAGATAGGAGGGGAAACGGTGGCCGGACGGTGGAGAACGGTTCTCGCCGGTCCGGGTTGCCGTCTGGTGCGAACCGGGTTCGTTCAAGGAAGACGGTGGTACTGTAGCAGGCGCGTGAGGCCCATGCGCAGCCACGTTGGGCGGCGCGTGGAGGCGCGTGGGGAGGAATCCGGCCAAGCTTCCAACATGAGTTTAGTCCTAAATGTTCTAACGAATCCAATGGTATAGTTTTCGGGTTAATCGGACGGTGTTACGGGATGGTTCGGGAATCCGTACGGTTTAGGGTTTAGGATTAAAATATTATTAAATTCCCGAAAAATTGGGGAAAATAGGGAAGGAATTCTTGACGTAATTGTGACCCTATTTGGTATCTATTGACAAGACGGGAGACACCAGAGACGGTTGAGGAGCGCACGGGGCGCGAGTGACTTGTTGTGAACTGTGAGTGGACTCTTTCTTACTTCCGAGCATGCCTAACTGTTTTTATTAATGTTTTATGCTTTTTATGTGTGTTTATATGTGATTGAGATGTTTGCACGTTTTTCGAGACGTTTTCGGGATTTTGCACATTTTTCGAGAAAAAGCGGGTTTTCAGACTTTGATGCTATAATTCAGAAATTCAACCTAAAAACGTTTTCTGATGATGGTAAATAGGTTGTGGAATATGATTTGGGATTTTCCTATGGTTTTGTTATGAACATGGATCTTTTTCCGGACTTGGGTTCGGAATGTCGGTTCTGAACGCCGGAAGGGCTTCGAACTAGGGATTCCGAATTCGAGTTTGGTGATGGGTTTCAGAATGGTTTTACACTGAAATGGTTTGGATTTGCTGGATCTGGATATGGGTTTAAAGACCCGGATATTGATTGACGGGGGACGGGCCCGGATTGAGTTTAAAGACTCGGATATTTATGATATTACCCCCATAGGCCTATTGAGTTTAAAGACTCGGGAGTTTAAAGACTCGGATTTATATGTGAGGCCTGGTTGAGTTTAAAGACTCGGATAGGTCCAGTAGGTTTGATCGGAAAAAGTGGTTTGATGTATATGCTCTGGTTTCTATAGCAGTTTTATAGTGTATCTGTTTCTTATGATGTTTTATAGTGTTTCTGTTTCTTATGATGTTTCATATTATGTTTTTCTAATACTTCGTTGGGCATGCCTGGTTTTAAACCGGAGGGAACAAATGATTATATTTCCTTACTTTGATTTGATGGTAAACGGTTTTAAAAATTTTATTCCTTTTGGTCCACTCACACCTTCTGTTTTCTTCAATTTCCCTCCAGGTCGTGGTGATAGCGCTGGGGTGAACGTTGAGGCAGATATCGAGGCATAGAGCTTCCGACGTTCTTCCGTTGCGGACTTAGACTTGTAGGACTTTTGGTGCCCATTTTGTAGAACTATGCTCTGGCTTACTGTTGTATATATTTACTCCTTCGTCTGATAGTTATGCATATAGTTGTAATAAGGTTATTTTTGGTACTGTAAGTGTGATTGTCAGACGGGAGCAGGATTCATCCCGGGTATCGAGGTGATATTTGGGACGGGTCCTGACACCTAGATTGAGTTTAAAGACTTGGCAGTTTAAAGACTCGGATAGATCCAGCAGGTTTGATCGGAGAATGACGACTCAGTATTTATGTTTTTTGACGCTGATGATATGATTTCTATAATTGTTTTTAAGGTGTTTCTGTAAATGTTTTTATGATGAGGTTTATGTGATTTATAACTGTTTTGGTAACTGGGTTATGCATGTGATTTCGAAACGGAGGGCTAAAACCCTGGTTTTATTATAAGTTATTTTCGGAAATTCTTTTCTTGTTTATGGTCCACTCACACCTTCTGTTTTAAATTGCCCTCCAGGTCGTGGAGCTAGAGCAGAGTTCCGGCGTCAAGGCAGCGTCTGAGGCATAGAAGTTACGAGAGCGACCCCGAAGTGTTTTAAATTTTCCGTGTGCGTGTATCTAGTTACCGGTTTTCTTTCTTTTGTATTTAGTACTATGCTCTGTAAACCTTTAACTTCGGAATGTTTTGTATAGTTTCTCCTACGTCTGACGGTGTAGTTTAGTAGTTATCTTAGTGTTGTGACGGGGTGTCAGACGGGAGCAGGATTTACCTCGGTTTTCGGGGTGAAACCGGGGTGGGTCCTGACAATTGGTATCATAGGTTTGTCGAGTTTGTTGGGTTTATCGGTCTGTGAGGTTGTTTGACTATTTCTATGCCTCTTTCAGCGTGCGATTGACGATGCCTCCGAGACGTAGACCCTCTCCACGACCTGAAGACGAAGCAGCAAGAGGGACAGAGAGTACTACGATTGAGCGAGCCCAGCGGCTCGGGGCTACTACTTTTAGTGGTGGGGCAGATCCTGAGGAAGCCCAGAGGTGGATCACGAGACTTGAGCGGATCTTTGCAGTGATGCATTGCCCACCGGAGGATCGAGTGTTACTGGCTACGTTCTTACTGGACGGTGCGGCGTACGAGTGGTGGTATACCCTCGAGTTGTCTGGCTGGGACGCCCACACTGTGACTTGAGAGACGTTTCGGGAGAGGTTCTTAGATCAGTATTATCCTCGTTCTTTCCGTGATGCCAAGGAGGCTGAGTTTTTGCAGCTCCAACAGGAGAATCTGAGTGTGGTAGAGTACGAACAGAAGTTCCAGATGTCGTCTTGGTTTGCTCCTGTGTTTGTGACTACTGAAGTCGAGAAGTGCCGTAGGTTTAAGCTGGGCCTGCGAGGTGAGATTCGAGCCATAGTGACGGCTGGATCGTTTACTACCCTCCGAGAGTTGTCAGACGATGCGGTGAGGGTTGAGGCTAGCTTGCCGGTACGACGCCGGGAGCCACCTTTTTCAGGAGCTTCGAATCTGAGGACACCGAAGAGAGGTAATTTCAGTGGAGCATCGTCGTCGAGCGATGATCGTTTTGGTAGACCTGGTAGTTTCCAGAGTTCGGGATTCCGTGGTTACCGAGCACAGCCGACTCCACAAGCTAGTGCGACGCAGGGAGACCGAGTGGTGGACCAGGTCGGGATGTTTGTTTCTACTGTGGGGAGCGAGGTCACTTCCGACGTGAGTGTCCACTGTTACCAAAGGAAGGTGGTGCAGGCCGAGGAGCGGCGGAGCCCGGACAGAGTACAGCGTCAGGGACAACAGGCACTAGAGGAGGTGGTGGTGCCACTAGTAGTTCTAGGAGACGTGGTAGATCTTCAGGATTTCAGGCCCGAGTGTTTTCGATGACTCAGCAGGAGGCTCAGTCGGCACCAGGTGCGGGGATAGGTACTTTTACTATCCTTAGTTGTTGTTGGATCCCAGGGTAAAATCTAGGATTTTCCCTAGGTGACCTGGAGTGTTACGGTAAGAAACGGGAAAAGAGTGACTATAACTGATCGATATGAGGTTATTGAAGGAGAGACCCCACAATCTAGAGTTTGCCTTTAGGACTTTGTAGCTTTATTCCAACAAGTGGTCGAAGTAGCAGCCGAGGGGTGTAAGGGAGTGAGCTAGTAGGTAGGTTTTCCTGTTTGGACTAGATTGTTCTGGGTTAGGATTCGAGTTGGTTTTGGGAAGTGAGGTTGTAGTACGTGAGGATGTACTCTATGAATTCTATCGGGTACTCCACATATGAGGTATTTTAAAATACCTTTGTTTTCTGTTCATAGGGTTTCCCTTGCGTACACCATGAAGTGTAACTGGTAGTTGGGGATGGAGTGAAATACCCAAGGTGGAGATGATAGATAGGAAACCCAGGAGTGGTTGTTGTTGAGTTAGTGTGGATTACCGGGTAGGAGACCCTAAGTGTCGGGAACTAGATGTGGAATTTCGGGGACGAAATTCTTTTTAGGTGGGTAGGTTATAACGACCCGTCCAGGAAATTTAGGTTAAGACGGTGATTAGTGAAGGATTAGTGAGCTTAATTGGTGATTATTCGGTTACGATAGGTCCGATAGCGTAGAATGACGATTTTGCCCCTAGTTCGGGCAAAACGTTGATTCTAGTTCGGGCGGTCAATTGGGTTTTGACCGATGACCAGGACGTAGTTTGGGACGTCATGAATCCGTAGACAGGTGGTACGCCCGATTCCGACATCCGAGGAGGAAGTTATGTTGTTCGGAAGGTTGAGGGCATAACCGAAATTTGGGTAAAATAGGGGGGAAAGTTGACTTTTCGTACGATCGGGTTTTGGCACGTTGACCTAGGACCGTTAGGTAGATCTTGTCGTCCTGAGTTCAACGATAGGCGGCACGTGTTTATTGGAGTTAGGATGTGTGAGTTACGGGTCTAGAAAGGTAGTGACACAGTCGTAATTTTGGTTTAAAAGAAGGGCAGTTTGGTCTTTTGCACATTGGGATTTGTGAAACAGAGAGGGACAAATGGAGGGCTGATATTGAGCCACTTGGGAGAGGAGTTGTAGGATGGTGACACGAGTAGGAGGGCTAGAGGTTTCTAGGGTGCAAGGGTCCAATAATTTGGGTATTGTGATCGTGTACCCGTGTGTGTGTTCTTCGACTCAGAGAGAAAACAGAGATTGAGAGTTGGGGAGAAATCGATCAAGCACGGTGAGGGTGTGAGTTTTATGAGTGTGTGAGAGTGACCAGAGATGGAATGAGAGTTAGTGAGTGAGTTGAGGAGGTTTGGAGGTGCAGTGATCGTGTGTGTGTGCGGTTGTGAGCCACGGGAAAACCAGGGGGAAACAGAGAACAGAGAGGAGTTTTGGGTGGTGGTGCTGCCGTGTTCGATCAATCGAGGCCGGTGGAGGTGTCCAGAGGCTGGAGGTGGACTGGAGGAGTCGTGTCCTCACGACTGAGCTCACGACGGCGACTGGAGGGCAGGTAATTCTTCAACTTTTCCTCTATGCTCTGTTTTGCCGTCGATTTTCAAATCGAAAGTCGTGGATTTTGGCCGTGAGTCGACGGTTTTGGTGAATGGTGTGAGACTCAGGAAGGTCCTAGGAGTCGACTGGTGCTGCCACCGTGACGGGGGAAGATCTGGTTGGCTAGATCGTGAAACATGGGACTGGTTTGGGTTTTTGTTCGAGCTTGAGTCGACGAGTTGTAGGCTGAGTCGAAGTGTTTGGAGTAGGGGAATGGGTAGCTTAGGTCTGGACGATGAAGATGGTGAAGAGAGGGAGGAAAACGGTGCAGGCACGGCGGTGAACCAGGAACGCTGGTTCGAGTTGCAGAGACTGGTTCGAACCGGGTTGACCTGAGGTTGCTGGTGACACTGTAGCTGGCGCGTGAGGGCCACACGCAGCCACTTTGGGAGGCGCGTGGGGGCGCGTGCAGCGGCGGTTGGGAAAACGGTCAACATGGTTTTTGGTCTAGGTATTGTGACGAGTCTAATGGAATTGGTTTTGGGTTGATCGAACGTCGATTCAATGTAGTTCCTCGAGGGTGAAGGTTTAGGGTTTAGGTTCGTTACGTTTAGGACCCAAGAATTATTGGGGAAAATTAGGAGAGTCTTGGTAGACGTGTTAGTGACGTACTTTGGTGACTTGTGATAGGATCGGGACTTCCCGAGGAAGCTGATGAACGTACGAGACGTTAGGGACGCGATTGAGGGCTCGGTACTGTGAGTGGACCCCTTCTCTAAACTCGAGCATGCATAACTGTTTTTCTATAATTGTTTTATGGTTTTAATCATGATTCTATGTTTAGCGAATATGCTTTGTTGATTTTACATAATTGCATTTTTTTCGAGGAAGTTCGGTTTTCAGCACGTTTTACGAGGAATGTCGATTTCTGAGTATAATGCCATGGTTTTGGGGTTTTCAAATGATAAATGATTTCTAATGGTTATAAAGGGATTTTGGAACGTGACTTGATAATTAAGGGTTTTCGGTTTTAAAATCGGATTTCGAGAATCGGAATTGGGTTTTAAAGTTGAAAAGTGGATTTCCGGATTTGGGTTCGGAATGACGGTTCGAAATGCCGGAAGGGCTTCGGACCGGTGATTTTGGATTCGAGTTTGGAAATGAATTTAGAAATGGTTTTCAAATGGTTTCGGATTGGATTTTCTGGATCTGGATATTGGGTTTAAAGACCCGGATATTGTGATTGACGGGAGACTGGCCCGGATTGGGTTTAAAGACCCAGATTGAGTTTAAAGACTCGGGAGTTTAAAGACTGGGATATATTGCTATTTCCGCCGTAGGCCTGTTGAGTTTAAAGACTCAGGAGTTTAAAGACTGGGATAGATCCAGCAGGTTTGATCGGAGAATGACGACTCGGTATTTATGTTTTATGACGCTGATGATATGATTTCTATAATTGTTTTTATAGTGTTTCTGTAAATGTTTTTATGATGAGGTTTATGTGATTTATAACTGTTTTGGTAACTGGGTTATGCATGTGATTTCAAAACGGAGGGCTAAAACCCTAGTTTTGTTATAAGTTATTTTCGGAAATTCTTTTCTTGTTTATGGTCCACTCACACCTTCGGTTTTAAATTGCCCTCTAGGTCGTGGAGCTAGAGCGGAGTTCCGGCGTCGAGGCAGCGTCTGAGGCATAGAAGTTACAAGAGCGACCCCGAAGTGTTTTAAATTTTCCGTGTGCGTGTATCTAGTTACCGGTTTTCTTTCTTTTGTATTTAGTACTATGCTCTGTAAACCTTTAACTTCGGAATGTTTTGTATAGTTTCTCCTGCGTCTAACGGTGTAGTTTAGAAGTTATCTTAGTGTTGTGACGGGGTGTCAGACGGGAGCAGGATTTACCTCGGTTTTCAGGGTGAAACCGGGGTGGGTCCTGACAATTTAATTATCTGTTTGGAATGATTTCATGGAGATGCGTGAAATTGGCATTTCGGGCTTGAGGCCCAGTTGGTTATTGACTTTGACTGAGATTACCGTCAAATGTGATTTTGAACAGTGATTTGAATAGTGAAATTGTTTTCGGATTTGGAAATAATATTTCTAGCTTGTGTCCCAATTGGTTTATGGTTTGACTTAGATTATAGTCAAACGTGAAATTGAACAATATTTTGAATAGTGGAATGGTTTTCAGATTTGGAAATGATATATCCGGCTTGTGACCCAGTTCTGATTTATGATATGAGATTTCAGGCTTGTAACCTTGTTGTGGATTTACGAAATGATATTTCGGGCTTTTGACCTCGTTAGAAATTATTTTTACTCAAATTGTGAGTCCTTGTTAACTGTTTTCCACACGACCATCCTCTATGATGTGATTGTTCCCTTCAGACGTCGTAGATCCCGAAGTGGTATCCACTAGACGTTGTAGATCCTGGAGAGGTCACGATTACACTGCCGGGAGGTGAATAGCTCCGAGAGGAGGCTCTAGCTCAGGAGTGTCAGATATGGACATTACCTAGACGTCATAAATTCAGGGAATGTCATCACTCAGACGTTGTAGATTCTGGGTGTATACTCGGACCTAGTAATCCCGAGTCGCACGCATTGCATTGATATCGTGACTATTGTACGGATGTTGGGTATTGGATAATGAGGATGGGTTGGTTATGTTTTCATATGACTCCGAGTATAAGTCCATGTGTACTTAAAAACTATGTTTTGGACAAAGGCCCTATTAAGATGATTTATGTTATTTGATTTGGGCTGAGACCCTACGTGATTTGGATTTGGACGGAGACCCTACGTGATTTGGTTTTGGACTAAGACCCTACGTGAGATACTTAATTTGATTTGATGAATTTTTTCACTCTTTATTGATTTGAAAAGTAATATGATTTGGCTTTAAGAAATTATTTGAGTTACGATTCAATTTCTGATGCATGCATGTTTTTAATTAAAGGGTATAAATGTTGATTTTGGAAATTGTTTTCCAACTATTTATTTTTGTCCACTCACAGTTTTAATATTTTTTATACCCTTCAAGTTGATCGCGGATGCGGACTGTAGTAAAGACCGAGACATCACACTACGCTGCATACTCTAGGACCCACTGCCTACTCTGGAAACCCCGAGTGGGTTATGGTCTTATCCCTAGTCTGACACGTGATGTAAGATGGGAGCAAGATACATCCCACGATAATACAGGGGGATTGAGATGGGTCGTGTCACCTAAGCCAACAGTGAATCTAGAAAGAAAAAAAAATAAAGATGATGCAAGAATGTTCTATGCCTTTTATGTTGCTACTATGCCTAAAGAAATGGGTGAGTGCATGTGGAAAATGCATGTAGCAACCACATGACTTCATATGAGTCATTATTGACTAAAGTGGACAGAACCTTGACAGTTAAAAGTGAAGATGGGGGCTAGTGAATTAGTTCAAGCAATAGGGAAAGGTACTTTGGTGGTCAAACCCAACAATGGTGAAAAAATTATTCATGAAGTGATGTTGGTTTCTGGTTTGGATGCTAACTTACTTAGTTTAGGTTAAATGATTAAGCACGGGTACTACTTGACATTTGGGAATGGAAGAGCAAAAATCTATGAAGATGATGAGTTTACTCAGAGTGTTGCTTCTATTCCAATGCCATGTTTCTCACTTTTACATGTGAATGTGGTAGCTTGAAGAGACATTATGGAGTGAAATGCCTGGTTATGGCACATGAGGTTTAGTCATCTAAACTACTCTAATTTGATGACTTTTCAATCATAAGACATGATTTATGGTCTACATAGCTTGGCAGAGTATAATGAGGTATGTGAAGGGTGCATTTTTGGAAAACATCACATGGAAAGTTTTGACAAAGAAAAGACATGGAGAGCTTCAATTCCTCTTGAGCTTATCCACATTGATGTAGATGGACCTATGCAGACAGAGACCATGGGCGGTAAAAATTAAATTTTCTAACCTTCATAAATGACCTATCTAGGATGTGCTAGATTTATTTCCTAGAACACAAATCAGGTGTCTTCAATGGTTTCAAGAAATTCAAAGCCATGGTAGAGTTACAAGTGGAAACAAATATCAAGAAGGTAACGAGTGACAAGGGAGGAGAATTTACATCTATTGAGTTCATTCGTTTCTATGAAAATGAAGGTATTGAGAGCCAGCTTATGACAGCTTACTCTCCTCGGTTGAATGGAGTTGTTGAGAGGAAAAACAGGACAGTGGTGGAGATGGCCAAGTCCATCCTTAATTGTAAGAAGATTTTGCATGAGTTTTGGGTTAAAGCTGTAAATACATATGTGTATCCACTCAATAGGTATCATACCAAAGTTGTAGAGACAAGAAAATCTGGTGTTAAACACTTAAAGGTGTTTGGTTCTGTGTGCTATGTCCATATCCCTACTCGGTTAAAACCTTTATAACTTTTACTTTTACTTAAAACCTTATTGGTTCACCCTTAACACCTTTTACTTTTACTTAAAACCCTTATATTAATTTATTTTTCTTGAGTGGTCATTCAAACAATTAAAAACAATATTGTCTTCTTTAACCCTTTTTACCCCCCATGTGCCCTTTAGTGTTTGATCTCTCTAGCCTCCTGGGCCTTTATTATATCATACATATAATAAATATTATACATACATATATATAATATATATAAAGTCCGTATTGTTTGGTGTTCAACGGATATAGAAAGTTATTGGGACAGGGTGTGGTGGTGGTGGAAAAAAGTACAACTTAGGGTTTAGAGTTTAATTCTTGGATTTTGGGCACAATATCCAAGAATTAAATCCTCGATCATAAGCAATTAACTAAATTATTTAATATTAGATGGTAAAGATTTTTTAAATTTAATGTTTAAAAGTATCTTTGAAGAATTTTTGCTATTACTTGTTTTTCTTTAAGTTGGATTAGATACTCAAATTACTCTTTAAAATTAACTAGTGAAAAATTAATTATAAACAAGAGTAATGTTTTCATAATTACAAAGGGAAAAAAAAAACCTACTAAATAGGGTGAGTAATTATTATAGTGGTTAGAGATTACAGAGTTTCGAAAATATGGTTAATAAAGTTTAAATTTTCCGACCCAGTTCCTCCACCACCGCCAACCCCAGGACCTTTCCCTAGTATGAGAGGACCGGGAAGGACGCGCCTCTTGTGTACCAGTTATCATGGGAAAAATGAGATTGATTTAGTTGGTTGAGTAGAGTTCCCAACGGATTTTGAGTTTCACAAAAGATCCCATGCATGCTACTTATACATCTAGTTGGGCAGAAGATGTTTTAAGCTTTGAACATAACAGCATAAGTGCACTTCCATTGCCACATAGGTAGCTTCCGTACAATGATGATAAAATTGTATATATATATTATTGCAGCTATTTCCCTTCTGTGAATTATCACAACCTGACTACTTATACAAATAGGTTACAATTACAGGTATAAATTTTGAAAACATTTAGGTAGAATAAATGCCACTCGAGCTTCAACCCTCGTTCCCTTCTACGAATTAACCAGGATAGTCTCACAATGCAGATGCCTTAGCACATTAAGTGGAGGGCTTCACGGTTCCGACCAAGCAGACTTAATGCCGTTGCAGCTATGTGATGTTCAGTCAGCCCAGCAATAGCTAACTGTTCATTTGGGGATGCATGCTCAATGTAGTTGTCTGGTAAAACAATGGGCCGCCGCTGCAAAGCCGATTCAAGTAGGCAAAGGAAAGATGTAAGAGACAATGCGTTAACACTAAGATATAATTACATTTAAGGACACTATGGCAATTACCCGTTCAAAACCTACTTTTCAGATCAAGAAAAAGTTTACGATTAGATTTTTAATCAATGACTTGGCGAGGGGAAAGGGTTGTTTTTGTAGGTGCGGTCCTAAGAAAGCCGAAAACTAAAGCTTTAAACCCGGCATTTTTTAATTTACAAGCATTGGTAGATAGGGGTAATTTTGGTTGTTTATTGGACCTCTTGTCTTTGTTTGTCAAATTTTGGACTGTGTTGTCAAAATTTTGAAGTGTTTCCTTGTGTGTAAAAGAAAAAAGCTTGTCACTGACCTCTTGTCATCACCCAAACTTTAAACTTCCCAGATAAACTAGCAGAAAAAAAAAAATTATATTACCTTGATTTTTCCATCAAGCTGTCCATCAAAGGAAAAGAACTGTGCAACATGGGATCCAAATCCTCCAATAGAGCCTTCCTCAACGGTGATCAGAAACAAATGGTTTTCACAGAGCTGCATAAGAAGCTTGATATCTAAGGGCTTGCAGAACCTGGCATCAGCAACCGTTACTTCAATGCCAAAAGTTGAAAGAAGTGACCGTGCCTTAAGGCAGTTCTGAACCATTGATCCATATCCAAGCAATGCCACATCTTTGCCCTCTGTCAGAATTTTCCCTGATCCAATCTGCTCAAAGTGCAAAGAAGTTAAGATAAAGGGATTAGCTAAGCTGTCTAACGTTACTACTCCCATTGGTATTTAAGGGTAATGCTTATTTGTAATTGAAGCTAAATATCAACAATTTACCTCAATGGGGGTCCCACTGCATACTGGATGATTCATCCCAACAAAGGTACCCCGAGGATATCGAAAGCAAACTGGACGATCATCAATGGAGGCTGCAGTGGCCACCATGTTGGCAAGCTCATCCTCATTGGATGGTACCATGACGACTATATTTGGTAAGCATGACATAAATGCTATATCAAATGCTCCACACTGCATAGGACCATCGGATCCTACCAATCCTGTACTTGGAATGACAAAACGAACTGGAACTCTTTGACGATCTACATCATGAACTACCTAAACAGGCCATGAGAAGGAGAACTTCAGAGTCATTATTATTTTATTATCAATTACTTTTTTTTTTCCAATTTTTAAAAATATATTTATTACCTGATCAAAAGATCTTTGTAGAAATGCAGAAGGAATTATGCAAAATGGCTTTAGTCGTCCACATCCCAAACCAGCAGAAAAAGTAACTGCATGTTTGCTCAGCCATTCCCACATCAAAATTTTTTTCAGGAAATCTTTCTCGAAATTGTTTAAAAGAGGATTCCATATGCATTCCTGCATGAACAGTTACGATTTCTTTGTCCTTCTGAGCCTCTGTAACTAAAGCCTCCACAAAGCAGTCACTGTAAGTTCTACGCTGAAGTTGGGAGAGAAAATCTTCAGAATTACTCAAACCTGCAGATTTGGAAAATGTTTTTAAGTCTTTTTAAGTCAAATATTTCCTATATTCACAAAAGGCCAGAACCTAGGCCAACCAATCTAACCCAACTATATCATTATCATACCACACTCAACTCATGATTCCCAAAATTTACTTCAGAATTTTGAGAATATGGAACAACGTGACTGAACAACGTGACTGAAGGAACAAGAGAGGCAATAATACCTTCCTGCTGCATGTGTGCTACCCCACCCTCTGGGTCGTTTACCACTCCCCTCTTCTGTTATTATATGAACCAAAACAGGACCCATTGAATTCAGAGATGCCACTTGTTGTAGAACGCAAATTAGGTCTTCAATATTGTGTCCATCTACAGGGCCAATGTAATACAATCCCTAGCTCTTCAAAAAGAGTTGATCCTAGTGGACCAACCATACCACGCGCATACTCATCAACTTTAGCTGCTAATTCGTGCATACCCCCACCAATTCTTTTAGTAACACCCTGAAAAAGTGGGAATACGTATGTCACTTCATAGATCAGAAGTATAAGGCCTAAAACTTAATAATGCCAACACACAACACCAGAAAGTGTTTGGTATTCTTAAATTGCCAAAAACATTGCCCGACTTTTAAATATTTTCTCTTTAGATATCTCTTGATTTCAACAATACTGTCTTAAATTATGCTTGAATATCTAAAATATTCTAACCTAGAGGTATGATAATAAACCCACGGCAATACCTTAGCAACTTCTCTAAACTTCCGGAAGGATTTACTTGACTGGAGTTTGCTTAGGGTACTAGACAGTGCATTTATAGCTGTCTTAGGGCCCTCCTCAATCTTTGGGTGTAAAGAGTGCCGGGTGTCATTTAAAATAACTACCATATTTGAGTCCAAATAACCCGCATTGCTCATCGCCTCAAAGACCTGACCAGCCATTGTTGTCCCATTGTTGATGACTGTAATAACACGTTCCCGCTTTCCTTTGATATCCCGTGCTATGGCCATGCCTGTAACGATTATAAATCATTATCAAGTTAAAAATAATTTAAATCTAAGGTAGATGAAAAAAATTGGTAAACTGCTCCAATATGCTAGTTCAAGACAAATATAATAAACAAACTGAAAGGAAGAACCATCACTGGCTGCATAAACATAGAAAAATGTAAAATGCAAGTTAGCTGGACACATAAAGAGGAGATATGTGATTACCACTTATCTAGATAAGTGCAACATACAAGTTCAGTTGAACAAAAGAGTGCAATTTTTTCGAAGACAGTGATTTCGTCAGAAGAAACACAAACGAACAAGAAGAACAATGGAAGTTGACATTACCAAGTCCCGCAGAAACACTGCTGCACCCATGCCCTGACCCAAATGGATCATATTCACTTCGAGGTTGAAATGTAGAACCAGAAAGACCATTATTTCGTCGCACTGTATGTATGAGGTCTCGCCTTCCAGTTAGAATTCTATGAGCGTAGGCCTGCCAGCAAAAGAGAAAACTTTCCAGAATTAGATCATATGCTCATAAAATGTAAAGTAAAGATAATGATTGAATTGTTTGCTTCCTGTTCTATAAGTGTTTTAACGAATTAACTTGAAGATTTGGAATCATCTGGGACATCTAGATTCACCAATAAAGCTTTACCTTCACTGGAAAGGAAAGAGCAAGAGAAAGCGTAGGCCAATCGTGTTTTTATTGAAGAAAGAAGGTAATAGCTGCTTTTAATAAAGTGGAGCGGGGAAATTTTCTCGTACTTGCTCAGTGTGCTCCCCTTTCGTCGAGTGCCCCGCCCGGTTAACTGGGCTGTTGGCCTACCAAGAAACTAAAAGCAATTAAATATAGAAAAATAGTCACAAAGAAACATTGCTATTCCTTTCAGAAAAAAAAAAAAAAACTACGAGATACCAAATCGAAAGAATTGACCTCTAACTTCACAAACCAACCAGCATAACACAGCGCCCCACAATTGTTTTAAAGAAAAAATTAAAAATTAAAAATTCAAACAAAGCAAAGATTTATGTTTTCTGCAACCACAACACGAATGTTCAAACTGCTCATTTGATTTATTTTCCCCAGTTTCTGACGCATTTAAACAAGACAAAAATTAGGGGACTGTGATTACCTCACATGTAGGGGTGGAAACAGAAACTTTGTACAAGTTGTTTTTTGGAAATTCCACATGAAGAGGAAAACTGGAGCCAACAAACTCGACTTTTCGGGGCAAAGCCCCAAATTTCCCATGGTAATGGCTAGTGACGCCAAATGGGTGCCCAGCAGAAGCAATACCCATCAGAAAAAATTAAAAACCCAACTCTCGAAACTCAACGAATTTCAACACAAAAAAAAAAAAAACAGAATTCGAGAGCTCACTTGCAAAGGATTAATAACTTCCAATATGCATCACACGAGACACCAGAAAAGTTGAAGAAAACAGACAGGAGACAGAAAATGGTGCAAATAAAAATCAAGAGGAAGTGAAAAGAGAATTCGGAGGAGTCGCGAGAAGCATAAGTTGGGGAGTGTCTTTGGAATAGTCAGAATTAAATGGAGTGCCAATCATTCATGATCTGGCACCAATTCTGGTATGGGCCTAATTTTAGAAACGTTATCAACATGAATCGGGCCGCCAAACCCAACCCCATTCTTCTTGCGTTGCAAAGAATTACAGACGATAATTTCATAAATGATGCAAATCTCCAATCAAAGAGATTGTACTTTGTACTTTGCATATGAGAAAATGGCAAGAGACGACAGGGTGGATAATGGATTTACCGCTTTAATTGAGGTGCCATTTAGTTGTAGAACGGATTCTTTGTACTTTGCATTATTTCCTATCTCGTTAAAGGTAATGTTTTAGAGTAGGTAATGTTATTTAGACACATTAAATTAGTCATATTAATGAAAAAAATTAATATATTAATTAATAAATAATAATATTTTACTAAATTAAACCACTTGATATTTATTTATTTACTTTTGAATAATTAAAAATTTTATACCAAAAAGAAAGACTTGGAACACCGTGAAAAAGAGGCAGGCCGATGAAAGGGACGAAGCCGCCAAAGCATTCAAATTGAAATCCTTGAAGTTTATCGTATAAAATCGATTTCCAATCAAATTTACAATATTATTAAAAAAAACGAAAGGAAGACTCCCGAAGGTACCAAATCTAAACTGATTGCGTTCCATTCAGATACTATGATCAAAGACGGCAAGAGCAAGTTTGAAAAAGGTAATCAACAAAGAATGACCATTCCAACTTGCAACCAAAGAGGAGATAAAACCAAGCTAAGTTGGCATAACCCATTGAAATCCACACCCTTGTTGCACCATACTCCAAACCAAAGTAGAAAAATCATAATTAAAAAAAAAGATGGGGATGCGACTCACTCAACCAATTACACAAACAATATTGTTACATACAACACACACATAATTGGAGGAACCACCCAGAAAGTATAACATAACATTAGATGTGTCACTTAATGTGGCTAATTTAGTATATCCAAATAGCATTTTTGATGTATGGATGGAATTAAAGCCAACTTTGGCTAGAATCATTTTGATTGAAGAATCAAAGATAATCAACATCAATCATCTCTAAACAAGGAAGTAATCCTACTAATTGAATTACTTGTCAAGTTGGAATGCATCTGAGCCCTATAAATATCAAGTTTTGAAGAAGAGAAGGGACATCAACATCAACACACAAACTTACTCTTACCTTGCACCCCTTCAATTCTTAGACTAGAATTTCATTCAAAGTTTTAGTGTAGCCAAGTTCTTCAATTTAAAGCATGTATTTTATCAAATCCTTCTACCAAAGAAGCATGCTTAAAGCCAATATGGGTATAATGACCAATACAATTTTAATATTGATGAGATCGACCAAAAATATAAGAAAGTTGAGATTGCTTTTAGAGAATTTGCAAATGAATATAAATCTTCTCTAGATTTTCTGATTCAAAGTTTGCGTGAGTTTGCATCCAATTTGGATATAGATGAAAAAACAAGCCTAGAGGTAGTCGAGGTTAATAACCAAGACGTGATCCAACATGAAGCAATCATTCTAGAAGTTGATGACTAAAAATTAAATGCGAACGAAAGTATGGTCATGACACAATTTGAGCCAATCATGGTAGATATGATTGTAGGTGATAATGGAGATGTAATGAGACCAAAACAATAGTTGGTCAATTTTATTAGTCCGCGATCAAATGTCAATATTGATTAGTCAAATAGACTTGGGGGCAAGGAGATTCGGCCAAATTAATGGCCAGAAATAAGTTTGCTTGTGTTAATCACATTAGTACACAAATTCATTGCCTTCAAAATCATGAAATGAATGCAGAAAATAAGAAAGGTTTCAGGCTTGGAATAAAACATGAATGGCCACCACCGAATTATCATTATCAAAGATTTTAAAAAAGACCAAATTTGGTAATTAGTGTGTCCAACAAAAAAAATGCAAAAATATGTAATTCATTTCTTAGTAGATAAAGAGAGGTACAAAATAAAAGGATTTCTCAAGTGATCCAGGCTTAGCCAATTATTGGCTAAATTGCTAGGATTCCATTAGTTAATCCTAATTACAATATAAAGAAATTTCCAAGTAAAACAATTGTGTATTCATACTTGCTTCTTATGAGATTTTATACAAGTGATAACCATAGCCAATCAATGGCTAATTAAGAGTATTAGTTTCATTATTTTTAACACTCTTTTTGGTGACGTTAATGCAAAAGAGGGAAGAATTTGTCTTCCTAATTTGACAGTGTGGTGTAAATAAATTCATATTTATGAAGATGATTTCGTCTATGTGAATTTCAACCCTAGCCATTAAATGGGAAATTTGCATTCCTAATTTGATAGTGGCCAATATAGAAAGATTTAAAAGGCCAAATATGGAATGTTAGAGTGAATTATTCATATAAGCAATTTGTTTGCAAGCTAAAGAGCTTAACTATGATGCTCCAAAATTTTACAAGATTGTAATATCACCACTAAGCTTGTGAGGCTGAATTGCACGGCTTAATAAAGAAAAACTGTATCATGACCTAAATTGTTTTAAATCTATGAGTACATTAGGCTGAAAACTAACGGCTTATGGTCGCATAAATTGACCAATAATCCATATCCCACAATGCTTTAAGTTTTGTTAAAAGAAAATCATGAATCGAGGGGCAATAAGTTTTCATAAACATGTCCCTTAGGAGACAAAGTTCATAAAAACTGGGGGGCAATGTTTGAGCCAGGTCGTAATCTGACCTCGTCAAATTCAAAATCCGACAATTGGATACTTTTGGGTTCAAAAAAAAAAAGTTAAAGGAAGAAAATACGGCTATAAGCCCAAAATGATAAATTCGGCCAATCATATAAAAAAAAATATTTAATTAGGACCGCATCTCAATTGGAAAGGTAATTAGAGAAAATGAATATATGGGAGAAAGAAGTAATCATGATTTAAGGTCAAACATCCATTTATGTTTGAACTCACAAATGGAAGATAATCATGATAATCCGAAGATAATATGGTAAAGATCAACATGAAAATGAGATCAAATTACGTCTCAAATCAAACGTATCCAACAATTATGGAATTAAAGCCAACTTTGGCTAGAATCGTTTTGATTGAGGAATCAAAGATAATCAACATCAATCATCTCTAAATAAGGAAGTAATCCTGTTAATTGAATTACTTGTTGAGTTGGAATGCATTCAAACCCTATAAATATCAAGTTTTGAAGAAGAGAAGGGACATCTCTAACACACCACACAACTTGTCTTTTTGCATGCTCTTCAATCCTATTCTATGAGTAGCATAATATAATTTCTAGCATAGTTTTTTATTTTTCTCATTCTAGTTTTTTTTGTCTTTTCATTCTTACATTTACGCACTTTAAATTTCATACTTGCGTTTCAATTATTTATTTTTTTCAAAATTTAATTCACGCACTCCTAATTAATTTATTTTCTTTATACAATTTAAATTTGCCTTTATATTCTTTATTTTAAGCACTTTAATTTATATCGTTATTTTGATTGCACTCAAATGATAGCATATTACTTTCTTGCACCCGTTTTTAATTTAATTTACAGTTCTTTCAATTTATTTACATTTTATCGTATTTACTTCCTACTCTTTTTACTGTCTTCTTTAATTTTTGTTTTCACAAATTTCATATCAATTGATTGTTCATTTGAAGCCTTGACTCGAGGTAGTGAAAGAATCTAGGCCAAGAAGAGGTTTCTTGCTTGGTCAAACAACCGCTTGGTTAGAAGTCAAATTTACGGACGCACAACACACTTTTACCCATTCACATTTCCACTCAAGCCAATTTGTGACTTGGTGGTGGCACGCCTGCGCACTTACCAGAAGAAGGATCAAAATCCCTTCGTTGGCAGTCATCCGACCAAAAAAGGGAAACAAAACTTCATATCACTACATGGTAGTATATAAATCCCAAATCTCTTCAACCTATAGGATGATAAAAATTGCAAATTTTTTTTTAAAATATTAAAAAGAGAAATACTTTTGTGGCAAGAACTTAACTATATGCAAGTTTTTTTTTTGTTTGGAGGCAATGAGATTACAATACACATATTGGGTATCGAACTCACATTTTAGGAGAATCAAATTCAAAAGTAGCATTATGTTTTTCAAATTTCTCTCTTAAGGACAAATGAATTAGTAGATGTAGGTTATAGAAGGAAGTGGCGCATGAGTATAAAACTATAAACGTTACGTTTTAAAATTAAGAAAGATATCTTAACGTATGCATTTAACAACACACTATCTCCCTTGCAAGCAAAACGTTAACCCCCCAATTCAAACCGGCCAATTGCTTAACTCATTTATTTGGCACCCTAAAAGGCTAAAACCAATATATATGTACAAATTATAAACCAAATCTCACTCAAGTCGAACAAAAATACCATATTTTTACTAACCAAAAATAATATCTTGTGAAAACTTTGGATATATTTTGTAAACTTGCTTCTCAAGAACACCATCTTTCTTCCAATTCGGTAATTTTTTCGACGACTTATTCTTCATTCACTGGCACGTTTCACGTTCTTGATTTCTCCTTCAATAATTTTGTTTGACATCCTTGTTTCTGCTGGGTTCTACTTTATCCAAATTTTGTTGATCTTGGCCTGCACATGTAAAAGCCTAGCTAGGAACCCTTTTATAATCATTATTTTCCTTTTTTTTTTTGGGGCTAATTTTGTGTGTGTTTGAGAGATGATAAAAGTGTACGTAAAGTAAATGTGGATTCCAAGTGTATATTTTACTTTACTTTTAATTCCACGTGAACAATAGCGGAGACATAAATTTTGCAGGGGAGGGCTAATATTTTCAGGTTTAGTTTATTATGAGAAAATTTCAACGGCCTATTAAATAGGTATAAGTTTTTTTTAAAATATAAGTAAAATGGAATAATAAACATTATAGACAAATATTAAAAAATATATGTAAACACTATTTGGAAAATTATGCATGTTTCATTTGCAACAAATTCAATTTTCAATATAGAGAATGTAATACGAGAAATGTGAGAGTTTTTATGTTTACAAACACAAAGAAGCTAAAAAGATTAATTTTTCATCATTCCAAAAACTTTCAAAAAAACGGGCCTAATTAATTTTTTTTATAATACACATAAAATAGAAAAAATGTGTCCTAACTAAGTTCCGTACTTGCTCATAAAACTAATTACGCTATGTATCTTTTATAGATTGTGTTATATATTGTTTATGACGTTCACGATTGGATTCTTGATAAACCTTATGTTTATCTATATATTGTCATAAAATATTTTCAAATAAAAACTCTCTTATAATAAAAATACATGAAATGAGAAAATAAAATAAAAAGTTAAGGAACAAACTCTTGAAAAATACGAGCAGAGAAATTTAGGAAATACGAAGGGTGGTCCGTGCATGGGATTGATTATGGAGATTTAACCAAAATCGGATATCTTATCGGTTAATGGGCCAGGGCCCAAGTTATTGGGAACATGTGGGTCTTGATGGGCTAATGAGTAGGGGTTGATTTTTTGGTTATTTTAGTTGAAAAACAGAATTTGCTGTCATTTTTCTTTTATTTGAACATTTCCATACTGTTATTGATTACAATGAACCGTTCTTTGACTGGTTAACCCCAAAAAAAAAAAAAAAAAAACTGTTATTGATTACAATGAACAGTTTGTAACGGTCCTTTTTTGTTTGAACAAACAGTAACAACTTGCCAAAAACTGCATAATTCTTTTTTACATAAAGGATTGTTGATTAATCTGAAAAACAATCAATCTTTTATTTTTCCCTTAACTTACGTTACATATTTATTTTGTATAGAAAAGCACAAAGGAAAATTTTGCCAGAATTTAAATCAGTAGTTTTGTACGTCTTCCAAAATATACAGACGTCCAACGAAGAAGTAGAACAAAGCCTCTGTCGAAGTATACAAGTTAGTGACTTTCTATATGAATCTTCAATTCAATTTACATTATTGTTTGTTCAACTACTCTTTTTATTATTACAGGGAAGCTAGTGCATAATCTATATCATCACATATATATATATTGATTGGTTTCTAACACATGGAGTTATATATGGTGCATAATCTTTATCATTATATATATATAATTGCCTTTTAGAATATGTGTGTATATAATCCCATTATATGAATTATTGATCCGATTGCCTTCTCTTTCTGCGCGCCTTTCTATTTTGTTTTTACTTACGTTTGTGATATCGATGATACTAATAATTAGTAATCAATCTGCTGTTTTACATATATATTTTCAACCTAATATGAACCATACGTACATATTCGGTGTCCTACTCCGAGCTAACAAATAACTGTCATGCGCCCCAAGTTAAAATTAACCTAATTTTCAACCTTTGACTTTGAATGAATCCGGCTTTCATCATCTGCACGGATCAGATATATATATATGCATATATCAATACAATCTCCAATTTCTCATTATATTATTGAAATCTTACAAAAATTAAACTATACATATATATATATATATATATATATATACTCTCACAATTAATGTCTTACATAAATATAATTAACTAAGTTCCTCATGTTGATTTCTTGCTCTTAATTATTGTTTGAGCATCAGCAGGCCTAGGCATGTCTAGTACTCGTGCTCAGAGTTCCCTTCCGACGTGGCTGTTTCGTGTCTTCCTCTTAGCAGCCCTATTTCATCCCTCTCAGGCTGACGTTGGCACTGCGGCTCACTACAGGCCTCCCTATTTGCGTAAGCATACGGCGAGCATTCATAATCTCATTCAACAATTAATTAATATATTAATTAAGCTCTCTATAGCTCTTTTCTGATTTTTTTGTTTTATGTTTCCAAATTCTTTATTGATCGAGTTATGAATCTTATGATATACGTACATATATGCATGCAGCCATGTAAGGTATATAGATATATAATTATAGTTTGCATGCAGCCACCGCCTGCGGCGGAAGAGATCCGTCACAGTTTCCGTCGAGCAACCTGTTTGGGTCGGCCGGCGAGGGAGTTTGGGACAATGGTGCAGCTTGCGGAAGACAATATCTGGTGAGATGCATAAGCGCGGCGGTGCGAGGAACTTGCGTTGCCGGGCAGCAGACGATTCAGATCAAGATTGTGGATCGCGCACAATCTTCCGTTTCTCGGCCTTCAAGAAATGCTGCCACCATCGTCCTCTCTGCAACTGCATTTGCTGCCATTGCCAACTCATCCGCTAACTTCATTAACATAGAATTCCAACAGTAAGTAGTTATAACTTTGCATCTCTTATTTAGGGTTCGTTAATTAGATTATCACTATGTTTTTTTATTTACAATTTTCGTCACTTTTGTCGTCTGCGCGATATGAAAATTAATGATGAATTGTAATTTGTTTCCATTTGCAGGATTTGATGAATTAAAAAGAGATGGCGCGCGTACACACACATATATATATATAATATTGTTTAATGAGCTTGGCAGTATATAGGCCGGGACGGGGCCGCAACTTGGTTTTCTAGAAGATCGATCGAGGGTGGAAGGTCAATTTGTTTGGTGGGTTGTATGTTTATTTTCAGCATTTTTTTAAAATGAAGTTATTGATGAAATATATACACAAATAACCGCCCACATGTATTTATTTATAATATATTCATATAAAATAAGTTACAACTGGTTATTTTTACCAGTTTTTTTTTTTATTTACAACTGGTTACTACTTCCATACTGAGTTTAATTTGCTGTAAATTTAGTTATGCCTATTTTTTGGCGTCGAGTTCGGTTTTGTAAAATACAAAAACGATATTAAGTGTGTACGTATAATTTTTTTACTTCAATATTATTGTAAAAAAGGCCCCAAGGCGTTAGGCAAGTTGATGGAGGGTTAAATTGGGACAATGACTTCCAGTCTATAGTCTATAGTAGTCAGTGTTTTGTTGCCTTATTCCCAGTGTATAGTTTGAAATTTGAATCTTGTAATCTGTTACTAGTCCGACTGCTATTGTATATAGGGAGAACTACTGAGAATTCACATGGCATCCCTATCCTATAGGTTCACACAAACTCTTCCCCCTCCTTTTTTTCCCTTCTCCCCTCTTCCCCGTCGAACTTGTTTTCCCCTGCAAATTCGATCCTTTCAAATGGCCCCCACCCAAGCTACCCTCAAGTCCTCCACTGCAAATTCCTCCACCACCACCACCCCAAATATCTCAACCTTTGTCTCCGTGAATAAGCTCACAAAAACGAATTACCTATTTTGGAAGAGTAAGGTCAAACCGTTTTTACTTGGCTACAATTTCTGGAGATACATGGATGGGTCTTATCCGTTTCTTGCTCCGCTGAACTTTTTGCTTTGTTTCAATCAGCCCCCTCCGTTAGAAATTCTGTTCAAAATTAAGTCAAGTATTGATGTGGCAAAGTAGGATCCATCGTTAGCTTTTTCTTTTTAAAAAAAATCTGAATAGTCCATGCAATGGACGGCAACAGCCACAGGAAAATACAGCAAAGAAAGCAATAAACACCTACGTGAGATGGAAGTCCGAGTCCATCATTATTTAATACAAACATTAAAAAAGATGGAAGTCGGTTCTCTCATCAAATTTTCCCTCACCATTCACAAGTCTCTCATCAACAAGTCCACCAAGAACAACCACTCCATGTGTTTCCAACTCCTCTTTGGAATACCGAACTCATTTGTATATTTGTATATTTTCAGATACAGCAATTCGTTGATAATGTCCTTTGGTTGGGTTGGAGCAGTCAGAATATTTTTGTTTTCTTTCTTTTGTAGTGATTGGAGTATAGAAATGCCTTACATGGCTATGCAATATAAATCGAAATTGTTTCCGGACTACATTATTTTTCTTTTCGTGCTTTGTTTTGAGCGTGAGACTCAGAGTGTGTTGAAAGGTTAGAAGGTTAGTCTATACGCTTATTTCTTTGGTGAGATCATTGCCATGTATCATACCCGGCTGCCCACCATCGCTGCCTACACCTGTCCGCCCACCACCGCCAAAAGCCTAACACCTCTGGCAAACCCTTGAGAAATTAAAGTTCCTACCACGAGGACAGTTTCGGTAACGGGCTTGGTAGTGAAGCAATTTATATCCCACATCGGTTGGTGCTCAAACTTCTCTACGCTTTATATTGCATCAGGAGAGTAACAGGTGCACCTTGGGGTGTTGTGGGATCGGGAATCACACGCGCTATGAATACCCTAAACCCATGATCCTGATTAGCGGGCCTAAATGTTGGGGTCTTTGCCCGGTGTTTCCCCCGTGCGGTTAAAAAAAGAAACATCGACGCTCCGCGTGTGCATTTCCGGTGTTGATAAGTTCCCCTCGAGAGGTTTGTAGGTTGAGTGCTGCCACCACAGAACAAGGTGTCTCGCGGTTACTCTTTGTCCTCGCCTCTCGAGCACCCCACCCTTTTTTCTTTCAGCAGGAACGTGGATCCAGTTGTTCTACCTACAGAAAGGAAGTTGATTGTGCGACTTTCAACACCAACACCAATCTTTTCTATTCGACTTTCAACACCCACTTGATACAATATCGTTATTCATCATCTATCTATTTTTGTAACGTATGTTCATACTAAATTTTGCGTATTTCACTTACTCCGGGTTTGATCTTCAGCCTTCTTGTCTCCTTCGTCCGTGTCGTTTTTCCTGTAACCAAATATTGCACATGGCTAGTGGTTATTCAAACATTTTGTAACTTCTGAAAAACAGGACAATTAGGACTAGTTGTATGATTTACCCTGTCATTGGTGATATTGATGTTTGGGTAGGTGCATTTGATGTGTGCTACTCACCACGGGTCTTTCTACGTTTGAAGGTTTTAAGATGACAGTTGGGTTCTTGATGTTTAGGTAGGTTTTGTTCATTGGCCTCTTTCTTATCATCGTCATTTTGAATATGGCAGGGTAACATCCGTATTTCGATGGTTGATTCTGGAGTGGGCGGATGGATTGGCTAGTTACAGATTGGTGAATACAGGGTATGACGAAACTTTTGGTGTTTGGGAACTTCGGTTGCAACTGGATTGGAGTTGGCGAATGGTCATTTTGCTCAATTTTAATATAAACCTCAACCTCAACTCGAGCAATGTGCAGATTGGTCATTTTGCTGGCACTTGCAACATTGTTTTGGTGAGAAAGACGAATTTTTTTACTTGCTCTTTTTCAAAATTACCGCCAGTTTTCAACCCTTTTAGAAAGCAGTTAAATAGTTTAAAATGATTATAATGGCCCCTCTAATTTTTTAAAATAATAACATTGTGGAATTTTTAACTGTCTTGAAAAAGTACAGGAAATTAGTTAAAACAATAAAATAAAGATGGAATGTGACTCTTAAATTTGTAAACAAATAGAATGATAATCAGAGGAGGATTTAGTTCTTCATCCATAACATAGTTAAAAATAAAAATATGGATGAAAAATCAAGCAAGATAATAAAAAATAAAAAATAAACAGTAGTCCAAAGAACATGAAAGGAAGCAAGAGTTAAAAACCAACACAAAAAGAGCATGCCAATTAATGAAACATAATATGTTTGTACTATTTTTATTCTGCATTTCAACTACAAACCAACACAACATGCCTACACATTACTAAAAACACGTCCTGTCACAACAGATATAAATCGAATCCCGCAAAAGACAAAAACAGGAATCAATTGAAGAAAAGCATGTAGGAAATTGAAACCAAATGTTTAAAATATCCTCATCAACTATTGAGCGGGAAAAATTATATGCAAATCATATTAAGTACAAATGCTGTAATATTAAGATGCCTTCGTCAATGGAAAAACATGGAGAATAATTGGAGCGCAAACCGTCAACAAATGAGGAATTTTCGTGGTCATGTTAGAGGCGGAAAAACATAAAGAAAACTCCCTTAAATTCACTAACATCAAACTTTTATTTAATAGTGTTGATGCACGAAATGGATCAACTTAGTCCGTGAAGACCGCACACATCCAAAAGACACGAGATGTACATGATTCACCCAAATCGGGCTACGTCCACGGTGTTGCTCTATTCTCATTAATGATATAAGTGTTTGTACATGATATAAGAGGCCTTGAGCCTTAGAGAAAGAATAAGAATATGGAGAGAAGGAAGAGTTTATCTCTAGAGAGAGAGTGGGATCCCCCAAATGAGGGAGGGAGCTCCCTATTTATAGGAAATGTCTAGGTCTAGGTGATGAGTCTAGTAATGGGCTTTAAGCGTGGGCTTTGTTGATGGGCCTAGTCCAGGTGGCCTTCTATGTTGTGATGGGCCATGATGGTGGGCCGAGCTTGGTTCGAGTGATCTTTCGAGTCGTAGTCGGGTCGGTCGATATGGTATCAACAGAAGTCCCCCAAGTTATTGACTGAGATGGATTTCCTCGGTCGAGGACTTGTAATCCAGGCCGATGCATGTCGACCGGTTAGAGAAGTATACCTCCTAGTCCCCAGAATGCAGATCAGAGCATCAGATCAGTAGCTACTGGTTGTGTTTGCTGATCGGAGCATGCTTCCCGGAGGAAGTCGAATGGAGCGTCCGATCAGTAGCTACTGATAGCGTTTGCTGATCGGAGCATGCTTCCCGGAGGAAGTCGAATGGAGAGTCCGATCAGTAGCTACTGATAGCGTTTGCTGATCGGAGCATGCTTCCCGGAGGAAGTCGAATGGAGAGTCCGATCAGTAGCTACTGATAGCATTTGCTGATCGGAGCATGCTTCCCGGAGGAAGTCGAATGGAGAGTCCGATCAGTAGCTACTGATAGCATTTGCTGATCGGAGCATGCTTCCCGGAGGAAGTCGAATGGAGCGTCCGATCAGTAGCTACTGATAGCGTTTGCTGATCGGAGCATGCTTCCCGGAGGAAGTCGAATGGAGCGTCCGATCAGTAGCTACTGATAGCGTTTGCTGATCGGAGCATGCTTCCCGGAGGAAGTTGAATGGAGAGTCCGATCAGTAGCTACTGATAGCATTTGCTGATCGGAGCATGCTTCCCGGAGGAAGTCGAATGGAGCGTCCGATCAGTAACTACTGATAGCGTTTGCTGATCGGAGCATGCTTCCTAGAGGAAGTCCTCTAAGTTGATTTAGGTAGATTGCCTCAAGGGAGGACTTGTAACAAGATTGCACTGATTGAACAACTTTGTTTATCAATCTGTAGGTGCACTATATCCAGTCCCCTAAGTCCTCGGTTGAGGTAGGATGTGGAGGAAAACTCGTGTGATGCACTGTACTTGGACGATCGGCTAGGAATGTCCATGGTCGACCGAGAGCCATTTTCAAGGTGAGGGTATGTTACCTTGTACTGGGGATGTCTGTGAGCTCATGATGCGTGCATGCTGATGCATATGGCTAAGATCCAATGATGTGGATATGATGCTTATGTGTCATGGGCGATGATGTGAGCATGAGTGCACATGATGATGCGCATGATGTTTCAATTATGCGACTCATGTATAGTAAAGGGTGACAATAAAAGATTAACTCACCAATTGTGATGCCTTGGATGACCAAGGGGGTAGGCCGACCAAAATGAGGGTTGGCCGACCAAGGGTCCGTTGAGTGGACAAAGAGGAGGCTGCATCAAGGAGGTAGACCGACCACAGTGAGGGTTGGCCGACCAAGGGTCCTTTGAGTGGACAAAGAGGAGGCTGCATCAAGGAGGTAGACCGACCACAGTGAGGGTTGGCCGACTAAGGGTCCGTTGAGTGGACAAAGAGGAGGCTGCATCAAGTAGGTAGACCGACCACAGTGAGGGTTGGCCGACCAAGGGTCCTTTGAGTGGACAAAGAGGAGGCTGCATCAAGGAGGTAGACCGACCACAGTGAGGGTTGGCCGACCAAGGGTCCTTTGAGTGGACAAAGAGGAGGCTGCATCAAGGAGGTAGACCGACCACAGTGAGGGTTGGCCGACCAAGGGTCTGTTGAGTGGACAAAGAGGAGGCTGCATCAAGGAGGTAGACCGACCACAGTGAGGGTTGGCCGACCAAGGGTCCGTTGAGTGGACAAAGAGGAGGCTGCATCAAGGAGGTAGACCGACCACAGTGAGGGTTGGCCGACCAAGGGTCCTTTGAGTCAAACTTGGCGGATCCTCGCACGATGAGGTGGCCGATCGGCCTGGTCGTCGTGCGAGTTTCCCCACTTCATGGCTAAGCAAGGTAGATGGAATAGGCCGACCAAGATGAGATGTTGGTGTA
This sequence comes from Prinsepia uniflora, assembly GCA_032719365.1. Taxonomy (NCBI): domain Eukaryota; kingdom Viridiplantae; phylum Streptophyta; class Magnoliopsida; order Rosales; family Rosaceae; genus Prinsepia; species Prinsepia uniflora. Next base: position 59,460,705 of record CM064862.1, read on the forward strand.
CCTAGAGGTTGGATGATCATGGATTTTTTTAATTTGGAGGTGAAAGAAACCGATCGGCATAGGCACCGTGTGGAGTCTCTCCTTGACTGGACGAGCAAGATTTATAATAATAATATTTTTTTTTTTGAAGTTGAGGTCGATCGGTTAGGACATCGTGCGAGCCCTCAAAGATCTGTTGACTGATTTTGTGAGAACACAAAATGTGTGCTTGCATGTGGCTTGTTTTGATCAAATATTCAATTCACTTTGGAGTGGTTTTGAACATTCAATTTCTCCCACGTATTATGAGAGAGATTCTGACAGAGAGGTTTTTCCCTTGTGTGAAAGGCATGGATGATGGTCTCGAATTTGTGGGTTTCAGCGGGTAGGAAAATAAGAAAGAACCGACATAACTTCTTGTATCGATTCCCACAGATGGCGCCAAACTGTTGATGCACAAAATGGATTAACTTAGTCCGTGAAGACCGCACACATCCAAAAGACACGAGATGTACGTGGTTCACCCAAATCGGGCTACGTCCACGGCGTTGCTCTATTCTCATTAATGATATAAGTGTTTGTACATGATATAAGAGGCCTTGAGCCTTAGAGAAAGAATAAGAATATAGAGAGAAGGAAGAGTTTATCTCTAGAGAGAGAGTGGGATCCCCCAAATGAGGGAGGGAGCTCCCTATTTATAGGAAATGTCTAGGTCTAGGTGATGAGTCTAGTAATGGGCTTTAAGCGTGGGCTTTGTTGATGGGCCTAGTCCAGGTGGCCTTCTATGTTGTGATGGGCCATGATGGTGGGCCGAGCTTGGTTCGAGTGATCTTTCGAGTCTTAATCGGGTCGGTCGATATGGTATCAACAAATAGGATTGATATTAAAAAAAAAACAAAATTGCATAACAATTCAAAACCTAGCAAAATAATATCAGCACGTCTACACTCAAATAAACCTGTATTCATATGAAAACAGCGAAAATCAACGGTATAATTAACCTTCAACATTCCCCAGCACAAATTTTCAGTCTATTTCAGGTAAAAAACAGCATGAAAAGCAAATTAAGATAAATGACATTATGGCAAAAGCTACACAACACAACAATTAAAGAAACGAAAGTTATTTTTATTCTGCATTTCATCTACAAATCCACACAACATACCTACACACTAATAAGAACACGGCCTCTTGATTGATTTTTGTAAATAAAATGACAATAATAAAATTCTCCTTTTCAACGTTGCCAGTACAAATTTTTAGTCCATTTGAGCTCCAAAACAGCATAAAAGGAAAATTAAAATAAATGACATTATAACAAAAGCTATAATGGAACCCCTGCGTATGAGATAATAAAAATCTCCTTTCATTACCATATCGGAAAATCTAATGGAAAGAAATTACCAAAGGACCAAGTAGAGAAAGAAATCAAAATGCAAAGCAGGAAAATAGCGAGCAAAGATTTTCGGATGTGGGCACATTAGTATGAAAATGAAGATGACTCGAATGTAAAAAGAGGATGATTCAATCTGACTACCATACCCATCTACTTTAAATTTTAAATCCAATCCAAAAAGAAGCCAAAAGAAAGCTGAATAAAAACAAACCATGGAAATTTACCTCGAAACAATTTTGTATGAAGATTACTCGTGTTATAATGATACTCATCTGCAAGTTTTGAATTTGAATGAACAGAGAAAATAAAATGAATATCGCTAACACTTTTTCATATTAGATACAAATCAAACACCAACGAACTCATTATCCAATCTAACAAATTATGAACCACCCAAATATCGAAAGTGGAAAGGAGGTCAATTGTTTGAAATCAAGCTAGCTTTCATAAGAAGGGTTTCAAAAAATTTCCACATGCCGACATACATAATCTGTAAATAGTACGTAAACGATATGAAAACAACGCAGAAGAATACCTCAAATCATAGACGTGGAAGACCAATGAAATTTATGTTCACAGAATTGCTGCATAAATAATAGAGAAATCAATGCCAACAAAGTAACATCCAAAACAATGAACCCATCAGACCTATATACATATATATATATATATATGTGTGTGTGAAGGGAATTGTTTTTTAAAGAGAAAAGAGAAGGCTTGTCGAATGATCAAAACAAAAAGCCAAATCTCCATGCATTAAGCCTAATGTTGATAATAGGAAAGCTTCCGAAAGAATTGGAGTAATAAAAACATCCTAGAATTAGCATTAACTGAATGAACAAACGACCTAGATCTCGTATTCATAACCAATAAAAAGAAAACTTTACCTCAATATGGGACTGTTGAATTCGTACTTACAGTAGTAGCTGGAATCAAGGAACCAGATGAAGGAACAGTAGCTGGTTTTTCATCGATTCGGGAAGGTAATCTTTGGTTCTTAATTCTTCGTTATGAAGTTGTAAGAAGATTAATGAGACCTAGACGAAGCTGTAGAACCTGGTAGGATTGGAAATAGTTTGAAAATGAAGGAAAACCGTAACCGCCGGTTTAGTTGGACCGGGCCGGTCTGGACCGGTTTGAACCGGTCTAACTGAAGGTAGGAGACGATGAACAGTAAGGCACGTGGCTCCCACGCGCAGCCCTTTTGGGCGGCGCGTGGGACCCCTTTTGGGGAAGGTTCCAACATGACTTTTAAAGTATTCGATGTAACAAACATTTTGACACTAGTTTCAAGTCGATTGGACATCATCTCGATATGATTCCGGATGTCCGAAGGTTTTAAACCTCGGTTAAAAATAGTTAAAAATTCGGGAAAATTACGGGGCTCTAGTATGACCCTTGTGAAGTAGTTTAGTAACCTTATTATGGAATTTGGACAGGTTCGGGAAAGCCGGTGATAGTGGATTAGCCGGGAAAGCATAAGTGCGCGCGTATCGAGGCAGCGACGAAATAGTCTGTGAGTGGACTTTGTTTTCTAACTCTTGATGCATGCATATATGTTTTTATATGTTTTCTATACATGATTCTATGATCTTCACTAATCCGTCATTAACCATTAATCTAATCCTGGTTTCCAGGATGGGTCGTTACACATGGCACTCCCTAATAGGTGCCATGGGTCACCACCTGACACGTGCCACGTGTCACCACCTGACCTATGCCATGTGTTACTTGCTGACATCATCATGACGTCACCTCTAATGACCTCTGATAAGATGCCACGTTCCATGTCACCTCTGATGTCACTTGCTACCCTGACAACCTCTAACAAGATGCCAAGTGGCTCTAATCTGCCACAAACATATGGCCTGACGTGATCATGTCCCCCACTGATTTCATCATCGTTAACCTCTCGCAAGTTGACCCGTGAGTTTCCAACAAGTCGTTTGACCCGAATCGTGACCTGGCTCCCAAATCTTCGTTTTACGTCCAACCTTCACCATTTTCCCATGATTCTACTCATATTCTAGCTAGTAACAACCCTATTAGCTCAAAAGTTGGAAAACTCACCTCATTTCTCCTGGACAAGCTCGAATCCTCACTGGCCCATGTTCAAGCTTCCATCTAGACTAGTCCACGCATCCAATCTCTGTAATTATTGGCTTTACGCATTTGCATGAACTTGAAGAACATGATGAAGGCTTCAGTTCACAATTCCAATGCCCAGAATAAAAAATCCATATTCAAAATTCTTGGGTTTACCTGGGTTCCTTTTTCTAGGTTCCAAGCCTGTGCCTCCAAGGCTCCATTGCTTTCCTCATTCTATCTCTATGCCTCTCAATCTCTCTCACTCCCTCAGAAATGCAGCAAAGGATGAGAAGATGATGGAATGGTGAGGGGTGGGGTTTCAAGTGTGTATGTTTTAAACGAAACAGAGAGAGATGTAGTTGCATGTATGTATGGATATGGACCAATAGGGTGAGTGACACTTGTCACTCATCCTATGGTCTAGACTTAGATATTTTGGGCCCCATTAATTAACAACAAAAAATTAACTTCCTTGAAATATGTGCATCATAAAATCCATTAAAGTAGTCTTAGACCTGTAAAATAACTATTCAATGTCCAAATTTGATGTGTTGCCTATCTACATAATCACAATTCCGCGATATACGTAACGAACCTCGGTAAATATGCAAATAACCTCCCGGGTCAAAATTCAACTTTTTTCCCCTTCAGGAGTAAATATCGTCATTTCACCACAACTAATCTCGAATAACCTTGATTAAATCTCGATAATCACAAAATTTTGGGTCGACTCATTACAATCTAACATCCTTATAAAACTTTCATTCGCGAAATTCACTATAAACATTTCAACCTCGAAACTCACACAGACCCCTGAACAAAACTGTGGAAATCCAATACTGCTTCTGACGCGAGGCTCCCATGTGCACACCCATGTTAAAAAAACCATCCACAGTACACACAAGGGAATAAACATCAATCGACGTCAATTACAATCTAACAGCCAATGCCGAGTCCCAGATTATCCATTCTTACGGACAGTACTTGACAAATGAGTGATTAAACTGCAACTAGAACTCAAACTTAACTCTCTTACCTATCTCGAGGCGTTAATACTCGTCGACCCCACTTGCCACCCATGCAGGTGCAATTCAGAACCCAATCTGACATCTCTGCTCCCATTGAGCAGTCACCAAGACCATTTCCACCAGAATATCTCAACCGTGGATGACACCAACGACGAACCATCATGACCAGCTGGTAACCCATCGACTCCACTGTCTTCATCTGATTTCCTACCAAAAACTCGGACTCGCACCAAAGTCCTCCTTTGGTACCTCGACAAGCCTAGAGACCAACTTTATGATCCTGACTCCTCTCGAGTCCCTATCTAGCATCTCACTCATCCAAAGGTGTGTCCTGACCACATCAGAATACTTGCTTTAGTCGGGAAAACATCAAATCAATATATCCAGGGTTCCTCTTACCAACAAACCATGGCCACGATATCCAAGCTCGTATAATCACCAATCCCTCCAAGGTATCTCTCCTCTAGAGCACAATATTTAGCATCCGGTCCAAGAATCTCAATGAAAGGTCAACCTCGGATCCAATCTGATTACCATAATGCGTTCATCTCGAATACAATCCGACTATCGTACCACATCAATCTTGGATCCAATCTGACCATTATATGGGTACCAGTCCATCATGGCCCAACACTGGGACCCTGTCTATTCGATTCCAGATCTGGAAAAATTTCATACTAATACTCAAAATCCTCTCCGAGTTGAGACATGTTCGACACGTACTCACCGAGAACTTCAGAGACAAACCAACCAATTCTCTAACTAAACTAAGCTCCTGTGGTTAACCTCCAAGGCCAACCAACCACATCTACCAAGACATGCCATCTCTGAGTGACAAGCCTATCGGTCACCTAATTCAACTTCCATCATGATAATGCAAAGAGTCGAATCCTAAATCTTGTGTTGTAATTACCCCGGTCAAGAAATATAAGTCCCTCGTAAAAACTGCTAATAAGGACTCCATGGTCCATTACCACCAACACAAATCCATCTGTCTAGGGTTCCAACATCAAAGGTAGTTGAACGGTGTGAATAAGAGGTAATGAGTCTACAAATGTTTCTACTCAAGGCATTGATCACATGCATTCACATTTTTGAATGATACTGAGTAGTACCATCATAATCTTTAACAAATCTAGCCAACTCCTATTCCTTGAGTTCCCACTCCCTTGGAGTAAGTCGATACATGAGGCTCTGGTGATCTATAAAGATCCTGCATATCTCCCCAGGAGATAGTGAGTCCAACTCTTTTGTGCTTGCGCCACCGAGGCGAGCTCCTAGTCATGGGTAGGGTAGTTCATCTCAAGCTATCTCAAATATCTAGATGCATAAGAAAATAGCCTTCGCGTGTAGTATAAGTACACATCCCAAACCTTTGTAAAGATGCATCATTGTAAATTCCAAAACCCCCACTATCGTATGTGAGAGTCAAAATCGGTACAATAGTCAATCATTTCTTCAATTCCTAAAAACTTTGTTCACACAAATTATCATCTCAAACCAAACGGATTCCCTTCTGAGTCGATTACATCAACGGGCTGCAATCCTAGAGGGATTCGCCCACCAAATACCGATAATACTCAACCAGTCCGAGAGACTCCATCTCTCGGGTACCGTGGTTGGTTGGTTCCAATCCGAAACTACCTCGGTCCTCCGAGTATCTACACTAATCTCTCAACAATAATATTATGGCCAAGAAACCAACACTGGTCCACCAAAACTAATACTCACTCAACTAGGCATGTAGCTGCAACTCCGAATGAGCTGAGGGTTTCTTTCACTAAGAACATGATAAAAGTCCATCTTGAGGAAAGTTTAAGTTGATGACATTAAAGTTCATCTGACGCAAGTTGTGAATGAAAACCAAGCTACACCCTTCAACAACATGCAACACCAAGTATCCTTTACTCCTTAACTCAGTCAAACTTGGCCCACAACTTGAGTGTTTAGACCCTTAAATGAACTTTGAAATCGAGAAAAGTTGCAAACTTGTTGCAAGCATACCCAGAAGTCCTTGCAAAGAAGCAGAAAAAAGGAGAAGTCTTCTTCACCAACCAATAATATCTGTTGATATCTACTGTAGGGACCCACTTTATTTCCACAATCGTAGCACTCCTCAACAAGCTTGTATACCCAAGAAACCTGGAAATGACGAACAAATGAAGAAAGTTCACAAAAAAACTTCCATGCTAAGGATTACTTGTTTCACACTATTGATTTGTCAGCTGCCGAGAGTTGATGCAAAATCTCAGGGTACAATCCACCTCTCGCACAAATAACACTGGGGCTCCCCAAGGTGACCTAATCGTACAAATGAACCCCTAAATCCACTGTATTGTGCAGTGGAACCCTCAAAACTGTCGGTACCATCTGACACGGTGGTTGCAAAATAGGTGGAGTACTGGGAAAAAAAAGTTACATCGTAGTTGCACCTCACTTTGAGGTTGCAACTCTGTAAATCATCTGAAAATGCATCTGAAAATTCGCCACAGAAACATATATATTTTTCAAGCTCACTAAGCTAACCACGGACATCATAACGTGTGTCAAATATCTATGACATCCACTCCATAATAACTTTCCAGCTTCCAAGCCGTTACTCCCGAAAGAAGTATCCTCTGGTCCCCACAAAAGACAAACCATGGCAAGTCAGGACTACCAAAAACAATGGTTCCTCAAAACACTCGAAAGAGGCATGATGGTAGTCCACCAATCCATCATTAAAAATTACGTCGAAGTCACAAATTTTTAGGGATTCCAATCCATTTTACAGTAAAAACCTTTCTATCCAAATCAAACAAATCTCGGTTCATCGAACTAGTAACTAACATAGGGATGGTCGAAGTACTAATACTCGTGTCCGAACCCAGTGGGATCAACTCCTGGTCAACAAAGAGTGTAAATCCTTAGGAAACAAAAGAGTGTGTGGCTCTCGAATCCATCAACACTCGTTCATCCCGAACAAAGCTAGATAAAGTACATGTCTCCATTCCAAGCATAACACATGCCTCAAGAAATAAAATTGAACTGGTATGATGACTGAATCTCAACCAACTCCCTTGAGACCCTCTCTGTCCCGCTTGTTGACCAATGCGACTTGCACGACTTGCACTCGAAGAATCGAAACTACAAGCGCCCCTCTTCAAAGCTCCCTGGATAAATGAATTCTATTGATGCCCTCGGTGTTGTCCAAAACCACTCGGTGGCTACTTTGATTTCGACTGGTTCAACTCCACCCGAGAGGCCATATCCGACAAAATTGAGAGTGTGGTGAATCCTCAATCTTGTACAATCACTCGGATCTCATTCTGAAGACCCGATATGAAGCGACGATCCTCAACGCCTCAGTCGCCACCGCACCTTGTGTGAATCGGCCAAGTCTAGAAATTTTTGTTCATACAGAGCCATAATCATATCCCCCTGCTCTAAACACAGAGACTCCACCTTCTCAGCATCTTGATAAGACTGGGGGCGAAAGTGATAAAAGAAACGTTCCCAGAACATTTCCCAAGTCTTGATAGTCTCACCAAACCCGTAGATAGATGATACATCGCGTACCAAAATTAGGAACCTAAAATGCGGGATTACAATATTTACCCTCATAGGTACCCCTGGGCCCTGCTTTTCTTGCTATTGGGCTATTGGTTGGGAGTGGTAATTGTGTGTACATTTTAGAAGTGCTGAAATAAACAGTAGGCCTAGGCCACTTAGAACCCAATTTGGAAGCCAAACCCATTACGCTAGTAGAACCTTTAGTGGCCCTAGTAATTTTCTTCGTTAATTGAAGCTCAACCCATTATTTTAGAGATTAAGGTTTAGTTGGGAATAGTGGCTAGTTAAGACCACGTTCTGCTGGCCTAAATAACCTTTTTTAGATAACACATTTTTGTTTGTTGACAACTAGCCCAAGAACCCAAGACCCATTGACTAGCCTGTTGCCCCTCGTCTTTTGTAGAACACTTAAGAGAGAGTTCGAAGTCTCTCAATGAAACCCAAGATAAACTGACATGCATGCCTGTCACCAAACCCATGACCCCGTGAGATCTGAATACTAATTGTCGTTCATTCTCGGAGAAGAACAAGAGATGATGACCACTGTTCTCCACCCTCACCACCAACCTAACCATCATCCTCCCTTGTGTTAACCGTTGCCCACAAAAATGATACAACCATGAATGGTGAACTACTAGACCTGTTACCAGAAATTCAGACCCAGATGACACCATGGCATCGTCTCGACGCCCTTTGATCACTTAGCCTGTTTCAGAGGCTCTGAAACCACTGTGACCCGAGACGGTGAGCTCGCTTGAACTAGGTAAGGTTTCACGAAATCAACTTTATAATCCTCATTATCTCTACAGTTGAATGCTAATGAGTGGTTTGCATGTCGTTTTCTATGGCGGTGCTGCGGAGGTGACGACAGAGGGTCGCCGAAAACTGGTGGTTTGTAAGAATAGCGAGCAAGACTAATCATTTTCCATCCTTGTGTTCAATTAGGCTCTGTGAATTCGTTGGTCTAAGCGGTAAGGCATACAACTCAGCGAGGATGAGAACAATCCCCAGCTCGGATAGGCTTTGATCCATGGCGACCCAATTAGGACCCGAGACACTAACTAGGTAAACTTGGATTATGAATTTGAATTTATCCTAGTTGAAACACTTTCTGAGCTATTTATTTATGTCATCTTTTGTGAGGAGAGTCGACAGAGAACATCGACAAGCAGCTGCAGGTAAACCGCCATCTTTCCCAGTGAAATGGTGATCGGAGTAGGTAGATTTCACAACTTCTAAATAAATTTTCATAATCCTCTTACTAAGTAGACTTTGATTGATAAATTGCATGTTGGTTTGGGCTGGGAATTCGAAGGTTTTAGGCTTTATCGAAATTTGGGAATTTTCGACAAAAATCCCAGATTCCGACCACTGTGTATGGCAACGCTGTGTGGTGGTTTGACCGCCGTCTATTGTGGAGCTTCAGCGATGACTGGTCAATGGTCAACGCCATTTGTCAAACATAAGTTAATGTTAGGGTCAACGTCAAAGTTAACGGTCAATAGATGGAATCTTCCACAGTTAACGCGTGTGTGACGCGCATGGGGGTGCGTCAAAGTCAAAGTTAACGCGTGTGTGACGCACGTGGGGGTGCCTGGTTATGCATGGTCAGTGCGTGTGACCTCCTACCGGCGTGTGGGGGTGCGTGGGAGCGTTTTTCGACCCTCAACAGGGGTGTGGTGGCTCGTGGGGCCCTTTTCCTGCCAACGACAACGTGTAGGTGTTTCATGCCCTTTCCATAGAGTTGAGTTTCTACTCCCAGCAGCATATAGGCGCTATTTTCCAGGTCCCAGCAACGTGTGGGTGTTGTTTCCAGGGGTATTGATGGTTTAGAAGGTGTCTATGTGTTAAGAAATTATAGACTTCGTTTAGGCCACCCTTGGGTAATTTGACTTGTATTTCAGGCTTGTTATTAATTACAACCATTATAGGTGATTTGTCGAGTAATCTGACTCCTCGACTGGTATGAGTGGACCCTCTTTCCCAAAACTGATTTTATATTATTTATACTCGCACATTTTACGATCTTTACATACTTGATACTTGTTGAGTATGCATATCATGTTATCTTTTGATTGTGATATATATAATTGTGATGTATGATTGACTATGATTATAGGGTCATGCTGATATACTATTATACGATATGGTGAGTATGCATAGTTGTACGTATTGAGTCACATATTGTATTGCATATGAGTACCTGAGGCATTGATGAGATTGAGATATTTAGAATCCACCTAGGAGTCACTAGTATCCTCTACCCGTATGTATGGACACAACCCAACCTCCACGTGATTGATCACTCGCGCCACTCGTAATACTAGTTAAAAGTGCGCTAGCTTGTACTCGAGCTCTAGGGGACATGAGGTGACAGTACAAGGCACCCAGCTTTCAAGTGGTCATGGTACCGAGCAAGGATACTCAGTGTATGTTCCGAGTATGAGACTAAAGGTGACTCGTGAGCATTGATGATGCAATTTGATATTGTGACATACTTATGGTTCTGCATGGCTCATTTTGTGCATAACAATTAATTTATGGTTTATTAAATGATATTATATTTCTCGTATTATGTGCAAGTATGTTATAACTGTTTTGGGTTATATACTAAAACGAGGGGTTAAATGTTATTAATTAGAAATGGTTTTACTCTGAAATACAACTGGGTTCACACACCTTTGTGCTTTAAACCCCTCAGGTTTTGGTGGCGTGCACGTACTTCGAGGAGTTTGAAGGTTGCTTTGACACTCACTTCCGGACGTGAAGCGAAAATAATGGTTCAATCGGGTATTGGCCGGTAAGGTTTGTGTATGATCATCAACTTGAATTCATTCATGCTTTACGTTTCCGCTGAAGGGTGAAATGTGATCGGTTTTCACCGGTTAAGTTTCGTCTAGCTCTCCAAAATGCGTCCTTTTAATTTAAAATGGCTTCGTCATCTGGACATCATCGCCCAGATGTCGGCCAGCACACCTCGACCTACATGCCTTAAACATACTTTCTGGATCGGGGTGTGTCAATTTGGTATCAGAGCATGATTTTAGGATATGTCATTAGTTTTTGGATGTTTGATGATCGTACGACTCGATACCCAGTGTCAGAGCCGCTCCTCGAGTAGTTAGTTCCGCCTTTTAAACGCTAGTTCTTATTGGTTTATTGTCTGATCGCGCGTTCCCTTGAGTAGATCAGAGTTCATCTTAACTCTTGTTGACAGGACCCCTCCCGGGTAACCGGAGAGACCCTGCTCTTAACTGAAGGATAAGTACTTAACAACAAATAAAACATCAAAGGCATAAAAATTAAGTACTTCCGTCAAACAAGGGATATCATACGGTTTACAGAGCATAAGTATATTTAAATATACTACACAAAAGGAAGTCTAGTCCTACCCTAGAATATAGAGTGCGCTGAGTTCTTTTATTTATTTATATGCCTCTGGTTCTAAATTCGAACCCCGTTCTCCAGTCACAACAAGTATGTTATCGCTGCTCAACCGCGATTTGGTTGCTCCTCCCCAGCTTCTGAAGCTGTATTATCTGGCCTTCGAGAATTCCTCCAAAAATTCCACTTCAGTTTCTAGGCGAGTTCCTTGTCTAACCCTTCCTTCCAACCCCTGTGCAGCTTCGTACGAGCTCAAGGAATGTTCCCAACACCTCAGCTCTAAGTTCCTCTCAAGACAGTCCCTAGTGCAACAACCTCTCCAAATTTCCACAATTTTCTCTTTCAGTTTTTTCTTCTCTCACAATCATACACTCATTTTCTATTTCTTCTCATCTCTGCCTTCTCTTTCTCTTCTTTCTTTCTTCCTCTCTTCTCTTTGTTCGCTCTGTATTCTTCCCCATTCACTTCTCTCGATCAATCACTATGAATGACAACCACACACACAAAACCCCATGGGTAAGGCGGTTGCACTTTCCCCTATGAGATTGGGGACACATGACGGCTTCCAATTGTTGCCCTTGAACATTCCATAATGTAAAACACCATTTTTCCCTTGGGGTGTCAAACGACCAAAATACCCTCACCACATTTTGGTTGTGACACTGACTCCCGAGGTCCAATCAGCATAAACGAACCACCTAAGGAATCCACATTTTGAATCCTACGTAACCACGATCACGAAAAGTCTAAAAGACAACTAGATTGAAAAGTCAACAAAGCTACTACTAAGGGTAAAATCATCCATGTTGATTAAAATATTGTTTACGTATAGCACTCGATGTTCCAGGGCATTACAATCTACCCCCCTTAAAGAAAATTTTGTCCCCAAAATTTATTCAAACAAGTGAGGGTACTATTCACGCATTTGTGCCTCATTCTCTCATGTAGCTTCTTCAACGTTCTGATTTCTCCATAACACTTTAACCAAGGGAATAGTTTTGTGGCGGAGTACCTTATCCTTCCGATCCAGAATTTGTATCAGCTGCTCTTCAAAACTCAAGTCTTCTCTAAGTTCAATTGGTTGTTGCCTTACGACATGGGAAGCATCAAGCATATACTTCATGAGCATAGAAACATGAAGGGCATGATTGGATGTGCTAATTAAATCTCTCCCAAAATTCGTAGAAGGACACATCTTTAGCTTGTCGTGAGTCCATGATCTCACTTTTTAGTTTGTTGGTCTTAAAGACTAGGTAGCATTATGTGGGAAATTTGGAGGGCAAGTCTCTCCAATTTGCGATGGAAGTTGGGGCCAAATTAGCGAAACCAGGCCATGGCTTGGTCCTTGAGACTAAAGTGGAACAATCTGAACCGAATTTCTACTTTTTTTCATTCCGTTGATCCTCAACGTCGAGCATACCTTTACAAACTCCTCTATATGCAGATGAGGGTCCTTCCCGAATAGTCCATGAAACTTAGGGAGCATATGGATGGTCCCAGACATAAATTCAAAAATTTTCACAATAGAGGCTGGGAAAATAATCGGGAATAAGTCCTTGGAGGCATGCGGGGTGGCAAAGTGACCAAGAAGTCCTGAGGCTGGATGGACTGGTAGGTTAGGTTGATCGAGTAGTGGTTGAAGGGCACGGTCTGCCATCCTATGTGGAGATGAAGGTGGGGAATTGTGCACTGAAAAAGACCCTTGAAAATGGGTGGGTGATAACGCTCAAACTACACATTAAATTAAACACGTAATTCGAGTGTTATGCAATTTAAACCCTTTTTGTGTAGATTTAGTATTGGTAAATAGAGATCGTTCTTAATCGGGGAAATTAGGGAACATTAATAATATGTTAGTTAAAAAGAATCATGAATAATCAAAGAATAATGAATTAAATAATTAAATAATTAAATAATTAAGTAATTAAGTAATTAAATAATAAAGAATTAAAGAATAAATGAATAAAAGAATTAATGAATTAATGAAATAAAGAATTAAAGAATAAAGAATTAAATAATAAAAGAATAAAAAATTAAATGGGGGGTTTGAGAAGATTGTAATCATAGGAAAAATAAAACAAGTGAAAATAATTAAGAACTTAATTCTACTTCTATTTTAATTTTTGTGTAAGTGAACTTTCTTCAAACACGTATTTTTACCAACACTCTAACATCATGCTCATATTGAACCAATCACGAAATCCTACCTTAATCATCTCAAATACATGCATACATTTTTCAATATTATAAATGCACCGAACAACGGTCATAAACACTTATAATACGATTCACCTTACGTTATTGATTTCAATGTGTGTCAAACATTTAAATCTCTTCAATTTTCTACTAAGTGCACCGAACAATGGTTATAAATACTTAGCGTAGAATTGTAGTTTTAGCACTAAAACATATGAAGAAAAATAAATTCAAAAAGTAAAACACATGGAAATTGCATTCTTACTTACAAATGTTAGAAAGAAGATACCAACGCATATATTGAATTATAAGTAAAACCAAAACAATAACAAGAATTTAAGTAAAGGGAATAAAGTTACACTTTCGGAACCCAAGAACATCTTGTGTCTAACGACCCGTCCCGAATATCGGGATTTAATAATATTTAATTATGATTCACTAATCTGGGATTAGTTGGGCGATTTCGGACGAATTGTGCAAAATGACCGTTTTGCCCCTGGGTGTGGGCAAAACGTTGACTTTTAATTCGGATGGTCAAATGGACTTTGACCGATGACCGTGACGTAGTTCGGGACGTCACGAATTCATAGACAGGTGGCACGTTCGATTCCGATGTTCGTGGTGAAAGTTATGATGTACGGAAGTCCAGGGGCATTTTCGTAATTTGTACGAAATAAAGGAAAATGTTGACTTTTTGATCGGGAGGTCCGATGGCCGAGGACCGAGGACCGAGGACCGTTAGGAAGGTCTCGAGGCCCTGAGTTCGTAGACAGGCGGCACACATCAATCGGAGTCCGTATGACCGAGTTACGGGTCAGGATGCGTGAGGGGCATTTTGGTAATTTACTGCACAAGGGCGGAATGGTAATTTCACGGGTGTTTGAACGGTTACTGTAGCACCGTGGAGGGAACGTGGCCAGCGCACGGGTGGTGCGTTTATGGAGCAAATTGCTGGCCTAAACTATTGTTTATGGGATTGTTGGATTGTTTATTGAAGTTGGTGCGATGCAAGGCTGTGTGGACGGTGTGTTGGCCATTAAACCTTGGCTGGTGCACATGAAAATGGAAGAAAACAGGGGATGTTCCCCACACACGATCGACCACCTACACGGTCGTTTGAGGGAATTGATGGCTTGAAACAGAAGAGGAATGGGAGAGTGATTCTCTGAGATTGAGAGGTGGAAAAATGGAGTGAAAATGGTAGAGGAAGGTTCAAAAACCCGAAACTGGGTTTTGTGAAATTCAAATTCGAAATCCTAGTTTTAGGCCAGCCCAAGCCTAATTGATGATGTATTGAGCTTTCTGGAACTTCAACGCGTCGAACCAGATCAAATGGAGCAAGCTTTGGGGCTCCTAGGGCCGTGGACGGACGAGGTGGACGGCCGGAAAACTCGAGCTTGAGTTGTGACGATTGAGGTATTGTCGAGTTCAATTAATCATGGTAATTGGTTCGTATTAGTCCTTATTAGCTTCCTGTGAAGTTAATTTGATAATGGTTGAGGATTGGAGGAGTTTTGGTGATCGACCCGTTTTGGGTGATCACGGGTTGTTGACTTGATTAGGGAATGGTTGATGCTAATCATGGACACAGAACTGAAATTGGTGGATTGATGATTGTTGTAGGATCAATAACGGATTGAATTGATATCGAATTGGGGTGATTGAACCGGATCCTATCGCGGGCTTTCCAACCCGTTTACCAGACAAACGGGTGAAGAAGGAACACTGTAGCAGTCACTGTAGCAGGCGCGTGGCTTTCACGCGCAGCCACTCACGGCGGCGCGTGACGGCGCGTGGATACGAATCTCGAGGTGAGGTCAACATGACTTTTATCCTATACATTGTAACGAACATTTTGGGATTGGTTTCGTGTCGATCGGACACCGTCTCGATATTGTTCGGGATGTCCGAAGGTTTTAAATCCAGTTTAAAAATACTTAAAAATTCGGGAAAATTACGGGACTTGAATAGGATGTTAATGATGAGGTTAGTGATCCTCTAAATTGATTTGAACAGGATTGGGAGTCCCGGTGATAGTGATGTGGCCCGGGAAGGCCTATGGCACGCGTATCGAGGCGCTCGGTTAAACGGTCTGTGAGTGGACATTGGGTTTATAAATTCGATGCATGCATAACTGTTTCATGATTGTTATAATTGGGATTATATGATTTGTTTTGGATATCAGTGAATTTATATGTTTTCACGCATTTCGAGGCGATTTACGTGTTTGCACGTGAATCGAGGTTTTCTGGATTTGCACTGATTTCCATAAATATGGATGGATATGATTTCATGAAACGGTTACGGATTTGATAAAGTAAAATCGGGCCAGGGGCCCAGTTAACTTGTTAAACGGGCTAGGGGCCCAATTGAATTATGAAATCGGGCCAGGGGCCCAGTTAACTTATGAATCGGGCCAGGGGCCCAGTTGACTTATGAAATCGGGCCAGGGGCCCAGTTGACTTATATATGTGATTTCGGGTCGGGGACCCTAAAATGGAATGGAATAAACTATTTCGGATTTGATTCAACTATTTGGATTTATAACGGTTTTATGGAAATTCGGGGCAGGGCCCTTGTGATATTTTGGAAATGAATAATTGAATGTGTTCCATAAAACCATCTCGATATGAGGATATTTATATCCTGGTCTCCTCCAAGTGTCGGGGACACTGGAGAAGTCACGGTGCATTGCCTGCGAGGGCTCATTGTACGGAGCTACCGGACCGTATAGTGATCTAGGAGCAGGATTGCTGGACGTCATGGACGTCAGACATCGGGGATGTCAGAGATATGGACCCGGAGAGACCCCGGGCAGCACGCGTTGCTTAATACCGTGAGATATGACGTCTGGAACGTCAAGCGTCTAGGACGCTAGGCATCGGGGATGCCGGAGATGGAAAAATGATAAATGAATATTACTGGATTGATGAAATAACTCTTGGATTTACTTTTGGAAATTGAAACTATGCTTTGGTTTCCGGGCTAAGGCCTTAATGGTTATTTCTAAATAAATATGGGATTATTGGTTTTGGTGCATGCATATGATTTTACTGAGGGGCATAAATGTCTTATAAATGTTTTAAGCAGACTTGTTTATTTTCGTCCACTCACAGCTTTTGTTTTTAATGCCCTTCAGGTTGATTCCGGATACGACTGCAGCAGAGACTTGAGCATCACACACCTCCTCCATCGATCCTTACGCACTCTGGAAGCCCGTTTGGGCAATGACAATCGGTTATCCCTTGTCTGACGCCTCTTGTCAGACGGGAGCACGTCACATTCCATGGTAATCCCGGGGGGATTGGGATGGGTCGTGTCAAGTGGTATCAGAGCAGGTTTTGCTCCTTTGTGCGCGAAGGACGAGGGTGTGATGTCTCTTTGGGCTGCAGTTCCGTTGTCAACCTGATAGATAGTTTTGGGTTTGTATGGTGAATTGGGTGTGTTTGGCCCGATACGCCGTGCATTATTGCGATTCAACCCAGGTGGGGTTATATACGATTAACTGGTAATGTGGGACCGTCGGTTCGGTCATGTGATGATGGATTGTTGTGCCACTGGGCACAGCTAGGTTCAGGGAACCCCATTGGAGTAATGTTATGGAAATGCGAAACTCAGTTGAGTATTGGTCTAAGTTTTGGACCCTGGTAGTGTTGGCTAGTGTATGGGGTGTTGGTGCATCGGAGTTAGCCGATGACCTTCGTGGTGGAACCCACGTTGAGTTGACGATTGGATTGGATTGGATTGGACGTCTATACGATGTCAGGACCGCGGGGTCGGTCAGGTTGTGGATTTTACTGCAGAAGGCAGTTGGGTTCGGTGGAACCCTAGGGTGTGAATTTGGAACCCTAATTTATAATTGATGGGCAGGAAAAGTGAACTTTAATTAAGGAATTGTGCTGCGACGTGCGGCTGAGGTCATGGATGACCATGTGGATGACTCTAGTGAGTCTAGTCTGGATTATGGGATTCGATCCACGGATGCGGTTATGAGATAAAATATGGAATCCCGTGTTGGATCGAATAGTAGTGTGATGTGTGGATACGGATCTTGACAACGATGACTGTTGGTCGACAGTTGTGTCGGGATGACTGGCTATCGAGGGTATTTTGTGTGGCTTTCACACTTGAGGATCAGGGGATGTTCAGGGAACGTCCATTATCCTGATGTGCCAGTGGTCAAATTGGAGGTACCCATAGTCGTGGGGTACGAGTGGTTTTACGGGATCGTCGTTCGGTATGAACGGAGATCCAGGGTAACAACTTTGCACACGGTGTGCTAGCATGGGTGTTCGTGTGCTAGTGTGGATGTTCGTGTGCTATGTATGGATGTTGGTATGTTGGTGCCTTTATGCCAATACTAGTATGGATGCCTGTGTGCTGATACTAGTGTTGATGATGGTGCGTTGGTGCTGGTGACAGTAATCGTGATGACGATGAGCCACCAGTTGGGGTGTGACTCTGTCATGATGAACAGATGATTGGTATCTGCGACTCAGTGGTGGTTGAGTCTTGGACTGGATGGGATCCAGTGGAGGTTGTGTCGTGTTGGGATAAGTCCCAACGAATTTATAATGACAAGTGATGAATGGATCAAAAGGTATGATTGAAAATTTGGGGAATCATGGGATGCTGTTCCCTATGTCAGGTGTATTGGTGGATTTGGGGAGTTGTGGTCAACTCCGAGATTGGTATGATGGTATACTTCTTATATCCCCAGAAAGTACAAGGAAATTATTGGAATTGGAAAAATCGAGGAAAACCATTCGTGGTATTGATGTGGGATTTTGTGATTGTGAATCATTTGGAACCCGAGGATTGAACCTGTTTAGGTTGTGATGTGAGACGAAGGCAGTATGGTATGCACATCCAGGCAGAGTTGAGGAAATTTCCGTTCGGAGTCGGGGTGTGTGCATACATGATTATTGGCGGACGTGAGGTCCGAGTAATGAATTGATTTTGGACACGTGGTGGTCCAAGTGAGGTATGGACGTGGGCAGTCCAGTGGTTGGACTTGACATCTCATTGGGAGCATGTCTGTTTCCAACATGGTTGGAACTCCCGATCCGGGGAGAGTTGTGATTGGGGGAAACGAGAGGAGTGCTCGTTTCCGCATCGGTGATTGGTATCCTGAAGTCTTTGGGG
Source organism: Prinsepia uniflora (assembly GCA_032719365.1). Classification (NCBI taxonomy): domain Eukaryota; kingdom Viridiplantae; phylum Streptophyta; class Magnoliopsida; order Rosales; family Rosaceae; genus Prinsepia; species Prinsepia uniflora. Next base: position 59,479,473 of record CM064862.1, read on the forward strand.
TTGACTTCTTATTTTCTGCCGTGGCAGATGATGATTGTTGCTACCAGTACGTTGAGCGTGTATTGGTTGGTGGACCCATGTTGGCTTGGGGTCATTGGACACAAGAAGTTGTGTATGATTTTGGATTTGGTGGTGAAATGCGGGGTCATCTTTCCACCAAGGGAAATTTGGCGAAGGATTCAATTGAGGGTGTAAGACCCTACGATCAGCTTTCAGATGGATTGTTAACTACGTGGGCATGTGTGGATCCTAGGTGGATCTGATTTGCGATGTTGTCAACTTTGGTCGATGTGACGATCTAGGATCGTGATATTACTTGTCGGGTGACGTAGCGATGGATATGGATTGTGATCTTGATGATCCGGATGGGTGGAGAGTTTATCACTCTTACCTTGGTATGTGAGTCGTAAACGACGGGACTGAACTTCGTTTCGAAGTGAAGTCCATATGGTTGTTACTCGGTTGAGAAGGTTTCCGAAGTGGTCGGATTTTGTCAAACTTTGACGTGTGAATATTGGGATTGGCTTCCCTATGAAGTCAATCGAGTGTTTTGTACAGGCAACCGATAGATTCGGTTATGTTACGTCTTGATGGACGTAAACGAGATTTTGGGTTTTGGAATTGAATTTCTGGGTGACGATTCAGGATTCGATTGCGAAGCTCGAAAATGGATTACTGGATTTGGGTACGGAATGATTATTCCAATGCTAGCTTACGGAATAATGATTTCGGATTCGGATTTGGGAATGGATTATAATTATGATGTTGGGTTCGAATTCGGGATTTCTTAAGAAATTGCGAATTCGGATTCAGAATTGGAACTAGATGACGGGTGGAGTTCGTTTTGTCTCATGTTGGTTTGGGCAAATGTACTCCATTACTAGAACGTGTTTGGCTATGACCTGGGTGGCTATAGTCAGATTGATGGATTGAGGTACGTACAGAGTACGTTGTACGAGGATTGATACTGGTTAGGCTGAGTGGTGCCTAATGGCGGTACATGGGATGTACCAGTGGTGTGTAATTAAACGTGTTGGTAATCGGCTTGGTTCCGATATCATTTGTTTGGTTGTGATTGTGGACTGGACATTGGATACTGTGCGCTGTGCAGAGTGATTTTGTCGGGTTCAGTGATTGTATGAGCAGGTGCTCTTGGCCACGGTTGGCTAGTGGAACCCCGGTATTGATATGTGTGATCACTGCTGGGCTGGTATTCAATGTGTTCCAGTTACACCACTTGATGGAGTAAGTTGACGATATACGTACACTCCGGATGAGTGAATTGGTGGTCTGAATAACCACGAGTAGCCTTGTGTGATTTTATCACACCGTGATTTCCCCGCGTTTTGGTTCGCTGAGGGAGTCGGCAATTATGGACATTGAGATTATTTTGTGTCGCAGGATTGGGCTTGCCCTGCGAATTGAGATCATGTGGTTGATCTTACGCTACACCAAGAGTGATGTAGTGCGTGGCGTTGTCACTGACTGGCTGATGGTTGGGGCTTTATCAGGGTGGTAAAGTTTTGTGATGACAGTTTGACTGGTGGTGTCAGCGTGGATTGACAAATGAGATTTGGTGACTCCCAACGGGAGCAAATGTAAGGATTTATTGGCAATGGAAGGGAACCAACTAGCTGAAGGAGTCAGCTTAATGGTTGAGCGATCTTATCGCGGATCAGGTGATTATGTCCACTCGAGGTGGTCGAGTGTTGTTGATTATGACGTATGACTATGATGGTATGTCTGGGTACAGTCGAGGCTGGTGTTGACCCAGTATGTGGGTGTACAAGTGTACACAGATGTGAGGTCGAATTGTTTTCCACAAGGCGGTTGTGGAATAAGGAGATTGACAATTTCGAGGACGAAATTCTTTAAGGAGGGAAGGTTGTAACGACCCGTCCCGAATATCGGGATTTAATAATATTTAATTATGATTCACTAATCTGGGATTAGTTGGGCAATTTCGGACGAATTGTGCAAAATGACCGTTTTGCCCCTGGGCGTGGGCAAAACGTTGACTTTTAATTCGGATGGTCAAATGGACTTTGACCGATGACCGTGACGTAGTTCGGGACGTCACGAGTTCATAGACAGGTGGCACGTTCGATTCCGATGTTCGTGGTGAAAGTTATGATGTACGGAAGTCCAGGGGCATTTTCGTAATTTGTACGAAATAAAGGAAAATGTTGACTTTTTGATCGGGAGGTCCGATGGCCGAGGACCGAGGACCGTTAGGAAGGTCTCGATGCCCTGAGTTCGTAGACAGGCGGCACGCATCAATCGGAGTCCGTATGACCGAGTTACGGGTCAGGATGCGTGAGGGGCATTTTGGTAATTTACTGCACAAGGGCAGAATGGTAATTTCACGGGTGTTTGAACGGTTACTGTAGCACCATGGAGGGAACGTGGCCAGCGCACGGGTGGTGCGTTTATGGAGCAAATTGCTGGCCTAAACTATTGTTTATGGGATTGTTGGATTGTTTATTGAAGTTGGTGCGATGCAAGGCTGTGTGGACGGTGTGTTGGCCATTAAACCTTGGCTGGTGCACATGAAAATGGAAGAAAACAGGGGATGTTCCCCACACACAATCGACCACCTACACGGTCGTTTGAGGGAATTGATGGCTTGAAACAGAAGAGGAATGGGAGAGTGATTCTCTGAGATAGAGAGGTGGAAAAATGGAGTGAAAATGGTAGAGGAAGGTTCAAAAACCCGAAACTGGGTTTTGTGAAATTCAAATTCGAAATCCTAGTTTTAGGCCAGCCCAAGCCTAATTGATGATGGATTGAGCTTTCTGGAACTTCAACGCGTCGAACCAGATCAAATGGAGCAAGCTTTGGGGCTCCTAGGGCCGTGGACGGATGAGGTGGACGGCCGGAAAACTCGAGCTTGAGTTGTGACGATTGAGGTATTGTCGAGTTCAATTAATCATGGTAATTGGTTCGTATTAGTCCTTATTAGCTTCCTGTGAAGTTAATTTGATAATGGTTGAGGATTGGAGGAGTTTTGGTGATCGACCCGTTTTGGGTGATCACGGGTTGTTGACTTGATTAGGGAATGGTTGATGCTAATCATGGACACAGAACTGAAATTGGTGGATTGAAGATTGTTGTAGGATCAATAACGGATTGAATTTATATCGAATTGGGGTGATTGAACCGGATCCTATCGCGGGCTTTCCAACCCGTTTACCAGACAAACGGGTGAAGAAGGAACACTGTAGCAGTCACTGTAGCAGGCGCGTGGCTTTCACGCGCAGCCACTCACGGCGGCGCGTGACGGCGCGTGGATACGAATCTCGAGGTGAGGTCAACATGACTTTTATCCTATACATTGTAACGAACATTTTGGGATTGGTTTCGTGTCGATCGGACACCGTCTCGATATTGTTCGGGATGTCCGAAGGTTTTAAATCCAGTTTAAAAATACTTAAAAATTCGGGAAAATTACGGGACTTGAATAGGATGTTAATGATGAGGTTAGTGATCCTCTAAATTGATTTGAACAGGATTGGGAGTCCCGGTGATAGTGATGTGGCCCGGGAAGGCCTATGGCACGCGTATCGAGGCGCTCGGTTAAACGGTCTGTGAGTGGACATTGGTTTTATAAATTCGATGCATGCATAACTGTTTCATGATTGTTATAATTGGGATTATATGATTTATTTTGGATATCAGTGAATTTATATGTTTTCACGCATTTCGAGGCGATTTACGTGTTTGCACGTGAATCGAGGTTTTCTGGATTTGCACTGATTTCCATAAATATGGATGGATATGATTTCATGAAACGGTTACGGATTTGATAAAGTAAAATCGGGCCAGGGGCCCAGTTAACTTGTTAAACGGGCTAGGGGCCCAATTGAATTATGAAATCGGGCCAGGGGCCCAATTAACTTATGAATCGGGCCAGGGGCCCAGTTGACTTATGAAATCGGGCCAGGGGCCCAGTTGACTTATATATGTGATTTCGGGTCGGGGACCCTAAAATGGAATGGAATAAACTATTTCGGATTTGATTCAACTATTTGGATTTATAACGGTTTTATGGAAATTCGGGGCAGGGCCCTTGTGATATTTTGGAAATGAATAATTGAATGTGTTCCATAAAACCATCTCGATATGAGGATATTTATATCCTGGTCTCCTCCAAGTGTCGGGGACACTGGAGAAGTCACGGTGCATTGCCTGCGAGGGCTCATTGTACGGAGCTACCGGACCGTATAGTGATCCAGGAGCAGGATTGCTGGACGTCATGGACGTCAGACATCGGGGATGTCAGAGATATGGACCCGGAGAGACCCCGGGCAGCACGCGTTGCTTAATACCGTGAGATATGACGTCTGGAACGTCAAGCGTCTAGGACGCTAGGCATCGGGGATGTCGGAGATGGAAAAATGATAAATGAATATTACTGGATTGATGAAATAACTCTTGGATTTACTTTTGGAAATTGAAACTATGCTTTGGTTTCCGGGCTAAGGCCCTAATGGTTATTTCTAAATAAATATGGGATTATTGGTTTTGGTGCATGCATATGATTTTACTGAGGGGCATAAATGTCTTATAAATGTTTTAAGCAGACTTGTTTATTTTCGTCCACTCACAGCTTTTGTTTTTAATGCTCTTCAGGTTGATTCCGGATACGACTGCAGCAGAGACTTGAGCATCGCACACCTCCTCCATCGATCCTTACGCACTCTGGAAGCCCGTTTGGGCAATGGCAATCGGTTATCCCTTGTCTGACGCCTCTTGTCAGACGGGAGCACGTCACATTCCATGGTAATCCCGGGGGGATTGGGATGGGTCGTGTCATTGTGATTCCGAAAGTGGATGGAAAAAATGGAATGTTATTCATAAGGAACACCGAACAGCGGCTAGAACCTTATGAGGATGGAGGATAAAACATAAGAATGCGGACTTAAATTCTAGAATTATTTCGGAAATACTTGACCTAGGTATTTCTTAAGGAAAACATAAAAATGTGTTTAAGAGATCTTAAAGAAAAATCATAAGAACAAAGTAAAGAAGAAACGAAATTAAGAAATAACATAAATTAAGAACAAGAATTAAAAGAAAGCTAATTAAATAAAAAATCTATAAGAAGTTAAAATGGACCCCAAAAATAAAGAACAAAAAGAAAGAAGATGAACTAAAAGAAGAGAAGAATTAGAGAGAAATATTAGAACCTAGCTACTAAAAAGAGAAATAAAATGGGACAAAAAATGGGGACCCTTGTTACATGAAATGAACCCATATTTATAGGGAGAAAAAGCTATCAAAAATAAAATAAAAATTGCAATAAAAATAAATAAAAGTGAAATGATGAATAATGATGAAATTAGGGATGGTTGGAGCTGATTTGATGCTGGAAAATGGCAGAAAAATGCAGAAAATCTGAAAACGCATGTTGGAAAATTGCTGCAAAGGACCAGTTGAGGAGTTGTTGGCTGGTTGCTGAACTGGAAGGATGGGACTCGGCATGTGCAGGCTGACATGAGGTTGGTGGCTTCGACATGGCGTGCAGGTGGAGTAGTTGAGCACATCGGGAGGTGCGAGCTGGGTTGGGCGTTGACTTTCGGGACATGCGCGCAGAAGGAAGGGCGGGGGCTTCGGTGGAGGGCTGCTGGCGCGCTCCTGGGCTGGAGAGAAGGAAATTGGGCCGCGGGAAAAGGGCTGCAGCTGGGCCGTGGGTTGGGCTGATTGTTTTTATTAAATTGGGTCTGCAAATAAAAAAATTAATTAATTAATTCATATAATTCAACTGAATTTCATCCATAATTTCTTCGTTATAATTCTGATTGGGACGATTCTGTAACAACCCGTACCTTCAGGAAGGGTATAAATGTAATTTTGTAAAAGATTTGTATAAAAGGACGATTTTGCCCTTGTGAATAGTGTGCTAAAGTTGACTTTTTGATTTACAGGTTTGATGAGTGTTGACCATTGACCGTGACGTAGTTTAGGACGTCACGAGTCCGTAGACAGGTGGCATGTCCGATTTGGACAATCGGAGAAAAAGTTATGACGTTCGGAAGATTAAGGGCGTTACCGTAATTTTGATTAATTAGGAGAAAATGTTGACTTTTTAGTGGACTTGTGACTTTCACGTAGACCGAGGACCGTTAGATAGGTCTTGATGTCCTGAGTACAACGACAGGCGGCACGCTGTCATCAGACGTCGGACGGAATAGTTATGGGTCTGGAAAGTTTTAGGGCAAAATGATAATTTCTAAACCTAGGGGCAATTTGGTCTTTTTCTCTTAAGACCAATCAGATAAGGGCAAGTGGCTGAGTGGGCTTGGATATTTATGTTGCTGTCCATAGGATGATGGACACGTGGGAGAGGCCTAGAGGTTTCTAGGAAGATTTGTGTGTGCACGGCCACAAAACGTTCAAGTTTAAACCGTGTATTTTGGGCATTTTACACAGAAAACAGAGAGTGAAGAAGTGAGAGTTTGTGATCGATTCAGTGTGTGGGTGAGAGTTTGGTGAATTGTGAGAGTGACAGAGAGAAGAGAGGAAGCTGGTGATCGGAATTTGGGGGTGAGATAGTGCTAGAAACACGGCCGTGGTGAGGCTGAGTTTTCAGAGAAAACAGAGAGGCCGTGGGACAGAGGTGGTGGTTGTGCCGTATTGTGGTTCAAACCAAGCTAAGGAGGAGTTAGGATGACCGCAGAGGACTCATTGGACACCGTGGTACACGGCGGTGCAGACGGCGGAGGAAGAATCGCATGTGAGACCCCATTCCCCTGTTTTTCCCGTTTGATTGTTTTCGAAAGTCGTGGAATTTGGGCTAGATTCGAGGGTTTTGGAGGTTAGGGTGAGACTCCTGAAGGTCCCAGGAGTCGTCTGACGTTGGTGCCGTGACGGGGGATGACCTGGGTGGCTGGAGGCCAAAATAGGGAAAACGGGTAGTTTGTTTCAGGGATGAAGACGCTGGGTTTTAGGCTTCGATTTCCAAGTTTTAGGACTGGGTTTGATTGCAGGGAACTGGACGAAGCTTCTGGGATTGGATTGGACGGAAATAGTGGAAGAATGGAGGAGAAGCGGTCACGCCGGTTCAACACAGTTGAACCGGGTGACTCGAGGTAGACGATGCACTGTAGCAGGCGCGTGAGGCCCACGCGCAGCCACTTTGGGCGGCGCGTGGGGGCGCGTGGGGAGGATTCTGAACAAACTTTCACCATGGTTTTTTTTTAAAAAATTTCATAAGGAATCCATTGGTGTAACTTTCGGGTTAATCGGACGATGTTACGGGATAGTTCGAGGATTCAGACGGTTTAGGGTTTAAGTTTAAATTATGTATAAATTCCCAGAAATTTGGGGAAATTAGGGTTAGTATATTTGACGTATTTGTGACCCTATTTGGTGCCTATTGACAGGACGGGAGACGCCTGAGACGGTCGAGGAGCACACGGAGCGCGATTGACACTTTCAGATTCGTGAGTGGACTCTTTCTTTTCTTACGAGCATGCCTAACTGTTTTTATTCATGTTTTATGATTTAAAGTATGCTTTTATGCTTTTAATGGTGATTGTATGTGGTTGATATGTTTGCACGTTTTTCGAGACATTTTCGGGGTTTTGTACGTTTTTCGTGGAAAAGCTGGATTTCTGATTTTGACGTTAAGTTTCCATGTTTTCAATCTATAATTGTTTTCTGATGGTTATAAGTGGATTATGAAATATGATTTTGGTAATCCAGGTTTGGTTTTAATGTCGGAAAAGTGGAATTCCGGATTTGGGTTCGGAATGACGGTTCTGGATGCTGGAAGGGCATCAGACCAGTGATTTCGGATTCAGGTTTGGATATGGATTTGCTGGATCTGGATATTGGGTTTAAAGACCCGGATATTGTGATTGATGGGGGACGGGCCGGGATTGAGTTTAAAGACTCGGAAGTTTAAAGACTCGGATTACATTTGAGGCCTGGTTTGAGTTTAAAGACTCGGATAGACCCAGCAGGTTTGATCAGACTTGGATATTGGTGGATTTGGGTTTCTGATATGATCTTGTTATACTGTTTGATGTTGTGGTTTTCTGATACTTAGTTAGGCATGCATATTTTAAAACGGAGGGTAAAATCTTATTGTTTTTCTTCATCCTTGTTTGATGTCTAAATCGTGTTTGAAACTCTTATTTCTTTTAGTCCACTCACACTTTTGGTTTTAATTTACCCTCCAGGTCGTGGTGATAGCGCTGGGGTGAACGTTGAGGCAGGGATCGAGGCATAGAGCTTACGACGTTCTTCCGTTGCAAGATTAGCCTAGTAGGACTTTTGTGCCTGTTTTGTATAATGCTATGCTCTGTTCTACAGTTGTATTATATTTACTCCCTTGTCTGATAGTTATGCTTATGGTTATTTTGAGGTTCTTGTGGTACTTTAAGTGTGATTGTCAGACGGGAGCAGGGGTCGTCCCGGGTATCGAGGTGATATTTGGGACGGGTCCTGACAATTCTTTCGCTAAAATGCTTCAAATTTAAAACTTTATTTATTTAAACAAAAATATCACAAAAAAAATTATTTTATCTAATTACTTATTATTTTAATATTAAAAGTCAAGTATAAAAGGTATAAAATAATATAAAATAATACTTATTTGAGGACCTATCAAATACCCCCACACTTAAACTTTGCTAGTCCCCAGCAAATACTAAAATTAAACTATGAAGTCAAAACAAGTAAACCATTAACCATTTGTCTCAATATTTTGTGATTATCATGCCATAAAAGATTTTCACTTAAAGCATTTAAGCAATTGGAATTCAAGAGTTAATATATGGTAACAAAATGTTTTAACAAGTAAGATAATGAGTAAATATGGTGAATTGGATCTCAACATGAATAAAACAAGTATGAATCAACTCACAAGGATATGCACTCATAAATTCACTCAATTTTGTAAGGGTTTGTGTTTGCACTCAAATTATGTGAGAAAAATGCTCACATAATAGAAATGAAGTACTTTTTCAAAATCTAAAACAAACACCTCAATATAAAAACAAACCATACTTGCACAAATGAACCAAAACCATAAGCTTACTTAAGTGATTGACTCAACTAATCAAAGTTTACCATCTTAAGGATCATAAGGTCTTTATGAAGGTTGTAATGGGGCTAAGTTTAGAGGCAAGGAATATATAGGACAAGTGGTGCTCAAATTCGTTCCAAGACTCAAAAGATTCCCAAAACATAACATAACTTCCCGACCTTAGTGCAATGATATCATGAATTTATCCCTTCGAACATAGCCAAATTTCATCATGTTGGGCCTCAAATTCATTTTTTTTGTTGGATTTATAAATATAAAGGAATTAACTCAAACATTACATAATCAAACTTTATTACCTTGATAGAAACTCAATACATTTTTTCTTCATATTTTTTCCTTTTTCATATTTGGACACCGTTGAGGGACAAGTCCCCATCAACGGCACCAAAAACTTGTAGATGAAATTAACGTACACAACAATGGACTCTAAATTTCAACAGTTAAAACTTTGCAAGTGAACAAATAAGGAGATAGCTAGCAGTTTAGCAAGGACCGATCCCACAAGGACTATGTATCAACATTGTGTCCAAATATGTTTAAATCACTTTCAGCTCAGATTACCACACACACGCACACGAAGAGGGGGTAATTCTTGATATATTTTAAAAACACGAATGTAAGAGTGTAAAAACAAATATCACAAAGAAAAACAAATATCAAAATTATTTCCCCAACTTGTGGTTAGAGTTTCTCGTGGTATCATACATCGAAACTCTAACCACATATTTTGAGAGTCCGTTTCAATATTACTATATTAAAAATCAAACTTAAAATGGAAAGAATTCAAAATTCTTTTTACAATCCATAACATTGAACACTAGAGTTCATACGAATTGAATAATTCCAAAATTTAAATTTTGAGAAAAAAATAATTGAACTTGGAAACCCCAATCTCAAGCTTACCATAGAAATTCCAAACTCAAAAGGAAGAAAATTTAAATTTATTTATTTAACCTATAATATTAAACACTAGAATTCATATTAACTTTATAATTCCAAATCATACCACGATTTTTTTTTTTTTTAAATTGAACTTAGAAACCCTATATTGTAGGAGTTCACATTAACCTAAGCATAGAAAAACCAAACTCAAATTAGAGAAATTCAAAATTCTTTCTTCCACCTGTAATATTTAGTTCGTATCTACCTTATAATTCCATATTCAAACCTCGAAATATTGAAAAAAGTAAAATCAAACTTCAAAAATCTTAATCACATATTGTGAAAGCTATGATCAATCTTACCATTAAAAAAAAATGAACTTAAAATAGATAAACTGTAAATTCTTTCTTCAATCCCTAAATATGAAACGCTAAAATTCATATAGACTTTATAATTCTAAAATCCAAACTCAAAATTATATAAAAACAAAATTGAATCTCGAAATCTGAATCTTATATTGTGAGAGTTCACATCAATTTTACCATAGAAAAACCAAACTCATAAGGGAGAAAATTCAAAAATATTTCTCCAACCCGTAATATCAAAAATTAGAGTTCACATGAACCTTATAATTATAAAATCAAACCATAAAATTTGAGAAAATAAAATTAAACTTCGAATCTCTAATCTCATATTACGAGAATTCATATTAGCCTTCCCATAGAAATTCAAAACACAAGATGAAAAACTTCAATAATCTTTATCTAATCCTTAATATCAAACGGTGAAGTTCATATGAACTTTATGTCAAATGCTATATTTAAAGTTAACCTGCCATATTTGACCACATTTAAAATATTGGAATTGTTATTAGTTATCCATAAAAATGAATTATTAATATGGATGAACGAAATCATGAAAATGATGAATTAAATGTTAGGGTGAATATTAGAATCTTTAAAATGGTGATGTTAGAGGTTATTTTTTTTTTTTTTTTGTGAATAAATTTCCTGAAATTTTTTTGCCTTAATCTTAAAATTTATCCAAACCAAACCATTTAGGATTGAAACAGGCTCAATTTTATTTACTGAAAATCCTAATTGTACCCAAGCGTTAATGGTTTGAATTTAATTTTCGAAGATATCTTTATTCATCCAAGTGTACTTTGCTAAAGACGGTCATCACCGGAGATGGGTAGCCAAGAATCGTTAATTGTTTACGGGGCCGACAACGGCTGAGAATTGTTATGAATTGGGCCAAAGGTGAACTGTTCAGCTCTCATTTTCTAGACACCAAATGCAGAACTGAGGATCATGTGCTCCATGAAATAGACAACAACTGTATTATCAGTTACTAATTTAAATGGTGTAATTCAAGCAATCATCTGATCGTCAAGGATCGGGTTAGCAAATGTCTCCAGGTACAAAAAAAAAACAGAAACGAGAGAATACATGAAAATTAAAATATATGCATGACAAATTGCCATGACAGACTGAAACAACCTCAAATTTTGGACGAAAACCTGCGACAGCTTCTCCCACACCCTAAAACATGCGGGCAGAGGTCGAACTAGACGCTGATTTGCTGAGCAAGTTTGACCGACGTCCTTGCAATTTCTCTGATTGTCATCCTCAATTGTCAATATTGGCCTTCGGTAAGCATCAATGCCATTGGTTGCTGTTGGAGAAGTTCAGGAACGGCGAGGCATTTGAAGGGTACGAATCAGTTGGCTGGCCCAACGAACCTATACTGCTGCTGACATCTGTGGCCCTCTTACGATTGGACAAGTGTTGATGAAAGCCAACTCAGCAGCCAAGGCAATATGGTCGCTGCCCCATTTCTGAAAAAGCAGTCCCATAAAGTGTACTTTAGAAACATGTCTTTGGTCAAGTTCATTCATTTGAACAGGATTGATAAAAGTGATTTGGTATTATATTGCTCTAATGAAAACCACCCTGGTTGGGAACCCTGGAGTCCATTGCATCGCGTGCTTTGGAATAGGAGCAAGCACCCTAAAAGTCTGAAGGCCTTCCGAACGCCTGATATTGTGAAAAGATAATAATAGTGAATAACAATAGCTCTCAGCTTATTGCACAGGCTCAGAATTAGAACAAAATATTAAACAAACGAGCGATACTTTCATGACCTTCAAAATGTAATTAGTAAGAGCGGGTAGGCAGTAAATGCACAAGGAGCACTAGAATCACAGAAAATTTACCAGATGTAATCAACTGTGCCCAAGAAACAACTGTTATAACTGGTCACCAGGGGCTCTCCATTTGAGTCTCTGGCGCCACCAGTACAATCCTGCAAAGATGGGAAGAAAAAAGCATAAATGTCCGATTTTCATATCCTTACTGAATATAATATCCAAGAGCTGTATATTTTCTAAGCCATTCATGCATGGTATGCAGATTTCAGATCAAACTAGAACACTCGGATAACATTTGATAGTAAAGGCTCTTCAGACAAAATGAATACCTCAACTTCAGTATATGTGCTTTTCAGCTTTAAAGGATGTTCTAAAAGAGTGCATTCCTTATTGCCTGTTGCTGTTTCTATTTCCATTGGAGTCCATAGCGATGGATTATAAATAGTTTTCTCCCAATATACAGATTCTGAATCCAATCCTGAAGATGAACAATCCTCAACTGAGTTGGGAGGATCAGAAACCAAATCAGGTGAAAAGGCATCTTCCCTGTCGTGTAATGCAGATATAAATGTATTATCATCTTCAGCTGTATTTCCACCTTCTGGAATGGCTTTATCTAGCTCAGTCACCGATAAGTTTTCCAGATCTTTCTGCAATTCAAGGTCAGCACTAGTAGATGCACATGATATGTCGAATTGATGTGAGGCTGAAGGGCTATCCTTCCCAGCATCAGATATTGGTTTAGAAGAAAAATTTCCTAAGTTCCCTGATGAAGAAACTTCAATAGAATTAGCAACGGAAATCTGGTCAGAGGACTTAGAATAAGGAACTTCTGAGTTGATAGGATCCGCATAATCTGGATCAACCCCTTCCCTAAAGGAATCGATGTCCCTTGTAGAGAGGATATCATGGTCCCTTTCTTTTTCTACATAAACACTTGGGTCCACATGTCCACTTGATAAGCCATGATTTGAACCAGCGGCGACATCCGCCTTTTCTTTATATCCCATCTCAGTCACATCAGAGTAACCATGTTCAGGATCGGAAGATACTGGAGAACACCCATGATTCCCATCACCCAAACCTACAGGAAAGCTGTCTTTACTGTAAGTACTTGCATCAACCTCAAAGCCATCTCCTGGAATGTGCAAAGCAGGTCCAGTTTCATCCTCACAGACATCTACAAAATTCAGCTTAGTTTCTTTGTTCACTTCGACCCCTTGGGCACCACCATCTTTTCCAAAATGCACATTAATGCAAGGTTTATCAAGCACATCAGGAGAGTTGGTACATTGAGGCTGAGACGGGTTGTTTTCTAATGGAACATTCTCCAAACTACTTCCCGCTTTATTTGGGTTCTGCATACTCAATGGTAAGCCACTCGGATTCATTCCAGCTTCCTTCCCATCTACCTTATTTGGGTTCTGCATGCTCAATGGTGACTCACTCGGCTTCCTTCCAGCTTCCCTCCCATCTACCATTGATGCCTCTCGAACTGAATCAGTAGGACGAGCACTGCAATATTTGGTCAATTTTCACTTTAAAATAAGGGGCATTCACAAAATTGTAGCCACTATATCAACATTCGATAATTAACTCCTACCTATGATCAGGATTATATGACCTTGGTGCATAAATTTGAGCTGAAGCTTGTCCAGATAACTTATCTCTGTCAACTCCAGACAAATCTAACTGCAAAAATATTACAGTAAATTATACTTGTAATTTACAGACTCAAAGCTGTTAAAAATGAAGAAAGAGTACCTTCTGTTCTGAAATAAAGTTGTACAACGGACTCTGAAAAAATTAATAATAAAATGTCACTGACACAATAAACAATCAACAGAATTCCCAAGGTTGCAATAAATATCCAAAAAATGTCACATTCCAGATATAGCCTTCAAGAGTAGAAGTAAACCTTTGGCGTACAATTGAAATCCCCACAAAGAACAATTGGAGAATCATTCCAGATTTTGGAAACAGCATGAGCCCTATCCAAGAGCACCCTGACCTATAATGAAACGAAAATTACAGGAACGTGTGAATTCAAATTTAGAGCTGAATGGAAACTTCAGCACCAGAGAAATTAAAGTTTGCAATGGATTCCACACCACAGGGGTAGTAAGTTCTCTATAGATGATGGAAGGATAAAAAGTTATCATAATCTTAGTGATAATGGTTCATTAATGATGCAATTAGTGGAAAAGGTGCATCAGACGTTAAGGAGAGAAGGAAAGGATAACTAGATTAGATCAATAGAGGCAGGGGCAGAAACTGACCATCTAGCCAAACTTTCATGGCCTACTAAAAGAGTAATTACCTGTCCAAGCTTAATTTCCCCCCGTTTAGGATTGTAAAGCACATGAATGTTACAGACAACAACTTTATTAGAACCTGTTGAGCTGCAGATATAAAAAAAAATTCTGTTTTACAATATTATTCAAAAATTAACAGATTCCTTCTATTAAAACTCTATCTCAGATAGAGTTTTCTATTTTCAAAATTAAAACCTCTTAGAATCATTACTAAATGCACCAAAGTTTGAGGAAATCCCAACTAAACCAAGCTCAGAAAGGCCTCAGGAAGTAAGTGAGATGCCTTCAATCTGGTCTCTAGTCTGAAAAGCATGTGTGTGTTACTTAATAAAATGAGGTATCTAAAGCTTCTTAGATTACCTCGTTGGTAGAGCAGCAGTATTTTTCACACCATTTTGAGATGTTGACTGTTTAACAAAGAAACTAACAACATTTGCATGAAACCATATCAAACAAAATATAAAGGAAATGGAACAAAGACTAAAGCATTTAAAATACATGGAAGTTTGAAGATATAAACATTTAAGATACCTCCAGCACACATATCTGAGCAACATTATCCCGAAGTCCAAGCTTATTGAACTCAATGCATTCCTCGTGGATAAATTTGAACCTGTAAAAGAAATTAAGGTAAAGTCATAGACGACACTACCAAATCAAATTTAGAATAAAGGCTAGGTCTGAAAAGATGAATAAATAATATAGCAAAGTAGTAATAAAGAAGTGCAAAACAAAATATTTAGAGCAGAAGCTAATTTTCCTTGAGTAGCAGCATATAATCAATCACTAGGGTAAAATAACATATGAAACATCAAAAAAAGGTTTTAAAAATACTCTTCCAAAGGTGAAATCAGCCATTCCAGAGGGACCAACCATGTTAAGGGAGGGTCCAACATAGAGGAAGGCAAATGAAAAAAAAAAAAAAAGGAAAATCAAAAAACAATAAATTGAGATATGCTGGGTCTATCCCCTAAACGTAGATAACCCAAACTAATACCAGTCATCAATATATTGTCAAAATGTGCCATAATTAAGAATCATTTGAAGAGGAAGCTCTTGTAATTCGGACCTACATTCATTAGCGAACCCCACACTCCAACTATATTGTCCTATAACCCAGCTCATCCCATGGAAAGAATGAAATGTGAGCATATATTTGGTCATCATGAAAGCATGGAGGCTCACATACCAACGCCTTTAAGACACAAGGAGAGGCAAATTAAGCAAAATAAAGGCATATGTAACCTTTAGTACTCTGTCACTGAGAAGAAGGACAAACTACATTTTATCTTTAGCTTTGTACAGGCAAATGATTTATTTCATTTTTGTTTTAGCTCTGTCACTAAAAGAGATCATTGGCTAGTCCAGCCAGAGAAGTAAATAGACCTCTCCCTTTTGTTATAAGTAGTATTGCGAATCAGATCCATGATTTTTTGTTTTTGAAAAGAGTAAGTCAGAAACATGATTGTTCAAACATCGGAGATATCCAAAAATAGGAGACAAATTCTACCTTGATGACCGCCAGAAAATTGCACAGCCCATCAACTGGATTGCCAGTCCGCATCTGTACAAAACCAAAATTTTGTTAAAAACTCATCATCAATGAGTAACTCTGTTTATGATTTTTTAAGGAAAAAAAATTCAGTATTTGTTCCTGGCCAAACCATTACTATGTAACTGACTGGGTTAAACCGGGCACTTTTGAGTTGCTGAAAGTTATCCAAGCTAGTGATCTCTTTTCCTGTTTTTTATGCTATAGAAAAATTTATCTACATTCAAATGCGAACACCAAAAATAAAAAATGACATCCTTCTCTTAACATCTACATCCTTCTCTTAACATCTACATCCTTCTCTTAACATCTACATCCTTTTTCACTGTAGGCCGTTATGAACCCTTATTTACATAAAAATAGTTAGCAATGTATTTCTCATCCGATATCACCGTACATATGTTAATAATTTATCAACTTCCTTCGAGGTTTCAATTCTGAAAAACTGTTCATGTGTTTTATCTTTGATTCTAACCTATCAAGTCAACCAGAACCTGCATTGCCGATCAATGTGTGACGGGTATCAAATGCACATCCACACCTTTGTTTATACCAAAACACGTAGGGAGCGTAATATTAACGTGTGATATGAATGTTATTTTACATAAGCATTTTTAAGGCGCACCTTCCAAATTCCGTTGTACCCCTTGAGCTTCAATTCCTCCTCAATGTCCTGAAATCTATCAACCTCCTGCAACTCAAACACAGCTTCCCCTTAAGCAGCAATTGTCATTACAACGATATGAAGATGAAATTAGCAAAATTTCATCGAAGATTGCGCATTAAATGAAGCAGTGAAGAGGCACCTGAAAGCACATTATGTCAGCTGACCATAACCCAATCTCAAAAATTAAATTTCTCTTTCTCCACTGCCACTCCATCATGTAACGAGGTATGTGAGAGTAGAGTTTGCTCCGGTGCTCATTGGCCAACTGATCAGCCAGTATGTTATATGATAACACCGTAAATCTCTCTGTAAACCCACGCAAAAAATTAACAAAGCTAAACTAAACAACTCCAATACATTTCTAAATAACGGTCGATTACCACAAGCAGCAGATGGAGGCGTTTTGGCAAACTCCCAGCTCCGATAATCCAAGGGCTTCGGCCGAGGCTGAGATTGCTGGGGAGGCCGAAACTGCTGGGGAGGACGAAACTGCTGAGGAGGCTGGAATTGCTGATTCGATCTGTAAGATTGGTTTTGATTTAGCGGCGGAGGGCCAGGGAATTGATTACGATTGAAATACGGCGACGGAGTCTGATGATAGGTGGTTTGGGTGGGGAAGGCCCCGCTATCGCCCTGTCGGAACCCTAGATTGGCGTCACGGACTGACTGGAGGTGCGAATCTCCAGTTACATACTGGCCCCTACCGCCCGAGTAGGGACGGTTCGAGGAAAAGCCTCTGTGCCTTGGGTTTCGACCACCTCGGTACTGCAAAAGAAAAACCAGCAATTAGTTGAAAGTTTCAGAGCCATTTTCAAAGACCAGCAATTAGTTGAAAGTTTCAGAGCAATTCGTACAGGAGGGGCGCGACGACATTATGCCGGTGGCGGTGGCGTCGGCGGCGATGAATTGAAGGGAAGGAGGAGTAGCACGTCTCATTTTCTAGTAAAATCAGGTATCTAACAATTTCCGGGGGTATGACGAAACGAAAAAACGCTTTACTCCAGATGCCCTTAAAAACAATTATAATAAAAAAAAATAAAAATAAAAGCTTTTTATTTTGTTTCAATTCAATATTTGAATTTTGTTTCAATTCCATATTTGAATTTTGTTTCAATTCAATATTTGAATTTTGTTTCAATTCAATATTTGAATTTTGTTTCAATTCAATATTTGAATTTTGTTTCAATTCAATATTTGAATTTTGTTTCAATTCAATGCTTGTGGCTGATTGTTTGGCAAAGCTTGCAAGGACAGGGATGTGCATGGGCAATTGGATTCACTTGCCCTCCGACTGGTGTGTGTTAGATTTTTTTCTTAGGTGTTGTTGGGACGGCTTGTTGGTAAGGAGTCAGCATTAGTAGTGCTTTTTGTTAGGTGTTGAGACGGCTTGTTGGTCACTTCCTTGTGTTTAGTGCTAGCGTTTTTTGCCTTTGTGAGATGCATCTTCGGACAAAAATACCTTTGGGTACATACATATAGCAGTGAACACGAATCCATTAAAACCGCTAATCGATCCGCTTCAAATCATTATTTATCCAATAGTTTAGATTTGACCGAATAAAAGTCAAATGTTTTGAGAATTCAAACCGTTCTGTTAGTAACGGTTTAGATTTGAATTTTTATTTTGGAAATCCGTTAAATTCAAACCGAACCGTTAAGAAATATATTAAATTTTTATTAATGTTTAAATCTAATATTAATACAAAATAAAAATAATAAAAATAAAATGATACCTAGAGTATTCATACAAGAGTGTAATAAAATATTATTAAATAGTTTGTGTGTTTGATAAATCTTAGTATAGTGATACTATTTGCAATTCAATACTTAGCAAGCTTAGTATATAAAATTTTGAATATTGAGTATTGATTTTTTTTTGTATCCTTATTTTTTCTATATCCTTATTTTTTTTATTCCTTAACAGTTTTAAACCGTTCCGATCCAAACCGAACCGTTAATAACGGTTTGGATCGAAACGGTTTTATTTCTAATTTTAGAAAATTCAAACCGTATCGAACCGTTAAAATTTTAACAGTTTGAATTTGAATATTGTCAATATCCGTATCGAACCGTACAGTGCCCACTCTACATACATGTTTGAGTGGAATTACCAACCAAAGTAACAAAATCACTTGCATTAAACTTCATATATGAAGCACGCTTCGTAAGCCATTGAACATCCATCATCTAGAAGGCTGTACAGTAAAGGCTATCATATGCAACTTCATCTTCTTTAAGAAGTTCAAGAAATAGATTCCTACTAAAAATTTTTGAGAAAGTAGTTTGGGTAGTCTAATTTGAATTTTGTTTCAATGCTAATATCTATGTTGTGTCTGAGTTGGGTAAAATATATTGGGCATAAATGTTGTGAAATTTTTGTGTATTGAAATGAAATTGATAATGGGTTTTATCGTTGTTACTATCTTGTATAATAATCTTAATAACTTGTTTGGACATGACTACTATGATGCAAGGTGGTTGTAGGTTTTGGTAATGGCTAGATTCTGAGATGTGTCCTAAAACTCAAACTATAATGCCTTGATTATTGGGGAAGATTGGTAGGCTGGAAAGGGATTTGGAAAAAAGTAAAGTGACATGACCCATCCCAAATCCCCCCGGGATTAACTTGGGTTGTGCCATGCTCCCGTCTAACACGAAGTGTTAGACAAGTGATAACTCAAACTTTAGCCCGTTCGGGGCTCCCAGAGTGCTCTAGGATCGGTGGAGGAGTGCGATGTCTTGGTCTCTATTACAGCCTGCATCCTTGATCAACCTGAAGGGCATTAAAATCATTAAAAGCTGTGAGTAGACGAAAATCAATAGTTTAATAAAAACACATTTCATAAGAAGACATTTATACCCTTCACTAAAAAGAATGCGTGCATTCGAAAACCAGTAATCAAACCATTTACTTTAGTTAAATCATTAGGGTCTTAGCCCAAAACCATAAATCCAAGTATGTGATAACTCAGTCCAAAACAGTAAGTCCAAACCATGTGGGTCCCTGCCTAAATCCATAATATAGAAATCCAAATACATAATCTAGTAAATCCATAAATCCAATCAAACACCATTATATACACCAATCCTCAACATCCCAAATGTCTGGCGTCCCAGACGTCCAATAATAGCAATCCTGCTCCTGAGTTACTCTACAGTATGGTCGCTCCGTAGAATAACCTCTCGCAAGTAATGCTTGACATCACAGATGTCATGTATAGAGCTACGCGTGCCCCTCGATCTCAGCCGAGTCTCCCCCAGGGTCACCTAGGTCCTTGACCCTCTTTGGAGGGGCCATATCAGATCATAAGGATGACATATGGAAAACATTTCATAAATCATCTCAAACCGTTCAAATGGGCCTATGCCCGGGATTTTCATAAAACCATCGTAAATCGAAAAATCCAAGTACTCAAATCCAAATCCGTTTTAGGGTCTCCGAACCCAAAATCACATTCATAAACCACAAATAGGACTCATGCTCGATATCACAATCAACTGGGCCTCTAGCCCGATCATGCAAACCAACTGGGCCCTAGGCTCGATGCCTTATTAAATAAAATGGACTCCAAGTCCGAGGGTTCATAAATCAAATGGGTCTCAAGTCCGGTTCCATATTTCCAAATCCGAAATCGTACCATTGAAACATTATTAAAACCACAATCAAGTAGAAATACAATATAAAATCGTAAACCTCAAAATACGTGCAAATATGTAAATCACCAATACCATAATCATCATCATAGAAATCACATATATAAAACATATAAAACAGTTATGCATGCATCACAGTTTAGAAATCAATGTCCACTCACAGACCGTCCTAACTGCCGCCTCGATGCGCATGCCATAAGCCTTCCCGAGGCTAATCACTATCACTGAAACCTCCGGACCTGTCCAAACCATACCAAAGGTCACTAATTACTTCAATTAACCTCTCATTAAATCCCCTTAATTTTTTGGAATTTTTAAAAGTATTTAAAATAAACCCTAAACCTTCGGACATCCAAAACTACCCCTAAACGGTGTCCGATCGACTCAAAAATTGTCCCAAAATGTTCGTTACATCGAAAGAATAAAATTACATGTTGACCATGACCCCCAACTCTGCCACACGCGCCTCCACACGCTGTCTCAAGCGACTGCGCGTGAAACCCACGCGCCAGGGACGGTCATCTTCAACCTCGCGTCGAACCCGGTCCGCTCGGTTCTCCCTTGTTTCTCAACCATTTCGACTCCCGTTTCTTCCGATGTCATCATCTAATCCCTAGTGACCTCTCTATGATCTAAAAACCAAGAAAAACCAACCATTTTTACCTTCTTGATCTTCGAACGGGGAACCCAGAATTCCTCCCCTATTTTTGGTCACCACAGACCACCTCCAGCCATGATTCCAATCCCCCTCAGCTCATATGATCACCAGAAACCATTCCCAGTTATTAGAATCGATCCATACATGTTAAAATTGCAAGTTTCAAAAATGAGAGAAATGGTGGTTTCGGGTTTTCCGGCTTACCTCCGCCGTGAACGGCCGTGAGCTCTTTGCTGTCTTCTCGTCCTTGCCTCACCGTCTCAACCTCGCAGTCTTACAGTTACAACTCCCTCAGTTGGCCAGTGACAGATAGTGGTGATGGTTAGGGTGTTTATGTGAAATGAGGGGTTTTGTTCTTCACGGGTTATGGTGGCTGTTAGATGATGAAAATGATCAAGAGAATGGAGATGAAGGGTGAGGATGAGAGGGCTGAGAGAGATGAATGGATGGGGGTGAGAGATGTGTGTGAGTGTTTGTTTTAAAACAATTAAAAATGGACCAATGGGAAACAAGATCCACAATTTAGGGGCCTCAAGCCATGTGTCACTCATCCAGGGGTTCTGGGTTAATTTAATTAATCATCAGATTCTATTATTTTATTATTATTTTAATTGAATTCTCGGGACGTAAATTTAATCGATTTCGCTCTCGTGATCATAACTTTTCCGTCGAACGTCTATTTTTGACGTGCAGTCTGTCTACGGACTCGTGATGTCCCGATCTACGTCACTGTCATCGGTCCTCGTACGTTTGACTCCCCGCGTTAAAAGTCAACATTTTGTCCAATTTCATGGGCAAAACGGTCATTTTACACCGTATGTACGAATTCTCTCAACTAATCCCCGATTAGTCACACGCCATCCATAATTAATTAATATTTAATCCCGATATTCGGAACTGGTCGTTACATAAAGCATAGGGTAGGAAGCTATGGATTGGATTGTTGGTTTCCTAGGCATTGCTATTGTCTTGATATTTAAAAATTGATAGGTATTTTTCATGTTTTAATGGCCTAAGTATGTAATGTCGGTAGAAGTAGTTACTGTAATGTAGGATGATTATGCATCAAGTTCAGTTTCTAATGCCCTGAATGTAGGATGACTATGATTTTCAAACTATTTGAGCAATTGTTGTAATGAATGAAATGGATTGATGATGGAAAATTTGTGCATTTAAGTTTACATTTGTGAAACGATGAGCAAAAGGTGTGAGAAAAAAAAAATTGAGCATTCATTTAAGTTCCAATAACCTTAATCAAAAACTTGCATCACCTTCATTCATTACATGACTAGCTAAATTAATTTCCATTGCAAAATATTGAAGCATCTGCCAACCAACATCTTTAGTTCAAAAGCTTTCTAATAAGAAATGAAGGCTATCATCAAACTAAAGCATTGGGTAATATGTCAAATTGAAGCCTCCCAAAATCCATGATGTCAAATTCATAAAGCATTCAAGTGTCAATATATATTCATTTTTACTTGCAAAAACCATAACCAAGCAACCAATCACTTCTTCTACTTGGCTGCTTTCATCCTATTTGTTGCTTGGTTGTTTTCATTTTCTTTGCTGGGAATTTATACTTCATATGTTTTGAAGGGGTGAAACCTTACAATGGTGGTTGAGACTGAACATGCTGGTTGCCACCATATTGTGACATGCCTTGTATAGGTGGATTTGGTTATGAAATAGGTTGTTCATATACACTTAGATGTACTATTCAAAACGGCAACCACCTAGTTCGCCTAGGCGTTCGAAGGCGAGAAACCGTCTCGCATAATGGCTAGGCTCTTAGGTGGTTTTGTGTATACATCCTTATATATATATATATATAGTTATATAAGTTATTTTATTTATTAAATACTCAGTTAATAATATAAATATTAATTAAAATAAAGATAATAAATTAAAAACATAAAATGTTATATAATAAAATTAATAAAAAAATTTACATTTTCAACATTTATAATTCCCAATTCAATTTACTCATCTAGGTAATTAATTTTTATTCTTGAATTATTTGATAGTAATCATTATATTATTTATTTGTTGAATTTTGTCTTTAAAAAAAATCGCCTAGCCCTCCCCCAACACCCCCCCCCCCCGCCCCCGCGCGCGCCTAACTGCCTAGACGTTATGGCCCTATCGACCGCCCTAGGAGTGCCTAGCGTCATTTGAACATTGTTTGGATGTGAAGCCATTTATTGAGAAACTACTTGAGTAGGAATCTTTTTATGCTTTGATTTTGTTCTTATCACTATAGTTCATCATATGCTTTTTCATTCGCTTCCTTGCGTTTACGACGTGCTTCTTACCTTTTGGTGGTGTGGGTCGTTGCCTATACGGTTATCGGTTCCTAGATTTTGACAAATCAAATAAGTATATAAATCATTCAAAACACACAACTTCACACTTGATAAACAACATTTAAAAATTGAAAATAGCATTTCAAGATAATCAATCGATACAAAGTCATACCATTTAACCTTAGCAACAAACAACAATTCAAAACTCATAAACTTGTAACCCAACTCTTTAGCCACACTTTTCGTCTCAAACATCGATAGATAATCAATCAATAAAAAGTCATATCATTTAGCCTTTCCCCCTTGTACGACATTGTTAACCCACATTTCCTTCCTTCCACCACCATACCACGATGATGTACCTCTAATATGAACATCTTAGCATCATCTACAAAACACAGCAATACACTTTTTTTAGTGCATTCCATAAACCAATTACCACAGAGAATATATAAGGAAATAACACAGGTAATCATATAAAAATAGACAATACAAGTAATCAACTTTGTTTAGTCTCTGCTTTGCGGGGCTCAAATCCACATCTAACAAGTAATCATAAGGAAATGGCACAAATATAAGATTATAAAGATCAAATGAAAACTTGTCAATTTTCCACGATCACAAGATCTAACTATTATTGAGTTGCTAATTGAGGCAAAAAGTTGAAGATTTACTTCAATCAAATTCAGCCTTGAAGTTTACTTCCAACAACAAGCATTGGAAACTATTTTTTGCGAAATTGCATCTAAACCAATGAATAAACATTATTTTATAATTTTGCACAAGTTCTCATAAGAAACATTATTTCTCATATTGTTAGCAATAATCACCTTAAAAGACAAGCATAAAGGGTATAAAACGATATAAAATGATGCTCAAATGAAGGCTTATCCTCAAGCCAACATCACATAAAGCACATAATAAAACATTTAAAATACTCAAATATGCATGCATAATAAGTTAAAGAAAAGAAAGTCCACTCACACATTTGTCCACACAGTCCAATATTGCAGTGCATGCCTTTCTGTAACTTCCGGAAACATCACCTCATGTTATAAATCACTTTTCATGGTTACTAATCATATCAATAAATTCATATTTTAATCTCTCAATTTATTGGGATTTTAAACGAACTTAAAATAAATTATAAACCTTCGGTTAGTCAAAACTACCCCGAGACAATGTCCGATCGTCTAGAAAACTGTACCATTAGACTCGTAGGGCTGAAAACATGAAATTTCATGTAGGTAAAATTTCCATACGGCGTGGTACCTGCCTCCATGCGCCGATCACAGCCTCTGTGCATGGTGGTCACGCGTCTGCACGGTTCATCATCGTCCTCCTCTGTTCGACCCATTTTTTTGCAAACATGGTCGCCTGACCCAGCGACCATGACCTCGTTCGAATACATCAATTTTTTTTTATTATCCTTTTCTTGAGTTTTAAACTTCCAATTTCTTCTATTAGGATCCAAGAAAAGATTTAAAATAATTAAACTACAAAAACTCACCTCAACGATAAGGTTCAAAACTATGAACTCATGGTTTCCCAGTCCATTTCCACCTCGTTCCTGCATCCAAAATCGTCCTTTCTTGCCTCGAAATGATCGTGTCATCTCCAGAGACACACACAGTTGTTCATTTCCCAGGTTCTTGACCCAAACTGAGAACCCGAAATTAAAGCTTCATGGGTTCCTTGTTTCCTTTTCACCATTTCATCACCTTCTTCATAGTTTCCTCACAATTTCACCTCCTTCCTTCGTTCTTTTTTGTTCTTTCGCTTCTCTTCCCAAGTTCTCTCCCGCACGTCTCTAATTTTCTCTATTTTTCTTTCTAAGTTACTGGTTGGGTGAGTTTTTTGCTTTTTGGTTCCTACTTGCCGAAGCCACCCACACCCTAAACTTCATATATATGTGTGTGTGTGTGTGTGTGTGTGTGTAGATCGGTGGACAATTAGGGATGGAAAGGACCAGAATTTTTTTGACAGGTGTCACCATCCAAAAATATCTCTTAAGTAAATGACCAAAATTCCCTTCAAGTAAAAATCATCAAAATGCCATTATTTTTTTTTGACACGTATTGTTGTTAATCAGTCTCTGATCTTGGCATGCTAGTTGTCTACAGACTCAGAAGTCTGAGACTTTCGTGATGGTCTTTGCAGAACTTCAAACAAATACCCCAAGTAAAAAAAAAATCAACGTTTGGCCTTCCAAGGGCAAAATCTTCATTTCCATTTAATTTTTCTAATTTTTTTTTCTTCCGGATCGTTACACTCTAACATGGGGAAATTGAGACCTTACATAAGTATGCTACCCGATTACGGGCTACAAATATTCTAAATTTCAAGAGACTGGTGACAAAGTAGCCTTCTGAGCATTCTATAGCGGCCTCTAGAAATCGACATTCAAGTACCAGGCCTTCACCATAAGCTAGAAAGAGTACAATAAACTGATGAAACAAGTTGTTATCCATGCGAAGGAAAAATTTTTCAACACTCCACTAATGTAGAAGAAACAACATGTTGGCTTCACCTACATAATAGCCCAGCCCGCCTAGCCAAGCTAGCCTCATTACAAGGTCGATCAGCGTGGCTGATCGTACGAGCATAACTTCTACTTAGGTAAGAGAAATGGCTTCTATGACAACAATCATAAGAACAAGAAGGACTAGCGTACGATAACTAGAGACAGAAGACTCACAAATAGGCTCCCTAGGGAGATCACCCGTGTGATCTAATTCTCGAGTATGAGACTTACAACATTCTCAATAATCTGTAGAAAGTGTACTTTTAAATGTGGCGAACATGATCGAGAAACTAAAAGCTCGCCCGCAAACTCCCGACCACCTCTCCACCCCAATCTCTTCTACCAATACCATAAGTTCAACGGACATTCCATTGATGAGTGTGTGGCTTTCCAAGATATTATGGAAGGATTAGTCCACGACGGGAAGATCAACCAATTCTTGCAGAACTCCCTGCAGCCTAGGGAAAACTTGCAAATGAAAACCATCAATAGTGGACCTACAATATTCTTAACCAACACTTCCAATCGGCTAAAGAAA
Source organism: Prinsepia uniflora (assembly GCA_032719365.1). Taxonomy (NCBI): domain Eukaryota; kingdom Viridiplantae; phylum Streptophyta; class Magnoliopsida; order Rosales; family Rosaceae; genus Prinsepia; species Prinsepia uniflora. Next base: position 59,505,776 of record CM064862.1, read on the forward strand.
GACTTGCTCCAAACTGCCCAATCTAATCACTAGCTCTTCAACATTGAGTTTGGAAGAGCAAGGAAAATCCACAGGGCAGGCTGGGAACCAATCACCTTCTCTAAAGAGGAAGAGCGAGGCGTCATCTTCCCCCATAACAACCCTCTGATCATCCAGGTCCATATCTCCAACTTTGGCGTCGGTTGGATTCTCGTCGATACTAGCAACTCTGTCAATGTGTTATAGAGACATTTACTCTGCTGGATATACTTGACAGAGACTTGAACAGGGCAGTCACTCCACTATTGAGTTTCTCAGGCAACTCAGTAATATCGATCAACACTATCACTCTAACCATTTTAGTCGGCAACATGCCACGCATCACGACCACCTTCATCACATTCCTAGTGATCGATTACCTTAGGGCCTACAATGTCATCCTGAGCAGGGGACTACTAAACCAAATCAACATGGTCTGCTCTACCCGCCTTCTCTTTATGAAGTTTCCCACCATTATGGGCACTGGCCAAGTTAGGGGAGATCATCTTTCAGCACGCACTTGCTACCAATCTACTCTCACCAAGGTAAATCCCTACACTAGCAAAGAAACCATGGCTGTTATAGAGAAAGCATACAAGGCCGACCCAATCGATCTAGGGTTTATGTGACAAATCCAAGCCAATCCTCTAGAGGACGTATGTGACCTACTAGACGAGCATTATGAGCACCCGCAATATGGCCTACTAGCAAAGGGTTGTGAAATACTATGACTCTGGAGTTCAACGAAGCTTCAAAATAGGATATTGGGTTCTTAGCAAAGTGACCCTTGCCACCAAGGGGCAGGCAGACGACACACTTGGACCAAAGTGGGAAGGGTCGTACAAGATTGTTTGAACCTACTGACCCAACACCTACCCCATCCATGGAATGCCGATAATCTCAAGTACTTTTACGAGTAATTCCAATTCCAATCTTTTGTACTCGCTCAGAACATTTTTTTTCATTAATGGGCATATTTTTTACAATCCATTTACCTCCAAAGTACTATCCCTTCGGCATTAGTGTTGAATCAGCACCAATTGGATTCCTAAAAAAATGTGCTCAGACATAGCCCTCAATACTAGTGCTAACTTGGCACCGATTGGATTCCTTAAAAATGAACTATTGCATAGCCTTCGGCACCAATGCTGAATCTGGACGAATTGAATTCCTAAAAAATGTGCTCCGGTCTGGCTTATTCCTACACAACTCTACAACTCAACCAAAAAATACTTGATCTACCTATTGGTTTCATGTTACTCGGCTCATAACAGTTGCTATTCACTTGTCAAATCAACCTACACTTCATCAAACATATTGATACATCATGCCTTGGTTACAAACAGGGTCGTACAAAACAAAGCAGCATTTGCACACTAACAAGTGAGGGTTCTGATCGAATCTAAAATTAAAGAAAAAGGTATATGAAAGTTAAAATTCATTGGTTTGAAAAATTAGTTTGGTACATAGGCCTACACAGGGTAGACCCCAAGCAACAAAACAAATGCAAAATAGAAAAAAACTAGTACTCAGAGCCAACTCAGACTATTCGAACCTCATAATCTGCCTGCCCATCATTCGGTGTCGGTGGGTCGGGCACAGTGTTTTGCTCAACAAGTAGTGTGTTAGGTGTACCAGTTGCTTCACTTTCCTTCTCAGACTCTTCCTCTTTCGGTAGCTTAAAGCTTATGGTCAGCACTCGCTCCACCTTCAACTAAGGGAACCTAATCGGTAGCCCCTAGTTGAAGAAAATCACATTCTGCATCAATTCCCTCCCCACGATGCCGAGCTGGATATCCACTATATCCTCAAACTCGTGTGAACATCGGAAATGTTGAACGACCTGCCTTAAGGCCAGCTAGAATCCTTCAACTATTGGTAATCAACCATTGCCTGCTCCCAAGCCTACTAGGTGTTGATTGTAGCATTCTTCAACACATCTTTTAGCTCAACCCCCTGTCAGCCTCCTGAAGGCAAGCTTCCTCGGACACCTTGACTTGGTATTGCAACATCTTCACCTGCTCGGTCAGAGCTTTATTCTCTCGCATGAACTCAGCACATTTCATGAAGGCCCACTCTGCATTCTTCTTCTTCTCTATCAGCTGATCGACCCTCCCTTCTGCTTTGCCCGATTAGTCTCAAGTCGCTTGGCCTGCTTCGACGACTTCTTTAGGGTGGTGACCAATTTCCAAAAATACTGCCGAACAACATCACACTTGGTGAGAAAATTCAACATACAAGAAATGAAACACAAAACAAGAACCGACTAGGAGCTTATTTATGCAATATCCCTCAAATCAGCCTGGCAACAGAGAATCAGATTGTTGATAACTGGAATAACCGATAGGTGCTTGCACTCGATCACCTACCCTAGGTCTTATTGGCCTCTGATGTCTTTGTCACCTCAGGGGCGTTCGAGGGGTTGGCGAAGAAGTTCTTTAGGCCATGGCTAAATTTTTTCCTCTCCAGCCTCTTTATAGGCTATGACATTGACATCTACCGCTAAAGATTTGTGACCGTCTACCGAGCCTACTCCATAGCCTACGGTTTAGCCCCTCTCTTCCTCAACTGCTCCTCCTGCGTAGCGTCATAGGCATTTTACTGGGGCTCGACATTTCACGAAGCTATGTGCCCATCCTACCTCTTAGGAGTGTGGCCCTGTGCCAACTCCGACCTAGCCAACCCACCACCATCTCCAACTTCTATCAATAACGCTCTCTTTGAACCAGCTACATCAATCGATTGGGTGGTTTCTTCCCACTAGCTGACTCTAACCCACACTATGGCTGCTTTTGGTTAGCCGATCAATCTACCTCAGCTTGTCTTGATCAATTGGGCTTAGGGTTGTTCATAACATGTTTTTCCCTCATCCGGGCCCAGGATGCGACATCTGCTTCTTTTGAGACTGCCGCTCCTCGGTCGCCGTGTGCTTAGCTTTGGTATTTGCCATCTTCCGATCGGTTATGTAGAGCACCTTCTGGTGAACTGTAAAACAACAGACAAGTTAGAGACACTCGAAATATGCATAAAGGAAAAACTACCAAATACACTGCCTAATTGTGCGATGAGGCCGACAGAGTTCAGCTTGTCCAGATACCGAAGTACACACCGACTAGTCGACTACGCCCTAAGTTGGATAGCCGACTGCATATCTCTTCACACTGCCTTGCCTCCTCCACTGTATAGCGCCCTTTAAATGTAGTTGTTGAACAAAAAAAAACAAGATAAGATTACATTCAATGACCTATTAAAATAAACATTTAAATAGTACAATGATCTACTCCTATGATCGGTCGCCACGACCTCCTACCTTGAAGAAATGCTGAATTGGGATAACCCAAAAATTCGAAAAAAAGGGATTTTGGAAATTTGAGAAGGGAAATGACAATTTTACCCTTGATTTTATGTGGTCAAAAGTTGACTTGTTGTTTGGGATAATTTTGGACTTTTGGTGAAGACTGTTGCATAGGTCTCAGAGTCTTGAGTCCATAGACAGGCGGCAAGTCAAAATCGAAGTTCAGATGAAATTGTTACGATCTGAATTGCCTATGGGCATTTTCGTAATTTTGGAGTTTGAGGGAATTTTGGTCTTTTTGCCATTTTGTTGAGTCATCAAATCTGGTGACTCACTCTACTCATTAACTGACACCTGGCATCTTTGGGCTGAGATTTGTGGCACTGAATAGTGGGGTTGTTATGTGTTGGGTTTGTGTTGTTATGTGTGTTCGTGCATAGTGAGAAACAGACACCCGAAAACCAAAACCCAAGCCAGTAGCATCTAATTTCATCTAAGGAGAACCCAAACTCGAAACCCAGGAAAAAACCTGAAAGCTACCTTGGCCCTCGAATTCAAATTTGAAGTTTGAAGTTTAATGAATGGAATGGAGGTTAGAATTGGGATCCCTGACCCCTGACGACCAAAACCGAACAAAAACATAAAGGAATCGAGTTTAGAAAGACTTGGATTAAACACTTGAAACCTTGGCCGAAATTCAAGTTTGGGTCATTAATTTGGAGGTAAGAACTCGTGAATTTACGGTCATATATCCTTAATTGGGATTGAGGAGATGGATTTGGATGAAATAATTGTAAAAATTATTAAGAGTTGAAGGAATTTAACTGGGTCATGGCCACGGGTCAAATGACTCGTTTGCATGAAATCGAGTGAAGAAGACAGTACTGTAGCAGCGCGCGTGGGCTTCACGCACAGCCGCTTGCAGCGGCGTGTGGGGACAGGTGAGCGGGACTCTCGACGTATGGTCAACATGTGTTTTGATTTTCTCGTTATAACGAACATTTTGACACAGGTTTCGAGTTGATCGGACATCGTTTCGATATAGTTTTACGTGTTCGAAGTGTTGTGTGTACGTTTTTAATGCGTATTTTATCCCAGAAAATTAGGGAATTTTAATTTGAGACTATTTAAGGTATTAGTGACCCTAGATAGTGGTTTGTGACAGGATAAAGGATTCCAGGAACTTACGAAGGAGCGTACGGCTCGGAATCAAACCGCATGGACGGTGTGTGAATGGACGTTGTTTTATAAATTGTTATGCAGGATTTATTGCATGATTTAGGTTGCAATGATTTGGATGATGATTTGATACGATTATTTGGTGATTTTATGGTTTTAATAATCATTTTGTGGATACGATTTACGAGAATGGTGAAAATGATGTTTAAAGCGTAGGCCCGGGTTTCAAAATGGTATTTTGGGCTTGAGACCCGATTGGAAATGGTTTTGACTTGGTTTTAAGTCAATGATGGTTTTGAAACTAATGTTTTAAGTTTATGTTCAGTGGCCCGGATGTGTAATTCTTTGGGAAAAATGGATGTGTAATTCTTGGGAAAACTCGGAGGTGTAATTCCCGAGAAAGCTCTGATGCGTAATTCCCAAAACGCCCCGGATGTGTAAATTCCGGAAATTCAGGATATGTAAATTCCCAGAAAGACCTCGGATGTGTAATTCCTCAATTGGCCTCAGATGTGTAATTCTTGAGATTTGAGTATTGATTGTTGTTGAGTAGTGTTGATGTGATATTGTGGCTGATGTCTGTGCATTGATGCATAGTGCAGTTGTGATTATTGTGATTGATATTTGAGTACTGGTGACTAGTACTGTTGTTGAAGGTCATTATGACTAGCTGGATGTTGATGGTTGTGTCCATATGGTTTTCATGTGATTTGGCTTGAGAGCTGGTTGTTCATGTGTTTTATTATATGCATGCATGTTTTATAACTAGAGGGTAAAATATATCATTTTTGAAATGTAATTTCAAATGATATTATTTTTGTTCACTCACAGTTTTGTTGTTTTGATGACCTTCCAGGCTGTGGCATGCAAATCGGGTCTGATCGAGAGGCAGAGGCATGAGTGGGAATTAGTACAGCTATCCCTTGTCTGGAAAGTGCTGAGTTATTTTTGAAACTTCGATTGCCTTGTCAGACGGGAGCAGGACCAAGCACGGTTATTAAAGCAATATTAGGACGGGTCCTGTCATGAATCCTCAGTTTCTTTTTTATGTTTCCCTCCCACGAGCAAGAGATCTAGACGTATCGATGCTTCCAGTTCATCTGGGATGAAAGGATATCCGTGATGAATGTAGCCATCTTCCCTTTCTCTCGGCACTCCACATAGAACTAGACTTAGCCCATTCATTTGTCGACGGAACCTATATAGATACCTCACGTGGCCTCAGGTCGGCTCCCATATACCACACATGCCGAACGCCGTATATAAGCTGACCAAAGTTACCCAGTTGTTCTCATTCAATTGGCTAAACGTAATATGGGCCTGAGCCATCATATCTTGTAACCAAGAATGAAAGGGCAACTGAACCCCATGCTCCAACACATCGATAAGGAACATAATCGACCCATCAAGTAACTAGCTCAGAAAGTATGTTACCAGGGGAACATACATCCCTATATCCTCCGACACATTGTGCAATTCGCAGAGTATATAGATTTGTTTCTTTTTCATAGTGGATCAGACGTTATCGATAACGTATGGTGATCAGTTAAGGGGAATGGCTACACGAACAAGGCTCACATCCAAACCATCTTTATCATCGTCGGCATCCTCCTATTTGAAACTTTGCTCGGCCATCTGCTTATCTGCTAGTTCCTTTGCCTATGACTCTCACGCTTAGCCCCATCGATTGGAACCCTATTACTTGGGATCTCAGGGGCTTCCAATTTTGACTCAACAACTAACTCAGACCCACCACTAGCCGACAAAGACCTACTGGTGGACATGGACGCACTCGACTTGCTCTCAGCGTCATTTGCAAAACATGATGAGGACGAATCATCTCCAAACATCCGAAGGGGATCTCTCATCGGAACCTGACTCTGACTCGGACATCTACAAATCAAAGACTATCTAAAAACCTACCAACTATTAAAGGAAATAATAAGAAAGCAAACAATCAAGTACCTTTTTGGTTGGTCAAATGTGGATCTGACAAAATTTTATTCCTTAAACTAGCTCATACAAGAGACAGATTATCCCAAAGTGATCGGCCACAATTGGCTACTTTGAGTACTCGACAACTAAGTTACTTGGAAGTTTTAGAAAGTTTGGTGAAGTAGGGACAATAAGTCATTGACGCTCTTTACATAGGGCCCATACACCATAAATACTCACCCTCAAGCAACAAACCCTTTAACCTAACAGCCAGCACCACTTATGTGACACGTGGCCAATATTGTGCTACGATATTTCAACCAAATTATTTACAGATTTGTTCACCCTCAGGGCCCCTATCCAACCTTTTGAATTCCATGTTCCTCATGAGACTTCGATGGATCGGTTCATCCACGAGGCGCCGATCCAACCTTTTGAATTCCATGCTTTACAGGGGACCTTGGTGGACTGGTTCATCCTCAAGAGGCTATCCAACCTTTCGAATTCCAAGTACCTCAGAGGACTTCAGTGGATCGGCTCACCCTCAAAAGACCGATTCAGGGAACAATGGTGAATCATATCATCCTCAGGGGTCGATCGAACCTTTTGAATTCCATGTTCCCCACGGGAAGTTAATGGATCGGTTCACCCTCAGGGGCCGATCCTACCTTTCAAATTTCACAGTCCTCAGGGGACTTTGGCGGATCGGTACACCCTCAGGGGCTGATCTCCCCATTAGACCCCATGACTCATAGGAGATTAGTCTTCCAGGAGATTTACCTGCCATATTCTTTGGTGCCCTTCCTCACCCAAGGACTTGGGGGACTTCAGGGTACAAACCACTGGTTAGTCTACACGGTTTGTACAAAAATGACAAGTCCTCAATCAATGAAGTTCAGTGCAATCAACAACTTAGAAGACTTATGTTTATACCATTCTGAATGACCACGAGGGAGCCACTTAAGATCTCCCGCAAATGGTCGTAGCAAGTCACACCGCTGCTTGCGGACCAGACTTAGTCATCTACCAATCGAACGTGGGCCAACAACCCAGCATGTCGTACTTCCGACTAGGGACTACCGACCAAGGCACCTAGGCACCTAGTCAACCTCACTTAAGAATTGCCAACTAGCATCCCCGAGCACCATCGTTAACACCACTAAGTAATTACCTACCATAGCGGTGAAAATACAATTGTACCCTCTAGCAAATCACTGCCACTCCTCCAACATCTTGGGACATATGACAACATCTAGGTAATCACTTGGGCCTTACTTCACTAGGGTTGTGGCCCATTTACTGCCACTATAAATATAGGGCACTTTACACCATAAAGGTACATTCACTATTTACTATTCACCAAGCCTTTTGATGCCTACGTTATTTGATCTCCCTTTGCTTTATTGACTTAAGCATTGGAGTGCACTAGGTCGGCGTCCTACCGGTGACAAGTATTCCTTTTACACTCTCTCATGTCATCCTAGCGAACAGAAGATGGCTTTCAATGTCCAGAGAACGATCCCTATTTACCAATGCTACAATCTACAAAAAAAAAAGTTTTATTTTGCATATGTTTTCATTAATTGTTGAGTGTGACTTTGTGTTTACTTTAATACTTAGTTTTAGCGTATCAATTTTTGGCACCTTTGCTGGGGATTAAAAAAATCTCTTGTGTGATTTCGTTTTTGTAAATATGTTTATATTGTACATACCATACTTGTTTATAACATCACATTTATGAATAACATCTTGCATTCATGCACTGGTCTCGACTATATGTGGATCATTTGTGCTTCAGTGTTTAGATTTTGATCTTTAATGGAATAGGTGAAGCCTCATTTGTTAACTTTCTCCTAAACCCTTCATGGCCCTTAAAAGCCATGAGGTTGAGGGTGGAGTTTGTTAACACTTGAGTTATCTTGGATCAAATACATGTCCATCTTGAGTAAGAAATTTTCAAAAGTGATGTCTAGGACACGAGACGATACTCGTAACAAGTTTGGGCTTAAGAAAGGGACATCAATGGAGTTTAAGCCTCATATGTCTTGAAATTAGCCCTACCTCATATGTTTTTTCTTTCTAACATGGTCACTTTTGAACTTGCCCAAAAGGAAGGACAATGGTTCGAAATGACAGGACCCGTCCCAAATCCCCCCTGGATTAACGGGGGACGTGCATGCTCCCGTCTGAGACGAAGTGTCAGATAAGGGATAATTCCAACCTTAGCCTAGACGGGGCTTTCAGAGTGCGCCATGATCGGAGGAGGAGTGTGATATCTCGGTCTCTGCTACAGCCCGCATCCGCGACCCTGAAGGGCATTGAAAAACCATTAAAAGACTGTGAGTGGACGAAACTAATAATTTATAAAATCATTTCACAAAGAAGACATTTATGCCCTTCACTAAAAAGCATGCATGCATTCGAAAACCAGTTATCAAACCATTTAGTTAAATCAATCATCAAACCATTAGGGCCTTAGCCCAAAACTGTAAACCAAAGTATATGGGAACTCAGCCCAAAACCAATCAAGTGGGACTCAGCCCAAAATAGTAAATCCGTAAGGACTCTGCCCAAGTCAAATACACGTGGGTCTCAGCCCAAAACCAATACATTTGGGTCTCAGCCAAAATCCAATACATGTGGGTCTCAACCCAAAACCAATCCTCGTCATCCCTGATGCCTAACATCCTAGATGTCACAATCCACACCACTATCACAGTTCCAAGCTACGCGTGCTACAATCCCAAGTCTCCCCAGGGTCCACCTAGGTCAATGACCCGCATATCAATGACTCTCCCTGGGGGGGGGGAGGTTTTAATCTCTAGCAATCCTGCTCTTGAGTCACTATACGGACCGATAGCTCCTTGCAATGACCCCTCGCAGCCAATGGCCTGTGACTACTCCAGGATACTACGAGACGTCTGGAGGAGACAACCCGCCACTCCAGGATACTACGGGACATCTAGAGGGCAACCGTTCGTTATGATGGTATATGGAAAACTGTTTTACAATTCATCTCAAAACCATTCAAAGGGCTACGCCCGGGTTTTCCATAAAACCATAGTAAATCCAAATCCATTTGGGGTCCCCGACCTGAAATCACATGTATAAACCATAATTGGGCCTCATGCCCGAATTCGTAAACCAACGGGGCCCCCGACTCGATCATATAACTCAAATGGGCCTCCAGCCCGATTTCTCATTAAATCAAATGGACTCCAAGTCCGATAGTTTCCAATTCAAATAGGTCTCATTCCCGATTCCATATTTCTAAATCCAAAATCTTTCCATTAAACCATCACAGAAAACACAACACGTATAGGCACAGTCTAAAACCATAAATCTCGAAATGCATGCAAATACGTAAATACTAAATACCACAATCATATGCACTCGTGGAATTTCAAATCATGTTTATAAACACATATAAAACATTTATGCATGCATCATATTTAGAAAGCAAGGTCCACTCACAAACCGTCCATGATGTGCCTCGATACGCATTCCATAAGCCATTCCCGGGCCAATCACCATCTCCGGGACTCCCAAACCTGTCCAAATCATACTATAGGGTTACTAACTACCTCAATAACCTCTCATTAAAGCCCCCTAATTTTCCCGGATTTTTAACATATTATAAACTCGATCCTAAGCCTTCGGACATCCCGAACTATATCGAAACAATGTATGATCGACTCGAAACTTGTCCCAAAATATTCGTTACATCGAATAGATGATTTTACATGTTGAACACTTCCCCAAAAGGTGCCCCACGTGCCCATACGAGCCGCCCAAAGGCCCTGCGCGTGGGAGCCACACGCCACTGCACAATCATCTTCAACCTTGCGATTCGGCCGATTCAGACCGGTCCACTGGTCAGCTGGTCCAGCTGAACCAACGTGACTGGTCCAGGCCATTTTCTCACCCATTTTCAACCCGTTTTCGTCCATTCCAATTCCAATAGCTTCCTCTCATCATTTGCAACCCATCTATGTGTTTAAAACCAAGAAACACTACCTAGAACCCACCCGTTCACTTCTTCCCCTCACGTTCCAAACTTCCAGCCCCATGCTTGGGCTGCACAGCCACCTCCCACCATCCAAATCCATTTCTAAATGTCTATACAAACCCAATAAACCTTCCCCAATCATCAAAAGTATCCCCTAACGTTCAAATCAAAAATCTGGAATTAAAAGAGGTAATGACAAGACCCGTCCCCGAAGGACATAGATAATAGTGCCCGGTCCTGCTCCCGTCTGATAAGTCAACTGTAGTTACGAAATTACCCTCAGCACTTGCCAAACAAGGGATAACCACACCTGTGCCCACTCATGCCTCCACATCCCGATCAGCCTCGATCATCGCGCCACGACCTAGAGGGTCAATAAAACAGAAAAGGTGTGAGTGGACAAAACAAAGTTTTAGAAATACATTTATCAAAACACATTCTTACCCTCCAGTTTCACAAACATGCATGCATATCATAAAACATAAGTCATAGTGCGAAATAAATCAAGTATGAACAGTGGACCGATAAAATCAAAACATGTTTTCCCATGGTCCATAAAACTCATGTTCATAAAATCAGTTCATGATATAAAGCATCTGGACACAAATATAAATAAATCATACTACCACCAATCCTCAATATCCAAGTAACCCGTCACGATATCAATGCAACGCGTGCAAATTCGGGTGTCTCACGTCCGAGTACCTCCCCAGGATCTATGACGTCTGGGGTGATATCATCTCCAGGATCTACGGCGTCTGGAGGATATCATCATAATCTCACACTCCTGAGATTGAGCCTCCCTTGGAGCTACTCATCTCCAGGTAGTGGATCGTGACTACTCCAGGATCTACGACGTCTGGAGGAGACTATCAAATCACAGAGGATGGTATATGTGGAACAGTCACCAAATCCAGTAATCTCATTTTAAAACCATTTATGTCTCAAATCAAGTCGAAACATTTCAACAGGGCCTCTGCCCGAAACATAGCTTTTTCAAAGCAAGTTCCGCAAATCCATCATAAAAACAGTGTCCAGAATTCACTTTATAAATCAAAATCATCATATTCACATGTGACTCCAAATTTAAGTCAAAATCACTATCCAATTGGGTCTCAAGCCCAAAATATCATTTTCATGCAAATCCATGAACTCGCAATCTCAGTTGCCCTTTTCACATAAATCCATAAAGTATATCCAAAAACATTACAATTTCACCAAATCAATTTCCCAACTCATAATCCGAGTCAAAACCAATCTCAAATCCTGGGCCTTTGCCCGAAACAGCAATTTCACAGTTTTCTCGAAAATCGTGCCCAAAATCAATATAAAAAAATATAATATTCCCAAAATCCGGAAATCATCATATCGAAACATCAATCATGCCAAATCATTTCAAATCCTATCATAAAGCATTTAAAACATATATGCATGCATTCAGGGTAGAAAACAAAAGTCCACTCACACACCGTCTATATCGCTCGCTTTCCGAGCTGCACGTTTTTCCGTGAATTCCAGAAATCACCATTCCTATCAAAAATCATTATCAAGGGTCACTAACATCCCAATATACTTCCCATAATTTTCCCCAATTTTTCCAGGATTTAAATACGTATTTTAAACGTAACATAAACCTTCGGACCCTTGAAACAATATCGAAACGGTGTCTGATTTCCTTGAAACCAGTGCCAAAATGTTAGTTACATTAAATGGGACAAAAGTCATGTTTAACTCACCCTGGGATTCCAGCTCACACACCTCCACATGCCTGCTACAGTAACTGCTACAGTTACCGTCTTCGCCCGTTTGTCTGTAAAACGGGTCCTGCAACCCGCGAGATAACCCGATTGGAATCCTGTCAATTTCCACTCAAATTCTTCAATTAATTAATGTAATAGTATCGTTTTAACTTGAATTAGAGATTTTTAATGTCAATTACATCAATAATTACCTCAGTCTATTCGATTCGAAGATGAATACTCGAAGGCTACCTTGCACTGTTCATTCTTCGAACTTCATCAATTCCAATTGAATTTGTGCAATTGATTCACTCAAAAGCTTCGTAGGATCCATATAAACATACTTCCAAGCTCAATTTCAACATCCAACTCCTATAATTATACAACCCAATCTTTGAATTTTCCAGTTCTTGCCCTGTCTGTTCTCAGTCAAAACGACGTCCTTTTCTTTCGTTTTTGATTGGGTTCAACTCGAAATGATCTCAGGGGGCTTAATTCAATATCAATTTCACTCATGAATGACCACAAATTCAATTTCAATCTGAAGGTTTATCAAGGGTTTTCGGGTTTGAGTCTGGGTATAACTCGGTTCAAAGCCCATCATTCCTCCTTCAATATCCTTTCGTTTTCTCTCTGGATTTTATTTAAATTCTCACAATCCCAGACTAAGGATTCATTGTCACCTGAGATCAATGATGAATTGTGTTCATGCTCTGTTTTGTCCTTCACAAATACACACACCTGCACGATTTGTTTTCTCACTTTAAATCCACACCGCCCAATCTTCATTATCACTAATCCACATCCTACCCGTGACAGATGTCACTTAATAAGCTGAATGAGTCATTCAATTTACTGATTCATCCACATTAACAAAAGGACAAATTTGCCCTTTCATGGCAAATTACCAAAATGCCCTTAGCATTCCGAGGTTCATAACTTTTTCATCTGAACCCCGATTGACGTATGTCGCCTGTCTACGGATTCAGCGTCTTGAGACCTACCCAACGGTACTTACGGAAAGTCCAAACATGGTCCAGATCAAAAATTCAACAAATGGCCCCTTTTTAACCAATTTACCAAATTACCCTTAAGCTTCCGAATATCATAACTTTCTCCTCGAATGTCGGAATCGGGCGTGCCACCTGTCAATGAACTTGTGATGTCCCGAACTATGTTACGGTCATCGGTCAAAGTCTGTTTGACCGCCCCAACCAAAAGTCAACCGTTCGCCCTATTCGAGGGGCAAAATCGTAATTTCCTTCAAATTTTCCTAATTTTCCTTTTTCGAATTTCAGGGTCGTTACAAGTTACGGGTTTACCTGTTTCCCGCGACTCCTCCGTCGTCCATGGCGTCGCAGTCCCATCTCTCACCGTGTCCTAGCTCCTCAGCTACTCTCTGTCTCTCTCTCAGATCGAAACCAGGTAAGGGGAAGGGATTAGGGTTGTTATTCGATGGGGTTTCAGGTTTGGTTGGATGAACACAGACAAAGGGGATCGATATGCATGTATGGGAAATGGTGGGCAATGGATGAGTGACACTTGTCACTCATCCATTCGGCCTGTCCCAAAATATCTAGGCCCACTTAATGACAAATGTCCTCCGTCTCATAAAACGTGCAAAAGTACCTCGGACCTTCCGTGACCCGTAATTTTCCCGTCGAACGTCCGATTTTGACATGCCGCTTGTCTACAGACTCATATCGACCAGATCTATGTAACATTTCTCAGCCCTCGGGCATCGGACCTCCCGAGTCAAAAGTCAAGTTTTCACCCTCGTTTAGGGGCAAAATCGTAATTTAGCCCTGAACGTCCCATAATCCTCAGCTAATCCCCAATTAGCCCTACTAATCCATAATTAATCCCAAAATTTTAGGACGGGTCGTTACACGAAATCTAGGCTATTTACTTGGGCTGCATAGGCGTAGAAGTCCCCATCTAAACTTTGAAAGCTATGTGAACCATATATAGCCTTAACTTCCCTTGTAAATATTACCTCATATTAAATTTCTTCTGTTTACATGGTAGTCAAGTTCTTTTTTTTCAAGTCTTTCATTCTAAGAATAAGTAGTGCTCTTTTTTGGTTAATTTCTCCTTAAGTCTTCTCGATGTGTGGAATTCATCACCGCATACTGTAGACTAAGTGAATCTAAAGACATGTGGTTATGGACGCAGTTTGTAAACACTTGAGTTTGGTAATACAAACTTTGAAAACTTCCATCGGTTAGTTATGGTGCCTAGAAGGGTTATGACTGGTGACAAGTTTTGACTAAGAAAGAGAACTCCAATAGAGTACACACCCTGGGCAGGTTAGCCTCGGGGTGTTCTCGAAATTAGTCCTTACTTCTCGTGTTACATTTATCCTAGGTGCCCATGAACAACGTTGAATGGTGGAATAGATTAAGGTTTATCAGTACGTGGAGGCCGTAAGTTCGAAAGGAACTACTAGAAGGGAAATGGACGGTTATCTATATGGGCTTACGACTATTTATTGCATTGGTAGATCGTATACCGACCCTGAGATTTCATGATGTTCGGATTTCATCACTAGGCGTCCTAGACTAAGTGAATCTTGGGAAGTGGGATCGCAGGTGTAGGCCATTTTTTTTTCATGCATTGTCACGTAACTTTTATATCTTGCGCAGGTTCTAATGATTTCACTCTTATGCATTAACACCATCCTTCATGTAGATCTTTATGTGTTGCATCAATTTGGATGTTTTTGGAACATGTGCCTTTGCTTGCCATTATCATGATTCTACCTTGCATATTCTTAAACTATTTATACTTATTTACTTCTCACTTGTATATAACCTCTTCTTTGTATATACAATTTTGTTTTGTGTATAGTCTTCTCTATATCTCATCTTCTTTTTTGTACACGCGTCCATTCATTTCTCGTGGCCATTTTTTTTTATCTATAGTCGTGCATGCTATTGGGCCTCATGGTTGTTTTTTTGATGAACTACAAGTTTCTATGAATGACCAAGCTAAGGCTCATGACTCCTAATACAACACTTCGTAGATCTCAATGCTTTGCTAGTCCCAACAAACAATCCAATCAAGAAAGGGGTGAATTAAGTGAACCACACCAAGAGGAACCTATGTTGGAACCTATCTTTGAGGGGGGCTACGAATCTGAATCCTTTTCACCCAAGCACCAATCCAAGAATGAATCTGAAGCTGAAATGGTCAAGAATGAACGAAGATCTCTTCGCCAACTCATATGCTCTACGGAATGAAGCATAGAACAATCTTGCATTGCCTTTCCAGAACCAACGGAAAACAAGAGGGATATTGAACTTAAGAGTGGATTCCTTCACCGACTACCAACATTTTATGGGCTACCCAATGAGGATCCGAACATGCATGTTAAGACCTTCCAATTTATGTGCAATAGTATGAAGCCCAGTAATGCAAATGATGAACTTCTCAAGCTCAAGGCTTTCCTTTTCACTTTAGCGGATAGGGCCCAATCTTGGCTCATGGACTTGCCCTCCAATCATACCACTACTTGGAAACACATCACAGACTTGTTCATAGCTAAGTACTTTCCCGCTTTTGAGATCCCCCAAATGAGGAAAAAAATCACAACCATTACTCAAGTACCGAATGAAACTGTTGGCTCATATTATGATCGTTTCAAGGTACTTTGTGCTACTTATCTTTCACATGGTTTTTCGGAGATAGCCCTAATGAACTACTTTTATGATGGTCTCAAACCCATGGACCGAGACCTCTTTGATGCAACTTCACATGGGGCATTTATGGATTTGGATAAGCTCGAAGCAAGACAACTACTCGAGAATAGAGCCACTAATGATTCCCAATACAAGATGTCCCAAAGAAAGGGAGTAAGTGCAAAGAATTCTAAGAGAGTTTTTGATGATAGGATTGAAAAGCTCTAATCTATGCTTGAGAAAGTGTTGGAACTCGAAGCCAAAAGAGACAAGCAACCTAAGAGACCTATATGTGGAGTATTCCAATTGGACGGAGACCCAAGTAACCAATGCCCTCAAGTGACAAACCATAATGAAGGAATGGAAAAAGCCAATGCTTTAGGAGGATATCAAGGGGGCCAACGTTATAATAACTTCAACAACTATGGCCAAGGCAACTGTGACCATCCGAGATTCAAGTGGAGCAGCATTGAAGGATGTTTGAACCTTCCAGCTCAAAACCAATAGTGACATGACCTGATCCTAACAACATGTCAAAAACCATATTCAGGCTCTACTCCCATCTGACAGGGGCCTCTAGTACCTTAGTAACCCTCGAATCCTGTCAAACAAGGGATGCATGAATACTCATATGCACATGCCCCCGCTCAATAAACAACCTCGATTCTTATGCAACGACCTTGGAGGGTTTCAAAAACCAAGAAAAATGTGTGAGTAGACAAAAGTAAAGGTTTACAAAAACATATCATTCAAAATATACCATTTACCCTCCGTTTTATAAAGCTATGCATGCACCAAACCAATGATTTCAAAAACATTTCCCAAAAGAAACCAAAATAGGATATTACGGTAAATACGAATAGACTAGACTCTAGTACACACTCAACATATATGAGAACCCAGCCACGTTAATTTACCAACACAGTCAAGATCACAACAATGCAACAGTACCCTAGTCACACAGAACCAACCAAATTGAACACCAACATACCAGATCAACCAATCATATCATCTAAGTACACCACCATATCAGATCAACCAATCATATCATCTGAGTACACCAACATACCAAATCAACCAATCTCGATGCCTGTAAGCTAAATAATCATATCAGTGTCCGCTACCGGTACGCTAAGAGCACTCGGGAACTACAGAGTCCTAGACCCGACGTCCGAGTGTGGATCGGGTTAGGAACTACGAAGCATTACCTTGATGTCTGAGTCACGGTCTCAGTCTCAGGAACTACGAAGTTTTACCTTGACATCTGAGACTGCTCACAATATTAGTCTCGGGAACTACAAGCTTTACTTCGACGTCCGTAATCGTCCAACCGCTAGGACCTCGAGGAGGGTCTCCACATCACATCATCATAGTCATCATAACCATCATCCCAAACATCAAAGTCATAAAAAATAATGAGGAACCATGATCCAATAACCACGTACCTTTAACACAAACCAAGACCATGAGCCAAAACCAAAGTCAAATCCCTGGCCTAAGCCCAAATCACATATACGTCTTAGAATCCTCGTAAAACGAACAATTAAAATATTCAATAAAATCATATCAAAAGAAAATTCCATCCGCCATCATTCAACTCAAATAATCATGACAGAATACGTATAAAACAATTCCCAAAATTCGTTGAGGATCCAGGGTTTAATAAACCCAATTTTCTCGCAAAACATTTTAATAGTATTTTTCTTAAATATTCAGAGAAATTTCCAGGAAATCCGTATAAATCATATGTAACCAACCCTCAAACACTTCTCATAGTAATCATAAAACAATCATGTAAAAATGCATGCATAGGATTTTGGAAAACAAAGGTCCACTTACATGTACCTTTCGCGCAACCAAACCGATCCGCACGCATTTCCATAAATTTTGAGAACTTCAATTCCTGTCAAAAACCACCTATATGGGTCACTAATCATCCCAAATGATTCACTTATTAATCCCATAATTTTTCAGAATTTTTAAATGAATTAAAACAGGCCCTACAGCTTCGGACAACTAGAACTGCCCTGAAACAGCGTCCAATCGATTCGAAACTTGTGTAATTGGATTCGTATCGTCAAATATTATAACTTTCATGTTTAACATACATAAAAAAGAGTCCATCACGCGCCCCCAAGCGTTGCCCAAAGTGACAGGACCCACCCCGATCCCACAGGGACCACAAGGGGACGTGCCCTGCTCCCGTCTGACACCCAATAATTCATACCAATTTTGACCTCAAAACCTTAAATGCATAAATAATCAATTAAAGTCATACATCAAATCCGAATTAAACAGATGTCAGACAAGGGATGAAATCCAAAATTACAAGTTGCGAGCACGACTCTAACATAAAACCTGCGGGTACACCACCCAGCAGGGGTTCAGGTACGCAGAAGTAGATCTATGCCTCAGCCTCAGGTTCCTCCTCTACCTCAGTATCACGACCTGGAGGGGTTACCAAAAACATTAAGGGTGAGTGGACCGAACTCAAGTTTATAAAACCATTTGATAAGTAAAACATATAATTTACCCCTCCGTTTTCCAAACATGCATGCAACCGTATTTAAAATCATAAGTCATATAATATGAACCATAAGGCATGTAATAAAACCATAAGTATAATTTTAGTTGCTGCACTATACACTCCAATCCCGACATCCCTGATGTCTGACGTCCCTGACGTCCAATAAGGTCACAATCACAAGGCTACGTGTGCCACTCGGGTCTCAATTCCGAGTTCAATCCCCGAACCCCGTTCGGGTACAGCATCCCCGATGCTTAGCGTCATAGACGCTGGACGTTCTAGACGTCCGTGACCTCTCCGGGGTACCTCATCCGGAGGAGACAGTATCATATGAATGGATCTATACAGTGCAGTACCAAATACATTTTATTGATATCCACATGCAAGCATATATATATATATATATATATATACATAGATAGAATCCGAACCAATCATTAAGTTTCATCGGACGGGTCTCAAGCCCAAATACCGTGAAACGTGCCATAACCATATTTTCCATATCATCAAAACCATTATTGTTTTTAGCATGTGAATAAGTATAATAAACCAAAAAAAATTTATGCACGCAAGGGTTTAAGAAAATGGTCCACTCACTGTACGATCCCGCGGTGAACCTGTGCGTACGAACTTGTACCAGGATTATCGTACAGTTCCTGTCAGTCCAAATCACATGTAAGTGTCACTACAAGTCTTAAACGTTTAACCACAAAGTCCGAAATAGAACCCGGCTCGGGGAAGCCGTCCAACACATTTCCCGAGGCAAACGGCCCTAAACTGACCCATCAAAAACTATCTCAGATCAACATGGTTATTTCACCAAAAATGTTCAGAATGATGAGAGGAATAAAAGTCATGTTGATAGTGATCGGAGATAAGCCCCAACGCGCCCTCACGCGCCGCCCAAAGTGGCTGCGCGTGAAAGTCACGCGCCTGACACTGTAGCTACAGTGTCAGCACCTTCACCCGTTTGTCTGTAATTCGGGCCTGCCACCCGCGGCTTGACCCGGTTAATTACCCATCAATTCCTACTTGATTTCAATCCAATTTGATCCTAACATGTTATTTAAACATCTAATTTAAGTTCTGAGTTATTAATTATCCAAAACCAATCCTTAAATGGCCCCTCGACCCGTGATCATCCAAACGGGTCAATCACCAGAACTCACTGGTTTCAAACCCATTGTCCAATTAACTTCACATGAAGTATAACAGGATCAAAACGAACCAAAATGAACAATCAATTGTGTCTGAAAGTACCTGAAGGTCATCGTCCCAAGCTCTGCGATTTCCCTGAAAACAGCAGTCACCGTCCCAGCTCACCCGTGGCTGATTGCCTTCGATTTTGATATGGTTGTGTTCTAAACACTCCCAGAAAGCTTACTCTGTGATTAGATTGGCCCAACACACCGTAGAAATCAAAAACTCGATTTCCCTCCAAAAATTCCCGAAATGGTTTCTCTCTGGTTCCACTCTTATTTTCAGTCCTTTCAATACCAGAGTGAAGCTCACACACTATATAATCAGTTTTAATTAATTTCAAGCCGTCCCAGAGGCTCGTGGGTGCCCAATTGTCCACTGAAAAATATCCCCCGAAAAGCTTCAAACTTGAATTAATAATGGGGTCGTGCACGGTGGATGCAACAGACCACGTTCTAAAGCATCAGATATTCCCAACTTTCCAGCACACAATTGCACAGCCAATTGCACGATTGAACCACCGCACATGGTGGTGCCACCCATGTCCCCCGCGGTCTGCTACAGTAACCAGGGCAAAAAGACCAAAATGCCCCTGGTTCAATAATTACCAAAATACCCTTCACTTCCTAGACCCGTAACTCAGCCATACGTAGTCCGATTTCGGCGTGCCGCCTGTCTACGGACTCAGGACGTCGAGACCTACCCATCGGTCCTTGAGTCGCGTGAAAATTAATTGTCAAACGAAAAGTCAACATTTTCGCCCGTGAAGTCCAACTTACGGTAATGCCCCTGAACTTCCGATAGTCATAACTTTTTCCCTGATCGTCCGAAATGGACGTGCCACCTGTCTATGAACTCGTGACGTCCCGTACTACGTCACGGTCATAGGCCAAAGTCCATTTAACTCATCAATCAAAAAGTCAACAATTTGGCCATATCAATCACAAGGGTAAAAGCGTCAATTCACACATTAAATTGCAATATTAAAATCCTCGAATGTCTGGGGTGTTACACAAAGTGGTTGTGCGTGGGAGCCACGTGCGCTACAGTGAAATCAATAAAAATACTATTCATATTCTCCTCTACCTGATTCCCCTTGCAACTCGGGTCACCCAAACCCGCGACCTGACCCTGATATTCCTACTTTGTTTTAAGTTATTTTCCATGGATCCTTCATCCAAATTCCTCAATTCAATCCCAAAAAAAAAGCCTATGATATCCAAATTAAGAAAAACACACCAACCATCAATATTTCTTATCTCAACTGACAGGACCCGTCCCAATCCCACTGGGATCACCCGGGGACGTGCCCCGCTCCCGTCTGACAATGACTCTAAACATACCAAAATTACCCTTAAATAAAAACCGAAGACTTAAATAGATAGATAACGTACAACCACAGTGTTTAAAGTGATACTGTCAGACAAGGGAAAGTAAAATACAACATGTGAGCACAATAGTCAGAGTACATTTATTCGGTGCTCAACCTACCCACAAGTGGGTGTACAGGTGCACAGCTAAGAAAACTAAACCTCTGCCTCCTCCTCCGGGTCCTCCTCCTCTATTTCCGTGTCAGGGTCTGGAGGGGTCAGTAAAACAAGGGTGAGTGGGCCAAAAATAACAGTTTAGAAATCAATTTAATAATAAAATAATCATAAGGTTTTACCCCTCCGTTTTCCAAATCTTGCATGCGGTGAAAACATAATATCATAACCATAAAACCACAATAATAATCGAAAGGAGAAACTAACATATCAGTGCACTGTAAAACCCAACCCAAATGATGTCACGGTTCTAAGGCTACGCGTTGCCACTCAGGGTCTCACACCCGAGACTCTCTAGGTACATCAGCTCCCGGTATCCCGGTCACTACCCGAGGTATATAAACATGCCTTCCTGAGAGTAAGCAGCCCAACGGGGGTCAACTCCACTCAGTCAGAGCCCCGTGACTACTCCAGGGTCCACCCAGGCCAACGACCCTCCCTAGAGGAGACAATATACACAGGTAGGAAAGTACAGTACAATAACAGTATAGTTTGCCCTATGTCCCCCGGACATCCCAAACAAAATCCACATATAATCCAGACGGGTCTCATGCCCAAAACATTGTAATAGCATATATAAACAGTTCATAAGACTCATCGAAATCATAAGTGGAAATAGTAAAACAGTTTATGCATGCAAGCCTTTTATAAATCAAACAGCCCACTCACACTCGCTTCTTGCTGCTCAACGATCTCTAAAAACCTGTATTTTTATACCTGAGGGTTACTTAAGGACCCTATAACATCAATACCAAGACCCTAGAATAGATACGCCTCAAAATCGCATCCCAGGCACTATTCCCGGTGCTTCAAACCCCATTTTGACTAATATAACGATCTCCGATCGACACGAAACCACCTCCATTGGATCCGTATCGTCGAAACCTTGAAAATGGTACTGGCCCCGCCAAAATCACTGTTCACACGCGCCCCCACGCGCCTGGTCAACGCGTGGGTCAACGCTACTACAGTACTGCTGACGTTAGGTAATGCAAGGACAGGTGCAGTGGCTAATCTGAACTTTAATTTCTGGAAACTCTGTTCACACTGATCGTCCCACACAAACTTCACCCCTTTCCGGGTTAACCGAGTCAATGGTGCGGCAATCTGGGAGAAACCCTCCACGAATCTCCGATAGTTGCCTGCTAACCCAACAAAACTTCGCACTTCCGTCACCGTGGTCGGTCTTGGCCAATTTGTCACAGCCTCCGTTTTCTGAGGATCCACACTTATCCCCTCGGGTGATATAATGTGACCCAAGAATCCAATACTATTTAGCCAGAATTGACATTTGCTTAACTTAGCATACAGCTGCTCCTGTCGCAGTTTACCCAATACCATTCGTAAGTGCTCCTCATGAGCCCTGACACTCTTGGAATACACCAAGATGTCGTCGATAAACACGATCACAAATTTATCCAAGTATGCTCGAAAAACCCGATTCATCAAGTCCATGAATGCAGCTGGTGCATTCGTCAGTCCAAAGGGCATCACCAAGAACTCATAATGCCCATACCTCGTTCGAAAAGCTGTTTTCTGAACATCCCCCTCGGCTATTCTCAGTTGATGGTATCCTGACCTCAGATCTATCTTGGAGAAATATCGTGCTCCTCGTAATTGGTCGAACAAATCATCGATCCTGGGTAAGGGATACTGATTCCTTACCGTAGCCTTGTTCAACTGCTAATAATCCACACACAACCGCAAACTACCCTCCTTCTTTTTCACAAATAAGACCGGCGCTCCCCATGGTGATGTACTGGGTCGGATAAACCCTAGATCCACCAGTTCCTGTAATTGGATTTTCAATTCCCGTAGCTCTGCCGGTGCCATACGATACGGTGCTTGTGAAATCGGTCGAGTCCCGGGGAGTAACTCGATCGTAAAGTCGATCTCCCTGGGTGGTGGTAATCCAGGTAAATCCCTTGGAAAGACATCAGGAAATTCCCGCACAATCGGAATATCCTCAATTCTCAAAGATTCACCCGTAGACTCTACCACATAAGCAAGATAACCCTGACACCCCTTCTGTAAAAGTTTTGTAGCTGTGAGTGCAGATATTACCTTGGGTGATGCGTCTCCACACTCCCCCTGAAATACGACTTCCGGTAATCCCGAACCTCTCAAAGTCAACCGCATGTTACTACAGTCGATGAGCGAATTGTACTCCGACAACCAATCAACTCCAAGTATCACATCGAAATCGGGCACATTCATCAGAATTAAGTCTGCCGGAAATTCCACTCCCTCAATCTCCACAGGACAAGCTCGTATCTCCTGGTTCACTTGGTAGGTCACACCCATCGATGTCCCCACTCCCATCTCGTGCTCAAGTGCGGTCACCTCACGGCCCAACAGACTCTCACAACGCGGTGAAATAAAAAAATGAGTTGCCCCCGAATCCATCAATGCACGAACAACCATGCCATAAATATGTACAGTACCTGTCAACACTCCCGGAATGGATCTGGCCTGCTGCTGGGTAACAGCATAGACACGAGCCATAGACTCTGCAGGTCGTCCCCGTCCTCTAGCTCCTCGATCACGGCCACGCACAACACCGCGTGTCCGGCTGCTGTCAGTCTGAGATGCTGAGCTCGGTGCTAGCGTAGTACTGCCGCGAATCAGTGGACACTCAGAAGCATAGTGCCCCGGCTCACCACAAGCGAAGCATGTGACCTCCCTAGGTCGACCCGAGTATCCTTCCAGTGAGATGCTCATCGGTGAGTACGGCCGCTGCCAAGCTCCAGAACGCTGTCCAGACCGCTGAGGACTCCTGAACTAACCAGAACGTCCTCGGCTACCAGAAGACGAAGATCCACCAGAATGTCCTCCCTTCGAGCCACGACGGCCCGAGAATCCCAAATGCGGGCGATCACGTCGCCGTGTCTCCCCCTCAGCTCTCTGACGTGCCAGGATGCTGTTCTCAACCCTGGTCGCCGCATCAGTTAGATCCCTCATGGAAGCAAAGGGCGTTGCAGTCACCATCGCCTGAATCTCAGGTCGCAGGCCCCACTCAAATCTGCGACATCGATCTGCCTCGGTGATCACGAAGTTCTCAGCAAAACGAGACAACATCAGGAAGGTCTCCTCGTACTCCGCTACAGTCTGATCTCCCTGCCGGAGTTGCAGAAACTCCGCCTCACGGGCGTTTCGAAACGACCGTGGATAGAACTGGTTGAGAAACCGCTCTCGGAAGGTCTCCCATGGAATGGTGTGAACGGTCCAGCCGGCCAGGACAAGGTTGTGCCACCATCGATAGGCGCTCCCATCCAGTAGGAAGGTCGCCAGTACGACACGCTCCTCCGGTGGACAGTGCATGACCTCGAAAATCCTCTCCCAGCGGTCAATCCACTGGTGTGCTTCCTCGGGGTCGGTCCCCCGACTAAAATGCGTAGCACCCAGGCGCTGGGCCCGCTCAATGCTCGTAGTGTCTCCATTCCCTCCATTGCCCTCGTCAACACGTGCACGGGGTTCACGTCGGGGAGGCATATCCAACTGTTAAGAGGCAAACAGGTTAAAAGACATCGAAAGCGACCATGTACAAAGTACAAACCGCTAACCTAGTACTCTGACTGCTAATCCTAATACTCTGATACCAAGCTGACAGGACCCGTCCCAATCCCACTGGGACCACCCGGGGACGTGCTCCGCTCCCGTCTGACAATGACTCTAAACATACCAAAATTACCCTTAAATAAAAACCGAAGACTTAAATAGATAGATAACGTACAACCACAGTGTTTAAAGTGATACTGTCAGACAAGGGAAAGTAAAATACAACATGTGAGCACAATAGTCAGAGTACATTTATTCGGTGCTCAACCTACCCACAAGTGGGTGTACATGTGCACAGCTAAGCAAACTAAACCTCTGCCTCCTCCTCCGGGTCCTCCTCCTCTATTTCCGTGTCAGGGTCTGGAGGGGTCAGTAAAACAAGGGTGAGTGGGCCAAAAATAACAGTTTAGAAATCAATTTAATAATAAAATAATCATAAGGTTTTACCCCTCCGTTTTCCAAATCTTGCATGCGGTGAAAACATAATATCATAACCATAAAACCACAATAATAATCGAAAGGAGAAACTAACATATCAGTGCACTGTAAAACCCAACCCAAATGATTTCACGGTTCTAAGGCTACGGGTTGCCACTCAGGGTCTCACACCCAAGACTCTCTAGGTACATCAGCTCCCGGTATCCCGGTCACTGCCCGAGGTTTATAAACATGCCTTCCTGAGAGTAAGCAGCCCAACGGGGGTGAACTCCACTCAGTCAGAGCCCCGTGACTACTCCAGGGTCCACCCAGGCCAACGACCCTCCCTGGATGAGACAATATACACAGGTAGGAAAGTACAGTACAATAACAGTATAGTTTGCCCTATGTCCCCCGGACATCCCAAACAAAATCCACATATAATCCAGACGGGTCTCATGCCCAAAACATTGTAATAGCATATATAAACAGTTCATAAGACTCATCGAAATCATAAGTGGAAATAGTAAAATAGTTTATGCATGCAAGCCTTTTATAAATCAAACAGCCCACTCACACTCGGTCCTTGCTGCTCAACGATCTCTAAAAACCTGTATTTTTATACCTGAGGGTTACTTAAGGACCCTATAACATCAATACCAAGACCCTAGAACAGATCCGCCTTAAAATCGCATCCCGGGCACTATTCCCGATGCTTCAAACCCTATTTTGACTAATATAACGATCTCCGATCGACACGAAACCACCTCCATTGGATCCGTATCGTCGAAACCTTGAAAATGGTACCGGCCCTGCCAAAATCACTGTTCACACGTGCCCCCACGCGCCTGGTCAACGCGTGGGTCAACGCTGCTACAGTACTGCTAACGTCAGCAGTGACGTCAGCATGACGTCATCACTGCCACTTGTCAGGTGACACGTGGCATGTTCTGATTGGTCCCTGGTCTGACAATATCTGACAGGATGACGTCATCATGACATCAGAAGTGACGTCAGCATGATGACGTCATCATGCTACAGTACCGGGTCAGACCCGTTTGACTAGAACCGGGTCGCCGTCGACCCACGGCTTGACCCGATTCCACCGTACGATTCCAGCCACCATTTTCGATGGGGTTCATCCCTACAGGGTCATCTAGGTCTGTTCTATGGTTCTACAACCTCAAAATGGAAAGAAAACGGGAAGAAACTCACCAGTCCGTCACTGAAACTCACGGCCAAAGTCCGATCGTCTTCTCCGTCGATCCACGCCGTCTCCGTCGTCCGAACTGGTTCCAATCAACTCGTATCTAACCCTAGGACATTTCTAACACCAAACAATTGATTTCCTAGCATTAAAACACGTTGGTTCGAAACAGGGAAGAAAAACGGGTTCTCGGGTTTTGGGTCTTACCGTCGCCGTGTCGCCGCCGCAGGCTTCGCCGTCGTCCAGTTACGCTCCTGGGGTCCTCACGGTGCAGACTGTAGCTTCCACTGCGTCGAGGTGGTGTGGCTGTCACGGTTTGCTTCTTGGACCCGATTCCTCTGTGTTTCGGGTCTGAGTTTGCACGGGGTTTTCAGACGGGGAAAACGGGCCGGTGGTCGCCGGTGATGCACAGTGATGATGAGTAGATGATGGTGGTGCTGCTGGTGGTTGGCTGGTACGATGAGGGTGGCTGGTTCGATCGCCTGGTTTGAGAGAAAATGGAAGGAGATGCACGGGTTAGGGGGGGCTGAATGTGTTTGTGTGTGTGTTTGAGAGAAAACAGACAGAGATCGTGCATGAATAAGGAAAAATCAGAATAAATGGAGGGCTGGGATTAGTTTAGGTAGAAATCCAAGGGCTGGGGTTAAATGGAGGGAAATTAAATGAATATAAAATGAAGGAATAGTGTAATGTTGCTTTAATGGAATAGTATGGGCTTGGATGGGTGACACTTGTCACCAATCCACTGGTTGGATTTAAATATTAGTTGGCACGGATTCCCATAATAAATTATTATTTTATTCCGTTGTTCTCGGTTCGTAAATTCCGCTAAAATGCTTCCTTGACCATAACTTCTTCATACGAACTCCGATTTCGGCGTGCCGCCTGTCTACGGATTCGTGACGTTCCGACCTACGTCATAGTCATGGGTCAAAGTCCAAATTGTTTCCCAGGTCAAAAGTCAAAGTTTCCCCCCTTCAGGGGCAAAATAGTCTTTTTACATTAAAATATTATTATTCTCGGTTCGGGTCGTTACATCAACTCACAGCCATGGTTACCAACTTTTGTCACGACGATCCAACATTCAAACCTCTCCTATCCTGAGCTCAGTACGATCGCAGAGACTCTAGAAGGACGTTGGGCTACTCACCAACGTTGTTCCTAGCCCAGAACTCAAAACCTGATTCTTGAGCTCACGGGTTCCTTGTTCTAACCCGTCTTCTCCTTCGCTTTCTTCTCACAATTTTCACAGAAAATCTCATCCTCGTACCCTTCTTTTCTCCTTGTTTTTCATTTCTCCTTCATTCCCTGGCTTTTCCTCTTACTTCTCCCTGTTTTCCTCTTACGATCATCACCCATCCATGGTTTCAGCCCATGGCTACCGAAACCATGCCCAACACACATACACCCAATCCATTCTTACCCACATTAATATATAGGTAGCAAGTCGGTGAAGGATGCCAAAATATCAGAAATTTCTAGAAAGGTGACACATGGCAAGTCCCC
This sequence comes from Prinsepia uniflora, assembly GCA_032719365.1. NCBI lineage: Eukaryota > Viridiplantae > Streptophyta > Magnoliopsida > Rosales > Rosaceae > Prinsepia > Prinsepia uniflora. Next base: position 59,533,590 of record CM064862.1, read on the forward strand.
ATTGGTCATTGGGGCAAAATGACCAAAATGCCCTTGGTGGGCAAAATTACCAAAATGCCCCTCACCATTTTTTTACCCATAACTCTTTCATTTGATCTCCAATTTAGGCATGCTACTTGTCTACGGACTCAGGATTGCGAGAGCTTCATATCGGTCTTCTCGAATGGCCTTAACTGAGGTCCCAACCAAAAAGTCAACATTTTGACTTTGGTAAATAAAAGTCAACTCTTTGACTTTTCCAAGGGTAAAATCGTCTTTTCATTCCAATTTACATTTCTTCGGGATATGGTCGGTTACAAACAGAGCTACCAATGGCCACCATTCCAACCAAGGCCACATATGCCTCACCAACCCTTGGGTATGCAACAAGCTCATGCGGTTCAATAATTCTCTAATCTGGATTATGATAAGATGTTTGTACAACTATCTACTTTGGCATAAGTCTTTTTGGACGGACAAAAGCAAACAAAGGAAACGTTGAACTCTCATGGCCGTGACATTTCATAGATGAACCAAATTGGCCAAATTGGCCAAATCGTCGATTTCATGGGCCAAGTTAAGGACATTGGGTAGTTACCTTCACAAATCGTCCCCAATCCAAATAAAAATGTCTTTGAGTATCCTAGTTATGTTACAACTAGAAGTGGGAAGGTTTTACATCACCCTATACCTAAGGGAGGCCCAAAACCAAGTTAAAAAAAAGCTATGAAGGAAAGTGACAAATTGGTTCAAGTTGAGAAGGATAACATCACCCAAACGGACCTAGAAAAGGAAGTGGCACCAATTACAACACCGTCCACCCACGGGAAAGGTAAAAAATCTATCTCTTCTAATTCAGTTCCTACTAACACTATTGTCTCATGCACCTTTTTGGAGGAGATTTTCTAAGACCAAAAAAGATGAGAAGTATGACGAGATCCTAGGTATATTCCGGAAAGTGTAAGTGAACTTACCACTAATTGAATGCATTAAGCAAGTACCGGCTTATGCAAAGTTCCTAAAGGAGTTATGCACTCAAAGACGACAAACAAGGGAGAAGGAAGTGGTTAAGGTAAACGAAACTCTTTCTTCAATAATACAACGAAGATATCCACCAAAGCTAAAGGATCTAGGGAGCTTTTCAGTTCAGTGCGTGATAAGTAACAAGTCCTTTGATAATGTCATGCTAGACTTAGGAGCATCTATTAATGTTATGCCATACCATCTTTATGTATCCAAGGATTTATGCGAGTTAAAGAAAGGCAATGTTATCATTCAATTAGCATATCATACTCACGCATATCTAAGGGGATATGTAGAAGATGTTCTTGTGTAGGTCAATCAGTTTATCTTTCTGGTTGACTTCTACATTCTGAGCATGGATGCGGGTCTTTTGAACACCACACCATTGCTTTTGGCACGTCCATTCATGAGGACCACAAGAACAAAGATAGATGTTTACAATGACACTTTATCTATGGATTTTGATGGGGCGATTATTGAGTCTAAGATATCCCACCACTAATGTTAATGTTTTCTTTGCTATTGACATTGTGGAATCTATGTCGCATGAACATTTAAACCATATTCAAGATGATGAACTCGATATAGTCAATCAAGAAGGAGCAGGACTAACCTAACTTGGGAATGAAGTCCTTGTGGATGCATTGATTGAGGTTCTTGAACCAAGGATCTTTGACATGGCCAGGGCCTTCAATGAGGCGCCAAGATATGTATGGCATCCCCTCATTCCAATTACTTTTGGTACTAACAAAATGCTTCCTTTTGTTATCTAGGCCTCGGAACTTGAAATTAAGGTACTTCCAGAGCACTTGAAGTATGCATTCCTAGGATAAGATAAGACTTTACCCCTCATAATCTCTTCCACCTAGGAACATGATCAAGAGAGGAACTTTTTACCATACTCAAGAAGTACAAGACATCCATTGGATGGACACTCATGGATATAAAAGAAATCAACCCTGCAACTTGTGTGCCTCGTATTCTGCTAGAGGATAATGCCAAACCATCTCAAGAGGCCTAAAAGAGACTTCACCCGCCAATGATGGAAGTGTTTAAACATGAGGTAATCAAACTATACGACTGTGGTGTGATCTACCTTATTTCAGATAGTCGTTGGGTGTCTCCTTTTCAGCTTGTTCCAAAGAAATCTGGAATCACTATGGTGAAGAATGCGGAGAATGAATTGGTGCCTCAACAAACCATCAGTGGACATAGAGTTTGCATCGACTACCGGAAACTCAATGCCACCACAAGGAAGGACCTCTTTCCTTTGCCCTTCATTGATCAGATGTTTGAGAGACTGGCAGAACATGCACATTATTGCTTCCTTGATGGATAATCAGGGTATAACCAAATAAGCATCACTTAGGAAGACCAAGAGAAGACCACTTTCACGTGCCCCTTTGGTAAATTTGCCTACAAAAGTATGCCATTCGGTTTGTGTAATGCACCAGGGACTTTCCAACGGTGTATGCTTTCCATATTCTCAGATTATGTTGAAAAAGATAATATAAGTATTCATGGATGACTTTAGTGTATTCAGAGATAGTTTTGATGCATGTTTAGGGAATCTTGAAATTATATTACAAAGATGTGTCGATTCTAGGTTAGAGATTAATTGGGAGAAGTGTCACGTCATTGTAACTCAAGGGATAGTTTTAGGACACATTGTATCGACTAGGGGCATAGAGGTTGATAGAGCTATAGTAGATCTTGTGCGGTACTTACCCTCTCCCAATTCAGTGAGAAAGATTCGTTCATTCCTTGGCCATGCAGGTTTCCACTCGAGAGTCATCAAAGACTTCTCATTAATTTCTAAACCCCTATGTTGACTACTTCAAAAAGACACACCTTTTGTGCTCAATGACGAATGCCAAGAGGCCTTTGACAGGTTGAAGGAGTTGCTCATAAGTGCCCCTATCTTATGTGCTCCGGATTGGTCTATGCCATTCGAGCTCATGTGCAATGGTTAAGACTTTGCAGTGGGTGCTGTCTTGGGACAACGAAAGGACATGAAACCTTATGCCATCTACTATGTCTCTCAAACCTTGGACGATGCACAACAGAACTACATTATCACACAGAAGGAACTACTTGTGGCAATCTTTGCTCTTGATAAGTTTTGTTCATACTTACTTCAATCCAAAGTTATTGTGTATACAGATCATGCTACCTAGAAGTATTTGATGACCAAGAAGGATACCAAACCATGACTTATTCGATGGATCCTCTTGCTCCAAGCGTTTGAAGTTGAGGTATGGGACAAGAAATGAGTGGAAAATGTTGTAGCCAACCACTTATCCAGAATCGTGAAAAACCAAGAGGGTAATTGAGACCTTTCTAGAAGAACAACTCTTTGGATTTCTGGTAAGTGTTTCTACCATGTCATGGTATGTTGACATCGTAAACTATCTGGTAAATTAAGCATTCCCAAGCATAATGTTCAGATATCAACGTGATACGCTCAAACATAATGCTATAACTTACTTATGAGATTAACCTTACTTGTGGAAACAATGTTCTGATTTAGTTCTTAGGAGATGTGTCCCGGATAATGAACACAACTCTTTTCTTGCATTTTACCATAATGAAGCATGTGGGGACACTTTGGTTCCAAGAAAACCACCCTTAGGTGTTAGATTCAGGTTTCTTTTGGCCTTTTTTGTTTCGTGATGCTCATGCCTTTTGTACTACATGTGATAGATGTCAGAAATATGGAAACCTAGGACCTTGAGTGTGACGACCCGAAAATTTGAAAAAGTAAAAAAGGAAAAATTAGAAGGAAATGACGATTTTGCCCTTGATTATGGGGGGGCAAAAGTTGACTTTTTGATCAAGACCTTGTTTGGACTTTCAGGAAGGACCGTTGGATAGGTCTCGAGACGCTGAGTCCGTAGACATGCGGCATGCGTCAATCGGAGTTCGGGCGTGAAAGTTACGAGTCTACAATTATGAGGGGCATTTTTATAATTTGAAGCCCAAGGGCAGTTTAGTCATTTGTCTCTTATGGGGTTAAATTCCTCCTTTTGTGGGTTTTGATGAATCACCCACCAATGACTTAGTTAAGTTGTTAATTGACACATATCAGTTGTAAAAATTGGATTAGTGGTTGTGGGTGTGTGTTGTGCAATTGAAGAGAAAAACAGGGGCAGCAAGGATCGATTCAAAAGCCTCTATACCAAAATTGAGAGGAAGAATGAGAGGAATTAGACAGGAAGAATAGAGAAGGAGAGAAGATGAGAACCTGGAACCATGGAAGCAAACTCGAATGCCCAAACCCGTAGAAATTCAAATCTTCAAAGTTCAAAATTGAAGTTATAGGTTGTGATGATTAAATTTGAGGTTTAATTAAGTCTTATAGGACTAATTCGATCAGGATCACCTCAAGAACGAAGGAAATTGACGAAAGATGGGCCAAGAACAGAACCCCCAGGCTTCTCGAATTTTCTAGCTTGAGTCGAGTAATTGGAGGGATTTAACGATGAAATTGACGTTGGAGTTACGTTTGGAAGAATCCTACGAAGCATCTTGATGAATCAATTGAAAGAAAACAGATGAAATGGAGTGAATTTGGAGGATGAACAGTACACGGATGTTCTTCGACAAGTTGAGTTCGAATTGAAGGATCGAGGTAGGTTCTCGAGTAATTGACATTACAGAACTTTAATTAGACTTAAAACGATGCTATTGGCTTGATCAATTATGGAAATCGATTGAGAATTGAATAGGATTGGAACGGGTTGCACCGCAGGACCCGTTTGCAGGGGAAAAGGGTATATGTGACGATGAACAGTACCCGGGGGTACTGTAGTAGGCGCGTGGACTTCACGTGCAGTCGCTTGCGGTGGCGCGTGGGGGCGCGTGAGTGGGATTCTCGAGGTGAGGTCAACATGAATTTTATTCTATGCAATGTAACGAACATTTAGGCATTGATTTCGAGTCGATCGGACACCGTTTCGATATTGTTTTGAGAGTCTGAAGGCTTATGTTACGTTTTTGATACGTAATTAATTCCCAAAAAATTATGGGAAATTAATATGATATTAATTGAGTCATTAGTAACCCGTAATGATGATTTTGGACAGGATTCATGATTTCTGGAAAATATAGGAAATTACAGAAAGGGGTGCAGCTCGGAATTTAGCGATTTGGATGGTGTGTGAGTGGACGTTTCTTTTCTAAATTATGATGCATGCATAATTAAATGTTTTACATGATTGATTGCATGATTTGGTTTGCAATGATGTCATGGTGATTTGGCATAATTAATTGTGATTAATGATTATTTTAATCGATCTTTCAGACATGTTTTACGAGGAATGTGCAAATGATGTTTTGGGCTAGGCCCGGAGTAAAAAAAGTTTGAAAAGGATATTTTGACTTAGTTGGTGAGTCAAGGATGATTTCTGGATTATTTTAATATTTTCAAATGAAATTTTACGGATTTACATGTAAATGACATTTTGGGCTTGCGACTCTATGGGGAATGATTTTGACTTGGTTTGAAGTCAAGGATTTGATTGAAATATTTTGGGATGTAATCCCGAGATGGTTTCATTGTGATTGCGAGTACCCACACGGTCGAAGCTAGGGGTATTAACCAGACGACCAGAGCTTGGGGGATATTATTGTGATTATTCCCAAGCAGCCGATTCTAGGGGGTATTCCCAGGCGGCTGACACTCGGGGCCCAGGCAGTCGGACCTCGGGGTGGTTCCAAAACGACTGATGCTCGGGGATATGTGTGCCTGGACAGTCGGAGCTAGGGGGTGGCTTCCCAGAGGACTGAGGCACGTGATATTACCTACGCTTAATGGGGATGTGATAGTGTGATTGATTTTGCACTTGAGTCATGCGATTTGATGTTGATTGTGATTTCTTTGCGTACTGGTAATGAGTACGGGTTTTGGTCTTTGTGGCTAGGTTAGTGTTTTCATGTGATTTAGCTGGAAAGTCGGTGATGGTTATTCATATAATTTACCCTATGCATGCGTGGTTTGATAAACTGGAGTGGAAAATGATCTATTTGAAATGTATTTTCAAAGGATATTATTTTTTTCCACCCACACCTTTTCTGTTTTGATGACCTTTCAGGTCGTGGCACGACGTTCGGGACTGATCGAGAGGCGGAGGCATGATCGGAAATCAGTGCAGTTATCCCTTATCTAACAGGTGCTGAGGGGTAGTTTCGAGACGTCAGTTGACTTGTCAGACGGGAGCAGGACCGGGCACGGTTATCAAAGTCCACTTGGAGTTCGAACACCGTTTTGATATTGTTTCGAGGGTCCGAAGGGTTATGTTACGTTTTTAATTCGTAATTATTTCCCAAAAATTATGGGAAATTAATATGATATTAATTGAGTCATTCGTGACCCTTAATGATGATTTTGGACAGGATTCATGATTCTTGGAAAATGTCGGAGATTATGGTAAATCGTGCAGCTCAGAATGGAGCGGTTTGGACGGTGTGTGAGTGGGCGTTTGTTTTATAAACTGTTATGCATGCATAGTTAAATGTTTTACTTGATTTATTGCATGATTTGGTTTGCAATGATTTCATGGTGATTTGGCAAGATTAATTGTGATTAATGATTATTTTAATCGGTCTTTCGGGTACATTTTACGAGGAATGTGCAATGATGTTTTGGGCTAGGTCCGCAGTAAAAAAGGTTTCAAAAAGGATATTTTGACTTATTTGGTGAGTCAAGTATGATTTCTGGATTATTTTAATGTTTTCAAATGGGATTTTTCGGATTTACGTGCAAATACAATTTAGGCTTGAGATCTTGTCAGGAACGGTTTTGACTTGGATTTTGAGTCAAGGATTTGATTGAAATATTTTGGGATGTTATCCCGGGATGGTTTTCATTGTGATTGTGAGTGTCTGTCAGGACCCGACCCTCCTCGGTCATGACCTGACTCATCTAGCACGATATTGTCCGCTTTGGGCCTCCTTGCCCTTACCCTCAAGGTTTTGTTTTCGGGAGCTCACGGTGCAACTTTCCAGGTGGTCACCCATCATGGAATTACACCAGCCTCAACTCGCTTAACTTTGGAGTTCCAATGGAACCCAAAGTCACTAAGCTCCCAAAAGGCCTCGTGCTAGATAGGTGTGTGCCTACACCTTTAAGACACACAACCATTCCCCTCGCAGAAATGTGGGATCGTTCACTGTTCCCTCCAAGACACGGGTCTTACAATCCATCCCCCTTGGGCCCTGCCTCCTCGATGGCACACTTCCCGGTCAGGGTTTGGCTTTGATACCATTTGAAGATCCTTAACGAACAGTAACTGGGTACTGTAGCAGGCGCGTGGACTCCACGCGCAGCTGCTTGCGCTGGCGCGTAGGGGAGCGTGAGTGGGATTCTCGAGGTGAGGTTAGCATGACTTTTATTCTACGCAATGTAATGAACATTTTGGCGTTGGTTTTGAGTCGATCGGACACCGTTTCGATATTGTTTTGAGGGTCCGAAGGCTTATGTTACCTTTTTAATTCTTAATTAATTCTTGAAAAATTATGGGAAATTAATATGATATTAATTGAGTAATTAGTGACCCTTAATGATGATTTTGGATAGGATTCATGATTCCTGAAAAATATCGGAAATTACGGAAAAGTATGCAGCTCAGAATCGAGCGGTTTGAACGGTGTGTGAGTGGCCAGTTGTTTTATAAACTGTTATGCATGCATAGTTAAATTTTTTACATGATTGATTGCATGATTTGATTTGCAATGATGTCATGGTGATTTGGTATGAGTATTTATTTATTTAATGCTTATTTTAATCGGTCTTTCGGGCATATTTTACGAGGAATGTGCAAATGATGATTAGTGATGATTAGTAATGATGATGATTAGTGATTGATTGTAATGACCCATCCCAAATTTCGGGATTAGATTAGTGACTAATCAGATATTAGAGAGGTTAATCTGTGATTAGTTGATCGAAATCAGAAGTACAAAGGCGAAATGACGATTTTGCCCCTAGAATGGGCAAAACGTTAACTTTTCGTTCTGGATGCAAATGGACTTTGGTCGATGACTGTGACGTAGTTCGGGACGTCAAGAGTTCATAGACATATGGCACGTCTGATTCTGATATTCGAGGAAGAGATTATGACGTTCGGAAGTTCATAGGTCTTTTGGTAATTTGGTTAAAAGGGGCAAACAGTTGACTTTTGACCTGTGTGGTCCGATGGCCAATGGCCAAGGACCGTTACGTAGATCGGGTAGATACGAATCCATAGACAAGAGGCACGTCGAAATCGGACTTCAAACGGGAAAGTTATGGGTCACAAAAGTTTGAATGCACTATACACGCATTACGAGGCGGGATGATGTGGCAATATCTGATTGGGTAGATATTTTAAGTGGGACCCATGGATGAGTGACAAGTGTCACTCATCCTATTGGTGGCTTCCCTAAAAAATGGATCTATTTTAATTAAATAATATTATCCTACCTATTTTATAATTAAACCCACCCATCTCTCATGCTCACCATCCATCTCATCAAAACTCTCAATCCTGGCCGTCCATTTTCGTCCCTCCCTCTACTGATTATCATCACCAGCCATCATCTTGTTTGTTTTCATTTTTTCTAACCCAAGCACCCATTTTCAACCCACCCTCAAAACAAACACACAAACACACTACCCCACACCCTAATCATTTATCTGGGTTCTAGTGAAGGATTGAAGATGATGAAGACATCGTGGTGGACGTCGGGCCACGACGGAGGGAAAACCGAAACCATGGGTAGGTTGTTTTTAAATTTTTGAATTTGATTTTAGGAGGTTTCTAGTTGATTCTGTTAATGGAAAAGGTTTTCTGGTGGTCTAAGGGGAAGGTTTGGATTGGAAATGGGGGTCGAGGACGGTGTAGACGCCCTGGACGGCGACTGGTTTCAAGGCCATGGAAACCAAATCGTGAAGGTACGGTTTTGTTCAGTTTTTCGTTGTTTTAATCATGTGAATAGGTTCCTAAGATTGAGACTTAGAAATAGGAATTGAAAGGAAGGAAAAGGGCTAAAAATGAGAAAGTTATAGCACTGAACCGGTCGCGCCAGTCCAGGCCGGTCCGACCCAGTTCAAAACCAGAGAACCGGTTCGATAGAGGTTAGGGGTGACACTGTTCACTGGCGCGTGGCTTTCACGCGCACCCTTTTTGGGTGATGTGTGAGGATGCGTGGAGGATAATTTAGGGAAGTGTTCAACATCACTTTTAATCTATTCGATGTAACAAAAATTTTGGGACTGGTTTCTTGTCGATCGGACACCGTCTCGATAATGTTCGGAACATCCGAAGGTTTAGGATGGAGATTAAAAATATTTAAAAATTCGGAAAAATTACGAGGCTTCGATGAGAGGTTAATAAGGTAGTTAGTAACACTCTAGATTGATTTGGACATGTTTGGGAGTCCCGGTTACGACGATTAGCTCGGTGAGGCTTACGGCTCACAAATCGAGGCGGCAGCTTAGGACGGTCTGTGAGTGGACCTTGATTTTGAAACTGTGACAGATGCATAAATGTTTTATATGGTTTATAGATATGATTCTATGATGATGATTTGGATGATTGTGATTTACATGGTTCACGCATTTCGAGGCGATTTACGTGCTTGCACGTAAATCTGTACTTTTTGGAAATGATTTCGTGAAATGATTTTGGATTTGAAAAAGTAAACTCGGGTTCGAGACCCAATTATTTTGGAAACCCTCGGACTCGAAGTCCATTTAGTTACGTTCTCGGACTAGAGGCCCAATTGGTTCTTAAATCGATTTCGGATATGGAAATTGGGAATTGAGCACGAAACCCATTTGATTTACGAACTCCCGGACTTGAAGCCCATTTAATTTAACAATGCATCGGGTTGGAGGCCCAGTTGGGTCACGTATCGGGCTCGAGGCCCAATTGGTTTACGTATCGGGCTCGAGGCCCAGTTAACTTACGTATCGGGCACGATGCCCATTTAGTTATGAAATCGGGCACAAAGCCCATTTGGTTTACAAAATCGGGCACGAGGCCCAGTTGGTTTATGATTCGGGCAGGAGGCCCAATTTGTATGTGGATTCGGGCTTAGGGCCCAGTTATGTTTTAAGATTGTGATTTCGGGTCGAGAACCCATAAATGGATTTATGGTTCATGACGAGTTTATGGGGACCAGCATGAACCCTCGAAAGGTTTTTATGGTTCATGACGGTTTATGGGGACCGGGCATGAACCCTTGAAAGGTTTTGGGAATGTTTTCAAAAGGTTTTTCGTATACCATCCTTTATATATGAATTGTCTCCTCTGGTAAGGGTCGTTGGCCTGGGTGGACCCCAGAGTAGTCATGGAGAATTGATTGAGTGGAGTCGCTCCCGTTGGGTTCCTTACTCTTAGAAAGGCTATGGATTATAACCCCCAGGGAGGGTCAGCGATCTACAGACATTGACCTGGGTGGACCCTAGGGAGACTTGGGCTTTGAGACCCCGGGTAGCATGCACGTAGCTCTAGATACCGTGATAGGATTGGTTATATGATATATTGATGAACATGATTTCAATTGGTTTGCGAAATTGTGTTTTATGGTTGATAAATGGATTTGGGATAAGATCCCACATATGTTTACTATGTTATGGTTTTCTGTAAATGGTTTTGGGCAGGGGCCCGTATGATTATGGTTGTTTAAACATATGTGGTTTGATAAATGGTTTTCCTATGCATGCATGTTTTTTAGTGAAGGGCATAAAGGTCTTTTATAAAATGTGTTTTATGACCTATTGCTTTTCGTCCACTCACAGTCTTTCTGTTTTCTAATGCCCTTCAAGTTGAATACGGTGCGGACTGTAACAAAGATCGGGACATCACATACCTTGTCAGGACCCACCCCGGTTTCCCCCTGAAACCCGAGGTAAATCCTGCTCCCGTCTGACTCCCCGACACCACACCAAAGTAAAACTCACACGCAACCACCACAGTACTCATTCAGACGCAGGAGAAACTATATAATACATCCCGACGTTAAAATTTTACAGAGCATATTCCCAAATACACAGGAAAGAAAACTGATAAACTAGATACATGCACGCGGAAAGATTGAAACACTCCAGGATCCCTCTCGAGAACTGCTATGCCTCAGACGCTGCCTCGACGCCGAAACCCCGCGCTAGCTCCACGACCTGGAGGGAAATTTAAAACAGAAGGTGTGAGTGGACCAGAATAAAAGAAAAATTTCGAAAACCATTTTATAATAAAACCGGGTTTAGCCCTCCGTTTTGAAACCACATGCATAACCCAGTTATTAAAACAGTTATAAATTTAACACCATAAAACATCGTAAGAAACAGAAACACTATAAAACAGGGATAGAAAACATATTAGAACATCATAAAATCGTATTATAAACCGTGAATATCAAATCATCATTCTCCGATCAAACCTGCTGGACCTATCCGAGTCTTTAAACTCCCGAGTCTTTAAACTCAATCCAGGCCTCAATAATATCCAAGTCTTTAAACTCCCGAGTCTTTAAACTCAACAGGCCTACGAGGGAAATATCAATATATCCGAGTCTTTAAACTCAATCCGGGTCTTTAAACCCAATCCGGGCCCGTCCCCCGTCAATCAATATCCGGGTCTTTAAACCCAATAACCAGATCCAGCAAATCCAATCAAAACCATTTGAAAACCTTTTCCAAATCCACATCCAAACCCGAATCCGAAATCACCGGTCCAATGCCCTTCCAGCATCCCGAACCGTCATTCCGAACCCAAATCTGGAATTCCACTTTCCAATCTGAAAACCAACTCTCGATTCTCGAAATCCGTTTCCAAAACCGAAAATCCTTTAATCACCAAATCAGGTTTTAAAATCCCTTTATGAACATTTAAACCATTTATCTATTGAAATCCCAAATCCATGGCATTATTCTCAGAAATTGACATTTCTCGTAAAACGTGCCAATTACCTTACTTTCTCGAAAACCGTGCAAGTATATAAAACCACATCATAAATCCAACATTCATGTAATCACATATATAAAACAATTAGAGAAAAGCAGTTATGCATGTTCGAGTTTAAGGAAAGGGTCCACTCACAGTACCGAGCCCTCAATCACGTCCTGAACGTCTCGTACGTTCCTCAGCTTCCTCGGGAACTCTCGATCCTGTCAACCATCACCAAAGTACGTCACTAACACGTCTACGAGGTCCACCTAATTCCCCTAAAAAATCCCCGAGTCCTAGACGTACCGAACCGGAACCCTAAACCTTCACCCTCGCGAAACTACATTGAATCGACGTCCGATTAACCCGAAACCAACTCCAACGGACTCGTCACAACACTTAGACCAAAAACCTAGTTGACTACTTTCCCAACCGCCACCGTAAGCGCCCCCACGCGCCGCCCAAAGGGGCTGCGCGTGGCTCTCACGCGCCTGCTACAGTGTCACCGTCTACCTCGAGTAGACCCGGTTCGACACACTTCTGCACCTCGAACCGGCGAGGACGGTTCTCCGCCGTGCCTGCACCAAAACACCTCATTCCTTCACCCACTGCTTCGTCTAGTCCTAGGCTACCCATTTCCGTACTCCATTCACCTCGACACGGCCTGAAACCTGTCGACTCAAGCTCGAACAGAAACCCGAACACTGCCCCTGTTTCCTTCTCCGGCCACCCAGGTCACCCCCCATCACGGTGGCAAACTTAAACCTTTCTTAAGACCATCCTAAACCTCACCCAACTCACCAAAACCGTCGACTCTACCCCAGACTTCACGACTCTATGTTTGAAGCAAAACGGAAAAACAGGGTACACAGGGCACCTTCCGTCGTCTCGCCTCCACCGTGCACTTCCCCGTCACGGCAGCACAACCAGAAGATACCCAGGCCTCAACTGAGTCCCCTAGACCTCCCTAGACTCTTTGATTCCACCCCTAAACTCACGACTCACGACTCTCGACTTGAAACTCGACGGCAAAACAGAGTATCGAAAGGGAAAATAAGAAATTACCTGCCTCCTGTCGCCGTCGTGAGCTCAGCCGTGAGGCAGTAGCTCCTCCCGTCCACCTCCAGCCTCTGGACACCTCCTCTGGCCTCGCTTGATCGATCACAGCCGCAACACCACCCACAAACACTCACTTCCTCCGTGTTTTCCTTACTGTTTTCCCATGGCTTAACTTGCACTCACACACAGTCACTACACCTCCAAACCTCCTCACTACCTCTCTCTCACTCTCTGATCACTCATCCCCTCAGAAATTCACATGACTCACACAAAACACCGTCCAATTTCCCAATTCCTCAGCCTCTGTTTTCTGTTCTTCGAACACACACACATGACATACACGACACACTCAGCCCCAAATAATTGGACCGTGCGTCCCAGAACCAAGCAGAACCCCTACACGTGTCACCATCCTCCCCTTCCTCTCACAACTGTCTCAATCTCAGCCCTCCATCTGTCCCTATCTGTTGCACACATCCCAGAGCAGAAAAGACCAAAATGCCCTTCTATTTTAACCAAAATTACAACTTTGCCAATACCTTTCTAGACCCGTAACTCCCACATCGTAAGTCCGATGAATACGTGCCGCCTGTCGTTGGATGGGACGACAAGATCTCTCTAACGGTCCTAAGTCAACAAGTCTAAACCCGATCATACAAAAGGTCAACTATTCCCCCTACTTTAACCAAATTACGGTTATGCCCTCAACCTTCCGAACATCATAACTTCCTTCTCGGATGTCGAAATCGGACGTACCACCTGTCTACGGATTCACAACGTCCTAAACTACGTCCTGGTCATCGATCAAAGTCCAATTGACCGTCCGAACTAAAAGTCAACTATTTACCCGAACCAGGGGCAAAATCGTCATTCTACCCTATCGGTCCAAAAGTACCCAACTAAGTACTACTTAAACTTACTAATCCCACCTTAATCACTATCTTAACCCTGATTTCCGGGATGGGTCGTTACATACCTCCTCCGGATCGTGGCGTACTCTGGAAGCCTACGGGCTAAAGGGTCAAATTTTCCCTGGTCTGACACTCTGTGTCAGACGGGATCCGTAGTGTCCCTCGTTAATCCCGGTGGGATTGGGACGAGTCCTCACAAGTGGTATCAGAGCAGGTTTGCTCTTGGAGTATCGCGTAGTTTGAGGATGTGATGTCTCTATGGGCTACAGTTCGTTATCAACCTGACAGTTAGGATACTGGTACGATAGTTAGTAGGATTGAATCGCAGATCATTTTGATTCGGCATTTGATGCTGGGGTTGCCATAGTTCTGTCGTGGTAGGCAGTTTGGGACCCTACATAAGGATAAACGTAACGGTACTTTAGAGTTTTGATCATGAGACAGTTAGTTGGGATCGTTTTTCACGATGTTGTAGGATCGGTTATGACGACTGGTTAGGAGTTGTGACCATTATATGGTTAGATTTTGTTGAGTTAGGTGGCTATGATATTGGGGGCAGCCGGGTTCGAGGAACCCTAGTTGAACTAACGGTAGGATTGGATTGGCGTCCATTCGATGTCGGGACTGCGGGGTCGGTTAGATAGTGGATTATACTGCCTTCTACAGTTGGGTTCAGAGGAACCCTAGGTAGTGATCGTGGAACCCTGAGGTAGAATGTATGGTTCGGAACGGTGAGTTGGCAAGTAGCTTGACTTTGACGGCTTTTCGGAGTCAAGACCGTCGATCGATCATGTCATGAAAGCTTTAGTGATGGGACTACACTTTGTAGTCGGGGTTATACTTATCGGTTAGACCTAGTTGATTGTCGTGCTACTTAGTTGTGATGGATTGTTGGTGCAACTAAGGTCATGGGTGACCTGGTAGACGACATTGGTTGAGTCAAGTTACGACTAGTTAAAGTTTAGTTGGACAAGTTACTAGGGTTGGTACTTGTCGATGGAATCCCGGAGTGGGGATACAGAGTAGTTAGTACGGGCAGTTGATTCCGTTGGATGCGGAGTCTCGATAGCGATGTCTGGTGGTTAGGTTTGCACGAGTTGTGGCAGGCACTACTATCGAGAGTGGTTGCAGTTGTGGTTGTTGCAAATCACGGGACGTTCAGGGAACATTTCCTTTTCTCTTATGAGATGTCAGGGTGACTGTACCCAGAGTTGTTGGGTACGAGAGAGGCAGAGTTTCTCCCATTCGAACAGAGGTACGAGGTCGTCGCTCGGTATGAGCGGAGACCCAGGGTTATCTAATTCACATAGTGTGTGCTGGTACTGGTGTTAGTACTAGTGCCAGTGAATGTGATGACGATGAGTCACGAGTCGGGATGTGACTTCGTCGACCTGGGCATGTGTTCGGTATCGGTGGTCCGGGTGTGGATCACTGATAGAGTTGGACTGGATGGGATCCAGCAGTAGTTGAGATGTGAGGATCGAGTAGTAATAGACCACATCCTTTTGGATGTACATAAACGGTATAAGCCAATAGGCGAACTTGGTAGCGAGTTAGACTGGTTACGGACACGTGTTTGATGTCTGAGTGTGTTAGTTCCGACATGGTTGGAACTTCAGAATCAAGAGAGGTTGTGTTTGAGGCGACTAGAGGAGTGCGGGTTTTCTGCAATGGTAATGGGTATTTCAAAGTCATTAGGGTGACTTCTCATGTTCTGCCACCAGTACATTGATCGTGTATTGGTGGATGGACCCGCGTTTTATTTGGGTCATCAGGAGAAGTTAGGTATATTTTGAAGTTAGGTGAACGAGATTTCTCACTTTCTGCTTGGTGTCAGACGATGTCGGGTTACATGGTGTGGTGAATGTAATGACTTTTTGCTTTCATTCACGTAGGATGAATTTTGATGTCATTATTTTAGATCATCCCTGATTTTCCTAGGTGGAATGCCAATGATCGATACGAGGTAATTGGAGAGAACCCACAGTCTCAGCGTGTCTCGTCGTTGACTGATTTGTTTGGATGTGGGAATTAGTTGAGGATGATGGGACTGAACTACTTTTCGAGGTTGATCCCGTATGGTGTTTTAATCGAACGAGTAGGCGCCCGATGTGGTCGAATTTGGTCAGCCTTAGATGTGTGGATGATGGGATTGACTTCCCTATGAAGGAAATCGAACGTATTGAGGTAATCGATTGAGCAGGTAACCGATAGGTTCAGAATTGGTGCGTCTCGGTAGACGTGGGTGAGATTGGATGCCATTTGGCATAAGTGAGTACGCCTTGGTGGGCGTGAGTAGGATTGGTACGTATTGGATTACGTGATTGGGAGTAGACGTTGTGATGCTGGTCGGGTGACCATGGGACTCGAAATGGATGATGGGTTGGAGTTTTGATCTGTCTGGTACTGGATTGGACAGATGGACTCCAGAATTGAAACGTGATTGGCTACGACCTAGGTTGTAGGCTGGTTGGTGGATCGATGTACGTACCTAGTACGTTGTTCGAGGTACGATACTGGACAGACTTGTGGTGTCCGGTGACGGTATATGGGATATATCAGTAGTACGTTGGTGAGCGTGTTGGTAGTCGGCTTAGTTCTGATTCCATTGGTTTAGTAGAGGACGTGAACTGGACATTAGATACTGTGCACTGGGTCATAGTGATTCTGATGGGTCCAGTTACATATGGGTTGAGTGAGTTGGTGGTTAGTGTAACCACAAGTGAGTATAGTGTCAGTTTTCGACTGGAAACTACCAATTGGTCACAAATTGTCGGATGTTTCAGCGTGGATCGGTGGGTAAGATTTGGTGACTCCCAGTGGGAGCAGACATCAGGATAGGTTGGTAATTGAGCAAGGAACCGTCGAGTTGTTTGTGTCAGCGAAATAGTAGATTTGACAAGTGGTAACAATTCGGAACCTGTGATTACTGTTATTCGACGTGGTCGAATGTAGTTGATGTGACGTGAATGTTGATAGAACGTCTGGTTGCAGACAAGTATTGTGCTGGCTAGTTGGTGTACGAGTGTACACACGAGGAGAGATCGAAATTGTTTTCCATGAGGTGATTGTGGAATCGGGATAGTTGGAATTTCGAGGATGAAATTAATTAAGGAGGGAAGATTGTAACGACCTGTCCCGAATTTCGAGATTAGATTAGTTACTATTTAGGGATTAGAGAGGTTAATCGGTGATTAGTTGATCGAAATCGGAAGGACAACGCGAAATGACGATTTTGCCCCTAGAATGGGTAAAACATTGACTTTTCGTTCTAGCTGTCAAATGGGCTTTGGCCGATGACTGTGGCATAGTTTGGGACGTCATGAGTTCATAGACATGTGGCACGTCCGATTCCAACTTTTGAGGAAGAAGTTATGACGTTCGGAAGTTCATGGGTATTTTGGTAATTTGGTTAAAAAGGGCAAATAGTTGACTTTTGACCTGGGAGGTCCGATGTCCGATGGCCGAGGGCCGTTACGTAGATCGAGTCAATACGAATCCATAGACAGGTGGCATGCCGAAATCGGATTTCGAACGGAAAAGTTATGGGTAACGGAAGTTCGATTGCACTATGCACGCATTATGAGGCGGGATGATGTTGCAATATCTGATTGGGTAGATATTTTAAGTGGGACCCATGGATGAGTGACACTTGTCACTCATCCTATTGGTGGCTTCCCTAAAAAGTGGATCTATTTTAATTAAATAATATTATCCTACTTATTTTATAATTAAACCCACCGATCTCTCATCCTCACCATCCATCTCATCAAAACTCTCAATCCTGGCCGTCCATTTTCCTCCCTCCCTCAACTAATTATCATGACCAGCCATTATCTTCTTTATTTTCATTTTTCCTAACCCGAGCACCCATTTTCACCCCACCCTCAAAACAAACACACAAACACACCACCCCACACCATAATAATTTTTCTGGGTTCTAGTGAAGGATTGAAGGTGATGAGGACGACGTGGTGGACGGCGGGCCACGGCAGTGGCCACGGTAGAGGGAAAACCGAAACTGACAGGACCCATCCCAATCCCCCCGGGATTAGTGCGGGATGACCCTGCTCCCGTCTGACACGGAGTGTCAGACAAGGGATATTTTCGACCTTTGCCCTCCCGGGCTATCAGAGTATACCAGGATCCGGAGGAGGCATGTGATATCTCGGTCTTTGCTACAGTTCACATCCGCTGTCAACCTGAAGGGCAGTCAAAACATTAAAAACTGTGAGTGGACAAAACAAAAGTTTATAAAAACATTTAATAAGAAGACATTTGTACCCTCCACTAAAAAGCATGCATGCATTCGAAAACCATTTATCCAAAACAAACCATATGTGGGACTAAGCCCAAAGCAGATGTAAACCAAGGTCGAAAGGACCACAATGAAAACGACCATACGGGCCACTGCCCAAATCCATAAGGGACTCGGCCCCAAACCATAAAGAAACCAAGTACACGAGCCACTGCTCAAATCCTGTGCACACCTGTGCACACCACATATCATATATCATATATACATATAAGTCACACAACCAATCCTGTCACGGTATCCAAAGCTACGCGCGTGCTACCCGAGTCTCAATCCGAGTCTTCTCAAAGTCAAGGTCCACTCACAGACCGTCCGAGCTGCCGCCTCGATTTGCGTGCCATTCGGCTCCCCGAGCCGATCACCATCACCGGGACTCCCAAACCTGTCCAAATTTTAATACAAGGTTACTAACTACTTAATTAACCTCCCACCAAAGCCCCGTAATTTTCCCGAACTTTTAACTATTTTTAAACCGACCCTAAACCTTCCGACACCCCGAAAACTATCGAAACGATGTCCGATTGACACGAGACCAGTCCCAAAATCTTCGTTACATCGGATAGAAGATTTCCCGTGTTGAATACTTTCCCAAATTATGGACCACGTGCCCTCACGAACCCCTAGAACGTAAAAAACACTGTTCATCGACATCAACCTCAAAACTGAACCAGTTACTATTCATGGTTACTGTTCATCTCGGTTTTTCTTCAGTTTTCGGACCGATTCGGAGTCCGTTTGGTCCCATTTTAATCTCTAAATTCCTATTTCTTCATTTCCTATCTAACACAATCCCTAAAACTAAGAAAAACCACCCGAAACCGAGCTTCCATCCGCCATCAATGGTGGCCGGATTTTCTCCGGCCGTTCACGGCCGTTTCCGGCCATCCCAAGCCACGAAATCAATCCTATTCTACTCCTAGGTTCCCCGGAAATGTTTCCCAATCCTTAGAATCGAACAAAAACTAACAAAACCGAAATTTGAATTTTTGGGCATTTTCTTACCTCACGGTTTCTCTCCATCGTGGCCACCACCTTCGCCCGCCGTGGCTCGCCGTTCCTTGCCTCTCATCACCTCACTCACGGTCACACACAAGCACATGAGGAATGGTGGTATGTGTGTGTGTGCTTGTCCGAAGAATAAAGAAGAAAATGAAGAAAATATGGAAGGGGGGTTTCGGGTTTGATGAAGAGAATAGAAGAAAATGATGATAATTGATGGTTTAATCTGATGAGAGAAGAGAAATTGATTAGATGAGATGAGTGGTGAGGATTAAAAGTTAAATGGAATGGATGGCTAGGATTTAAGGTTGTTAAGATTTGATTAAAAAATTAATTAAATAATAATATTTTATTATTAGATCCACAATTTGGGGGAGTTAGCCAATAGGATGAGTGACACTTGTCACTCATCCATGGGACCCACTAAAATATCTGCCCAATCAGATTTCGCCAAATCATCCCCGTCTCGAAGTTCGTGCATAGTGAAATCGAACTTCCGTGACCCATAACTCTCTCGTTCGAAGTCCGATTTCAGTGTGCCGCCTGTCTATGGATTCGTATCGTCCTTATCTACGTAACAGTCTTTAGCCCTCGGCCATCGGACCTTTTGGTCAAAAAGTCAACATTTGACCTCATTTAACCAAAATTACCAAAATGCCCCTAAACTTCCGAACGTCATAACTTCCTCCCCGAACGTCGGAATTGAACGTGCCACCTGTCTATGAACTCGTGACGTCACAAACTACGTCACGATCATCGGTCAAAGTCCATTTGACCGCCCAATTAAAAAGTCAACGTTTTGCCACCATCAGGGGCAAAACGGTCATTTCGCACCGTTCGTCCGATTTCGCTCTACTAATCACCGATTAACCTCATTAATCGTGATTAGTCACTAATCTAATCTAGGAATTTGGGACGGGTCATTACAGAAACCACATGTAGGTTGTTTTTAAATTTTTGAATTCGAGTTTAGGAGGTTTTGAGTTGATTATGTTAATGGAAAAGGCTTTCTGGTGGTCGAAGGGGAAGGTTTGGATTGGAAATGGGGGTTGAGGACGGTGCAGACGCCCCGGACGGCGACTGGTTTCTGGGCCGTGGAAACCAAATCGTGAAGGTACGGTTTTGTTCAGTTTTTCGTTGTTTTAATCACGTGAATAGGTTCCTAAGATTGAGACTTAGAAATAGGATTTGAAAGGAAGGAAAAAGGGCTAAAAATGAGAGAGTTAGAAGACTGAACCGGCCGCGCCAGTCCAGGCCTGTTCGACCCGTTTCAAAACCAGAGAACTGGTTCGACAGAGGTTAGGGGTGACACTGTTCATTGGTGCGTGGCTTTCACGCGCAGCCCCTTTGGGCGACGCGTGAGGGCGCCTGGAGGATAATTTGGGGAAGTGTTCAACATGACTTTTAATCTATTCGATGTAACGAACATTTTGGGACTGGTTTTTTGTCGATCGGACACCGTCTCGATAATGTTCAGGACATCCGAAAGTTTAGGATCGAGATTAAAAATATTTAAAAATTCAGGAAAATTAAGGGGCTTCAATGAGAGGTTAATAAGGTAGTTAGTAACCTTCTAGATTGATTTGGACAGGTTTGGGAGTCCCGGTGAGGACGATTAGCCCTGTGAGGCTTACAACACGCAAATCGAGGTGGCAGCTTAGGACGATCTGTGAGTGGAGCTTGATTTCTAAACTGTGATGCATGCATAAATGTTTTATAGTGTTTATAGATATGATTCTTTGATGATGTTTTGGATGATTGTGATTTACATGGTTTCACGCATTTCAAGGCTATTTACGTGCTTGCACTTAAATCGAGGTTTTCAGTTTTACACTGAATTTCCGTACTTATAGTTTTGGAAATGATTTCATGATATGGTTTTGGATTTGAAAAGGTAAACTCGTGTTCGAGACCCAATTGTTTTGGAAACCCTCAGACTCGAAGTCCATTCAGTTACCTTCTCGGACCAAAGGCCCAATTGGTTCTTAAATCGATTTCGGATTTGGAAATAGGGAATCGGGCACGAGAACTATTTGATTTACGAACTCCCGGACTTGAAGTCCATTTGATTTAACAATGCATCGGGGCGAAGGCCCAGTTGATTTACGTATTGGGCACGAGGCCCATTTTGTTTACGAATCGGGCTCGGAGCTAGTTGACTTACGTATCGGGCACAAGGCCCATTTGGTTTACCTTATCGGGCACTAGGCCCAAAATATTCCATGTAACGAACATTTTGGGACTGGTTTCGTGTCGATCGAACATCGTCTCGATAATGTTCGGGACATCCGAAAGTTTAGGATCGAGATTAAAAATATTTAAAAATTTGGGAAAATTAAGGGGCTTCAATGAGAGGTTAATAAGGTAGTTAGTAACCTTCTAAATTGATTTGGATAGGTTTGGGAGTCCCAGTGAGGACAATTAGCCCTGTGAGGCTTACAGCACGCAAATCGAGGTGGCAGCTTAGGACGATCTGTGAGTGGACCTTGATTTCTAAACTGTGCTGCATGCATAAATGTTTTATAGTGTTTAGAGATATGATTCTTTGATGATGATTTGGATGATTGTGATTTACATGGTTTCACGCATTTCGAGGCTATTTACGTGCTTGCACTTAAATCGAGGTTTTCAGTTTTACACTGAATTTCCGTACTTATAGTTTTGGAAATGATTTCATGATATGGTTTTGGATTTGAAAAGGTAAACTCGTGTTCGAGACCCAATTGTTTTGGAAACCCTCGGACTCGAAGTCCATTCAGTTACCTTCTCGGGCCAAAGGCCCAATTGGTTCTTAAATCGATTTCGGATTTGGAAATAGGGAATCGGGCACGAGAACTATTTGATTTACGAACTCCCGGACTTGAAGTCCATTTGATTTAACAATGCATCGGGTCGAAGGCCCAGTTGATTTACGTATTGGGCACGAGGCCCAGTTGGTTTACGAATCGGGCTCGGAGCCAGTTGACTTACGTATCGGGCACAAGGCCCATTTGGTTTACCATATCGGGCACTAGGCCCATTTAGTTTACGAAATCGAGCACGAGGCCTATTTGGTTTACGATTTGGGCCGGAGACCCAATTTGTATGTGGATTCAGGCTTATGGTCTAGTTATGTTTTAAGATTGTGATTTCGGGTCGGGGACCCATAAATGGATTTATGGTTCATGACGGTTTATGGGGACCGGCATGAACCATTGAAAGATTTTTAAGGTTCATGATGGTTTATGGGGACCAGGCATGAGCCCTTGAAAGGTTTTGAGAATGTTTTCAAAAGGTTTTTTGTATACCATCCTTTATATATGAATTGTCTCCTCAGGGAGGGACATTGGCTTGGGTGGACCCCAGAGTAGTCACGGAACACTCACTAAGTGGAGTCGCCCCTGTTGGGTTCCTTACTCTAAAAAAGGCTAAGGATTATAACCCCCAGGGAGGGTCAGCGATCTATGGACATTGACCTGGTTGGACCCTGGGGAGACTTGGGCTTTGAGACCCCAGGTAGCATGCGCGTAGCTCTAGATACCGTGACAGGATTGGTTATATGATATATTGATGAACATTATTTCAATTGGTTTACGAAATTGTGTTTTATGGTTGATAAATGGATTTGGGCTAAGATCCCACATATGTTTACTATGTTATGGTTTTCTGTAAATGGTTTTGGGCAGGGCCCCGTATGATTATGGTTGTTTAAACATATATGGTTTGATAAATGGTTTTCCTATGTATGCATGCTTTTTAGTGATCAGGAGCGTCCCTCACAGTCTTTCATCCACTCATAGTCTTTCTGTTTTCAATGCCCTATAGGTTGAATACGGTGCGGATTGTAGCAGAAACCGAGACATCACATACCTCCTTCGAATACTGGCGTACTCTGGAAGCCTGCGGGCTAAAGGTTCAAATTTTCTCACATGTCAGACGGGATCAGGAGCGTCCCTCGTTAATCCCGGGGGGATTGGGACGGGTCCCGACATTGATTATGCACTTGAGTCGTGCGGTTTGATGTTGATTGTGATTTCTTTGTGTACTGGTAATGAGTACATGTTTTGGTATTTGTGGCAGGTTAGTGTTTTCATATGATTTGGTTGGAAAACCGGTGATAGTTATTCATATGTGTTACCCTATGCATGCATGGTTTGATAAACTAGAGGGGAAAATGGTTTATTTGAAATGTATTTTCAAAGGATATTATTTTTGTCCACTCACACCTTTTATGTTTTTATGACCCTCTAGGCTGTGGCACAATGTTCTGGGTTGATCGAGAGGCAGAGACATGAGCAGAAATTAGTGCAGTTATCCCTTGTCTGACAAGTGCTGAGGGGTAATTTCGGGACTTCAGTTGACTTGTCAGACGGGAGCAGGACCGGGCACGGTTATCAAAGTCCAGCTGGGACGAGTCCTGTCAAATTGGTTTTATCAAACCATGCATGCATAGGGTAAAACATATGAATAACCATCACCGGTTTTCTAGCCAAATCACATGAAAACACTAACCTGGCCACAAAGACCAAAACCCGTACTCATTACCAGTACGCAAATAAATCACAATCAACATTAAATCACACGACTCACAATCAATCACACAATCACATCCGCACTATGCGTAGGCAATATCCGGTGCCTCAGTTGTCTGGGAAGCCAACCCAGCTCCGACTGTCCAGGCACACATATCCCCAAGCATCAGTCTTCTGGGAACCTTCCCGAGCTCTGACTGCTTGGGCCTCGAGTGCCAGCCGTCTGCGAATACTTCCTAGCATCGGCTGCCTGGGAACAATCATAATCATATCCCCCGAGCTCCGGTCGTCTGGGAAATACCACTAACTTCGACCGTCTGGGCACTCACAATCACAATGAAAACCATTCCGGGATTACATCCCAAAACATTTCAATCAAATCCTTGACTTCAAACCAAGTCAAAATCATTTCCGACAGGGTCTTAAGCCCAAATGCCACTTACACGTAAATTCGTAAAATCTCATTTGAAAATATTAAAATAATCCATAAATCATCATTGACTCACCAGCTAGGTTAAAATATCCTTTTTGAAACCTTTTTGACTCCGGGCCTAACTCAAAACATCATTTGCACATTTCCCGTAGAACATACCCGAAAGACCGATTAAAATAATCATTAAATCCATAAATAATCATTTCAAATCACCATGCAATCATTGCATCTCAAATCATCCAATCAATCATGTAATACATTTAACTATGCATGCATAACAGTTTATAAAACAAACGTCCACTCTCACACCGTCCAAACCGCTCGATTTTTGGCGTTGGTTTTGAGTTGATCGGACACCGTTTCGATATTGTTTCTAGGGTCCGAAGGCTTATGTTACGTTTTTAATTCGTAATTATTTCCCGGAAAATTATGGGAACTTAATATGATATTAATTGAGTTAGTAATGACCCTTAATGATGATTTTGGACAGGATTCTTGATTCTTGGAAAATGTCAGAAATTACGGAAAAGTGTGCAACTTGGAAAGCAGGTCGTTTGGACGGTGTGTGAGTGGACGTTTGTTTTATAAACTGTTATGCATGCATAGTTAAATGTTTTACATGATTGATTACATGATTTAGTTTGCAATGATGTCATGGTGATTTGGCATGATTAATTGTGATTAATGATTATTTTAATCGGTCCTTTGGGAACGTTTTACGAGGGATGTGCAAATGATGTTTTGGGCTAGGCCCAGAGTAAAAAAAAGTTTCAAAAAGGATATTTTGACTTAGTTGGAGTCAAGGATGATTTCTAGATTGTTTTAATGTTTTCAAAATGAGATATTACGGATTTACGTGTAAATGACATTTGGGCTTGAGACCCTGTCGGAAATGATTTTGACTTGGTTTGAAGTCAAGGATTTGATTGAAATGTTTTGGGATGTAATCCGGAGATAGTTTTCATTGTTTTTGTGAGTTCCTAGATGGTCAAAGCTAGGGGTATTTCCTTAACGAAGGAAATTGACGAAGGTTTGGCCAAGAACAGAACCCCCAGGCTTCTCGAATTTTCGAGCTTGACTCAGTAATTGGAGGGATTTAAAGATGAAATTGACGTTGGATTTACATTTGGAAGAATCCCACGAAGCTCTTTGATGAATTAATTGAAAGAAAACGGGTCGAATTGGTGGACTGCGATGGATGAACAGTGCTCGATTGTTCATCGAGAAATCGATATCGAACTGAGGAATGGAGGTAAGTTCTCAAGTAATTGAGATTACAGAACCGAAATTGGACTCATAACGATTCTATTAGCTTGATCAATTATGCTAATCGACTGAGAATTGAACAGGATTGAACCGGGTTGTACCGCAGGACCCATTTGATAGAGGAAACGGGCGAAGAAAGTGACTGTAACCGGGTACTGTAGCAGGCGCGTGGACTTCACGCGCAGCCGCTTGCAGCGGTACGTGAGTGGGATTCTCGAGGTGAGGTCAACATGACTTTTATTCTATGCAATGTAACAAACATTTTAGAGTTAGTTTCGAGTCGATCAGATAGCGTTTCGATATTGTTTCGAGGGTCCGAAGGCTTATGTTAGGTTTTTCATTTGTAATTAATTCCCGAAAAATTATGGGAAATTAATATGATATTAATTTAGTCATTAGTGACCCTTAATGATGATTTTCGATAGGATTCATGATTCTTGGAAAATGTCGGAAATTCGATATTGTTTCGAGGATCCGAAAACTTATGTTACGTTTTTAATTCGTAATAAATTCCCAGAAAATTATGGGAAATTAATATGATATTAATTGAGTCATTAGTGACCCTTAATGATGATTTTGGACATGATTCATGATTCATGATTCCTGAAAAATGTCAAAAATTACGGAAAAGCGTGCAGCATGGAAAGCAAGCGATTTGGACGGTGTGTGAGTGAACGTTTGTTTTATAAACTGTTATGCATGCATAGTTAAATATTTTACATGATTGATTGCATGATTTGGTTTGCAATGATGTCATGGTGATTTGGCATGATTAAATGCGATTAATGATTATTTTAATCGGTCTTTCGGGCACATTTTACGAGGAATGTGCAAATGATGTTTTGGGCTAGGCCCGAAGTAAAAAAGGTTTCAAAAATGATATTTTGACTTAGTTGGTGAGTCAAGGATGATTTCTGGATTATTTTAATGTTTTCAAATGAGATTTTACGGATTTACGTGCAAATACAATTTGGGCTTGAGACCCTATCGGGAACAATTTTGAATTGGATTTTGAGTCAAGGATTTGATTGAAATGTTTTGAGATGTAATCCTGGGATGGTTTTCATTGTGATTGTGAGTGCCTGTCAGGACCTGACCCTCCTCAGTCAGGACTTGACTCATCTAGCACGATATTATCCGCTTTGGGCCTCCTTGCCCTTGTCCTCACTGTTTTGTTTTCAGGAGCTCACGGTGCAACTTCCCAAGGGGTCACCCATCATGGAATTGCACCAGCCTCAACTAGCTTAACTTTAGAGTTCCAACGGAACCCAAAGCCATTAAGCTCCCAAAAGGCCTCGTGTTAGATAGGTATGTGCCTACAACTTTAAGGCACATAACCATTCCCCTCGTAGGAATGTGGGATCGTTCACCATTCCCTCCAGGACACGGGTCTAACAATCCACACCCTTAGGGCCCAGCCTCCTCGATGGCACACTTCGCGGTCAGGGTTTGGCTTCGATACCATTCGATGATCCTTAACGAACAGTGACCGGGTACTATAGCAGGGGGACTCCACGCGCAGCCGCTTGCGGTGGCACGTGGGGGCCAATGAGTGGAATTATCGAGGTGAGGTCAACATGACTTTTATTCTATGCAATGTA
Organism: Prinsepia uniflora; assembly: GCA_032719365.1. Lineage (NCBI taxonomy): Eukaryota > Viridiplantae > Streptophyta > Magnoliopsida > Rosales > Rosaceae > Prinsepia > Prinsepia uniflora. The sequence continues at coordinate 59,560,615 of CM064862.1, forward strand.
AAGAACATTTTGGCGTCGGTTTCGAGTCGATCAGACACCGTTTCGATATTTTTTTGAGGGTCCGAAGGCTTATGTTACCTTTTTAATTTGTAATTAATTCCTGGAAAATTATGAGAAATTAATATGATATTAATTGAGTCATTAGTAACTCGTAATGATGATTTTGGATTGGATACATGATTTTTGGAAAATGTCAGAAATTACGGAAAGGCGTGCAGCTCGGAAATGAGCCATTTGGACGGTGTGTGAGTGGACGTTTGTTTTCTAAATTATGATGCATGCATAGTTAAATGTTTTACATTATTGATTGCATGATTTGGTTTGCAATGATGTCATGGTGATTTGGCATGATTAATTGTGATTAATGATTATTTTAATCGATCTTTTGGACACGTTTTACGAGGAATGTGCAAATGATGTTTTGGGGTAGGCTCGGAGTCAAAAAGGTTTCAAAAAGTATATTTTGACTTAGTTGGTGAGTCAAGGATGATTTCTGGATTATTTTAATCTTTTCAAATGAGATTTTACGGATTTACGTGTAAATGACATTTTGGGCTTGATACCCTGTCGGGAATGATTTTGACTTGGTTTGAAGTCAAGGATTTGATTGAAATGTTTTGGGATGTAATCCCAGGATGGTTTTCGTTGTGATTATGAGTCCCCAGAAGGTGGAAGCTAGGGGTATTACCCAGACGATCGAGGATCGGGAGATATGATTATGATTGTTCCCAAGCAGCCGATGCTAGGGGGTATTCGCAGACGGCTGACACTCGGGGCCCAGGAAGTCAGATCTCAGGGTGGTTCACATACGATTGTTGCTCGGGGATATGTGTGCCTGGACAGTCGGAGCTAGGGGTGGCTTCCCAAACGACTAAGGGACGTGATATTTCCTACGTGTAGTGCAGATGTGATTGTGTGATTGATTGTGCACTTGAGTCGTGTGATTTGATGTTGATTGTGATTTCTTTGCGTACTGGTAATGAGTACGGGTTTAGGTCTTTGTGGCCAGGTTAGTTTTTTCATGTGATTTGGCTGGAAAGCCGGTGATGGTTATTAATATATTTTACCCTATGCATGCATGGTTTGATAAACTGGAGGGGAAAATGGTCAATTTGAAATGTATTTTCAAAAGATATTATTTTTGTCCACTCACACCTTTTCTGTTTTGATGACCCTCCAGGCCGTGGCACGACATTCGGGGCTGATCGAGAGGCGGAGGCATGAGCGAAAATTAGTGCAGTTACCCCTTGTCTGACAGATGCTGAAGGGTAGTTTTGGAACTTCAGTTGACTTGTCAAATGGGAGTAGGACCGGGCACGGTTATCAAAGTCCACTTGGAGTTCGGACACCGTTTCAATATTGTTTCGAGGGTCCCAAGGCTTATGTTACGTTTTTAATTCGTAATTATTTCCCAAAAAATTATGGGAAATTAATATGATATTAATTGAGTCATTCGTGACCCTTAATGATGATTTTGGATAGGATTCATGATTCCTAGAAAATGTCGGAGATTACGGTAAAGCGTGCAGCTCAGAATCGAGCGGTTTGGACGGTGTATAAGTGGATGTTTGTTTTATAAACTGTTATGATGCATAGTTAAATGTTTTACTTGATTTATTGCATTATTTGGTTTGCAATGATGTCATGCTGATTTGGCATGATTAATTGTGATTAATGATTATTTTAATCGGTCTTTCGTGTACGTTTTACTAAGAAGGTGCAAATGATATTTTGGGCTAGGCCTGGAGTAAAAAAGGTTTCAAAAAGATATTTTGACTTAGTTGGTGAGTCAAGGATGATTTCTGGATTATTTTAATGTTTTCAAATGAGATTTTACGGATTTACGTATAAATACAATTTGGGCTTGAAACCCTATTGAGAACGGTTTTGACTTTGATTTTGAGTCAAGGTTTTGATTGAAATGTTTTTGGATGTAATCCCGTGATGGTTTTCATTGTGATTGTGAGTGTCTGTCAGGACCCGACCCTCCTCGGTTAGGACCTGAGTCATCTAGCACGATATTGTCCGCTTTGGGTCTTTTTTCCATTGCCCTCACGGTTTTGTTTTCGGGAGCTCAGGGTGCAACTTCCCAAGGGGTCACCCATCATGGAAGTGCACCAGCCTCAACTCGCTTAACTTTGGAGTTCCAACGGAACCCAAAGCCTCTAAGCTCCCAAAAGGCCTCGTGCTAGATAGGTGTGTGCCTACACTTTTAAGGCACACAACCATTCCCCTCCTAAACCATTCCCCTAGCAGGAATGTGGGATCGTTCACCGTTCCCTCCAGGACACGGGTCTTACAATCCACCCCCCATAGGGCCTAGCGTCCTCACTGGCACACTTCCCGATCAGGGTTTGGATTTGATACCATTCGAAGATCCTTAACGAACAGTAACCGGGTACTATAGCAGGCGCGTGGACTCCACGTACAGCCTCTTGCGGCTGGGCGTGGGGGTGCGTGAGTGGGATTCTTGAGGTGAGGTCAATATGACTTTTATTCTATGCAATGCAACAAACATTTTGGCGTTGGTTTTGAGTCAATTGGACACCGTTTCGATATTGTTTCGAGGGTCCGAAGGCTTATGTTACGTTTTTAATTCGTAATTATTTCCCAAAAAAATATGGGAAATTAATATGATATTAATTGAGTCATTAGTAACCCTTAATGATGATTTTGGACAGGATTCATGATTCCTAGAAAATGTCAGAAATTACGGAAAAACGTGCAGGTCAGAATCGAGCAGTTTGGACGGTGTGTGTGGACGTTTGTTTTATAAACTGTTATGCATGCATAGTTAAATGTTTTACATGATTGATTGCATGATTTGATTTGCCATGATGTCATGGTGATTTGGTATGAGTATTTATTAATTTAATGCTTATTTTAATTGGTCTTTCTGGCATATTTTACGAGGAATGTGCAAATGATGATTAGTGATGATTAGTAACGGGGATGCCACTTTTGCAACAAGATGGTCAGAGCATTATTAAAGAAGTATGGAGTCACTCACAAGATGTCCACTCCTTATCACCCTCAAACTAATGGTTTAGCAGAAGTTAGGAATCGGGAGATCAAGAAGATACTCGAGAGAACTGTTGGGCCATCATGCAAGTATTAGAGTACAAGATTGGATGATGCTTTGTGGGCATATCGTATAGCATACAAGACTCCCATAGGCATGTCACCTTTTCAACTAGTTTATGGAAAACCTTGTCATCTTCCAGTGGAGTTAGAGTACAATTCTTGGTGGACAATGATGAAGTTCAACGTGGACTTTGATGAAGTAGGAATGCTTAGGAATTTACATATTTTTGAATTTGAAGATATTAAGAATGATGCATTTGATAGTACCAGAATCTACAAAGAAAGAACGAAGGCACTACATGACAAGATGATTCATGGCAAAGCCTTTCAAGTTAGTCAAAAAGACTTATGCTTTTGTTCGAAACTCAAACTATTCCTAGGTAAGCTTCATTCTAGATAGGTTGGCCCTTATGTTGTCACTAATGTTTTTCCTCATTGCACTGTATAGATTCAATCACTTGACATCAGAAGAGAATTCAAAGTCAATTCCCAACTTTTAAAGCCCTATTTCGATGCCTTCAAGGAACAAACAATGGAGGACATGCGCCTCCAAGATTCAGATGTTCGAAATGAATAAATGAAGCATTCTAGGCTGAATGGACATTAAACTTCAAGCGGTCATTGGGAGGTAACCAAATGTGTTTCAAGGACGTGGATGAGCAATCAAACAGAGATTTTCTTTCTTTAACCCTTCACTCTCATTACTATTAGTTTCTTTATGGCTTTGCTATTTTCTTTTCGTGAATCATTCCTCCTTACTTAGATTATATGCTTTCAGTTTCATACATTGAGGACAATGTCAGATTTAAGTGTGGGGGAAGTGTTTACAACTTTTGTTGAGTCTTATTCCAAAAACAAACCAAAAAATTCAGAAAACAACCAAAAACCAAAAAAAGATTTTGTGTGTCTTCGTCTTTAGTCTTAAGTCGTAGGATGCCCTTCAACTTGTCAATGATAAGAATGAAGGATAAACGAATACAAAATGGCTAAAGGATGATCACTACAACTTGAATTCATTTGTTAATGCTTTGTGATTGAATGTTTATGACTTGTAATGGATGATGCATGATAAACTAGTACAGAACGAGCATGCTAAGATATGTATGAATCTTATGAATCCTATGTGAGCTTTAGAGCCTTATATACTTCTTTATTGAATGATTCACATGAGTTCTTCATTTAAATTGATTTGCATATGCCTTATATTTGCTTGCCATAGATTTTAATGAACTCTAGAGTACTCAAACTTATTCAATGTGGTTTTCAAAGCCTTTAATTCAATAAACTCTCTGATCTTGGACATGATTAAGAAAAATAGGGTAAACACCACATATCCAAATATCCAAGCCTTGTTTGGTTGCACAAGTGTGATCCCCTAGTTCTCCCCCTTTGAGCCTACATTGAGCCTTTCTTTCATCAGCCTCAAAAGATCTATTCATGTGAGCTTAGTATCTAGACACCATTTACCCTTGTTCCACAGACTTGGTTAAAGACTTAAAAGATGGCGTGAAATACAAAAAATTACTTTGATTAATGAAGACTTTTATGTAAGTATAGGGAAGGACTTGCTCAAACTATGGTGTTATTCATCGCATTACCTCTAAAAAAAAGAATAAAAAATAAAGAACAAAATTCTATGAGGTAATGAGTTGCTAAGTTCCATATACCTACGATTTGGAACAATGAAGAAATGAAGGCCTACATTGAAGAATCTCGGCCCTCTATCCTAGTTGCAAGCTCAAGGATGTTTATAATGAAGATCAAGGCTCAACAAGATGATACTTGGCCTATCATTATGGGAAAACACTTAAGCCTTTGTAATGGATCCATTTGTTGAGTCCTGGAACAAAATTAACACCATTATCCTAAAAATTCCATGCCTCTACACCTAGCCTCATTACAACCTTCAAATAAAGACCTTATGATCCTTGAAATTAGTAAACTTTGATTGGTTGAGTCTGTCACTTGAGTGAGCCTATGGTTTTGGTTCATTTGTACAAGTATGTTATCATCTTATGGTTTATGTTTGAAATTTTTATGAAGTAATTAATTTCTACAATGTGAGCATTTTCTCACATACCTTTAGTGCAAACACAAACCCCTTAATATTGAGTGGAAATCATGAGTGCATATCCATGTGAGTTGATTCATACTGGTTTTATTCATGTTGAGATACATTCACCAAGTTTACTCATTGCTTTTCTTATCAAGGCATTTTGTTACTCTATATAAGCTTTTGAATTCAATGTGCTACATAGCCTTTTGGTGTGAATCTTAAATGCCATACTTATGTTGATAAAGTTTGAGAGGGATGGTTAAGGGCTTAATAGTTTTTTTTTTGAAAAGAAAAGAAAAAAAATGAGTTTCAAATCTGTAGTTTGTTTTGATATTTGCTAGGGACTAGCAAGGTCTAAGTGTGGGGGAATTTGATAAGCACATAATTGATCACATTTATATGTCAACTATCCTTGCATTTCACCTTCTTATTACCTTAATCATGTCATTTCTAACTAACCTTATCAATTTCTGTTGCTAATTGCAAAACATGACATTTTGATGTCAAAATATGGAAATATATAGACCATGTCACCAAGGACCTCATTTGAGTCCCAACCGAGGTCCTCCCAACTTGTATCTTGCCCCTGGTATGTACCGAGTACCTAAAACCCATGACATGTCCCAAGATGTTCCACCAAGAAGGACCTGTCTGTGTGCCAGCCCGAGAACCCTTAAGTGGTCGTTGAGGTGATGCCCAATAGCTAGTCTTGGGACCCTATCGAGGGCAACATGTGGGCATACCCATGGCATGACCGTGTACCTGCTCATGTGCTGACTCAAAAGCCTCCCAAGTCTTTACTAAGAAAGTCTAATAAATGTCCCAGGACCTGACCTGGGAATGTCCCGAGAGCTCCAATGCCAACAGATGAGCCCAACAGGAGTTCCAGCGAAGGCTTTCACATGGCCCAGGGCCTGCGCATGCTAATATTAGCGTGTGTGCTCGTCTAGAGCGTCCCAAGCTCGTCGACTCCAGCTAGCCCAGTGGTCGCCCAAGTACAAGTCCTTTTTCGATAAAGACTCATTATCTCACTTTTTGCTATTACGGGTAATTAAGATCCCTTCTACGATAAGGACATCAAGACACAGCTTTGGACTACCTTTTTCATCTTGGATTCAAAAGTTCGATTAAGGCAATGATGATTCTCCACCTTGAGCTAGGATTGAAAGAACTCTTCAAAATGTGGCAAAGACTCGAAATCTATCCTTTTGCGATTAGGCAATGGTAGTCGCATATTTCCTTCCAATCTCGACAAGGATTCCCATATTTTACCATTTGCGACAAGGACACATACTTGGAAAAGAAACTTAAAGATTTCCTTTTCAATCTTGGACTCAAACTCGTGCAAGGAATAAACCTTGTGTTATTGCAGCTCGAGGAAGAGAAGATTGCGGCAAAGGATTATTACTTAGATTAGGATTTGTATTTCTATTTTAATTAGGATTGAGCAAGAGTTCATCCTATGCCTATAAATGTTTTATTTTTCACTTTAGTTGAGTTTTGTCTCTCAATTTACACCAAAACTCAACTCAACTGATTTTACCTTTTTATAAATTCAGCATTTCTTTTAGCAAAGGCCAATTACCTGATACTTCATCTTCTACACCTATGTTTGTGACATATAGGGTAGTTCCTGAGTGTCTAATCAAGGGGTGCCGACCACTTAGCATCCATAGGGCAATTCCTGAAGAGAAAAAGTATAACACGACCTCTTTACTATGTGGTTGTCTTTTTTCATTGAATATTATTTTTATGAATTGATCTCTGACACAATTTTCTTTTTATACTTTATATGAATTTCATTCATCTTTCATGTGTTTCAATATCTTGGTTTTTTTTATACTTGTATGTTAGGCTTAATACTTGATTAGATATAAGGCAGTTCCCGAGTCTAGATCATTGAAAGTGTATAAGACAGTTCCCGGGCACGTACTTGAGATAATATGTTTGCATTTTGTAAAACTAAGGTTATGAAATTTTGTAGGTTTTGGAATTGATATGATTTACGAGAGTTAGGTTTAAAGTTGAGTTGACCAATGTAAATAGTAAATTAGGTTAGTTTAATCACGTAGAACATTAAAATTCATCAATTACCCCTAATAAATGAATCAAACTACAATCAGGCTTAGGTAACCTCATTCCCCGATTTAAAACGATCCCTATTTACCAATGCTACAATCTACAAAAAAAAAAAAGGTTTTACTTTGCACATCTTTTCATTAAGTGTTGAGTGTGACTTTATGTTTATTTTAACGCTTAGTTTTAGCATATCAATTTTTGGCACCATTGTCGGGGATTGAAATAAGCTCTTGTGTGATTTCGTTTGTGTAAATGTTTTATATTGTACATACCACACTTGTTTATAACATCAGATTTGTGAATAACATCTTGCATTCAAGCATTAGTCTTGGCTATATTTGGATCACTTGTGCTTCAAAATTTAGATCTTGATCTTTAATGGAATAGGTGAAGCCTTGTTTGTTAACTTTCTCCTAAACCCATCATGGTCTTTAAAAGCCATGAGGGTGAGGGCGGAGTTTTTTAACTCATGAGTTATCTTGGATCGAATACATATCCATCTTGAGTAAGAAATTTTCAATGGTGATGTTTAGGACACGAGACGATACTCGTAACGAGTTTTGGGCCTAATAAAGAGACATCAATGGAGTTTAAAACTCGGGATGTCTTGAAATTAGCCCTACCTCTTATGTTTATTCTTTCTAACTTGGTCACTTTTGAACTTGATGGACAACTTTTTCAAAATCTAGGCTATATACTTGGGCCGCACAGACGTAGAAGTCTCTATCTAAACTTTGAAAGCTATGTGAACCATATATAGCCTTGACTTCCTTACTTGTAAATATTACCTCCTATTAAATGTCTTCTGTTTACATGGGTTTCAAGTTATTTTCTTTCAAGTCTTTCATTATGGGAATAGGCAGTGCCCCATTTGGTTACTTTCTCCTTACCCTTTCATGATGTGTGGATTTCATCACTGCACACTATAGACTAAGTGAATCTACAGACATGAGGTTGTGGGGGGTTTGTAAAACTTGGGTTTGGTAAGAAAAACTTTGAAAACTTCCATCAGTTAGTTATGGTGCCTAGAAGGGTTATGACTGGTGACAAGTTTGGGCTACGAAAGTGAACTCCAATGGAGTACATACCTTGGCAGGTTATCCTCGAGGTGTTCTCGAAATTAGTCTTTCTTTTTTGCGTTACGTCTATCCTAACTGGCCATGATCAACATTGAATGGTGGGAGCGTTGAGGTTTGTTTTATCATACGCGCAAGCCGTAAGTCTGGAAGGAAGAACGAGAAGAGAAGTGGACGGTTATCTATATGGGCTTACGAAAGTCGAAGAACTTGACCTATGTGTTCTAGCTAAGTTTTATTGATTCTAAAACCGCGGATTATCTCTTCAGATAGAGTAGATACATATTGGTGAATAAAACACGAAAAAACGGACATGAAAAATGAGAATTAGAATCGGGTCAAGGTCGCGGGTTGGGTAACCGAAAACGAGGACCCGCGGGAGGTTGAAGAAAACCCCTTACACAAGATCATGGGGCCCAAGTGTAGAGGCTGTCTTCGGTGTGTGGGAGTGCGTGGTCCACTATTTAGGTTTCTGGCCAACACAAGAATGGTAGTACTCGATCCTTATAATCTTTGGTACAAGAATCACTTCAATTGGACATCGTTTTAGGACAACTCTATTTGTTCAAGAGTGTTGTTTAATACTTAAAATTCCTAATTATTTTCTGAAAATGAAGAATAGTAATATAAGGTTAATTGAGTATATAAGGAACAATATGTGAAAAGGATGAATGTTAAGGCCATGGTATTCATAAAGTTATAATAGTCATAATAAATGGATAATATGAAGATATTGTGATGATGATAAATGTACGATGTTTCTCATGATTACTATGCTATGAGATGATGTTTATAATGAATGAACCATTTCCTTTATGAGAATGAATTACATATGATTATGGTTTATGATGTACAAGGTAAAAAGTTAATAATATAAGAAATATGTGAATAGTTGTGTATTTATATTTTTGTGGTTATTCTTGACATTTCAATTTGTGTAAATTATAACAATGAAAATAAGATCGAATGCGGTCAGATTAGTATTCTCACTCCTTGACAAGGTTTAATGGGTTGGACGTGGATAGTAACCCTGCAAGGGTGGGTTTCTTTTGGGTAATCTGAGAGGATATGGACATAGATAAAATTGAGGATATCCCTTGCCTGACAAACTTGGTGATCCAAGGTTGTCCGATATTGGTAGAGGGTCTTGGATTAGAGGCTGATTTGATTCCTCTAGATATCTATGGTTTCGCTGTGATCTGGGGGATGGATTGGTTGACTACCCACCAAGCCTCTATTGATGTTTTGAGAAGAAGGTTACTCTATGTAGTCTAGGTTTTCCGAAGCTCGCGTTTTAGGGGGACTGGAGAGTACCTCCTTCAAGTGTGATATCATTATCAACAAAGAAATTGTTAAGGAGTGGCGATAAGGGGTACTTCGCTCACGTAGTGGATACTCGAGATGTTTCGGTAAGAGTGGAAGACATATCAATAGTGAGAGAGTTCCCTAATGTGTTTCTGAAAGATGTATTGGGATTACCACCTCTTAGGAAGGTTGAGTTTATTATTAAGCTTCTTCCAAGCGCCCAACCCATATTGCAAACACCATATTGAATACCACCGACGGAATTTAGGGAACTAAATATTCAGTTACAGGATTTGTGGACATGGGGTTCGAATATGAAGTTATTTAACTTTAGTGACCATCAATTATTGTTTTTGATAGGCCAGGGCGCACCAGGGACTTCAGAGGAGCACACAGCTTGGGATTGAGTGTATTGGACAAACTGTAAATGGACTTTATTTTATAAACTATGATGCATACATAATTAAATGTTTTAAATGTTTTATGTTTTCTATGGATTTCATTGGTCTGAATGATTATTCTAAATATTTATTACTATTCGATGTATAGAATTAGAATAATTCTTTAGGATGTTTATTTTTAGACGCAAGTTTTATAATTTTTGTAGTTTTAGGCTTAGGCTAGTTGAAAACATTTTGACTTGGGTCTAGAGTAAATGATTTGTTTTAAAAGTAATGTTTTGGATTTGTCCCATAACTATTTTCAACATATAACCATCATCGTGACTTATTATATCTCCCTATACGTGACGAGATCATGAGGGTACCACCTGAATGTCGTCAGATTCCAAGGATGTTACGCATACGCTGCAGGAATGTTACTCTATAGGATCCCAAGACTACTTAGAAATTGCAAGAGCATTGCTTTACAGGATCCCAAGACTACTTGGAAATTGCAAGAGTATTACTCTGCATGATCTCAAGGCTATTCAGACATTGCACGACTTTACATGATCCCAACGCTACTCGGACATTGCAAGACTTTGCAGAATCCCGAGATTGTCTACACGTAACACAGGCTTCCCAGATGGCTTGTAACGTCGTGGCTCAAAACACAAGGGAAATTTTGAAAATTAAAGTGGAAATTGACGCGTTTACGATTACCTTTGTTAGAAGGTCAAAATTCGTTTTTTCTGGTAATTTTTTTATGAGTTTCTCTTGGACCATTGCGTGGGGTCTCAAACTCATGATTTCATATCTAACGACATATGGAAAATGAAGGTTATACAAAAAGTTACAAGTCTTGAAGCTCAGGGATATTTTGATAATTTGAGTATCTTAATTCATGTGTTTGAGAGGTGACTCGGCCTTCACTTTTGAGTACCGATTTAAACAAAGATATTTTATAATACCCCATTCTTCTTCTGGTGCCACAATCTCTCTTTGGTCACTTTCTCTCCCTCGACTAGTTTGTGGTAGCCTGGTGAATAGAGAAACCTTGACAATAGATATATAAATATGCACTTCTCTCGAGAGGCTGAAAAGAAAAACAGAGAGAAACAGGGAGAGGGAAAAACTAGAATAGAAAAGAAAGAACAACGAAACTCTGACCCTTATGTTAAACTTAAAGATGGAAATCAAGGTCACTAGCACTTTTTTTTCAACTTGGGCATTCCAAAGAGCTTAATCTTCAAAGTTTTGAGTCGTAAGAAGCTGCCAGAACAGAGCCTAACCATTAGCCAAAGATATCGAACTCGCTCTAGTTAGTGAAATCAAGGTGAGATTTTGCGTTTTTGACGTTATATTCATGTTTATGATATTGATTAGGGTAGGTTGAATGGATTGAATGTCAACATTGGAAAATTAGATAATTTGTCTCATATGTTCGTTTTTTGATTTGGGACCCTATTGTAGACTTTCAGGTTAACCCAGCTCAATGAGGAAGGTGAGTACGCATGCGACTATGGCTACAAGTGCTTGGGGAGCTACTACATGGTCATCCACTAGAGCTTGGTGAAGCGTCGCGATGTTCCTATGGTCTTAGTCAACTTGTCTTTTACTATATTTAATGTTACATACTCATTGGTACATGTTTCAGGGTCAATTAGACATCGTTTAGGGGTAGTTATGTATGCCCAAAGTGGACATGCTTCTAACTAAGACACAAGTGGATCTCTCGGTATTTTGGAAGTCTAGATATAGATTCCTTATATGATTGAGATATTAGGATCAAACTTGGAAAGAGTCGGGATACCAAATTAGGACTTGGGAAAAGCTGGAGATATTAGATTGTGGTTAAAAAAAAGTAAGAGATATCAAATTCGAACTCAAAAAGAGATTAACGAGTCTCAAATCAACCAAGTCATGGAAACTAAATTAGATTAGATTAGTAAGGTATGATGTATGAGTTAATGGCCTGTAGCCAAGGGCATTATCGAGTTTTCTGATATAATGATCTATGTTAGGGTTAATAAGCAGATTGGTATAAACGGTGACCCCGGACTTACGACTTATAGTTAATATTGACCCCTTATCTAACAAGTGTGATGATAGCTCGAATTTTTTATAAGGAAGATTATGTTAGCTTTCCGAATGTTCCTTGTAATTTTATTTAAGGTCTTTATAACTTTTATCTAGTTGTTATTCAGGAGTAGGATCTTTTGTAGTTATCAAAGTTACTTCGGGAACAACCCTGTTAATTTGGTATCGAAGTACTAGGTTAACTTCATGTGGAATGCACACTTGACATGTAGCATATTTTTGTACTGATTGGTGCTATTTTTCAAACAAGTTGCCTCTCAGACGAAAGCCTCTTGCACGAATTGGTAATGAGGACAAGAAAAGTATTACAAAGAGGATATCCAACTAGGAGAGAAAGAGCCGAAGATGAGGTAGACATTGGACAGTTTGGGTCGGGCTTTGGATATTGCACTCCAAGGTGAGGGAACCCAGATATCGAACAAGCCAAGAGGCTTGGAGCCACAGTAATTATGGGCAAATTGGGCCCTCTATCAGGCTGACTTGGTTCCCTCGATATTTAGGATACTAATCTTTTGGAAACAAGTTTTACGTTTTTTATAAAACCAATGTTTTGGCTTAGGTCCGATTTGAAAACATTTTAACTTGCGTCTAAAGTCAAGGTTTGTTTTTTACAATAATGTTTTGGAGTTATTTTATAACTGTTTTCTATTGTAGACATTCTCATGATATATAATATCTCCCACGACTTAGGCAGATCCTAGGAATACTACTCGGATGATGTTTGATCCCAAGGATGCGGCGATATACTATCTGTGAAGACGTAGGAAGATTCTGAGAATACCACTCAAATGTTGTCTGATCCTGAAGAGGTCGCGATATACTATCTGACAGGACCCATCCCAACCCCCCCAGGATTAGTGCGGGATGACCCTGCTCCCGTCTGACACGGAGTGTCAGACAAGGGATATTTCCGACCTTTTCCCTCCCGGACTATCAGAGTACCCCAGGATCCGGAGGAGGCAAGTGATATCTCGGTCTCTGCTACAGTCCACATCCGATGTCAACCTGAAGGGCAGTCAAAACATTAAAAACTGTGAGTGGACAAAACAAAAGTTTATAAAAGCATTTCATAAGACATTTGTACCCTCCACTAAAAAGCATGCATGCATTCGAAAACCATTTATTTAAAACAAACCATATGTGGGACTAAGCCCAAAGCAGATATAAACCAAGGTCGAAAGGACCATAATAAAAACGACCATACGGGCCACTGCCCAAATCCATAAGGGACTCGGCCCCAAACCATAAAGAAACCAAGTACACGAGCCACTGCTCAAATCCTATGCACACCTGTGCACACCACATATCATATATCATATATACATATAAGTCACACAACCAATCCTGTAACGGTATCCAAAGCTACGCGCGTGCTACCCGGGTCTCAATCCGAGTCTTCTCAAAGTCAAGGTCAATGTCCACAGACCACTGATCCTACTCGAGGTAATAGTAACCATAGCCTTCCTGAGAGTAAGGAACCCAATTGGGGGGTGACTCCACTCAGTCGGTGCTCCGTGACTACTCCGGGGTCCACCCAGGCCAACGACCCTCCCCGGAGGAGATAGTAGAAGTAAAGGAAGGTAGATGAACATATATATATACATAATATAAATATTCATGTCCGGTTCCCCTGAACCGTCATGATCCATAATATCCATAATCAGGTAACATGTCGGTTCCCATAAACCGTCATGTACCGTAATAACATAACCAGAGTTCATGCCGGTCCCCATAAACCGTCAAGAACCAGAATGACCTTTCCAGAGTTCATGCCGGTTCCCATAAACCGTCATGAACTTGGAAATCCATCTAGGGTCCCTGACCCGAAATCATCAGTGTAAAACAACTGGGTCTCGTGCCCAAACATATGACTCAACTGGGCACCGTTCCCGATATCTAAGGGTCAGTCAGGACTCCGATCATAGTGATGCGTGCAACCATCCATCCAGGACCGCTCTCAATCCTGGTATGTCGCCGTGAACGAATCAACCGACGCAACCACCACAAGATCATGGTGCACTCATCACCGATCGCTATCCTGAACCGTCAGCACTTCGAAGTCGAGCCTCCCCATGCTGCCCGACCATGAATCGTGCATCGTGACCTCTCCGGAAGAAACACATCCCAATCCGGAGGAGAGCGTCGTATCGTCGATCGCCGTGCACATAGCACCCGTCGGGACCACGATTTAGACCCGAAGGTCGTAAATAGCGTCATATTCCCGAGACAAAACCAAATGGGTCTCATACCCGAGTTTATCTTTTTAGAAATCCAAAATCAAATCATTTAAATCAATAAAGAAATATAGACCCGTATAAGCACCGTATAAGGCCGAAACCTCGAAATACGTGCTTATACGTAACCACATACAAATGCACCCATGGCATTACAAACAAGCATTTAAAACATATAATAAACATTTATGCATGCACCAATTTAGAAAACAAGGTCCACTCACAGACCGTCCGAGATGCCGCCTCGATTTGCGTGCCATTCAGCTCCCCGAGCCGATCACCATCACCGGGACTCTCGAACCTGTCCAAATCGTAATAGAAGGTTACTAACTACTTAATTAACCTCCCACTAAAGCCCCATAATTTTCCCGTATTTTTAACTATTTTTAATCCCGAACCTAAACCTTTCGATGCCCCGAAACATATCGAGACGGTGTCCGATTGACACGAAACCAGTCCTAAAATGTTCGTTACATCGAATAAAAGATTTCACATGTTGAACACATCCCCAAATTCTCCCCCACGCGCCCATACGCGCCACCTGAAGTGGCTGCGCGTGGGCCTCACGCGCCGCTACAGTACCCGTCTTCAACCTCGCGCAGCCGGTCTGAACCGGCCGGTCCGGTCTTTTTCTGCAACTAGACCGGCGTGACCGGTCCAGGGTCCTACAATCCTCATTTCTCATCCGTTTTCTTCCATTTTAATCCCTAAATTCCTATTTTCTCATTTCTTATCTAACCCAATTAAACAAAACCCTTAAAACCGCCTAGAACCCGTAAACCCAAAATGGACCTCACGGTTCAAAAATCCAAAACCTCACCCCAGGGTTCCTCAACATCCAAAACCTTTCGAACCCTCCCTATTGACCTCCTAACAACCTAATTACTTCAAAACCAACATCCAAATCGACCCATAACATGCAAAATGGAAATTGGATGGAAAAATGGTTAAATCGATACCTCGATCGGTTTTTTCTCCCCCGTCGTGCACGGTGGTGCTGCCTGGGCCAGCCACCACGTCCAGCCGGTCCTCTTCATCTCTCTGTCCTCTCAGCTCAGCTCACAGGCCAAGGGTTTGGTATTTGGGTGAGAAAAGGTGATCGGGTTGGTTTGGGAAAAATGGGAGAAATGGATGAACGGGGAAGGGTTTGATGCATGAATGAAATTGGTGTCCATTGGATGGGTGACACTTGTCACTCATCCATTGGGCATCAGGAAAAATATCTGGGCCCACTAGAGTCCAAAAGTGAACTCGTTTCGTACTTCGTGCAATAGTGCACTCGAACTTCCGTGAACCGTAATTTCGCCGTCGAACGTCCGAATTTGACGTGCCTCCTGTCTATGGATTCGTATCGTCCCCATCTACGTAACGGTCTTCGGCCCTCGGCCATCGGACCTCCCGGTCAAAAAAGTCAACTTTTGACCTCCTATTCACCCAAATTACCAAAATGCCCCTAAACTTCCGAACGTCATAACTTCATCCTCGAATGTCGGAATTGAACGTGCCACCTGTCTATGAACTCGTGACGTCACGAACTACGTCACGGTCATCGGTAAAAGTCCATTTGACCGCCCGATTGAAAAGTCAACGTTTTGCCACCACTAGGGGCAAAACGGCCATTTCGCATCGTTCGTCCGATTTAGCCTAACTAATCACCGATTAACCTCACTAATCGTGATTAGTCACTAATCTAATCATGAAATTTGGGACGGGTCGTTACACTATCTGTCAGGACCCACCCCGGTTTCACCCCGAAACCCGAGGTAAATCCCGCTCCCGTCTGACTCCCCGACACAAAACTCACTCAAATCCAGTCAAACGCAGGAGTAATTACGAAATATCCCAAAATCCTTATCGTTTACAGAGCATAGCACTACATTACAGGGAAAATAAAAACCGATAAAGTACACGTACACAGAAGCCTTTAAACTCTTCTAGGATCCCTCACGTCACTTCTATGCCTTGGACACTACCTCGACGTCAAGACCCCGCGCTAGCTCCACAACCTGGAGGGCGATTAAAACAGAAAATGTGAGTGGACCAGAAGGTACAAAAGTTCAAAAACCATTTTATAAGAAAACCGAGTTAAACCCTCCGTTTTGAAACCACATGCATAACCAACAGTTATAAACACATTTATAAAGAATCATTCTTAAACCTCATAAGAAACAGAAACACTATAAAATATCATAAGAATCCATAACATGAGTATCAGAAACCGTATCAAAACCATAACTACCAATCATCATTTTCTCGATCAAACCTGCTGGATCTATCCGAGTCTTTAAACTCCCGAGTCTTTAAACTCAATCCAGGCCTTAATCATATCCGAGTCTTTAAACTCCCGAGTCTTTAAACTCAAGGCCTACGGGGGAAAATCAATATATATCCGAGTCTTTAAACTCCCGAGTCTTTAAACTCAATCCGGGTCTTTAAACCCAATCCGGCCGGTCCCCCGTCACATATATCCGGGTCTTTAAACCCAAAATCCAGATCCAGCAAATCCAATCCCAAAACCATTTGAAAACCATTTACCAAATCCTCATCCAAACCCGAATCCGAAATCACTGGTCTGAAGCCCTTCCGGCGTTCAGGACCGTCATTCCGAACCCAAATCCGGAAAATATCCATTTTTCATACCAAAACCCCATGTAATCACAAATCACATTTCATAACCTATATATCATTATCAGAAAACCTTTATCGGTGGAAATCCCCAAATGTGTCATCAAAATCCGAAAACCAACATTTTCTCGAAAACCGGGCCAAAACCGTCTTTTTCTCGAAAAACGTGCAAACACATAAAATCATCATTTCATATTCAATAAACATAGATTCATGATTAAAACCATAAAACCATTATAGAAAGCAGTTATGCATGTTCAAGTTTAGAGAAGAGGTCCACTCACAGTACTGAGCCCTACTCGCGTCCCGAACGTCCAGCCCGTTCCTCGGCTTCCTCGGGAAATCCCGATCCTGTCAAACACCGTCAAATTACGTCACTAATACATCTACCAACACTCTCCTAAATTTCCTCAAAAATCCCCGAACCGAAGACCTAGAACCCCGGGACCCTAAACCTTCACCCTCGCGGAACTCAACTCAAACGACTTCCGATTAACCCGAAACCAACTCCATTAAACTCAACACAACTCCTAGACCAAAAGTCAAGTTGACTGTTCCTCCCAGAACCGCCGTACGCGCCTCCACGCGCCGCCCAAAGTGGCTGCGCGTGGCCCCACGCGCCAGCTACAGTACCGTCTTCAACCCGTGCTGAACCGGCCGTCGCAGGCTGAACCGGCGAGACTCGATCTCCGCCGTCCGGCCACCAATTCGATCCCTTCTTTCACCTGTAGCTTCGTCCTGACCTGCCCTAACTCTTCCCATACTCCGTTCACCTCGACACGGCCTCTACACCGTCGACTGAAGCTCGAATTCAAACGGCCTACATCCCCTGTTTCACTACTCCTCAACTCCGGTCACCTCCCGTCACGGCGGTGACACCAAACTCTCCCCTGGACTTCTCTAAACCTAACCTAGCCAACCAGAACCATCGACTCACTCCCCAGCTGCACAACTTGCCGTTCGAAACCACACGGCTAAAACAGAGCACACAAGTGCACTCCGTCGTACCGGCCGCCCCTGTGCACCACCCATCACGGCAGCACACTCAACCGGTTCCTAGGACCCTCAGGAGTCTCACCCTAACCTCCAACTCCCTCGACTCTAGCCCTAGACTCACGACTTTCCAAATGAAATTCAATGGAAAACAGAGTACCGAATCGGAGATGAGGAAATTACCTGCCTCCTGCTGCCACCGTGAGCTCCTCCGGGGCTGGTCGACTCCCCACAGCCCTCACGACACCACGGCGATCTTCGTTGCACCGTGCACGGCCACCGCACCACCACAAGCCCTCAATCTTCTCCGTTTTCCCCCCTGAGTTCCTCCCTGGTTCCCGTGGTTCCCCACTCGCACACACCACGATTTCTCACCTCCCAACCATCTCAACTGCTCTCTCCCACTCTCTAATCTCCCTCACACACTCACAAACTCACCAGCCACCACAATCAGCCTTCCAATTCTCTCAATTTCCTCCCTCTGTTTCTCTCTGTGTGTCGAAGCACCAGGATGCATAGCACGGGTGCACCCCAATTAATTGGGCCGTGAATGCACAGGATTCCACCAGAATCCTCTACACACATGCCATGTGTCACCATCCACTCCACACACTCCCACCTGGCCTAATCCCAGCCGTCCATTCCTTTCCTCTGTGCACAAATCCCAAGGTGCCACAATGACCAAAATACCCTCCTGTTTTACTCATTTTACGGTTTTATCGAAACTTCCTAGACCCGTAACTCTCGCCTCGTAAGTCCGATGAACACGTGCCGCCTGTCATCGAACTCAGGACGACAAGAACTATCTAACCATCCTAGGTCAACCTACCAAAACCCGATTATTCAAAAAGTCAACTTTTCCCCCTATGTTATCAAAATTACGATAATACCCTCGACCTTCCGAACATCACAACTTCCTCCTCGGATGTCGGAACCAAACATACCACATGTCTACAGGTTCATGACGTCCTAAACTACGTCCTGGTCACTGGTAAATCCCCAATTGACCACCCGAAATAAAAGTCAACATTTCTGCCCAACCCAGGGGCAAAATCGTCATTCTAAGTTCCCGGACCCCTCGGGACTAACCTAACCCTTGATTACCCTTACTAATCACACCTTAATCACTCTACTTATCCCAATTCTCGGAACGGGTTGTTACAATCTACCCACCTAAAAAGAATTTCGTCCCCGAAATTCCACAGCTAGTCCCCGACACCTAGGGTCTCCTACTCGGCAAAGAACAACCTCTCCTAGGTTTCCTGTCTATCATCTCCACCTTGGGTATTTCACTCCATCCCCAGCTACGGTTACCACAGCCAACCCTAGCTATGTAGCCACTACATAGTGTACGCAAGGGAAACTCTATGAACAGAAAACAAAGGTATTATAAAATACCTCATTTCACAGTACCCGACAGAAGTCATAGAGTACATCCCCGTATACAACCACCCATCTCCCTCGGCTACTACTCCGGCCACGGTCAGACTAACTTCACAAAGTCCTAAAGGCAAACTCTAGCTTGTAGGGTTCTCTCCTTCAATAGGCTCAGATCGATCAATTATAGTCACGCCTTTCCTATACTTCCCGTCAACCTGCTACGGAACTTACTGTACACTCCTAGTCCTCTAGGAAAACTCCTAGACTCTACCCCGAATTCCAAAAACCAAACCAACAGAACAACCAAAAGTGAAACAAGTACCTGTCTCCGTATCTGGTGTCGACTGACCCTCCTGCTGAGTCAGCGAGAACACCCGGGCCTGAGATCCTGACGCTCTACCACGTCCCCCTCGAACTACTCGTGGCTGTGCCACCACCTCCTCTAGTGCCCGCTGTCCCTGATGCTGTACTCTGTCCGGACTCCGCTACTCCTCTACCTACACCACCTTCCTGTGGCAACAGTGGACACTCACGTCGGAAATGACCTCGCTCCCCGCAGTAGAAACACACATTCCAGCCTGGTCCACTGCTCGGTCTCCCTGTCGACGCTACCGATGTCGCACTCGCTTGCGGAGTCGGCGGTACTCGATAACCCCAAAATCCTGAACTCTGGGCACTACCAGGCCTACCAAAACGATCATCGCCCGACGAGGACGATCCGCCGAAATTACCTCTTTTCGGTGTCCGCTGGCTCGAAACTCCAGGAATAGACAGTTCCCGGCGTTGCACCGGCAAACTAGCCTCAACTCGCACCGCAGCATCCGACAAATCTCGGAGGGTAGCAAAAGATCCAGCTGTCACTACGGCTCGAATCTCACCGCGCAAACCCAACTCAAACCTACGGCACTTCTCGGCTTCAGTGGCCACAAAAGCAGGAGCAAACCGAGACAACGTCTGAAACTTCCGTTCATACTCTGCCACTGTCCTATTCCCCTGCTGGAGCTGCAGAAACTCCGCCTCCTTGGCATCCCGGAAAGAACGAGGATAATACTGCTCCAGAAACCGTTCCCTAAACGTCTCCTAGGTCACACTATGGACATCCCAACCAGACAACTCGAGGGTATACCACCACTCATACGCCGCACCATCCAGTAAAAAGGTAGCCAGCAACACTCGTTCCTCCGGCGGACAATGCATCACCGCAAAAATCCGTTCAAGTCGGGTAATCCACCTCTGGGCTTCCTCAGGATCAGCCCCACCACTAAAAGTAGTAGCCCCGAGCCGCTGGGCTCGCTCAATCGTGGCACTCTCAGTCTCTCTTGCTACTTCTTCAGGTTGTGGAGAGGGTCTACGTCTCGGAGGCATCGTCAACCGCACACTGAAAGAGGCATAGAAGTAGTCAAACAACTGAAACACAACCTCACAAACCGACAGACCCAACAAACTCAACAAGCCTATGCTCTGATACCAATTGTCAGGAACCCACCCCGGTTTCACCCCGAAACCCGAGGTAAATCCCGCTCCCGTCTGACTCCCCGACACAAAACTCACTCAAATCCAGCCAAACGCAGGAGTAATTACGAAATATCCCAAAATCCTTATCGTTTACAGAGCATAGCACTACATTACAGGGAAAATAAAAACCGATAAAGTACACGTACACAGAAGCCTTTAAACTCTTCTAGGATCCCTCACGTCACTTCTATGCCTTGGACACTGCCTCGACGTCAAGACCCCGCGCTAGCTCCACAACCTGGAGGGGCGATTAAAACAGAAAATGTGAGTGGACCAGAAGGTACAAAAGTTCAAAAACCATTTTATAAGAAAACCGAGTTAAACCCTCCGTTTTGAAACCACATGCATAACCAACAGTTATAAACACATTTATAAAGAATCATTCTTAAACCTCATAAGAAACAGAAACACTATAAAATATCATAAGAATCCATAACATGAGTATCAGAAACCGTATCAAAACCATAACTACCAATCATCATTTTCTCGATCAAACCTGCTGGATCTATCCGAGTCTTTAAACTCCCGAGTCTTTAAACTCAATCCAGGCCTTAATCATATCCGAGTCTTTAAACTCCCGAGTCTTTAAACTCAAGGCCTACGGGGGAAAATCAATATATATCCGAGTCTTTAAACTCCCGAGTCTTTAAACTCAATCCGGGTCTTTAAACCCAATCCGGCCGGTCCCCCGTCACATATATCCGGGTCTTTAAACCCAAAATCCAGATCCAGCAAATCCAATCCCAAAACCATTTGAAAACCATTTACCAAATCCTCATCCAAACCCGAATCCGAAATCACTGGTCTGAAGCCCTTCCGGCGTTCAGGACCGTCATTCCGAACCCAAATCCGGAAAATATCCATTTTCATACCAAAACCCCATGTAATCACAAATCACATTTCATAACCTATATATCATTATCAGAAAACCTTTATCGGTGGAAATCCCCAAATGTGTCATCAAAATCCGAAAACCAACATTTTCTCGAAAACCGGGCCAAAACCGTCTTTTTCTCGAAAAACGTGCAAACACATAAAATCATCATTTCATATTCAATAAACATAGATTCATGATTAAAACCATAAAACCATTATAGAAAGCAGTTATGCATGTTCAAGTTTAGAGAAGAGGTCCACTCACAGTACTGAGCCCTACTCGCGTCCCGAACGTCCAGCCCGTTCCTCGGCTTCCTCGGGAAATCCCGATCCTGTCAAACACCGTCAAATTACGTCACTAATACATCTACCAACACTCTCCTAAATTTCCTCAAAAATCCCCGAACCGAAGACCTAGAACCCCGGGACCCTAAACCTTCACCCTCGCGGAACTCAACTCAAACGACTTCCGATTAACCCGAAACCAACTCCATTAAACTCAACACAACTCCTAGACCAAAAGTCAAGTTGACTGTTCCTCCCAGAACCGCCGTACGCGCCTCCACGCGCCGCCCAAAAGTGGCTGCGCGTGGCCCCACGCGCCAGCTACAGTACCGTCTTCAACCCGTGCTGAACCGGCCGTCGCAGGCTGAACCGGCGAGACTCGATCTCCGCCGTCCGGCCACCAATTCGATCCCTTCTTTCACCTGTAGCTTCGTCCTGACCTGCCCTAACTCTTCCCATACTCCGTTCACCTCGACACGGCCTCTACACCGTCGACTGAAGCTCGAATTCAAACGGCCTACATCCCCTGTTTCACTACTCCTCAACTCCGGTCACCTCCCGTCACGGCGGTGACACCAAACTCTCCCCTGGACTTCTCTAAACCTAACCTAGCCAACCAGAACCATCGACTCACTCCCCAGCTGCACAACTTGCCGTTCGAACCACACGGCTAAAACAGAGCACACAAGTGCACTCCGTCGTACCGGCCGCCCCTGTGCACCACCCATCACGGCAGCACACTCAACCGGTTCCTAGGACCCTCAGGAGTCTCACCCTAACCTCCAACTCCCTCGACTCTAGCCCTAGACTCACGACTTTCCAAATGAAATTCAATGGAAAACAGAGTACCGAATCGGAGATGAGGAAATTACCTGCCTCCTGCTGCCACCGTGAGCTCCTCCGGGGCTGGTCGACTCCCCACAGCCCTCACGACACCACGGCGATCTTCGTTGCACCGTGCACGGCCACCGCACCACCACAAGCCCTCAATCTTCTCCGTTTTCCCCCCTGAGTTCCTCCCTGGTTCCCGTGGTTCCCCACTCGCACACACCACGATTTCTCACCTCCCAACCATCTCAACTGCTCTCTCCCACTCTCTAATCTCCCTCACACACTCACAAACTCACCAGCCACCACAATCAGCCTTCCAATTCTCTCAATTTCCTCCCTCTGTTTCTCTCTGTGTGTCGAAGCACCAGGATGCATAGCACGGGTGCACCCCAATTAATTGGGCCGTGAATGCACAGGATTCCACCAGAATCCTCTACACACATGCCATGTGTCACCATCCACTCCACACACTCCCACCTGGCCTAATCCCAGCCGTCCATTCCTTTCCTCTGTGCACAAATCCCAAGGTGCCACAATGACCAAAATACCCTCCTGTTTTACTCATTTTACGGTTTTATCGAAACTTCCTAGACCCGTAACTCTCGCCTCGTAAGTCCGATGAACACGTGCCGCCTGTCATCGAACTCAGGACGACAAGAACTATCTAACCATCCTAGGTCAACCTACCAAAACCCGATTATTCAAAAAGTCAACTTTTCCCCCTATGTTATCAAAATTACGATAATACCCTCGACCTTCCGAACATCACAACTTCCTCCTCGGATGTCGGAACCAAACATACCACATGTCTACAGGTTCATGACGTCCTAAACTACGTCCTGGTCACTGGTAAATCCCCAATTGACCACCCGAAATAAAAGTCAACATTTCTGCCCAACCCAGGGGCAAAATCGTCATTCTAAGTTCCCGGACCCCTCGGGACTACCTAACCCTTGATTACCCTTACTAATCACACCTTAATCACTCTACTTATCCCAATTCTCGGAACGGGTTGTTACACTATCTCCCCATACATACGTAGATCCCTAGAATACCACTCAGATGTTGTCTAATCCCAAAGATGTCACAATATACTATCTCCCCAAACGTAGGCAGATTCCAAGGATACCACCAGGATGTTGTCTGATACCGTAGATGTTACAATATATGATTACCTTGGACATAGGCATATCCCAAGTATGCTACCCAGATGTGGTCTGATCCCAGCAATGTTGCGATATACTATCTCCCCGTACACAACCAGATCCCAGAATTACCATCTGGATGTTGTCTGATCCCAGGGATGCCACAATATACTATCTCTCGAGATGTAGGAAAATCCCACGAGCGCCACCCAAATGTTGTCTGGTCTCGATGATGTCACTCAAACGTTGCAGGGCTCTAACAGATTCCAAGACTACTCGAAAACTGCATGACTTTGGCTAATCCCGAGATTACTCGGACGTTTCAGGACTTTGGCAGATCCTGATTACTGTAGCTTTATGGTGATTTCAAGACAACAGAAGTTGAGAGTAGTTTTCCTGATAGCTATGATGTGGGGAAATCCTAGCCAGTTATCTCCTATAGTATGCGACGACTTGAGGAAGTTTGACTAAGTTAGCTTATATAATGAGCTACAGCTTGGAAGAATTGAAGTAAGATTAGTATATCATTTTTTGTTCCAGGTCGTTGGAAACTCGAACAGGGCAAGGTTAAAATACACAAGATTTAAGGTTCTGATTTGTTATATCATCTCAAGGAGACACAAATAGGATCGTAAAGAATCTTGGGAAGATTCCCCTACACATGGTACTAAATGAATAAGCTCGATAGGGTACAAGCCACAGCTCGAGATGATGCTACGACTCAGTTATTAAGGTTAAGGTTGCATTAGTAGAGATTCGAGAGGACCGAGGGGTAGTAGAAGGTCAAATCTTGACCTACAATTCATAAAATTTGATTTCTTTAAGGGGGGAAGTTGTAACAACCCAGCCCAAAACACTAAAGAAATTTCAGAAATTAAATTTGAAACTGACGCATCTACCTTTATCTTTATTAAATGGTCAAAAGTCGATTTTTGTGAGGAAATCTTTTTTATGAGTTTCTCTTGGACTGTTTCGTGGGTCTTAAATTCTAGAGTTTGTAGACATGTGGCATGTGAAAAACGGAGGTAGTAAGAAAAGGTTACATGTCTAGAAGCTCATGGGTATTTTGGTAATTTGACTATCTTAATTCGTGTGTTTGAGAGGTGACTCAACCCTCACTTTTGACTTAACTAATTGGAAGGGTGACAACTGTCACCTATCACTTGTGGTTGCTAATTTTAAAAAAGGTATTTTATAACACCTTATTCTAGTTTTGGTACCACAATCTCTCTTTGCTCTCTCTCTCTCTCACTCTTTCTTTCTTTCTCTCTCTCTCTCTCTCTCTCTCTCTCTCTCTCTCTTCTCTCTCTCTCTTTCTTTGCACACTCTCTCTCTTTCTCTTTCTCTCTCTCTCTCTCTCTCGCTTCTGCTCTCTCTCTCACTCTTTCTTTCTCTCCCTCTCTCTCTCACACTCTTTCTTTCTCTCTTTCTCTCTCTTTCTCTCTCTCTCTCTCTCTTTGCTCTTTCTTTCTCTCACTCTTTCTTTCTTTCTCTCTCTCACTCTTTCTTTCCTTCTCTTTCTCACTCTTTCTCTCTCTCTCTTTCTCTCTCTCTCACTCCCTCTCTCTCTCTCTCACTCTTTCTCTCTCTCTCTCTCTCTCTCTCTCTCTCTCTCTCTCTCTCTCTCTCTTTCTTTCTCTCTCTCTCACTCTTTCTCTCTCTCTCTCTCTCTCTCTCTCTTCTATCTTTCTCTCTATCTCTCTCTCTGTAACGACCCGTCTCGAATTTCGAGATTAGATTACTAACTAATCAAGGATTAGTGAGGTTAATCAGTGATTATTGGGGTACTTTCGGACGGACGGTGCAAAATGACGATTTTGCCCTAGAATGGGTAAAACATTGACTTTTCGTTCTGGAAGTCAAATGGACTTTGGCAGATGACTGTGACGTAGTTCGGGACGTCACGAGTTCATAGATAGGTGGCACGTCCGATTCCGACATTCGAGGAAGAAGTTATGACGTTCGGAAGTTCATGGGTAATTTGGTAATTTGGTTAAAAGGGGCAAATAGTTCACTTTTGACCCGAAAGGTCCGATGACCGAGGACCAAGGACCATTACGTAAATCGAGTCGATACGAATCCGTAGATAGGCAGCACGCCGAAATCGGACTTCGGATGGGAGAGTTATGGGTCACAGAAGTTCGATTTCACTATGCACGTATTACGAGACGGGGATGACGTGGCGATATCTGATTGGGCATATATTTTAGCGGGACCCATGGATGAGTGACAAGTGTCACTCATCCCTTTGGTCATTATCCCTAAAATGTGGATCTAATTAATTAAATATTATTATTCTATATTATTTTATAATTTAATTCACCCACCTCTCATCCTAGGCATCCATCTCTACCTCACACTCTCATCCTCACCGTCCAAACCATCTTCCCTCTCTCATGATCACCAGCCATCCCCTCTGTTTCTCTCCCAAACCTGAGAACCCTCCCTCCAATCTCCATTTTCATTTTGAGCAAAAACACACACATACCACCATCACCATACTACACCCATACGTTCATGTGAAGAATCTTGAGAGACTGGGAATGACGGTGACGGTGGGCCACGACGGTGGCCACGGCGGGGAGAACTTGAAACCGTGAGGTAAGTATTTAAAATTTGGACTTTGGGTTCTAAAGGGTCTGGGTCGATTTCATTAATGGAAATGGTCTTCTGGAGGTCGTAGGAACCGTTTGGGATCGAAAAGGGGAGCTGTGATGGCCAGAGACGACGGCCACAACTAGTTGCATGAGGCCAGTTCGGTTTTCAATCATTGAGGTATCATTTCGACTCATTTTTCCTGTTTTGAATAGCTAAAACGATAGGGTTTGAGGTTAGGGACCTTTAGAAATCAAAATTGAACCGATTTGGTTGAAAATGAACAAGTTTGGGCCCTGGACCGATCTAGACCGGTCTAGTCTGGTTCAAACTAGAGAACCCGGTCCGTCGCGAGGTAGACGATGAACAGTGGTTGGCGCGTGGGATTCACGCGCAGCCGCTTGCGGCGGTGTGTGGGGGTGCGTGGGACATTTTTAGGTCATGATGTCAACATGTGAAATACTCTATTTGATGTAACGAACATTTTGGGACTGGTTTGGTGTCAATCGGACACCGTCTCGATAATGTTCCAGACATCCGAAGGTTTAGGATCGAGATTCAAAATACTTAAAAATTTGGAAAAATTACAGGGCTTCAATGAGAGGTTAATAAGGTAGTTAGTAACCCTGTAGATTGATTTGGGCAGGTTTGAGAGTCCCGGTGACGACGATTAGCTTGGTGAGGCTTATAGCACACAAATCGAGGCGGCAACTTAGGATGGTCTGTGAGTGGACCTTGATTTCTAAACTGTGATGCATGCATAAATGTTTTATATGGTTTTATAGACATGATTCTATGATGTTAATTTAGATATTTGTGAATTATATGATTTCACACTTTTCGAGGCTATTTACTTGCTTGCACGTAAATCGAGGTTTTCAGTTTTGCACTGACTATCCGTGCTTATAGTTTTGGAAATGATTTCATGAAATGGTTTTGGATTTGAAAAGGTAAACTCGGGTTCGAGACCCCTTTGTTTTGGAAACCCTCGGACTCGAAGTCCATTTAGTTACGTTCTCGGGCTAGAGGCCCAATTGGTTCTTGAATCGATTTCGGATTTGGAAATATGGAATCGGGCACGAGACCCCTTCGATTTACGAACTCTCGGACTTGAAGTCCATTTGATTTAACGAGGCATCGGGTCGAAGGCCTAGTTGATTTTTGTATCGGACTCGAGGCCCAGTTGGTTTACGATTCGGGCCGGAGGCCCAGTTTGTATGTGAATTCGGGCTTAGGGCCCAGTTATGTTTTATGGTTCATGACGGTTTATGGAGATTGGCATGAACCCTTGAAAGTTTTTTATGGTTCATAATGGTTTATGGGGACCGGGCATGAACCCTTGAAAGGTTTTGAGAATCTTTTCAAAAGGTTTTTCGTATACCATCCTTTATTTATGAATTGTCTCCTCCGGGGAGGGTCGTTAGCCTGGGTGGACCCCGGAGTAGTCACGAAGCACTGACTGAGTGGACTCGCCCTCGTTGGGTTCCTTACTCTCAGAAAGTCTATAGATTATAACCCTCAGGGAGGGTCATTGATCTACGGACATTGACCTGGGTGGACCCTAGGGAGACTTGGGTTTTGAGACCCCGGGTAGCACGTGCGTAGCTCTAGATACCGTGACAGGATTGGTTATATGATATATATGGATAAACATGATTTCTTGGTTTTGCGAAATTGTGTTTTATGAGGATAAATGGATTTGGGCTGAGATCCCACATATGTTTACTATGTTATGGTTTTCTGTAAATGGTTTTGGGCAGGGGCCCGTATGGATTTGGTTATTGAAACATATGTGGTTTGAGAAATGGTTTTATTATGCATGCATGCTTTTTAGTGCAGGGAATAAAAGTCTTTTATAAAATGTATTTTATGAACTTATTACTTTTCGTCCACTCACAGTCTTTCTGTTTTCAATGCCCTTCAGGTTGATTTCGGATGCAGACTGTAGTAGAGACTGAGACATCACATACCTCCTCTGGATCCTGGCGTACTCTGGAAGCCGGTCGGGCTAAAGGTTCAAATTTTCCCTAGTCTGACACTCCATGTCAAACGGGATCAAAAGCGTCCCTCGTTAATCCCAGGGGGATTAGGACGGGTCCTAACACTCTCTCTCGTGGCTAGTATATGGCAGCCTGGTTGAAGGGGGAAACCTTCACTACAAATATATAAGTATATACTCATCTGGAGAGGCTGAAAAGAAAAACAAAGAGGAACTGGGAGAGGGATAAGATACAACGTAAAAGAAAGAATAACCAAATTGTCACCTTTGAAGTCAAATTTTGGGTTTTGGATGTTAAAGATTGAAGCAAAGGTTATCAGCACCATCCTTGGACCTGGGTGATCCAAACTAGCTAAAGCTTCAAAGGTTTGGGACGTTGGAATTGTCAAACTCCCTCCTATGAAATCAAGGCGAGGTTTCATGATTTTGACATTATATTTTTGTTACTAACATTGACTAGGGTAGGTTTGATGGATTGAACCTCAAAATAAAATAAAAACTATGATTTTTCTCGCTGTCTATTTTCTAGGTCAGGCCCCGATTACAAACTTCCGTGTCAACCCAGCCCAATTAACTTGCCTTTTATCGTAATCAATGTTTCAGAATCATTACCATTGGTTTCAGATCAATCAGACATCGTCGATGGGCAATTTTGTATCCCCAAAGTTAAGGTGCTTCTAATTAAAAAACTTGTGGACCTCCGGGTTTTAGGAGTTTAGATATAGATTCCTTATATGATTGAGATATTAGGATAGGACTAAAAAAAAGTCAAGATATCAAATCGGGATTTAGGAAGAGCCGGAGATATTAGAGATATCATATTAGAACTCCAAAATATATTAACAAGTCTCAAGTTAACCAAGTCATGGAAACTAAGTTAGATCGGATCATTGAGGCATGAGTTATGGTTAATGACTAAGGTCTGAGTTATTGAACCATGATTTACTTCGTCATTAATGTCAGTAGGTTGGAGTAGGCGGTGACCCCGAACCCAAGAATTATGGTTAGTATTGACCCGTTGCCTTACATGTGTGATAACAGTTCAAGCTTTTTATAAGGAAGATTATGTCAGTTTTTTGAAAGTTCCTTGTAATTATATTTAAGGTAGTAAGTGTATTTTTATAAATTTTGTCTAGCTATCAGATGGAATCAGAACCTTTCATGGTTATCAAAGTGATTTAGAGAATAGTCCTATCAAATTGGTATCAGAGCACTAGGTTAACTTCATGTGTACTACACACTTTGGATAATAATTTTTGTACTAATTGGTGGTTCTTTTCAAATGAAGTGCCTCCTAGACAAAAGCCCATTGCACGAACTAGTAAAAAGAACAAGGAAAATGTTACGAGGAGTACGTTCGGCTAGGGAAGAGAAAGCTTGAGATGAAGCAAACACTTGACGATTTTGGTTGGCTTTGGATGTTTTACTCCAAGGTAGGGTAACGTCTAAAGGTCCAGATACCGAGTGAGCCCAAAGGCTCATATCCACATTATTTACGGGCAAATTAGATGATGCTGATTTGATTCCCCTGGATATTTAGGATATTGATTTTTGGGCACAGATTTTACTATTTTTATAGAATTAATGTTTTGGGCTTAGACTCGATTTTAAAAAGTTTTGACTTGGATCTAGAGTTAAGGATTTTTTAAGGTAATGCTTTGGAGTTAGTTTATAATTATTTTCCTATGTAACCATCCTTATGAGATATAATATCTGCCCAGGAATGTGACCTGGATGTTGTTTGATCCTGGGGATGTCATGATATACTATCTTCCCTGACGTAGAAAGATCCCAAGAATACAACTTGGATGTTGTCTGACCCTAGGGAGGTCGTGATATACTATCTCCCCAGACGTACACAAATCTAGGGAATACAACCTGAATGTTGTCTGATCCTAGGGATGTTGCAATATACTATCTTCCCAAACGAAGACAGATCTCAAGAATACCACCTGGATGTCGTCTGACTCTGAGGATATTGCGATATATGATCTCCTGAACGTAGGCATATACCTGGACGTACAAAATTAAAAAAAAAAAATTAAAAATATAACAATTTCCCAGGGCGGCTAGCACCGGTGACTCGTTCACGAAGATCAGCGGGACCCGCGCGTTGTTACCTCATAATCGCAATTCTTAATTTCTGTCTAAATTGTGAATTGTTTTCAGCTGCTACGCTCGAATGGGCTATTTTGTTACTCAAATCCAACGGTTGATATGTAATCAGCACTCGGCAGCTGCAACATCTTCCAAGCCCATCCTTGAACCCCTTTCTTTTCATTCTCGCTCCCCACGTTTCCAACCATTCTTCTCTCATTACTACTGTGCAGATTTCCGCCATAACGATGTCGTTTTTCTCCTCCCTGTCGTCTCCCAACTCTCTGTTTCTCCTTTCCAAAACAAGACCCTCGTCTGCTGATATCAAAGCTCCATCCGTCTCTGTCACTTCTCGAGTCAGAGCTTCTGCCGACGTTCCCGATTTCCTCTCAGCCGATTGGTTCTCTCTCTCTCTCTCTCTCTCTCTCTCTCTCTCTCTCTCTCTCTCTCTCTCTCTCTCTCTCTCTCTCTCTCTCTCTTTAAATCATTCAATTACAAGCTCAGCTTTGATAGAAGCATGTACCCAGTTGGGTTTTGATGATCTTTGAATTGCAGGTTAGAATCTCGCAAGAAGAGACCTCTTGGCCCACGATTAAACGTAATCATCTGAACATGCAAAAATATATATAAAAATTGAT
The DNA here is from genome assembly GCA_032719365.1 of Prinsepia uniflora. Lineage (NCBI taxonomy): Eukaryota > Viridiplantae > Streptophyta > Magnoliopsida > Rosales > Rosaceae > Prinsepia > Prinsepia uniflora. The sequence goes on from CM064862.1 coordinate 59,591,908, forward strand.
GACCACCATTTTATTTGATTGTTACTTTCTCGATATATCTGACTTGCGCTCTAGTTTAGCGCAGAAGAAGCTGTTCAGCATCAGCTTGATGCCTTGAAGTACAATGATCAACCCCGCCCAGATTATGGCATTGAGGTCATGTACAGGGTATATTTCTTAATTTCTCCTTCTGGGTTTGCTTTATAATATCACTTTCATAAATTGTAGTCTTTGAACTTCACATTTTGTTTACTGTGTTGATAGTTTGCTGGTTTTGATCCTTTTGAGAGGTCCACCTATTTTGGGCCTTTTTTCGATTTGGGGCAGGTTGGTACGTTTTGAGCTTTCATTTGTTTTATTTGTACAGTTATGGGTATATAGTTAATACTTTTTCTCTTGTTTGGTGCTTCTTTGTGACTTGTAAGTGCAGTTTGAACGGTTCAGGCGGATTTTTCACCATTCGACCTATAGAGTGTTGTTAGGTCACAAGGAGAGGAAGATGTTGAGCAGTTTATATGTAGAGGAGGTATGATTTTTTATTCAGTGTGCATAGTGTTGCGATTCTCAAATGTATATTTGATGTAACTCTTAGCTAACTTAATTTTGTCATACTTAAGTCCTCTGCTGTTTCCAGTAACTTTTGTGTTTCTAATTAACTGTAATGGTTTGATATTATTTGAACTAGAATCGATTCAAGCAGCGGGTTTGGATTTGTGGAAGTCGGCCAGAGGAAGAAGAAATATTTCAGTTTACAATGGTTCAGGTTGGTAAATATCTATTCTCTATATGAGAGATAGCCTCCTTGCAGTTGCTCAGAAGTCATTATTATGAACCCAATCCATGTACTTGTTTAGTTGCTTGTGGCGCAGGACACACACCGAACCATATTCTTATGGTGGCAACAAAATATATCTACCAATCAATGTGTATCAGAACATAGGAATCGAATATAATGTGTATGCAAATGCAATGCTTCAAGCAAGTATTGTCAATGAGGCTGATGACGAACTTTGTGGTCGATTGACTGCTAATAACTTGCCATTTTAGACCTATATGAAAAAATTGAGTGAATTGTAAAATCTGACTATGCAATCTAGATTTTGCAAGCACACACTAGGGTAGGCTTGCGGGATACAGGATCATGCAGGTTTTCTATGATTGAGGATTTCGACTATCATGTTTACTTAAATGGAAACTATAATTATCATACCAGTATTGATCCTTAGCTTGTTATTGGCAGAGGGTTGGTGGTTCGTGGGACGGTTATTGGCTGACAGAGAGCGTACTTCATGACGGAGATGCTTTTTCTGGCGGTTTGGCTTACTGAGCATTCAATTGCAGCTATAATTAGGTCACTCTGAAGGAGGTTTGTTTACTCATGACGTTTGCTCATCTACGGGCCGACCTCAGAATTTGTATATATATATATATATATATATATATATATATATATAGAAAGAATAAATTAGCTGTTTAATTTGTATCATGATGATTACTGAATTTTGTAAATCAAATATTGTATATGCAGTTGTGATGTCTTTCCTCCCAACTCAAACTGTGTCCCTTTGAGGAAAAGTGCAAGGAATGTAGGGTGTTCATATGATTCATTGTAAAGCCCACGTCTCGGCTAATTGGCTTAGGCCGCATCTGCAAAGAAGCAGTTGGAGATATCTGTAAAGAATTTAAAATACAAGGGGTGTAGTGTACCGACCAATGCTTGAGCTAGTCAGTTATGGAAAAGCTTCGACCCACAAAAAAAAAAAAAAAAAAAAGTCTTCAAAAGCCTAAGTAACTTATTTTAAAAGGAGCTCCATCAAATTTAATGTAAAAATAAGTATGTTTCATATTATATAGTATTCATCTTTACTTAGGGTAGGGATACATAAAATATTTAGTACTTATTTTTCTCTCGAAAATGTTATAAAATGAACTTTCTGGAGATTTCCAATAACTAGTTTTCGCATGAATTACTAAGGAACCAATGAGCGCATGAATTGCTAGGGAACCAATAAGTCCAACTCTAATCTTGATTTTCTCCCGTGAACTATTTGTATTCATGGATTAATTGGATCCAAAACTTTGAGATAATTTGGGGTAATCCGAAAAGTGGTTCATAAGTGGTCGTTTAAGGAAATCCGTGAACTATTTGTATTCATGGATTAGCTGGATCCAAAACTTTGAGATAATTTGGGGTAATTCGTAAAGGGGTTCATAAGTGGCTTATGAATTTTTTATTATTCTTTTTTTTCCAAACTGTTGATTATGAGTTGAAATTACCAAATTCTAAAGAGAATAATAGGATAACTCATCAAACTTTCCAAAACAATCACCTTAAAATAATAAGACCAAGACTAAAAAGAACAATTTTATTCTATATCTAATCTAATCTCAGTAATCTCATCCAATTCATTTTTTACATTGAATTTAATACGTAATCATATTCAATCTAATACAATCTACCCACGAAATATAGCCTAATATTGTTAACAAGAAACTATTCCAATTTCAGACAAAAAAAAAATAAAATAAAAACTATCCTAATTCTACTCACTGAACGTGGCCTTATATTGTTAACAAGAGTACGCAGTTCATTTTCATGACCTTCCGGAAGAAGGATTAGATTAAAAGCCAAAAGCTGCATTCTACTAAAGAAGGTCTGCCAGATTTTAAAGCAGCGAGTTAATGAAAAATCAAAGAAACAACTCAAATGTTCATAAGCTAATCCAAAAAAACACAGATTTAAAGATAATTTTTTTTTAAAAAAAAAAAAAAAGCTAATCCAATAAATTTTTTCTCCATAAAGAAAGCAGATGAACTGCTACATGACTCAACCTCCCAACAAATTTTACCGTAGTTTATAACCCTAACAACTAGATAAAATCCAGCACAATCAGAAATAACAGGGATCAAAATTTAATGTAACGACAGCCCACTTGATGGCTTCGGCATGCTAGTTATATCTTCGTCTGGGTAGTATACTTGGTAAGAACATAGCAGTCTGGTGGAGTGATGTTTGTGTAATAGTTCTGGATGGTTTCCGTGATTTCAAACCCAAATTTCTTATAGAAGTTAATGGCATCCTCATTGTTCGTCTGAACATGCAAGTAAATTTCTGGAATATTTTGCTTGGAGCAGAGATCAAGAGAATGGTTCAACAGCTTTTTACCTGCATAAATCCCACAGCTTACATCAGAAAATCTGCACATACTCAGGACTAAATAAATTTTACTGTGCCATGGTGTACCATAAAAAAGCATGATGGCTATTTCTTGACAACCTGATCTTAAATTTAATAGAGACATAAGAGGCCACTCCACTGTATAACAAGTTGTATTCAGAAGGCAAACTTAACCAAAGATGATTTCAAGCTTTTTGATCAATGTTCCACAAGCAAGACTTTGTGGTATCTCTAACAGTTGTATATCAAAATTATAAGAGAACAAATGCTGCTTTCTTACCAATTCCTAGGCCACGATATGGTGCTAGAACTCCCAACGTCATAATGTACACACGGAAAGCCCCACCTTCTTTCTTCTCAAGTCGGCATGCAATTGCACCAACACATATATCACTGAAATATGCTGTATAAAATAATAGCAGGATTACACTTACAACGTCTGTAATGATTGACAATGTGACATGTAATCAACTTCAACACATACACCAAAAATCTTAAAAATAGAAAATCCCCAGAATGATAAATTTAACACACACAACAGGCCTGTGATTTTCTTACCATGCATTCATTCATATATTTATCAATCTAGTTTTCTAGACCATATATGCACCTTCATCAAGAAAGTATAAGAAATTGAATTTGACACTCAGCGGATAAGCATGTTAAATAATGGCCCTACACTTGGTCCTTACACAAACACATTCTACACATATAGTGCATAACAGGATACCTTTGAAAATGCTCAAGCCATTGCCCCACCCACTTCTTCATCATGAGTTCTGACGAGTTCAGAAAAGATAATGACCCTCTTTGAAGTCTATAATGAGAGAGGACATGCAACACCAGCCCTTCGTAAAAATCAAGCCAACATATTGGAAAAACCAGTAGTACAAAGGTTTACTGAGAAATAGATTATGCAAAAATACAAAACTCAAGATAAAAACATTTCAACTTAATAATTTTAAAGAACTTTTCTGATTAAGAACTTTCGGGTTAGAGACTCAGTAGACTTCCTGATCTAATGTTGCATTTGAATCTCATCATTTTTCTTCAATTTTATCTAGTTCCTCATGAATTTTATTGTTTGAGAACAGAAACCAAGAGAAACGAAGTTCACAAATGCATCGAACAAGCATTACTAGTACAAATAACTCAAATAGCAAAATATTCAAACTTTCCATCCCAGGAATAAACTATCAGTAAAATAGCATATTTACATTGTAGACATTCTTCAAAAGTGTACCCAAGTGAGTAAAACTGGAATTCCTAAACTCGGTGAGCTGAAATCCAAGCAAACAAACAATTACCAGCAAAAGCAACTCATTAAATTAAAGACACATAATGAACAAAATCCACGAATATACACAAACAAAACAGTAATTACAACATTGTTACATGCTCAAATGACGATAGCACATCAAAGCTTTTAATTTTTCAAGGCATTAACATCAAAAGCTATATTTGCAACACAAAATAAGAAAACCCCACAAGAATTATGCACAACCCACAAAAAACTAAACAAAAATAAGCAAGACCCAGAAGAGAAGCTCAACCTAGTTTGGTGAATTCGCCAGAAGCGAGTGCATCGGCGTGGTACTTGTCGTTGTACCGAACTGGGAAGAGAGCGGTATTGAGCTTCTTCAGCTGCATCAAGTTCTTGTCCCTCAGTCCGTCCAGTGAGCTTTGAACCTCACGCCCAGCCCCCATTTCTCCACAGATGCCTTTACTCACAGGCAAGAGAAAGCTCAGAGAGGGTTTTGCAGGGAGGGGAGCGGGTAAGTTAATTATTCTGTACGGACATCGTGTCTTTGGTTTATGTAGGGATCGGGGAGGTCAGCTCCGGGTCGGGCATGCAAGTTTTAGTTTTCATATTTTGGGCCAAGCTGGTAAAACTATGAGATTCAGGCCCATTAATTAAGACTACAAAATTCCAATTGCATCTAACTTATTTGTTTTAGATTTTTTTTGTAAAAGTGGTCATTTTTTATATGACTCCATATCCAACTTAAAAATATCACAAAATTTATCCAAGTCAATTCGCATCATTAAAATTTTCGGTTATTTTTTAGTCAACCTGTTATGTCACGCTCAATAAATTGGAGGATTTATGGTTAACTTGTTAACCCGTATAATGAGTTATTAACTAATTTAATAAACGGGTAGATTTCAGGTCAACATTTTAACCCATATAATGACCTATATATTAACCTGTTTAATAAATATGTCAATAACTAACTATTATATTTACCAATTTACTTACCTATATACCTATTAAATCTTATAGTTTAAATAGGTTGTGCATGTTAAATACGTTAAACATGTCATGTGTTAGTTGGGTTTCAAACACGGTCTGTTAATTGAGTCACACGGGTTACTTGGTTCATTAATAAGTTAGATTCGGTTTGAGATTGGACATTCATGACATGATTATTAAACGAATCAAACTAGGATTAGGCATATTTGTGTAAAACAGAATTCATAACATAATACAAACCCGACACGACAAAACACATTGTGAGCCCTATATTTTTCTTATCATTATTTTTTTACCAAACGTTATTCATAATTCATAAGGATTATTTACATATACATCATTTTAGATTTTTCATGTTTTATAATCATTTTAAGGTTTCGAAAATTACAAAACCACTCTTTTACATTTCAACATCTTTATGCATAACCCTTTTGTTTAATTAAAATTATTTATATATTTAACATCAACATAAATTTAATTAGTAATGACAAAATTACTCTTGAATAAAAATCCTTAATGAAGATTGTATTTTACTTAAAAGTTAGAACATGATTTTTTTTTACTCTAAGTTCCTTCCACTATTTTTTAGGCATGTGTGTTTATTGTCATCCTTTCGTACAATACATGATTATGAATCTAACCCCTATTTTATAACTAAACTTAAAACATTTTTATAATTAAATTTATATATTATAATTAGTTTTTTCTTTTAATCCAAGAATTATCCATGTCTTTTGGGATTCAATGTTAGGGTATAAAAAGTTTTGGAGGGGGTGGTGGGGGTGTTTAGGTAGAGGGGTGGTGATGCTTATGACTTAGAGTTTAGGGTTTAATCATGTGCCAAAATCGAAGAACTAAATCTTAGACAATAAGTGATTAACCAAATATTTTAAAAGCGAGTAATAAACCTTTTTAAAATTTGAAGTTTAAAAGTATATTTGAAAAGTTCTTGATCTTTATTATTTTGTTTTAAGTTGTATTGTCCTTATAATACTCTTTAAGATGAACAAGTGAAAAAAAAAAGTTTGATGAATGGAAATAATGTTTTCATAAAATAGAAGGGAAAAATGCAATTAATTAAATGGGGATTAAAAGTTTTAAAGGATATTTGAATAGTTATTATGGTGGTTAGAGATTGGAAAGTTTCAAAAATATAATTAAGGAAGTTTTAAATAAATATTAATATGGCCAAAAACTAATCAATGAATAGCCCTAAAACTATCTCACAATCTTCTTTTTTGACCAATAAAAAAAACTATCTCACAATCAAACAACCCTCCTCAATCAGTGTCGTCGGCGCAAAAGCCACCACATCGAGGAGTCCAATCTCCATTTGGTGCTTCATCTCCGTGGTGGCATGCAAATCTCTGTGAAAACCTTGACTTGAAAAATCGTCACGTTGGAGGTCAGCTCAAACACAAATCACTATTGACAATGCCAAGGAAAAACTAAAATAAATAAATAAAAAGTTATTTCTGTTTATACAATTGAATGGATGAATTGAAATGGATTGAGTGATTTTTGCTTTTCTAATACATGGACATGAAACAAGAAAAGGGCAAGATTGCCAAAATTGTATAAAATCGATGGAGAAGATAATGTGCATTAGGGCGATCAGCGGTGCGGTTAATTGTTCATTCGATGCGTGTTTGTGAATCAGAAGGGTTTTGTTGTAAATAGTTAAATAGTTATGTCTATTTATGTAATAGGTACTAGGGGTAGTTTTGTCCTTTTGTATTTATTAATTATCCCTCCTTATATAAGGGATAATTATTTTTGTAAACCCTATTGATCTCATAATAAATCAGACGTACTATTTTCATCCCCCTGCCTCTCCATATTCTCTCTGCAATCATCCTCTACCAAATTTTCTTCACAACACGTTATCAACACGATCTACTCTGAATTGGAGATTGCTCAAGTGAAGGATCAATTCAATCAAGTAGGTTTTTCGTTTCTTCAAAATTCAATTTTTATTTTATTGAATCAAAACCCTAGAAAGCAAGAATTCTAGGATTATTAAATGAATAATTATTTGATAATTATTAAAATTAAATTTAATATTGAATTGCATATACTATGCTTGAATTGATAGAAAAGCTTATCTGTTTGTTTAAAAATTTTCTGGAAACTTTGATATTTGATGTTAATGGTTGATTCTTGACAACCCCTAGAATAATAATCCTTATAATCAAAATTGGATTAATGTTTGTTGCTTACGGTTTGATGAATCATTGTTGTTAATTTTATTAATTGTTAATAATTGACAACATATATATGAATAGATTCATATGACGAATTGATGCATGAAAAACTTGAATTAATGAATTAACACAGTTTGGATTATTTAATATTTGATATTTGAGATATTATAATTGATGTTTGCTTGATAATCACATATGGTTGATGTTTCATAATTATTTGATAATTAATGATGGTTACATGATGTTTGATATTAAATTGAATTGATAGTTAACTGATGGTTATTTGTTGAATTGATGTTTGATAATTTGATGATGATGATCATGAAGAAAAAAATTAATTAATTCAACAAAAACTTACGGCTGCAAACAATGAGTTAGGGTCAATCCTCCCTCAATTTTCGCCACAATAAGTGGCATCAATTTAAAGGTTCACACTACTAAATTGGGGGTGCAGTAGTTGAAAAAAAATAAACTGAAAAAAAGGGCCCGAAAGCTGAGCCTAGAAGGCCAGCCCGAAAGAAAAAAAACTGCAGAAAATGAAAAAGCCAGAAAGCTGAGCCCAGAAGGCTAGCCTGGAAGAAAAAAAAACACATACTCAGACCTAAGGCCCTGAAGGCCCAAAAAACAAAACAAGTCCAGAAGGCTAATTGATTGGGCAGCCCAGAAGGCAACAACCCAGCGCCAACAGTGCGCGGCTCGGCTCGGCTCCGAACAAAAAAAAAATAGAATCTTCCTTTACACTCTTCGGGCCTAAAATGTAACAACCCGTCCCGAGAATTGGGATAAGTAGAGTGATTAAGGTGTGATTAGTAAGGTTAATCAAGGGTTAGGTGGTCCCGAGGGGTCCGGGAACTTTCGGGTGGTCAAATGGGAGTTGACCAGTGACCAGGACGTAGTTGAGGACGTCACGAATCCGTAGGCAGGTGGCACGCCCGATTCCGACATCCGAGGAGGAAGTTGTGATGTTCGGAAGGTTGAGGGCATAACCGTAATTTTGGAAAATAGGGGGAAAAGTTGACTTTTTGAATAATCGAGTTTTGGTAGGTTGACCTAGGATGGTTAGATAGATTCCGTCGTCCTGAGTTCGATGACAGGCGGCACGTATTCATCGGACTTACGAGGCGAGAGTTACGGGTCTAGGAAGTTTTGGTTAAAACGTAAATATAAGCTAACAAGAAGGGTAATTTGGTCTTTCTGCACATTGGGATTTGTGCAGAAAGAAGGAAAAGGGACGGCTGGGATGGAGCCATTTGGTGAGAGAGTGAGGAGGATTGGTGACACGTGCTAAAGGTGGAGTGGCTTCTGGTGAGTTCGAGTGTGTGCACGGCCCAAATAATTGGGGTGCACCCGTGTTGTGTTGATGAATTGTGAGTGTCTGAGGATGATCAGAGAGTGAGAGGGAAGCAGTGAGAGAGGTTGACGGTGTGGTGGTTGTGTGTGAAGGTGTCAAGAGCTGCGGGGAAAACCAGGGGTAAAAGCAGGGAGGTTGTGAGGATTGTGGCGGTGGCGGCCGTGTACGGGGCAATTGGGACCGTGGTGGTGTCGTGCGGGTTGCGAGGAGTCAACCACTACCAGCGGAGCTCACGACGGCGACTGGAGGCAGGTAATTCTCTCATCCCCAAATCGATCCTCTGTTTTCCCGTTGAGTTTCAACGTGGAAGTCGTGGTTTGGGAGGTTGAATTGATGAGTCTAGAGTGATCTAAGGGCTTTAATTGAGTCCTGGGAGTAGTTTGGCGGTGCTGCCGTGAGGAGTGGTGCACGGTGGCGGCAGGCACGACGGAGGTGTCTGTGTCCTCTTTTTTGGCCGTGGGTTTCAAACGGCGAGTTGTCGAGCTTGGGGCTAAGTCGACAGTCCAGGAAGGTTGGTTGAGGTTTGGTAGAGTCCTAGGAAAAGGTTGGTGTAGCCTCCGTGAAGGGGGAAGTCGTGGGTGGCCGGAGTAAGAAACAGGGCAGTGTACGGGTTTTTGTTCAAGGTTGAGTCGACGAGTTTTAGGGTGAATCGAGGTGAGTGACACACGGGAAGGGCTAGCCTAGGACGGGACGATGCTGCTGGTGAAGAGAGGAGTCGTTTTGGTGGACAGAGGAGGAAGAACCAGGTACGCCGGTCTGAGTGCAGACCACTGTACTGAACCCGGTTCAGCACGGGTTGAAGACGGTACTGTAGCTGGCGCGTGGGGCCACGCGCAGCCACTTTGGGCGGCGCGTGGGGGCGCGTGCGGCGGCGTGTGGAGAAGCGGTCAACATAGTTTTTGGCCTAGGAGTTGTTGTGAGTTCAATGGAGTTGGTTTCGGGTCAATCGGAAGTCGTTTGAGTGTAGTTCCGCGAGGGTGAATGTGTAGGGTCCCGGGGTTTTAAGTCTTCGGTTCGGGGATTTTTGAGGGAATTTAGGAGAGTGTTGGTAGATGTATTAGTGACGTAATTTGACGGTGATTGACAGGATCGGGATTTCCCGAGGAAGCCGAGGAGCGGGCTGGACGTTCGGGACGCGAGTAGGGCTCAGTACTGTGAGTGGACCTCTTCTCTAAATTCGAGCATGCATAACTGTTTTCTATAATTGTCTTATGGTTTTCAATCATGATTTTGTGTTTATCGAATATGTTTGGTCGGTTTTGCATTATTACACGTTTTTCGAGGAAAGTGGTTTTAGCACGTTTTACGAGGAATGGTTGGTTTTTGGAATATATATGATGAGTTTGGGATTTCAAATGATAAAGGGTTTTCAATGGTTATAAGTGGATTTTGGGGAACATGATTTCTATGATCAAAGTTTTCGATTTTAAAATCGGATTTCACTAATCGGAATTTGGTTTTAAGATTGGAAAGTGGACTCCGGATTTGGGTTCGGAATGACGGTTCTGAACGCCGGAAGGGCTTCGGACCAGTGATTTCGGATTCGGGTTTGGATGTGGATTGGTAAATGGTTTTCAAATGGTTTTGGGATTGGATTTGCTGGATCTGGATATTGGGTTTAAAGACCCGGATATATGTGACGGGGGACCGGCCGGATTGGGTTTAAAGACCCGGATTGAGTTTAAAGACTCGGGAGTTTAAAGACTCGGATATATATTGATTTTCCCCCGTAGGCCTATTGAGTTTAAAGACTCGGGAGTTTAAAGACTCGGATATGATTAAGGCCTGGATTGAGTTTAAAGACTCGGGAGTTTAAAGACTCGGATAGATCCAGCAGGTTTGATCGAGAAAATGATGATTTGGTGGTTATGGTTTTGATACGGTTTCTGATACCCATGCTATGGTTTCTTATGATATTTTATAGTGTTTCTGTTTCTTATGATGTTTTATAATGATTATTTTATAAATGTCTTTATAACTGTTGGTTTTGCATGTGGTTTCAAAAACGGAGGGTTTAACTCGGTTTTCTTATAAAAATGGTTTTTGAACTTTTGTACCTTCTGGTCCACTCACATTTTCTATTTTAATTGCCCTCCAGGTTGTGGAGCGAGCGCGGGGTCTTGACGTCGAGGCAGGGTCCGAGGCATAGAAGTGACGTGAGAGTTCCTAGAGAAGAGTAAAGGCTTCCGTGTGCGTGTAGTTATCGGTTTTTATTTTCTTTGTATGTTCGTACCATGTTCTGTGAATGCTTCTTTCGGGACTTTGTGTCTAATTACTCCTGCGTTTGACTGGGTTAGAGTGAGTTTTATTTGAGTATTGCGTCAGGGAGTCAGACGGGAGCGGGATTTACCTCGGGTTTCGGGGTGAAACCGGGGTGGGTCCTGACAATTGGTATCAGAGCATAGGTTTGTCGAGTTTGTTGGGTCTGTCGGTTTGTGAGGTTGTATTTCAGTTGTTTGACTACTTCTATGCCTCTTTCAGTGTGTGGTTGACGATGCCTCCGAGACGTAGACCCTCTCCACAACCTGAAGAAGTAGCCAGAGAGACGGAGAGTGCCACGATTGAGCGAGCCCAGCGGCTCGGGGCTACTACTTTTAGTGGTGGGGCTGATCCTGAGGAAGCCCAGAGGTGGATTACCCGACTTGAGCGGATTTTTGCGGTGATGCATTGTCCGCCGGAGGAGCGAGTATTGTTGGCTGCATTTTTACTGGATGGTGCGGCGTACGAGTGGTGGTATACCCTCGAGTTGTCTGGCTGGGATGTTCACAGTGTGACCTGGGAGACGTTTAGGGAACGGTTTCTGGAGCAGTATTACCCTCGTTCTTTCCGGGATGCCAAGGAGGCAGAGTTTTTGCATCTCCAGCAAGGGAATATGACAGTGGCAGAGTATGAACGGAAGTTCCAGATGTTGTCTCGGTTTGCTCCTGCTTTTGTGGCCACTGAAGCCGAGAAGTGCCGTAGGTTTGAGTTGGGTTTGCGTGGTGAGATTCGAGCCGTAGTGACGGCTGGATCTTTTGCTACCCTCCGAGATTTGTCGGATGCTGCGGTGCGAGTTGAGGCTAGTTTGCCGGTGCGACGCCGGGAACTATCTATTCCTGGAGCTTCGAGCCAGCGGACACCGAAAAGAGGTAACTTCGGTGGATCGTCCTCGTCGTGCGATGATCGTTTTGGTAGGCCTGGTAGTGCCCAGAGTTCAGGATTTTGGGGTTACCGAGCACCGCCGACTCCGCAAGCGAGTGCGACATCGGTAGCGTCCACAGGGAGACCGAGCAGTGGACCAGGCTGGAATGTGTGTTTCTACTGTGGGGAGCGAGGTCATTTTCGACGTGAGTGTCCACTGTTGCCACAGGAAGGTGGTGTAGGCAGAGGAGTAGCGGAGTCCGGACAGAGTACAGCATCAGGGACAGCGGGCACTAGAGGAGGTGGTGGCACAGCCACGAGTAGTTCGAGGGGACGTGGTAGAGCGTCAGGATCTCAGGCCCGGGTGTTCTCGATGACTCAGCAGGAGGATCAGTCGACACCAGATACGGAGACAGGTACTTGTTTTACTTTTGGTTGTCCTGTTGGTTTGGTGTTTGGATTTCGGGGTAGAGTCTAGGAGTTTTCCTAGAGGACTAGGAGTGTATAGTAAGTTCCGTAGCAGGTTGACGGGAAGTATAGGAAAGGTGTGACTATAATTGATCGATCTGAGCCTATTGAAGGAGAGAACCCACAAGCTAGAGTTTGCCTTTAGGACTTTGTGAAGTTAGTCCGACCGTGGCCGGAATAGTAGCCGAGGGAGATGGGTGGTTGTATACGAGGAGGTACTCTATGACTTCTGTCGGGTACTGTGACATGAGGTATTTTATAATACCTTTGTTTTCTGTTCATAGAGTTTCCCTTGCGTACACCATGCAGTTGTTACATAGCTAGGGCTGGCTGTGGTAACAGTAGTTGGGGATGGAGTGAAATACCCAAGGTGGAGATGATAGATAGGAAACCTAGGAGAGGTTGTTCCTTAGGAGACGTTAGGTGTCGGGAACTAGCTGTGGAATTTCGGGGACGAAATTCTTTTTAGGTGGGTAGATTGTAACAACCCGTCCCGAGAATTGGGATAAGTAGAGTGATTAAGGTGTGATTAGTAAGGTTAATCAAGGGTTAGGTGGTCCCGAGGGGTCCGGGAACTTTCAGGTGGTCAAATGGGAGTTGACCAGTGACCAGGACGTAGTTGAGGACGTCACGAATCCGTAGGCAGGTGGCACGCCCGATTCCGACATCCGAGGAGGAAGTTGTGATGTTCGGAAGGTTGAGGGCATAACCGTAATTTTGGAAAATAGGGGGAAAAGTTGACTTTTTGAATAATCGAGTTTTGGTAGGTTGACCTAGGATGGTTAGATAGATTCCGTCGTCCTGAGTTCGATGACAGGCGGCACGTATTCATCGGACTTACGAGGCGAGAGTTACGGGTCTAGGAAGTTTTGGTTAAAACGTAAATATAAGCTAACAAGAAGGGTAATTTGGTCTTTCTGCACATTGGGATTTGTGCAGAAAGAAGGAAAAGGGACGGCTGGGATGGAGCCATTTGGTGAGAGAGTGAGGAGGATTGGTGACACGTGCTAAAGGTGGAGTGGCTTCTGGTGAGTTCGAGTGTGTGCACGGCCCAAATAATTGGGGTGCACCCGTGTTGTGTTGATGAATTGTGAGTGTCTGAGGATGATCAGAGAGTGAGAGGGAAGCAGTGAGAGAGGTTGACGGTGTGGTGGTTGTGTGTGAAGGTGTCAAGAGCTGCGGGGAAAACCAGGGGTAAAAGCAGGGAGGTTGTGAGGATTGTGGCGGTGGCGGCCGTGTACGGGGCAATTGGGACCGTGGTGGTGTCGTGCGGGTTGCGAGGAGTCAACCACTACCAGCGGAGCTCACGACGGCGACTGGAGGCAGGTAATTCTCTCATCCCCAAATCGATCCTCTGTTTTCCCGTTGAGTTTCAACGTGGAAGTCGTGGTTTGGGAGGTTGAATTGATGAGTCTAGAGTGATCTAAGGGCTTTAATTGAGTCCTGGGAGTAGTTTGGCGGTGCTGCCGTGAGGAGTGGTGCACGGTGGCGGCAGGCACGACGGAGGTGTCTGTGTCCTCTGTTTTGGCCGTGGGTTTCAAACGGCGAGTTGTCGAGCTTGGGGCTAAGTCGACAGTCCAGGAAGGTTGGTTGAGGTTTGGTAGAGTCCTAGGAAGAGGTTGGTGTAGCCTCCGTGAAGGGGGAAGTCGTGGGTGGCCGGAGTAAGAAACAGGGCAGTGTACGGGTTTTTGTTCAAGGTTGAGTCGACGAGTTTAGGGTGAATCGAGGTGAGTGACACACGGGAAGGGCTAGCCTAGGACGGGACGATGCTGCTGGTGAAGAGAGGAGTCGTTTTGGTGGACGGAGGAGGAAGAACCAGGTACGCCGGTCTGAGTGCAGACCACTGTACTGAACCCGGTTCAGCACGGGTTGAAGACGGTACTGTAGCTGGCGCGTGGGGCCACGCGCAGCCACTTTGGGCGGCGCGTGGGGGCGCGTGCGGCGGCGTGTGGAGAAGCGGTCAACATAGTTTTTGGTCTAGGAGTTGTTGTGAGTTCAATGGAGTTGGTTTCGAGTCAATCGGAAGTCGTTTGAGTGTAGTTCCGCGAGGGTGAATGTGTAGGGTCCCGGGGTTTTAAGTCTTCGGTTCGGGGATTTTTGAGGGAATTTAGGAGAGTGTTGGTAGATGTATTAGTGACGTAATTTGACGGTGATTGACAGGATCGGGATTTCCCGAGGAAGCCGAGGAGCGGGCTGGACGTTCGGGACGCGAGTAGGGCTCAGTACTGTGAGTGGACCTCTTCTCTAAATTCGAGCATGCATAACTGTTTTCTATAATTGTCTTATGGTTTTCAATCATGATTTTGTGTTTATCGAATATGTTTGGTCGGTTTTGCATTATTACACGTTTTTCGAGGAAAGTGGTTTTAGCACGTTTTACGAGGAATGGTTGGTTTTTGGAATATATATGATGAGTTTGGGATTTCAAATGATAAAGGGTTTTCAATGGTTATAAGTGGATTTTGGGGAACATTATTTCGATGATCAAAGTTTTCGATTTTAAAATCGGATTTCACTAATCGGAATTTGGTTTTAAGATTGGAAAGTGGACTCCGGATTTGGGTTCGGAATGACGGTTCTGAACGCCGGAAGGGCTTCGGACCAGTGATTTCGGATTCGGGTTTGGATGTGGATTGGTAAATGGTTTTCAAATGGTTTTGGGATTGGATTTGCTGGATCTGGATATTGGGTTTAAAGACCCGGATATATGTGACGGGGGACAGGCCGGATTGGGTTTAAAGACCCGGATTGAGTTTAAAGACTCGGGAGTTTAAAGACTCGGATATATATTGATTTTCCCCCGTAGGCCTATTGAGTTTAAAGACTCGGGAGTTTAAAGACTCGGATATGATTAAGGCCTGGATTGAGTTTAAAGACTCGGGAGTTTAAAGACTCGGATAGATCCAGCAGGTTTGATCGAGAAAATGATGATTTGTTGGTTATGGTTTTGATACGGTTTCTGATACCCATGCTATGGTTTCTTATGATATTTTATAGTGTTTCTGTTTCTTATGATGTTTTATAATGATTATTTTATAAATGTCTTTATAACTGTTGGTTATGCATGTGGTTTCAAAAACGGAGGGTTTAACTCGGTTTTCTTATAAAAATGGTTTTTGAACTTTTGTACCTTCTGGTCCACTCACATTTTCTGTTTTAATTGCCCTCCAAGTTGTGGAGCGAGCGCGGGGTCTTGACGTCGAGGCAGGGTCCGAGGCATAGAAGTGACGTGAGAGTTCCTAGAGAAGATTAAAGGCTTCCGTGTGCGTGTAGTTATCGGTTTTTATTTTCTTTGTATGTTCGTACCATGTTCTGTGAATGCTTCTTTCGGGACTTTGTGTCTAATTACTCCTGCGTTTGACTGGGTTAGAGTGAGTTTTATTTGAGTATTGCGTCAGGGAGTCAGACGGGAGCGGGATTTACCTCGGGTTTCGGGGTGAAACCGGGGTGGGTCCTGACATAAAACATATACTCATGAATGCCTGAAGCAATGCAATACCCCTAAATCAAGGACCAAAATAGCATTTATTTATACTATCTATGCATATTGTATATTGTTTACTTGTTTGTTTGTTTATTTCATTATTTACATTTTATTTATAAATGTAATAGACTACTTGTACATACAAGGAACCTGAAGTTTCCTTCATACATATCCTGGATTATCATACCATGTTATAGAACACGAAGTTCTCATTAGTTGCTTATAGATGTGTTTTTTCCCAAAACACTAATATCATTCATTCCTCTTTATAGAGCATGGCACATCTCAACAAACTGGATTTTGACGCACTAGAAGTTTCCGGAAGAAACTACTACCAGTGGACTGAAGATGTGAAATTTCATCTCACTGCAAAGAGAATCCGGTCAACCATCCAAGATGATAATGTGGCTTCTGAGCATCAGAAGGCGGACGCTATGATCCTCATTCGGAGGCATATGGATCGCGCACTGCAGTGTGAATACCTGGGTCAAGAGGACCCGAGAGCTTTGTGGGTTTCACTTGCTGATCGTTTCGATCACCAGAAGGACATATTCTTGCCTGAATCGAGACATGACTGGCATAACATTCGTTTCCAGGATTTTAAATCCGTAAACGAATATAATTCTGAGATTTGCCGTATCTGGTCTCTTCTCAAGTATTGTGGGGAGGAGCTCACTGAAACTGATCTACTTGAGAAGACTTTCTTCACATTTCTTGCCTCGTGTATTGTCCTGCAGCAACAATACAGAGAGTATAAGTTTCCCAGGTTCGCGGAGTTGATCACTACTTTGTTGCTCGCTGAAAAGAACAACATTTTTTTTTATAAATGTGGAGGTCGCGATCACTGGTCCCGCACCTGTCGTGCATCAACCCAAGTTATTGCCCAGTACCATACTAGTCGTGGTACTCGAGAGGCTAATTTTGCTGTAGGACCAGTCCCCGCTGATACCACTCATGCCATTGCTGATTTCCAGACTGCAGCTGGACATGATGAGGATTGAGTTATTTGCATAAACATGGATATGATCGGCGTTTGTGCCATTTTTTTTTATGGATATTGTTTTTTTTATTACTATTTCTGGAAATTGTTTGGTGATTTATATTTTTTTTGGACTTATTTTGTTATCTGCTCGAATATTATTTAATCTATTTATTCATTTTTAATAAATGTGATTGTTGATTACTTTAGTTATATTGATGGTTAGGCATGTCAAATGGTGAAGTTTGCTGTCTAGCCGACAGTGCTACTACGCACACTATCCTCTATGATAGGATATTTTTTACAAACTTAATACCTAACCATACCCCCGTAATAAGTATTTCTGGCCAATCAAATTTGATTAAAGGCTCCGGAAGAGCCCACTTTATGTTGTCAAATGGTACCGTATTTACCATTGCTGAAGCCTTATACTCCCCACGTTCCAGCAGAACGTTATTGAGTTTTAAGGATATTCGAGCTAATAATTATCATGTTGAAACCACAAAAGAAAAGAATGTGGAATATCTTTGCATAACCTCCAATTTGTATGTTCGGAAGCGTACATTGGAGAAATTGAAATGGCTCAGGAGTGGCCTCTACATGACCACTATTAGAACCATTGAGGCAAATCACATAGCTAGCTGGAAGCTACCTAACCCTAGCAACTATTTATTATGGCATGACTGATTGGGACACCCAGGTCAAGGTATGATGCGCTGTATCCTCAATACATCACACGGGCATCCCTTTACAAATAAGGACCTTGTGTTTAGTGAAACACTATACCAAGCCTGCTCAATGGGAAAATTGAACACTAGACCATCATATGCAAAGATTGATAAAGACTCTGTCCCTTTCTTGTACAGAATACAAGTGGATATTTGTGGACCCATCCAACCACCATGTGGACCATTTAAATATTTCATGATTTTGGTTGATGCATCGACGAGGTGGTCCCATGTGACCCTATTGTCCACACGCAATGCTGTGTTTGCTAAAATCCTTGCTCAAATCATTAAATTAAAGGCCCGCCATTCGGATTATCTTATAAATTCCATCAGACTTGATAATGCCGGTGAGTTTACATCAAAATCTTTCAATGATTATTGCATGTCTCTTGGGATTGATGTTGAACATCTAGTTGCCCATGTTCACACCCAGAATGGTCTCGCAGAAGCATTCATTTAACGATTACAAATGATTGCACAAACCTTGGTTATGCGCACTAAACTCCCAATTTATGCGTGGGCTATGCAATTTTGCATGCAGCTATGTTGGTCCGGTTGAGGCCCACTGCCACCCAACCTTATTCCGAGTTACAGCTGGTAACTGGGTACGAACCTGATGTTTGGCACTTACGCGTTTTTGGGTGTGCAGTCTACGTGCCAATTGCGCCACCACAACGTACAAAAATGGGACCTCAACGCCCAAGGGGCATCTATGTCGGCTATGAATCCCTCTTTATTATACTCTATTTAGAGCCCTTGACATGCGATATCTTTACCGCTCATTTTAGGGATTGTCACTTCGATGAGACAGTCTTCCCGTCGTTAGGGTGAGATAAGAACGCCAACGTTTCTGAAGAACGACGTGAATTGACGTGGATTGTCTCCACTAAAGTGACGCGGAGAATTCTAGATCTACAGAGTGGAGCGAATAATATGCCAGATATTTTCTCTGATATAGCTAAAGTGACGAGATCACATATACTTGTTGCAAACGTGCATGCAAGGATAGACGTCCTCGTAGGACGCGCAGTCCCAAATGGACGAAGTACGGCCATGGCGGCTAACCAGTCACATGTCCCTGCCCAAAAGCGAGGTAAACCAATAGGTTCGAAGGATTCTCATCCCCGGAAGAGGACAAATTTGGCACAATCGAATCCCTTGGATATCATTATATCATCTTATCCATCTCATGAGATAATTCCGGATTATGGGTCTGTCTTAGAAGAAACGACGTTAGGGGACGCCTCAACGTCTGAACCCACTCCCGAGAATAGAGAGATCTCGGTAAACTATGTGTGCTTAAATGAGATATGGAATATGAATGATATTATCATCGATGATATATTTGTATTCGGAGTAGCTACTGAAATAATAACTAGTGATGATATCGAACCTCGCTCCGTTGATGAATGCCAACGTAGAGAAGACTGGTCAAATTGGAAAGAAGCAATCCAGGTCGAACTTGATTCCTTGACAAAAAGAAAGGTGTTTGGACCTGTAGCTCCCACACCTCCCCATGTTAAACCAGTAGGCTTTAAATGGGTTTTTGTAAGGAAGCGTAATGAGAAAAACGAGATTGTGAGATACAAAGCTCGTCTAGTGGTGCAAGGATTTTCTCAACGCCCTGGAATTGATTACGAGGAAATGTATTCTCCCGTAATGAAAATTATAACGTTCCGCTACGTTATCAGTTTGGTAGTTTCCGAAAAACTGAGTATGCAGCTTTTGATGTGGTCATAACTTATCTCTATGGGGATCTAGATACAGAGATATATATGAAAGTTCCTAAAGGACTTAAAATATCTGATGTAAATAGTTCCAGACCACGGAACTCGTTCTCCATCCGTTTGAGGTGTTCACTTTATGGATTGAAACAATCCGGACGGATGTGGTATAACCGTCTAAGTAAATATTTGATTAGATTTGGATATGTTAATAATGAATGATGCCTATGAGTGTTTATTAAGAAAACAAGTTCCGGGTTCGCTATAGTGGTAATTTATGTCGATGACATGATTCTGATTGGTACTCCTGAAGAGATCCAAGAAACTGCTAAGCACCTGAAGTTAGAATTTGAAATGAAGGATCTTGGGAGAACACACTTCTGTCTAGGCCTGGAGCTCGAGCACCGTGCAAATGGAATTTTGGTCCATCAATCGTATTACATCCAGAAGATGTTGAGACGTTTTAATGAGGATAAAGCGAAACCTTCAAGCATGCCCTTGATCGTCCGAAGTCTAGATCCTAAGAAGGACCCGTTTCATCCAGCAGATGACAACGAAGAGATATTGACACCATAAGTGCTATATCTAAGTGCAATAGGCGCATTATTGTACTTGACTCAATGCACTAGACCGGACATTTCATTCGCTGTGAACTTGCTAGCTAGATTTAGCTTTGTGCCAACATGCCGCCACTGGAATGTCATAAAAGACATTTCCCGATACCTTAGAGGTACAATGGATATGGGCTTATTCTATCCCTATGCATCGAGGAATGAACCAAACCCCTTGGTCCTCGAAATAATGCAGGCCTTGTTGGGTGTGCTGATGCAGGCTACCTATCAGACCCACACAAGGCACGTTCCCAATCCGTTTATGTCTTTACCATTGGGAACACAAAAAAATCTTGGAGGTTTACGAAACAGACCCTTGTTGCTACGTCTTTGAATCATGCATATATTTTAGCCCTGCACGAAGCAGTTCGTGAATGCATATGGCTAAGAGCCATTACTGGGCATATTCGAAGTACCTGTGGACTGAATTCCACCCATAATGAACCGACAGTATGTACGAAGATAATGCTGCCTGCATAGAGCAGATGAAGACCGGTTTCATTAAGGGGGACAACACCAAACATATTGCACCAAAGTTCTTCTTTAATCAACAATAGCAAGAACATCGGAATATTGAGATCAAGCCAATACGATCTCAAGATAATCATGCAGACTTGTTCACCAAGTCATTACCAAAGGCCACATTCTAGCAGCATGTGCGAGGTATTGGTTTATGTAGACTGGTTGATCTACCTAATCTGTAGTTTTCAGGGGGAGTCAAGATCAGGGGGAGTATCCTGAAGTATACCACGTATCCGGAAGTATACTAAGTATCCCGAAGTATACTCACATGATCATCGTGTACTCTTTTGTCCTACGACCAGGGTTATTTTGTCCCATGGGGTTTTGTTACCTGGCTAGGTTTTATTGAGGCACATTTTGGTATGATCACCCCGCTAACAATGCATCATGAAGATACTATGATTTGACTCATATGCATTTGCACATCTTTTCCCTTCGACCACGGGTTTTTCCCACTAGGTTTACCTGGAAAGGTTTTGGTGGAGCAACACTAATGCATTTTATCTCAAAGGCGGACTATCTACCCGTACTCCAGAAGAGACGACATCAGCTACCTCAGAAGATTTCGATGTGATCACCTACACGCACGTTGCACTCTTTTTCTTTCGACCAGGGTTATTTTTGTCGCATAGGGTTTTTATTATTTGGCAAGGTTTTAACGAGGCAACATATAAGTACGTAGCCAAGCAGTACCATTACATGAAATATCCAAGGGGGAGTGTTGTAAATAGTTAAATAGTTATGTCTATTTATGTAATAGGTACTAGGGGTAGTTTTGTCCTTTTGTATTCATTAATTATCTCTCCTTATATAAGGGATAATTATCTTTGTAAACCCTTAGACGTACTATTTCCATCCCCCTGCCTCTCCATATTCTATTTGCAATCATCCTCTACCAAATTTCCTTCACAACAGGTTTTTGTTTTTTGTTAATAGATTTTGCATATAAAAATATGGGTAATGCTATTTAATCATACTAAATTGATTTTATTTAATGACTACATTCATACGGCATTTTATTTCCCACAAAAAATAAATACTAAGAAAGTTAATTTATTGAAATAATCAACACTATTTATTAATTGCCATTTCAATGCGGTCACCAAATATAGTCAATTTAACGTGTCAAAATAACATTATGCTAAAAGTATAAACGAAATTTGGGCATAGTTTTTTTTTTAAAAAATTTGAGGAAGAGTATTTGACTGTGAGTTAGTTCTAATCTTCATTAAGAACTGTTATTCATGAGTAATTTTTTTATTATTAATTAAATATATGCCGATGGGGTTCAACATATAACCAGCGATAGAACATAATTTTTTCTCAAGGGGATCAACATGTAAAATATCAAAAAATTTGTATACAT
The DNA here is from genome assembly GCA_032719365.1 of Prinsepia uniflora. Taxonomy (NCBI): domain Eukaryota; kingdom Viridiplantae; phylum Streptophyta; class Magnoliopsida; order Rosales; family Rosaceae; genus Prinsepia; species Prinsepia uniflora. The sequence continues at coordinate 59,613,876 of CM064862.1, forward strand.
GGGCAAATTCGTTGTTCCGTCCCCTTGCATGTCCCCCTTTTTATTTTTTTGACACTTGTCCCTTTACTTAACTTCATATTTAACCATGTTAACTTTCAAAAAATTAAAAAAGAAAACCTAAAATAAAAAGAGAAGGAAAAGAAAGTCCTACAACATTTCTTCATCTCTTCCATGCTCCCCTACCCAAAGATTGAAATATCGATATCGACGAATATATCGCTAGTCAAATTTACGGATATTTCTCACCAAATATCGGTATCGATATCAATATCATTTATCGTCAACAAAAATGATGGAAATTTGGTCTAAAAGTTAGAAATTTGGAATGAAATTTTGGGAAAAACTTAAGTACCCAATAATGGTTATATATGACTAATAAAAATTATAAAATGACTTTAATATAATAAATATATGATGAATAATATGATACAATAGGGTTTTGCCGATAACTAATAATATAAAATTTTAAACATAAACATAAATTGAAGTGAATTACTATAATTGAATGTTAATATAGTTAAAACATAAAAAATAAGCATAATAATGGAGTTTACATTTACATAATAATTTAGAAAATCGGAGAGTTTGTATTTACATAATAATTTTAAAAATTAGACTTTAATTAGTGAAAATTGGATGTAAAATGAATTCTTATTAATCGTATACTCACCTCATATTTTTCTAAAATCCATTAATATTCAAATTAACCATTCAAATAATTTTCTTCAATTCAAGATAATTTACTTTAATTCAACATATAATTTGCTATTTTGCTTCAATTCAACATAATTTATTTCAATTCAACATAATTTTCTTTAAATTAACCATGTTCACTCTACAAATCCTTCCTTTCAACATAATTTGCTTCTAAAATTCATTAATATTCAAATTAACCTTATATTTATATTCCCAATTTTTTTTTATTTCAAATAAAAATTTAAATATAAAACATATTATATTAGATATTCAAAAATATACCCATATGGTATCCAATTACAAAAGTTCTACCATTAAACTCAAAAAAAAAAAATTCATGTTGGACAGACCACGAACGGACCCCGCACGCGCCACCACTTGTCGATGACGGCCTCTGCGCGTGGTGGCCTTGCACCTGCATAGGATTGTCCCCTACCTCGAGCCGGGTCTGCGATTCCGGTTTCGGACCTAACAGCATGACCCGACTGGAAATCCTTCATTTTATGTCCGAATTTCAAGAACTAACACCCTATCTCGATCGTTTTGATCAAATAATGAGATCTATGGGTTTAAACAAGAAAAAATGTCTAAATTTCGGTCAATATTGTTCTCCCCTTCTCATGTGCCACCGGCCCAATTTACTGAAATTTAGGCGACATGTCACCGAAATTTACCAATATTTTCATCCATGCTCCTACCTAAACCTCCTTCCTCATCCCCAATTAATTCCACCACACCATTCCTCTAAATGGTTCTCCAAATTTCTTAAAACCCAAACTCTAAAGATTGATCAGTTTTTTAGTAATATCTTATCACCCAAATAAATTGGAAGAAAATTAAGAAAACCCTATCAAGCGCAATCAGTACCCAACCCGCATGCGACAACTCGTTTTCTCAAATCAAGCCAACCAACTACCTTCACCCTTCTCTCTTTTATCTATCTCTTTAAGATTCATTTGCTCCATTTGTATACAAAAGGATGCTATTAGAGTCGGAAAAAAAAGTATGGAGTTTGATTCACATTCAAATTTTCTAATTTCGATTTAAAGTGCATGATTTATAATTTAGGAAAAACTACATAAAAGTACCCAAACTATAGGGCCGATTTTAAAAAGTAGCCGAACTAAAAAAAAGTTACATTTTCGTACTGAAACTATATATCGATTTCAAAAGAGTACCTATGTTAAAAATTCCGTCCAATTTTCTGTTAAGTGTTTATGGGGCCAAAAAAAAGCCACTCAACATGTGATGTGGCAAAATTTGAAGGGGAAAATTGGGAATAATTCAAATCCAGTACATAATATTTTTTTAAAAAAAAAAGTTTGCCAAAAATCAGGTACACGGGTTTTCCTGTGACATCCTAGTGATACGACAGTGACTTGGTAGTGACATGCTTTAGTGACAATGTAGTGACATCCCAATGACATGGTACAGGCACAGGGACTTGGTGGCAGGGTCCAGTGACATGTGCCAGTGACCTTGGTTGGGACTTATACTTTGTCTCAAGGCCATTTCTTTGTTCCATCTCTGATTTCAGTCATTCTTTTTGTGTTGTTCTTGGTTTTGACTCCCTTTTTTATTCTGCACAGATCTCACAAAATATATCATTTTTTCCTATTGATTGCGTGAATTATCTCAAAGCATAACTAAAATGGCACTAGATGACATCAAAATGATGCATAAATTATGACTTATCATTGGTGCAGTATGTGACCCCTAGAGAACGAATTTAGTTTGGTTACATATCCCTTGTCTGATGGATTCTCGCGTTAGGAGGTAAGTCCTAGGGTACCTTTGGAAATGTAGATTAGTTTTAATGAAGGGAGTAGGGTCAGGTATAGTTAATGAGGTAATCTCTGAGGCAGGTCCTATCAAATTGTTACAGAGCAAAACGAGTAATGTTGACCTGGGAATTTCAAGGGTTCATCTCAGATTATGATTGTTGGATGTACATTCAGTGGACTTTGTTCTATTCCGGATCTGCGTGTATAAAAATAATCTGGTTATTCTATTACAATTTTTGAATTACAGTGATTTTAAAATTTTTATGGATGATTATTTTTATGCGATGAATTTCGGGATTTTGAATATTTAGACCAACGGTGTAGTGGACACATGATTTTATGGATTTTTTTTTGTGGAAATAGTATTTTGGGCTCGAGCCCGGATTTTGCTTTTTGGACTTGGTTTTAAGTTAGGGATTTATTTGAAAAAAAAGTTTTTCTTGGCTTTTTGAACTGTTTTCCACAATTCTCCATCCTCGAGGAACACTATATTTTCCTGAACTAGGTATCATGGAGTGTGTCTCCATTACTTCGTGAGGGTTATACTATTTCCGAACTAGCATTTATGAAGTATGTCTCCACCTGGGAGCTTTCTACACATAGTATGGGGGTATTGGTGTCTCCACTAGCTCCTGGGAACTTTCTACGCGTAGCATGGAGGTATTGTTCTTTTCCAAATTGGCATCATGGCGTGTGTCTCCATCAGGCCTCGAGGGCCAACTATGCATATGACATGAATTCCAACTGGTTAGCTTTTAGAGTGGGCTATGCATTGGGGGATGGATTCCAGTCGATCGGCTCAAAATATGTGCTACGACTCGGGGGAAGGAGGGGGAACTAGAGGATTGGTCTGACTTCGATCTATGACTTTTGTCTCCAGATTTTTCCGAATGGTCTTATAACTGTATTCCTCACCTGGAGCGAATATTCATTTTGATGTGATGTGATACCCTCTAGAGGATATGGTGGCTTAGCCACGTTCTGGTTTGATGGTTTGTTTAATAGTGGTGGCACAAACATAGGATAATAGGTTCAAATGTCATTGTAGTTATCGCGGAGGCTTTTCGGGAGTGTCTCTTGAGGCAATTTTATCCTCGTTCTTACTGGAACACTAGTGAGATGTAGCTCTGCGGCTTTATCAGAAGGACATCACAGTTGCTCACTATGAGTCGAGATTCCTGAATTTAACATGGTTCACATTGGCATTAGTGGAAAATGGTATTGGCAAGTGTCAATACTTCGAGCTAAGTCTAAGAGATGCGATCAGAGTTTACTGACATCACAGTTTTATGCTTCTCTCAAAGACTTCTCGGATACTGCCACCAGTATCGATTTGAGTTTGCCAGTTTGATCACTGTCTGGCAGTTCTAGTTAAATTTTGGAGTATTTATCTTCTAGACCATCTGGTTAGAGATCCCAAAAAGGGGTAACTACAGCTCCGGATCTTCTAGCAGATAATCATTCATGTTCGAGTAAAGCTGGATAGGGTGACTCCTAAGATTTTTCATCAAGGCCTGAGTTTTCATCCTAATCTAGTGGGGTTTCAGCTGAGTCACCAGGTAGGTTAGAGGGCGACCAATTTTGACGCGGTACACAAAATATGCTATTAAGAGCAGCAAGTTTGCCAGTTGTGTTCTGATTTTTGGATGGTACTTTAGAGGACTTATCGGGATTATCGCCTATCTGGAAGTTTAAGTTTGTCGTTGAGCAACTTTCAGACTTTACAAGTAATAACCCCACTCACCATGCTAGATGGTGTGTTGTCTAGAATCATATCGATAATGATGCATGAGAGCTCGAGGAGTTATAGGCGGTTGACTTTTGACCTGCACATGTAAATTTTGAGGACAAAATTTCTTTTAGAGGGGAATATTGTCATGACCTGGACCGTAACTTATGGTTATTTTGGGGATTTCATTGAAAAAGGAAAATTTTACCCTTGTTTTTGAAGGGACCCGTTAGCCAGTTTTCCCTTTGGGACACTTTTGGGTGTTTTCCTTTGATTGTTGGGTAGCTCTCGAGCTCACGAAGATGGAGACAAGCTCCACACGAGAATCAGAGTTTGTGTCGAAAGTTAGGGATTTTAAATGGTAAGAGCATAATGGTAATTTTATAAAATTATAGGGTATAAATCCCACAATGTCTCTCATAAGAGGATCATGTAGTAATTTTTCTCTCTTCTTTCTCTATCTTCTTGTGAGACCACCACACCCTTCCTCATTAAAAAAAATCATTTTGAGGTCGTTTTGATGGAATATCAGGACTAGGTCTTGTTCCCTTCATTTCTAGAAGTCATTTGGTGCTGGTTTGGAGGTAAGAGGATGGCCAGAGTCGACGGTTTGACGATGGGAGGTTGGCCGAGAGTTCAATACCCATTTCTAGTGGAACTAGGTACAATCACTTTTCTGACCTCATATTTGAGTTCTGGGTGATCTATAGATGAAGTTTAAAGTGTGGATCATGAAAATTGGTTGAGATTTGAGAGAGATACGAAAGGTTGAAGTTTGCAGCAATTAATGGTGGTTTCTAACTAGTCTCTAGCGAACCAGATGGTAGCACCAGTAATCTTCTTTGACAGCCACTTGTGTCTGTCGTTAAGTCAACATGATGTGGTAGTGATGTCATGATGACATGGAATTAACATTAGTAGTGGCATGGCAATGACGTTAATAGTAATGTGGTAACCATGTCAAGGCCATGTGGTAAGCAAGTCAACGCCATGGGCAGTCACGTCAATGCCACGTGACAGCTATGTAAACCATACATATGCATACCATTATAGCAGTGCGTGGACAAGCGTGATAGCACGTGGGAGGTTCTTCGACCTTCCATCGACACGTGGTGGCATGTGGGACCGTGTCTCGGTGCAAGGTAATGCATACCCTAATGTTATTTACCAATCTGGATCTATTTTTGACAATTTCAAGGTCTTTTGGGTCTGTTTAGGGTAATTCCAGATTCGTTGACCATATTTGGGGAGAGTTTTGGATCGAGGATTTAGGGAGGCTAGGTAATGGTGTATCTTAAGGGTTCTCTGGGCTTCATGCTTGCTTGATTAGGATGCTCAAACGTAAGATAGTTGGGTTTGGACTTACACCGTGAGCTTGGCTATGCGTAGCATTCTAGTTGCCTTGGTTCTTGATAGGCAGCTAACAAAAGGCACTTCTTCTCGTGCCTCGTGGGCTTGACTCACGATTATACTCCAAAGTGAGTGTAAACTACCACTAAATTCGGGCATCTCGAGGAACAAACCCGAGGTGCATGATAGGCGAGTCAGGTTTCCGAATTGGGATTCTAAGCAAGTTGGGATACCAATGTGAGTCGAGATATCGGTTAAGAACTCAAAGGTGTCAACAGAGCTAATGGATTATCGGCTAGTATGGCTGTTAGCTGAGGGAGTTACCAGCTGATTGATTTATTGTTATTGCCATGGATTACGAACGAGGTTGGAGTTATCAAACTGAATTTACCTAGCCTTCTGGGTCAGTAGGTTGGTGTGGGCGGTGACTCCTGGAGAGCGAATTTAGTTTGGTTACATATCCCTTGTCTGATGGATTCTCGTGTTGGAAGTTTAGTTCTATGGTACTTTTGGAAAGTTAGATTTGTTGCCAAACTATTACTGAGGTAATTTCCAGGGCAAGTCTTATCACATATATAATAAATTTAAGTGTGTTTAAAATCGTATGAAAATGTATTTCACATGTATGTAAAGTTTATTATTGCGTTGTGGTCTTGGGATAAGGCTATTTGTACATAATCTGACTTCATGTGAAACATGAGTTTGTTTTTCCCATTGAAGTATAGTGAAAGGAAATGGAAAAAAAAAACTCCACTTGTAACAACCCAAACCTTTAAGAAAATGTAAATTTGGAAATTAAATGTAAAATGACCATTTAGCCTCTAGAAAAGGAAAATGTTGACTTTTGACCTAGGAGATTGTTTGGACTTTGACTAAGACCCATTACGCAGATCGAGACGTCACGAGTCCATAGACAAAGGACATGTCGAAATCGGACATCGAACAAGAAAGTTACAGGTCAAGAAAGAAATTACGTACTATTCCCATTTTACGAGACATGTACAATTGTTAGATTTTAATTGGTCCAAAATATCTTAAATGGACTAATGGATGAGTGACATTGACTGAAGGCCCCAAATTCATGCATATCATCTTCTTCCTTCTTTGTTTCTCCAAACACAATGTAATACCCGGTCTTGGAAGCAAGAACAGTGAGCAAGATCCGTGAGTTTGAGAAGCAAGAACGATGAGCAAGACCCGTGAGCTTGAGAAGTAAGAACGGTGAGCAAGACCCGTGAGCTTAGAAATGCAAGATCGGTGAACAATCCCACATCACTCGGGGGAAGGAAAGGTAAAGTTCCTTATATGTATGGGCACATATCTATCTAACATGAGACCTTTTGAGGGCTCACTGGCTTTGTATTCCTAGGAACTCCAAAGTTAAATGAGTAGGGGTTGGTGCAATCCTAGGATGGGTGACCTACTGAAAAGTTGCACGTGAGCTCCCAAAAACAAAACCGTGAGGGCGAGGAGGCTCAAAGCGGACAATATCGTGCTAGATGGGTCGGGTTCAGATCAAGCAGGGTCAGGTCCTAACAATTTGGTATCAGAGCCAGACCCCAACCGAAAATGTTCCAACAAGAACACTGGGCCCCAAGGAGGGTGGATTGTAATACTCGACCTTGGAAACAAGAACAGTGAGCAAGATCTGTGAGCTTAAGAAGTAAGAACGGTGAGTAAGACCTGTGAGCTTTGAAAGGTAAGATCCCTAAACAATCCCACATTGCTCAAGGAGGGAAAGGTGAAGTGCCTTATATGTGTGGGCATGAATCTAACTAACACAAGGCCTTTTGGGAGGTCACTGGCTTTGGATTCCTTGGGAACTATAAAGTTAAGCGAGTTGAGGTTGGTGCAATCCCAGGATGAGTGACCTATTGGGAAGTTGCACGTGAGCTCCCGAAAATAAAAGCGTGAGGGCTAGGCCTAAAGCGGACAATATTGTGCTAGATGGAAGCAAGAACGGTGAGTAAGACCCTTGAGCTTGAAAAGTAAGAATGGTGAGTAAGACCAGTGAGCTTGGAAAGGCAAGATCGGTGAACAATCTCACATCGCTCGGGGAGGGAAAGTTGAAAAGCCTTATATGTGTGGACACGTATCTATCTAACACAAGGCCTTTTGGGAGCTCACTAGCTTTGGATTCCTTGGGAACTCCAAAGTTAAGCGAGTTGAGGCTGGTGCTATCCCATGATGGGTGTCCTAATGGGAAGTTGCACGTGAGCTCAGTGGCTTTGGGTTCAGTTGGAACTCCAAAGTTAAGTGAGTTGAGGCTCGTGCAATTCCAAGATGGGTGACCCCCTGGGAAGTTGCACGTGAGCTCCCGAAAATAAAAACGTGAGGACTGGGCCCAAAGTAGACAATATTGTGCTAGATGGCCCAGGTTGCAACAAAATGGTATCAAAGCCAGACCCCGACCCGAAGTGTGCCAGCGAGGACGCTGGGCCCCAAGGGGTTGAATTGTAAGACTCGGTCTTAGAAGTAGAAACAGTGAGCAAGACCCGTGAGATTGAGAAATAAGAGCGGTGAGCAAGACCCATGAGCTTGGAAAGGCAAGATCGGTGAAAAATCCCACATCGCTCGGGGAGGGAAAATTAAAGTGCCTTATATGTGTGGACACGTATCTATCTATCACAAGGCCTTTTCGGAGCTCACTACCTTTGGATTTCTTGGGAACTCCAAAGTTAAGCGAGTTGAGGCTGGTGCAATTCCATGATGGGTGGCCTACTGGGAAGTTGCACGTGAACTCAATGGATTTGGGTTCAGTTGGAACTCCAAAGTTAAGCGAGTTGAGGCTGGTGCAATTTCATGATAGGTGACCCCCTGGGAAGTTGCACGTGAGCTCCCGAAAATAAAAACGTGAGGGTTGGGCACAAAACAGACAATATTGTGCTAGATGGTCAGGGTTGTGACAAAATGGAATCAGAGCCGGACCCCGATCGGAAGTGTGCCAGCGAAGAAAATGGTCCCCAAATGGGGTGGATTGTAAGACTCTGTCAGGACCCACCCGGTTCCACCCCGAAATTCGAGGTAAATCCTGCTCCCGTCAGACATCCCGACACAAAGACAAAAGTAACCTCATGATAAACCACCTAAATACATGCCAGACGCAGGAGAAAATTTAAACAATCCGAAGTCAAAATTTTACAGAGCATAGTACCAAAATACAAGAGGAAGAAAACTGATAAACAAGGTAACGCACAACGGAAAATTGTTAAGAGCGCCGGGGTCACTCTCAAATATTCTATGCCTCCGACGCTGCCTCAACGCCGACCCCCGCGCTAGCTCCACGACTTGGAGGGCAATTTAAAACAGAAAAATGTGAGTGGACCATAAATAAAAGAAGAGTTTCCAAAAACCATTTTATAAGAAAACCAGGGTTTTAGCCCTCCGTTTTGAAATCATACATGCATAACCCAGTATTTGAAAACATTTATAAATTACGTACTAATAACCATAAAAACAGAATTGAAAGCAGTTATAGAAATCACGTCATAACCATCATAAAACATAAGTCTCAAACAATCATTATCCGATCAAACCTGTTGGACCTATCCGAGTCTTCAAACTCAATCCAGGCCTCAATAATATCCGAGTCTTTAAACTCCCGAGTCTTTAAACTCAATCCGGGTCTTTAAACCCAATCCGGGCCCGTCCCCCGTCAATCACAATATCCGGGTCTTTAAACCCAATAATCAGATCCAGCAAATCCAATCCAAAACCATTTGAAAACCATTTCTAAATCCGTATCCAAACCCGAATCCGAAATCACTGGTCTGATGCCCTTCCGGCATCCCAAACCGTAATTCCGAACCCAAATTCGGAATTCCCACGTTTCAACTTTAAAACCAAATTCCGTTTCCGAAATCCGATTTCAAAACCGAAAGCCTTGATCATCAAAATCATGTTCCAAAACCATTGATCATTTGAAATCCCAAATCATAGCATCGAAATCAGAATTCTAAACTTCCTCGTAAAACGTGCTGAAAACCGTATTTTCTAGAAAAACGTACAATTATGAGAAACCAACATCACATATTCAACAATCATGAAATCACATGTAAAACGATAAAACAAGTATTTAAAAGCAGTTATGCATGCTCGAGTTTAGAGAAGGGGTCCACTCACAGTCACCGGCACGTCACTCGCGCCTCGTACGTCCTGTACGTTCCTCAGCTTCCTCGGGAAGTCCCGATCCTGTCACAAGTCACCAAAGAACGTCACTAACACGTCTACTATGACTCTCCTAATTTTCCCCAACAATCCCCGGGTCCTAAACGTAACGAACCGGAACCCTAAACCTTCAACCTATCGGAACTAACCTCAAACGACGTCCGAATAACCCGAAATCTATTCCACTAGACTCGTTACAACCTCTAGACCAAAAACTATGTTGACCATTTTCCCAAGAACCGCCGCACGCACCCCCACACGCTACCCAAAGTGGCTGCGCGTGGCCCTCACGCGCCTGCACACAGTCACTGTTCACCATCGTCTACCTTGGGTGAACCGGTCTGAACCGGCGCACCCGGTTCTCTGGCGTTCCTTCATCGTTTTCTTCACTCTTTTCACCAGCCTCTTCGTCCAGTCCTAAACATCCTATTCCCTTCACTCTAACACCTCGACATAGCCCCTAAATCATCATCCCTAACTCGAAACCAAACCTCCCCAAAACTCTGTTTCACCATCCGGCCACCCAAGTCTTCCCCCGTCACGGAAACCACCTTAGACGGTTCCTAGGACCTCACTGAAGCTCACCCAACTCACCAAATCCCTTGACTCAGTCCTTAAGTCCACGACTCAGGGTTTGAAAATCACGGCAAAATAGAGCATACGAACGGGGATTAGAAATTACCTACAGCCGTCCACCACCGTGCTCACCGCCGCGTTCCCCGGAGTCCAGAGAGCCGTCTCAGCTTCTTCTCGAGTCCAATTGGAGCCACACCACCACCAACTCCCTCAGCTCTCTCTGTTTTTTTTCTGGTTTTCCCCGTGAGCTGACCCCTCCTCCTCACTCACTCACGATCACACAACCCCTCCAATTCACACCTCAACTCTCCCTTAATCTCTGTTCACTCTCACCAGCTCACAACACACACAACTTCCCGGCCATCGATCAATTTCCTCTCAGCCTCACTCTGTCTCTGTTTTCTCGAATGCACGGTTACACCCCCAATTATTTGGACCCGTGAACCCGTCTAGAAGCCACTAGGTCCCTACCACATGTCACAATCCTCTCAACCCTCTCACAATTATCCCAATCTCAGCTGTACACCTATCACTATCCTGTTGCACAATTCCCAATGTGCAAAAGACCAAAATGCCTCTCCTTTGACTCAAAATTACGATAATACCCTTACCGTTTTAGACCCGTAACTAATTCGTCCAACGTCCGATGAACACGTACCACCTGTCGTTGAACTCAGGACGACGAGATCTACCTAACTGTCCTAGGTCAACGTATCAAAACCCAATCGTACAAAAAGTCAACTATTTCCCCCTAGTTTAACCAAATTACGAAAGTGCCCTCAACCTTCCGAACATCATAACTTCCTCCTCGGATGTCGGAATCGGGCGTGCCATCTGTCTACGAATTCGTGATGTCCCAAACTACGTCACGGTCATCGATCAATACCCAATTGACCGACCAAACTAAAAGTCAACTTTTTACCCAAACCAGGGGCAAAATCGTCATTCTACACTAAAGTCCAAAAGTACCCAACTAAGCACTACTTAAGCTCACTAATCCTTCACTAATCACCGTCTTAATGCTAATTTTTGGGACGGGTCATTACAGACTCGGTCTTAGAAATAGAAACGGTGAGCAAAACCCGTGAGCTTGAGAAGAAAGAACAGTGAGTAAGACCCATGAGCTTGGAAAGGAAAGATCGGTGAATAATCCCATATCACTCGGGAAGGGAAAATGGAAGTGCCTTATATGTGTGGGCACGTATCTATCTATCACAAGACCTTTTGGGAGCTCACTGGCTTTGGATTCCTTGGGAACTCCAAAGTTAAGCGAGTTGAGGCTGGTGCAATCCCAAGAGGGGTGACCTATTGGGAAGTTGCACGTGAGCTCCCGAAAACAAAAATGTAAGGGCTGGGTCCAAAGCGAATAATATTGTACTAGATGGGTCAGATCTGGACCGAGGAAGGTCGGGTCCTGAGAATTTAGTATCAGAGCCGAACCCTGACCGGAAGTGTGCCAGCAAGGACGCTAGGCCCCAAGGGGGGTGGATTGTAATACCCGGTCTTGGAAGCAAGAACGGTGAGCAAGACTCGTGAGCTTGAGAAGCAATAATGGTGAGCTAGACTTGTGAGCTTGGAAAGGCAAGATTGGTGAACAATGCCACATCGCTCGGGGAGGGAAAGGTGAAGTACCTTATATGTGTGGGCACGTATCTATCTAACACAAGGCCTTTTGGGAGCTCACTGGTTTTGGATTCCTTGAGAACTCCAAAGTTAAGCGAGTTGAGGCTAGTGCAATCCCAAGATGGGTGACCTACTGGGAAGTTGCACGTGAGCTCTCGAAAATAAAACTGTGAGGATTGGGCCCAAAGCGGACAATATTGTGCTAGATGGGTCGGGTTGTGACACCTAAATTCAATCCACACAAACCATGAAACCTATATCCTTGTTGCTTGAGAGAGATTGAGAGAATGGACGAGAGACCTAAGACGATGGTGAGGACAGGTGAGCACAACAGAACAACATGAGGAATCCAGAACCTAAGTAATCTCGAAACCCTGTTTGGGTCAAAATTGTGAAATTGGATTTGGACGCGTTGTTAGGCCATTTGGATGATCAGGACTGATTATTTAGGGTTATACGAGGCCATAAGAACCATTATCGTGTTGGAAGGCTGCTGGAATCACCTGGGAATCAAGTTTGAAGTTTGGCTGAATTGCAAGAAGTTCTAACATTTAATTCCAGCCTTTATTTTGTGTTTTTGAGCTCATAGATCCCTTTATGGGAAGTCAACAAGCATGTAGAAAGAAAAGTGGGGGAAAACGGTGGCTGGACGACTTAGTTCTAACCGGGTCAGGTTCATGGGTCAAACGACCTGTTATAGAGATACGAGTTGACCCGTCTGAAGTTTGAAGGTGATGCTGTGGCAATCCACATCATCATTGTGGGTCCACGTGGAAAATCAGGTGATGCCACGTGGTAGACTGTTAGGCCCAATTAGCAGTTGACATGTCAGGTCTATGTCATCCATGTTAGACCACGTGGACTAATGGGATGGTACCACGTGGCAACCTATCAGAAGGTGTCCAAGTGACGTGGCATGTCTACGTCAGCCATGTCAAACCATATGGACCAGTGAGGGGGTGCCACATGGCAGGGTGTCACGGACTATCAAGCCTACGGGGCAACTTACATGGAAGGTCCACATCAGCATTGTCAGACCAAGAGGACCAGTGTGGTGGTGCCACATGGCAGGTTGTCAAAGGTTTTCAAATGTTAGGCTGACCTCAGCATGATGTCAGCACTAACTGGCGTTGACCGTTGTTTACTAGCGTTGACTGCCGTTGTCCATGCGTTGGCAGTCATTGACCAGCATTAACAGTCGTTGACCGACGTTGACAGGTGATGACCAATGCTAATTGAACCTTAACCGGTGTGTGGGGGCTCGGGGACACAAATTTCAAGGTTGAATTAGTCTTGTTCGAAAGGTTTCAATGATCCAAATCTAATGGTGGTGGTTTCAAGTCGATTGGAGACCGTTTGATAGGTAATTTATGGGTTTTTAGCCTCAGAAAGCGTGTTCGGGATGCGTTTCCGGTATCGGGCTTTGTGAGGGTTTAATGTATAAACTTGTATAGAATGTTAGTGACCCTAAGATGTTATTTTGATAGGCCCGGAGACTTTGGATTAGTTTCGATGAGATTACGACGTAGATATTGAGCGCACAGCGTGGATCGAGAGTTAATGGACTTTTATTTTTATAACTGAAATGCATGCATAAATGTTTTAAATGCTTTATCACATGATTTGAGTTGAAATGATTTTATATCATTTCTTGATGATGTTATGGATTTAATTATCGGTTTATGAACGATTTTACAGATTTTCATGAAAATGGTGTTTATGGCTTGAGACCCAAGTGGATTATGGTTTTGACTTAGATTTAGAGTCAAACAGTGATTTGAAGAAACCTATTTGGTAGGATCGATTTGGATAAAGCTGGATTTATAAAATGAGTTATGGACACTAAAAGGCTTGTGAAAGTTATGTCTCAGGCATAAACCCAATTGAACAATGTTTTAATTTATTTTGAGACATAAATGGTTTTAAATGACTTTTGAATGTATTTGATGACTGTTTCGCATATACCATCCTGCGTGAGTTGGATTGTCTCCTCTAGACGTCGAGGATCCTAGTAGTCACGGTATGGGATAAGTAGCTCCCAGGAGAGGCTCAGGCTCAGGAGTGCGAGATTATGATATCACCCCAGACGTCGTAGATCCTGGGGAAGGCACTCCATTATGATATCACCCCGGGCATAATTGATCTTGGGGATGTACACGGAGATGAGTCCTCGAGTTGCACAAGTAGCAATTGAAATTGTGACAGTTACTGGTTATAGACATTGCAGATGTCGAGGATTGATTATATTGTGTTTTACTGATATGTGTCTAGATATATATATATATATATAATTTGAATTACTTTCATACGATCTAATTTAAATGTATGTTTATAAAACGGAGGGGAAAATGTTATTATTCTTAAATCGTATTTAGAAAATACTTCTTTTTGTCAACTCACACTTTGACTGTTTAATTGACCCTCCAGGCCGTGACACAGAGGCATGGGTTGATACTAAGGCTGAGGCATAAACAGTACCGTTGCGCACCTGAATACCTTTCAGGGTAGGACTTTGTACTTTTATTGTACTGTCATGTATGCTCGATTATATATAGATACTTATCCTTTGTTTGACAATTTAGTGGTTAAACTGTTTCTTTAAAAACTTAAGGGTCATTTTCGGTATTTTGAGTTTGATTGTCAAACGAAAGCAGGGAACATCCCACTATAATCCAGGCTGATTGGGGACGGGTCCTTTCATATTGGTATCAGAGCATTAGGGTAGCATGTCAATGTACATGCTTAAGATGTCGTAATAATTTATACCTCTTAACAGATAAACATGCCTCTAAGACGAGAGCCCCATGCACGGTCTGATGACGACTTTGTTAGAGATGTAGAGAGTGATAATATTGAGAGAGACCAGTGCCTAGGGGCTACAACGTTTAGTGGTGGGGTAGACCCTGAGGAAGCCCATAAGTGGATCACTCACATCGAGCGGATCTTCGCTGTTATGCGATGTCCTCTAGAGGATCGAGTGTTGCTGGTTACCTTTTTGTTGGATGGTTCATACCAGTGGTGGTACACATTGGTGATGTCCGGTTGGGATGTTCGGTGTGACGACCTGTCCAGAATTAGCGGGATTAATTAGTTTTAGGGATTGGTTTTGATAGAAATTGAGAAAATAGGAAGTTTAGGATCAAAAAGGAGAAGATTGGACGAAAAATGAGGGAGTAGGAGGGCCGGACCGGTATCGAGGATAGGTTCGGAAATCCCGGAGGCGATAATTGATCAGGGAGACGATTATGGCACAGGTATCGAGGCGCAGCTTCGGACGGTCTGTGAGTGGACCCTTCTCTCGAAATTGATGCATGCATAAATGTTTTATAATTTTTTTTATATATGTTTTGTGATGCCATGAGTGCATTTGTTTGTGGTAGCTTAGGATCGACATAATTGCACGTATTTCGAGGTTTTCGGCCTTATGTCGTACGTTTGCGTACCATGTTTTCAACGAGCGTTTCATAAATGGATTTCGGATTTAAAAATATGAAACCGGGCACGAGACCCATTTGATTTACAAACTATCGGACTTGGAGTCCATTTGGATTGACGAGGGATCGGACCTAGGGTCCATTTTAGCCATACGATCGGACCAAGGGTCCAGTTGGTTTATGATTCGGGTTTGAGGCCCAGTTAGTGGTACTATCGGGCTTGATGCCCCGTTGATTTATGATAACGGGCCTGAGACCCATTTGGTTGAGATATCGGGCTTAAGGCCCCGTTGATTGTGAAATCGGACTTGAGGTCCTTTTGGTTTATGGTTCCGGGCTTAGGGCCCAATTGGTTGTTATATCGGGCTTGAGTCCCAGTTCCATTTGTGAAATGAGAATTCGGGCATGAGACCAGTTGAACTGAGGATTTAGGCTGAGGCTTGTGAAATGGATTTGAATCGGATTAGCGGAATCCTATTGAGATGATTCAGGTATGAGACCCAATTGAAAAGTGAATTGAGAAAGAAAGAAAAGAGTATTTGAAAATGTATATGAAACCCTCCATATTGATTATATGGTCTCCTCCAGCGTCGACCTGGAGAGTCACGATCCACAGACCAGAGTGGGTATTCCCATAGGGATCCCGTTCCAGGAGTGGAGCTTACGAGATATGTTGTGGTCCCGGACCAGATTCCGGAGGGATATGTGGACTAGATCCAGAGAGAGAGTTCAGACTAGATCCTGAGATTGAGCCTCCCAGATGGAGATTCTTGGGAGAAGACTCGGAGCGAGACCCCGAGTAGTCTGCACACTAGTATAGAGATCGATATCGTGACATATATCGGGGATATGTTCCCTAGGGGTTGTGTGCCCCTAGTTGGCATCTTCTCGGAAGTGCCGCGAATGAGTTATACGTATGTCGGTACGTATGAGGTTTATGAAAGTGATTTGGGGGTGGAGACCCCATGTTCCATGTTTTATGATTCAAAAAGTGAATTGGGGCGAGACCCCGTATTCGTCGTTTGTGATATTCTGAGAATGGTTTTCGGCTGAGACCCACGTGACGTAATTTGGGCTGAGTCCCTAGTGATTTGACTTATGGGTTTTGTGATTTCGGGTCAGGGACCCAAATGGACTTATGGGTCATGACGGTTTATGGGGCCGGGCATGAACCCTTGAAAGGTTTTGAAAATGTTTGACAAAGGCTTTTACAAATGTTTGATAAATGGTTTTAAATGCATGCGTATGCATTTATGAAGGGCATAAATGTCTTTATGAGAAAATGTTTTTATTAAAAGATTATTTTTGTCCACTCACAGTTTTCGTGTTTTAATACCCTTCAGGTTGATCGCGGATGCGGGATGTAGCAGAGACGGGGCATCACTCCCCTCCTTCTACGATCCTGACGCACTCTGATAGCCCCGACGAGGGCTAGAGATGGAATTTTCCCTAGTCTGACACTTCGTGTCAGACGGGATCAGGCGGGTCCCACGTTAATCCCGGGGGATTTGGGACCGGTCCTGACATTCAGACCATGACTTGGGCGATATTTCGAGAGCGCTTCCTGGATCAGTACTACCCTCGCTTATTCCGTGATGCTAGAGAGGCCGAGTTCTTACAGCTCCGACAGGGGAGCACATCAATGGTAGAGTACGAGCAGAGTTTCCAAACATTATCCCGCTTTGCTTCTGTATTTGTGAGTTCTGAGGTCGAGAAGTGCCGCAGGTTTGAGATTGGCCTGCAAGGTGAGATCCCTGCCATTGTGACAGCAAGATCCTATGCTACACTGAGAGTGCTGACTAATGCGGCTGTGTGAGTAAAGGCCAGATTTCATGGTCGGTAACAGTTTTTTGGTAATGGACGACGCTGAGAGCGTTTGTATTTTGGACCTTTGAGTTAGAGGGCCTCGAATGGAGGCTGTTTCAGTGGAGCATCATCATTGTCTGGTAGTGATCGGTTTAGCAGGTACGGTGGTACCCAGAGGTTTGGCTTCAGATCACAACAGAATTCTCAGACGAGTGGTATGTTAGTGGTGTCTACAGATAGGTCTACCAGCAGACCAAGGATATTGACCTGTTATTCATGCGAAAAGCCTGACCACTTTTGGAGGCAGTACCCACGGATGTCTGATGGCAGCGGTATTGGTCGGGGTACAGTTGGGCAGGGCCTGAGTACAGCTACGACTTCAGATGGGATAGGCGGCAGAGGATTCGGAGGAGCCAGAGGTGGATTCTGAGGATCACAAGGGTGTGGTCGATAGTTTGGACCACATGCCCGAGTGTTTGTGGTTACCCAGCAGGAGGCCAGAGAAGACCCGTGAGTGGTGACAGGTACACTCATTATCTTAGATCATGATGTATGCATTTTGATAGACCATAGAGGCACTCATTTTTTTATATCTCGGAGTTGAGCTTTGTTGGCAGATAGAGAGGTGTCCGCAATGGGTTGCGATATGAATGTGGGTACACTGACAGAGGAGGTACACATTGTGAATCAAGTGTTGAGAGACTTTCCTGTGAGGATAGGAGGTATAAACCTGGTTGCCGATTTGATACTCCTAGATTTACAAGACTTCGATGTCATACATGGGATGGACTGGTTGTCGGAACATCATGCTTTTATCAACTGTTTCAATAAGAGGCTAAGAATCCAGAGTTCGGATTTACCTAAGGTGACTTTCCAGAGAGATCAGAGAGTATTGCCATCTGGAGTGATTTCAGCCCTTACAGCAGACAGACTACTGAGGAAAAGCTGTCAAGGCTACTTGGCTCGTGTCTTGAATAGACAAGATACACTAGAGAGAGCAGAGGACATACCAATGGTGTGGGAATTCCCAGATGTATTCCTAGAGGACTTACCAGGACTACCACCACACAGAGAGATTGAGTTCACCATCGGCTTCTTTTAGGTACACGACCTATATCTCAGACACTATATCGTAAGGAACCAACTGAGTTAAGAGAACTTAAGGTCTAGTTACAAGATTTTGTGGACATGGGGTTTATTCGACCAAACGCATCATCTTGGGGAGCTCCAGTGTTGTTTGTAAGGAAAAATGATGGTAGACTGCGACTGTGAATAGATTACTAGCAACTCAACAAAGTAACAGTGAGGAATAAGTATCCTTTACCCCGGATTGATGATTTGTTCGATCAATTGAGAGGGGCCAAGTATTTTTCGAAGATTGACCTTCGGTCTGGATACCATCAGTTGAGGATTGCTGAGAGAGATATTCCAAAGACTGCTTTCCGAACACGATATGGCCATTATGAGTTTCTGGTAATTCCCTTTGGGTTGACAAATGCACCAGCTGCATTTATGGACTTGATGAACCGAGTATTTTGATCATACCTGGATCTATTTGTGATTGTGTTCATCGACGACATCCTAGTATATTCAAAGAGTGCCAAGGCACACGAGAAACATTTGAGATTGATACTAAACATATTGAGAAAGAATCAGCTGTATGTCAAGCTGAGTAAATGTCAATTCTAGTTGAACAATATAGGCTTCTTAGGACATGTGATTTCAGCAGAGGGGATTAGTGTAGACCCCCAGAAGATAGGAGCCGTGACTAATTGGGAGCAACTGAAGATTATTACTAAGGTTCAGAGTCTTGTAGGGTTGGCTGGATACTACAAACGCTTTGTAGAGGTTTCTCTACTATAGCTGCTTCATTAACCCATTTGACCAGGAAAAAGGTTAAGTTCATTTGGAATGAACAATACGAACGAATTTTTCATGAATTGAAAAGACGGTTGACTTCTGCGCCAGTTTTAGCCATTCCAGATGATAGTGGGGAGTACGAGGTATATAGCGATGCATCGTTACAAGGATTTGCGTATTGATGCAACACAGGAGAATCATTGCCTATAACTCTCGACAGGTCAAGCCATATGATTCAAACTACCCGACCTCTGATTTAGAGTAGAGGTAGTGGTACATACTCTGAAGATTTGGAGACATTACCTGTATTGTAACGACCCGTCCCAAATTCCAAGATTAGATTAGTGACTAATCACGATTAGTGAGGTTAATCGGTGATTAGTTGGGCGAAATCGAACAAACGATGCAAAATGACCGTTTTGCCCCTAGGCGTGGGCAAAACGTTGACTTTTAATTTTGGCGATCAAAATGGACTTTGACCAATGACCATGACGTAGTTCGTGACGTCACGAGTTCCTAGATAGGTGGCACGTTCAATTCCGACATTCGAGGAAGAAGTTATGACGTTCGGAAGTATAAGGGCATTTTGGTCATTTTAGTTAAAAGAGGCAAAATGTTGACTTTTGGACTGGGATGTTCGATGGCCGAGGCCAAGGACCGTTACGTAGATCGGGACGATACGAATCCGTAAACAGGCGGCACGCGAAAATCGGACTTCGAATGGGAAAGTTATGGGTCACGGAAGTTCGATTGCACTATGCGCGCATTACGAGGAGAAGACACTTGGCATTAGCTGATTGGTTGACTTCAGTGTGGGACCCATGTATGAGTGACAAGTGTCACTCATCCAATTGGTCATTTACCCCAAAAAGTGGATCTCACATTGATTGGTGAGATTTGATTAAAATAATAATATTTTAATTATTTTATAATTTCCAATTAACTCGCTGGTGATTGACCCTTCATCTCATCACCCTTCTCAATCTCCACCGTCCATTCATTTCCCTTCTTCATCAAACTTCATCATCTCTTCTCTGTCTCTCACAACCCGATCGACCATTTTCCATTCAACCCTCAAACACAACCCACACGACACACCTCACCACCTAAATCACTCTATGTGTTGGTTACACATGAAGAGAACAGAGATGGTTAGCTTAGAGAAGGACTTGATGGGATGGACGACGGTTCACGGTGGCGGACGGCGGAGGTGAGTAACCAAGAGCCATTTCGATTTTCAAAAGTTGAAAGTTGAGATTTATTGGGTGTTTTGAGTCCTTTTCGATTCTATTGAAACCTAGGGACCAAGACGACACAAAGAGGATTGAGTTTGATGGAAATGGATGCCTGGAATGACTGCAAACTAAGCTTGAAGGTCAAGCTTATGGTTTGAGCATGGAAGGTATGGATTCTTGTGATTTTTCTGTGTTTTGAGGACGTAGATCGATAGGGCTTGATGCTAAGAACCTGTAGGATTAAAAATGGACCAGGTTGAATAAAAAATGAGAAAGTTATGGACTGAACCGGTCGCGCCAGTCCGATCCGGTTCAAACCAGGCGGACCGGGTTCGTCGAGAAGTTGAAGACGACTGTAGCACCGCGCGTGGGCCTCACGCGCAGCCGCTTACGGAGGCGCGTGGGGGCACGTAGTGGGTCCAATGGGGAAGTGTTCAACATGTGAAACACTCTATTCGATGTAACGAATATTTTGGGACTGGTTTCGTGTCGATCGGACACCGTCTCAATAATGTACGGGGCATCGGAAGGTTTCAGATCGAGATTTAAAATAGTTAAAAATACCGAAAAATACCGGAAAATTACGGGACTTTGGTGGGAGGTTAATTAAGTAGTTAGTAACCCTCTATTACGATTTGGACAAGTTTGGGAGTCTCGGTGACGATGAATTGCCTGGTGAGGCTTACAACACGCAAACCGAGACGGTAGCATAGGATGGTCTGTGAGTGGACCTTGATTTCTAAACCGTGATGCATGCATAAATGTTTTATATGGATTATGAATGTGATTCTATGATTTTGAATTGGATGGTTGTGAATTATATGGTTTCACGGATTACGAGGCGATTTACGGGCTTGCATGTAAATCGAGGTTTTCCAGTTTTATACTGATTTTCCATACTTGTGGTTTTGGATATGATTTCATGAAATGGTTCGGAAACCCTCGGTCTCGATGTCCCTTTTAGTTTTGTTCTCGGGCGGGAGGCCCAATTGGTTCTTAAATTGATTTCGATTTTGGAAATATGGAATTGGGCATGGGACCCATTTGATTTACCAAATCGGGCACGAGCCCAGTTGGTTTACGATTTGGACCGGAGGTCCAGTTTGTATGTGGATTCGGGCCTAGGGCCCAGCTATGTGTTACAAATGGTTTTTATAGTTCATGACGGTTTATGGGAACCGGTATGAACCCTTGAAATGGATTTACGGGTCATGACGGTTTATGGGAACCGGCATGAACCCTTGGAAATGATGTTATGGTTCATGACGGCTTATGAGGGCCGGGCATGAATCCTTGAAAGGTTTAAAGAATGATTTCAAAAGGTTTTTCATATGTCGTCCTTTATATATGATTGTCCCCTCCGGGGAGGGTCGTTGGCCTGGGTGGACCCCGGAGTAGTCACGGAGCACTGACTGAGTGGAGTCACCCCCCAGTTGGGTTCCTTACTCTCAGGATGGGCATGGTTCGTTACCTCTAGGGAGGGTCATTGATCTACGAACATTGACTTGGGTGGACCCTGGAGAGACTTGGGTTTGAGACCCCGGTTAGCACGCGCGTAGCTCTATTTTACCGTGACAGGTTCTTGGATATGAAATATAATGGGTAAACATGATTTCAATTGGTTTGGGAAATTGTGTTTTAAGATGATAAATGGATTTGGGCTGAGATCCCACATATGTTTACTATGTTATGATTTTTTGTAAATGGTTTTGGGCAGGAGCCTGTGTGACTTGTATTTACGGAACTTGGGGCTGAGTCCCTAATTATTGTTGTTTAAACATATGTGATTGGATAAATGGTTTTACTATGCATGCATGCTTTTTAGTGAAGGGTATAAAGGTCTTTATGAAATATGTTTTTATAAACTCTTTATTTTTGTCCACTCGCAGTCTTTCTGTTTTTAATACCCTTCAGGTTGAATACGGTGTGGACTGTAGCAGAGATCGAGATATCACATAGCTATTCCGAATCCTGGCGTACTCTGATAGCCATCTCGCGTTAATCCCTGGGGGATTGAGATGGGTCCTATCAGTGTGGTATCAGAACGAGGCTGGCTTATATCAGAGCTCGGCTAGCTCATATCAGAGCATAGGATTGCTTATAAGAGCTTGGTTTGCTCTTGTGGTGCGCGCAGGTCGAGGATGTGATATCTCAAGTGGCTGCAGTTCGTTATCAACCTGATAGTTGGGATGCCAGTATGATAGTTAGTAGGATTGAATCGTGGAACGTCTTGGTTCGGCACTAGATGTCGGGGTTGCCATAGTTTTGTCGTGGATGACAGTGTGGGAACCTACGGAAGGTGAACATAACAGTACGTTAGCGTTGGATCGTCAGACGGTTAGTTGGGATCGTCTTTCACGATGTCGTAGGATCAGTTTGACGATAGTTCAGAATTGTGATCATTTGATGATCAGATTTTGTTGAGTTAAATGGATTTACTACTCCTGGCATTTAGCAGTCGAGTTCGTGGAACTCTAGTTGAACTTATGGCAGTTAGCAGTCGGATTCGAGGAATCCTAGTTGATCTGACGGTATGATTTTATTGACGTCTTTACGATGTCAAGACCGCGGGGTTGGTCAGATTGTGGACAATTTGGCCCTAGGTGTGGTTGTGAAACCCTAAGGTAGGATGTGTATGGTTCGGAAAGGTGAGTTGGCGAGTGGTTTGAATTGACTACTATTCGGATTTGAGGTCGTGGGTCGATCTAGTCATGTCAGCTTTTGATAGGACTGCACTCCGCAATCGAGGTTGTACTTATCGATTAGACCTAGTGGGTTGTGGTACTACTTAGTTATGATGGATTATTGGTATGGCTAAAGTCGTGGATGACCTGGTAGACGACATTGGTTTAGTCGAGTTACTACTGGTTAGAGTTGGTTGGACAGGTTACCAGGGTTGGAACTTGTCGATGGAATCCCAGTTTGGGGATATAGAGTAATTAGTACGTACGATTGATTCCATTGGATGCGGAGTCTGGATATCAAGATGCCTGGTAGTTGGGTCTGCACGAGGTTGTGGCAGACGTTACTATCGATGGACGTAGTTAAGTCTTATCAGGTCGAGTAGACTCAGGTTACCGTGACGATTGTGACGATTGTCAGTCCTGACGATGATACGAGGTGCATGAGTAACGCATATGTACGAGCAGTGATTCTGGATTTGACTCGATTACGGCTGAGTGCGATCGCAGAATGAGACGGGGACGTTCAGGGACGTTTTCTTTTCTCGTATGAGTTGTCAGGGTGATTGTACCCAGAGTTGTTGGGTACGACGGAGGCGGAGTTTCTCCAATTTGAGTAGAGGTACGGGATCTTCGCTCGGTATGAGAGGAGATCTAGAGTTATCGGATTCGTACACTTTGTGTTGATACTGACAGGTGTTAGTATGTTGATACTAGTATTGTTGTTAGTGACGGTGCAGGTACTAGCGCTGGTGCTGGTGCTGGTGATTGTGACTCCGTCGAGATACGCATATGTTCGGTATCTGTGGTTGACCCTTGGATCACGGATAGCGATGGACTGGATAGGATCCAACGGTAGTTGAGACGTGAGGATTGATCTGTCATGGGGGATTAGTGACCAGTTGGTTAGTGTTGGCCAGAGTTGGTCAGAATCGGTCAGATATGGTAGTATGCTGAGATTTGACTGCAGATCACAGCAGGAGTCTGTTGTGACCCTTCAGTCGAATGATACATCAGGATATGATGATTTTACATCCTTTTGGATGTACATAAATGGTCGTAAATGGGCATGTGACCGTAAATAGTCTAAAAGGGGACACGTGGATGATGTCCGGATGGGCTGAGAACTTGAGAATCCATTTCGGATTGGTTATGGTTGACTGCGGTTGACCATACCTCCTGAGCCTCGGGTAGGCTTATTTGTGGACGAATTTGATTGTAAGAAATAGAATGGGTCATTATAGAAGTTATCGATGACCGTTGTTGGACGGAAAGGTCTGAAAATGACTTCTAACTCAGAAATAGAAACCATTAAACGTGATTCCGACAGGGTTGGAACTTCGAAATCGAGAGAGTTTATGATTGAGGTGACGAGAGGAATGCGAGATTTCCGCATTGGCAATAGGTATTTCGAAGTCATTTTGGGTGACTTCTCAGGTTCTACCATGGCATATGATGGTAGATGATGATAGATGAGGGATTGTTGTCACCATTACATTGGTTGTGTATTGGTTGGTGAACCCGGGATTTGTCTTGGGTCATAATGAGGAATTGAGTATATCGAAGTTAGATGACTGAGATTTCTCATTTTCTGCTTGGTGGCAGACGATGTTAGATTACATGGCGTGGTGAGTGCGGCGAGTTTTGTTTGAATTAACGTAGGATGAGTTTTTGATGTTATCGTATTGGATCATCCTTGGATTTTCCTAGGTGGAATGCCAAGGATCGATACGAGATAAGTGGAGAGTTTATCGCTCTTACGTAGATGTTTAAGTTGAGCATGATGGGACTGAACTTCTTTTCGAGGTAAATCCCGTATGGTATATTACTCGCCCGAGTAGGTGTCCAACGAGGTCGGATTTTGTCAGCCTTAGATGTGTTGATGTTGGGATTGGCTTCCCTATGAAGTCAATCGAAGGTAATGTGTAAATCGTTTGAACAGGTATCCGATAGGTTCGGATATGGTGCGTCTCGATAGACGAGAACGAGAATTCGGGTTTTGGAATCGGATTTCTGGATGACGATTCAGGATTTGATTTTGGAACTTGAAAGTGGATTTATGGATTTGGGTTCGGAATGATTATTCCAAATACTAGTTTACGGAATAATGATTTCGGATTCGGATTTGGAAATAGATGTTGAGTCGGAGTTCGATTTGTCTAATACTGGATTGGACAGATGGACTCCATTATTGAAAAGTGTTTGGCTACGACCTAGGTGGTCGTGTTGTTATCGTCGTTATTGTTGTGGTAGGTTGGTAGATGGACGTATGTACCTTGTACATAGTTCGAGGTATAATACCAGGCAGACTTGTGGTGCCTGGTGACGTTATATAGGTTATAACGTGGGTACGTTGGTGAGCATGTGGTAGTCAGCTTAGTTCCGATACCAATGGATTAGTCGAGAACGTGGACTGGACGTTGGATACTGTGCACTGGGTCATAGTATTTCTGGTGGGTCTAGTTACACACAGGTCGTGTGAGGTGTTGGTAAATATATACTCAGGTTGAGTGAGTTGGTGGTTAGTGTAACCGCGAGGGAGTATAGTGTCAGTTTCGATTGACAACTATCAAGTGGTGACAGTTTGTCGAAGGTGTCAGCGTGGATTGATTAGTGAGATTTGGTGACTCCCTGTGGGAGCAGACGTCAGGAATCGTCTTGTTGATTGTGTCAACAAAATGGTAGATTTGACAAGTGGTGTCAATTCGGAACGTGTGATTACTATCATTCGACGTGGTCGAGTGTAGTCGATACGACGTGAGTATTAGTGGAACGTCTGGTTCTAGATGAGTATTGTTCTGGTTAGTGGGTGTACGAGTGTACACGTGTAGTGAGATCGAATTATTTCCACGAAATGGTTGTGGAATCAAGATAGTTGGAATTTCGAGAATGGAACTAAATTAAAGAGGGAAGAACGGTTGGAATTAGGTCGGTTGGAATTTCGAGGATGAAATTAATTAAAGAGGGAAGGTTGTAATGACCCGTCCTGAATTCCAGGATTAGATTAGTGACTAATCACGATTAGTGAGGTTAATCGGTGATTAGTTGGGCGAAATCGGACGAACGATGCAAAATGACCGTTTTGCCCCTAGGCGTGGGCAAAACGTTGACTTTTAATTCTGGCAGTCAAATGGACTTTGACCAATTACAGTAACGTAGTTCGTGACGTCAGGAGTTCATAGACAAGTGGCACGTTCAATTCCAACATTCGAGGAAGAAGTTATGACGTTCGGAAGTTTAAGGGCATTTTGGTAATTTTAGTTAAAAGAGGTGAAATGTTGACTTTTGGACTGGGATGTCCGATGGTCGAGGGTCGAGGACCGTTATGTAGATCGGGACGATACGAATCCGTAGACAGATGGCACGTGAAAATCGGACTTCAAATGGAAAAGTTATGGCTCACGGAAGTTCGATTGCACTATGCGCGCATTATGAGGCGAGGACACTTGGCTTTAGCTGATTGGTTGACTTTAGTGTGGGACCCATGGATGAGTGACAAGTGGATCTCACATTGATTGGTGAGATTTGATTAAAATAATAATATTTTAATTATTTTATAATTTCCACTTAACTCATCTTTTAATCTTAACCCTTCATCTCATCACCCCTCTCAATCTCCACCATCCATTCATTTCCCTTCTTCATCAAACTTCATCATCTCTTCTCTGTCTCTCACAACCCGATCGACCATTTTCCATTCAACCCTCAAACACAACCCACATGACACACCTCACCACTTAAATCACTCTATGTGCTGGTTACACATGAAGGGAACATAGAGGGTGAGTTGAGAGAAGGACTTGACGGGATGGACGACGACTCACAGTGGCGGACGGCGGAGGTGAGTAACCGAGAGCCATTTCGATTTCCAAAAGTTGAAAGTTGCGATTTAGTGGGTGTTTTGAGTCCTTTTTGATTCTATTGAAACCTAGGGACCAAGACGACACGAAGAGGATTGAGTTTGATGGAAATGGATGCCTGGAACGACTGAAAACTAAGCTTGAAGGTCAAGCTTAGGGTTTGAGCATGGAAGGTATGGATTCTTGTGATTTTTCTGTGTTTTGAGGACGTAGATTGATAGGGCTTGATGCTAGGAACCTGTAGGATTAAAAATGGACCAGGTTGGATAAAAAATGAGAGAGTTATGGACAGAACCGGTCACGCCTGTCCGGTCCGGTTCGAACCAGGCGAACCGGGTTCGTCGAGAGGTTGAAGACGACTGTAGCACCGCACGTGGGCCTCACGTGCAGCCGCTTACGAAGGCGCGTGGTGGGTCCAATGGGGAAGTGTTCAACATATGAAACACTCTATTTGATGTAACGAACATTTTGGGACTGGTTTCGTGTCGATCGGACACCGTCTCGATAATGTTCGGGGCATCGGAATGTTTCAGATCGGGATTTAAAATAGTTAAAAATACCGGAAAAGGCCGGAAAATTACGGGACTTTAGTGAGAGGTTAATTAAGTAGTTAGTAACCGTATATTACGATTTGGACAGGTTTGGGAGTCCCGGTGAGGCTTATAGCACGCAAACCGAGGCAGCAACATAGGACGGTTTGTGAGTGGACCTTGATTTATAAACTGTGATGCATTGTCAGGACCCGTCCCAAATATAACCTCGATACCCGGGATGAACCCTGCTCCCGTCTGACAATCACACATAAAGTACCAGAATACCCGTAATAATACCGTAAGTATAACTATCAGACGCAGGAGTAAATATAATACAACTGTAAGTCAGAGCATAGTTCTACAAAATGGGCACAAAATCCTACTATGCTAGTCTCGCAACGGAAGAACGTCGTAAGCTTTATGCCTCGATTCCTGCCTCAACGTTCACCCCAGTGCTATCACCACGACCTGGAGTTTAAAACCAAAAGATGTGAGTGGACTAAAACAAATACAAGTTCTAAAAACAGTTTATCATCAAATCAGAGTTAAGGAAAATAATAATAATAATATTTGTTCCCTCCGTTTTGAAAACATGCATGCCAAACGAATATTCTGAAACCACAACATCAGCGATATAATGTATTTCATAAACCACTAGATTAAAACCACGTCTGATCAATCCTGCTGGGTCTATCCGAGTCTTTAAACTCAACCAGGCCTCAAATGTAATTCCGAGTCTTTAAACTCAATAGGCCCACGAGGGTAATATCGTAAATGTCCGAGTCTTTAAACTCCCGAGTCTTTAAACTCAATCCGGGCCCATCCCCCGTCAATCAGAATCTGGGTCTTTAAACCCATATCCAGATCCAGCAAATCCAATCCAAATTCAATGTAAAACCATTTCTAAATCCATAGCCAAACTCGAATTCGAAATCCCCGGTTCGAAGCCCTTCCAGCGTTCAGAACCGTCATTCCGAACCCAAATCTGGAAATCCACCTTTAAACCAAAACCCGCATTTAATCACAAATCATGTTTCATAATCCATTTATCATCATCAGACAACAATTATAGATTGAAATCCCTAAGTATGGCATCAAAATCCAAAATTCAGCTTTTTCTCGAAAAACGTGCAAACATATCAACCACATATAATCATCATCAAGAAGCATAAAACATATTTAATATCATAAAACATCAATAAAATAGTTAGGCATGCTCGTAAAGAAAGAAAGAGTCCACTCACAAATCTGAACGAGTCAATCGCGCTCCGTGCGCTCCTCGACTGTCTTAGGCGTCTCCCGTCCTGTCAATATCCACCAAATAGGGTCACAATTATATCAAGGATACTAACCCTAATTTCCCCAATTTTTCGGGAATTTATTCATATGTTAATCTTAAACCCTAAACCGTCCGGATTCCCGAACTATCTCATAACATCGTCCGATTAACCCGAAAATCATACCAATGGATTCCTTAGGACATTTAGAACCAAAACCATGTTGGAAGGTTGGCCGGAAGCCTCCCCACGCGCCTCCACGCGCCGCCCAAAGTGGCTACGCGTGGGCCTCACGCGCCTGCTACAGTGTTTTTTCTTCCTCGAGTCACCCGGTTCAACACAGTTGAACCGGCGTGACCGGGTCTCTGAAATTCCTCCAACATTTCAGTCCAATTCAATCCCAGAGGCTTCATCCAATCCTTAGCAATCTATTCATGTCCTAACTTCGAAGAATCACGGCCAAAAACCTCACGATTTCACCCTCGAAACAGACGGCCTGTGAGCCCTGTTTTGGCCGCCGGCCACCCAGGTCCTCCCCCGTCACGGCGACCATCCTAGACGACTCCTAGGACCTCCCTGAACCTCAACCTAACCTCCAAATCTCTCGACTCTAACCCTAAAGCCACAACTTTTGAAAACAAGAAAAACGGGAAAACAGGGGATTCGAGTCTCACTTGCGATTCAGCCTCCGCCGTCTGCACTGCCACGTGCCACGGGGCTCGTTGAGTTCCCTACAGCCACCTGAGCCTCCTATTGTCTTGGTTTGAGCCACCACACGGCACAACTACGGCCACAGGGTCACCGCCTCTCTGTTTTCCTCAGAAAATCAACCGTCCACCTCCGTGTCCCCGTGCACGATTGCAGCTCCAAAACACGATCAATAGCTCAGCGTTGTCTCTCTATCACTCTCACAATCCACAACCCACTCACTCTTGCATTGAATCGATCACAAACTCTCCCTTTCTTCCTCTCTGTTTTCTGGTTCTCACAGCCCAAATACACGGTTTTGAACGTGCACAATGTGTGGCCGTGCACACTTAGACTCTCCCAGAAGCCTCTAGCTTCCTCCCACGTGTCCACCTCCTCATGGACCAGCACAAAATATCCCAGCCCACTAATGCCACTTGTTCTGATCTGATTGGGCTGAGGAGAAAAAGACTAAAATGCCCCTAGTGTTAAAATTACCTTTTTGCCCTCACACTTCCCAGACCCGTAACTATTTCGTCCGACGCCCGATGACAGCGTGCCGCCTGTCGTTGTACTCAAGACGTCGAGACCTATCTAACGGTCCTCGGTCTACGTGAAAATCACAAGTCCACCAAAAAGTCAACATTTTCCCAAATGATCAAAATTACGGTAACGCCCTCAACCTTCCGAACGTCATAACTTTTTCTCCGATTGTCCGAATCGAACCTGCCACCTGTCTACGGACTCGTGACGTCCTAAACTACGTCACGGTCAAGGGTCTTTGCTCATACAACCTGTAAATCAAAAAGTCAACTTTTGACGCACTATTCACAAGGGCAAAATCGTCATTTTATACAAAACTTTACAAAAATTACATCTATACCCTTCCCGAAGGTACGGGTTGTTACATGCATGCATAAATGTTTTATATGGATTATGAATGTGATTCTATGGTTTTGAATTGGATGGTTTTGAATTATATGGTTTCACGCATTACGAGGCGATTTACGGGCTTGCACGTAAATCGAGGTTTTCCAGTTTTATACTGATTTTCCATACTTGTGGTTTTGGATATGATTTCATGAAATGGTTTTGAATTTGAAAAGGTAAACTCGGGTTCGAGACCCCTTTGTTTCGGAAACCCTCGGACTCGATGTCCCTTTTAGTTATGTTCTCGGGCCGGAGGCCCAATTGGTTCTTAAATTGATTTCGGATTTGGAAATATGGAATTGGGCATGAGACCCATTTGATTTACGAAATCGGGCACGAGCCCAGTTGGTTTACGATTCGCACCGAAGGTCCAGTTTGTATGTGGATTCGGGCCTAGGGCCCAACTATGTGTTACAAATGGTTTTTATGGTTCATGACGGTTTATGGGAACCGGCATGAACCCTTGAAATGGATTTACGGGTCATGACGGTTTATGGGAACCAGCATGAACCCTTGGAAATGATGTTATGGTTCATGGCACCTTATGGGTGCCGGGCATGAATCCTTGAAAGGTTTAAAGAATGATTTCAAAAGGTTTTTCATATGCCATCCTTTATATATGATTGTCTCCTCTGCGGAGGGTCGTTGGCCTGGGTGGACCCCGGAGTAGTCACGGAGCACTGACTGAGTGGAGTCGCCCCCCAGTTGGGTTCCTTACTCTCAGGATGGGCATGGTTCGTTACCTCTAGGGAGGGTCATTGATCTGCGAACATTGACCTGGCTGGACCCTAGAGAGACTTGGGTTTGAGACCCCGGTTAGCCTGCGCGTAGCTCTATTTTACCGTGACAGGTTCTTGGATATGAAATATAATGGATAAACATGATTTCAATTGGTTTGGGAAATTGTGTTTTATGATGATAAATGGATTTGGGCTGAGATCCCACATATGTTTACTATGTTATGATTTTCTGTAAATGGTTTTGGGTAGGAGCCCGTGTGACTTGTATTTACGGAACTTGGGGCTGAGTCCCTAATTATGGTTGTTTAAACATATGTGATTGGATAAATGGTTTTACTATGCATGCATGCTTTTTAGTGAAGGGTATAAAGGTCTTTATGAAATATGTTTTTATAAACTCTTTATTTTTGTCCACTCACAGTCTTTCTGTTTTTAATACCTTCAGGTTGAATACATTGTGGACTGTAGCAGAGACCGAAATATCACATACCTCATCCGGATCCTGGCGTACTCTGATAGCCCGGGAGGGCAAAGGTCAGAAATATCCCTTGTGTGACACTCCGTGTCAGACGGGAGCAGGGTCATCCCGCGTTAATCCCGGGGGGATTGGGATGGGTCCTGTCATGTACAGAGAGACATGCAGGATCTTCACTGATCATCAAAGTTTGAAACACCTTTTTACTCAGAAAGAATTGAATCTGAGACAGAGACGATGGTTGGAGCTAATCAGTGATTATGATTGCACAATCGAGTATTATCCCGGGAAGGCAAATGTAGTAGCTCATCTAAGGTTAGTTTATTTGCCCTTGTTAGTGGAACTCCGAAGAACTTGGGTTATACTTGGATTGGATGATGAGGGAGCTCTGTTGGCCAGTTTCCATGTGAGACGTATCTTAATTGACTGGATTATTAAGGCTTAACTTTAAGATCCCACTTTGTGTGTTTTAAGGATAGAAGTTGAATTAGGTGACCGGCAGGATTTCACTATTAGAAGTGATGGAGCCTTACTGAAATCGGGTCGATTGTGTGTGCCTGCGGATGCAACATTGAGGACGGAAATTTTTGAGGAGGCCCACAGTTCAGTATATGCGATGCATCCAAGAGGAACAAAGATGTATCGTACGCTCAAGGAGTATTACTAGTGGGCAGGGATGAAAAGAGAGATTGCAGAGTACGTTGGTAAATGTCTGACTTGCCACATGTAAAGGCTGAACAACAGAGACCATATGAAGCTTAGTAGCCACTTCAGATCCCTGAGTGGAAATGGGATCACATAACTATGGACTGCGTATTCAAGTTGCCTAAGATACAGAGCGATTTTGATGGGGTCTGGGTGATTGTGGAAAAACTTACGAAGTCGGCTCATTTCTTACCAATATGATAGAGCTTTAAGTTAGAATGGTTTGCTTGGTTGTTTGTTGATTAGATCATCAGATTACATGGGACTCTAGAATCGATAGTGTCAGATCGAGATCTGCGGTTTACGTCAAGGTTTTGGCGGACCTTTCAGAGAGCCCTCGATACGAGGCTACATTTCAGCACTACCTTTCATCCTCAGACAGATGGACAGTTAGAGAGGAATATTCAGACTCTGGAGGATATGATGAGAGCATGTGTACTAAAGTTCCATGACACTTGGGATACGCTCCCGCCATTGATGGAATTTACCTACAACAACAGTTATCAGTCAAGTATTGAGATGGCTCCATTTGAGGCACTATATGGGCGATAGTGCATGACGCCAATATGTTGGACTAAGGTAGGCGAGAGGGCGGTATTGACACTCGATCTCATGGATATGACCTAAGAGAAGGTCCGAGTTATCAAAGAAAGGCTGAAGGCGGCATATGATCGTAAAAAAAGCTACGCCGATCGTCGGATTAGAGCCCTAGAGTTTGCAGTGGGAGACTAGGTTTTTCAGAAGTTATCCCCTTGGAAATGTATTGTACGATTTGACAGACGTGGGAAGTTGAGTCCCCGTTACATTGGGTCGTACGAGATTATAGAGAGGATTGGTGCTGTTGCGTACCGTTTAGGTTTGCCCCTAGAACTTTCAAGAGTACATGATGTGTTCCATATTTCGATGCTTCGGAAATACGTACGAGAGGAATCTCATGTTCTGGAAGAACATCCATTGGAACTCAGAACAGATTTGAGCTTTGAGGAACAGCTGGTACAGATTCTAGATTGGAAGGAGAAGATATTACGGAACAAGACTATTCCCTTGGTGAAACATCCACATTTGTTTGAGTGAATTTTGGGGACGAAATTTTTGTAAGGGGATAGATTGTAACAACCTGAAC
The DNA here is from genome assembly GCA_032719365.1 of Prinsepia uniflora. Lineage (NCBI taxonomy): Eukaryota > Viridiplantae > Streptophyta > Magnoliopsida > Rosales > Rosaceae > Prinsepia > Prinsepia uniflora. The sequence goes on from CM064862.1 coordinate 59,647,147, forward strand.
TTTTAAGAAAATATAAATTTGGGAATTAAATGTAAAATGACCATTTTACCCTTGAAAAGGGAAAATGTTGACTTTTAACTCGGGAGATTGTTTGGACTTTGACCAAGACCCATTACGTAGATCGAGACGTCCCGAGTCCGTAGATTGAAATTGCACATCGGACGGGAAAGTTACAAGTCACGGAAGAAATTATGTACTATTCATATTTTACGAGACGGTTACAGTTGGCAGATTTTAATTGGTCCAAAATATCTTGAATGGACCAATGGATGAGTGACAAGTGTCACTCATCTCATTGGTCCAAGGCCCAAAATTCATGCACATCAACTTCTTCCTTCTTTGTTACTCGAAACCCAAACCCAACCCATACAAACCATAAAACCTTCATCCTTGTTGCTTTAGAGAGATTGAGAGAGTTGAAGAGAGACCTCCGACAACAGTGAGAATGGCTGAGCACGGGGGAACAATCTGAGGAACCCAGAACCCAGGTAAACCCGAAACCCTATTTGGGTAAAAATTGTGAAATTGGATTTGGACGAGTTGTTAGGCCGTTTGGATGATTAGGACTGATTATTTAGGGTTGTATGAGGCCACATGAACCATTACCGTGAAGGGAGGCTACTCGAATCACTTGGGAATCAAGTTTGAAGTTTGGCCGACTTGCAACAAGTTCAAACAGTTAATTCCAACCTTTATTTTGTGTTTTTAAGCTCATAGATCCCTTTCTGGGAAGTAGACGAGCACGTAGGAAGAAAAATGGGGGAAAACAATGGCCAGACGGCTTAGTTCTGATTGGGTTAGGGTCGTAGGTCAAACGACCCGTTACAGAGATATGGGTCGACCCGTATGAAGTCTGAAGGTGATGACATCATTGTCAGTCCACTTGGAAAATCAGGTGATGCCACATGGCAGGCTATCAAGCCTAGTGAGCAGCTATTGTGTCAGGTCCATGTCAGCTATGTTAGACCACGTGGACTAGTGGGGTGGTACCACGTAGCAACCTGTCAGAAGGTGTCAGAGTGTCAAGATTTGGCAGGCCTACATGGTAGCTGACGTGGCAGGTCCACGCTACATTGTCAGACCAAGTGGACCAGTGGGGTAGTGCCATGTGGCCAGCTATCAGAGGTTGTCAGGCCTGTCAAATGTCAGGCTGACGTCAACATGACATCATTACTAACTAGCATTAACCGCCGCTAACCACCGTTGACCGAGCTTTGACCGACGTGTGGGGGTGCATGTACATGAATTTCGAGGTCAAATTGGTCTTGTTCAAAAGTTTTCGACGATCTAAATTCAATGATGGTGGTTTCAAGTCAATCAAAGGCCGTTTGATAGGTCATTTCGGGGTTTTTAGCCCCAAAAAACGTATTCGGTACGCGTTTCCGGTATCGGGCTTTGTGAGGGTTTAATGTGTAGATGTGATTTGGACAGGCCTTGAGACGTTGGATTAGCTTCGGTGAGATTACAGTGCATATATTGAGCACGCATCGTGGACCGAGCATGAGTGGACTTTTGTTATATAACTGAAATGCATGCATAAATGTTTTAATTGATTTATTACATGATTTGAGTTCAAATGATTTGATATCATTACTTGATGATGTTATGGATTTAATTATCGGTTTATGAACGATTTTACGGATTTACGTGAAAATTGTGTTTTGGGCTTGAGACCCATGTAGATTACGGTTTTGACTTAGATTTAGAGTCAAACAATGATTTGAATATACCTATTTGGTAGGATTGATTTGGATAAAGCTGGATTTATAAAATGAGTTTTGGACACTATTTTTTGATGGTTTTGTGGAAAAGGCTTTGTAAAAGTTATGTCTCGGGCATAGGCCCAATTAAACAATGTTTTGATTTGTTTTGAGACATAAATGGTTTAAAATGACTTTTTAATGGATTTGATGACTGTTTTGCATATAACATCCTGTGTGAGTTGGATTGTATCATCCAGACGTCAAGGATTCTAGAGTAGTGACAGTGCACTGCCTGGGATGAGTAGCTCCGAGGAGAGGCTCAAACTCATGAGTGCGAGATTATGATATCACCCTGGACGTCATAGATCCTAGGGAAGCCACTCCATTATGATATAACCTTGGACGTCGTTGATCCTGAGGATGTACTCGGAGATGAGATCCCGAGTTGCACACGTAACATTTTAAATCGTGATAGTTATTGGTTATAGATATCGCGGATGTCGAGAATTGGTTATATTGTGTTTTATTGATATGTGTCCAAATATATATATATATATATATATAATTTGAATTACTTTCATACTATCTAATTTAAATACATGCATGTTTATTAAACGGAGGGGAAAATGTTATTGTTCTTAAATCATATTTCAAAAATACTTATTTTGTGCATTCACACTTTGACTGTTTTATTGACTCTACAGGCCGTGACATAGAGGTAGGGGCTGATACTGAGGCTGAGGCATAAACAATACCGTTGAGCACATGAATACCGTTCGAGGTAGGATTTGGCACTTTTATTGTACTGACATGTATGCTCGATTATGTATAGATACTTATCCCTTGTCTGACAATGTAGTGGTTGAACTGTTTCTTTTAAAACTTAAGGATCGTTTTCGGTATTTTGAGTTTAATTGTCAGACGGGAGCAGGACACGTCCCACTACAATCCGGGGGGATTGGGGACAGGGCCTTTCACCACCAATTTCAATTATGTCACTCCTAAATGATTTGTTAATTTATCGACATACACATGTGATGATGATTTGGACATGAATATATTATGAAAAATACTTGCATTCCACTCTAATGGTACCTCCTTGTACCACTCTTTTAATTTATCGAATTATCTTTATACATATATTGTAATGGAAACTGCTTGCTCTCTAAATTATCTGGCCAAAATAATCTCCGTAAAAAAATCAATAAGATTTGAGGTCATTTAATCTTTCATAAGTGTCAAATAATTAAATGATTTTAGTAAGAATTAAGATTTTCATGGTGAATAGTCAATTCAGTTTATATATATGAATAACTAAACGACTTTCAATTTTGTTAATTGTTTACGGAGATGATCTTGACATGATGATTTAGAGAATAAATGATTCCGATCGCGATATATATACAAAGACAATTCAGTAAATCGAAAGGAGAATATGAGTAAATACTACCAAGGTGGGATGCAAATATCCTCTATTATTCTAGTCCCTTGTAGTCTTCTGTAATTAATCGTGTTCTACCATCTTTTATTCACCACTCAACTCTCATCAAATTCAATGAAAATTTGAATTTTTAAGATACAATATTTAAATATTAAGGGATTTAATGTACATTATTATAAAAATACATAATAATGTATAATTATGAGTTATTACTTACGCTGCTTTGTTAAGTAACACATATCATCTCATGTAATTACTTATAAATTAATTATTATTTTAGCGCATAAAATTTGATAAAACATTGACTAATAGATTTTTTTTTTTTCTCATATATACAACTATATTAAAAAGAATTGATTTATATGAGTCTCCATTCATTCTTTATAAGTGTTCAATCTGAAGTTTTGAAATACAATGCTGAAAAATACTATTAAAGGACAATAATATTAACAACAAAATTTAGATAACCAAGTGTGGCACGTCTGCAGCGGCATTGATAAACTTGGATTTGAGGTGTGAAAGAGTGGTAGACAAAAGCGAGGGGCCCCCCTATAATTGAAAGTTGCCAAAAGCAGCTACTCTTTCTAGTTACGTCTTACGTGGGAGGTTTAGAGATCATACACTACCAGGTAATTCTGTACGTCTGTAAATTTCCCATCATCCAAATTCCAAACAATGTGTATGGAGTCTATGGACCATTCAAGTTATGGTAGATACCTTATATATATATATATATATATATATATATATGAGTACAAAATGATGGTTCTTCTGTCACCATTGATCGGTCCACGTCCACCCATCATGTGATGATACAGTCTACAGAGCGACCCATGCCATACGTATGAATGCGTTGTTCCCAACTTCATCCTATTGGCTTCTAGCTAGTCACCCTCCCAACTTTCCATATCAGTTATTAAGTGAACACGTATCTCATTATATTTTTGTTATTGTCAGATCACATGGATCAGTCTGATTCAAGCATTGAATAAGCACAGCTGATATTGTATCTCTTTCTATTATATATATGTATATATGTACATATGAACCGAACGAGAACAAAACAGAGAAGATAGAGAGAGATGGTCACATGGGTGGAGAGAAGAGGAAGCCGAAGGCGATAGTGGTGGGAGGAAGCATAGCGGGGGTATCGTGCGCACACACGCTGATATTAGCGGGGTGGGATGTTTTGGAGGTGGAGAAGACATATCAGGCTCCAACAGGAAGCCCGACCGGGGCAGGTCTAGGGCTGGATCCTCTGTCTCTCAAACTCATTCAGTCTTGGGTCAAAGACCCTCAACATGTCGTGAACTCAACTCTGCCACTCACTATTGATGAGGTAATGAGTACGACAAAAACAAGCAAGAGCGATTTACTTCATCTCATCCTATTCTTTGACTTTGTCGAAATTAGTAATCACTATTAGAATGATTCTAATGGCTGCTTTTGGTTTACAAAATGAGTTTGGCAAATGCTCGAATATCGTAACATTAATAAAGTTTCGCGGGGATTATAATATACACGTAATTAAACTTTGTATATGTTTCTATGGTTGGTTTATGAATAATTATTTCTCCAACTTTCCAGTAATATCCTTACACAAATTGAAATATCTAGAGTTGTAAGGGAAAAAATAGTAGTGTCAATTCATAATTGGATTTTATATATTAATTTGGTAATAAAAGGTTTCATTTTACTCGGCCTCTTTATTCGAAACGAAAGACATCGTGCTCATGTGTCAAGTGTTACATTCTTGAAAGGGCGTTATGTTTTCTTTTTATTGTATAGTGAAAGTTTTGAGTTTAACTCTTATAAGAAAAAAGTTTGATATTCAAAATATATAATCATCTTCCTTCAATACCATTGTATAAAAGAGGATATTAATAGACTTGCCCACTTAACTTCGTCGACTCTCCCCTCTCGATACGCCTTCCTCGTGGTGGTATCTGTATTTGAAAAAAGTGATGGACCGGCGTTCGAGCCATTTGACTTTCATACCTAGACTTTCGAGTGGTGGAGGGCCCTTATTACCCTTCTTAAACATAATAATGCAATTTTATATCATCTCCTAACTAAATCTCGAATCTAACAAATTCGAAATCCTAAGGGAAAGAAACTGAGAGCTCATTGGGTGAGTGTGATTAGATTTGATTGAATAATTCATCTTTTGAAGATAAAAATGAATACGTGTTCATTATAACAGGATTAGAGGAAGTAGAGATAAAAATAAACTTATTCGACTCAACACCCTCAAAAAAGTGGGATTCGAAAGGGAAGTTTTATTTTTATTTTTATTTTTTATGTCTAATCCTCTCGAATCCTTTTATCATGAAACAACATCTATTTTAACATTGAAATTGAAGAGTTATTCAACCCAATCTAATCTTACTCACCAAACTTAACATCTATTTTATTTTATTTTAAATAATACCTAAAAAACTTTTTTGATTCCATGTAGGATGATGCAGTGGACGGTGAAAATAAAGTGAAAAGGACACTAACTAGAGATGAGGACTTCAACTTCAGAGCCGCACATTGGACTGACCTACATTCCCTTCTCTACCATGCACTACCATCAAACTTGTTCCTTTGGGGTCACCATTTCCTCTCGTTCTCCATTGCCAGTGACAAATCTTCAGTTACAGTCAAGGCTTCATCCCATCAAACCAAAGAGATTGTTGAAATCGTCGGTGATTTGCTTGTTGCAGCTGATGGCTGCCTCTCTTCCATTCGCCAAACTCTTCTCCCTCATCATAAACTGAGGTAATGTGTTTGTATGCGTTTGTGCCAACCCTTTTCATCAAAATGTGTATATTTGAATTTTGATTGTGCTATGGTTATGTATGATTATGAAGGTATACGGGCTACTGCGCATGGAGAGGGGTTGCTTGATTTTTCAGGGAAAGATGATTCGGAAACCCTAACCGGCATTCGAAATGCCTACCCGGAACTCGGGAAATGCTTGTACTTTGACCTGGGCTCTGGAGCTCACACTGTGTTCTATGAGCTTCTGAACAAAAGGTTGAACTGGATTTACTATGTCAATCAACCAGAGCCTGATCTCAAGGGAAGGACAATGACAACGAAAGCATGCAATGAAATGATCCAGAAAATGCACAAAGATGCAGAGAAACTATGGCTTCCAGAATTTGTGAGAGTCATCAAAGAAACAAAGGAGCCTTTCATCAATGCCATATATGACAGTGATCCCTTACCACAACTACACTGGGACAATGTAGTACTAGTTGGAGATGCAGCTCACCCCACGACTCCTCACTCCGTAAGAAGCACGAACATGTCGCTACTAGATGCTGCAGTGCTAGGGCAATGCCTGATGAAATGGGGGGCAGAATATTTACAATCAGCTCTTGATGAATATTAGTCGATTCGATTACCTGTTGTATCCCAGCAAGTCCTGCACGCAAGGCGAATGGGTCGAATCAAGCAAGGGCTGGTTCTTCCTGATAGAGAAATTTTCGACCCCCAGACTGCTAATCCAGAGGATTACCAAGTGCTTCAACAGAAGTTCATGCCCTTTTCCAGCGATGTTCCTTCAATACTAGTCTGATTGCAATATACAGGAAAGCTTCGACAGAAGAATAACTTACCGTGCTTTCCAAGGATGTTCTCCTGTATTTAACTCGTTGTTATGCAGCCAATAACTCTCTCTTTATCAGCATTTTGAGCAATAATAAACATTCAAATAAAAACTGCAGGTTATAATGACATGGATTGACGCAAATAAAAATGGAGGAAGAAGATTCGATAACAAAGCAAAATCAGCTTCTTCTGGTAGATGGTATTTACAAAAACTCATAACATTATTGATTAAAAAACTAAGATAATGTTGTCTACCACAATGAATGAGGCAATGCTTAACTCATCCTTATACAATACATAGAATAATCAACTCTCCCACAAGTCACTCCCATCAGACTAAATACAGCCTAAGATTGATACATTAGGGCAAAATAATATTTCCACAGAATAAGTTTTGACATTCCTATCACCAACAATGAAAATAGCAAAATACAGAATTCATTTCCGCTTTTAACACCGTCATAACGTGTTGCTTTACTGAGCAACAGATTATCATTTCGAAGGCCATGTTGCTTGAGCTGACATTATGATTCCCACAATCACTCCAAACAATCCAAGAGCGCTGCCGAAGATCTCAATCACAAGGATCTTCACAAAGAGTGAGGAGTTTTGGGCATCAGACAAGGCACAGCTGCTTCCAATAACTCCCACGCATAAACTGTTTCATGGAAACAAAAATCATAAGGAATTATCATTTAATTAGAGCCACAAAAATTTTGAAACTACACAGAGTAAGATTAATTGTGACATAGCAGGCTAGAGATATCAACCCGCAGACAAGGTTTGCAAAGCCCACAATAATCCCAGAGGCGAAGATTGCATATCCAGCTCTAAGAGACTCGGGTGCATAAATCTTTGATGCTGGAACACTCTCCAACCTTGTTTGTAGAATAATTGCAACAATAACACCATATATAGCAACAGCTTCACAAAAGATTACACTGAGATAGAAAATGCATCGAATTCAAGTCAGTTCAACAATGCACCATTTTAAGGCCACAATTCAGAATTCATAATCAGCAGTGCTATGTTATAGTTAAAAACGTCAAGCTACATCATTTACGAAAGAAAATTCCCAACCAAATGTACCGAAAGCTTGAAGTGAAATAAGATAACAAAACATCCCTCATTGGTATGAAAAGAAAGTGATCGGAAGATATTGCTTAAGCTCATAATGGAGCATTTATAATCTTTTCTTTGCGTACGTAGAGAACTCAAGCTACATTATTCAATAAAGAAAGCTAGAAAACTTGCAATGAAAAAAATTAACAAAACTGCCCTCATTGGTATGAAAAGAAAGTGACCGGAAGATAGTGCTTAAGCTCATAATGGAGCATTTATAATCTTTTCTTTGCGTACGTAGAGAACTCAAGCTACATTATTCAATAAAGAAAGCAAGAAAACTTGCAATGAAAAAATTTAACATAACTTCCCACCTTGGTATGACAAAAAAGGGACGGACAGATAGCCCTTAAGCACATAATGGAATATTTAAATTCAGTGCTACAGCACATCAAGGTGACAATCTACCGCCTACTGCTCAGTTATATACCTTCCCTTTCCCCCAGGTCAATTAAAATGTGCAGAAATAGACAGAACTGAATGAGGCAAGCATGGTAAGCCGAAGAAGAAAATGCAAGTTACTCAGTTTGCGATAGATAAGATTTCCAAAACAATGGCAGATAGCTTGCAGTGAAAAAAAAGTTAACGAAAACAAAGAAAAAGTTGTAGGGGTGTTCAAATAGATATCACAATCCTACATCAATCAATCAATCAATTAGCCAAGCTAGTTATAAACGTGATCGAAAATAACAATAAGACCCGTTTTTCAATTACAACTTGTAATACACAACCAAATTATATTTCTGTTTTACTACTCCCGATCATCAAATTCCAATTTTCTGGGATTTGGATTTACTGAATAAAAGCAGGAGCTATATGAACCTGTAAATGAAAGTAGTTTTAAATTTCAGAAAATTTATCACCTGATTAGATTCTTGGAAGTGATACGAGGTGCCTTGATTGCTGCACCGATCAAACTACTCCCAGTGATATAAATTCCCCTAATTTCCACGTAATAATTTTCATAATTTAGTATTCATTCAAATATTAAACTTTGATAAAGAAGAGACAAAGAGAAAAAGAACAACCAGGCTGCGCCGAGGACAGATACGCCGATGGCAACTGCGATACCGATGGCGGAGAATGTGTAGGGAGAGATCTGGACGAGGGCGCGCGACCAAGAGCTTGAGTAACCCAATGCTATTGCACCCGACATCTTCAAAACCCTTCTTCTTGTAGTGTTTTTGTTGTGGGGAAGATTCGGGAGGATAGTAGGAGGGTTTCTGATCTGATTCGTGCGAGATATGTGATATTAGAAAGGATTGAGGAGGAGGAGGAGGAGAGGGATGAAGATGTGCGTCACACGGGTTCTATGCGCGCGTGTTTCTCTTCCAGTCACTTGTGCTATCACTATTTGGGGCCATAAGTTGGGTTCTTTTATTTTGGGTCTGGATTTGGAAGCCCTACTTACTTTTGGGGTTCTAACTTCTCAGCACCTAGGCTCCTTTCCTTTGGATGGGTTGGGTGAAGCTGAAGCAGTCCACATTTGTCGTAAGTGGGTTGAAAATTGCATTACTGGGGCAAGGGTTGCCTGGGAAAAATGAAGCCCCTCTTTGAACCCGGTCGAAGAGGGTCGGCTCTTCGGCTGAATATATATATATATATATATATATATATTCCTTTTAGTTGGTTGTAGATAAGAGTAGTCATTGTTAGTTGGTTGTAGATAAGAGTAGTCATTGTTAACACGATCAAATATACGATTCGAAACCTACATAAAATTTCTCCAAGTTAACTCATATAATTAATATTTTAGGTTATTTTCTCACCAATTTGTTATGACACGTTTAAAATACGGATGAATTTTGGGTTAATTTGTTAACTCGTATAATAATTTATTAATCTGTTTAATAAAAAAAAAAAATTTGAGTTAAACTGTTAACAATAGCCTATATATTAGGCCGTATAATAAATGTATTAATAAAAATTTAAATAAAAAAGTAAAAAAAAAAAGGGAAATGATCCGACGAAAAAGATGAGATCTGAAAACAGAAACCTCCCAATCCACGTTTGAGAATCAAATGACTGATCGTACAAGAAATGATAGATGGTGTAAGAAGATGAACGCCAACGTGGTCATCTACTGTTTAGTGGGGATTTCAATTCCAACTCCCCACTTACGACAAATAAAAATCAGAATAATGAGTTAGGGAATTTTGTTCAATTTCGTATGCATGTATGGCTATCACCCCCCACCTACCGATTTCAATACAATCCATTACCTAAAATAAAAATCCATTGTTTTTTCTTTTCAGTTACTACTGTGATTAAGGATTTTGCATTTTTATTTGGGTTTTGTTGTTCACTGAGTAAACACAAAACCTCATTCTCTCAAGTCCCTAATTTGTTTTCTGAGTTAGGTGGTGGACTTAATGGTTGTTTTTTTTTTTTGGTCTTAATGGAGGGATGATTATGATAAAGTTTTCATATTTACTGTTTTGGGCCTGTTTTTTAATTTATGTGTTTTTCTTGGAAACCAAAGACATCATTAGTTTTGAGTCTTTGACCTATATGTTAATGTTTCACTTTTTTCTAATTTTTATGGTATGCATTTTGATTGATAGGTTTTGGAGGTGACGATCTGCATTTTGATTGATAGGTTTTGGAGATGGTGATCTGTACACAGAGCTACTGAAGTTGTGTGCAGGACCTTTGGAGGATGTGCCAAGAACTGGAGAAAGGGTGTTCTGTTTATATTTGCTGCATTTGTTTTTGTTTTTGTTTTTTTGTTTTCGGAGTTTTTAATAACTTCGTTGGAAGTATCAACCACTTAGGAACTATATCCGCAAATCCCTCTTTTTAATCTTCCTTTGAATATCCTTTGGACTCTGGTTAATATTCACTTACTGGTATATTGTTTCAGATTGTAGTTTCCTTCTGCATATTTGCATTTGAGCAAGTTTTAACATTTTATTATCTGTAAAATTTGTTCAAATTGAAATGATAATATACATTCCATTACTTGGTCAGTTTTGACTAATTTTTTTGCTTCAGCTTTTCTCCCAAGCTCTGATCATCAACTCTTTTCTCTCGCCATCTCTAGCTATTCTTAGCTGCATGCGAAAATTCATTTCTCAGACGACACTGATGCCAACCGGCTGGCTAGTTTTCCATTTTAATGTTTTTCCCTTCCATTTCTATTTTGGCCACTCTTCATAGGTTCTAAGGATTTTGCTATGCATATTGTTAACTTGCATAGAGTGTTTAGTATTCATATTCAGGTATAAAAAAGATTGGAATCAAATCAAACAGTTATATCTAGTGAGTTTTGATTTGATTGGAATAAGCAGAAGAATGGTGAAATTTTCCTAAAATTGAATTATGGTGCCGATCAGTATGGTTTCAATTGTGGAATTATATAAAGCTAGGTTAGATTTACTATCTAGACTGTTTTTTTCTCATTTTCGTTGTGAACAGTAAAGTCACATATTTTCCCTCACACCGTCTCTCAAGTGTTTCTCACATTTTCTGACAGGATCCTCCCTTTAATCACCCTCGACTACCGTGAGAGGATCTGCTCCCGTCTGACACCAACACTATAAAATGACTAAATTACCATCAACATGAAAGAAACGCAAACTCCATGCCAAACAACAGATACCTACCATAACTCACTCAGGATAATCAGAGTACGCAAAACCACGTGATGCCTCAGCCTCCATATAGTCTGTGTCAGCGATCAACCCGGAGGGTACCAAAACCAATAAAAACGGTGAGTGGACAAAAAATAAAGTTTTGGAAAACTATTTTCCTAAGTCATCATTTAACCCTCTGTTTTATAAAACATGCATGCATAGTCAAATAAACCATTGCTTTCAAATAAAACAGTAACATATAGAAATCATGGGTCCAACCCAAATCACATAAAACACATAAAAAAAACATATATGCCTCTGGTCCACATTTCCTTGGAACCCAGGTTATAAATCATCATGTAAACTTCTGAACACAAGATGCAATAAAGGTCAAACCTCGTCTCATTGGTCCAACCAGTCTGCTAGTCCAACTAGCATCCCCATTGTACTATCGGTAGACAACTATGGATCCTGCAAAGTCCAACTTTGTCGGTACGTGTTGAATCCAAGTCTGACCATGTCCGGGTCCGTCGAGAATCAATAGAGTCTAACTCCGGATTAGTGTTCCAATTATACGAGGATGACCATACCAGAAAAATAGTTACCAAAAATACCATAAATATCGTTTCTAACTTAGGCACCAGCCCCAAACATTTACCTCTCGGGCACCAACCCAAAATCCGGTTTCCAAACCATGTCATAAAACCAGGAAAATATGTAAATATGCATGCATCATAGTTACGAAAGCAAATGTACACTCACAGTACCGCCGCTCACTCAAAACCCGAGTTGTAAGCCAATCTGAAGCCTTAGGACGTCCTGGCCTGCCAAAGTCACACCCAAGGTTCACTAACAATTCATAAAAGTCCATGCATAAAATCCCCAAAAACCCCATAACCAAATGACCTCTGATTGACCTAAAACTACCACTATTTCAGGACGTCGGAACCTTTCGAACAAGACCAGTTTCACCTCAAAATTCAAGCCCACGCACCCACATGTGTTGGTCGAAGTTCCCACGCGCTTGGTCAACGCTGATGACGCCATCCCTAGCTGACGTGTTATCGGAAAACTTTGACACAATTTGCCACGTGGAACCTTCTAACATGTTCCACGCATCATCGATCAGTCTATGCCATGTGGCACCGGTGCCACGTGTCATTTTCCATGTGTCACCAACTGAAGTCATCATGACGTCTCCCTACCACATGGACCTGTAATAGCCTCTGACACTTTTCCATATGGCGTCAACCAGCCACGACCACATGGCTTGACATGATGACATGGTCGTCCACGTGATCTTCTCCTACCTCTCGCAGGTTGACCCACAAGACTATAACGGGTCACTCGACCGGAATCATAACTCGACTCGTTACACCATTTGAAGTTCTTTCCTCATCCTTCTTTCACCATTCTACAATATTTGAACCCAAAAGTAGTTTTACGACCACAAAATTGAGAAACCATACCTGAAATCTTCTGGCCAAGCTTGAACTTCATAGCCCACCTTCGAACTCGCCCCCAGGACGGCCGCAACGTTCATTTCGATCCTTTTTCATTCCTAGTCACTCGTACAACCTCAGAGAACACGAATAAGGCCTTAGTTTTGAGTTCCAAACGTCCAAATTAAAAACAACAATTCGAAGCGCGTACAGGTTCCCGGGTTTTTAACTATTTTTCTTGGCTCCATCCAGTCTTCATGACTCTTCTTCTTACCACCATCTACCTCCCACTCTCAGTCAACTATTTCCTCACACAGAAGCCCTATCTGATGAATGAAATGAAGGAAATGAGGCAGGGTGGTTTTCAGGTGTGTTTGAATAAGAGAGAGAGTGAGATGCATAAACGTAAGGATAAGGACTAATAGGATAGGTGACACTTGTCACTCATCCTATCGTCCCAAACTAGATATTTAGGCCCCACTAACAAATGAAAATCAACCTTCCTCGACAAATGCGCAACCAAAAAATCGTTGAAAACCATCCCTGACTTGTAAAATTTTCATACGATGTCCAAATTCAACGTGTTGACTGTTTACATTGTTGATGCAGAAATCGATCGGTTCTGTGAAATTCCTTCTCGATCCCTACACATAATAACGAAAATCAAACGGGGTTAAGGTTGAATCCCGGGAGGGTGGTTCAACTGTAAACACTCTGATGCTTAAGTTAGTTTTCTGAGAGAATAAACCGAGAGAGTGTTTGCAGAAGTTTTTTATTACCTTTGGAGGTGAGATGAGACCTTATATTTATAGAGAAGCCTTGAGGGCCACCAAAGCGTCTGATTGGTTGAAAGAGAAAGTGTTAAATAAGTGATTGTATCGAGTGTAATCACTTATTCATTAATAAATAAATAATTCGCTGGGAAGTTATTTATTTTCGGTATTGATCTGATCGTTTAATACATTTAGTTGGTAAATATATTAAATTAATGCAAAGATCGTAACGTGTCGACGTCGATTTTACCAAGGGCAATATCGGCATCATGGAAATTGTTGGCCATGTGGCAGCTCCAGAATATTCCAGTAATTTATGGTTCCACAAATGCCCCCACATCGCTTAGGAATTCGAGGAATCCTAAGAGATATAATTTTCATGTGGTTCCAGTAAACTATGTTTTAATATTTTTATGTGGGAGTAGGACTCTTCTTTTCTTGATGGAGTTGGAGATTGACCTCGACCTTGTCCCAAAAGGAATTATTTGGGCTTGTAGTCCTGCTTTGAGTTGTCTTTGCAAGCCCAATTAACCACTAGGGTTTCTTGATTTTTCTTTATTTAAATGAGAGCTTGTGGCTCTTATTTTAATAAAGAAAATTAAACCCTGATAGTTGTTAACTACTAGTGAGGAAGGGCTGATAACATTGACCCGCCGTGGTGAAGGAACCTGGTGCCACCGTTTGTGATGGTAGGGGTTCTTCTTTCACTTTGTACTTCATGTCCTACCACTCTTGTATATGTTTTTTTAGAGTGTAGAGGTGTCCATAGATGAAATCTTGGGAGGAGGAATCGATGAAGCTTGCAAAGTAAAAAGGAGTATGTTGATGGGTGTTTGCTAAAAAGAAAACTAATCGGCCCACTTTCTATCGCTGTCGGATTGACTAAGGAGGGAGTTGCTGCGCGAATGACATCAGCGGGAGGCAAAGGAGCAACTGTCTTGTTGGCTGTTGGAGGGCTCCATACTACTGTCAGCTGAGTCTGCAGAGGCCTGACGGCACGTAGCGCCGCTCGCGCAGATCGACGACTACAGACGAGTGAAGCCTGACGGGGAAACAATGGCTTGACGGTGACAGGCGACAACGAGTTGATGGGGACGGCAAAAATGAGTTGATGGGGATGGGGACAACGAGTTGACCGACTGATGGCTGCTGCTGGTGTGACGTAGGGATGGGACAGGCGGGTCCCATCCGTCTCCCTCTCTGCATTTATTTTTTTTTACAGCAGTTGTGTTTTTGTTTTATTATTTTTTTTTGCAGCTTTTTTCTTTTACTATTTTTTATGCAGCCTTTTTTTTTAATATGTAAGTATGTATTAATTAATAAAATACATACTTACCTTTTTTGTGTACATACATATATGTAAGTAAATATATACTAGAATATAAATTATATATTTACCTTTTTTGTCGTATATAAGTATATATGTAAGTAGATACATACTAAGTATAAAGTACGTATTTACCTATTTTTGTTATAGGTAATAGGTATATATATTTTTTTATTTTTGGAAACTAATCGATTTTGTTCCGTTTTCAACTGTGCTGCTTTTGGATGTTCCGAAGGTTCGGAGCTCTCGATCCCAGCGATTTTAGAGTCTCGACCCATTCCTGCGGCGACTCTTCTCGGGATGTCAAGCGGGAAGCAAGTAATGAAGTTGGGGAAGCTGCACTTGTGGGGAGCGGGGAGGCTCGCGTAGTGCGCGTCCCCTTCATCGGGGAGCAGATCGAGCTACTTGACCTTGACGAGTTTGAAAAGTGGAAGAGTCTCCATGAAGATGCTTTCCCCTCATGATGTGGTCGTTGCGCTTGGCGATGCATGTGGCAGCTTCGAAGACTCTGAGGGGAGCTGTTTTCTAGAAGCAAGAATGCGAAGCTTCTTCGGTCGATCCAATTTCACCCTCTGATCATCAACTGGGGTTTCAAGTTTCCGTTTTCGAAGCTCTTCACCAAGATCATCTTCTAGATCCGGAGTTGCCCTTCACAACTACATGTCGACGCCTACCGCCACATGAGAAGCTGAACAAACTCTTCAAATTGAAGCTCACTGAAGATGAGTTCTGGTATTGCTACTCGGTGGAGCACATGCCGATCCCCGGCACGCGGAGTTCACACGTGGTCCCAAAGGTTGAGCTTTTCGTGGGCACATTATTTGATGACGAATTGTAACGGACTTCGTGCATCGAAGTTGGAGGCGTGTGGGATCGTAATTGCGTCAGTGGTCTGAACATTGCTTCGCGCTACCGTGGCCCGTCAGACTTGTACACCATCACCAAGTTCTATGCTGACACACGGAAAGTTGACAGAGTCTTCATGGTTCCTCCGTAATTTTGTGAGATGAGCTGGTTACTTAGTCCTTGCAGGTGCATGGCTGGTGGGCGTCCTCCTAAGGACTTGATCAAAAGCTGGTTCACTACCTTGAAGCATAGGAAGCAAGGCGTCCAATCAGTGTGCACATGCCAAGCCGAGTTGGTCGCCCCTCCAGCGAAGGTGTTCAACCAGCCTGTACCCCCAAGCAGCGCTCCCCAGATTGCGTCTTGCCCTTCGAGCCTAGCAGGATCATCCAGCAAGCGCAAGTCTTCACGTGAGCCTTAAAGAAGCCTAGCGAAGGGTGCAATCAGGTCCCCCAAGAAGCTGAAGGTTGTTCATACTCTTCCTGAAGTTCGGGTGGTGCCCTTCGCCTAGGTGTCAGCTGCGCGTTCCCCCCCCCCCCCCCCCCCCCCCCGCGAAGATACCAACTTTAGATCTTTCGAGGAGACCCTGCGGTAATGTCTTGGGCGCTAATCATGGAGGAGTCTGAGCTGCTTCCACGAAGGTGGGGAACTCCAATGTCTGTGAAGGCAAGATGCCCTCGAAGTGCGCTGAGAGTGGAGTACCACAGGAAGTTCATGACATGGTCATAAAAAAGCTCGAGATTACAAAGGCGGGGGCTCGTAAGCTTGCGGGTATGCTGTGTCTCCGGGTCAATATCCAGGTTGACCTTGAAAAACTCAAGTCTGAGCTCACTGTGCTTTAAGAATCTCACGCCCGGCTTCAACAAAAAAATGAAGATTTGGATAAGAATGTGGGTTTGCTACAAGCCAGTTTGGATGAATTGAGGAGCGTCCGAGCCGAGAAGTTGGCAGAGAGTGAGCGGGACATCGCTCTCGACGAGTCTGAGCTGCTGCGCGGCTCTTTTCTATACTCTCTGGAGAAGATTGGGCTCCTGGAGGTTGAGGCGAAACGAGCTTGTGCTGAGATTGAATATTTGAAGTCTGAGCCGTACTCGCCTCCTTGTGTTCCCCATGCCTCGCGTCAGAATGTAGAGGAGCTCGAAAATTTTGTGGAGTATTTGAAGCTGAAGCTATTCGTGGCGGGTTGCAGTGAGCTCGAGATGGAGACGCGCCTTGCTCGTGAATATGTCGAGGGGTATCTCGATTGTCAGAACAACATGTCCTCCAAGTATGCAATTAAGGAGGGAGACATTGAAGATGCGTCGCAGCGGGCTGCAAACTCAGAGCAAGAAGTGCAACATGGTGAGGCAACCCTTCCTGAGGCGCCAGATCCTGAGTCGCTGTGTTTCCCAGAGTAGTTAGGTGATGACCACATTCCAGACATTAGCGACCCATTTTACGATGGGATTCCTGAGATATCGAGCGAGGACTAGGCCCAATTTCAACGTTCAATGGGTCTAGAAGATGTGCTTTCGAACTTGCCTTAGACTTGTGGTGTAGGGTTCTCCAGTTTTTAGATGCTTTATCAAATAAGTTGTTGAGCAGCCAACTTGCGACTCACCAACCATTTGTTTTGTTTTGTTAGTTCAAGTGGTTGAGCAATCAATATATTGTTTGCCAATCTAGCTTTCTCAACATTATCAATATGAGGTTGTCCTTTGTTTTTCGTCAAATTTCCTAGAATCTTAACCTTCATAGGCTTGTTTTGAGATGTTGAAATTTTAGCTTTGTAGAAGCAAGTGCAACTTGGGCTCGTGTGATGTTCTGCGAGGGTCACCTTTGTGTATAGAAACGCTCGTTGGGAACTCGTCACAACTCGGAATTGAGTGAGGTTGATGGGGTTGGAAGTCTGAGTTTCATACCTTTCTACAGCCGTCAAGCTTGTTCCAAGACGACCCTAATTGATCTTTGTAGGATCAGTCGAATCTTGTGCTCGTGCACTGGTATGTGCAATTAACCTTCGTGTACAAAAATGTTCGTAAGGAGCTCGTCACAACTCAGAATTGAGTGAGGTCAATGGCTTTGGAAAGTTTACTTCTATATCTTTCTAATGTCATCAACCGTGTTCCAAGAAAATCCAAATTGAGCTTTTTCGGACCAGACAAATCTTTTACTCGTGCACTGGTACGTGTAGTTGACCTTCGTGTACAAAAACGTTCGCTTGGAACTCGTCACAACTCAGAATTGAGTGAGATCAATGGAGTTGGAAAGCTGACTTCTGTAACTTTGTAGGACCATCCATCTCATGTCAGGGCGATCAAAATTGAGCGATCTACGCCCAAAGGAATCCCTCGATCCCATGCATTGAAATGTATAATTGGACTTCGCATGTTAAAACATTTGCCCAATGTTTGTCATGGCCTAGTGGTTACCCCTCTTGGTGGGGTTGGAAGCGTTTTTAGTAGATTTTAGACTCCAACAAGTTGAGTTTTAGGATGGTTGCATGTGCCTTGCTGTGGCGAGCCTTGAGCGTTTCGTTTGGCGAAGACGCGGTGTGCTTCTCATGGAGAAGATGTGGTGTGCTTTCCGTGCCAGAGGCTTTGAGTGGTTCGCATGGCGAAAGGTTGGTGTGATTTACGCGGCAAAGACTTAGTATTCTTCGCTTAACAAAGGCTTGGAGTGCTTTGCGTGGCGAATGCTTGAGTGCTTTGCGTGGCAAAGGCTTTGAATGTTTCACGTGGCCAAGGCTTGGTGTGCTTTGCGTGGCAAAGACTTAGTATACTTAGCGTGGCAAAGGCTTGGAGTGCTTCACGTGGTGAAGGCTCAAGTGCTTTGCGTGGCAAAGGCTTTGATCGCTTCGCTTGGCGAAGGCTTGGTGTGCTTTGTGTGGCAAAGACTTAGTATGCTTTGCGTGGTGAAGGCTTAGAGTGCTTCGCGTGGCGAAGGCTCGAGTGCTTTGTGTGGCAAAGGCTTTGAATGCTTCGCGTGGTGAAGGCTTTGTATTTTCTAAACAAAAGTGTAGGTGATAAGACAATTTCATTAGACGTTGAAACAAAACATCTTGAATCTTATTGGAAGGTACTATATAAGAAAAGTAGGCATTGAGCCGAATTTTAACCACAAATTTTGTGCCTTTGATGATGACTTGGTCATTGATTCAGTTTCCTAGGTTTATTACTTCCAAAGGTGATGGGCATTCAGTGCTCCGCTTACAAGTTTCCCGTCCATGGTCTCCGGTAAGGACATTCCCAGGGGGATTTGAGCCTTTGAGAGACCTAGGGCGGTTTGGTGTTGCAGCTTTTTTCTTAAGGACTAGATCTCCAAGAAGAAATTTTCTAATCTTTGTCTTCTTGTTGTAGAAGCTTCTAACTTGCTGCCGGTAATTGCAAATACGTTTAACGACTTGTTCCCTCAACTCCTCGCTTAAGCCAAGAGATGTTCTTAAGGCCACAGAGTTGATGGTAGGATCATCGAGCTCCGTGAATGGTGCTGGAACGGCGACGTATGGCGGGATGACAGCGTTGGTCCCAAATGCAAGGGTGAATGAGGACTCACTTTTCGCTCGCTATGGGGTCGTGCGGTAGGTCCAAAGTGCGCCGTCTAGCTCTTCCTCCCATAGTCCTTTCTTATCATTGTGCATCTTCTTGATGCAATCAAGGATGGTCTTATTTGATGTTTCGGCCTGGCCGTTGCCCTGAGGGTAATATGCAGTGGAGGTCAAATGCTTTATTTTCCACGATTCGAAGAACTCTTTGATTGATGCGCCAGTGAATCCTGTTCCATTGTCAGTCAATATGACTTTCAGTATTCTGAACCGACGGATGATTTGGCTCTAGAAAAATTTTTGCACATCCAATTGAGTGATGGTCGCCAATGCCTTGACTTCTACCCACTTGGTAAAGTAATCGGTGGAGACAACCAGGTACTTCTTATTAGGTGTCAGCGCAGTTGGCAATGGTCCGACAATGTCAATGCCCCACTACATGAATGGCCACAGGCTAACCAGAGAGTGCAACTCTTCAAGGGGTGCCAGGTGGTTAGGTTTGTACCTTTGGCGCTTATCGCATGCTCGAGCATATTTGAGTGCATCTTGGTTCAAATTCGGCCAGTAGAATCCTACGCTAAGCGTCTTTTGTGCAATTGTGCCAGCGATCTTCCTACGGAGTGGTTTCCATATTGCCCCTCATGAATCTCATTCAAGGATGGTCTTATTTGATGTTTCGGCCTGGCCGTTGCCCTGAGGGTAATATGCAGTGGAGGTCAAATGCTTTATTTTCCACGATTCGAAGAACTCTTTGATTGATGCGCCAGTGAATCCTGTTCCATTGTCAGTCAATATGACTTTCGGTATTCTGAACCGACGGATGATTTGGCTCTAGAAAAATTTTTGCACATCCAATTGAGTGATGGTCGCCAATGCCTTGACTTCTACCCACTTGGTAAAGTAATCGGTGGAGACAACCAGGTACTTCTTATTAGGTGTCAGCGCAGTTGGCAATGGTCCGACAATGTCAATGCCCCACTACATGAATGGCCCCAGGCTAACCAGAGAGTGCAACTCTTCAAGGGGTGCCAGGTGGTTAGGTTTGTACCTTTGGCACTTATCGCATGCTCGAGCATATTTGAGTGCATCTTGGTTCAAATTCGGCCAGTAGAATCCTACGCTAAGCGTCTTTTGTGCAATTGTGCCAGCGATCTTCCTACGGAGTGGTTTCCACATTGCCCCTCATGAATCTCGACCAAGACCTTCAAGGTCTCGGGGTGCCTTAAGCATTGTAAATTTTCCCCTATGAAGCTCCGACGAAAAAGTTGGCCTTTTTCGACGTAGTATCGTGCGACCTTCATTTGAATTTTGCGAGCTTCTAGTCTGTTGTCTGGTAGGGTGTCATTCACTAAGTAGTCGACAAGAGGGTCTTACCAACTTAGGGTGAGGTCAAATTCTCTCACTTCAACTTTCTTCACGTCAATGTTGCGCTGCTCTAAATACTCAATCGGGATCAAGCGTCTGAAGCGATAGTCTAGTGCCGATGCTAAGTTTACAAGTGCGTCGGCTTGTGCATTCGACTTTGGGAAGCAGGTGAAAGGTAAAGATTGTGAAGAAATGGAGCAGCTTTTGCACCTTATTGTTGTATTGAAGCATCCTCATATCAATTGCAGCGTACTCTCCGATGGATTGGTTGGTGATCAACTGAGACATAGAGTGCACGACAATCTTCTTAACTCCTAGTTCCTTGGCAAGACCTAGGCCGAAAATCAATGCCTCGTATTCCGCTTCGTTGTTGGTGGCCTTGAATCCGAACTGGACTACTTGCTCCATCATTGAACTGTCTGGGGTTATAAGGACGATGTCTGCTCCCGCGCCTCACTGATTTGACGAGTCATCCACAAAAAGGTTCCAAAGTGGGCCAATGATACGTAAAAACTAAGTATTCAAATAAACACAAAGTCATACTCAACACTTAAGGAAACGTATGCAATTAAAAACCTTTTTTTTAGATGTAGATTGGAAAATAGGGGTCGTTCTGGACATGGGATTGAGGATACCTAAGATTCCTATCACAAAGGCATAAATGCTTTGAATACCCCCGTACTTAGATTTTGTTAGTCCCTAACAAATACTTGAAACACGCTAGAGCATTTTAAATAGGATAAAGGCCGAAATCTTCAATGTTTCCAAATTCACAAGTAGAAAAGACTTAACTCAGACTCAAAACTTATTTACCGTTCGAGAAATTCAAAACACATTTGTTTTTTTTTTATTATTTGTTTTTTTGTTTCTTTTTGTATCACTTTTTTTTTCTCGTATTTTTTTTTCATGGTAATTTTATGTTTACAATGTAGTTTTGAGCAAGTCCTTTCCGATACGTAGATACAAGTCTTCAATCATCATATCTCATTTTTCACACCATCTTGAAGTCTTCGGAACAAGGGTAAAGGATCCCGAAAATAGATATTTAGGGTGATGAAAGAAAGGCTCAATGTAGACACAAAAGAGTTAAACTAGGAGGATCACACTTGTGTGATCAGGTAGGGCTAGAATATTTGGATAAGTGGTGTTTACCTAATTGCCTTAATCATATCCAAAATCAAAGAGTTTATTGACTTAAAAGTTTTGAAAATCACATAGAATAAGTGCTAGTACTCTAGAGTTCATTAAAAATTATGGCAAGCAGTTATGAGGCATATGTATATCAATTTAAACAAAGAACTCCTATGAATCACTCAACAAAGAAGTATATAAGGCTCTAAAGCTTACATAGGGTTTATATGATTCATACAAATCTTAACATGTTTGTTATGTACCAGTTTAACATGCATCATCGACTACAAGTCATAAAAATTCATTCATAAAGCATTAACAAATGAATTCAAGTTATAGTGATCATCTTTTTGCCATGTCTTATTTTTTTTTTCATTATTATCATCGACATGTTAAGGGAATCCTAAGACTATTAAAAACGAAAACTTAAAACACACAATTTTTTATTTTGAAATTTTTTTTATACTTTTTTTTTATAAAGACTCACTTAGTTGTAAAAACCGCCCCCACACATAAAGTTGGCATTATCCTCAATATATCAAAGTAAAAGCATAGAATCAAGTATGAGATAGAGTTTTACGAAAATAAAACAAAAATAAAAACAAACAAAAATAAAAGATAAGGTAAGAGAATGAAAATCTGTTGTAGACTCCTCCATTAGGTTGCCTCCCAACAAGCGCTTAAGTTTAACTTCTTCAGCTAGACGAAGTGCTTCAATCAACTCATTCGATGCGGGGTTTATGCACTCTTTCGAACTCGACATCGTGTGCACCAATTGTCTCTAATCAAGGCGTCAATCCATCATGAATCCGAGGGTCAAGTTTATGCGCGATCTCCTTGACAAGGGTGTCCTCAAGTCTAGTTCATGGGCCTTAGATTAAATGAATTACATATAGAGTGTTCCTTCAAGAGAGTTAGGTGAGAATATGTGCATGAAAAAAAGACGAGAAATAGTAAAGAATATACATAAGAAATTGAGAATATTTATAAGTAAGAATGATATTTATGCACAAGTAAAATATTTACATTATAAACATATTTATACAAACGAAATCACACAAGAGATTTTTCAATCCGCGGCAACAGCGCCAAAAATTGATACGCAAAAACAAAGCATTGAAGTAAACACAAAGTCACACTCAACACTTAAGGAAACATATGTAATTAAAAACCCTTTTTTGTAGATGTAGATTGGTAAATAAGAATCGTTCTGGACCGGGGATTGAGGGTACCTAAGTATGATTGTCGTTGGATTGATTAATTAGGGGGGTAGTTTATTGTTTCTATTATCCTACATGATTAACTAATCTAAACTAACCTAATCTATTATTTACATGGTCAACTCATCTTTAACCTAACTCATTCATGTTTGAATTAACTTCAACCTACGAAATCATATAATCTTAATCTTACAAGTTATTTGCATATTCTCTTAAGTACGTGCCAGGGGCTCCCGACGACACTTTCAATGACCTAGACTCGAGACTCCCTATATCTAGTCAAGCATTAAGTGCAGACATGCAAACATAACAAAAACTAGAATCATAGAACACATAGAATATTGAAACAATACTAATCATAAAACCAAGAATATTATTAGAAATCAATTCATATAACCAATATTCAAACATAAGAAACAACTACAAGGTAAAGAGGCCATGTAACACTTTTTCTCTTCGGGGTTCCCTATGGATACGAAGCGATTGGGCACTCTATGGTGAGACAAGCGAGGGTTCCTCAACTTAGTCACGGATGAAGGTGTAGAAGGTGAAGTATGGTGTAATTATTCTTACACTTGAAATCTTGAATATAATTAAAGGGGAAAATTGGTTGAGTAGACTTTTGGTACAAAAATGGGCGACCTCTTACAAATAACCTAAACCTCTCTATTTATAGGAGAAAATTAATCCCCAAATAAATAGGAATTTATAATTTAATTATAAAAGGAAAAGGTTTCCTAAATATATAAGAAAACTAATTAAAAACCTTTCCTACAAGTAAATAGGGTGAAAATAATAAAACAAAAGGAAATAGGATTGAAATCCTTATAGAATATGGAGAATAAGTGTGAAAACAAGTTGGAATTATCCCAAAATATTGCCTAAAACTCGAAATAATGCTTCATGAATTGTTTCGGTGGGCATCGGTCAAAATTTGGACTGCAATTTGGTGGTCAATGGTGAGGTCAACACAGCAAGGAGGCTTGGAAGAGAGGTCGGTAGGCGTGTGCCGAATATGGCTTCAGGATTCAGGAGGCGCACGCCGAAAGGTTTCTGGGCTATTTTTGTGGACTTCGGTAGCTCCCTACCGAATTGCGTAGCTTTTTTTGGTGGCGTCTTTTCATTTGATCATAACTTCTTTAATATAAGTCCGATTGAGGTGATTCTTTCGCCTAAATTCTCATAATTCCGATCTCTATCCAATTCTGTACATTTCTCACAAAATATATTATTTTATCCTATTGTTTGGTAATTAAACATTAAAAGATAAGCATAAAAGGTATAAAATGATGCTTAATTCAAGGCTTACCAAATACCCCCACATTTAGACTTTGCTAGTCCCTAGAAAATACCAAAACAAACGAAGGCTTTGAAGCTCAAAATTTCTTTCTTTTTCTTTTTTCTTTTTCTTAAAAACAAAAATTACTATGTACTTAACCATTTGTCTCAAATTGCATCAAGTTAAGTATGGCATCAAAGATTTACACTAAGAAGCTATATAGCATTTGGAATTAAAAAGTTAATACATCATAACAAAATTTCTTGACAAGTAAGATAATGAGTAAACTTGGTGAAATGTATCTCAACATGAATAGAACAAGTATGAATCAACTCACAAGGGATATGCACTCAAGATTTCCACTCAATGAGTATAGGGTTTGTTTTTTCACTCAAGGTTTGTGAGAAATATGCTCACATAAAAGAAAGTAAGTTACTTCATAAAAATTTCAAACATAAACCATAAGATAATGAACATACTTGCACAAATGAACCAAAACTACAAACGTACACAAGTGATAGACTCAACTAATCAAATTTTACTCATCTCAAGGATCATAAGGTCTTAATTTGAGGTGGTAATGAGGCTAGGTGTAGAGGCATGGAATTTTTAGGACAATGGTGTTAAATTTTGTTCCAGGACTCAACCAAAGATTCCCATCATAAAGTCATAAGTACTTCAAATACCCCCGCACTTAGATTTTGCTAGTCCCTAGCAAATACTTGAAACACACTAGAGCATTGTAATTAGGACAAAGGCCGAAATCTTCAATGTTTCCAAATTCACAAGTATAAAAGACTTAACTCAAGCTCAAAACTTGTTTACCGTTCGAGAAATTCAAAACACATTTGTTTTTTTTATTATTTGTTTTTTTTTGTTTGTTTTTGTATCACTTTTGTTTTCTCGTAATTTTTTTCATGGTAATTCTATGTTTACAATTTAGTTTGAGCAAGTCCTTTTCGATACATACATACAAGTCTTCAATCATCATATCTCTTTTTTCACGTCATCTTGAAGTCTTCAACAAAGTCTTTGAAACATGGGTAAAATATGTCTATACTAGGCTCCCGGAATTAGATATTTAGGGTGATGAATGAAAGGCTCAATGTAGGCACAAAAGAGTTAAACTAGGGGGATCACACCTGTGTGATCAAGTAGGGCTAGAATATTTGGATACGTGGTGTTAACCTAATTGCCTTAATCATATCCAAAATCAGAGAATTTATTGACTTAAAAGCTTTGAAAATCACATAGAATAAGTGCTAGTACTCGAGAGTTCATTAAAAACTATGGCAAGCAGTTATGAGGCATATGTATATCAATTTAAACAAAGAACTCCATAATGAAGTTTGCTAAGGCTTGGCCTTTAATCGCAATCCTTGGGCAATAAAGCATGTCGTGTTGACTTATATATTCCACTTCATGACTCTTTTTGAGGCGTCAGGTGCATGGAAGAGCGACTGCAGGGGATACTCCATCATGACGATCACCCGGTGGGCTTGAAAATAGGACCTCAGCTTCTTAGTGGTAACCAGTAGTGCCAGAATTATCTTCTCGAGTTTTGGATACCGCATTTTGGCATCGAGTAGAGCCTTTGATGTGTAGAATACTAGGAATTGAACTCCGTTTTCTTCCCTGATTAGCGCGGAACTTACGGCCATGTCAGAAACTCCCAAGTAGAGGAACATGTCCTCATTGTCCTTTGACTTCGACAGCAATGGCAGAGACGCCAAGTAGCTTTTGAGATCTTGGAAGGCCTTATCGCACTTCTCATCCCATTTTTCCCTGGATGCTCTCTTTATCGCTTGGAAGAAAGGTCGACATTGATCTATGGCCTTGGACCAAAATCGATTTAGAGCAGCTACCCGACTTGTGAGACTCTGTATCTCCTTCAGACTCAATGGTGACTTCATGTCTTGAATTGCTTTGATCTGCTTCGGATTTGCCTCGATTCCTCGCTGGGTTACAAGGTACCCCAAGAATTTTCTAGCAGCCACCCCGAAGGTACACTTGAGAGGATTAAGCTTCATCCTATATTTCCTAAAAAAATCGAAGGTTTGTTGCAAGTTTGCAATTTGGTCACCACACTTCTCACCCTTGATCATGATGTCGTCGACGTAGACCTCCATCGTCTTTTCGATAAGATCTTTGAAGATACGATTGACCTGTCGCTGATAGGTAGCGCCTGCGTTCTTGAGGGAAAATGGTATGACCTTGTAGCAGTTAACTCCTCTTTCGAAGATGAAAGTTGTCTTGTCTTTATCACCTCCATGCATGAATATCTGGTTGTAGCCGGAGTATGCATCGAGGAAGCTAAGAAGCTCATTGTCCGCTATGGAGTCCACTAGGAGGTCGATCCTTGGTAGGGGATAGTTGTCTTTTAGCCATGCTAGGTTGAGGTCTGTGTAGTCAACGCAAACTCTCCATCGCCCTTCCCCTTTCGTTTTTAAGAGTACGATGTTGGCTAGCTATTCTGAGTACGGGACTTGCTCAATAGAGCCAACTTTGAGTAATTTGTCAATCTCAGCTTGGATGATTGTGACTTTCTCTGGGGAGAAGTTTTGCTTCCTCTGCTTGATTGACTTGTAGCTTGGGTTGACGTACAACCTGTGGCAAGCGAATGTGGGATCTATCTCGGGCATGTCGGACGGAGTCTATGCGAATACATCCTTGTGCTCGTGTAAGAATATGGTGAGTTCTTCCTTTTCTTCGGGGTTTCGGCGCCCTCCAATGCATTCATAACTCTTAGAAAACTGTGGGTCAAGTCGTATGAGGGTGGCATCGTCTTCTAGCTGTCATCCTTCAGGCATAGGAGGCTCTTCGCGGATGTTGGGATCTTGACCCGCCGTTGGCTGCTATGCGAAAGCTGAAGGTGTGGGTTTGCCCCCAGTGGCCTCGACTGTCTGGGGGATGAATTTCGTACCTTGATCTCTTTTAGCCCCTCAGTGAGGCATTTGCGCGCCATGGATTGATCTCCTTTTATCTCTTCGACTAATCTTCCAAGAATTGGGAACCGGATTTTTTGGTACAAGTTTGAGGTGTTGGCAAGTATCTTGTGCATCCATGGCCTCCCTATTATGCCATTTTAAGGTGAGTACTCATCAAGGACGTAGAAACTCTGTTTTGAGACAATTGGGGGGGGGGGTGGACATCGAGCTGGATCGTGCCGATGGACATGCTCGTCGATCTGTTGAAGCCTCGTAGCAGGACCTTTCTCCTCGTTGTGAAAGATTCAAGTCCCATCTTCCAGACTGCTTCAATGCTAAAGATGTTTACGACGCTTCCCTCATCCACGAGGATCCGATTGACCTGTGCGTGGGAAATTTGGATTGAGATGACGAGGGCGTCATCATGTGGCCAATCAAGTCTGGCATTGTCCTGAGTGAAGAAACCAATGATCGGGTAATCAGTTTTGTGGGCTGCAGCGATATGCGAGACTTGGGTCACAGTCAGAGCCTCGCGGATCTTCCTCTTCCTTTGCTTCCTATTTGTTCCCTGCAACTCAGACTCAATAATGATGGTGTCTATGCGAATCATCTTTTGTGCGGGCTCCTAGGGGCCTTTCTTTTCGAGGCGTTCTGTTGCCTTTTTCTTGACGTACTCGGTGCTGTGTCCTTCCTTCAAGAGGTCCCAGAGGTATCTTTCGAAGGTTTGCTAGAAGCTTATGTCGTGCCCGTAGCAATTGTGACAGGCATACCACTTTGTATTATCAGCCCTCTCCTGGTCGCCTTTGACGGGAGCTAGTATTTTGAACCACGGCTTTTTCTTTATTTGATTGTATATCTGTCAGACGGGTATCAAAATTTACGTGTTCGGCTTTGCATCAGTAAAAATATTAGATGACAGGTTCTCTTTGCGCTTGTTGGCTTTCCCGACTGAGCTCCCATGGTGGGCACCTTCTTTTGGCTGCGCATACACCTTTGTGGGATATCCAGCTTCCTCTACATGGTTGGTGGCATGTGTGGTGTTTTTCTCATCCTCCCAGCATGCATGTAGTTCTGCCAGGGAAAACGTCTTGGTGAGACTTCGAGCGTTGCTTATGATGATGTCTCCGTAGAGCTGGCTCTCCCCCGGTAGGCCCTGCTTAAATGCCATGGTCGCGACGAGATCGCTACATACTATGATGCAGGAATTTTCTTCACAATACCTCCGGATGTATTACCGCAAGGTTTCCTTAGACCTCTTTCGGATGGTGAAGAGGTGGTCATCCTTGACTTCGACGGTGCAAAGCTGCGAGTACTCCTTTACGAAGGTAAGGGCCAACTCTTCGAAGGGAGCGATTGATCACCGGGGGAGATGGTTAAACCATATCGTCGCCTGACCTTGCAGCGAGGCTTGGAAAACTTTGCACATGAGCGTGTCGTTGTGCCTGTGAGGTACCATGAGCCCCCAATAGTAATCAGTGTGCTTTACTGGATCAGAGGTTCCTTTGTACTGATTAAAATTGGGAGTTGAAAATCGTTGCGGGAACGGCTCCTCCTCAATGTCCCTCATGAACGGCGAAGATGATGATGTCAGAATCTGGTTCCAAATCTCATCCTCTAAATCTCTGTCGCGCTGAACTCCTTGGAGGCTTCGATCTAGCATATTTCAGATCTCTTCAGCGTGCAATGGACCTTCGTGACGAGGATTTCCATGCCGGGTCAAATGTTGTCGACTCCCTCGAGTTGTAGTGGGCTTGGCACTCGAGTTTGCTGGCGAGTAAGTCTCGTCTTCCTCGGTACGATCGTCCATGCTTCTAGAGTCATGGCAGATTCATCCATTCGAGTGGGTACGTGACGCATGGGAGACTTCTTGCTGTCGTCAGCTGTTGCGGTAGTACTCAATGAATGAAAGCGCTCTCGGGCGTCCTCCAAGTCCCTCTCGAGCAGGAGGTGTCAGGTGATCTTGGCCTCTTGCTCCGGGGGTGCAGCTTTCTTCCCTTGAGTCGCTTAACGATGTCTCTCGGGACATTGTCTAGCAGCGAACATGCTCTCTACTGGCTTGTCTCGGGACTTGCCCTGGTGCCTTGAGAGGTCCATTGCACTTGTTAGAGGTTCTGGATGTCCTGATGTCCCCCAACAGCTGTTGCAGGAGCTCCGATTTGGCCCAAACTTGGTTGCTCAGCTGCTTGACCTGCTGTGTCTATCCAAGTCGCGGAGGTGACCCCTTAGGTGCTTGCTCGTGACGAGCAGCACGTCGGGGTGCACGTCGCGTGCCTTTAGACAGATACGATGAACCATGTCTCCGTGGTGCCAGGGTGTTAACATGCGAGTTGTGCAGGGTGTCCAAGTGCCTCCTTAGGTCCAAGTCGGTAAAAAGCTAATTTGAGACTTTTAGAGATGTTTCTCCTGCTAGCAGCCCGCTTTTTTGTTGAAAAAATCTAATGCTTACCCCCGTCGCTGGTGGGGGATTCACAGTAGC
Organism: Prinsepia uniflora; assembly: GCA_032719365.1. Taxonomy (NCBI): domain Eukaryota; kingdom Viridiplantae; phylum Streptophyta; class Magnoliopsida; order Rosales; family Rosaceae; genus Prinsepia; species Prinsepia uniflora. The sequence goes on from CM064862.1 coordinate 59,676,894, forward strand.
AGCAACTATGAATGTAGGTGTCCAATCCGACATTCTGAATGGTAGGTGAATTGATTCGTGGCGCGGGCTGTGCAAGAGATGGGAAAATGGTTCCTCTAGAATCTCAGGGAGCGTTTCGCTCACGGCAACGAACGTAGTAACAAAAATCAAACGGGGTTAAGGTTGAATCCTATCGGGGGGGGGGGGGGGGGGTGGAGGGTGGTTCAATCGTAAACGCTCCGATGCTTAAGTCACTTTTCTGAGAGAATAAACCGATAGAGTGTTTGCAGAAGTATTTTATTTGGAAGTGAGATGAAGGCTTCTATTTATAGAGAAGCCCTGAGGGCCACCGGAGCGTCTGATTAGTTGAAGGAGAAAGTGTTAAATAAGTGATTCTACCTAGCATAATCACTTATTCATTAATAAATAAATAATTCCCTGGGAAGTTATTTATTGTCCGTATTGATCTGATCGTTTAATGTATTTAGCAGGTAAATATATTAAATTAATGCGAAGATCGTAACGTGTTGACGTCGATTTTACCAAGGGCAATATAAGCATCATGGGAATTGTTGGTCACGTGGCAGCTCCAGAATATTCTAGTAATTTATGGTTCCACATATGTAATCACAATCCCGTGATCTATGCAACGGGCCTAGGTAAACATGCAAACAACCTCCCTAGTCAAAAGTCAACATTTCCCCGCGTAGGGACAAAACCGTCATTTTTCCTCAAATAATCTCGAAAAATCAGCAATAATCCCATAATTATGGGCCGGGAAGTTACATTTTCTTCTCTCACTTTTTTTGGCAGGTGTCTCTATTTCGACACCGCCTCATCGCATATCATCGTTTCATCTCGTTCTTCTTCTTCTTTATCGCTCATCTTTTTCTTCTTCACCACCTCATTAAATATCTCTCTTTTTCTTTCTTTTTCTTCTTCTTCTTCTCCTTCTTCTTCTTCTTCTTGGAGACCATGTCATCTCATCATCTATCATCGATCATCAATCCCCACAACAAACCTTTGATCCTAGCAAAGATCACCAATCCAAGCCTCTAGTAAAAGTTTTAAGTTTTCTATTGAGGAGTTAATTTATGGGTTTATTTAAATTTTATTTTGAAAATAATATGTTAATGGAGGATTTCAGAAGTTTAATTTAAGATTTCAATGATTACAGAAAAGCTGCTGAAGTTTTGCATCATCGTCATCTTTGTCTCTCCATCTCCGATTGGTGAATTAATTAATCTAGTGAGATTTTAGGTTTTGGTTTAATTAATATATGATTTAGTTAGATTTTTTTACTTAGGTTTGGTGCGCTAATTGATTTGCATGTTGGGGTTTTGGAAGGATTGAAGAAGAAGAAGAAGAGGAAACTGGCGTTGGGTTTGGGTGACTTGTGAGATAAGCCATCCAAGCTTAAATTTGGTAAGTGGTCTCCCAATTGGGAAGGTTTGTTCCTTGTTTAGCAAGTGTTAGGAAAATGAACATATACATTTAGCTATTTAAATGGCTGGATTCATGATCTCTTGATAAATGGTCGGTACCTTAAAAAGTATTATTCGACGTCATGGGATATGCGCGGCAACCGACTAAATAACGGTTTGCCACCAATATAAGCATGCATTGTTTATCTATTTTTTTATATTATGGAATGGTAATAATTGTATGCGTGACTCAACCGGATAGCCAATGAGATTTCATTATAAAGTAGTCCAACAAATGGCTAAAGTTAACAAGTCCACCAAAGATGGTGGTTAGAAATGGCTAACTACAAAATATATAAGGTTGGTCGGTCGTTACAAAAGAAATCAATAGTTTACAAAAGTTGTAGGTCGTTACAAAAGAAATCAATAGTTTACAAAAGTTTTACTTAGATTACAATTAGAAGGACTAAATATTGTTCCACATGTTATGACCTATCATACTTATGTGAAAACGATCCTTAGAACAATTTTGGTAGATCAGAGTAACTTAATCACTATTTTCATAGAATTAAGGTTACGTCTCCATACTTTTCTCAATATTAGCTTAATCTATCTTTCATTTACTTGCATGTCTAGTTTCAATTTAAGTTTATACATATCAAAAATCAAAACTCAATAGTTTGTTTTTGTTGGATAAAATAGGAATATAAATAAATATGAAATCTATTTTATTCAGTTTAACCTTGCAAATGAACAAATCGTGTAGATAGTATAACAAATAAGCAAGGATCAAATCTCAAAAAGACTTATCTTAGGTTTCATACATTTTATTACGTTGATTGATAAATTAACTCAGATACTTATTAACAATAAAATAAAAATACAAACACACACGCACATGAGGGTTTTACATAGAACAATAAAACAAATAAAAGAACTTAAACTAAAACAATTAATAAAAATAATAGGTTTAGGCACTCAATCCATCACTAACCAATTATAGTCATTAACAAGATTTCCTTGACTTAAGTACAATGCATTCTCTGAATTAGATGCCCATATCTAGGTCATGACGTTGGTTCACTAGAAATATCTTATGTCTAGAACATCTATTATCTCCCGTTTAAGATAATGCATGAAGTACTAAGAGAATTTAATGAAACTTCACTAGTTGAGAAAAGTGAGATGCAATCCTAGGTCGTCATGAGTTACGATTGCAGATAGGCGGCCCACCTCCTACCCTCGATGCTACAAATCACAAGATGATATGACGGTCGCTCAAGAAATTACATCAATAATGATATGCAAACAAGTTAGCAAGGCTTATGGGCATTAATTATGTTCATAACCATAATAGTCCAAATTATTCAGCCTGCATAACAATTATAATGAAGAGCCTGAAACCTAGTCAATGAACTATCATGGCTAGGGATTCAAGAAGCCCTAACCTAAAAACAAACTACAAAATAAAAGACAAGTGTTTTCACTCTTTTGATTATTTAGAATTTTTTTGGACCAATCTCTCTGAATCTCCCTCCTCGAATACCCCCTTTTACATAAACCCTAGGACCTCCATTTATAGAGAATTATTAATCTTCATATAAATAGATGCTTATAATAAATTTTACAAGGAAAGGTTTCCTAAAAATTTAAGAAATCTAATTAAAAACCTTTCCTACAAGTAAAAGGAGTAAAAATATATTCTAAAAAGATCAGGATTGAAATGATCATCATTAGTGTACTATGCTTTACACTTTCGATGTCGTGGTGATATACTATTTGGTTTTTACTAATTACCTTTCACATGACTTCCTAAAATGCAACTTTTTAACTATTTAACTATTTAACTCTTGTCATTTGGATGTAACCGTTCATACATCAGCTAGCACACCTCAATCTTGGCATCCTAGTGGACTTTCTAGGTCAGAGTGTATTAGGATGGCTTGACACTTGTCACTAATTTCCTTAAGGATGACTTGCTTCTAGCATCCAACTTCATTAATTCATTTCAGAGTTGTTGCCTTTGCTCATTAATGGAAGCAAGCTCATGGTCATTCTTGCGACCAATGCCAATCATGTTTTAAAGAGAAGTGTTTATGGAAGCAACTTCACTTTCCAAAACTTTGCTCACCTTAAGTTGGAAAAATTAATCAAGATAACTTGGAATAATGCGCTCCAACTCTGTCATGAAAAACATCGCCATTGCGGTAATGGATGGGTTGGCAAAAAAGTTGGACTCACTAAATTTACGATGATGGCCTTCAATTGAATGTGCTCGGCTTGGGAAGTGAGGCCTCACTCGAAAATGGCCCAGATAGTGGCCTCAACAATTGGATCATGCTCTAATGTAGCTGCTAGGGTGGTGGCCAGTAGAGGAGAATCATTGTTAGTCACAACCAAAAGCTCAATCCAGGAGAAAAACACATGCCAGGTAGAAGCAGATGTCTGTAAGATGCAAATAGGTTTTGATTTCTACAACTAAAAAATCCAGGCTTGCTTACATTTTAGGTAAGACGATGTAATAAAAAAGTCACCCGATCAAAGGGAAACTAAGTACCATAGTTCCTAACCTAGATACTACTTGAAGTCATCGAGTGGCTCTCAAGCTCGGCCATATCTCTTGCGGAAAGTATAAGATAGTAGTTGTAACCTATGATATTAATGAAGGAAAGTCAATTCTACATTGACATAAAAGAGATGTCGATGTAAATGAATTAAAATGCATACCTCAGAGGCAAGCACCACCAACCCATTTGAAGCAATGGTGGCTAGTTGAGGAATAATGGCCTCCAAAGCAGACTAGACAGCCGGTGCAGAAGGCTAAAAATAGCATCCACCTGGATATGAAAGCATATTTTACAGAAGAAAAAGTTAGAAAGCCAAGGGAAGTAAACATGAGAGTAGCTCACCTTAAGGGATTGGGATGGACTCCGCTTGCATTGTGTTGTTGAGGAGAAGCCACTTGCAAAGGCTAGTCCTATAAGCAATCTCCTCTACGATGGGTTCCAGATCCAATATGTTATCTTGGAATTGAGATGAACGGAAATAAGAATGATAGGGTATTCTAATAAAATAATAATAAATGAAAGTCGACGCGCTTGGGTCGGTAAGTGGTCTAGACTCGGCCATGCTAGGGTTGGCCGACTCCAGGATGCACTTTACCCTCTAAACATATAGAGATGTTTCTTATATAAAAAAATGGTGCCACAAATTAAAGGATGAAACTATAAATATACACATACTATAATTCCTTTAGCATGACCATCCACATTTTTGTATGACTTTAAGGATGGTAGTTAGTACCATGAGCTTCTACAAGTGGTTGAAGTACAAGTAGTCACATATATAAAAATTATATATGTAATAAAAGAAAACAAAAAAAAAACATTGTAAATAGGTGGCATACTCCTGGGCTGGTAATTGCACTGGCCAAGTGGGTTCCTGTGGCTAAGGTAGAAGCATTGACTAGCTTGGAAGCATTTTTGGTCTAGCTCTAGACACTTGGATGTTATTGCTGGCTGACTATCTTCATCTTGGGATGAATCTCCACTGGTGGCCCCTATAAAAAGAAAAAAAGATGAGCGAGGCCGAAATAAAGAACAAAAATATAGGGAGACTTCAAGTAAGATGAATTTTACCTTGAGTGGATGGGGTTGGCCTTTTTTTTCCCATGGCCAAGTGGGAGAGCAAGCAACCTTTGAAGCTGCTTCAAAACAAGAGAAAAATTGCGAAATTGCAAGTATTTAAGATACTAAGTTAAAAAGGGCAAATTCTTATAAATTCCTTTAGGTTTTGGGGTCGCCAGCTTGAGGTTGTCCCACTTCCGGAGAGTTGGGAAACCTCAAAAAATGCTTGAAGTCTGAACCTGGTATGATACATTAAACCAGGAAATTGACATTTCGGTCCAAAAAGCATGGAACTCATCAAGGAAACCAAAATCTAGATGACGATTCTTGATATAAAGGGCAGCAAATTGGGCGGCCTGAGAATCATCTCCACTCTTAATGTTTGTCGCCCACTTGAAAGGACGCTGCCAGACCCAGAAAATATTTTCAGAATCCATAATCGGGCCGGGAATGGTCTAAGTAGACATATTACTGACCAATGGTCATTTGGTAATACAACTCACAACCTCACTCAATGTTGTTTGATGAGCTAGCCAAGAGGCCAATAGAGACATCTCGTGTAACAAGGATGCTAGCTCAAAATTGCTTATGTTCATTGACAACCTCATCAGTAGGGAAGGTGTTTAGGTCTAAAGCTAGATAACTTGAAGATGAAAGTCTAAGAGAACAAAGAAGTAGTGATTCTTTCCACCCTTATATAATAACTGGAAATGCTATTGTACGCAGTGGTCAGGTAGAGGAAGTGAGAGTAGGGTGGTGATAAAGAGGGAATCATTAGAAACGTTTGGGGTTGGAGGCCCTAGCTTAAGAAAATAGAGTTGGAGCCAAAGTTGAAAAGTTCATAGCATTAACAAACATGGGTTTGGGATAGACAATTGTAGCCAATGTCCTATATAAGTGATCCAAGATCAAAGGTCCCAAAGCCACTGAATGGTCGTTTGCAAGAATCTTCTCAAGAATGAACATTTTTGATTGAATCTCAAATGAAGTCATTTAGCATCAATATCAAGCCAATTCAACAAGGCAAGCAGTTAATACCAATATCAATCAAACAATCAATTATACCTAAAGAGATTTGGGTGACTCAAAAAAGAAGGTTTGGGTGGTTCAACAAGGAAGGTTTTGAAGCCAAAAGAGTGGAGGCGAAGAATGGCGAATTCGAGGGTTGGTTGAAGCCTATAAATAGTCAAGCTGAATAAGAGAAATGGACACCCACATCAACACAAAAAACTGCTCTTTATCTTGCACCTTTCAAAATATAGCCTAGGTTTTTCATTTCAGCTTTAGTGTAGCCAAGTCCTTTAATTTCTAGATTAATTTGATCCTTTAACATGTTAGCCTAGCCAAGTTCTTTAATTTTTAGTATACGATTATTATTTAAGGCACTTTAAATTTCCTTGTTTCAAATTGAAGTTTATCTTTATCTAATCGTTATTTCAATTCAAGTTTATTTTGATTTCGTTTATTTAAACACTTTATTAATTTAGACTCATTATTTTTTGTCTTTGAGTTTTAATTTATTACGTTTATGTTCTAGTTTAATTATTATGAGCATAACTAGTTTTCATTTTCAATTTAATTATTGCACTTGTATTTAATTAAATCTAAAAAATCCGAAAATATAAAAATACAAATTCAAAACCTAAATACCATTGACTTTGAGGGTGTGAATGAATCCAGACCAAGAGGAGCTAGTTTCCTTGCTTGCTTGCACAATTGTAAGGTTAGAAATTAGCCTTAGGGAATCACCCAACAATTATCATTCCATCTAGGCTAGTTGGTGGTGGCACGTCTATCCATTCATTCAAGAAAGGATCAAAATCCCTTCTACGAGCTCGATCCGTCAATCGAGGGAAACAATTACATAAAGCTGTTTGTTAAAGATAATATCATGTTAACTTAGGGTTTAGAACGCTTTGGAAGGGGTGGTTTGTTCTAGGGATAGTAAGGTGTGGAATTGGTTGCTTTCCGTGCGAAGAATAGTGATGGCATTGGTCGAGGGTATCGTCTCTTCGGTATTCACCACCACAACAAGCGCTACCACCACTTTCATCACTGCCACTACTCTTACCACCCATATGGCTCATCAATAGTATCAAATTCCTTTAGGTCCTATGTGGCTCCACCCATGAGCTGCAAGTCCATTCATCTAGAAAATAAAAAGTTCAGTTTAATTGTTACTTTTGCCATTTCTGAAAACATGGTTCGGAACTGCATATCCATGGCCCAGCCCATTGGTAAAACTAACAAATCAGTCCCATCACCTTATGAGTAGGGGTGGCAATGGGTCGTGTCGTGTCGGGTTCGTGTCGTGTTATGAATTCTGTTTTATTCATTTATGCCCAACCCGAATCCGACCCGTTTAATAATCGTGTCAAGAATGTCCAACCCGAATCCGACCTGTTAATGACACGTGTAACCCGTTTAACCCATTTAATAAACAGGTCATACTCAAAACCAAATTAACTTATAACCTGTTTGACCCGTTTAATCCGTTTAACATGTTTAACCTATTTAAATTATAAGATTTAATAGATATTTAGGTAGGTAAATGGGTAGATATATGAGTTAGTAATGATACGTTTATTAAATGGGTCAATATATAAGCCAATATACGGGTTAACCTGTTAATCCGAAGTCTACCCATTTATTAAATGGGTTAACAGGTCATTATACGGGTTAACAGGTTGATCCAAAACCCACCCGTTTAATAAAAGGGGCATAGCGGGTTTATCCGAAAATGACCCGAAATTTTAATCGTGCGGGTTGACCCGGATAAATTTTATGTGGGTTTCGAGTCGTATATCGACTCGTGTCAAAAATTGCCACCCTTACTTATGAGGCCTTGTCTGGGCTCTTTTGGTTGTGTATTAGCAAGGTAAAAGGTGTGCTTATTGACATGTCCATATTGTGGATATGAGAAGGGTTCGAGTTTGAGAAAAGATTTCTTTGGAAATTGCATCATGGTTTCTAGCAAGGTCCATCTGGAGAGTTCCAAGTAAACAATTCTGGAGAGTTCCAAGTAAACAATTCATCAAAAGTTGCAAGTTCTATTGGTGAAGTAGTGATTACAAATTTGTTTCTATTGATGAACGGTTGTGACCTCATTTATACTAGCCCAGAAGTTGCAAACCCATTTTCGGGCGTGTTTCAAAATTGGATAGCACCCGAATATGTCTCATTTTATATTGAGTCGGTGTTAAAAATAGGGCAAACTTTGATCCTTCCAGTGAACTCAAGAGAAAGTCAATTAATTAGGGTTGTAACGGTCACATTGCCTTATGATGATACAATCAGTCTATTATGCCAAGATGATTTTATTCTAGGGAAATTGATGAAAATAAGTGGTTTGATAATAATGTATTTAGAAATAGGCGCCTAAAATACTTTTACAAATCTACACACTATATAAACCTTATAATAACCTGATAGTCAAATAATTTATGCAATTGAACACTCCACCAAGAAGAAACCCTAAACCCCAAACCCCGAATCTCATCTACCTTGTTCTTCCTCCATTCTTCAAATCACGAGAACCCAATACCCATTCAGAACACAATCGTGACTACCTTTTTCTCCAAATTCCGACAACATTATTCCCCTCCATTTTTCTTCTTCATCGTAACAACCTGATACCTATCATGAAAGAAATCACGACCAACATCATCTCCAAATCGCGGCCACTTTCTTCTCCAAGTCGCACCGACCATGTTTTCCTTCAAGTAGCACCGACTGTGTTCTCCTCCAATCTTCTTCCACAACACAACCCACTACCCACCAATAAAGAAATCACGACTAGGTGAGTGGATTTATCTTTGAATATTAGCTTAATTATAAATTTGAAATTTCAGTTAGGTTGTAAAAAATTTCAATTTTTATAACTGGGTATCTACCATTTCGTTTCTTTGCATGTTAAGAATGAAGAAATTTGATTTTTTTCTTAATTTATTTTTGATAGCTGACAGACTTATCATGGATGTCAGTGCCCTAGACATTCCTTGAGCATCGATTTGGTGTCGAGTTTTAAGTAACATTAGTGTATGTAGCATTGTTATAAACAATGTTTTTGTTAAAACAATTGTGAATGATTTGTTAGAAGTAAACTAACCTCATAATTTAATTAGCTTGGGCTTTAACCGTGTTTTTGTAATATGGAGTTGATAACATGCAAGAGAAAGTAACGACCAATTATTTGTATTACCTTTTATGTTTCGAGGCTAAAAAGGTCAGTTTTATGTCGACAGTATTGTTCTCATGTTGTTAAATCTTGAACATTAGTTCTACTTTTTGAGACCAATAATTCTAATTACTTTGGACACCTGAGGATAGCTAACAAAATGGTAAAGTTTAATATTGTTAACTTTCATGAAGTAATTGTTATTTACCTTCTTTTTAGGAACACATCTACTATCTTGTTTATATGTTGTGTTCTTCAAACTAATCCATGAGATCTTGGACTCGTTGAGGTTTTTTACAAACAAATTTCACTAGAATGACTTTTAAACTGATTTTTTTTTTTTTTAAGATGGGCGGGCATTAGTGTTTTAAAATTAATGATTGTGGTAATGTCTAAGTACTTGAACGTCTTACTCTATTTTCTTAACACTATATTGTGTTCTACCTCATTAATATATTTTTGAAAGACATTGGCAAAATAAAAAATTAGTAAGTGTTTTCCCAAGTGGGAAATTTGGATAAAAATAAATATTTGGGTTTCACACTCACCGATTTATTTGGTGTCTTCTAATGCATTAGATATTAATGATTAATGTACAAATTATTTTGGTCGATGGTCTTTCACATGTGTTTATGTTTTATGTCAATTTGATCTTTTGAGATAGTTGGTCCGCCATTATGGTTATGTTTTGTTCCTAAATTGATCTTAACGAAGATGGGTATGCTGTAGAATCTTAATCAGTGGGAGTAAGTGATGTTTTCATTTTGTGTTTGAAAACTAATTTTTCCGAAACCTAATTGTGAAAGAGAAATTCATTTTGATTAATTGGAAACATAGTTGAACCATATATTATTCAGTTTGTTTTACTGTGGAATGATTTATGTTTACTGTCAAAATCCGGTAGTTATGCTATTGTTGTTTTTGGCAGTTCTTGATGAAGATTCACTTTCAGGTTTGTGATATTTTAGTTTTGTTAATTAGAGGCTATAATTGAACCATGATATTATTCTAATTGTTGTTGCTGCATAATGGAATTTAGCTTATTGATAAAAATTCTGTAGTTTCTAGTTGATGATTTTGGCAATATTAAGTTGTTGATTACCATTAGGTTTGTGATCAATTTGGTTTAAAGATTATAGCTAGTTTGGTTTATGGGATCCAATTTCAACTGTTTCTGCCCAGCGGAAAGTGTTTGCATTCAGGTTGAAGTTGGCAGTAGAAGATTTGTGAAGGGAGGCTTACTAGCAATCTACTAAAATGATGCATATATTGATAGAGAGTGATGTTTAGCTAGCGAGGAACTTTGTTTGAATTTTAAGACAACTGGTTTAAGAAACTGGGTGTTTATTTCTTGATTTATGGTAGCTAGTGCTCTACTCTGCACTCGTAGTTAGGTAGTGTCCTCATAGTACGTCAAGAAAACTGCATTGTAAATTTCAAAATTTTATTCAACTAAAACTCTTTGTTGTCTACATATCTGATAATGTCCCTGTAGTCTGATAGTGCCCTATATGATGATAGTGTCATCGTAGTCTGATAGTATCATAAAAATCTAGGTTGTTCCAGTTGCTTTTATTTGTGCCAGTTGGTGTGTTTGTCCTCATTGATATGACGATACATATTAGCAGCTTCCAACCATATTTAGTACATTCACATTTATTGAAAATTGGTGCTATTTACAATCCACGCCCATTATAAATGCAAACTCAAATGAATGATTTTTGAACTCATATCTCATCAAAAATCCAATGGATGTTAAGTCACTACTCCACCCACCCAAATGCACCACAAAGTTGAGTATAACTTGTGCGTTGTTGGATTGATGTTTGGGAGGAGGTGTCCTCTCCAACACAATCACATAGTTTTTTGGGGAGAGCAATACCAGAAAGACAAATATGTCTCCAACTTGCACCATGAGCACAACTCCCTCCCGCAAATGGTGGACTGTCCGAATCATTCATTGTACCTCTCCTGCCATAACCTCCTTGCTATATAAGTATATTCCTTAGAATTTATGAAAAATTAGAAGCTTCACATTCCACATTCCCAAATTACATTACCTCTTGAACCACATATGATATCTGCCCAAAAAAGTGATGGCCCATTGTATGATGGGGACATTTCCTGGCACGTGGAATTCCATACACTTCCAGATAGCCTTTCTTTAACCCACTCATCAAACACGTCATCTGATAGCAACAAAGATTCAGGAAACCTTAAAGGCTGCATATATGAAGTGAAGAATAATTTGAGGTACTAACCCGATGTAGTAGGGTGGTGGGAGCACAAAGTTAACATCCATGCATCAACAATAGGTAGGCTAAAGGACAAGGTCAATATGACAACTTATCAAGAGATGAAGCAAACTATAAAGGCTGAGTAGAGATTTACCAAGTTGGAAGCACCGAACGTTGAGGCTAAAAAAAAGGGCGGTTGATGATTTCAAGAAAAATGATGAGTTTCGTTATGAGATGCTTCCTGCAAGAGGAGAATGGTTTGAGATAAGCTGTAACTATATCACGTTTGTGGATTCAAAGAGGAAGTGAGTAATTCAGATGAAGTGTGTGAAGTCGAGCTCTCTTCAAATCCAGAATATAACAATCATGTTCTGGTGGCAAGGAAAAAGTGAAGCTATGAAGATGTCGAATAGGCGTGTTTCAAGGATGTTATCAAAATACATTTCTTTACATGTTTTTTATTAGCACCATTAGGTCCTGTAACCTACTGTTGTAAAATGGGCACCTATTTTCATGCTTTTTAATATGCACATGTGTTTTGTTGAGTTACTGCCACTAATGTCAGCAATCGTTTTATTTCATTCATATGTTTCAATTATTTGGTATTTCATCTCTTCAAACCTACTGTTATAAAGACAGAACGTAGCATCCTCTAATAAAAATACAGAAGAAAAAATAAAAATATCACTGTACAGACTATAAGGTGACATGACCCACCCGCAATCCCCCGGGATTAAGAGATAAGTCATGCTCCCATCTAACCTCACGTGCGACACGAAGGCTAAACACTCATTCAACCCCCATGGCACATGCAAGCTAGACAAGGGATACCCAGGTCAACGTACCAAAACCAACTTGAGTTAACTAGAGTTCGCAGTATCACTGTGGTTCGCGTGTGTGATGTCTCCGTCTCTCTCTTACAACAGCCTGCACCGCATCAACCTGGAGGGTATCGAAAAACATAAAAAACTGTGAGTGGAAAAAAATAAATAGTAGGTACATAAAAAATTTCATAAAAAAAGATATTTATACCCTCCATGTAAAAACCAATGCATGCATTCGAAAACCAGTTCATTTTCAGCATAAGAAAACCATTGTATTTCCAAGGTAATAAAAACCATTTCATGTCCAAAGTCCTAAACCGTTTAGGAAAGCCAGAAATCATTTCTTTACTCAAATCCGTTTCTCAAATCCAGGGCCTCAGCCCAAAATCATAAATCAACATCAAAGTACGAGAACTCGGCCCAAAATCCACAAATCCAAATCATCTGGGCCACTGCCCAAAACATCTGAAAACCATAGGAAAATCAATAGAAAATCAAGTCAATCAATCTGCAGGATCTCATACACCGAGTCTTTAAACTCAAAACACATGTGCATCAGACCTCCCCAGGATATCAACGAGTCTTTAAACTCAAAACCACATATCAGGCCTTCCAACGAGTCCAATTATAACTAGGCACAGCAAAAAGAACAATTTGCCCTTGCCCCTACAAATTACCATTTTGCCCCTAACATATTTTGACCAAAACCCGAGCCATCCAAAATCTGATGACAGCGTGCCTCAAACTATGTGAAAAATACATGCTGTATAAAAAGTCAACAATTTGCCCTTCAACCAAATTACTAAAATACCCCTGAACTTCTGAACATCATAACTTTTTCCTTGAACGTCGAAATTGGATGTACCACCTGTGTAACGACCCGTCCCGAATATCGGGATTTAATAAATATTTAATTATGATTTACTAATCTGGGATTAATTGAGCGATTTCGGACGAATTGTGCAAAATGACCGCTTTGCCCCTAGCGTGGGCAAAACGTTGACTTTTAATTCGGATGGTCAAATGGACTTTGACCGATGACCGTGACGTAGTTTGGGACGTCACGAGTTCATAGACAGGTGGCACGTTCGATTTCGACGTTCGTGGTGAAAGGTTATGATGTACGGAAGTTCAAGGGCATTTTTGTAATTTGGACGAAATAAGGGGAAATGTTGACTTTTTGACCGGGATGTCTGATGGCCGAGGGCCAAGGACCGTTACGTAGGTCTCGTCGATACGAATCCAATGACGGGCGGCACGCCGAAATTGGACTTCGTACGAGGAAGTTATGGTCTGAATCGTGAAATCGGGGAAGTTACGTCTCGGTAACTGTGTTGATTATTTTATTCTGAAATGATTGTTGGAGGACACTTGGATGAGTGACAAGTGTCAATCATCCGACGGCTAGATTGGATCTTGTTCCACTAATCATAATTTATATACTAAAGTTCCCACTATAGAATTATTTAGGAATTAAATCTCTGCTTAAATCTGAGCCATCCATCTCACTCCCCAGATTGCATCACAGCCGTCCATCTCATCTCTCCCTTCTATTTCTGATCAGTCCTCACTCCCTCACCCGTGAACAAGCAAAACAGAGGTGTAAGGATTGGATTCTGGCCATTGTCAATATTCCTTCCAAAATTGATTGCACATATGGAATTTGAGTGTTTTGGGGAAGGTATTGGCTGAGGGAAGGCACGGGAAATTGATTGTGTGAGGGAGACAGAGAATTCGGAAATTTGATTTTTGGGAGGAAATTTCGAAATGGTAATTATGAGCGGTGAGGATCGAAATTGATGATTCAATTCGACTTCTGGGATCAAAACGATCAGCTTTGCAGCAAGAACGAAGAGAAACCGTGTCGGATTGAGGAAGAACTGAGCTTCCATGGCAGCTCAAAATCGAGCTTGGGTTCAATGGGTTAGAGGTAAGTAATTCTCAAATTGATCTTGTAGAAATGTCCCTTACACTCACACGATGCTAACTGAATGAATTAATTTGGAAACCAGGGACGATATCGTGAAACCCGAATTGAAAACCCGTCGAGGATCGATCGTGAGTCGTGGAGATATATACCCTAATTTGTGTAATTCGATTTACAGAACTTAAATGGTGATTGATTACAAGGGATCAGTTGAAATATTGGATTAAATTGATGTCGAATTGGGTGAGTTTGAACCGGGTCAGATCGCGAGTAATCAGACCCGTTTACCAGTCATTCGGGTGAAGGTGGTGACTGTAGTAGTCACTGTAGCAGGCACGTGGCTTTCACGCGCAGCCACTCACGGTGGCGCGTGACGGCGCGTGGGCACGAATCTCGAGGTATGATCAACATGACTTTTGTCCTATACAATGTAACGAACATTTTGGGATTGGTTTCGTGTCGATCGGACACCGTCTCGATATTGTTCGGGATGTCCGAAGGTTTTAAATCCAGTTTAAAAATACTTAAAAATTCGGGAAAATTACGAGACTTGAATAGGATGTTAATGATGAGGTTAGTAATCCTCTAATGTGATTTGAACAGGATTGGGAGTCCCGGTGATAGTGGTGTGGCCCGGGAAGGCCTACGGCACGCGTATCGAGGCGCTCTGTTGAACGGTCTGTGAGTGGACATTGATTTTATAAATTCGATGCATGCATAACTGTTTCATGATTGTTATAATTATGATTAAATGATTTACTTTGGATTCGGTGAATTTAAATGATTTCACGCATTTCGAGGTGATTTACGTAATTGCACGTAAACCGAGGTTTTCTGGATTTGCACCGATTTCCATAAATATGGTTGGATATGATTTCATGAAACGGTTACGGACTTGATAAAGTAAAATCGGGCCAGGGGCCCAGTTAACTTGTGAATCGGGTCAGGGGCCCAGTTAACTTATAAATCGGGCCAGGGGCCCAGTTAACTTGTGAATTCGGGCCGGGGGCCCAGTGGACTTATGAATTCGGGCCCGGGGCCAGTTAACTTATGAAATCGGGCCAGTGGCCCAGTTGATTTCTACATGTGATTGCGGGTCGGGGACCTTAAAATGGAATTGAATAAATGTTTTCTGGTTTACATTTTATATATGTTCACATGCTGGAATCAATAAATGGTTTTGATGATATTTCGGTTATGGCACGTTTCACGGTATTTGGGCATGAGACCCGTTTGATGAAACGTAACGATCGGTTCGGATTTTACCTATGTATACATATATGTTTTGCATGTGGATATCAATAAAATGTATTTGGTACTGCACTGTATAGATCCTTCCATATTATATTGTCTCCTCCGGATGAGGTACCCCGGAGAGGTCACGGACGTCTAGTACGTCCAGCGTCTATGACGCTAAGCATCGGGGATGCTGTACCCGAACGGGGTTCGGGGATTGAACTCGGAAATTGAGACCCGAGTGGCACGCGTAGCCTTGTGATTGTGACCTTATTGACGTCATGGACGTCAGACATCAGGGATGTCGGATTGGAGTGTATGGTGCAGTGGCTAAAATTATGTTTATGGTTCATATTATATGATATATGATTTTAAATGATGGTGCATGCATATGGTTTTACTGAGGGGCATAAATGTGTTATAAATGTTTTAAACAGACTTGTTTATTTTCGTCCACTCACAGCTTTTGTTTTTAATGCCCTTCAGGTTGATTCTGGATGCGACTGCAGTAGAGACTGGGACATCATACACCTCCTCCATCGATCCTTACGCACTCTGGAAGCCCGGTTGGGCAGTGGCAACAGGTTATCCCTTGTCTGACACCTCGTGTCAGACGGGAGCATGACACATTCCATGGAAATCCACGAGGGATTGGGATGGGTCGTGTCAACCTGTCTATGAACTCATGACGTCCCAAACTATGTCACAGTCATCGATCAAAGTCCATTTGACAGCCCGAACTAAAAGTCAACATTTTGCCCATTCTAGGGGCAAAACCGTCATTTCGCACCGTCCGCCCGAAATTTTGCCCACTAATCCATCATTAAGTACTAATCTAATCCCAAACTCTGATACGAGTTGTTACATAAGGGCACCACCAGACTATAAGAACAGTAAGTAGCATCGTCTGATAATAATTCAGAAGAAAACATACAAATATAATTGAACAGATTATGAGGACACTACCGGACTATGTGGATAGCAAGTAGCATCCTCTGATAAGAATCCAGAAGAAAACATGCAAATATCACTAAGGAGACTATGAGGACACTGAAAGAACTATGAGGGCACTACTAGACTATGATGACAGCAAATAGCACCTTGTAATAAAAATCCAGAAGAAAACATGCATATATCGATGATTGAAACTGAAAAACCATCAATGTTATAATCTAAAATTATATGGCCCCAGTCTAACGTTCATGCAACATATGGATTACAAAAAACTTCAAAAAACGATGCCTAGCATACAAACCACGGTCCAATAATAAATATCACATGAACTTAAATAGATGAGTACATAAACTTTCAATAAAATACTATCCTTGATGTGCAACCTGTACCTTTATTAATGTTGTCTATGATTGAGTACAAGGTGGTACTTGGCCTTTACATGTTGACAGGACCCGTCCAAACAGGAATTTGATAATCGCGCCCGGTCCTGCTCCCGTCTGACAAGTCAATTGAAGTCCCAAAACTACCCCTCAGCACCTATCAAACAAGGGATAACTACACGGATTTCCACTCATGCCTTCGGCTCTCGATCATCTCTGAAAGTCGTGCCACGGCCTGAAGGGTCATCAAAACTGGAAAGGTGTGAGTGGAAAAAAATAATATCACTTAAAAATACATTTCAAAATACATCATTTACCCTCCAGTTTATCAAATCATGCATGCATAGAATCAAACATAAGAATCATTTCATGAAACCATATTATCATAAAATAAAGCACATAACTCGGGAATTACACAACTGAGGGTCCTTTGGGAGTTACACATCTAGAGTTATCATCCTACTAGGAATTACACGTCCAGCTCTGCTGGGAATTACACATCCAGCGTCACCGGGAATTACACATTCGGTCTCGCCGAGAATTACGCATCCGGAGTCCCTCTGGGAATTACACATCCGGAGTCACTTTGGGAATTACACATCTGAAGTCTACCCAGAAATTACACATCTGGGGGCACTTAACATAAATACAAAATCAAAATCTTTATTTCAAAATCATCATTAAAACCACATCAAAACCATTTATCACGGGGTCTCAAGCCCAAATCTCATTTTCACGCAAATATGTGCAGCCGCAACCTAAGTTTACAAATCCATCGAATCAATCCCAGACTTATAATCCAAGTCAAAACCAATCTCAAATCCCGAGCCTTCACCCAAAATAGCAAATTCACAGTTTCTCAAAAAACGTGCCCAAAACACTGATTAAAATAATCATTAAATCCAAAAATAATCATGCCAAATCATTGCAATTCAAATCATGCAATAAATCATGTAAAAGATTTAACAATGCATGCATATCAGTTTATAAAACAAACGTCCACTCACACACCGTCCATATCGCTCGCTTTTTGAGCTACACGCTTTTTCGTAATTTCTGACACTTTCCAGGAATCCCAAGTCCTACCCAAAATCATCATTAAGGGTCACTAATGACTCAATGAATATCATATTAATTTTCCCTAATTTCTCGGGAATTAATTACGAATAAAAAACGTAACATAAACCTTCGGACTCTTGAAATAATATAGAAACGGTGTCCGATTGACTCGAAACAACCGCCAAAAGGTTTGTTCCATTGCATAGAATAAAAGTCATGTTGACTTCAATTCGAGAATCGTGCCCACGCGCCCTCACGCGCCGTCGTGAGTGGCTGTGGGTGAAACCCACGCGCATGCTACAGTACCCTGCTACAGTCTCCTTCCTCGCCCGTTTAACTGATAAACGGATCCTGCAACCCGCGATAAAACCCGATTAGTTCTCAGTCAATTCAACCTCAATTCCTTTATTTCTTTCACTGATTTTCATCCAATCAATCTTAATTAGGGCTCTGTATTCTTATTTTCATGGAACAACATCTTAAACGGGTCATTTTCTAAATCGATGCCCGATTGGTTATAAGTCCTATTGTCTCAAATTTCAGTTCAATTCGGGAATCTAATAAACCAGAAAGTGTCTTAAGGTTATAGTAAACGTAAATTCGAAACTAATTTCAAGATCATTTACCTCGAATCACCTGAACTCAATCCTAAGTTTCTCTCAATTCCGATATGTCTGTTCGTGGCCTTCTCTGTGTCAATTTTTCTCAAATTTGAGCTGGTTACATTCCAATTGATCCCAAAAGACTCAATTGAATCTCAATTTGGATCATCACAGCTTATTTCTTTTATTTCGAATTTTGGAAGATTTGAGCTTCCACGGGTTTGGGTCTTCGGGTTTAGGGATTTATCTTCCTCAATTTTCCTCTAATTCTCACTCATTTTTCTCTTTGGATTCATCCCACCGTCTCAGGTTTTATACTTGGCCTCATCCATCAATCAATTTGATGAAATTTGAACGAAGGGGTGGGCGGTTTTGTTGTATTTGTTGTTGTTCATACACGACATCCTACAAACAGGGCCACCGATCCATCTAATATCAGTGATATGTATCACTTACTGGCTAGCTGAGTCACTAAACGCTGATTCATCAATTGGCTCAGCCACAATTACCACTTTACCCTTGCACACATAATTACAAAAATACCCTAGCCTTCGCAACCCCCAACTTTCAC
Source organism: Prinsepia uniflora (assembly GCA_032719365.1). Lineage (NCBI taxonomy): Eukaryota > Viridiplantae > Streptophyta > Magnoliopsida > Rosales > Rosaceae > Prinsepia > Prinsepia uniflora. The sequence goes on from CM064862.1 coordinate 59,695,890, forward strand.
ATATGACCTCCGATTGACGCATGCCGCCTGTCTACAGATTCAGCGTCCCGAGACCTACTCAACAGTCTCTCCAGAAAGTCAAAACAAGGTCCCGATCAAAAAGTCAACTTTTGGCCCTCAAAACTAGGGGCAAAATCGTCTTTTCCTTCCAATGTTTTCCAATTTTTCCTTTTTCGAATTTCCAGGTCGTCACAACCTTCCCCCCTTAAACAATTTCGTCCTTGAAATTCGGATGTTCCTCCCCAACAACAATTATGGAGACTCAATTCACATCGATTTCCATACCTCGGGTTTCCACATGAACCTTCACTCTTTTTGTGCAACCATAACCACTTTTTCCATCTTTCCCGGCTCGTCCTAGGCCCTCATATCACGTCATGACTCATCCCGAGTCCTAAACCAACTTCTGACTCCTTCTGAGTCCAAGTCCAAACACACAACTCCTCTCGAGTCTGAATTCAACATCCACTATCCATTCCATCACTAGCATATCCGGTCACCTAGCAAACACCCCTAGGCGAACAAAATCCGATTCAAGGTCTCCCAGCACACATTAAACCAACTTTGGACTCCCTCTGAGTCCTATTCTATATCCAAAATCCAAAGGTCACTCATCCAACCCCCTATCCTCGGGTCAAGTTTATCCTAGGCCCAATATGCCCATTCATATACCATATCGTAAACAACCATCCACACTAACACAAGTCCGACACAACCAGAACACAAGATACAATGTTCGACCCCCAATCCAGGGTCATAGTCACTCCAGGGCCTTTTGACACCCTCATATCTCGTCTTATCACCAGGCTGCGCACAGGGCTCGAGTCTTGGAGGCATGGCAAATTAGTGACCCAATGCTCTGATACCAATTTGACAGGACCCGTCCTAACTAGACTTTGATAACCGCACCCGGTCCTACTGCTGTTTGACAAGTCAACTGAAGTCCCGAAACTACCCCTCAGCACCTGTCAGACAAGGGATAACTGCACTGATTTCTGCTCATGCTTCCACCTCTCGATCAGCCCTGAACGTCATGCCACGGCTTGGAGGGTCATCAAAGCAGCAAAGGTCTGAGCGGAAAAAAATAATATCATTTAAAAATACATTTCAAAATACATCATTTACCCTCCAATTTATAAAATCATGCATGCATAGAATCAAACATATGAATCATTTCATGAAACCATGTTATCATAAAACAAAGCACATAACTCAGGAATTACACATCCGAGGCTCCTTTGGGAATTACACATCCAGAGTTATCATCCTGCTAGGAATTACACGTCTAGCCCTGTTGGGAATTACACATCCAGCCTCACCGGGAATTACACATCTGGTCCCTATGGGAATTACGCATCCGGAGTCCCTCCGAGAATTACACATCCGGAGTCATTTCGGGAAATACACATCTTAAGTCTACCTAGGAATTAGACATCCGGGGGCACTGAACATAAATAAAAAATCAAAATCTTTATTTCAAATCATCATTCAAACCACGTCAAAACCATTTATCGCGGGGTCCCAAGCCCAAATCTCATTTTCACGCAAATCCGTGTAGCCGCAACCTAAGTTTCCATTTTCACATAAATCCATAAAATATCCGAAAAACATTACAAATCCATTGAATCAATCCTTGACTCATAATCCATGTCAAAACCAATCCCAAATCCCAGGCCTTCGCCCAAAACAGCAATTTCACAATTTCTTGAAAAACGTGCCCAACACACTGATTAAAATAATCATTAAATCCAGAAATAATCATGCCAAATCATTGCTACTCAAATCATGCAATAAATCATGTAAAACATTTAACTATGCATGCATATCAGTTTATAAAACAAACGTCCACTCACACACCGTCCATATCGCTCGCTTTTTGAGCTGCATGCTTTTACGTAATTTCCGACACTATCTAGGAATCCAAGTCCTACCCAAAATCATCATTAAGGATTACTAATGACTCAATGAATATCATATTAATTTCCTCTAATTTCCCGGGAATTAATTACGAATTAAAAACGTAACATAAACCTTCGGACCCTCGAAACAATATCGAAACGGTGTCCGATTGACTCGAAACCAACGCCAAAAGGTTCGTTACATTGCATAGAATAAAAGTCATGTTGACCACCCCTCGGTAATCGTGCCCATCCGCCCTCACGCGCCGTCGGGAGTGGCCGTGCGTGAAACCCACGCGCGTGCTACAGTACCCTGCTACAGTCTCCTTCCTCGCCCCTTTAACTGATAAATGGATCCTGCAACCCGCGATAAAACCCGATTAGTTCTCAGTCAATTCGACCTCAATTCCTTTGTTTCTTTCACTCATTTTCATCCAATCAATCTTAATTAGGGCTCTATATTCGTATTTTCATGGAACAACATCTTAAACGGGTCAATTTCTAAATCGATGCTCGATTGGTTATAAGTCTAATTGTCTCGAATTTCAGTTCAATTCGTGAATCTAATCAACCAGAAAGTGTCTTAAGGTTATAGTAAACGTAAATTCGAAACCAATTTCAAGATCCTTTACCTTGAATCACCTGAACTCAATCCCAAGTTTCTTTCAATTCTGCCATGTCTGTTCGTGGCCTTCTATGTGTCAATTCTTCTCAAATTTGAGCTGGTTACATTCCTATTGATCCCAAAAGACTCAATTGAATCTCAATTTGAATCATCCCAACCTATTTCTTTTATTTCGAATTTTGGAAGATTTGAGCTTCCATGGGTTTGGGTCTTCGGGTTTAGGGGTTTATCTTTCTCAATTCTCCTATAATTCTCACTCTTTTTTCTCTATGGATTCGTCCCACCGTCTCAGGTTTTATACTTAGCCTCATCCATCAATCAATTTGATGAAATTTGAACGAAGGGGTGGGCAGTTTTGTTGTATCTGTTGTTGTTCATACACGACATCCTACAAACAGGGCCACCAATCCATCTAATTTCAGTGACATGTGCCACTTACTGGCCAGCTAAGTCACTAAACGCTGATTCATCAATTAGCTCAGCCACAATTACCATTTTACCCCTTCACACATAATTACCAAAATACCCCTAGCCTTCGCAGACCCGCAACTTTCACATCTGACAGTCTGTCTACGGATTCAGCGTCCCGAGACCTACTCAACAGTCTCTCCAGAAAGTCAAAACAAGGTCCTGATCCAAAGTCAACTTTTGGCCCTCAAAACTGGGGGCAAAATCGTCATTTCCTTCCAATTTTTGTCCAATTTTTCCTTTTTTGAATTTCCGGGTCGTCACACATGTCGTTTTATTGCGACTCCGACACCTTGAACACTTATAGGTATGTGCACCCTCTTCTAAGGATGGTATCCTTAACTTCTTTTTGCGATTGTGTGAGACCTTGCATAGGAGAAGGAAAATAGCATGATTGAGGACTTCTTTTGGTATTACCCATGTTGACCTATCTCTTGAAACCAAATAAATCGTTTCAGAATAGGAATTCAACTACGTATTTCTGGTATAATACCGAGAAGTAAACAAGCATTCAACCATTGGTGAAATTTCATAGCATACATTTATTTCATTCGAGTAAAACTTCAGTACAATGCTATAAGTGAACTGCATGATTGTTGGGGCACTATAAGACTACAGGACTATTAGGGCACTATAGGAATACTAGGATGTAGAGACACTATAGGGCTACTAGTGACATGACCCGTCCCTAAATTCTAGGAAAACTCGGGCCGATTCTGCTCCCATTTGACAACTTTTGTCGGATAAAGGATGTTACCAATTACCTATATTCACAATTATATTAAGCAAAGTAAATTTGACCTTGCGGGGCTACCGCTCACTTCCAACCCACTAAACCACATCAAAAAGTGATATTACTAATCCCAACTCATTGGGTATTATTTTATTATTATAATTTACAAATTGAGATGTCAAAAATAACAGCCAAGAAAATATAAATCCACAACCATTTATATGTCTCCCACAGTATTAACTTGTTACCACTAAATCATAAACCATATGCACATATAATGGTTCATTTCTAATGAGCTTCATCTCATAACTTAATAATCATCGTAACAATATCATTTTTACTTACCAATATTCATAGGTTTCCAACCATTTTCACCTAATTTACTTCCATAAGAAACCAATGTTCTTATTCCCAAATCGTACCTTAAACGGGGAGAAGTATGTATGTATATATATACATAGTGATGCACTATTTAGAAAAGCCAATTCATTAAGTAGAAATATCAACTTATTAACACCCAATCACTTTCTCACATGGAGAGAATTTCATTTGCCCAAACCCCTTGTACGGCCAAAATCATATTGCAACTAGAAATCGTACTTATACAAGAGTTCAAGTAATTTTGCATAATCCTCACTTTACTTGTCCCTTTGACATAACTTACTTAAAAACTTAGTTAACCACTTCTTTTGTATTTCCTTTTTATTCATCATAATGTATTATGAAAGTCTATGTATCTCTCAAAATATGGTTACCATTTAATTTACTAACTTTCCCATATAATTTTTCATTTATCACCAGGTCAATATCCCAATGCATACACACATAAGGTTCATGTCTCAATTAATAATAAAACTACATAATTCTCATTAGGAACATAACTTGTTTGTAGGATCATTTAATAATCAATTCATCCTTAAATTATATACTCAAATCCCTTTTAATTATTTGTTAATTCCTATATAAACCTAATATATACAAACACAGTAAGCATAAACATAGGCCAAGCAAATGTATTAAACCTAGTCACATGTATTATATACATATTATCTAAAAAAATTAAGCAATAAATGCAGACCAAGTCGAACTAGCTAGTTTAAACTTTAGATCATTAAATTCAGGACAAAGAGAGGAACAAGTTTCATCTTAGTCGGATTTCCATGCGGTGTGGGACGTGCCTCCACGAGCCGATCATAACCAATGCGCGTGGTGGCCACACACCACACTATTCATCAATATCGACATACGTTCTTGACCTGATTTCCTGCAAATTGGGTCGTCTGACCCGCGACACAACCCGCTTAGAATTCTTTCATTTTCTGTCCATTTTTTATGCTTCCTTCACTAAAACACCTCGTCTAGATTCCAGAAACAGGTCTATGGCTTTCAAACTAAGTAAAACATATTAAAGATCAGAGTTTCATACCTCAACTTTTCTTCCATGGCATGCTGTTTCTGTCCCCCACGTTCCAGCATTCCATCCTCCACTATTTGGAGTTTAGGACAACCTCAGGGACTCCATAAGCGAACGAGAATGTTCATCACCAATCTTCATGCCTCAGAACCAAAAATCTGATTCTAACCACACGGGTCCATGGCTTATAGTGCACTGTTCTATCTTATTTCCTCAATGCTTTCACACTATTTTCTCCCCCTTTTCTTCCTCTTCTTCTCTCCATGATTCTTTCCCTGTACCTCGCTCATTTTTCTCAGAGGTGTGAGTGCTTTCCATTTCTCTCATTCTCGGCCACTTCTCATTCCAAATATCATTTGTGCAAAATAACCAAAATGCCCTTTATATTAAAATTACTAAAATACCCTTACATTTTTTTTATCCGAACCAATCTCATACGACCTCCGATTTTGGCGAGCTGCTTGTCTACGAACTCAGGATCACATTGGTTTTCACAAAATACGCAACTGACATTCAAGTTGAAAAGTCAACTATTTAACCTTAAAAAGGCAAAACGATCATTCTTTTTTTTTTTTTTTCAATTTTACTTTTCTTTCCACATTCTGGGGTGTTAAAAGGCTCAGACCTTCGTAATGGTCATTTCGAAGTTTCTAGAAGATGTCCCGATCAAAAGTCAACACTTTGACTTAAAAGGGAAACATGGTCATTTTCATTTTCTCGAATATCCGGGGTGTTACAATCTCCTCCCCTTAAAAAATTTCATCCTCAAAATTTTAAAACAAATTCAATCTTATATTCTAACTCTAATTGAATAACTAAGTTGCTTAAAAGTAATCAATCTACCAATTTATAAAACCATTCAAACTTAGCTAAATCAAAATCTCATCCATATCCTCAAAATACGTGAGGATTGTTCAAAGAGAAAACGACATCAACAATCACAACACCAGACAACACCAAGTTATACAAGTACATTTAACCAACTCACTCTCAAAACCAAGTATTAATCGTCTTATCCATTGTTCTTATCCGTAGCCACATCATTTGAGACTCAAAGCCTAGCTTATCACATCATAAGGCACGAGCACCACGAGCATGTTTATGACACATATCAATTTCCCTACCAAATCCATATTTAGAAACTGGGCTTAAAGCCCAAAAGCATACTTTACACAAAATCTCGTAAAATGTGTCATAACATAATCCTCATAAAATCACACAGAGATATAAACAATCTGACATCAATGAAATAACATAGTAATGCTTTTGAAACAAATAAGTATGCATGCAAAATAAAAATCCAATGATTGATTCCTAATTCCATGCAGACACAAAAAGACTAGGATCTTGTATAGTTTTAACTAATTCACATAACCACCCTTGCCCTTTGCATTCTTTAAATCACAGTTAGGAGTCTCAACATTCCATAACAAAGCTCAGCCAAGTAATCTCTCAAGTACCAATCCACATTACTCACAACGGTACTATACGTAGGCCACCATCATAATATATATTTAATACCAAACATCATCCAAACACATACTGCCCCAGGGGTATCTCTGCACAGCACTCGGGAACTGGAACCCAGATCAACGTCAGTGTCAAGACCCGACCCTCCTCAGTCAGGACCCGACTCATCTAGCACCACATTGCCGCTTTGGGACTCGCCCTCACGGTTTTGTTTTCGGGGAGCTCATGGTGCAACTTCCCAGGGGGTCACCCATCATGGAATTGCACCAGCCTCAACACGCTTAACTTTGGGGTTCCAATCTCTCCCAAAGCCACTTGAGCTCCCAAAAGACCTAGAGCTAGATAGGTATGTGCCTACACATTTAAGGCACACCACCATCCTCTCCCAGACCATTTCCCCCTCGCAGGAATGTGGCATCATTCACCGTTCCCTCCAGGACACGGGTCTTACAATCCACCCCCCTTAGGGCCCAGCGTCCTCGCTGGCACACTTCTCGGTCAAGGTATGGCTCTGATACCAAATTGTCAGGACCCGATCCTCCTCAGTCAGGACCCAACTCATCTAGCACCATATTGTCCGCTTTGGGCCTCGCCCTCACGGTTTTGATTTCGGGAGCTCATGGTGCAACTTCTCAGGGGGTTACCCATCATGGAATTGCACCAGCCTCAACTCGCTTAAATTTGGGGTTCCAATCCCCCCCAAAGCCACTTGAGCTCCCAAAAGGCCTAGAGCTAGATAGGTGTGTGCCTACACCTTTAAGGCACACCACCATCCTCTCCAAGACCATTCCCCCCTCGCAGGAATATGGGATCGTTCACCGTTCCCTCTAGGACACGGGTCTTACAGTCAGAGTGCAACCTCACTCCTAACTTAGGAATCGGAGCCCTACTCGACATCAGAGTGAGAACTGACCTAGGATCCTGAGCCTTGCTCGACGTCTGAGTTAGTATCCCCATACTAGTCTCAAGAACTGAAGCCCAGCTTGACGTCTGAGGGGTCACCACTTAATATCGATCTTAGTAATGTACCAACATAATCATATACATGATCATCACAGTAACCACATATAATTGATCCATTCTTAATACTCAAGAGTCTGACAAACCACTCAGAGATACATCATCTGAATGGCCGCCTAGGGATACAACATCTAGGCATAATTCAATAATCCAGTGTAACCTGTTCACAACATATAATGCACCAATATCGAGAAAATGTATATTGATGAAAAACATGCACTAATAGAACCCACCCCGAAAAAACCCTGATTCGCATAAACGGGCTTTACTCCCGTCTGACACAACAACTTCATATAATGAAACATGCATAATAGTAAGACCAGGGATAAATCCATGTGTCAACAATAATGAAATTTAAAACAAGGTTTTAAGAGCACTAGATAAACTTATAATGAAAACTAATTTCCTGCTTCAGTTCAAAATGAGTGGGTAGTTCAGATTGATGGTGCCTCTCCCTCAACCAGCCCTCGTCCCTAAAGTATCCTGAAGGATAAGAAAACCATTTAAAACCATGAGTGGACAAAACACAACAAGAAAAACCATTTATTTCATATAGTTCTTTGACCCTCCTTTTTGGGAAAACATACATGCATAACAAAAAGAGATCATGAGAGAAAACAGTACTAAATAAGCATAATCTTACGATAAAGTAGGCATCAAATAAGCATCAATAAAATCTCGGGCCCGGCCCCACCTAATCAACCTCCTCCCGTTGGTCCAACTAGCCAGCCAGTCCAACTGGCATCCCATCAAATATACTAGTAGTCGAGTACGAGTTTTATAGGGTCCAATCCCATTGACATGTGTCTAGCCCAACACTGGCCACGTCCGAGCCAGTCTCTAGGAATCTACGAAGTCCAACTCCGAACGTAGTGATCCAATCGCTTGAGGAGGTTATAGCCGAATATAAAATACTATCTGTGAATACACGTCTTACCTGTTGTGCAATATAGATAATATTTGAAACATACAACTGTTCGGGCTCAGCCCAAAATCCAGAGATTTTCTCAATAAGCATAATCACTTGTATCGAACAGTCATTACAAAAATACCAAAACTCATAACATTGCAGAAAATTATACTCCCATATATGTTTAAAACATTTCAGAAATCAAGTAGAAACAAGTAAATATGCATGCATCGAGTTTGGAAAGCAAATGTCCACTCATAGTCTTATCGATAGCTCAATCCCAAGCAAATATCCTCAGAAGTTTCTGGAGTATTCTCGCCTGTCAAAGTAATTCCCGGGGGTTACCAACAATTCGTATAAGTGCATATGTAAACACCCCCATACCCTGGAATAGTAACCAGCCCTAAAACGAGTTTCCAGAGGAGAAAAGGCCCTAAACTACCCTCTAAAGACTTCCAATTGTTCTGAAACCACCACCATTAGATTCAGGACGTCGAAACCTTTCGAACAAGCCTGACCTCACCTCGAGATTCGTGCCTATATGCCCTTACTCGCAAGTCAAATTTCTAGTCAACTATTCACTCGCCACCTCCCACGCATGACGTCAGCTGCTGATGTGGCCTTGACAACTTCTTACATGTGTCAGATGACGTCATGATGAGTTAGACATGTGTCATGATGAGTTAGACATGCGCATGACATCATGGTGAGTTAGACAAGCACATGACGTCATGATGAGTTAGACATGTGTCAGATGATGTCATGATGAGTTAGACAACTTCTAACATGTGTCAGATGACGTCATGACACGTGGCACCCCTTTTCCCAAAATATCACATTTTCACTTCTACCTATAATTTTCCTTCCTAATTTGGTAAGTTAGACATACCCTAAGGGTAAAATGGTCTATTTCCTCCGAATACACTCGAAAATAACTTCCCTCAAAATTAGTTATTTAATTAAAATTGGTTCGGGTCGTTACAATCTACCCCGTTAAAGCAATTTTGTCCGCGAAATTCATACCTGTCATTGGAAGAGGTATGGATGTTGGTCCTTCATCAATGTCTCGGGTTCCCACATGGCCTCCTCTATGTTAGAGTTGCGCCACAACACCTTAACCAGAGGAATAGTTTTTCCCCAAAGCACCTTGTCCTTCTGGTCCAAGATCATAACCAGCTGCTCCTCATAGTTCAAATCATCCCTAAGTCTGATGGGTTGATCCTCTAGTACATGGGACACATCATACAAATCCTTACGAAGCATAGAGACATGAAAAACATCATGGATACGAGATAGTTCTGAAGGCAAAGCTAGCCGATAGGCCAACAGACCGATCCTCTTAATAATCTCATAGGGTCCTATGAACCGAGGACTCAGCTTCCCCCGTCTACCAAATCTTACCACTCCCTTCCATGGAGACAACTTCAGAAATACCCAATTACCAACTTCAAACTCCAGGTCCCGGGTGCAACGATATGCATAACTCTTTTGACGATCCTGTGCCGCCTTCAGCTTTTCTCTGATGACTTAGACCTTTTCAATTGTCAGGTCTAGATAATCTGGTGGTTATAGTTTCTTTTCCCCCACCTCTTCTAACGAAGAGGTGTCCTGCATTGACGGCCATATAGTGCCTCAAAAAGAGCCATCCCAATGCTAGCCTGGAAATTGTTATTGTAAGAAAATTCTATCAGAGGCAGGTAAGTATCACAACTTCCACTGAACTGTAGTACACACGCACTTAACATATCTTCCAATGTCTGAATAGTCCTCCCAGACTGCCCGTCAGTCTATGGATGAAAAGCAGTGCTAAAGTGTGTCTAGGTCCCTAAAGGCTATGTGAACGCCTGCCAGAATCTTGAAGTGAACTTTGGATGACTATCTGAAATAATGGATTCAGGTACCCCATGTCACCGAACAATCTGATTCATGAATAATTGAGCTAACTGGTCTAACCAGTAACCGTCTGAACTAGCAGAAAGTGTGATGACTTCATAAGTCTATCTATAATCACCCAGATACCAGTATGACCACTTTGGGTCCTAGGAAGCCTAATCGCAAAATCCTTTTTAAAATGGTCTCATTTCCATTCCGGAACAGAAAGGGGATGCAATCTCCTATAGGGTTTTTGCTTCTCTTCCTTAACCTGTGACAAACTAAACATCTGCTCACAATCTCAGCAATATCCCGTTTCATTCCGAACCACCAATAATACTCCCATAACATTCGATACATTTTGGTTCCTAGGTACATAGCATAAGCCGAACTATGGGCCTCCTCAAGAATCTCCCTCTTAAGTTGTAAATCATCTCGCACGCACAACTGACCCACCTTGAGTAAGGCTCCGTCGTCCCTAAGCAAGAAATCCGGTCGGTTAACAGCTTCGACCTCCATCCTGATGATATAAAGCGTCAGATCCTGAAACTGCCTAATCACCTGATAAAGCAACACTAGTCTCACATGAAAATTGGCCAATAACACTCCATGATCATCTATCCCAAGTACAACCCTCTCATTCCGAAGTTCTAACAACAAAGGTAACTGAACCATATAGATGTTAGACAACGAGCCTTCAGCTTTCCTACTCAGGGCATAAGCCACTACATTTACCCTTTAGGGATGATATTCGATAGTACGATCATAGTCTTTACCAACAGTCATTATAGAAATACCAAGACTCATAACATTGCAGAAAATCATATTCCTGTATCACGAACCCATATCTGTTTAAAACATTTCACAAATCAAGTAGAAACAAGTATATATGAATGCATCAAGTTTGGAAAGCAAATGTCCACTCATAGTCTTATCGGTAGCTCAATCCTAAGCTGGATGCTCCTCAGAAGTTCCTGAAGCGTTCTTGACTATCAAAGCAATACCTGGAGCGTTCTTTCTTCTCAAAAAACCCCTATACTTTGAAGCAGTAACCACCTCTAAAACACATTTCCCGAGAAGAAAAAGACCCTAAACTACCCTCTAAATACCACCAATTATCCTGAAACCACAACGATTGGATTCAGGACGTCAAAATTTTTTGAACAAGCTTGGCATCACCATGAGATTCGCTCCCACGTGCCCCCATGGGCTAGTCAAAATTTCGACCAACTGTTCACACGCCACCTCATGCGCAAGACGTCAGCTACTGACATTAGTCCTACGCTGATGTGGCACTGTCAACTTCTGACATGTGTCAAATGACGTCATCACCCTCTGACAAACTCTGACATGATGACATCATCTGTCAGGACCCGTCCCAAATCCCCCGGGATTAACGTGGGATGCGCCTGATCCCATCTGACACGAAGTGTCAGACTAGCAAAAATTCAGTCTCTAGCCCTCACCGGGGCTTCCAGAGTACGCTAGGATTGTAGGAGGAGGAGTGTGATGTCTCGATCTCTGTTACAGCCCGCATCTGCGATCAACCTGAAGGGCATTAAAATATCAAAAGTCGTGAGTGGACAAAACAAATATTTTAATAATGCATTTTCACATTAAAGACTTTTATGCCTTTCACTGAAAAGCATATGCATGCATTCAAAAACCGTTTATCAAAACGTTCATAAAACCATTTGAAATCTTTTCAAAACCTTTCAAGGGTTCATGCCCGGTCCCCATAAACCGTCATGACCCATAAAAACCTTTCAAGGGTTCATGATGGTCCCCATAAACCGTCATGAACCATAAATCCATTTATGGGTCCCCGACCCGAAATCACAATCTTAAAACATAGAACAAGGTAAATCAAATCAATAGGGACTCAGCCCAAATAACATCACGTGGGTCTCATCCCAAAACCATTATCAGTGAAATACCAAAACATCGAATACGGGGTCTCTGCCCGAAACCATTTCCAAAATATCAAATACCGGGTCTCCGCCCCAAATCACTTTCCATAAGAACGACATACGTACTCATACGTATAACCCATCTGTGGCACTTCCGAGAAGATGCCAACTCGGGGCACACAGCCCCTAGGGAACACATCCCCGAAATATGTCACGATATCATCTCTATACTAGTGTGCACACTACTCGGGGTATCACTCAGAGTCTTCCCCCAGGAATTCTCCATCTGGGAGGCTCAATCTTCGGACCTAGTCCGATCATCTCTCCGGAATCTAGTCCGGAACCACATCATAACTCATAACTTGCACTCCTGGAACGGGATCCCTATGGGGATACCCATTCTGGTCTGTGGATCATGACTCTCCAGGTCGACGTCTGGAGGAGACCATATAAATCATATGGAGGGTTTATATACATTTTCAAATACTTTCTTTCTCAAATCATTTCTCAACTTGGTCTTATACCCGATTCATCTCAATAGGATTCCTCGAATCCGATTCAAATCCATTTCATAGGCCTCAACCTAAATTTTTAGTTCAACAGGGTCTCATGTCCGAATTCTCATTTCATAAATCGAACTGGGACTCCAGCCCGATTTCACAATCAACAAGGCCTCAAGCCCGATACCACAGCTAACTGGGCCCTAAGCCCGAAACCATAAACCAACGGGGCCTCAATCCCTATACTACAGTCAAATGGGCCTCCAGCCCGATATTAGAACCAAATGGGCCTCAAGCCTGAACTTGTAAACCAACGGAACCCTCGGTCCGATTGTATAACTCAAATAGACCCTCGGTCCGATTCCTCGTTAAATCAAATAGACTCCAAGTGACAGGACCCATCCCAATCCCCCCGGGATTAGTGCGGGATGACCCTGCTCCCGTCTGACACGAAGTGTCAGACAAGGGATATTTCCGACCTTTGCCCTCCCGGGCTATCAGAGTACGCCAGGATCCGGAGGAGGCATGTGATATCTCGGTCTCTGCTACAGTCCACATCCGATGTCAACCTGAAGGGCAGTCAAAACATTAAAAACTGTGAGTGGACAAAACAAAAGTTTATATAAACATTTCATAAGCCATTTGTACCCTCCACTAAAAAGCATGCATGCATTCGAAAACCATTTATCCAAAACAAACCATATGTGGGACTAAGCCCAAAGCAGATATAAACCAAGGTCGAAAGGACCACATTGAAAACGACCATACGGGCCACTGCCCAAATCCATAAGGGACTCGGCCCCAAACCATAAAGAAACCAAGTACATGAGCCACTGCTCAAATCCTGTGCACACCTGTGCACACCACATATCATATATCATATATACATATAAGTCACACAACCAATCCAGTCACGGTATCCAAAGCTACGCGCGTGCTACCCCGGTCTCAATCCGAGTCTTCTCAAAGACAAGGTCAATGTCCACAGACCACTGATCCTACTCGAGGTAATAGTAACCATAGCCTTCCTGAGAGTAAGGAACCCAACTGGGGGGTGACTCCACTCAGTCGGTGCTCCGTGACTACTCCGGGGTCCACCCAGGCCAACGACCCTCCCCAGAGGAGATAGTAGAACATGTGAAGGAAGGTAGATGAACATATATATACATAACATAAACATTCATGTCCGGTTCCCCTGAACCGTCATGATCCATAATATCTCTAACCAAGGTAACATGCCAGTTCCCATAAACCGTCAAGTACCGTAATAACATAACCGAGGTAACATGCCGGTTCCCATAAACCGTCATGTACCGTAATAACCAACAAGGGTTCATGCCGGTCCCTATAAACCGTCATGAACCACGATACCATAACAAGGGTTCATGCCGGTTCCCATAAATCGTCATGAACCTGGGAATCCATTTAAGGTTCCCTGACCTGACCTGAAATCAAAGCCGTAAAGTGACTGGGTCTCGTGCCCGAACATAGGACATCAGCTGGGCACCGTGCCCGGAATCTGAAGTCATATGCCCGAGACAAAACCAAATGGGTCTCATATGTAACGACCCGTCCCGAATTCCGGGATTAGTTTAGTGATTAATCTTGATTAGTGAGGTTGAACGGTGGTTAGTAGGGCGGAATCGGACAAAATGTGCAAAATGACCGTTTTGCCCCTGGTCGTGGGCAAAATGTTGACTTTTTGTTCGGGCGGTCAAATGGACTTTGACCGATGACCGTGACGTAGTTCGGGACGTCATGAGTTCATAGACAGGTGGCACGTTCAATTCCGACATTCGTAGAGAAAGTTATGGTGTTCGGAAGTTGAGGGGTATTTTGGTAATTTGGCTTATTAGGGGCCAAATGTTGACTTTTTGATCGGGAGGTCCGATGGACGAGGGCCAAGGACCGTTACGTAGGTATCGTCGATACGAATCCAACGACAGGCGGCATGCCGAAATCGGAGATCCGACGACGACGTTTTGGTCAAGGAAACGAACTAACGAACCGAGGCCGGGATTAAAATAATAATATAATAATGAATAGTGACCGTTGACTCAGCACACCTGGATGAGTGACAAGTGTCACTCATCCCTTGAAACCAGAATCCTTGTCTTAGGGGAAACATCATTATGATGTTTTAATATTTATTAATTAATTAATTAATCATTTTAATTTCCATTAATTCCATTTGTATTTTCCTTAACCGTGTACAACCAAATCCAACACTCTCCCAACCAATTCCTCTCCCATTGCTGAACCTGAGAGTGTGAATTTGTGAGCAATTTGAGGGTGATTTCAACTGGGTAAACACGAGAGAGTGGCAGTGAGGAGGAACTGTGAATTCGAAAAATTAAGTTTTGGGAGGGAAAATCAAATTGAAGGAATTGGGCTGTGATGATCGAATTGAAGCTTGGAAACATCTTCCTGAGGTTATGACGAGTCGATCCACATCAAAAACGAGAAGGAATGGTGCCGTTTTGGCTCTGATCGAGCTTGGTGACAGAGGAAGAAATCGAAGCTGAGTCGTGGAATTGGAGGCTTCGTTGGATGCAATTGAGGTGGGGAAACTACTTCTCATGATCCCACGATGCTTCTGGGTTCATCAATTGAAGGAAACTGATCGAGATCGATGGACCTCCATTGATGAACAGTGACGGTGCTCGAGTTTGTGTCGTGACGTTTGAACACTGGATTGAAGCAATTGGGTTGGGGGAAATGATCTACGGAGTCCATGGAAGCTTCTGGTTGAATCAATTTCAGGATATCGATTGAAATGGATGGGGTTCGAAGGATGAACAACGGACGGGTGTTCTTGGTGTTCATCATCGAATCGTGGAGTTGTAGGTACGGTCTTGTGTAATCAATGTTACAGAACTTAAATTAAACTTAAAACGAAGCTAATGGAATGATCAATTGTTGTAATTAAGGCTGAATTGATAGGATTGGAACCGGGTTGTGTCGCGGGTGAATTGGACCCGTTTACCAGACAAACGGGTTGGGCTGGTGACACTGTAGCAGGCGCGTGAGTTTCACGCGCAGCCACTCACGGCGGCGCGTGACGGCGCGTGGGCGCGAATCTCGAGGTGAGGTCAACATGACTTCTGTCCCATTTAATGTAACGGACATTTTGGAATTGGTTTCGGGTCGATCGGACACCGTCTCGATAGTGTTCGGGATGTCCGAAGGTTTTAAATTAGGTTTAAAAATAAGTAACAATTCGGGAAAATTACGGGACTTTGATAGGATGTTAATGATGAGGTTAGTAACCCTCTAATGTAATTTGGACAGGATTGGGAGTCCCGGTGATAGTGGTGTGGCCCGGGAAGGCCGGTGGCACGCGTATCGAGGCACACGGTTAAAACGGTCTGTGAGTGGACTTTGGTTTTATAAATCCTATGCATGCTTAAATGTGTTATATGGTTTATATACATGATTTCTATGATGGTATTTGTGAACATTGATTTTGGTTATGTTGCACGTATTTCGAGGTGTTTTCCGTATTTCACGTATATCGGGATTAACGGTTTATTTGTGGTTTTGTGTGCTTGTGGTTAAATAAATAATATGATGAAATGGTTTTGAAATTGGAAATATGAACTCGGGCTTGAGGCCCACTTGTTTTGGAAATTTCGGACTTGGAGTCCATTTGAGAATCGGGCCAGGGGCCCAGTTGGTATGAAATCGGGCTGAGACCCATTTGAGTTATATTATCGGGCCAGGGGCCCAGTTGATTTGTGAATTCGGGCCGTGGGCCCAGTGGGTTTATAAGTCGGGCTGCGGGCCCAGTTGGTTTACAAATCGGGCCGTGGGCCCAGTGGTTTATAAAATCGGGCATGAGGCCCAGTTGGATAATAAATGTGATTTCGGGTCAGGGACCCTATATTTTATAATGGTGATTTTGGGTCAGGGACCCTAAATGGAATTATGTGGTTTTATGGAAATTTCGGGCAGGGCCCAATGGTAATAATGTGATAAAAGGATTTAATAAAACTGTTTTCCATATACCATCTGGATACAAGGATATATGATGGTCTCCTCCAGATGTCTGGGACACTGGGGAAGTCACGGTGCATTGCCTGCGAGGGGTCATTATACGGAGCAGCCGGACCGTATGATGACTCAGGAGCAGGATTGCTATGATTGACGTCAGGGACGTCAGACATCAGGGATGTCAGATATATGGACCCGGAGAGACCCCGGGCAGCACGCGTAGCTTATGAAACCGTGAGATATGACGTCAGGGACGTCTAGCGTCTGGGACGCTAAGCATCTGGGATGCAGGTGATGGTAATGGTAAAATATGGATTAGTGAATAAAATGGATTATTGGTTATGAAATGGTATGTCGGGTCAGGGACCCTAAATGGTTTCGGATTTTGAATTAATGTTCATTTATGGTAGTGGGTGGTGACCCACATGGTTTTAATATGTATGGTGGTGGTATTCCACGGTTTTGGGCTGAGTTCCCACACTTGGTTTTTGGTTAACGGTTTTTGGGCTAAGGCCCTAATGGCTCGGTTGAGCAAACGTTTTGGTTACTGGTTTTTGGTGGCATGCATACGTTTTTATTGGAGGGCATAAATGTCTTATAAATGTATTTGGTAAACTTATTGGTTTTTGTCCACTCACAGCTTTTGGTTTTAATGCCCTTCAGGTTGATTACGGATGCGATTGCAGCAGAGACTGAGACATTGCACACCTCCTCCATCGATCCTTGCGCACTCTGGATGGCCCGTTTGGGCAGTAGCTCTTGGTTATCCCTTGTCTGACACCCCTTGTTGGACGGGAGCAGGGCACATTCCAAGGTAATCCCGGGGGGATTGGGATGGGTCCTGTCAACTTGGTATCAGAGCATGGTTGCTCTATTTGTGCGCGCAGGTCGAGGGTGTGATGTCTCATTGGGCTGCAATTCGTTATCAACCTGATAGATAGTTTTTGGGTTTGGATAGTGGATGGAGTGCGATTGGCCCGATACGCCGTGCGTTAATATGATTCGACCCAAGTGGGGTTGATTGTGGTGAACTGGTATAGTGGGACCGTCGGTTCGGTCATGTGATATTGGATTGTTGTGCTGCTAGGTGCAGCTAGGTTCGGGGAACCTCATGTGAGTAATGGTCTAAAATGTGAACCCTTGTGGTGGTTTCTAGTGTGAGGGATGTTGGTTCGTCGGAGTTGGCCGATGACCTAGTGGTGGAACCCACGTTGATGGGATGGTAGGATTAGATTTGATGTCTATTCGATGTCTAGACCGCGGGGTCGGTCAGGTTGTGAATTTTATATTACGGAGAGCTGTTTGGTTCGGTTGAACCATAGGGTGTGATTGTGGAACCCTAGTATTAAAAAGGTAAACCTTAATTGTGATTAGCGGGTGAGAACTTGTGCTGCGAGGAGTGGCTGAGGTCATGGATGACCATGTGGATGGCTCTGGTGAGTTTAGGCAGAACTATGGGATTCGATGTACGGATACGGTTCTGAAATAAATTATGGAATCCCGTGTTGGATCGGGTATTGGTGTGATGTGTGGATGCGGATCTCGATAGCAATGACAGTTAGTCGGAAGTCATATGGAGATGACTGGCTATCGAGGGTAATTGGTATGGTTCTGATACTTGGGGATCAGGGGACGTTCGGGGAACGTTCATTTTCCTGATAGGGATTGTCAGAATAGTGGTACCCATAGTCGTGAGGTACGGGATCGTCGTTCCGTATGAACGGAGATCCAGGGTTGTCGTCTTTGCACACGGTGTGCAGTATGGATGTTTGCGGGGTTGGTACTTTTGTGCTGATGCTAGTATGGATGCATGTGTGCTGATACTAGTGATGTTGATAGAGTGTTGGTGCTGGTACTAGCGCTGGTGCTAGTGTCGGTAATGGTGTTGACGATGAGCCACAAATTGGGTGTGACTCCGTCATGATGAACATATGTTCGGTCTTTGAGATTCGGTAATGGTTGAGGGATGGACTGGATGGGATCCAGTTAAGATTGTGCTGTGTTGGGATAAGTCCCAATAGTGGTGAGATAACCAGTGATGAGTGGATTAAAATGGTATAATTAAGACTTAAGGAATTTTGGGATGATTGGTGGATTTGGGGGAGTTGTTGGCAACTCCAAAATTTGTGCGATTTTATGTTTTTAAATATCCCTAAAATGTACATGGAAATGATTAAAACTGGAAAAGACGAGGAAAACCATTAGTGGTATAAAGGTAGAAATTTGTAATTGAGAACTTGGGAAACCGAGTGTTGAACCTGTAAAGGTCGGGATGTGCGAACGGAACAATAGCGGATTGATTGTGGACCCGGGGTTGTCCAAGTGAATTGAGGAGGTAGGAAGTCTAGTGGTTAGACTTGACGTCTTGTTGGGAGCATGTCTGTTTCCAACATGGTAGGAACCTTAGTGTCGAGGAGAGTTGTGATTGGGGAACGAGAGTGGTGCTCGTTTTTGGTGATTGGTATTCCAAAGTCATTGGGGTTGACTTCTTGCTTTCTGCCCTGGCAGACATTGACTGTAGTTACCAGTACGTTGAGCGTGTATTGGTTGGTGGGCCCAGGTGTAATTGCGGGTCATTAGGAGGAGCTACGTATTCGAAATTAGGTAAATGAGATTTTTCATTTTCTGCTTGGTGGCAGACGATGTTGGGGTACATGGCGTGGTGAGTGCAGTAAGTTTTGTTGCATCCACGTAGGATGAGTATTGGTGTCATCATGTTGGATCATCCTTGGTTTTTCCTAGGTGGAATGACAAGGACTGATACAAGGTAATCCGTGAGAATCCGCAGTCTCGACGTGTCTCGTCGTTGACTGATCTGTCTAGTTGTCGGAGTCGGTTGTCAATCGTTGTGGCGATCTAGGATTTTGACGTTATTGTCAGGGACACAGTGTCTATCTGGGTCGTAATCTTGATGATTCAGATAGGGGGAGAGTATATCACTCTTACCTTGGTACGTGAGTCGTAAATGACGAGATTGAACTTCTTTTCGAAGGGCCCGTAGGGTATTCTACTCAGGTGAGTAGGTTTTCAAGGTAGTTGAATTTTGTCAACCTTAGACGTGTGGAGGTTGGATTGGCTTCCCTATGAAGTCAATCAAGTGTATTGAACGGGTAACCGATAGGTTCGGTTTTGGTGTGTCTTGGTAAATGTGAACGAGATTTCGGGATTTGGAATCGAATATCTGGGTGACGATTCAGGATTCGATTTTGGAACTTGAAAGTATATTTCTGGGTTTGGGTACGGAATGGTTATTCCAAATGCTAGCTTACGGAATAATGATTTCGGATTCGGATTTGGAAATGAGTTAAACTGTGATGTCTGGGTTTGGATCCGGGATTTCTTACGAACTTGCGGATTTGGATTCGGAATTGGAACTAGATGTTGGGTGGAGTTTCGTTTTGTCTCATGCTGGATTGGGCAAACGTACTCCATTGTTGGAACGCGTTTGGCTATGACCTAGGCGGTTGTAGTCTGGTTATTAGGTAGATGTGTGTACTTCGTACATGGTTCGAGGTACAATACCTTGTAGACTTGTGATGTCTAGTTACGGTATACGGGATATACCCGAGGTGTGTTGGTGAACGTGTTGGTAGTCGGATTGGTTCCGATACCATGGGATTGGTTGTGGACCGGACATTACTATGCAATGGGTCATGGTAATTCCGATGTGTTTAATTACACACAGGTCGTTTGAAAGGTCGGTAATCGTTTACTAAGTTAAGTACGTTGGTGGCATGTGTAGCCACGAGTGAGTCTAGTGTCAGTTTTCGACTGACAACAACTGTGTGGTGACAGTTTGTCAGGATGTGTCAACATAGATTGTTGAGTGGGGTCAGCTGACTCCTAGTGGGAGTGGGAAAGGAACCGTCGAGTTGTTGCGTCAACGAGAGGGTGGATTTGACAAGTGGTGTCAAATTCGAAACAAGTAGTTTCAGTCATTCGACGGGGTCGAATGTAGTCGTTGCGTTTTGAGTATTAGTGGTACGTAGAGTGCAGACAAGTTTTGCCTGGTTAGTTGGTGTGCGGGTGTACACGTGTTGCGTGGTCGATTCCACTTTCCACGGGGTGTTCGTGGAATCAGGGTAATCGAGTTTCGAGAGCGAAACTTATTAAGGAGGGAAGTACGTTGAGATTAGATCGGTTGGAATTTCGAGGACGAAATTTATTAAGGAGGGAAGGTTGTAACGACCCGTCCCGAATTCCGGGATTAGTTTAGTGATTAATCTTGATTAGTGAGGTTGAACGGTGGTTAGTAGGGCGGAATCGGACAAAATGTGCAAAATGACCGTTTTGCCCCTGGTCGTGGGCAAAATGTTGACTTTTTGTTCGGGCGGTCAAATGGACTTTGACCGATGACCGTGACGTAGTTCGGGACGTCATGAGTTCATAGACAGGTGGCACGTTCAATTCCGACATTCGTAGAGAAAGTTATGGTGTTCGGAAGTTGAGGGGTATTTTGGTAATTTGGCTTATTAGGGGCCAAATGTTGACTTTTTGATCGGGAGGTCCGATGGACGAGGGCCAAGGACCGTTACGTAGGTATCGTCGATACGAATCCAACGACAGGCGGCATGCCGAAATCGGAGATCCGACGACGACGTTTTGGTCAAGGAAACGAACTAACGAACCGAGGCCGGGATTAAAATAATAATATAATAATGAATAGTGACCGTTGACTCAGCACACCTGGATGAGTGACAAGTGTCACTCATCCCTTGAAACCAGAATCCTTGTCTTAGGGGAAACATCATTATGATGTTTTAATATTTATTAATTAATTAATTAATCATTTTAATTTCCATTAATTCCATTTGTATTTTCCTTAACCGTGTACAACCAAATCCAACACTCTCCCAACCAATTCCTCTCCCATTGCTGAACCTGAGAGTGTGAATTTGTGAGCAATTTGAGGGTGATTTCAACTGGGTAAACACGAGAGAGTGGCAGTGAGGAGGAACTGTGAATTCGAAAAATTAAGTTTTGGGAGGGAAAATCAAATTGAAGGAATTGGGCTGTGATGATCGAATTGAAGCTTGGAAACATCTTCCTGAGGTTATGACGAGTCGATCCACATCAAAAACGAGAAGGAATGGTGCCGTTTTGGCTCTGATCGAGCTTGGTGACAGAGGAAGAAATCGAAGCTGAGTCGTGGAATTGGAGGCTTCGTTGGATGCAATTGAGGTGGGGAAACTACTTCTCATGATCCCACGATGCTTCTGGGTTCATCAATTGAAGGAAACTGATCGAGATCGATGGACCTCCATTGATGAACAGTGACGGTGCTCGAGTTTGTGTCGTGACGTTTGAACACTGGATTGAAGCAATTGGGTTGGGGGAAATGATCTACGGAGTCCATGGAAGCTTCTGGTTGAATCAATTTCAGGATATCGATTGAAATGGATGGGGTTCGAAGGATGAACAACGGACGGGTGTTCTTGGTGTTCATCATCGAATCGTGGAGTTGTAGGTACGGTCTTGTGTAATCAATGTTACAGAACTTAAATTAAACTTAAAACGAAGCTAATGGAATGATCAATTGTTGTAATTAAGGCTGAATTGATAGGATTGGAACCGGGTTGTGTCGCGGGTGAATTGGACCCGTTTACCAGACAAACGGGTTGGGCTGGTGACACTGTAGCAGGCGCGTGAGTTTCACGCGCAGCCACTCACGGCGGCGCGTGACGGCGCGTGGGCGCGAATCTCGAGGTGAGGTCAACATGACTTCTGTCCCATTTAATGTAACGGACATTTTGGAATTGGTTTCGGGTCGATCGGACACCGTCTCGATAGTGTTCGGGATGTCCGAAGGTTTTAAATTAGGTTTAAAAATAAGTAACAATTCGGGAAAATTACGGGACTTTGATAGGATGTTAATGATGAGGTTAGTAACCCTCTAATGTAATTTGGACAGGATTGGGAGTCCCGGTGATAGTGGTGTGGCCCGGGAAGGCCGGTGGCACGCGTATCGAGGCACACGGTTAAAACGGTCTGTGAGTGGACTTTGGTTTTATAAATCCTATGCATGCTTAAATGTGTTATATGGTTTATATACATGATTTCTATGATGGTATTTGTGAACATTGATTTTGGTTATGTTGCACGTATTTCGAGGTGTTTTCCGTATTTCACGTATATCGGGATTAACGGTTTATTTGTGGTTTTGTGTGCTTGTGGTTAAATAAATAATATGATGAAATGGTTTTGAAATTGGAAATATGAACTCGGGCTTGAGGCCCACTTGTTTTGGAAATTTCGGACTTGGAGTCCATTTGAGAATCGGGCCAGGGGCCCAGTTGGTATGAAATCGGGCTGAGACCCATTTGAGTTATATTATCGGGCCAGGGGCCCAGTTGATTTGTGAATTCGGGCCGTGGGCCCAGTGGGTTTATAAGTCGGGCTGCGGGCCCAGTTGGTTTACAAATCGGGCCGTGGGCCCAATGGTTTATAAAATCGGGCATGAGGCCCAGTTGGATAATAAATGTGATTTCGGGTCAGGGACCCTATATTTTATAATGGTGATTTTGGGTCAGGGACCCTAAATGGAATTATGTGGTTTTATGGAAATTTCGGGCAGGGCCCAATGGTAATAATGTGATAAAAGGATTTAATAAAACTGTTTTCCATATACCATCTGGATACAAGGATATATGATGGTCTCCTCCAGATGTCTGGGACACTGGGGAAGTCACGGTGCATTGCCTGCGAGGGGTCATTATACGGAGCAGCCGGACCGTATGATGACTCAGGAGCAGGATTGCTATGATTGACGTCAGGGACGTCAGACATCAGGGATGTCAGATATATGGACCCGGAGAGACCCCGGGCAGCACGCGTAGCTTATGAAACCGTGAGATATGACGTCAGGGACGTCTAGCGTCTGGGACGCTAAGCATCTGGGATGCAGGTGATGGTAATGGTAAAATATGGATTAGTGAATAAAATGGATTATTGGTTATGAAATGGTATGTCGGGTCAGGGACCCTAAATGGTTTCGGATTTTGAATTAATGTTCATTTATGGTAGTGGGTGGTGACCCACATGGTTTTAATATGTATGGTGGTGGTATTCCACGGTTTTGGGCTGAGTTCCCACACTTGGTTTTTGGTTAACGGTTTTTGGGCTAAGGCCCTAATGGCTCGGTTGAGCAAACGTTTTGGTTACTGGTTTTTGGTGGCATGCATACGTTTTTATTGGAGGGCATAAATGTCTTATAAATGTATTTGGTAAACTTATTGGTTTTTGTCCACTCACAGCTTTTGGTTTTAATGCCCTTCAGGTTGATTACGGATGCGATTGCAGCAGAGACTGAGACATTGCACACCTCCTCCATCGATCCTTGCGCACTCTGGATGGCCCGTTTGGGCAGTAGCTCTTGGTTATCCCTTGTCTGACACCCCTTGTTGGACGGGAGCAGGGCACATTCCAAGGTAATCCCGGGGGGATTGGGATGGGTCCTGTCAACTTGGTATCAGAGCATGGTTGCTCTATTTGTGCGCGCAGGTCGAGGGTGTGATGTCTCATTGGGCTGCAATTCGTTATCAACCTGATAGATAGTTTTTGGGTTTGGATAGTGGATGGAGTGCGATTGGCCCGATACGCCGTGCGTTAATATGATTCGACCCAAGTGGGGTTGATTGTGGTGAACTGGTATAGTGGGACCGTCGGTTCGGTCATGTGATATTGGATTGTTGTGCTGCTAGGTGCAGCTAGGTTCGGGGAACCTCATGTGAGTAATGGTCTAAAATGTGAACCCTTGTGGTGGTTTCTAGTGTGAGGGATGTTGGTTCGTCGGAGTTGGCCGATGACCTAGTGGTGGAACCCACGTTGATGGGATGGTAGGATTAGATTTGATGTCTATTCGATGTCTAGACCGCGGGGTCGGTCAGGTTGTGAATTTTATATTACGGAGAGCTGTTTGGTTCGGTTGAACCATAGGGTGTGATTGTGGAACCCTAGTATTAAAAAGGTAAACCTTAATTGTGATTAGCGGGTGAGAACTTGTGCTGCGAGGAGTGGCTGAGGTCATGGATGACCATGTGGATGGCTCTGGTGAGTTTAGGCAGAACTATGGGATTCGATGTACGGATACGGTTCTGAAATAAATTATGGAATCCCGTGTTGGATCGGGTATTGGTGTGATGTGTGGATGCGGATCTCGATAGCAATGACAGTTAGTCGGAAGTCATATGGAGATGACTGGCTATCGAGGGTAATTGGTATGGTTCTGATACTTGGGGATCAGGGGACGTTCGGGGAACGTTCATTTTCCTGATAGGGATTGTCAGAATAGTGGTACCCATAGTCGTGAGGTACGGGATCGTCGTTCCGTATGAACGGAGATCCAGGGTTGTCGTCTTTGCACACGGTGTGCAGTATGGATGTTTGCGGGGTTGGTACTTTTGTGCTGATGCTAGTATGGATGCATGTGTGCTGATACTAGTGATGTTGATAGAGTGTTGGTGCTGGTACTAGCGCTGGTGCTAGTGTCGGTAATGGTGTTGACGATGAGCCACAAATTGGGTGTGACTCCGTCATGATGAACATATGTTCGGTCTTTGAGATTCGGTAATGGTTGAGGGATGGACTGGATGGGATCCAGTTAAGATTGTGCTGTGTTGGGATAAGTCCCAATAGTGGTGAGATAACCAGTGATGAGTGGATTAAAATGGTATAATTAAGACTTAAGGAATTTTGGGATGATTGGTGGATTTGGGGGAGTTGTTGGCAACTCCAAAATTTGTGCGATTTTATGTTTTTAAATATCCCTAAAATGTACATGGAAATGATTAAAACTGGAAAAGACGAGGAAAACCATTAGTGGTATAAAGGTAGAAATTTGTAATTGAGAACTTGGGAAACCGAGTGTTGAACCTGTAAAGGTCGGGATGTGCGAACGGAACAATAGCGGATTGATTGTGGACCCGGGGTTGTCCAAGTGAATTGAGGAGGTAGGAAGTCTAGTGGTTAGACTTGACGTCTTGTTGGGAGCATGTCTGTTTCCAACATGGTAGGAACCTTAGTGTCGAGGAGAGTTGTGATTGGGGAACGAGAGTGGTGCTCGTTTTTGGTGATTGGTATTCCAAAGTCATTGGGGTTGACTTCTTGCTTTCTGCCCTGGCAGACATTGACTGTAGTTACCAGTACGTTGAGCGTGTATTGGTTGGTGGGCCCAGGTGTAATTGCGGGTCATTAGGAGGAGCTACGTATTCGAAATTAGGTAAATGAGATTTTTCATTTTCTGCTTGGTGGCAGACGATGTTGGGGTACATGGCGTGGTGAGTGCAGTAAGTTTTGTTGCATCCACGTAGGATGAGTATTGGTGTCATCATGTTGGATCATCCTTGGTTTTTCCTAGGTGGAATGACAAGGACTGATACAAGGTAATCCGTGAGAATCCGCAGTCTCGACGTGTCTCGTCGTTGACTGATCTGTCTAGTTGTCGGAGTCGGTTGTCAATCGTTGTGGCGATCTAGGATTTTGACGTTATTGTCAGGGACACAGTGTCTATCTGGGTCGTAATCTTGATGATTCAGATAGGGGGAGAGTATATCACTCTTACCTTGGTACGTGAGTCGTAAATGACGAGATTGAACTTCTTTTCGAAGGGCCCGTAGGGTATTCTACTCAGGTGAGTAGGTTTTCAAGGTAGTTGAATTTTGTCAACCTTAGACGTGTGGAGGTTGGATTGGCTTCCCTATGAAGTCAATCAAGTGTATTGAACGGGTAACCGATAGGTTCGGTTTTGGTGTGTCTTGGTAAATGTGAACGAGATTTCGGGATTTGGAATCGAATATCTGGGTGACGATTCAGGATTCGATTTTGGAACTTGAAAGTATATTTCTGGGTTTGGGTACGGAATGGTTATTCCAAATGCTAGCTTACGGAATAATGATTTCGGATTCGGATTTGGAAATGAGTTAAACTGTGATGTCTGGGTTTGGATCCGGGATTTCTTACGAACTTGCGGATTTGGATTCGGAATTGGAACTAGATGTTGGGTGGAGTTTCGTTTTGTCTCATGCTGGATTGGGCAAACGTACTCCATTGTTGGAACGCGTTTGGCTATGACCTAGGCGGTTGTAGTCTGGTTATTAGGTAGATGTGTGTACTTCGTACATGGTTCGAGGTGCAATACCTTGTAGACTTGTGATGTCTAGTTACGGTATACGGGATATACCCGAGGTGTGTTGGTGAACGTGTTGGTAGTCGGATTGGTTCCGATACCATGGGATTGGTTGTGGACCGGACATTACTATGCAATGGGTCATGGTAATTCCGATGTGTTTAATTACACACAGGTCGTTTGAAAGGTCGGTAATCGTTTACTAAGTTAAGTACGTTGGTGGCATGTGTAGCCACGAGTGAGTCTAGTGTCAGTTTTCGACTGACAACAACTGTGTGGTGACAGTTTGTCAGGATGTGTCAACATAGATTGTTGAGTGGGGTCAGCTGACTCCTAGTGGGAGTGGGAAAGGAACCGTCGAGTTGTTGCGTCAACGAGAGGGTGGATTTGACAAGTGGTGTCAAATTCGAAACAAGTAGTTTCAGTCATTCGACGGGGTCGAATGTAGTCGTTGCGTTTTGAGTATTAGTGGTACGTAGAGTGCAGACAAGTTTTGCCTGGTTAGTTGGTGTGCGGGTGTACACGTGTTGCGTGGTCGATTCCACTTTCCACGGGGTGTTCGTGGAATCAGGGTAATCGAGTTTCGAGAGCGAAACTTATTAAGGAGGGAAGTACGTTGAGATTAGATCGGTTGGAATTTCGAGGACGAAATTTATTAAGGAGGGAAGGTTGTAACGACCCGTCCCGAATTCCGGGATTAGTTTAGTGATTAATCTTGATTAGTGAGGTTGAACGGTGGTTAGTAGGGCGGAATCGGACAAAATGTGCAAAATGACCGTTTTGCCCCTGGTCGTGGGCAAAATGTTGACTTTTTGTTCGGGCGGTCAAATGGACTTTGACCGATGACCGTGACGTAGTTCGGGACGTCATGAGTTCATAGACAGGTGGCACGTTCAATTCCGACATTCGTAGAGAAAGTTATGGTGTTCGGAAGTTGAGGGGTATTTTGGTAATTTGGCTTATTAGGGGCCAAATGTTGACTTTTTGATCGGGAGGTCCGATGGACGAGGGCCAAGGACCGTTACGTAGGTATCGTCGATACGAATCCAACGACAGGCGGCATGCCGAAATCGGAGATCCGACGACGACGTTTTGGTCAAGGAAACGAACTAACGAACCGAGGCCGGGATTAAAATAATAATATAATAATGAATAGTGACCGTTGACTCAGCACACCTGGATGAGTGACAAGTGTCACTCATCCCTTGAAACCAGAATCCTTGTCTTAGGGGAAACATCATTATGATGTTTTAATATTTATTAATTAATTAATTAATCATTTTAATTTCCATTAATTCCATTTGTATTTTCCTTAACCGTGTACAACCAAATCCAACACTCTCCCAACCAATTCCTCTCCCATTGCTGAACCTGAGAGTGTGAATTTGTGAGCAATTTGAGGGTGATTTCAACTGGGTAAACACGAGAGAGTGGCAGTGAGGAGGAACTGTGAATTCGAAAAATTAAGTTTTGGGAGGGAAAATCAAATTGAAGGAATTGGGCTGTGATGATCGAATTGAAGCTTGGAAACATCTTCCTGAGGTTATGACGAGTCGATCCACATCAAAAACGAGAAGGAATGGTGCCGTTTTGGCTCTGATCGAGCTTGGTGACAGAGGAAGAAATCGAAGCTGAGTCGTGGAATTGGAGGCTTCGTTGGATGCAATTGAGGTGGGGAAACTACTTCTCATGATCCCACGATGCTTCTGGGTTCATCAATTGAAGGAAACTGATCGAGATCGATGGACCTCCATTGATGAACAGTGACGGTGCTCGAGTTTGTGTCGTGACGTTTGAACACTGGATTGAAGCAATTGGGTTGGGGGAAATGATCTACGGAGTCCATGGAAGCTTCTGGTTGAATCAATTTCAGGATATCGATTGAAATGGATGGGGTTCGAAGGATGAACAACGGACGGGTGTTCTTGGTGTTCATCATCGAATCGTGGAGTTGTAGGTACGGTCTTGTGTAATCAATGTTACAGAACTTAAATTAAACTTAAAACGAAGCTAATGGAATGATCAATTGTTGTAATTAAGGCTGAATTGATAGGATTGGAACCGGGTTGTGTCGCGGGTGAATTGGACCCGTTTACCAGACAAACGGGTTGGGCTGGTGACACTGTAGCAGGCGCGTGAGTTTCACGCGCAGCCACTCACGGCGGCGCGTGACGGCGCGTGGGCGCGAATCTCGAGGTGAGGTCAACATGACTTCTGTCCCATTTAATGTAACGGACATTTTGGAATTGGTTTCGGGTCGATCGGACACCGTCTCGATAGTGTTCGGGATGTCCGAAGGTTTTAAATTAGGTTTAAAAATAAGTAACAATTCGGGAAAATTACGGGACTTTGATAGGATGTTAATGATGAGGTTAGTAACCCTCTAATGTAATTTGGACAGGATTGGGAGTCCCGGTGATAGTGGTGTGGCCCGGGAAGGCCGGTGGCACGCGTATCGAGGCACACGGTTAAAACGGTCTGTGAGTGGACTTTGGTTTTATAAATCCTATGCATGCTTAAATGTGTTATATGGTTTATATACATGATTTCTATGATGGTATTTGTGAACATTGATTTTGGTTATGTTGCACGTATTTCGAGGTGTTTTCCGTATTTCACGTATATCGGGATTAACGGTTTATTTGTGGTTTTGTGTGCTTGTGGTTAAATAAATAATATGATGAAATGGTTTTGAAATTGGAAATATGAACTCGGGCTTGAGGCCCACTTGTTTTGGAAATTTCGGACTTGGAGTCCATTTGAGAATCGGGCCAGGGGCCCAGTTGGTATGAAATCGGGCTGAGACCCATTTGAGTTATATTATCGGGCCAGGGGCCCAGTTGATTTGTGAATTCGGGCCGTGGGCCCAGTGGGTTTATAAGTCGGGCTGCGGGCCCAGTTGGTTTACAAATCGGGCCGTGGGCCCAGTGGTTTATAAAATCGGGCATGAGGCCCAGTTGGATAATAAATGTGATTTCGGGTCAGGGACCCTATATTTTATAATGGTGATTTTGGGTCAGGGACCCTAAATGGAATTATGTGGTTTTATGGAAATTTCGGGCAGGGCCCAATGGTAATAATGTGATAAAAGGATTTAATAAAACTGTTTTCCATATACCATCTGGATACAAGGATATATGATGGTCTCCTCCAGATGTCTGGGACACTGGGGAAGTCACGGTGCATTGCCTGCGAGGGGTCATTATACGGAGCAGCCGGACCGTATGATGACTCAGGAGCAGGATTGCTATGATTGACGTCAGGGACGTCAGACATCAGGGATGTCAGATATATGGACCCGGAGAGACCCCGGGCAGCACGCGTAGCTTATGAAACCGTGAGATATGACGTCAGGGACGTCTAGCGTCTGGGACGCTAAGCATCTGGGATGCAGGTGATGGTAATGGTAAAATATGGATTAGTGAATAAAATGGATTATTGGTTATGAAATGGTATGTCGGGTCAGGGACCCTAAATGGTTTCGGATTTTGAATTAATGTTCATTTATGGTAGTGGGTGGTGACCCACATGGTTTTAATATGTATGGTGGTGGTATTCCACGGTTTTGGGCTGAGTTCCCACACTTGGTTTTTGGTTAACGGTTTTTGGGCTAAGGCCCTAATGGCTCGGTTGAGCAAACGTTTTGGTTACTGGTTTTTGGTGGCATGCATACGTTTTTATTGGAGGGCATAAATGTCTTATAAATGTATTTGGTAAACTTATTGGTTTTTGTCCACTCACAGCTTTTGGTTTTAATGCCCTTCAGGTTGATTACGGATGCGATTGCAGCAGAGACTGAGACATTGCACACCTCCTCCATCGGTCCTTGCGCACTCTGGATGGCCCGTTTGGGCAGTAGCTCTTGGTTATCCCTTGTCTGACACCCCTTGTTGGACGGGAGCAGGGCACATTCCACGGTAATCCCGGGGGGATTGGGATGGGTCCTGTCATCATACCCGAGTTTATCGTTTTAAAATTCAAATCCAGTTCATTTAAATCAATACAGAGATACAGACCTGTATAAGCACCGTATAAGGCCGAAACCTCGAAATACGTGCGTATACGTAACAACATACAAATGCACCCATGGCATTACAAGCAAGCATTTAAAAACATATAATCAACATTTATGCATGCACCAATTTAGAAAACAAGGTCCACTCACAGACCGTCCGAGCTGTTGCCTCGATTTGCGTGCCATACGGCTCTCCCGAGCCAATCCGACCTCTCCGGATAATCCTAACCTGTCCAAACCGTAATAGAAGGTTACTAACTACTTGATTAACCTCCTACCAAAGCCCCGTAATTTTCTGATATTTTTAACTATTTTTAAAACCAAACCTAAACCTTCCGATGCCCCGAAACATATCGAGACGGGGTCCGATCGACACGAAAACAGTCCCAAAATGTTCGTTACATCGAATAGAAGATTTCCCGTGTTGAACACTTTCCCAAATTCCCTGCCACGCGCCCTCACGCGCCGCCTGAAGTGGCTGCGCGTGGGCTTCACGCGCCAGCTACAGTACCTGTTGACGTCATCGCTGACGTCAGCACGACGTCATCCGACAGCTGTCAGGTCTGACATGTCAGACTCTGACAGGTGCGACGTGTCATGCTCCCATTGGTCCACGTCACTGTGCAGTCAGTGCCACGTGGCAGTCTGACATGTGCCACGTGTCATCACGGCACTGTTCCACGTCAGTGACACGTGTCAGCCCCTGATTGGGCCACGTCACTGACATATCAGTGCTTACTGTGCACTGACATGTGACACGTGGCGTACTCCTATTGGCCCATTTTCTGACATGTCAGCTGACATTGTCAGATCTGACAATGCTGACGTCATCCCTGACATGATGACGTCAGTAGGATGACGTCACCTGTCATCTCTGTCCTCCCGCGGGTCGACCCGAATACCAGTAACCGGGTCGCCGTGACCCGCGGCTTGACCCGGCCGGTTCTCCGCCGTCCGGCCACCAAAACCATTCCCCTTTGTCCCATTCTCCTCGTCATAACCTAACCTACAGTCCTATGACTTAAAATGGAAGAAAAAACATCGAAAAACAGTACCTTCAATCCAGCCATGGCGGCCGTGACTTCTCCTGCCGTTCACGGCTGTTCCAGGCCGTCCAACACCTCGAAACCAATCCTAGTCATCTCCTGGGATCCCTAGAAACCTTACCCAATTAATGGAATCGAGTAAAAACCATTCAAATCCAATTTCGAATTTTTGAACATTTTCTTACCTCACGGATTCGACTCCCCGCCGTGGCCACCGCCGTCCCCGGCCGTGGCTTGCCATCCTCAGCCTCTCACTACTTCCTCACGGTCATATTCATTGTAGCACAATCACAAGATGAGTGATGGAGGTGGGAAATATGTGTGTTTGTGTTTTGAAGAAAATGGAGAAAATGGTGAAGGGGGGGTTTCGGGTTTCGGGTGTGAGGAAACAAAGAAGAAGGAGATGATAGCTGATGAGAGAAGAGAAATGGAGGGTGAGGATTGAATGATTAAAATAGAATGGATGGTTAAGATTTAAGGTTGTTAGGATTTATTATAAAATAATTAAAATATTATTATTTAATTACTTAGATCCACATTTTGGGGGAGTTAGCCAATAGGATGAGTGACACTTGTCACTCATCCATGGGACCCACCAAAATATCTGCCCAAATCAGATTTCGCCGAATCGTCCCCGTCTCGAAGTTCGTGCATAGTGAAATCGAACTTCCGTGACCCATAACTCTCCCGTTCGAAGTCCGATTTCAGTGTGCCGCCTGCCTATGGATTCGTATCGTCCTTATCTACGTAATGGTCTTCGGCCATCGGACATCCTGGTCAAAAAGTCAACATTTGACCCCCTTTTATCTAAAATTACTAAAATGCCCCTAAACTTCAGAACGTCATAACTTCCTCCTCGAACGTCGGAATTGAACGTGCCACCTGTCTATGAACTCGTGACGTCACGAACTACGTCACGGTCATCGGTCAAAGTCCATTTGACAGCCCGATTGATAAGTCAACGTTTTGCCACCACTAGGGGCAAAACGGTCATTTCGCATCGTTCGTCCGATTTCGCTCTACTAATCACGGATTAGCCTCACTAATCGTGATTAGTCACTAATCTAATCATGGAATTTGGGACGGGTCGTTACAACCTTCCCTCCTTAATTAATTTCGTCCTCGAAATTCCAACCGACCTAAATCCAACCGTTCTTCCCTCCTTAATTAGTTTCGTTCTCGAAACTCCAACTATCCTGATTCCACATCCACCCCGTGGAAAGTAGAATCAACCTCAAAACACGTGTACACTAGTACACCTGCTAACCAGAATAAAACTCGTCTGTACCTCGACGTACCACTAACACTCACGTCATATTGACTACCCTCGACCACGTCGACTAACAGTAGTCATATGTTCCGAGTTGACACTACATGTAAAATCTACCGTTTCATTGACACAACCAACTAGACGGTTCCCTTCTCAATCCCCAATATATCCTGACGTCTGCTCCCACTGGGAGTCCTCAGACCTCACTCAACGATCCACGCTGACACCTCCGACAGACCGTCACCACTTGACAGTCGTCAGTCGAAAACTGACACTATAGTCACACGTGGTTATACTAACCTCCAACTTACTCAACCTGAGTATACGTATACCAACTCAGCTTGTGTGTAACTGGACCCACCAGAAATACTATGACCCACTGCACAGTATCCAATGTCCAGTCCACGTCCCCGACAAATCCAATGGTATCGGAATTAATCCGACTACCAACACGTTCACCAACGTACCACTGGTATATCCAAAATACCGCTACCAGACACCACAAGCCTATCCAGTATCGTACCTCGAACAACGTACAAGGTACGTACAATTACCCATCAATCATCCCACAACCACCTAGGTTGTAGTCAATTACGTTTCTATAATGGAGTTCATATGTCCAATCAGTATTAGACAAATCGAAACTCCAACCCACCAACTGTTTCTAAGTCCGAGTCCGAATCCGCAATTTCGTAAGAAATCTCGAATCCAAACCCAGAAATCATATCCTTAACCATGTCCGAATCCGAATCTGAAATCATCATTCCGTAAGCTAGCATTTGGAATAACCATTCCGAACCCAAATCCATAAAAGAAAATCTACAGTCAAGCTCTAGAATCAAATCCTGAATCGTCACCCAGAATTCGATTCCAAAACCCAAATCTAGAAATCCTTTTTCAAGTTCTAAAATCAAATCCTGAATCGTCATCCAGAAATCTGATTCCAAAACCCGAAATATCGTTCACGTCTACCAAGACGCACCATATCCGAACCTATCGGATACCTGTTCAACCGATCACGACCACACTATCGATTGACTTCATAAGGAAGCCAATCACAACACTCACCCATCCAAGGCTGACCCAAATCCGACCACGTCGGAAACCTACTCATCGGACAACTACTCAGGCGAGTAATAAGCCATATGGGATTTACCTCGAAAAGAAGTTCAGTCCCATCATGCTCCCCTCAACATCCAAGTAAGAGTAATAAACTCTCCACCTATCTGGATCATCAAGATCACGATCCAAATCCACCACTAGGTCAAACGACTATAGACGTCACGATCGAGACTGTGGCTCCTCCCCAATCACCTCGTATCGATCCTTGGCATTCAACCGTGGAAAATCAAGGATGATACAAGACTATGACATCAAAATCCATCCTCGTGAATGCAAATAAAACTCGCTGCACTCACCACACCACGTAATCCAACCTCGTCTGCCACTAAGCAGAAAATGAGAAATCTCAGTCACCTAACTTCGATATACTCAACACATGCTGATGACCCAAGACAAATCCCGGGTCCACCAACCAATACACGATCAGTGTACTAGTGATACAACCATCATCTGCCTTAGCAGAACCTGAGAAGTCACCCTAATGACTTCGAATTACCCAATACCAATGCGGAAAGCCCGCACTCCTCGTGTCACCCCAATCGCAACTCTCGCGATTCTGGAATTCCAACCATATCGAACCAACACACTCGGACATCAACCACGTGTCCATCACCAATTTAACTCTATCCGTGATCCACTCTCGAACGACAGATACCGAACATATGCCCATCACGACGGATGTAACTCAACGTCATCGCAATCACCGGCACCAGCACCCGCACTAGTACCAGTATCAACACTATCACCTATCAGCATCAGCACAAAGTGTCCACACTAGCATCAACAATAACGCTAGCACACCATGTGCAAAACTGACAACCCTAGATCTCCGCTCATACCGAACGACGACCCCGTACCTCTGCTCGAATAGGAGAAATTCTGCCTCCCTCGTGCCCAATTCTAGGTACACTCACCCTGACAACTCATACGGGAAAATCAAACGTCACCTGAACGTCACCGATCCCCAACAACCGTAACTACAACCATCCTCGGTAGTAGTGCCTGCCACCTACTCGTGCAGACCTAACTACTAGACCTCGTTATATCCAGACTCCGTATCCAACGGAATCAATCGCCCGTACCAACTACTCTGTATCCCACTCATGGATTCCATCGACAAGTACCAACCCTGATAACTTGCCCAACCAAACACTAACCAGTCGAAACTCAACTAAACCAATGTCGTCTACCAGGTCATCCACGACCTTAGTTGAACCAAACCACAACTAAGTAGCACGACAACCAAGTAGGTCTAACCAATAAGTACAACCTCGACTGCAGAGTGCAGTCCCAAAACAAGCTGACATGACTAGACCGACTAACGACTCCAAATCCGAATAGTCGTCAAAGTCACTCCACTCGTCAACTCACCTTTCCGAACCCTACACATCCTACCTTAGGAATCCACGAACACGCTTAGGGTTCCCTAAACCCAACTGCAGAAAGCAGTAAAATAAACAACCTGACCGACTCCGCGGTATTGACATCGTAAAGACGTCAATCCAATCCTACCGTCAATCCAATTCGGATTCCTCGAATCCGGTTGCTAACTGCCAACTGCAGTAAATCTATCTAACTCAACCAAATCCGATCATCCAACTCAAAAATATTCGACCATCCGATGATCACAATTCCCAAATAGTTGTCGGAACCAATCCTACGACATCGTGAAAGACGATCCCAACTAACCGTCTCACGATTAAAACGTTAACGTACAGGTACGTAATCCCTTCCGTAGGGTCTCACACTGTCAAACCTGACAGAACTATGGCAACTCCGGCCTCAAATGCCGAACCAAGGCATGCCAATCCTACTAACTATCGTACCGGTACCCTAACTATCAGGTTGATAACGAACTGTAGCCCCTTGAGATATCACATCCTCGACCTGCGTACATTCCAAGAGCTCCATGGTTGCTCGAATAGAGACAACCCCGCTCTGATAAGCATCCTACGAGCAATCCTATGCTCTGATACCACGTTGACAGGACCCATCCCAATCCCCCCGGGATTAGTGCGGGATGACCCTGCTCCCGTCTGACACGAAGTGTCAGACAAGGGATATTTCTGACCTTTGCCCTCCCGGGCTATCAGAGTACGCCAGGATCCGGAGGAGGCATGTGATATCTCGGTCTCTGCTACAGTCCACATCCGATGTCAACCTGAAGGGCAGTCAAAACATTAAAAACTGTGAGTGGACAAAACAAAAGTTTATAAAAACATTTCATAAGACATTTGTACCCTCCACTAAAAAGCATGCATGCATTCGAAAACCATTTATCCAAAACAAACCATATGTGGGACTAAGCCCAAAGCAGATATAAACCAAGGTCGAAAGGACCACAATGAAAACGACCATACGGGCCACTGCCTAAATCCATAAGGGACTCGGCCCCAAACCATAAAGAAACCAAGTACACGAGCCACTGCTCAAATCCTGTGCACACCTGTGCACACCACATATCATATATCATATATACATATAAGTCACACAACCAATCTTGTCATGGTATCCAAAGCTACGCGCATGCTACCCGGGTCTCAATCTGAGTCTTCTCAAAGTCAAGGTCAATGTCCGCAGACCACTGATCCTACTCGAGGTAATAGTAACCATAGCCTTCCTGAGAGTAAGGAACCCAACTGGGGGGTGACTCCACTCAGTCGGTGCTCCGTGACTACTCCGCGGTCCACCCAGGCCAACGACCCTCCCGGAGGAGATAGTAGAACATGTAAAGGAAGGTAGATGAACATATATATACATAACATAAACATTCATGTCCGGTTCCCCTGAACCGTCATGATCCATAATATCTCTAACCAAGGTAACATGCCAGTTCCCATAAACCGTCAAGTACCGTAATAACATAACCGAGGTAACATGCCGGTTCCCATAAACCGTCATGTACCATAATAACCAACAAGGGTTCATGTCGTTCCTATAAACCGTCATGAACCACGATACCATAACAAGGGTTCATGCCGGTTCCCATAAACCGTCATGAACCTTGGAATCCATTTAAGGTTCCCTGACCTGACCTGAAATCAAAGCCGTAAAGTGACTGTGTCTCGTGCCCGAACATAGGACATCAGCTGGGCACCGTGCCCGGAATCTGAAGTCATATGCCCGAGACAAAACCAAATGGGTCTCATACCCGAGTTTATCCTTTTAAAATTCAAATCCAGTTCATTTAAATCAATACAGAGATACAGACCCGTATAAGCACCGTATAAGGCCGAAACCTCGAAATACGTGCTTATACGTAACCACATACAAATGCACCCATGGCATTACAAACAAGCATTTAAAAACATATAATCAACATTTATGCATGCACCAATTTAGAAAACAAGGTCCACTCACAGACCGTCCGAGCTGCCGCCTCGATTTACGTGCCATTCGGCTCTCCCGAGCCAATCCGACCTCTCCGGATAATCCTAACCTGTCCAAACCGTAATAGAAGGTTACTAACTACTTGATTAACCTCCTACCAAAGCCCCGTAATTTTATGATATTTTTAACTATTTTTAAAACCGAACCTAAACCTTCCGTTGCCCCGAAACATATCGAGACGGTGTCCGATCGACACGAAAACAGTCCCAAAATGTTCGTTACATCGAATAGAAAATTTCCCGTGTTGAACACTTTCCTAAATTCCATGCCACGCGCCCTCACACGCCGCCTGAAGTGGTTGCGCGTGGGCTTCACGCGCCAGCTACAGTACCTGCTGACGTCATCGCTGACGTCAGCACGACGTCATCCGACAACTGTCAGGTTTGACATGTCAGACTCTAACAGGTGCGACGTGTCATGCTCCCATTGGTCCACGTCACTGTGCAGTCTGACATGTGCCACGTGGCAGTCTGACATGTGCCACGTGTCGTCACGGCACTGGTCCACGTCAGTGACACGTGTCAGCCCCTGATTGGGCCACATCACTGATATGTCAGTATTTACTGTGCACTGACATGTGACACGTGTCGCACTCCTATTGGCCCATTTTCTGACATGTCAGCTGACATTGTCAGAGCTGACAATGCTTACGTCATCCCTGACATGATGACGTCAGCAGGATGACGTCACCTGTCATCTCTGTCCTCCCGCGGGTCGACCCGAATACCAGTAACCGGGTCGCCGTGACCCGCGGCTTGACCCGGCCGGTTCTCCGCCGTCCGGCCACCAAAACCATTTCCCTTTGTCCCATTCTCTTCGTCATAACCTAACTTACAGTCCTATGACTTAAAATGGAAGAAAAAACATCGAAAAACCGTACCTTCAATCCAGCCATGGCGGCCGTGACTTTTCCTGCCGTTCATGGCTGTTCCAGGCCGTCCAACACCTCGAAACCAATCCTAGTCATCTCCTGGAATCCCTAGAAACCTTACCCAATTAATGGAATCGAGTAAAAACCATTCAAATCCAATTTCAAATTTTTGAACATTTTCTTACCTCACGGATTCGACTCCCCGCCGTGGCCACCGCCGTCCTCGGCCGTGGCTTGCCATCCTCAGCCTCTCACCACTTCCTCACGGTCATATTCAATGTAGCACAATCACAAGATGAGTGATGGAGGTGGGAAATATGTGTGTTTGTGTTTTGAAGAAAATGGAGAAAATGGTGAAGGGGGGGTTTCGGGTTTCGGGTGTGAGGAAACAAAGAAGAAGGAGATGATAGCTGATGAGAGAAGAGAAATGGAGGGTGAGGATTGAATGATTAAAATAGAATGGATGGTTAAGATTTAAGGTTGTTAGGATTTATTATAAAATAATTAAAATATTATTATTTAATTACTTAGATCCACATTTTGGGGGAGTTAGCCAATAGGATGAGTGACACTTGTCACTCATCCATGGGACCCACCAAAATATCTGCCCAAATCTGATTTCGCCGAATCGTCCCCGTCTCGAAGTTCGTGCATAGTGAAATCGAACTTCCGTGACCCATAACTCTCCCGTTCGAAGTCCGATTTCAGTGTGCCGCCTGCCTATGGATTCGTATCGTCCTTATCTACGTAATGGTCTTCGGCCATCGGACATCCTGGTCAAAAAGTCAACATTTGACCCCCTTTTATCTAAAATTACTAAAATGCCCCTAAACTTCAGAACGTCATAACTTCCTCCTCGAACGTCGGAATTGAACGTGCCACCTGTCTATGAACTCGTGACGTCACGAACTACGTCACGGTCATCGGTCAAAGTCCATTTGACAGCCCGATTGATAAGTCAACGTTTTGCCACCACTAGGGGCAAAACGGTCATTTCGCATCGTTCGTCCGATTTCGCTCTACTAATCACGGATTAGCCTCACTAATCGTGATTAGTCACTAATCTAATCATGGAATTTGGGACGGGTCGTTACAACCTTCCCTCCTTAATTAATTTCGTCCTCGAAATTCCAACCGACCTAAATCCAACCGTTCTTCCCTCCTTAATTAGTTTCGTTCTCGAAACTCCAACTATCCTGATTCCACATCCACCCCGTGGAAAGTAGAATCAACCTCAAAACACGTGTACACTAGTACACCTGCTAACCAGAATAAAACTCGTCTGTACCTCGACGTACCACTAACACTCACGTCATATTGACTACCCTCGACCACGTCGACTAACAGTAGTCATATGTTCCGAGTTGACACTACATGTAAAATCTACCGTTTCATTGACACAACCAACTAGACGGTTCCCTTCTCAATCCCCAATATATCCTGACGTCTGCTCCCACTGGGAGTCCTCAGACCTCACTCAACGATCCACGCTGACACCTCCGACAGACCGTCACCACTTGACAGTCGTCAGTCGAAAACTGACACTATAGTCACACGTGGTTATACTAACCTCCAACTTACTCAACCTGAGTATACGTATACCAACTCAGCTTGTGTGTAACTGGACCCACCAGAAATACTATGACCCACTGCACAGTATCCAATGTCCAGTCCACGTCCCCGACAAATCCAATGGTATCGGAATTAATCCGACTACCAACACGTTCACCAACGTACCACTGGTATATCCAAAATACCGCTACCAGACACCACAAGCCTATCCAGTATCGTACCTCGAACAACGTACAAGGTACGTACAATTACCCATCAATCATCCCACAACCACCTAGGTTGTAGTCAATTACGTTTCTATAATGGAGTTCATATGTCCAATCAGTATTAGACAAATCGAAACTCCAACCCACCAACTGTTTCTAAGTCCGAGTCCGAATCCGCAATTTCGTAAGAAATCTCGAATCCAAACCCAGAAATCATATCCTTAACCATGTCCGAATCCGAATCTGAAATCATCATTCCGTAAGCTAGCATTTGGAATAACCATTCTGAACCCAAATCCATAAAAGAAAATCTACAGTCAAGCTCTAGAATCAAATCCTGAATTGTCACCCAGAATCCGATTCCAAAACCCAAATCTAGAAATCCTTTTTCAAGTTCTAAAATCAAATCATGAATCGTCATCCAGAAATCTGATTCCAAAACCCGAAATATCGTTCACGTCTACCAAGACGCACCATATCCGAACCTATCGGATACCTGTTCAACCGATCACGACCACACTATCGATTGAATTCATAAGGAAGCCAATCACAACACTCACCCATCCAGGGCTGACCCAAATCCGACCACGTCGGAAAACTACTCATCGGACAACTACTCAGGCGAGTAATAAGCCATATGGGATTTACCTCGAAAAGAAGTTCAGTCCCATCATGCTCCCCTCAACATCCAAGTAAGAGTAATAAACTCTCCACCTATCTGGATCATCAAGATCACGATCCAGATCCACCACTAAGTCAAACGACTATAGACGTCACGATCGAGACTGTGGCTCCTCCCCAATCACCTCGTATCGATCCTTGGCATTCAACAGTGGAAAATCAAGGATGATACAAGACTATGACATCAAAATCCATCCTCGTGAATGCAAATAAAACTCGCTGCACTCACCACACCACGTAATCCAACCTCGTCTGCCACTAAGCAGAAAATGAGAAATCTCAGTCACCTAACTTCGATATACTCAACACATGCTGATGACCCAAGACAAATCCCGGGTCCACCAACCAATACACGATCAGTGTACTAGTGATACAACCATCATCTGCCTTAGCAGAACTTGAGAAGTCACCCTAATGACTTCGAATTACCCAATACCAATGCGGAAAGCCCGCACTCCTCGTGTCACCCCAATCGCAACTCTCGCGATTCCGGAATTCCAACCATATCGAACCAACACACTCGGACATCAACCACGTGTCCATCACCAATTTAACTCTATCCGTGATCCACTCTCGAACGACAGATACCGAACATATGCCCATCACGACGGATGTAACTCAACGTCATCGCAATCACCGGCACCAGCACCCGCACTAGTACCAGTATCAACACTATCACCTATCAGCATCAGCACAAAGTGTCCACACTAGCATCAACAATAACGCTAGCACACCATGTGCAAAACTGACAACCCTAGATCTCCGCTCATACCGAGCGACGACCCCGTACCTCTGCTCGAATAGGAGAAACTCTGCCTCCCTCG
Organism: Prinsepia uniflora; assembly: GCA_032719365.1. Taxonomy (NCBI): domain Eukaryota; kingdom Viridiplantae; phylum Streptophyta; class Magnoliopsida; order Rosales; family Rosaceae; genus Prinsepia; species Prinsepia uniflora. The sequence goes on from CM064862.1 coordinate 59,737,823, forward strand.
TGCCCAATTCTAGGTACACTCACCCTGACAACTCATACGGGAAAATCAAACGTCACCTGAACGTCACCGATCCCCAACAACCGTAACTACAACCATCCTCGGTAGTAGTGCCTGCCACCTACTCGTGCAGACCTAACTACCAGACCTCGTTATATCCAGACTCCGTATCCAACGGAATCAATCGCCCGTACCAACTACTCTGTATCCCACTCATGGATTCCATCGACAAGTACCAACCCTGATAACTTGCCCAACCAAACACTAACCAGTCGAAACTCAACTAAACCAATGTCGTCTACCAGGTCATCCACGACCTTAGTTGAACCAAACCACAACTAAGTAGCACGACAACCAAGTAGGTCTAACCAATAAGTACAACCTCGACTGCAGAGTGCAGTCCCAAAACAAGCTGACATGACTAGACCGACTAACGAATCCAAATCCGAATAGTCGTCAAAGTCACACCACTCGTCAACTCACCTTTCCGAACCCTACACATCCTACCTTAGGAATCCACGATCACGCTTAGGGTTCCCTGAACCCAACTGCAAGCTACCAACTGCAGAAAGCAGTAAAATAAACAACCCGACCGACTCCGCGGTATTGACATCGTAAAGACGTCAATCCAATCCTACCGTCAATCCAATTCGGATTCCTCGAATCCGGTTGCTAACTGCCAACTGCAGTAATTCTATCTAACTCAACCAAATCCGATCATCCAACTCAAAAATATTCGACCATCCGATGATCACAATTCCCAAATAGTTGTCGGAACTAATCCTATGACATCGTGAAAGACGATCCCAACTAACCGTCTCACGATCAAAACGTTAACGTACAGGTACGTCATCCCTTGCGTAGGGTCTCACACTGTCAACCCTGACAGAACTATGGCAACTCCGGCCTCAAATGCCGAACCAAGGCATGCCAATCCTACTAACTATCGTACCGGTACCCTAACTATCAGGTTGATAACGAACTGTAGCCCCTTGAGATATCACATCCTCGACCTGCGTACATTCCAAGAGCTCCATGGTTGCTCGAATAGAGACAACCCCGCTCTGATAAGCATCCTACGAGCAATCCTATGCTCTGATACCACGTTGACAGGACCCATCCCAATCCCCCCGGGATTAGTGCGGGATGACCCTGCTCCCGTCTGACACGAAGTGTCAGACAAGGGATATTTCTGACCTTTGCCCTCCCGGGCTATCAGAGTACGCCAGGATCCGGAGGAGGCATGTGATATCTCGGTCTCTGCTACAGTCCACATCCGATGTCAACCTGAAGGGCAGTCAAAACATTAAAAACTGTGAGTGGACAAAACAAAAGTTTATAAAAACATTTCATAAGACATTTGTACCCTCCACTAAAAAGCATGCATGCATTCGAAAACCATTTATCCAAAACAAACCATATGTGGGACTAAGCCCAAAGCAGATATAAACCAAGGTCGAAAGGACCACAATGAAAACGACCATACGGGCCACTGCCTAAATCCATAAGGGACTCGGCCCCAAACCATAAAGAAACCAAGTACACGAGCCACTGCTCAAATCCTGTGCACACCTGTGCACACCACATATCATATATCATATATACATATAAGTCACACAACCAATCCTGTCATGGTATCCAAAGCTACGCGCATGCTACCCGGGTCTCAATCCGAGTCTTCTCAAAGTCAAGGTCAATGTCCGCAGACCACTGATCCTACTCGAGGTAATAGTAACCATAGCCTTCCTGAGAGTAAGGAACCCAACTGGGGGGTGACTCCACTCAGTCGGTGCTCCGTGACTACTCCGCGGTTCACCCAGGCCAACGACCCTCCCCGGAGGAGATAGTAGAACATGTAAAGGAAGGTAGATGAACATATATATACATAACATAAACATTCATGTCCGGTTCCCCTGAACCGTCATGATCCATAATATCTCTAACCAAGGTAACATGCCAGTTCCCATAAACCGTCAAGTACCGTAATAACATAACCGAGGTAACATGCCGGTTCCCATAAACCGTCATGTACCGTAATAACCAACAAGGGTTCATGTCGGTTCCTATAAACCGTCATGAACCACGATACCATAACAAGGGTTCATGCCGGTTCCCATAAACCGTCATGAACCTGGGAATCCATTTAAGGTTCCCTGACCTGACCTGAAATCAAAGCCGTAAAGTGACTGGGTCTCGTGCCCGAACATAGGACATCAGTTGGCACCGTGCCCGGAATCTGAAGTCATATGCTCGAGACAAAACCAATTGGATCTCATACCCGAGTTTATCCTTTTAAAATTCAAATCCAATTCATTTAAATCAATACAGAGATACAGACCCGTATAAGCAACTTATAAGGCCGAAACCTCGAAATACGTGTTTATACGTAACCACATACAAATGCACCTATGGCATTACAAACAAGCATATAAAAACATATAATCAACATTTATGCATGCACCAATTTAGAAAACAAGGTCCACTCACAGACCGTCCGAGCTGCCGCCTCGATTTGCATGCCATACGGCTCTCCCGAGCCAATCCGACCTCTCCGGATAATCCTGACCTGTCCAAACCATAATAGAAGGTTACTAACTACTTGAGTAACCTCCTACCAAAGCCCCGTAATTTTCTGATATTTTTAACTATTTTGAAAACCGAACCTAAACCTTCCGATGCCCCGAACATGATGACGTCAGCAGGATGACGTCACCTATCATCTCTGTCCTCCCGCGGGTCGACCCGAATACCAGTAACCGGGTTGCCGTGACCCGCGGCTTGACCCAGCCGGTTCTCCGCCGTCCGGCCACCAAAACCATTCCCCTTTGTCCCATTCTCCTCGTCATAACCTAACCTACAGTCCTATGACTTAAAATGGAAGAAAAAACATCAAAAAACCGTACCTTCAATCCAGCCATGGCGGCCGTGACTTCTCCTGCCGTTCACGGCTGTTCCAGGCCGTCCAACACCTCGAAACCAATCCTAGTCATCTCCTGGGATCCCTAGAAACCTTACCCAATTAATGGAATCGAGTAAAAACCATTCAAATCCAATTTCGAATTTTTGAACATTTTCTTACCTCACGGATTCGACTCCCCGCCGTGGCCACCGCCGTCCCCGGCCGTGGCTTGCCATCCTCAGCCTCTCACCACTTCCTCACGGTCATATTCATTGTAGCACAATCACAAGATGAGTGATGGAGGTGGGAAATATGTGTGTTTGTGTTTTGAAGAAAATGGAGAAAATGGTGAAGGGGGGGTTTCGGGTTTCGGGTGTGAGGAAACAAAGAAGAAGGAGATGATAGCTGATGAGAGAAGAGAAATGGAGGGTGATGATTGAATGATTAAAATAGAATGGATGGTTAAGATTTAAGGTTGTTAGGATTTATTATAAAATAATTAAAATATTATTATTTAATTACTTAGATCCACATTTTGGGGGAGTTAGCCAATAGGATGAGTGACACTTGTCACTCATCCATGGGACCCACCAAAATATCTGCCCAAATCAGATTTCGCCGAATCGTCCCCGTCTCGAAGTTCGTGCATAGTGAAATCGAACTTCCGTGACCCATAACTCTCCCGTTCGAAGTCCGATTTCAGTGTGCCGCCTGCCTATGGATTCGTATCGTCTTTATCTACGTAATGGTCTTTGGCCCTCGGCCATCTGACATCCTGGTCAAAAAGTCAACGTTTGACCCCCTTTTATCTAAAATTACTAAAATGCCCCTAAACTTCCGAACGTCATAACTTCCTCCTCGAACGTCGGAATTGAACGTGCCACCTTTCTATGAACTCGTGACGTCACGAACTACGTCACGGTCATCGGTCAAAGTCCATTTGACCGCCCGATTGAAAAGTCAACATTTTGCCACCACTAGGGGAAAAACGGTCATTTCGCATCGTTCGTCCGATTTCGCTCTACTAATCACGGATTAGCCTCACTAATCGTGATTAGTCACTAATCTAATCATGGAATTTGGGACGGGTCGTTACACCAAGTCCGAGAGTTCGTAAATCAAATGCGTCTCGTGTCCAATTTCATATTTCCAATTCCAAAACCAATTCATTAAACACTCATTGAAAACCTAGCACGTACAAGCATCGTATAAAACTAGAAATCCCGAAATACGTGCAAATACGTAAATCCTAGGCTACCACAAACAAATGAAATCATGGCATCACAAAACATGTTCTAAAACAATTATAAAACGTTTATGCATGCATCGAATTCATAAAACAAGTTCACTCACAGACCGTCCAAAATGCGCCTCGATATGCGTGCCATAATCCTCTCCCAGGCCAATCGTCACCTTCGGGATTCCCGAACCTGTTCAAATCGTAATAGAAGGTTATTAACTAGTTAAATAACCTCTCACTAAAGTCCCATAATTTTCTGGAATTTCCAACTATTTTTAAAGTCTATCGTAAACCTTCTGACGTCCCGAACTATATTGAAACGATGTTCGATTGACAAGAAACTAGTCCCAAAATGTTCGTTACATCGAATAGATGAAATTACATGTTGGAACTTCCCCCAAAGGAGAGATCACGTGCCCTCACGCGCCCCAAAAATGTCCTGCGCTTGGGCCTCACGCGCTAGGACTGTACATCTTCTCCAAGTGACTGAATTGGGTCCGGCCGGTTCATTGGTTTGCCTGGACCGGCATGACCGGTTCGGCCCAATTTCTCACCCAGTTTCGGTCCATTTGCTTCCAATACAATCCCAATATTCCTATTTTCTCATTTCCTATCTATTTCAATCAAGAAACCTAAGAAAAACCATCTAAATCCCAAGGATTGATTTTGTCCTAACGGTCCAAGTTTTTCAAGTTTTTTTCCAGGGCCTTCTCAGCCGTGAACCACCACCAAAAGCATCTTAAACACCCCCCCCCTCCCCTCCCCTCCCCTCCCCCATAACAACTCACTAATCATCCTCTAATCATCCAAAAGCATCCCTAACGTCCTAATCCGAAAACAATAGAATTTGAACAAAACCGAGAAAATGGCTTACCTTTGCACCTTTACCGTCGATGGCGGTTGTGCGTCTTGTCGCTGCCTCCCAGTCACTCTCTCACTCAGTTCCTCACTCAAGAAGCAATGAAGACAGATGAGGGTTGGGGTGGTGTGTGGTGAGGGGTGATCGGGTTTGGTGAGATCAGGAAAACTGTGTGAATGAGGGAGGGGAAATATGCATGTATGTGGAATGGTGGCCAGTGGATGGGTGACACTTGTCACTCATCCATTGGACCTTGGGACAATTATCTGGGCCCACATAAATCCAAAAGGCATCCGTTTCGTAATTCGTGTAATAGTACGTTCGAACTTCCGTGAACCGTAACTTCTCCATCGAACATCCGAATTTGACGTGCCGCCTGTCTACGGTTTTGTATCGTCCTGATCTACGTAACGGTCCTTGGCCCTCGGTCATCGGACCTCCCGAGTCAAAAGTCAACTATTTGCTCCTATTCAACCAAATTACCAAAATGCCCCCGAACTTCCGAAAATCATAACTTCTTCCTCGAACGTTGGAATCGTTCGTGCCACCTGTCTATGAACTCGTGACGTCCCAAATCTCGCCACAGTCATCGGCCAAAGTCCATTTGACCGCCTGAACGAAAAGTCAACGATTCGCCCATTCTAGGGGCAAAATTATCATTTCACCCTGCTCGTCCGTTAATCCTCGTCTAATCCCCGATTAGTCTAGCTAATCCATCATTAATTGTTAATTAATCCCTCTAATTCGGGACGGGTCATTACATCATCTGCTGATGTCACCCTCTGACAACCTCTGACATCCTCTAACACGATGGCATCATCATGACGTCATCTGCTGATGTCACCCTTTAACAACCTCTGACATGCTCTGACACTTGTTAGATGACATCATCTTCTCACTGGAGAAGATGACCGGACCATCGCGGCCGTCGCCGTCATCCGACCGGAAACCGCCATTAAAGCCCTGGATTTCAAAAATCCATAACTTCTTCAAAAATTAACCAAATTTAATGTTCTAATAGTCAAAATTTATCTACTCAATCCCAGGAACTCAAATTCAAGCCCAGAATCAAGAAAAAATATCTGAAAAATTGAGTTTGAAGCTCGAAAGTTTCCGGTTTCCTTCTTGGTCGTGTTCCCTACGATTCCTTGCCTCCCTTCCTTCAAACTCGGGTCCTTCTTGATCGTTAGGGTATGATGATCACGATCCGACCCTTAGTTCATGCTCAAACAGCCTAGAAATGGTGGTTCAAAAATTTGTTCATCCTGGGTTTTGGGGTAGGACGGTGAGAAAGAGTGTAGGGGAAACTGAATTTGTTTTTGTTTGAAAATTAGATTTTCTCAACCAATGAGAAGATAAGGAGAGCCCCCACCAATTGACACGTGGCACACCCTTTCCCTAAATATCACATTTTCACTTCTACCCATAATACCCCTTCCCAATTTGGTAAGTTAAACATACCCTAGGGGTAAAATGGTCTATTCCTTCGAACACACCTGAAAATAATTTCCGTCAAAATTAGTTATTTAATTAAAATTGGTTCGGGTCGATACATGCACAACCACCATCAGTCACTATTTTCATCATAACATCACAGTATCATCACTCCATGGAATCATCACGCGTATCGTCTTCCATATATAACCTCAAATCACCATCTCATCATTATGATATCATCATCATAACATTTCATATACTCATATCACATCTCAATAACTCAATCAAATCTATAATCGGAATCTCCAAGCCTATGCCAAAACACACCTCATTCACAAACCTCATAACACATGCCATCGAAATACTTCAAAAAAAAAAAAACAACCATAAATCATATGAAAATCACCAAAAATCCCCAAAAATCCAATATCACAATGATTTTCCATCACACATATTAAGAAACACACTTTACTCATACTTAACCCAAATCTACAATGTACATGAAATTTGAAAATATAATCTTCTTGAAATCTTGTGAAACGTAGTTAAATCACAAGTAAACCCTTATAAAAGTCAACTCATCAAAATTTGAATTTAGACTTGACAAAATTTCCATAAAGATTTCGTAAACATATTTTCAAAAATCATCAAAAATAATTTCATTATCATGATTCAACAATAATCATTTGGAAATCCCAAATTCGAATCATTGTCACAAAAATCGTTTAATAGCCCTAGGCTCGTTTATCAAGTCAAACCAAATTCCAATCCGTAAAACATATTTTCCAAACAATTCCATAAATATATTACGCACAAAGTTTGTACTTCAAAGCACAATTTAATTGATATCGATATAATGAGTAATTCAATTGATAAGTCTCGAAACATCAATAATTATATGAAACCAAAATTCAGTTTATTGCCCTATTAATCTCATACTTACCTTAACTTATATTCCGTATTAACTCATATTCCAACCCGATTTTAACTCTAAATTTGATCAAAAACAATTTCGTAGGATATGTGTTTCACGTAACCATACAACATATTTCTCAACTTATCTCATAAAATTTTAGAAAATTTTAAAACAAATCTCAAACCCTCGTCATCTATATCCTTTAATAATAGGGCTCTTAACATGCACTGTTGAAGCTGAATTCGTCCTTTAAACTCAAAAGACTCCAGGATCCCTACAAACAAGCAAAACAGTAAGCTATCGTTCGTTCAATGATCGAGACTCGAGGGGTGTTCGACCAAGAACGCTCCAATGCTTAAGTCAGCTTCGAAAGAGAAATCTCAAGAGCTTAAGTAGCGTTGAACAGAATTACCTTTATTGATAAATGTGTTCCCCTTATATAGGGGGTGAGTGAGATGCTCAATTTCCATAGTTCCGATGTGGGACAAATGCTTCTTGATTTGTGCGCTAACATGTGTTACACAGATCGAGGGTGAGAGGCTTCCACGTATCACCCCGATTTGGGCCCAATATTTGGGCTATGTACGCATTGTGGGCTTGAGCCATGTTCGGTGGTTGGGCTTTAAGTATTATTGCCCGGGGCAATTTGGTCATTTTGGGAATTATGGGCCACGTGGTAGCTCCACATTCTTCCTGTGATTTTGGGTTCCACAAATGCCCCCACATCACTTAGGAATTCAGGGAATCCTAAGGGATGTAATTTGTATTGTGGTTCCGATAAATTATATATGGGAGTAGGACTCCGCTTGATCTTTAATTTCATTGTACCTCTATCTGAGAGTCTCTGATGTCGCAGTAAGCTCCACGCTTGTTCGAGAGACTTTTGAATACTTCTTTAATTGTCGAGCTTTACATTTTTGCACATTCGGAGAGTTGTATGAGTCCAATTGTAGCAATTTAAGTGGTGTTAAGCTCTATTTTCAGAGACGGTCATTTCAATATGTGTCAAGGCGCACTTCTGGTAAGACCCAGTAGGCTTGCATTATTGGAGCAAGGTGGCTCGCGTAGTCAAAATCTGTTATGTGGGAAGTATACAGACTTCGAGGGACCTGAAAAATTCAAGTCCTGACCGAGGCGAGGCAGGGGAAGAAATTTGAAGTCCAACAGATGGACAAAATTTCATCCTTTGATCGAGGCGAGGCATGGTTCAACTACAAAACGAGACATGCTGCAAAGCAAGAGGATACGTTCCAAAGTGCATAGTGAGGCAAGGTATCCCATGACACGAGGCGAAGTGCATGTGGTGCCATAAAGTGAATGAAGCGTCTCGAGGAGTTTTTTGGCTGACAGTGGACCAGGTCCAGTTGAGCTCGAAATGGAGTGGCTATAAGGTGGAGCATAAGGACGGATGATCGATCATGCCCCCTGTGAAGCTCCAGATGGTGTACGCCACTACGTAATTGAAGAAAGAAAGCTTGTAGGTGGACCATGCATATGGTACTTCGAACATAGGAGGGCCTGACACACGAGGATCAAGGCAAGACATAATGTAAGGCAATGCCTAGTTGGAGTTCAAAGTGTTGCACTAGGCATACTTCCAATGACCATGCATGTGGTGTCTGGCAGATAGAAGAGCTCAGTGTGTTTACGAACTTGTCATCTTCAAGTGCAGGTGAAGCCAACATCGAAGCTTTTAGCAAAAAAGACAAGGAGTCTCATCACCTAGTATGAGGCATGTCACAACCCAACATGAGGCCTGTTCTAGCTGTGCAGACGCTTACATGATTCCAAAGAGGAAGTCAAACAGTTGGATGTTGAAATCAAAAACTTGAGCGATGGGTGCTTGCTACCCTCACATGCCCCCACAACTTTGTGTTTTTAAGGAAGATGAAGCTCAAAAGTTGGATATGGAAAGCCGGAGCGGGATCACCACCAAAGAGCTGGAGCTTGAACTAGAGATGGAGCCTGAACTGGAGCCTGAGTTAGAGGCTAAGAAAACAGATGTTCCTGAAGCCGACGAGTCTCCTGAAGACGTTTCCCTACTTTCAGCAGAAGAATGGGCAGAGTTTTGAAGGACCATGGACTTTGAAGACTTGCAATTGCATCTACTTCATCTTTGTATGTTGATTATCGCATTTTCATTTTTGTATTGAATAACTGGTTTGTGCGATCGAGATGTGATTAGTCAAATACCCTTCAAATCAATAAATGAAAACCATAGTTATGAGAAATTATGAGCTCCCGTATCTTTTTCTAATTATACTAACTGCCTTGATGTATCCAAACTTGTTTGTTCATCAAATGCCCCCCGTTGTAGCCATGGGCGTTCAATGTTGGGGTTTAACTAACCTTGTTAGCATTCGCATTGGTGTTGCCTTCAAGGAAGGGCTTGTACTTCTTAAGAGAAGGCTTGAAGTGCTTCCATGAGGAAGACTTAGGGTGCTTCTAAGAGGAAGGCTTAGGGTGCTTCCAAAAGGAAGTCTTGAGGTGCTTCCTGAAGGAAGGCTTCAAATGCGTCCTAGTGGAGGGCTTCAAGTGCTTCCTAGTGGAAGGCTTTGTGTGCTCCCCGGAGGAAGTCTTGAGTGCTTCTTTGAAGAAGACTTTAGATGCTTCTTGGAGGAAGGCTTGAGTGCTTTTCGGAAGAAGGCTTTAGATGCTTCCTGGAGGAAGGCTTGAGTGCTTCTCAGAAGAAGGCTTTGGATGCTTCCCGGAGGAAGGCTTTGGATGCTTCCCGGAGGAAGGCTGTGAGTGATGCGCAGAGCGAAGGCTTGGGTGCTTCGCAGGGCGAACGCTTGGGTGCTTCGCAGGGCGAAGGCTTGGGTGCTTCGCAGGGCGAAGGCTTGGGTGATTCGTAGGGCGAAGGCTTGGGTGCTTCGCGGAAGGCTTAGGTGCTTCGCAGAAGGCTTAGATGCTTCGCAGGACGAAGACTTTGGATGCTTCGATGACGAAGGCTTTGATGCTCGAGGGCATAAGTTTTGAGAATTGTACAAACTTGTTGGTATGAATTCAAAATAACTTTTCAATCTTATTGATAATTCAAATGCACGATACTTGAACTTAAAAGGCAAATTGAAAAGAAAAGTTGAAAACTTCATAGACTTCTATGTCTCTCTAACTTTGACATGCAGCTAGTTGATGCGGATCACTTTTGATACTGGCTCCTTAGGCTCTTTGTTCTCCATGTGATCTGCAGTCCTCTTCTTGATGTAGTCTGTGCAATGTCCCTCATTCATGAGATTTTGTAGATATCTTTCGAAAGATATACATGTGCTAATATTGTGCCCATAACATTCATGATAGGCGCACCATTTTGTTTTATCAGCTTTCTCCTGACCGCCCTTGACGGGTCCTGGGTTTTTGAACCAAGTCTTGTCCTTGATCTCATTATGAATCTGGTGGACTGGTATTGAGAACTACACTTTAGGCTTCTCGATGGTTGAGCCTTTAGGAATTTGGTTTGCCTTACGCTTGTTGAACCCCCCATGTGAAAATTTGCCACTAACGTCCTCTTTGCGTTGTGGTGTCGATGCGGAGGCTTTCTCGCTTGTCTCGGCATGATCTAGCGCATGTGCAGCACCCTTTTCATCCTCCCAGCATGCATGTCTCTCAGCTAGAGTGAGCATCTTGGTGAGACTTCGTGCATTGCCCATGACAATGTCTCCGTAGAGCTGGCTGTCCCGAAGGAGTCCTTGTTTACATGTCATCGCTGCAACAAGGTCGTTGCATCCGAAAATTCGAGACTTCTCCTCGCAAAATCATCGTATGTATTGTCGTAGAGTCTCTTTTGCTCTCTTTCGGACAGAGAAAAGATGGTCATCCTTCACCTCGATTGTCCGAAGTTGTGCGTACTCCTTCACAAATGCTAGAGCCAACTCTTCAAATGATGCAATAGACCTCCTGGGGAGATGATTGAACCAAGTCATGGCTTGGCCTTGAAGAGAAGCTTGAAAAACTTTGCACATGAGCGCATCGTTATGCATGTGGGGGACCATGACTCCCCAGTAATAATCTATGTGCTTTACCGGGTCGGAGGCTTCTTTGAATGGAGTGAAGTTTGGCGTTGCAAACCTTTGGGGGAATGGCTCCTCCTCAATTTCCATTACAAAAGGCGTTGAGAGCTGTATCTGGCGACGTAGATCGTCCTCTAGATCACCATCTCGTTGAGCACGAAGATTCCTGTCCAACATTCTTTTAACATCATTAGCCCGCAACGCACCTTGCTGAGGCGGTGAGTCATTTCGTGCTAATCGCCGAGAACCTCCTTGAGCTTCTCTCCTTAATCTCTGGGATCGTGCTGGGGAATAGGCCTCATCTTCCCTCTCACTGCCATGGGCAGATCGTCTTGGGTCTTTGTATTGAGCCTGAGGTTGTCCCCTACTTTCATGTGAGCGCTGTGAGCGCTCCACTCGTGAAGTTGCCCCAATCCTACTTCCTAGCCGCTCATGTGCTGATGGCCTTAGGCGCTGTGGGCTCTTTGCTCGGAGAGCATGACTTTCTTCACCAGAGTCGCTTAGCGAAGTGTTTCGTGACATTGTTCGGCAGTGGACCGATTCTTTCCCAGGTCGCCTTGGAGCACTCTCTTGTCCTCCTCGTGACGTGGAATGTCTGTCTGGCTCTTGGACTGGTCTTTCTGCCAGGACTCGCTGTAAGAGCTCTGACTGAAGTTGGACTTGGCTGCTCAACCTTTCTACTTGCTGCGCCAAGTTGTCCTGGGGAGGTTGGTGGTGACTTCTCCCTGAGACGTCGTGTCGCCTATCCAGAAAGTCCCTTAGGTCCATATTTGTTGTGGGCTGATCACGTCGTGATGCACTTCCCATCAACTGCCCGCCTGCCTGTTGCAAAGCCGAAGTTCTTTCCCCTAGCGCGGGCACTTGGTTAGCTGGTGAGGAGAATGCACCGAGGCTGAAGGTTGACCTCCCTCCTAGCGTCTCCATGGGTGCTTCTATGGACACCCGCCTGGGTCGAATTGGACGCTCCTCCGGTGTCTCTATGCGAGCCTCATTCCTCGTCTGAGCAGTTGAGACAGAAACACCTTCTCCAGCTGAACGAACAGATCGTTGAACCCTAGCCATGCTTGATCAACGAATCTTGAATGGAAATTTGTCGAACGATGAACACGTTCAAGATCTTCGAATCAACGTTAAGAACGATGATCGAAGTAGGATGAACGATGAACAATCGTGAGAGCTTCTTCTTGAATATCTTCAAGCTCTCAATGAAAGCACCAATTGTTGAAGCTGAATTCGTCCTTTAAACTCAAAAGACTCCAGGATCCCTACAAACAAGCAAAACAGTAAGCTATCGTTCGTTCAATGATCGAGACCCGGGGGGGTGTTCGACCAAGAACGCTCCAATGCTTAAGTCAGCTTCGAAAGAGAAATCTCAAGAGTTTAAGTAGCGTTGAACAGAATTACCTTTATTGATAAATGTGTTCCCCTTATATAGGGGGTGAGTGAGATGCTCAATTTCCATAGTTCCGATGTGGGACAAATGCTTCTTGATTTGTGCGCTAACATGTGTTACACAAATCGAGGGTGAGAGGCTTCCACGTATCACCCCGATTTGGGCCCAATATTTGGGCTATGAACGCATTGTGGGCTTGAGCCATGTTCGGTGGTTGGGCTTTAAGTATTATTGCCAGGGGCAATTTGGTCATTTTGGGAATTATGGGCCACGTGGTAGCTCCACATTCTTCCTGTGATTTTGGGTTCCACATGCATTTTATACAAGATTCACATTTCAAAGACAAAGTCCAAAATCGTGCTCTGCTACCAAGTTGATAGGACCCGTCCTTAAATTCTAGGAAAATCCGGACCGATCCTACTCCTTTCTGACAACTTTTATCAGACAAGGGATGTTACCAGTTACGTATATTCACAATTATATTAAGAAAAGTAAATCTGACTTTACGGGTTTACCACCCACGTCCAGCCCACTAAACCCCGTCAAGAAGTGAGATTACTAATCCGAGCTCATTCGGTCTTATTTTATTATTACAATTTTCAAATTGAGATGTTAGAAATAATAGCCATGAAAATATAATTCCACAACCATTTATATGTCGCTCACGGTATCAGCTTGTTACCACTACATCATAAACCATATTCACATATAAAGGTTCATTCCTTATGAACTTCATCTCATAACTTAATAATCATCTTAACAATATCATTTTTACTTACCAAAATTCTTAGGTTTCCAACCCTTTTGCACCTAATTTACATTCGTAAGAAACCAATGTTCTTATTCCCAAATCGTACCTTAAACGTGGAGAAGTATATATATACTTAGTGATGCACTATTTAGAAAACCCAATTCATTAAGTAGAAATGTCAACTTATTAACATTCAATCACTTTCTCCCATGGAGATAATTTCATTTACTGAAACCCCTTGTACGGCCAAAATCTTATTGCAACTAGAAATCGTACTTATACACGAGTTCAAATAATTTTGCATAATACTCACTTTCTTGTTCCTTTGACATAACTTACTTAAAAACTTAGTTAACCACTTCTTTTGTATGTCCTTTTTATTCATCGTAATGTATTATGAAAGTCTATGTATCTGTCAAAATATTGTTACCTTTTAATTTACAAACTTTCCCATATAATTTGTCATTTATCACCAGTGTCAATGTCCCAATGCATAGGGAAATAATTTGTCATTTATCACCAGGTCGATGTCCCAATGCATACACACATATGGTTCATGTCTCAATTAATAAAATTAATTCTCATTAGGAACATAACTTGTTTGTTAATTCCTATATTAACCTAATTTATACAAACACAGTAGCATAAACATAGGCCAAGCAAACATATTAAACCTAGTCACATGTATTATCGACATATTATCTTAAAAATTCAACAATAAATGCAAACGAAGTCCAACTAGTTCAAACTTTATATCATTAAATTCAGGAAGAAGAGAGGAACAAGTTTCATGTTGGTCGGATTTCCAGGCGGTGTGGCACGGGCCCCCACGAGCCGTTCACAGCCGCTACTCATGGTGGCCATGAGCCACACTATTTGTTAACATCAACCTACGTTCTCGATCTGGTTTCCTGCAAACCGGGTCGTCTAACCCGCGACACAAGCCGCCTAGATTTCTTTCGTTTTACGTCTGTTTTTCTTGTTTCCTTTACTAAAACACCTCGTCCAGATTCCAGAAACATGTCTACGGCTTCCAAATTAAGTAAAATGTATTAAAGATCAGAGTTTCATACCTTAACTTTTTAGCCATAGCATGCTGTTTCTGTCCCCCACGTTCCAGCATCCCATCCTCCACTATTTGGAGTTGAAGACGACCTTAGGGAATCCATAAGCTCACGGGAATGTTCATCACCAATGTTCTTGCCTCATAACCAAAAACCCGATTCTAACCTAATGGGTCCATGGCTTCTAGTGCATTGTTATATCCTCTTTCCTCACTGTTTTCACACTATTTTCTCTTCATGTCTTCCTGTTCTCCTCTCCGTGATTCTCTCCTTGTACCTTGCTCATTTTCCTCACAGGTGTGAGTGCTTTCCATTTTTCTCATTTTCAGCCACTTCGCACTGAACCATCACCCTTCACTCAAACATCAATTATATAGATAAGGAAAGTCGGTGGGAGGGGGAGGGTGAAAAATCCAGATGTTTTCTTGTCACTTGGCACGATCCAAATTTCATATGTCCACGATGACCAAAATGCCCCTTATATTAAAATTACCAAAATACACTTAAGTGGTTTTGACCTGAACCAATCTTATACGACTTCCGATTTTGGCATGCCGTCTATCTACGAATTTAGGATCTCAAGACCTTCACAACAGTTTTCACGGAATGTGCAACCGACATCCATGTTGAAAAGTCAACTATTTGACCTTAAAAGGGTAGAACAATTATTCTTCTCTATTTTGTTTTTCAATTTTACTTTCTTTCCAGATTCCAGGCAATTAAATGGCCGGAACCTTCGTAACGGTCATTCCGAAGTTGATAGGAGATGTCCTAATCAAAAGTCAACACTTTGATTTTTTGGTTAAAAGTCAACACCAAAAGTGTTGACTTTTATGGGCAAAATGGTCATTTTTCATTCTCTCGAATATCTGGGGTGTTACAACTTAACTATAGGGGCATCATAAGACTACTGGACTATAGAGATCGATACTATCAAACTAGATCTATTCTCATATCATATCTCCAGATCTGAAAATGGTTTCTATGACTTTTATCCCTGCTTCATCTTCCCAATCTCACACTTGCAAATCTACCTTACTCACTCTCATTGGTTATTTGCTTTATTTTTTGGATTACCCAACATATATTTAAACAAATTCGCCTAACAAAACACACCAAAAATAATCATTAAGGCACAAATTAGAGATATAGAAAGATGAGGGATGAACTAACTAGTTCAATCGTGGTTGCGGCTGATGATGAACGAAAGTGATGAGATGATATGAGTAATGATATGATGAGGGCCATGAAAGATTGCAAGCAGGGATAGAAGTTCGAGTATGGGTAAGAGCGAAATAATGATGAGAGGTGTGAAAGATGATGAATTGTGTTTTGGTTCTCTCTTGGGAGGAAAAAAACCAGTCATAGTGGGATGGTTCTCTCTTCTCTTCTTCGAGAGTTATTTTAAAGTTTATATTACGTGTAGATTTATAAAAATATTTTACGGGCTCCTATTTTTGAATATATTTTTGTCACACCACTTATTTTCATCCATTTCCCTTTATTCTATGCCTTTCATGATGATGCAGTCAGTCCAACCATCATAATGGATGTGATTGAACATAAATGAGTTAGGTTTAGCACCATTTATCTGGGTCTCAAATGGTTCCAAAAATTTTGTGACAAGCCGTCTAGTAAAAAAAGAATATACTACATATACTAAATGGATGGCTTATCACAATTTAAATTTGATCTCCAATTTAATATATTACGTAGCCTCCAATTGAGGTATTAGGTCACCGATGGTCGAGTAAAAGACAATATGCTACATAGCCGTCCAGTATATATATATATATATATACTACATAACCTACATTGGAGTTCAAATTGATAACGATATGATTTGCTTAATTAAGGTAGCATTTTGTAATTAAGTAGAATTATTCAATTAAAAAAGATTCAAATTATTGAGGTTTTAGGTCATCCATCGTCCGGCCATACATACATTTATCATTTATGAAAACAAAGGTCAACACAAAAAAGGGTAAAAAACTTAATTAAAGAGCTAATGGGCATGATCTAAGGGAAAGAAAAAAAACAAGGATCTACATAGAATAAACAAGACACTTGGAGAAAGAGTACTCTTCTGAAATTGCTTATATTATTTTGAGTGATAGAGACAGACAAAACCAGAAACTGCAACTGATTATTAATGGTGTTGGTGTTGCAATTGATGGAGAGCATCTATTTGGAATTATGGATATATGCCCTCTTCTGTCTCTGGATTTTGGAGCTTAGTTTTACACATTCCACAGACAAATGAATCAATACAATGGCACAAAGTGTAAAAAAAAAAAAAAAAAGACTGACCTAAACACAAAAATTAAATCAAACTTATCATATAGAGTGGACAAAAGTTGGTAGAGAAACATAGTATGGTTTTAGTATTCTTATAATTTTTTCTGATCAATGGACTTCGATGATTTAGATTTAAATTAGAGAAAAATCGATTTTTTATAAGATAATAAAGTAAAATAAAATAAAATAATTAATTAGCTCGATGACTTACTTTAGATTTATTTTTTTATGAGATAATTAACAAAGTAAAATAAAAATAATTCGACCTCTGAGACTAACCAACTACTCACTCAGGAACCGGACCTAACTCGACATTTGATGGGTCACTAACCAATCACCCACTCAGGAATTGGACCTACTTTGTGTTTAAGGTGGCAGCATTGTGGTATTTTCACTTCTTGTGTACTTCAATCGGTTATTACTAATTATATTAGGTCGATAAAAAACATTGGAAAATAAAAAAATTAATAAAAAATTAATTTGGAGTCAATCCGGTGTCAATTGCCTAGAAGGCAATTATCATAACCGTTCAATTTCAAAGGTAGTTAAAAATACGGTCTCTTTGCTTACTTAAATATTGATTGAATACGATCCGGTGAGTGGTGGCCAATCTTGTTTTTGAGCAACGTCATTGTAAGGTTGAACAGTATACTTCTGCGGCCAAGACAAGTTAATTAAGCAATAAATCATACAAATTACCACATATTAAATGGATTCTGTCAATTCATAAACAAACCTCAACTTGGTTAAGCATACCCAAATTAGTCAGTTCTATAGCCAATGACTAAAAAAGACAGCCACATATATATATATATATATATATATATATTAATCCATAATTTCTGAATTAGGTTACTCATTGAACCTTAAACAATGCATCTAATCACAAACAAACACAAAATTACTGATTAAAAAAAACAAACAAACTTTGTTATGCCGACAAGAATTAACATAAATTATCTTCTTAGTGTTCAATGACCAATTCATGATCACTTTTAAAATCTTGAGCATAATGTACTATTTTAAAACAACTCATTTAAACAACAAACTTTTTCTTAAAAGGGAGATTGCAAGGTTTATCGTCTATTCATTTTTTTAATAAATAATTAAGCAAACAAGTTGTAATTAATGATAATTTTGAAAACGAGAGGAATACTTGCATGTATGTGGAGTGTTTCTAATGAATGGTAGCAGTAGTGTTGTATTGGCATTAATAGTTCAGTTTGCGGTTTCAAGTCGATTTTTGTAAAAAAAAAAAAACGAGTTCAATATCCTATATATATTGTTAAAGTACAAAATGTTTCAACTTATGATTATGTCTTACCCAATCACCAAGTGTCACATATCCTTCTTTGAATCTGTTAATTAGGAAGAGTAGTAGATCGTCCGTTAGGGATAGGCACCGATGTGGTGCCAGGCTAAAGGTACTTTGATCGTAAAGTCAATAAGTGTGTTCATACGAAGTAATAGTAACTGGTAATTTTGAAAGAGTAATAGTGAAAAGTGAATATTAGTTATCTTATTGGAAAATGTGCACCGCTTTTGTATGGATAATTAAGGTGATCTTGATGAATAATTTTGATGTGAGATAAATGCACTTCTACTTTGGTTCTAACACGTGGCATGTAGATGGATGGTAAGGATGTATCAACTTGTCATCCCATACTTAACCTATTGCTAGGGCTATTTGGCAGTGTGGGCTTCGCCTAAATTGTCTTTTCAATTGTGTGGTTATTTTGGGCCTTTGGTAATTCTTGGTATTTCGGCTTTGGGTATGTGGCCCAGTAAGTATAGTCCAATATGGTGTCAGTAGAAGTTCTCCATGTTCTTGAATGAGGTGAAATTTCTCAGTTGGGGACTTATTCTTTTTTTCTAGAATCGGTGGGAGATATACCTATAGTCCCCTAAGTCTCTCGATCAGATTATCACACTCTCATCCTACATGTTTTTTTGAAGGTGTCTTTGGTTTACAGCAGTTGGTGTGTGATTGTAAGCTAAGTGGAAGAACAGTTGTAAGTGTGTCAGTCCAAGCAACAGGGGTGGTATGTTACTTGGATTTAGAAAAAGAGGTTGAGTGCTCTATGTAGTAGTCCACTTGGTTTGTTTCCCTTGGCCGTTTGGTAGTGCCATGCTTGATTTGTACTCGTTGAGATACGTTGACAATGGTTGGCATGGAGTAAGTCGATCTAATAACGTTGGACATGTGTCAGCCTGTGAGTCAGTTAGTCTACTTTTCTATGTCTTAGCCCTCTTTATGCCCAGGACACTTGTCGGCCTGTAAGGGTGCACAATGGAAGAGTCTTCGAAGTATGTGTCGTCCTCTATAAATAGTGAAACTCGACTCTAGTTTTTCACTTTTAACTTGCAATTTTTCCCTAAGTGCTGCTCGTGTGTAAAGTGATTTCCAGTGAAGTATTCAAGGTGGTCTTCGCAGTGGTGCAATTTTAGACGAGGTTCTCGGCCATGAAAAAATAGAGATGAGTTGTCTATTTTGCGTTTTTCAATTGAAACTTCGGGAAATGATGAATTTGCTATGAACTTGTCCGAGATGAATGGTTAGATATTCCAAGTTGTATTTTTCTTTTTATAGTTTGTTTCTTTATCATTCACATAGATGTTTGAGTTTAGTGGCTTGGTCAAGGTGCGGGGTTATGACTTGGAAGTTGAAGAGGTCACTTCGATCGATGAGGAAGAGACGAGCTTTGATAAGGTTAGTAGTGATATGACTCGACCAGATGTGGAGATGGTCGATCCTTCTAACCAGATAGAAGAGACAATGCCGGTCGTAGAGTTGGCCGATCAGTCAGAAGATGATGGCAATCTGGTAATCAACATAGAGAAGATGTTGGAAGAGTGAATAATCTCAGTGTGGGTGGCAAAAATATCCTAGGGCCGTCAACATGGCAATGTGAATGTTATTGCCGTTCGGGAATCTGGTAGAGACTAAGTGCCATCGTAGTGCCACCTATTTGGGCCGAGTGCACGGTGGATGAGCAGGAAAACTGTGAGACAGAGGCTCGGTTATGGAGGCTCTAAGTAGAGTACAAAATTCCTGACTTAGTGGAGCTACATCTGTTGAAGGAAGGTGAGGTGTCGAGCAACTCGCCAGTCAATATGGCATTATTCTACCCCGAGCTGTATGTTTATGGTGTCTGATTTCCTCTTTATTTGTGGTTTAGGAAACTTTTGAAGAAGATGGATGTCGCACTTGGATAGCTTAACCCTAACACTAGATCATCCTCTGCTCTCTCTACACAACCTTCGACTGGGTGGGTGTGGCCAAGCCGACCTACACTCAGCTGATGTACCTATATGAGTTTGGCTTCTAGCAGTAGAGTACAAGTTGGATCAATGTTTGCTGTATCAAGAAGAAGGAGAGAGGAAAGTTCATCCATGTCGTGACGACCTCCTAGATTTCATACAAGACCTAGTTTTCCTTTGTCGGTAGGGACTGGGAAGGAAGCGCCAAAGGGGGTCTAATAATGAAGAAGTTCTAGATTGAAGGTGTTTAGTGTTCTTGGTCTTCATCTGTGTCTATCTGTCAATTTTTTTTTTTTACTTTCTTCTTTCCAAGTGTTATTTTGATTCTGACTTTACTCTCGGTGTGCAGGTATTTTCCTAGCCAAGAAGATATTAGAGATCGAGAAGAAGACAATTTGGTGTGTGAGAAAAGGTTAATTGATCGACAACATAGCCGACTTTTGCTACCTCTTCTTGTGCTTCAGAAGGACGCTCATCTAATTGACTTGGAAGATCATAAATACTTTATATATATATATATATGGATAGTCTCTAACTTTGCGGTCAGTCATGCAGTTTCGTAGGATTTTTTGAAGAAGATTCTTTGAGGGGTTGACAAACTAATGATGAAGAACAAGTCAGTTGGTGAGTCAAGTGTGACTGAGCAGAGGAGGGGTTTGGATGTGAGTTCTAGGTTGGAGCGTAAGTCGCTCGACTGTCTCTAATTATGGCATCAATGCCCAAGAGAAATAAACAGGCAGCAATATGGGCCTATACCACCGTGGTCAGCTCGCACTAACTTGAGATCCAAGGTAAAGACACTCGACAAGAAGACACACGGAGAAAGAAGTTCACTGAGAGGTAAGGACCGTTTTCTTGGCATAATCGATGTTAGTCTCCCCTAATGCACCGCTATGACCTCCATTCAGCTACGAACTACTTCCATCTCCTCTGTGGCTCGACGCAAGGATTTCCAACATGTTGGCCTGACATGGCTAGGGGTCCAACTTTGGATGCTTCGCCGACCCAAATGTTGAATGTTCATTATCCCTCCTCTGCTTTAGGAAGGAGATGTGTCCGTTGGTGGACAGTTTCTTCCAAGGGGCATCGATGGAGTTGGACAAGCTAATTGTTCTTCCTACCTTATCATCCACCAAGAAGATAGAAAAGGATCCTGTGCTACTGTACTATTGGATTTTTTTGTCTTGTCGACTCTGAGCTGCATTTCTTGTAGGCTCTCGGTGAGGTTTACCTTTAATTCGGTCATGTGTAAAGGCATGTGACCAGAGTAGTCAGGGAAAAGGCTAAGATGAAGGAGTAGCAAGAACAACTGGCTCCTATGCTTCTTCAGGCCGAGTTGGCCCTCAAAGACAAGGGTGATCTCATTCGGTAGCTGGAGGCATAGCAAGGGATGATGGTCGAGTTGAGCACTGGTTTGAAGGTCGAGAAGAAGAGAGTGGAAGAGCTAAGCGGGAAGCTTGTTATGATCGACAAGGATGTCAACTAGTATTAGTCGGAGCTAAATCATAGCAAGGTAGCTAGAGAGGCCGACGTCGTCTGGGTCTGTGTGGAGGCTGTGGCCAGTTCAAGAAGTTGGGTGAGCTAAAGCAGCTGAAAACAACCTTTGATGCCAATTGCAAAAAGGGCTTGTACAATAACCTTTTCATTTACAATGGCCACACGTTGATCATTCACCCTCTAGCTTGGTTGAGACTTGTCAACCAGGGCTTCTCCTTTGACTCTACGGTTCCTGATGAGGAAGAGCAGGAAAAAGAGAAAGAGCTAGAGTAGCAGGAGTAGGAGCAGGTGTTTGGCGATGGTTGTGACTGGCAGGTCGAGGGGTAGCTAGGTGGTGAACATGATGTGGAGCCGAATGTTAAGTCCTTGTAATTATTTACTTTTTTAATTGGCCAAGTACCCTTGTTTTTGTAACGCTTGACTGAGTTCAGGTCTTATCAATGAATGTTCTATTTTCTTTGATGCTAAGTCTACGTACTTTTATTATTTTACTTTTTCCAAGTGTTTGTCTTTGGCCAAGTGTGTTTGTGGCTTAGTTTGCAGCGAAGTGTAATGTATTAAGCTAACTTGTAATTGTAGGTAGAGAATAATGGCTAGCTTACTTTCATGTTACTTCACTGCTATTTTTGTCAAATGTTGAGTGTAGGCCGAGTGTACTTGTACTCTGACTTGTATGTTCGAGTCGGTGGCCATAGTAGTTAGTGTATGCCGAGCATGCCTATACACCGACTCTTATGTTTGAGTCGGTGGCCATAGTAAGGTAGGTCGAGCATGCATGTACGCTGACTCAAATATTAGAGTCGTAGGCCAAGTGTTGAGTGTAAGCCAGCACCTGTACTCCGACTTGTATGTTAGAATCATAGGTCAAAGTAGTGAGTGTTGGCCGAGTATGCAGGTACTCCGACTCGTTTGTTTGGTTCATAGGCAAGTGGTGAATGTAGGCCTAGTGTGCCTATACTCCAACTCGTTTGTTTAAGTCGTAGGCCATAGTGTGTGTAGGCCGAGTGTGTGTATATTTCATCTCATTTTTTTAAGTCATAGGCCATAATAAGTGTTGAGTGTGCCTATACTACGACTCATTTCTTTGAGTCGCAGGCCATAGTGAGTGTAGGCTGAGTGTGCGTGTACTCCGACTCGTTTGTTTGAGTTGTAGGTAAAGGGTTAAGTGTAGGCCGAGTGTGCCTATACTGCCACTCGTGTGTTTCAGTTGTAGGCCATGAAGAGTGAAGGCCGAGTGCGCCTATACTCCAACTTGTGTGTTTGAGTTGTAATTGAAATGTTGAGTATAGGTTGAGTGTGCCTATACTCCGACTCATTTGTTTGAGTCGTTATTTTAAAGAATGTTATAATAGGTTGTGTATGTGCTTGGTGTGTTTGGAACATCATAGTTTTTTAGAACTTGTCTTTGATAATAGTGGGCCAAGTTTGGCTAGGTACAGTGAAGTTCAAAATACGAAGGAAATTCAGCTTGTGGGACCATGGTCGATTAACCTACATATAATATTCATTAGGTATTTGACATTCCAAGGGTAGCCGAGAAGTCTGCCCTCTGAGTCGGCCAAATCGTATGTTCTAGGTCGGTAGGCTCGTGTGATATTGTAGGGGCCTTTCTAATTCGATCCCAAAATACCAGTCGAGCAGTCTTTGGCAACAAGTGTGACCTTCCTTAGGACCCAATCTCTAACTTGGAAATTACGAGGTTTGACCTTGGCGGCATGGTACTAGAAAAGGTGTTGTTTCTAGGCTATGTTTCTCAAGTTAGCATGTTCTCTTGCTCTTCGATGAGGTCCATGTTGTGTAACGACCCGTCCCGAATATCTGGATTATATACTAAGTAATTATGGTTTAGAATGACTAATAGGGGATTAGTTGAGAGAAATCGGGCGGAATGTGTAAAATGATCGTTTTGCCCCTAGTCGTGGGCAAAATGTTAACTTTTGACCCGGGAGGTTCGATGGCCGAGGGCCGAGGACCGTTACGTAGATCGGGTCTATGTGAATCCATTGACAGGCGGCATGCCGAAATCCAACGTCGGACAGAAAAGTTATGGTCACGGGAGCGAATCGGGGATTTAACGGCTTGGGAACCGAATAAAATATTATTTAAAACTATTTGGGAAGATATTTGTGTGGGGCCCTTGGATGAGTGACAAGTGTCACTCATCCTATTGGGGGCTTTCCCTAAAAAAGGGATCTTGGTCTCATTGGTCCTTTTTAATTAATTAATTAATTGACTTATCTCTCATCTCACAATCCCCACCATCCATTTTCTTGATCTCATTTGAAATGTCATCCCTACCGTCCATTTAATCAGCATCACTGATACAAACCCATTTTCTTCTCTGCCCGTGCACGATACTAGTTCCTTTCCATTCTATACTTTTCAAACCATGACCCAACTCACACCCTCAAACCAGCAACCTCACATCATCACCACTACATGCCACTAACCAACTGAGGGAGCCGTGAATGTAGGATATTGAGGCTGAGGGATGGCCTAAGCCACAGAGGTGGCCACGGCGGACGAGAACAGAGTGTTTACATTCAAAAATTGGGAAATCGAGTTGGCTGGTTGTTGATCGTTCTAGAGGGGTGGTTGAAGTTCCTGAGGTCAAGATAAACGTGGTGGTG
Organism: Prinsepia uniflora; assembly: GCA_032719365.1. Lineage (NCBI taxonomy): Eukaryota > Viridiplantae > Streptophyta > Magnoliopsida > Rosales > Rosaceae > Prinsepia > Prinsepia uniflora. The sequence continues at coordinate 59,762,075 of CM064862.1, forward strand.
GCCCACGACAGCGAGGTGAGTGAGAAACCCGAGAGTGTTTTATTACTATTCAAAAATGGAAACTTGTGATTTGAAGGCTGTTAATTTCTTTGGTTCAGTTGAAGATGTTTCTGAGGTGACAAGGAGCCCTTAGGACTTGGAACGGGGGACAATGGTGGCTGGGATCTCGGGAACGCGGGGGAGGAATGTTGCTGGTTCAATCATCATCCAGGAAGGAATGAGCTAGGATAGTTTTTAGGTTTTTGAAATCTTAAAAGAATGGAACACAATTAGACAAAGCTATAGGATTGAAAATGGGCAAAAAAAGACTGAAATTGGACGAGTTAGGACATTGAACCGGGGCCGCCGGTTCGATTGGACCGGACCAGACTGAACCGGGTCTACCTGAGGAAGACGATGAACAGTGCTCGGCGCGTGGGTTTCACGCGCAGGGAGTTCAAGCCGCGCGCGGGGGCCCGTTAGGGGCTTTTTGGGGAACTTTCAACATGTGAAATAATCTATTCGATATAACGAACATTTTGGGATTGGTTTCGTGTCGATCGGCACCGCCTGATACGTTTCGAGGTGTCCGAAGGCCTAGGATCGAGATTAAAAATAGTAAAAAATTCAAAAAAATTATGGGACTTTAATAGGAGGTTAATGAAGAGGTTAGTAACCATCTAGTATGATTTGGACAGGTTTGGAAGTCCCGGTGATAACGGTGTGGCCCGGGAAGGCTTATGACACGCATATCGAGGCGGTAGCGTAGGACCGTCAGTGAGTGGAGTTCGTTTTCCAAATTGTGATGCATGCATAAATATTTTATATGTTTCACATACATGATTTCTATGATGATGATTGTGGAACTGGTGGATTATACGATTGCACGTATTTCGAGGTAAACCTATATTTACACGTATTTCGAGGTTTATGAGTTTATGCTATTGCTATGTGATTATGAGTATAATAATGGTTCTATGACATCTTTTTGGTTTTTGAAAGATGAACTCGGGCATGAGACCCATTTGAATTATGTGATCGGGCTAGGGGCCCTGTTGGTTTACGAAATCGGGCGAAGACCCTTTTGAGTCATGTGAACGGGTCGGGAGCCCAGTGGTTTACAACATCGGGCATGAGGCCCAGTTGAGTTTTATAAATGTGATTTCGAATTTGGGAACCTATGTTTCATAAATATGATTTCGGGTCGGGGACCCTAAATGGATTTGTGATGTTTTATGGAGATTTCGGGCAGGGCCCGTTGATATGTTTTGAAATGGCTTTGTAAAACTGTTTTCCATGTACCATCTTAATACGAGGATATGTGATAGTTTCCTCCAGGTGTCTGGGACACTGGGGAAGCCACGGCGCATTGCCTACGAGGGGTCATTATATGTTGCTACCGGACTGTATAGTGACTCAGAAGTAGGAATGCTATGATTAGACGTCTGGGACGTCAGACGTCTGGGATGTCAGAGATATTGACCTGGAGAGACCCCGGGTGGCACGCGTTGCTTATTATCATGAGATATGATGTCTGGGACGTCAAGCGTCTGGGACGCTAGGCATCTGGGATGCCGAGGAAGGTTATGTGGTAAATATGGATTATTGGAATCATGAAATGGTGTTTCGGTCTTTGTGGATTTGTGGTTATGGATTTAGGAAGTGGCCCACTTGGTTTTGGATTTACGGATTTTGGTATTCTACTGTTTTGGGCTGAGTTCCCACACTTGGTTTCGAGTTACGTTTTTTGGGCTAAGGCCCTAATGGTTCATTCGAGTAAATGTTTTGATTACTGGTTTTCTATGCATGCATACTTTTTAGTGAAGGGCATAAATATATTTATGAAATGTGTTTTTATAAACTTGTTGATTTTCATCCACTCACAGTTTTTAATGGTTTTAATGCCCTTCAGGTTGATTACGGATGAGGGTTGTAGTAGAGACCGAGACATCGTACTCCTCCACCGATCTTGGGGCGCTCTAGGAGCCCCGTATGGGCTGAGGTACGTATTATCCCTTGTCTGACACTTCGTGTCAGACGGGAGCATGGCGCATCCCACCTTAATCCCGAGGGGATTGGGATGGGCCGTGTCAAGTGGTATCAGAGTGAGGTTGTCGTTATTCAGTAGTTCTTATGGTACACGCAAGTCGACAATGTGATGTCTCTACATGGTCAGCCCGTTATCAAACTGATAGTAGGATACCAGATAGATAGTTTTTGGAATCGAATAGTGGATAGTATGTGATTGGCCCAATACGTCGTGCGTTAGTGTGATTCAACCCAAGTGGGGTTGTATGTGACAATTGATATTGTGGGATCGTTGGTTTGGTCATGTGATGTTATATTGTGGTGCTGCTTAGAGTAGCTGGGTTCGAGGAACCCTAGGGTGTGATTGTGGAACCCTAATTTATGATGGATAGACTGGAAAAGTGAACCTTAGTTATGATTGATGAATTAGATTTGTGAGCCTATAGTTGTAGTGGATTGGACTACTTTCCGAAGTCCGGGTGGTCTGTCGGGTCGAACCCTAGATTGTGACTGTTGGATTAGAACTTGTGCTGCAATGAGCGGCTGAGGTCGTGGATGACCATGTGGATGACTCTAGTGAGTCTAGTCGAAACTGTAGAGATTGGTTGGCCCGACATGATGTGAATTAACTAGATGCGATTCACGAGTACGGTTTGAGGTAATATATGTAATCCCGACTTGGACCGGATAATAGTGTGATTCGTGGATTTGGATCTCGATAGCGATGACTATTAGTCAACAGTCGTGTGGAGATGGCTGGCTATCGAGGGTAATTAGTGTAGTTGTGGTAGTTGAGAATCGGGGGACGTTCAGGGAACGTTCATTATCTTGCTGTGGATTGTCAGACTGGTAGTACCCATAGTTATGGGAAACGTGAGAGGCAGAGTTCCTTTCACCTGAGCGGAGATGTAGGGTTCTTTCTAGGTATGAGTAACGACTCAAGGTTGTCGGATTCGTACACTGGGGGCTGGTGATTGTGATGACGATGAACCACGAGTTGGGATGTGACTTTGTCATGATAGGCATATGTTTGGTATCTGAGGCTTGGTAGTGGATGAGTTGGTCTAGATGGGATCCAGCCGGGGTGTTGATGTGTTGGGATAAGTCCCAATAGTTACGAGATGACAAGTGATGAATGGATGAAAGAGGTACGATTGAGACATGAGGAGTTTTGTGTGACGTAGGGGACGTCATGGAAATTAGTGTATTTGGGGAGTTGTCGTCAACTCCGAAACTTGTGTGGTTGTGTATTTCTAGTATCCCTAGAAAGTACAAGGAAATTATTGAAATTGGAAAAGTCGAGGAAAATCATTGGTGGTGTCGATGTGGGATTTTGTGATTGTAAATAACATGGAGACCCGAGAGTTGAACCTGTAAAGGTTGAGATATGGGGATAAGATAGTAACGAATTACATCCTTTGGATGCGCATAAACGGTTATTAACGGAAAGGAAATCTGGGTAATGGATTGATTGCGGACACGTGGTTGTCCAAGTGAGTTGAGGATCTGGGAAGTCCAGTGGTTGGACTTGGCATCTCGTTGGAAGCTTATATGTTTCCGACATGGTTGGAACTTCAAAATCGAGGAAGATCATGATTGAGGCGACGAGAGGAGTACTCGTTTCAGCATTGGTGATGAGTATTCTTAAGTCATTGGGGTGACTTCTTACTTTCTACCCGTGACAGACGATGATCGTTGTTACCTATACATTAAGTGTGTATTGGTTGGTGGGCCCGTGTGTGTTTTGGGGTCATCAGGAAGAGTTGGGTATTTCGAGGTTAGGTGAATGAGAATTCTCATTTTCTACTTGGTGGCAGACGATGTTAGATTACTTGGTGTGGTGGGTGCATTGAGTTTGTGTTTGCACTCACGTAGGATGGATGTTGATGGCATCATCTTGGATCATCCTTGATTTTTCCTAGGTGGAATGACAAGGATCGATATGAGAAAACTGGAGAAAACCCACAGTCTCGATGAGTCTCGTCGTTGACTGACCTATTTAGATGTGGGAATTGGTTGAGGACTGTCGTGATTAACGAAGGATTCAAGAGGGTGTAAGACCCTATTATTAGATTTATGTTGGATTGTTAGCTATGTAAGCATAGGTGGATCCGAGGTGGATTAGGATTGTGATGTTGTGAACATTGGGTATTGTGACGATCTAGGATCGTGATGTTACTGGTTGGGTGATATGGTGATGGATCTGGATCGTGATCTTATTGATAAGGTTAGGTGGAGAGTTTATTGCCCGGTCGTGAATATTTGGATATGGGAATGTTGGGATTGAACTTTTTTTTTTAATCCGGTATGAGACGGTACTTGATTGTGTTGGAATGTTTACGAATTGACTTGAGGATTTGACTTGTGAACGAGTGGGTATCCGACAGGGTCGAATTTGGTCACCCTTAGATGTGCGGATGGTGGGATTGGCTTCCCTATGAAGTAAATCGAATGTAAGGTGTTAATCGAATGAGTCAGTAACTGATACGTTCAGAGTTGTTGCATCTCGTAGACGTGGGTGAGTTTGGATACTCAATTGGCATGAATGGGTACGCCTTGGTAGGCGTGAGTCAGATTGGTACGGGTTGGATTACATGTTTGGGAGTAGACGTTGTGATGGTGGTCGGGTGACCATAGGACTCGGAATGGATGATAAGTTGGAGTAATCGATTTGCCTAGTAAGGGATTGGACAGATGAACCCCAATATTAAATCGTGATTGACTACGAACTATGTAGTGGACTGGTTGGAGGATGGATGTACGTACCCTATACGTTGTGTGAGGATCGATACTGGACAGGCTAAGTGGTGCCTGGTGAAGGTACATAGGATGTACCAGTGATGTGTGGTTGAACGTGTTGGTAGTTGGCTTAGTTCCGATATCTTTGGATTGGTTGAGGACGTGAACTGGACATTGAATACTATGCTCTGGGCAGAGTGATTTTGATGGATTCAGTGATTGTATGAGCAGGTGCTAAGAGCCGTGGATGGCTAATGGACCCCTAGAGTTGGGATGTATATTACTGTTGGGTAGGTATTCGATGGGGTCCAGTTACATGCAGGTCGAGTGATATGTTGGTATACGTATACTCAAGTTGAGTGAGTTGGTTGTTGTTGTAACCACCGGTTTTTTTGTGTGGATCGGCTGCTCTGTGGCTCTCACTGCAAGGATTATGAGGACATTTTGGTACAAGGTACCTTGGTGCGACTCTAGAGTGAGTCAATGTGTGTCGGTGATCCGAATTGTGACCATGGAGCCGTGAGTGACGGCTGAGCGCGACGTTATGGAACGTGTAATGTTGACATAGTAAAATTCAGGAAATGCGGAGAAATGGTGAGATTTTGGTAACTCTCGATGTGGGAGAGATGTCGGATTGATTTACGACTGGCCAAGTGATGACGATTTGGCTGAATGTGTCAACGTGGATTGATGAGTAGGATTTGGTGACTCTCAGTGGAAGCAGATGCCAGAGTGTATTAGTGATTGAGGGGAACCGTTAAGCTGATTGTGCCGGAGTGATGGTAAAATTCTCAATCGATATTAACTCGGATCGTGTGATCAATTTCACTCGAGTTGGTCGAGTGTAGTCGTTGCAATGTGAGTCCATGATGGGACGTGTAGGTGCAGACAAGTATGGTTCTGGTTAGTGAGTGTACAAGTGTACACATGGTGTGAGATCGAATTGTTTTCCACAAAGTGGATGTGGAATCGGGATAGTTAGAACTTCAAGGACAAAATTATTTAAGGGGGGAAGGTTGTAACGACCCATCCCAAATATCGGAATATATACTAAGTAATTATGGTTTAGAATGACTAATCGGGGATTAGTTGAGAGAAATCGAGCAGAATGTGCAAAATGACCGTTTTGCCCCTGGTCGTGGATAAAATATTAACTTTTGACCCGGGAGGTCCGATGGTCGAGGGCCGAGGATCGTTACGTAGATCGGGTCGATGCGAATCCATTGACAGGCGGCACGCCGAAATCGGAAGTCGGACGGAAAAGTTATGGTCACGGGAGCGAAATCGGGAATTTAACGTCTCGGGAACCGAATAAAATATTATTTAAAACTATTTGGGCAGATATTTGTGTGGGGCCCTTGGATGAGTGACAAGTGTCACTCCTCCCATTGGGGGCTTTACCAAAAACGGGGATCTTGGTCTCATTGGTCCGTTTTAATTAATTAATTAATTCACTTATCTCTCATCTGACAATCCCCACCATTCATTCTCTTGATCCCATTCGAATTGTCATCCCCACCGTCCATTTAATCACCATCACTAATACAAACCCATGTTCTTCTCTACCCGTGCACGATACTAGTTCCTCTCCATTCTATACTCTCCAAACCATGACCCAACTCACACCCTCAAACCAGCAACCTCAATCATCACCACTATATGCCACTGGCAGTTGAGGGAGCCGTGAATGTAGGACAGTGAGGCTGAGGGACGGCCTAAGCCACGGTGGTGGCCACGACGGAGGAGAACAGAGTGTTTACATTCAAGAATTGGGAAATCGAGTTGGCTGGTTGTTGATCGTGCTAGAGGGGTAGTTGATGATCCTGAGGTCAAGATAAACGTGGTGGTGGCCACAGTGGTGACCCACGACGGCGAGGTGAGTGAGAAGCCCGAGAGTGTTTTATTACTATTCAAAAATGGTAACTTGTGATTTGAAGGCTGTTAATTGCTTTGGTTCAGTTGATAATGTTTCTAAGGTGACAAGGAGCCCTTAAGGCTTGGAACGGAGGACAATGGTGGCGGGGATCGAGGGAAAGCGGCGGAGGAATGTGGCCGGTTCAATCATCATCCGAGAAGGTATGATTTTGGATAGTTTTTATGTTTTTGAAATCTTAAAAGAATGGAACACGATTAGACAAAGCTATAGGATTAAAAATGGGCAAAAACAGACTGAAATTAGATCAGTTAGGATGTTGAACCGTGGCCGTCGGTTCGGTTGGACCGAACCAGTCTGAACCGGGTCTACCTAAGGAATAAGATGAACAGTGCCCGACACCTGGGTTTCAAGCACAGCGAGTTCGAGCTGTGCGTGAGGGGATTTTCGGGGAAACTTTCAAAATGTTAAATAATCTTTTCGATGTAACTAACATTTTAAAACTGGTTTCGTGTCGATCGGGCACCTTCTCGATATGTTTCGGGGTGTTCGAAGGTTATGATCGAGATTAAAAATAGTTAAAAACCTGGGAAAATTACGGGGCTTTAATATGAGGTTAATGAAGAGGTTCTTAACCTTCTAGGATGATTTGGACATGTTTGGAAGTCCCAGTGATAGAGGTGTGGCCCGGGAAGACTTATGGCACGCGTATCTAGGCAGCAGCGTAGTACCGTCTGTGAGTGGACTTCGTTTTCTAAATTGTGATGCATGCATAACTATTTTATATGTTTTAAATACGTGATTTCTATGATGATGATTGTGGCACTGGTGGATTATACGATTGCACGTATTTCAACGTAAACCCATATTTACACGTATTTCGAGGTTTATGAGTTTATGCTATTGGTATGTGATTGTAAGTTTAATAATGGTTCTATGGCATGGCTTTGGTTTTGGAAAGATGAACTCGGGCATGAGACCCATTTAAATTATGTTATCGAGCCAGGGGCCCAGTTGGTTTACGAAATCGGGTTGAGACCCTTTTGAGTCATGTGAATAGGCCGGGGGCCCAGTGGTTTACAAAATCGGGTATGAGGCCCAGTTGGATTTTATAAATGTGATTTCGGGTCTGGGACCCTATGTTTCATAAACGTGATTTCGGGTCGGGGACCCTAAATGGATTTGTGATGTTTTATGGAGATTTTGGGCAAGGCCCATTGAGATGTTTTGAAATGGCTTTGTAAAACTGTTTTCAGTATACCATCTTGATACGAGGATATGTGATGGTCTCCGCCAGGTGTCTGGGACACTGGGGAAGTCACGGTGCATTTCCTGCGAGGGGTCATTATACGAAGCTACCAGATCATATAGTGACTCAAGAGCAGGAATGCTATGATTAGACATCTTAGACGTCGGACATCTGGGATGTCAGAGATATTGACCCGGAGAGACCCTGGGTGGCACGAATTGCTTATTATCGTGAGATATGACGTCTGGGACTTCAAGCGTCTGGGACGCTAGGCATCTGGGATGCCGAGGAAGGTTATGTGCTAAATATGGATTATTGGAATCATGAAATGGTGTTTCGGTCTTTGTGGATTTGTGGTTATGGATTTGGGAAGTGGCCCACTTGGTTTTGGATTTATGGATTTTGGTATTCTATTGTTTTGGGCTGAGTTCCCACACTTGGTTTCGAGTTATGGTTTTTGGGCTAAGGCCCTAATGGTTCATTCGAGTAAATGTTTTGATTACTGGTTTTCTATGCATGCATACTTTTTAGTGAAGGGCATAAATATCTTTATGAAATGTGTTTTTATAAACTTGTTGATTTTCGTCCACTCACAGTTCTTAATGGTTTTAATGTCCTTCAGGTTGATTATGGACGTGGGCTGTAGTAGAGACCTAGACATCGCACTCCTCCACCGATCCTGGCGCTCTGGGAGCCCCGTATAGGCTGAGGTACATATTATCGCTTGTCTGACACTTCGTGTCAGACGGGGAGCATGAAGCATCCCACGTTAATCCCAGGGGGATTTGGATGGGTCGTGTCATATTGAGTGCCAATTGTGTTTTATTTTGGTCAACCTCGCAATTTATGGCTCTATAGGATGGTTCGTGTGCTTCAACTAAGATGACTGCCTCAGTTCCAAATGTCATCGAGAATGGTATCTCATTTGTGGCTATTTGGTATGAAGTTCTGTATAACCAAATTTATGACCATTTTCCCTTAGTTTCCTCGAGTTGAGTCTTCAGAGTGTGCTTAATGATTTTGTTACTAGCATCGACCTGGCCCTTGGATTACGGATGTGTGGGAGAGGCGGAAAAAAATTTGACGTTATGCTTTTCACAGAAATCCTGAAAGCAGGTTTTGTCAAACTATTTTCCATTCTTTGTGACGATCATGTGCGGAAGACTAAAGCAACAGATACAATTTTGGAAGATAAAGTTTTGATACGTATCGCTGTGATGGTGACTAGGGCCTTGGCTTTGACCCACTTTATAAAGTAGTCCATGACGATCCCAACAAACTTTATGTGCACCTTTTCGATCTGCATCTTACTAATCAGGTCAAGTCCCCATTGTGAAAATAGCCAAAGGCTGAGCATAGGCATAAGGTTTTCTCATGGAAGATCTAGGAAATGTGCGAACTTCTGGCATTTGTCGCACCGCCTGGTGAAGTCAGCTGCGTCCGGGTGCATGATAAGCTAGTAGAAGCCTTGGCGGAATGCCTTATATGCTAATGAGCAAGGACTAGAGTGGTTGCCACAAATCCATTCATGTATTTCTTCCAAGATGACTCCTCTGGCCTCTGGGACAAGGCATTTGAGGAGAGAAATAGGGAATCCTCAGTTGCATAGTTGGTCATTGATGATGTCATACTGAGGTGCTTGTCGGCGAATCTTCTTGGCTGGAACTTTGTCTGAAGAAAGTGTTTCATTAGTAATGAAAGCAATTAAAGGAACCATCCAAGTGGATTTGTTGATAATCACTTTGATGAAAGAGAACTTGGTGCTAGACTAGTAAAAAACTTCCACTGAGAGGTATTAGCTTGTTTTTTCATCAAGGGAGGATGCCAGTAAGGCAAAAGCGTTGTCGTGGCTATTCTCGAACCTTGAAATATTTGTGATAGTATGGCCTTCAAAATCGTTCAAGAGTGATTTGGCTAGTGCCCTGTATACTTCCATGGAAGAGTCCATTGCCTCAAATCTATCATTGATCTGGTTAACTGACACACCCAGATCCGAAAAGTCTGCTAGGATGCCAAGATCAAGTCATGTTGGCTATCACCTAGGCAGATATGTTCAGATCACGAAAGCCAATTAGTCAAAATAGTATGTTTTTTAAGGTCGTGTGAAATGAATTTCACAACAATAGCGGAAGCATAAAACATAGTTCATGTGTGATGATCATACATTTCAAGTAACTACCTGAATTATCCCGATTTCCATTGTGAGTCCCAAACCACTAGTGTGGATGTTAGAGTAGCTATTGGAACCTTTATGAAGTACACGAAGTAACACCAGAACCTGTGAGGTACAAAAGTAGAAGGGTGAGTGGACCTAAGAATTATTTCAGTGTAAAACCAGTTATTGTAAAACACACCTTAACCCTCTCAATTTTGTATTAAACTTGTGATCAAAGCTTTAACTTGCACAAATACAAAAATATATTATAAAATAATAAAATAATCATAAATCAAGCAAAAATTCCTGCAATATGAAAAAACCATGAGTGAACCATAATCTAATTGCTCATGAGCCGCTCGCGGCATATGCTCATGCCAGGCTGGGTATCTAGAAGGTTCATGTACCTCGAATACATGAAATCTAGGTGCCGAGCATTAGTCACCTCAAGTCCCTTAGAGATTGGGGACAAGCTAGTGCTTTTTAATTAGTATTATGAGCAAGCGGGTGAACAATCATGTGGCAATTGGTCTGTAGCCGCTCAGACGAGTACTGAGATACTGGTGACTCTTAGGTGGTTCTAAAATCACTAACTAAAATAACTGTCTTAGGACTACCATGCATCTACCATCAAAAAATTAATCAAACAAGCAAATATAATAATTAGGTCAGCTAATCGCATTCTGGAGAAAGCAACATCAAGTATAACCCAATCTAGCATGCTCAGAAAGATACTAAAAAAAACCAATCAAGATGTGCTCTGAGAACGTGATACAAATTAACCAATCAAGGCATACTCGGAAAAGTATCTAAAATTAAAAGTGTTGTTAAAAAAGTCGAGTTTGAGAAAAAGGGTCCACTCATAAGCTAGTTAGGGAGCCTAAATCACCTGACAATCAAGCTAGCATGAGTTCCAAGTTGATCCAAACCTGGAGAAGCCTTTCATAAAGGTCTTTAATGCCTTATAACTAGAATTCTAAGTATAATCCCTCTAGGATTGCCTAAAAGGATGCATAAAAACAGTAAAAATGGATCAAAACATAATTAAAACGGTTTGAAACATCCCAAAAATATACCACACGATGTCGTGCGCTGTAAAATAGCCCTATGTGTTGTCACACGCCAATCAGACGCTAGAAAACTGCCTCTCGCACCTCCACCTGCCGATGGAGATTGAAAAACTCCCTCATGCACTGCCTCGTGCTAGTTGGAGGTCGCACTAGTCGAGCACACGCAGTCACGCACCCTATGAGCGACCACGCCACACACGTGCGTGTCACACACCCACAAACGTAGAAATATACTTCAAAATATTCCTAGAATATGCTTTGGGATATTCCTAGAATATGCTTTGGAATATTCATAGAATATGCTTTGGAATATTCGTAGAATATTCTTTGGAATATACCTAGAATATTCCTATAATATTGTCTACAATATTCCTGAAATATTTCTGATACATCCCATACCGGAATTTAGAAACAAAAAATGAAAAATTATCGAACTGCCGCCCTCCCACACCCCCCCCCCCCCCCCCGGCGAGTGTTGTTGGGGCCGGTTAGATGTACGAGGGTTGGAGTGATTGTTTTCCTCTAAGCCCAAGCTAACGTAGGCCCAAATTGGAAGCCCAAACACAACAAAGTAGGCATTAGTCACTGATTGTGACTACGTCCTTGATCTGGGCCCAATGTGGAGGCCCAATGCCTATTACTCTTATTGTAGCAACTTACACTATCTGATGAACACACACACCCACCATCTCCTCTGCATAACCTGTGAACCCCTACTATGAAACGATGAACCCATTCAACATCAAACGACCATTTCAGGTGCCATCCTATTAAATCTAGGCGGCCAAGCCGCAACCATTATCCTCCATGCTCAACATCGATTGAATTGCCACCCACCATGAAGAAACATGGCTCATAGCATTAGAGCAAGGACCCTGTCAACGACCACCAGACCCAGACGAAACCAGCAGCATCGCCTTGCCCGTACGAGGCCATAACAACTAATTCAGAATCGAGAAGGCTATTGAAACACGAACGGTGAGACAGACCCAACTTTGACTTGACTTCGACCTATTTTCGATTGAGAAGATTTCAAGTAAACTCAAACCATGTAGATTATCCATGTGTTTTGTGAGCTTCCTACTGGACTAATTGCATGTCAAATTCAAAACAGCTACGGCGATGGAGACGGCAGCCTGTAAATCATAGGGCTGTAAAAATTTGGAATTTCATGACGGCTCAGGTATGATCTCCACCTGTAAATTAGTTAAATGAACACACCTTCTTTGAACAACTCTAACCACATAGTTGTTTTCTGGTTTCGAGGACATTGACGGTGGATCAAAATCTCGCTGATTTTATGAATGTCTACAGTGGCAACGTGACTTCCCCGCTACCTCCAAGTTTCATTAGGTAGAGTCTAAGTGTATATGTATGCTTATTGAACCTAAGAACAACATGATTAAGCTAATAGGTTTGCATGAGGTTTTCGTGTGAGGTGTGACATTGCTGGGAAAGCAAGGACCGTCCACTTTCTTGACCTTTTTTCCATCGATTATAAGTAGCCTTTGAAACCTAAACTGATATTTCTAAAATCCCCATGTCAAGTCGGGATGGATTGGTTAATTGTGTGTTGAAAATGATTTAGTTTTGAGGGAGAATGACCTCCTCGGATTCTGAGAATTTTTTTCCAGCGAATAATCCAGATTTCGACCACCATGGATGGCAACGCTGGTATCGTTCCGGTCACCATCTTTAATGAAGCTCCGATGACAGTGGTAAATGGTCAACCGTTAGTCTTAAAGGTCAACTAACAGCCCGTTAATGAATTATTCCATGAAATATTTCCCCTCGTGTGAGGCACACATGTGGTGCATTGTAACACTAGAGCTGCATGCTCAGAGCTGTGATGGGTACATTGGGATGCTTGGCCTAGCATGAGGCTATCTGCAGGCGCGTGGAGAGGCATGAGTGTTTTTTGACTTTCCGCTAGCGTGTGGCAGTGCGTGGGCACAGTTTCAGGGCGTTCCAGACAGTTTTTAACACATTCCAGGCCATTTATAGTGTTGTAAGTGTCGTTTTGGGCTACCCTAGTAAGTATCCCTAGGGTTTTGAGTTGTATATGATTAGTAACCTTTATGGTTGATCTTATGGGGTTATTTGGACTTGGAGCATGTGCTAGGTTTGTATGTCGGGTGAGTTCGACTCGTCGACTAGTGTGTGAGTAGACCCCTTTCCCTAAACTTGATTTACTATGCTATTTACTCGCATGTTTTACGATTTTTATGTTTATAGTATTTACTAAGCATGCTTGACTACCTATCTTGGATTAATTCTTATGAATGATCGATATAATTTAGTGTTTATAAGTGTCTTAGGATGCCCTTAAACCTGTCAATGATAATAATGAAAGATAAATGAATACAACATGGCTAAAAGATGGTCACTACAACTTGAATTCATTTGTTAATACATTGTGCTTGAATGTTTATGACTTGTAGTAGATTATGCATGATAAACTAGTATAGAAATAAGCATGTTAAGATATGTATAAATCATATGAATCCCATTTGAGCTTTAGAGCCCCATATACTTCTTTGATGAGTGATTCATAGAGTTTTTTGTTTAAATTTATATGCATATGCCTCATAACTGTTTTCCATAGCTTTTAATAAACTCTAGAGTGCTTGAACTTATTCTATGTGATTTTCAAAGTTTTTAAGTTAATAAATTCTCTTATTTTGGACATGAGTAAGGCAATAGGGTTGACACCACATATCCAAATATCTTGTTCCCTATTTGATCGCACAAGTGTGATTCCCTTGGTTTTAACCCGATTGAGCCTACATTGAGCCTTCCCCTTTGAACCTACATTGAGCCTTTCTTTCATCACCCTAAAAGATCTATTCCCATCAGCCTAGTATAGACATTCTTTATCCTTGTTCCACGGACGTAGTTGAAGACTTGAAGATGGCATGCAACATAAGAAAGTGATTGGATGATTGAAGTCTTATATGGAATGACTTACTAAAACTACATTATCGTATACATGACATTATCTCTCAAAAATAAAAGAAAGAAAAAAAATTGTTTGAAAGGAAAAAGAAAAAGAAATGAAGAACAAAGTTCTATAAGGTAGTAAGTTTGAGTTTTGAGTCAAGTAACATTGAAGAATTGAAGGTCTACATTGAAGATCTAGGCCTTTCTTCTAATTCCAAGCTTAAGGACATTTATAATGAAGATCTAAGTCCAACATGTTGATACTCGGCCTATGATGGGGAAGCACTTATGTCTATGTAATGAAGCCTTTGGTTGAGTCCTAGAATCAATTTGAACACCACTATCTTAAACATTTCCATGTCTCTACATCTAGCCCCATTACAACCTTTAAATAAAGACCTTATGATCCTTAAAATGGGTAAACTTTGATTAGTCGAGTCAATCATCTGAGTAAGCTTATGGTTTTGGTTCATTTGTGCAAGTATGTTACTTTCTTATGGTTTATGTTTGAGTTTACTTCATTTCTATTATGTGAGCATATTTCTCACATACTTTGAGTGCAAACACAACCTTTTACATATTAAGTGGAAATTATGAGTGCATATCCTTGTGAGTTGATTCATACTTGTTTTATTCATGCTGAGATCAATTACACCGTAGTTTATTCTTTGTTTCACTTGTTGCAGCATTTTGTAACTTTTTATTTCCCTGTGAATTCCATGAGATAAATTGCTTCCTAGTGTAAATCTTTAATGCCATATGTATATTAATGAAATTTTGAGACAAATGGTTAAGAGCTTAGTAGTTTTTGTTTTAAAAAGAAAAAAAGAAAAAAAAAATCAAGGACTTAGTTTGTTTTGATATTTGCTAGGGACTAGCAAAGTTTAAGTGTGGGAGTATTCTATAAGCCTTTATTTGAGCATTATTTTATATCATTTTATACCATTTATACTTATCTTTTAATGTAAAAATGCCAATCAATAGGAGAAAATAAACTATTTTGTGAGAAATGTGCATAATTGGATAAATCTTGGAATTATGAGAAATTGAGTGAAAGAATCATCACAATCAGAGCTATATTGATGAAGTTAAGATTAAAACAATTGAGGCCACCAAAACATCAAACGTATTCAATAAAAGGCTACATAATCATCCAACCTGCACATAATACATTACCGAAGCTTCGTCGAATAGGCCGCCGCTGTCACCGCCATTAAAAGTGAATGGATTTAGGGTTTTTTGCCAGAAATTCCTAGTTTATGGTGAAATCTATTTTCCTCAAATCGAATCCAAATTCAACATGCCAAATGCCAATCCTACTCTACTCTTCACTAGGATCATGAATATGGAGTTTTTGGGTCATGAAGCTCATACGATAAAAAAAAATCTTTGGGAATCCGCGAGGTTCTATAACTACGGTAAGGTGGTCACCCCTAAATCTCACACGAAAATGACATGCATGGGGTTGGTTCTAATCTACGTGACCTAAGGAATAATTTGGGATCTAATTTGTTCGAGCCTGGAATGATGGTGATAGAACCGAGAAGCTTCAACAAATTTTTCTATCAAGTCTCGCTCATAGCTTAGATGGAGGATGAGGGCTCGAAGTCGCCTTCGCCTCACAATGGTAAGTACGTACATAGTGGTTCTAGAGGATACGCGGCCAAGGGTCGAAGGATGGATAATGGTGGTCGTTTTCCTTTCGATTCGTGGTCACCGACTCTACTTTTTGGCACAACTAGCCAATATATATAAATATATATATAGTCTTCAACGTGTGGTGGTTGAAAGCTCTGCATGAGGATGATACATTGTCATGAATAGTTATGGTGGTCCTTTAGCTCGTGGTGCAATGATAGCAATGGAGTGATAGTTGTATGCATGTTGAATTCTAAATGTTTGGGTATGAGACCAATAAGAGTGGACCAGTGACACAAAAGAAGTTGGTTGTGGTTTTAACTCTTGGGCCTATCGTCGATAATGGATTTGGTAAATGGCTAGGGCTAAGTTATTGGATCACAAGTCTTTTGGGTTTAGAAAAATGCATGGTTTCCAAATGAGGTTTCTAACACGGTCTTGTAATATCTCACTCATCAGAAGACTTCGATATTTCAGGTAGGACTAGAGGTATTTTGGGTAATTGTAGATTTCCAATTTCACAATTACGGAATGGGTTGTAACATTAATGATGAGTTAAGAGTTGAAGTAGATCTATTTTGCTTGGTTTCCTTATGCTTTGCCAGGCAGAGGTCTACAAGAAGAGCTTTGTAGAGGAGTGGCAGGAACACCCGTCTATGTGGAGTAGTTAGATAGGCTTGTCAGCATCCAAGGTTGGTCTTCGGGCATCTGTGGTTGGTGTTGTGGATGTAGGAACAGCCTCAGTGGTACTCTTCTCTTCCAGTTTGGTTGGAAGGCATGTGAACACTGAGATGAAATCGGTGATGGCCTGCCTCTTTCTAGCTGTTTTGAGGATAAATTTAATATCAAACTCGTTGAGCTTGATTGCCTACTTAAGTAGTCTTCTCGATGTCTTAGACTTCTGAAGCACTTAGGAGAATGGTTTTTTTGTCACCACGATGATAGAATGAGCTTGGACGTAGGGTCTGAGTTTCCTAGATGATATGATCAAGATAAAAGCGAGTTTTTCCAAATCTTTGTACCTTGTTTCACTATCTTGGAGTACTCTGTTCACATAGTACACCTAGTATTTAGGTCTATCCTTCTTTTTGATAGGCACCAAGCTAGTTGTAGATGTGGAAATAAAGAGGTATATGACCAAGGATTCATCTATATCTGGTCTAGCAAGTGGTGACGCATTGCTCATGTACTCCTTCCGCTCAGTAAATGTTTTGGTTCATTTTTCACTTCAAGTAATGTATTTGGATCTGCTCTTTAGGGCTTTGAACAGTGGCAAGCACTTGTTAATGGCCTTGGATATGAAGCAAGTAAGAGCTGATATTCAGCTAGAAAGACTTTATATTTCCTTTTGAATGCCTGAAGACTCCATGTCGATGAGTGCCTTGATTTTTCGGGGCTTGCCTTGGTCCTTCTCTGACTTATCACAAAGCCTAAGAATTTCCCATAGCCTACCTCGGAGACACATTTGGTTAGTTTTAGCCTCATCTTGATTTCACTATGACGTCAAACTTCTGGGAGAGGTTAGGGATGTGTTGGTTGGTAGTTTCGCTCTTCTCAGGCATGTCTGCAACATAGACTTCCATTGTATTGCCTATCTGGTCCACAAACATGAAGTTCACTAGGCGTTGGCAGGTGGAACCTACGTTTTTTTAGTCAGAAAGGCATTACATTGTAGCAATAGAGACCCTGATTAGTTATGAAAGGGTTGTGGATCTGATTAACCTGGTGGTTGAAGATTTGGTTGTATCTAGAGTAGGCGTCCATGAAGCTCATGAGTTCATGTCCAGCAGTGGCATCAACCAGTTGGTCTATCTTTGATAATGGGAAGTTATACTTTGGAAATACCTTGCTGAGATATGTGAAGTTAATGTAGAGTCACCATGCACCTGAAGGTTTCTTCACCAGAACTACACTTGCCACCCAAACGGTATAGACTGCCTTTTGTGCAAGTTGCCTTTGTCCGCTCGGCATATTATATGCGTAATTTCTGCTTGACTAGTTTATAGGAAGAGTCGATGTTCAGACAATGGCATATGTTGTCAGTGGATATGCTAGGAATTACGGTGTATGACCAACCGAAGACCTTAGAGTTTTCTTGCAAAAATATGATTAGTTTAGATCTTATGCTCAATGAACGGGTTCTATTTTTTACCTTTATGTTAGTGAAGTTGTGGGATTGAATGATCTCTTCGACCTCCTTGATAGGTTGCAATTGTGGTATGGCTCAGTGGCCTGTAGCTCCTTTATCGATCCATCTTGTATTTGTTGTACAAGATGAGGGTCGATAGGGTCAGCCTCAAAAGCTGACTGGGTAACAGTTACTGTTTCCTTTGGTGGAGCAATAGGTGTTACTGAGTTGCATGTTCTTGTTGCCATCTGATCCCCCAAGAATTGGACAATAGTCATGAGGATAGAGATTTGACCAAAAGTAGACGAGTGAATACCATTGCATATAGCTGGTTGCCTCTTCCTATGATGACGTTATAGAAAACCAGACAATCTACCACTAGGGAGGGTGTGAATACCACTGTTCGTTTTGAGATTGCTTCTACAGAGGGTAGAAGAGTGACAGTGCTGAGTATTACTATTGAGTTTTTGTGTTCCTGGAAAGCTTCCTAGTGGCTGGCACCCAATTAGACCTAGAGATCATATACTTCACATTCATAAGAAGATTTGTATATGAAGTGTTCAAGAATGTGTAGGTTTCATACTTTGACCAAATGGCAGGTTTGTCCACGTTGTATGATCGGTCATCTTGGCAATTCGGTCCAAGATGTGAGTCTCGATGTTTTGGATTCTTGCCCTTTTTTCTGAGGCTGTATGAGTTTTGAGAGTAATCCTTCCTCTTCCCTCACTCATAGGTCTATTGCCCCTAGTTAGGGGGGGGGGGGGGGGGGGGTGTGCTGATGTTATTGGTTGTAATGGCTCAGTTGGCATGTGTTGACCGAGTCTAGTGGATTTGGTTTGTATGTGCTAGACAAAGGGGTTTCTTCCTTGTGGTTCAACATCTTAGCCTCAACATGTATGGCCTCATATTTCATGATTTTGTTATAGCTAGACCAACCTTGCATATGAGTTGCATACCTAAAAGAAGATTCTCTGAGGTCGCATTTGAAAGCTATGAAAACTACCACATCATCAGTCTTGATGCATTGCGACTCGAGAGCACTCGTGGCTGAATCCATCTGCATAATTTTGTAGTAGTTCGCTTTCCTCTTATTCTAACTAGAAGAGGTCTTCCTCATTGAACAAACAGCTAGTGTGAATAATGAACTGATTGAGAAAAGTCATCTAGAATTGCTCGAAAGAGTATATGGTTCTAGCCTCGAGCATGTAGAGCAAGTTGATTGCTTCCCCGACCAATGTTGACCTAAAAATTAAGCAACCTACATCATCTGAGAGGTTCTTGAAGGCTACGATCGACTGATAGTTGCTTAAATGCGTAGGGGGTCTTCTCGTCATATGTAGAGTGGGATCTTGAAGGGATTCATCTCGTGGTCATGCATGAATTAGTTAATTCTCTCCATAAAATGGTTCGTAGCTTGTTTTCCCCTAAGCTGACATAGTCGAGTTCTTTGACTCGACCTCCGAGGTTCTCACTCGCTCTAGAAAGTGTTCGATTAGTGGGTCGGCCTAGGTCAATTTTTGGGTCTCTCGGTCCCTGGGCTTTGACCTCTCGGTGTGTTTCTTAGAGGACGACCCATAGGGTACCTCCTGATGGTTTCTATGAGGATGAGCTGACCTTTGGGACACTTAGTTCCTAGCCCTAGGCCACTCGACTTGGCTTTGAGAAGACGACCTAGGGTGTATCTTTTGGTGGCTTCAGAGCGGGCGGGCTGACCCTTCTGCTTCTCAATCTCAATTTTTAGACTGCTTAGTGCGTTTCTAAGAGGAAGACAAGGGGTGCCATTAGGTTTTTTCTAGCCCACGTCGGATGTTGTTGATTGGCCTCATCGCTGTTAGGCCGATCAGTCTAGGATGTGCTCTGGGCTTCCTAGGAGGAATCAATACCCTCTGAATCTCTAATGGCGATTGGTGGAATGGAACCAAGCGAGGGTACCTTTATCTAGATGGTGTTTAGGAAAGATGGCCGAGTGGCCTATATTCTGGTTTACCGATTGGGCCTTGTTCCAGTAGGACTAGAAGTGAGGCTCTTGTCTTAAGGATAAGTCACATAAATTTGGCCGAATGGAGATTATCCTCTTTGAAATCCTATGCTTAAGGCCTCGATAGATCCTGGTCTCGGCATGTCTTTTGCCATGTATGATGAGCAGCCGAAAAGTCTTATCGGCCAGTTCGACCAATGACTTGTGATTTTCTTTTCTTGTAACTTGGAAAATGCGCTAGGCGCATTTTGTGCTCTTAGCTACAACTCGATCGGTCTTCTTAATCGCTGTCGTTATTATATGAGCAGTGATTTCTGCCTGGGTCGTCCTCAACTGGGTGGCTACCTTGGTATATTGATCATCGAGCGTCTGGCACCGAAACTCTGCCTCTACACCCTTAGACTTCATCTCGGCCATGTTAGTTTTCATTAGTTGTAAAAAAAATTGGGTTAGTTGCCCCTCTATGTTCTGGACCCTTGTGCATGTGTTATCTCGCCATCCTCTTAGTCGCCTACCATGTTTGTTGAGTTGGTCAGGGGGTGTTCTTAGCTTGGTTGAGTGGTGGGAAAATTTAGTCAGATTTCCACAAACGGTGTCAAACTATTGAAACACAAAATATTCCAACTTAGGATTATGTCTTGTCTAATCATCATGTGTCATGTGTCTTTCTTTGATCTTATTGACTAGGAAGAGTAGTAGGTCATCCGTTAAGGATAGGTAACGGTATAGTGCCGGCCTAAAGGTACTCCGACGATCAAGTCAGTAAGTGTGTTCATAAGAAGTAGGAGTAAGTTTTGATAGATAAATAGTTAATAGTGAAAATTAGTTACCTTATTAGGAAATGTGCACCCCTTTTTGTATGAGTAAATAAGGTGGTCTTGATGAATTTTCAATGTGGGATAAATACACTTCTATTTTGATATTGATACGTGGCATGTAGATGGATGGTGAGGATGTATCCATATGTCATCTTATGCTTTTTTTTTTTTTTTATGGTTATTTGGTTGTGCAGGTCTGGCCTAAGTTGCCTTCTCAATTGTGTGGTTGTTTTGGGCCTTAATTTGGCTCTTCTTTGTGTTTTGGATTTGGGTATGCAGCCCAATGAGTCTGGTCCAATATAGTGTCAACATATGCAAGTCAACTCCCGAAATTTTTTGTATAAAAATCACTGAGGTTTTTTTTTTCCGAAATATGATACTTATTGATAGATGATGATATTGTACAATAAAGATATGATGCTAACAAGTGACCTTATTAAAATCTTACCGAATTTTTCAACCCAATCAAAATAAAAAAATGTGATTAACTATGCCCTTAAACAAAGACATCAACTGTTACAAACCTGAAAAATCATTAGCAATATTGTTTATATCAAATAAAAATCATTATTATTGAGGAATTTAATTAGTACTTTACAGTGTTTACATGTGTTCGTCATTCGACTCCCAAGCAAATCAAAACAAAACAACTAATTATCATTAATCTCTTCTCATTATTGATCATGCCACCGCGACAGGGTCTATTTTATTTTATTTTTTGTTAAGCAACAAAGTCTATTCTTTGTCGTAATAAGCGTTATTTTTTATTTAATTTTTTTAGAAGAGAGTCACAAGCTTAACTACTCTATTATACAATTAAAAAAAATGATAGGATACACTCATAAAAAATTAAATTTACGGATCGATATATATATATACATATTCATTATTACTTCACTAATGAGTGATTTTATTTGTTTATTTATTCTTCAAAAAAAGAGCATAAAAAATTATAATTTTACTGAGCTTTGGATCGAATTACAATTAATTTATTTTGTAATTGAAGTATTCAAAAATTAAAAATATGAATTATATGTTGATTCGTCCCCTGATTCAAATGTGAATTAACTCCACTAAATTATGAAAGCATTAAAATAAACGAAACTTTAGGATGGATAATCTCTAGTTTTTCAATAACCGTACGTACAAGTAAAAAATACAGGTGATCGATAATATGAGGACAAGATTCGATAAAGCAGTAGACAGTAGTGTTATTGATATCATCATATTCGTATCTTGTCTTCCTGATCAATAAGATGAAGATGGTAACATATATAACACAATAAACAATGAGAAGATTTTTGAGTACGCCCGTTTAGACCAAGCCGTATATAATATGTATTAATATTCGAAAAGTAATAATTAAAACGTATTATATATATCGGCGGTGGTTTAATAAAAAGAATTAAGAATTTGTTAGCAGCCACTTCCCACTTGGATGCATGCATCAAAGAAATATACTTACATATATAGCTAACATTGGTTTTAATAATGTCGTAATAATTAATATAGATTAATATTAAGGGGGAAAATAAATAAATGGTTGACCAAATGGATCATGGATGGACATATCTTCTCCGGATGTGTGGGGATTTGTACACATGGGACTTACGAATCATGCACGCCCACGTAATCTTTGATGCTTTCCTCTGAAATAAATGAACACAAATCTTGGGAGTTGCGACATGGTTACAATACAGGCAGCACTTAGTGCGGTGCCTATTTCAGAATTTAAAAAAAATATTGAAAAGGAATATTTTTAAAAGATGAAAGTTTTTTTTTTTCCTCATTCCTCTCTCTCTCTCTCTCAATGCCAGTCGAACGCAGGACCATGGTGGACAACGTGGATTCACTTTGCAACCAGGCTACAAACGACCGGCTAAAAGATGAAAGTTGAAAGTATTAAACACTGGAGCTGGTGATATTTGTAATGATCACATGGAAAGCACATGAGGGAAATTTGAAGGGATATGCAGGAGTTCGAAGATAGCAACCTTTGGGAATTTGTGATCTCTGTTAGAAGTAGTCATTTCTACGTAGGGTTTATGTTAAATAGCCATTGCTTTCTTTTAAGAGTAATTGAGGGGTCGATTTGAATTAGTCATGCTAGTTACTTGTAACGACCCGTTCAGAGTTTACGAGATTAATTAATGATTAATTGAGAATTATTGGGAATAATCGGGGATTAGTCGATGATTATTCGGACGGTCGACGTAAAATGACGATTTTTCCCTTGAAAATGGGCAAAAAATTGACTTTTCACTTGGGAGGTCAAATGCACGAGGACTGAGGACCGTTGCGTAAATCGGGATGTTACGAGTCTATAGACAGCCAACACGTCGAAATCGGACTTCGTACGAGTAAGTTATAGCTCAGGAAAGGAATCAGAATTATTCACGCAAACCGAGGAAGTGTACAGTTAGCTTAATTGGATTGGTTCAAATGTCTGGGAGGACCAATTGATGAGTGACAAGTGTCACTCATCTGATTGGCCCATTACCTCAATTATTTGGGATCTATTACCTTCATCTTCTTTGTTCTCGGTTAACCTGAAACCATACACAAACACACAAACCCACAGCCACAATGATCAAACCTCACCCTTTGATGTTGGTATGAATGGGAGAATGAGAGAGGAGGTTGAGACGAGCTGAACGGTGGCAACGGCGTGGACTATCGTGCATGGTGGCCGGAAACCCGTGAAGGTACGTTTTTGGTTTGAAATTGGAAGTTGGATTTTAGGGTTTGATGGATGTTTCTAATGATCCAATCTTATTCTTAGGGATCATATGAACTCACAAAGATAAAAAGGGAGGATTGCGGTGGCTGGAATCGAAGGCACGACGAGGTTGCAGATCATGGTCACTGTTCATCGTTCAAAAGGTAACTTCGTGCCATTTTCTTGGATTTCTGTGTTTCTAGAACTATTCTTGGGATTAGGACGATCAAAACCGTCGATGAATGGAAGGATTTGGTGGTCGGATGGCAGAGAACCGGCCTGGTTAGCGTCGGGGGTCTATGTGACCCCGTTTAGTCAATTGTGGTGACCTGGACAAAGGAAGAAGACGAGATGATGCCATCTGATGATGTCATCATGTCAGGCTGACAAGTGTCTGATGTTAGATGACGTCAGCATGACGTCAGCCGTTGACCTTGACCGTTGACCTTGATGTCATCGTTAACTTTGCTAACGTCAGTGTTGATTTTCTTACAAGCGTTGACTTTTGCATTGACCAGTGTATGACGACCCATCCCGAATTAGCGGGATTAATTAAGAATTAATGAAGAATTAGCGAGGCTAATTGGGGATTAGACGAGGATTAGCGGACGTTCGAGCGAAATGACAATTTTACCCCTGGAAATGTGCGAATTGTTGACTTTTCGTTCAAGCGGTCAAATGGACTTTGGCCGATGGCTTTGACGTAGTTCCGGACGTCACAAGTTCATAGACAGGTGGCACGTTCGATTCTGACGTTCAAGGAAGAAGTTATGACGATCGGAAGTCCAAGGGCATTTTGGTAATTTGGTTGAATAGGGGCCAATAGTTGACTTTTGACCCGGGAGGTCCGATGGACGAGAGCCAAGGACCGTTACGTAGTTCGAGACGATACGAATCCATAGACAGGCAGTACGTCAAATTCAAACGTTTCACGGAGAAGTTACGGTTCACGGAAGTCCGAAGGTACTATTGCACGATTTACGAAACGGATGACTTTTGGACTTAAGTGGGCCCAGATATTTTGGGGTAGGCCCAATGGATGAATGACACTTGTCATCCATCCATTGCCCACCCAAATTGATTCATGCATCCCCCATTTCTTTGTTCGTGCAAACCAAACCCACCAAACCGATCTCACCCTTTGAACCCAAACCCATCCAACCCTTACCCTTTGATCATCTTGGTGAGGCCCAGAGGCTGAGAGGAGGAAGTGTGGATGATGGTGGCAGGCAGGAAGTAACGCCGCCGTGGACGGCGGCTATAAACCCGAGAACGTTCCTGGTTAGGCCAATTTTCATCCTTATTTCGATTTATGCATTATGATCGATTTTGAATGATTAGGAAATGGTTATTAGGTTTTAGGAGGTTTCTAAGATAGGTTTGAAGGTGGTTCATGGCTGAGGGGACCGTGGGAAGAAACTGGGGAGTTTTGGCTGTGGGGTTCAAATTGGAACCATGGGTTTTAAGAGGTTTTGATTAGGTTTAAGGATTGGAATGGATAGGAAATGAGAAAATAGGAAGTTTGGGATCGAAAAGGAGAGGATTGGACGAAAAATGAGGGAGGAGGATGGCCGGATCGATCACGCCGGTCCAGCTGGACCGGACTGCACAGTCGAACCGGTTCGGGCCGGTCGAACGCATGGAGAAGAGGGTGAACAGTCTGGCACGTGAGGCCCACGCGCAGGACCTGTCTTGGGCACGTGAGGGCATGTGTCCAACATGTAATTTCATCTATTCGATGTAACAAATATTTTGGGACTGGTTTCGTGTCAATTGGACATCGTTTCGATATAGTTCGGGACGTCCTAAAGTTTAGGTTCGCGTTTAAAAAAAGTTAGAAAATCGGGAAAATTACGGGGCTTTAATGAGGGGTTATATAAGTAGTTAGTAACCCTCTAAATTAATTTGGACAGGTTCGGGAATTCCGAAGGCGAAGATTGGCCCGGGAGACGCTTATGGCACGCTTATCGAGACACGACTTTGGACGGTCTGTGAGTGGACCTTTCTTTCAAACTTGATGCATGCATAAATGTTTTATAAGTGTTTTAATACATGTTTAGTGATGCCTTGAGCGCATTTGTTTGTGGTAGCTTAGGATCGACATACTTGCACGTTTTTTCGAGGTTTTCGGCTCTATGTTGTACCTTTGCGCACTGTATTTTCAATGACGATTTAATGAATGGATTTAGGATTTAGAAATATGAAATTGGGCACGAGACCCATTTGATTTGAAACTCTCGGACTTGGAGTCCATTTGATTTGACGAGGAATCGGACCGAGGGTTTCGTTGATTTACGAATCCGGGCTGGAGGCCCCTTTGACTGTAGTATCAGGCTTGAGGCTCTGTTGGTTGTGAAATCGGACTGAGGTCCCGTTGGTTTATGGTTTCGGGCCTAGGACCCAGTTAGTCGTGGTATCGGGCTTAAGGCCCTGTTGATTGTGAAATTAGGCTTGAGTCCCAGTTCGGTTTATGAAATGAGAGTTCAGGCATGTGATCCTATTGAACTGTGGATTTAGGCCGAGGCCTGTGAAAGTGATTTGAATCGGATTCGAGGAATCCTATTCAAATGAATCGGGTATGAGACCTAGTTGAAAAATGAGTTTTGAGAAAGAATGTATTTGAGAAAGAAAGAAAGAGATTTGAAATGAATGAACCCTTCATATTGATTATATGGTCTCCTCCAGAGGCCGACTTGGAGAGTCACGATCCACAGACCAGAGTGGGTACCTCATAGGGATCTCGTTCCAGGAGTGGAGGTTACGAGATATGATGTGGTCCTGGACCAGATTCCGAAGAGATGTGTGGACTAGATCCAGAGAGAGAGCTCATACTAGATCAAGAGATTGAACCTCCCAAATGGAGAATTCCTGGGAGAAGACTCGGAGTGAGAGCCCGAGTAATGTGCACACTAGTACAGAGATGATATCGTGATATTTATCGGGGATGTGTTCCCTAGGGGCTGTGTGCCCCGAGTTGGCATCTTCTCCGAAAGTTCCTAGGATGAGTTATACGTACGAGTACGTATGAGATTTACAGAAAAGTGATTTGGGGCGGAGACCCCGTATTTGATATTCTGGAAATAGTTTTGGGCTGAGACCCACGTGACATGGTTTGGGGCTGAGTTCTCATATTTGATTTATGGTTTTGAATTGTGATTTTGGGTTAGGGACCCAAATGGATTTATGGGTCATGACGGTTTATGGGGCCGGGCATGAACCCTTGAAAGGTTTTGTAAATGTTTGACAAAGGTTTTTATGAACACTTGATAAATGATTTTGAATGCATTCGTATGTATTTATGGAGGGCATAAATATCTTTGTATGAAAATGTTTTTAATAAAATATTATTTTGTCCACTTACAGCTTTCGTGTTTTAATGCCCTACAGGTTGATCGCGGATGCGGGCTGTAGTAGAGACGAGACATCACACTCCTCCTCCTACGATCCTGACGCACTCTGATAGCCCCAGAGAGGGCTAGAGATGGAATTTTCCCTGGTCTGACACTTCGTGTCAAACGGGATCAGGCGGATCCCACGTTAATCCCGGGGGATTTGGGACCGGTCCTGACAAAGTGATATCAGAGCAGGTTGGCTCTTGTGATACTTATGGTACTCTGATACCAAAGTGGTATCAGAGCGTAGAGTACGCGCAGGTCGAGGATGTGATGTCTCTGAAGTCATAACAGCCCGTCATCAACCTGGTGTTTAGGGCATTAGTACGAGGATTCGGTAGAATCAAACCTTAGTTAGATGGTGTTTGTCACGTGGCACGATAGTTTGAGGTTCGATTGGCATTGAATGCCGCGTGTTCGAGGAAGTGGGTTCCGAGTAGGATCGGTATTCGTGGGAATCTAACGGCTTTGGGCCATAGTGTACTGGAAATAAGATCCAGTGGATCAGTAGAGACAGTATGACGACTTGAGGGTCGGGACCCTACTGTCGTGTCGGATAGAGGTTGTACGAATTGTTATCAGTGGTAGTCAGAGGTCAGGGTCGCCCATTATTCAATGACCCTGTACGACTACAGTCATGATGGTTGGGAATAGGAACGTGTGACTCTATTTGACATATGTTGCCATGTTTCAGTGTGTCGAATTCCGGAAGAATGTCGACTGGCAGGAGATGTCCGGAGTAGATGTGGTTTGATACGATAGGATGTGATTGCGCACGTAGCGCTTGTACAGTTTTGGACCCGGAGTACGGCCAGTTCTTGTGGAGGCCAGCGGCTGAGATCCGTAGAGTTACGAGAGGACGAGATCCTCAGAGTGTAGTTATTGGATGGTTTGGTACCAGTATTGGAGTACGATAACTCTTCAGAGTCGAGAGCGAGGGATCACTTAGGATGGTAGGGCTATAGCGGGCAATCGGGTTAGTGATAACCCTAGTAGGTGATTGTTTGGACAAGTTACCAGGAGTGTGGTACTTGTGATCGGATCTAGAGGTGGACCGATCAGTCGATGTTGCGTGTGGAACGATTGGTACTAGCGGTCGACTACCGCATTGTTTTGGAGTTTTGTTAGCAGAGTGTTTCTGAGAGTGGTCTGCATGAGGTTGTGACAGACACTGCTATCGATGGACGTAGTCGAGTCTTATAAAGCTGGATAGGCTCAGGTTTCCATGACGATTGTGACGATGGGATTCGTCAGTCGTGATGATGATACGAGGTGTGTGAGTGACGCACAGTACGAGCAGTGATTCTGGATTCGACTCGGTGACGGCTGAGTCCGACTGCAGAATGAGATGCTGACATTGGATGCTGGCACACTTGCTACGCTACCCGTGTGAAGGTGGTTGTTAAGAGTGGGACAGAGAGGACCCCGAGTGGCTCAGTGCGAGGTACGAGGAGTACTTGGTATGAAGACCAGTTTCCTCAGTGATGGACATCAGTTTCCTCAGTGATGGAGACCAGTTTCCCCAGCGATAGAGACCAGTTTCCTCAGTGATGGAGACCAATTTACCTAGTGATGGAGATCAGTTTCCCCAGTAATGGAGACTAGTTCCCCCAGTGCTGCGAGATTGAGTCGCGAGGGTGTGCCCAGAAGTTGTAACTTTTGAGGTGAAACGTGAGATACAGGTGCGAATGGATGACGTATGGGTCGGTTTGTCAGATTTGGTAGTACCTAGAGCTTTGGCTTCAGATCATGGCAGACGTGGCGATCTGTTTAGCTTACCGACCGATGTCAGTGGATTCCAACCAATTCTGTGGGTCAGAGTTGGATCAGGTTGATTAAAGGTACGAGATGCGAGTGTTGGCGGCAGTTTATGCACATCCATAAATAGTATACAAGGTTTAACCTTGAGTCGCGTGAATTCCACTCGGAATGAATGTACCTACATAAATAGTATTCACAAACGCGTGGATGGTGTCCAGTTGAGTTGCGGACTTGGGAGTCCATTGTGGATTGGTGTTGGTTGACTACGGTTGACCATACCTTCGGAGTTGGGGGCATGGTACTTGTTTGCTTATAGGACGCAGGATATGCTCGTGTAGTGAGTGAGCTCAGTAATTGGAAGAGAAACATGTTTCCAACGTGATTGGAACTTCGGAAATCAAGAGAGGTTGTAATTGAGATGATAACATCAAATTTCATCCGATGATGACATCAAATCTCAGTATCTTGGATTCGTTCCTAGGTGGGACGACGAGGGGTGATTTGGCAGCTAGGAGTTCAAAGAGGGTGTAAGAACTGAACACCTAGGCTGTGAGTCAAAGTTGATTAACTTGACGAGTAGATGGTGCTTCGCGTCACAGGATGTGACGAGTGAGTGTCCGAGGTGATGGATTTGATGTTCGCCTAGTGACATACGGTTGGTGTTCGCACCATGATTGATTTGCGGACAGTAGTATGTGGTTGGACGTTGCTGGAGTGCAGTCCTTGAGTAGGTCGGGTGGCACCCCGATGTGTTGTGATGTGGGTGCACCGGTGTGTTGTGCACGTTGGACGATGGGATTAACCACGGTCAATCGATATGTCGGGTTGAGAGTGCCAGAGAGTTTGAGTATGTTCTAGTTTGGATAGAGTCCTATATGGACACGAGTGGTGATCGGATCACATCCGATAGTAACAATTTGAGACACGAGACGAGTCTAGATGTCAGCGGAGATCACTGAGTGATGCGAGATATGATGCGAGGACTCGAGAGCGAGCCGAGATCAGAGTAGAGCAGCGAAGCGCAGTGGAGCCGGGAGTTGTCGGTTGGTCACGATGGTTGTGACCTGTGAGATGGGATTCATGCCATTGTGATGGCAGGATCTAGAGAATTTTGTCTGATCGGATGATGAGCAGGATGTCAGCTTAGTTGTGGTAGCCCTTAGTGGGAATGCGTATTTCACCCTAACGACTGTAGGTTGGAACGTGTCAGAGTGGCAGACTGAAATGTCATTTTATTGTCAGATTGGTATTGCTTACTTGTCAACATGAGTGATAGGCGGGATCGTCGAGTGTCGACGTTCTGTCTCGAGTGCGACGTACAAGCTGACGTGTAGTTTTCGGAAATGAATTGGAGCTTTGGTGGCTCTAGTAGCAGTGCATACCGACGAGTACGACGTTTATGTCGGACGTGTACTGCTACATGGGTATTTCGATTTTTAGATTATGGATGCTTTTGGCTGATTAGGAGATGTTTATTAGGCTTCTAGGAAGGTTTTATGAAGGTTTTGGTGGTGGATGGACGGTTGAGGAGCCGTGGATGGAAAATAGAAATGTTGGACCGAGAGGTCCTTTGTTCATGAACGGGTTTTGGATGGTTTTCCTTGGATTTAATGATTAGAAATGGTAGGAAATAGGAAAATAGGAAGATTGGGATTGAAAATGAGAAGATTGGACGAAAAATGAAGGAGGAAGGTGGCCGGACCAATCACACCGGTCCAGCTGGACCGGCTGTACAAAGTGAACCGGCTGGACTGGTTCGACCGCATGGAGAAGATGAAAAACGTCCTGGCGCGTGAGGCCCACGCGCAGGATGTTCTTGGGCGCGCGAGGGCACGTGATCCCTCCTTTGGGGAAAGTTCCAACATGCAATTTCATCTATTCGATGTAACGAACGTTTTGGGACTGGTTTCATATCAATCAGACCTCGTTTCGATGTAGTTCGGGTTGTCCGAAGGTTTAGGATTGGGATTAAAAATAGTTAGAAAATCGAGAAAAATATGGGACTTCAATGAGAGGTTAATGAGGCTATTAGTAACCTTCTATTACAATTTGGACAGGTTCGGGATTCGCAGAAGCGACGTTTGGCCCTGGAGACGCATATGGCACGCTTATCGAGGCGCGACTTCGGACGGTCTGTGAGTGGACCTTTCTTTCGAACTTGATGCATGCATAAATATTTTATAAGTGTTTTAATATATGTTTTGTAATATTGGGCTGGAGGCCCATTTGACTGTAGTATCGGGCTCAAGGCCCTATTGGTTGTGAAAATCTGGCTTGAGGCCCTGTTGATTTCTGGTTTCAGGCTTAGTGCCCAGTTAGCGGTGGTATCGGGCTTGAGGCCCATTTGATTGTAACATCGGGCTTGAGTCCCAGTTCAGTTTGTGACATGAGAATTCGGGCATGAGACCCTATTGAACTGTGGATTTAGGCCAAGGCCTGTGAAACTAATTTGAATCGAATTCGAGAAATCCTATTAAAATGAATCGGGTATGAGACCCAGTTGAGAAATGTTTTGAGAAAGAAAGAAAGTATTTGAAAATGAATGAACGCTCCATATGTTTATATGGTCTCCTCAAGACGTCGACCTGGAGAGTCACGATCCACAGACCAGAATGGGTATCCCCATAGGAATCCCGTTCCAGGAGTGGGGGTTACTATTTATGTTATGGTCCCGGACCAGATTCCGGAGAGATGTGTGGACTAGATTCGGAGATAGAGCTCGGACTAGATCCAGAGATTGAGCCTCCCAGATGGAGAATCCCTGGGAGAAGACTCGGCGTGAGACCCCGAGTAGTGTGCACACTAGTATAGATATGATTAATCGTGACATATCGGGGATGTTTTCCCTAGAGGCTGTGTGCCCCGAGTTGGCATTTTCTCGGAAGTGCCACGGATGGGTTGTACGTATGTTGATACGTATAAGGTTTTACAGAATGTGATTTGGGGGCGGAGACCCCGTGTTTTATGATTTAGAAAGTGATTTGGGGCGGAGACCTCGTATTCGATGTTTTATTACTTCAATGAGAATGGTTTTGGGCAGAGTTCCCACATGTATGGTTTTATTTTAAGGTTGTGATTTCAGATCGGGGACCCAAATGAGATGGTTTTGAGAATATGTTTGATAAATGAGATGGTTTTATGAACATTTTGATAAACGGTTTTTGAATTCATGCATATGCTTTTAATGAAGGGCATAAATGTCTTTATGCGAAAATGTTTTCAATTAAATTATTATTTTTGTCCACTCACGACCTTTGATATTTTAATGCCCTTCAGGTTGATCATGGATGTGGGCTGTAGCAGAGACGAGACATCACACTCCTCCTCCTACGATCCTGGCGTGCTCTGGAAGCCCCGGTGAGGGCTAATTGGAATTTTCCCTGTTCTGACACTTCGGGCAGACGGGATCAGGCGCGTCCCACGTTAATCCCAGGGTATTTGGGACGGGTCCTGACACAGTGCATAGGGCGCATTGGCAGGAATTTTAAGGTGGGACCATTACCATTTCAAAATTTTTGACGATGCGGATCCAATGGTGGTGGTTTCGGGTCAATCGGTGATCGTTATGTTGGTATAATTGAATTTTTTAGCCTAGGGAAGCGTGTTCGGGACACGTTGAGTTTTCTGGGAGTTTTAGGGGTTTATGCTATGGACTTTTCTAGATGGTTAGTGACCTTTGAGTGTCATTTTTACAGGTCTGGATGACTCGGAGAGGTTGGTTTAGCCCCGATAAGGCTTACAGCTCGAATTTTAAGGCGTAGCGTGGACGGTCTGTGAGTGGACATTGCTTTCTAAATAACATGCATGCATAACTATTTTATATGTTATAAATACATTATTTGAGATTCCTTGTATGCATATGTTTGTGGTGTTTTAGTAATTTAAGTATTTGCACGTATTTTGAGATTTGTGGTTTTATATTGGGTTTATACGTGCTTGTATTTCAATAGTGGATTATGGAATGATTTCGTATATGGGAATATGGTATCAGGCATGAGACCCATTTGACTTCGGGTTGAGACCCTGTTGAAATTCTTAAACTGAATTTAAGGTATAAATGGTTTTACGATGGTTTTCCACTAGACGGATTTCAATTTTTAAACATACCATCCTATGTATGGATTTTCTCCCCAGTCAGGGACACTGGAGTAGTCACAGAGCATTGCTTGAGAGGGGCTGCTCTACGTGGAAGACTGTAGAAAGGTCCAGGATCAGGATTGCTAGAGGATAAAGCCTCCGCCCCCTAAGGAGGGTTGTAGACCTGGGTGGACCTTGGGGAGACGCGGCTGGAGACCGAGGGACACGTGTAGCCTTATGATAATGACATCTGGGATGCCAAACATAGATCAAATATGTTTTATTGGACTGATGTACAGTATTTTGTGGATTTGGGCAGAGACCCACGTGTTTTGGTTTTGGGGCAAAGAACCCTTATGTTTTACTAGTTCTGGGCTGAGTCCCCACTTGGATTAAAGATTTATGGTTTTGGGCTAAGTCCCTAATGATTTGAGGAAGGAAATGGCTTTGGTTAATAAACGATTTTATTATGTCTGAGTTAATTGGTTTTCGAATGCATGCATGATGTTTAGTGAAGCGTATAAATATCTTTTCTGAAAGGTGTTTTCTTAAACTTTTTTTTTCGTCCACTCACAGCTTTTATGGTTTTTAATACCCTTCAGGTGATCGCGGATACCCGCTGTAGCAGAGACCGAGACATCACACTACTCCATGGATCATGGTGCACTCTGGAAGCCCCAGAGGGTAAAAGTCTTGGGTGATCCCTTGTCTGGCACGTGGTGTCAGGCTGGAGCATGACACATCCCGCGTTAATCCCGGGGGAATGAGATGCGTCGTGTCAGAGTGGTATCAGAGCAGAGTTTTGTGCTTAGAGTGTTGCGTTGGTGCCGGATGTGATGTATCTGAGGAAACA
The DNA here is from genome assembly GCA_032719365.1 of Prinsepia uniflora. Taxonomy (NCBI): domain Eukaryota; kingdom Viridiplantae; phylum Streptophyta; class Magnoliopsida; order Rosales; family Rosaceae; genus Prinsepia; species Prinsepia uniflora. Next base: position 59,795,472 of record CM064862.1, read on the forward strand.
GCCTGTCACCAACCTGAGAGTTAGGGTAAAGAGTAAGAGAGTCTAGTGGAAATGAATCGTGGGTAAGATGCGTTTGACATATTATGCCATAGTTATGCTGGAATGTAGTGAGATTGGATCCGAGTAAGGATGAATAGACTCGTGTAGGGCAGAGTTTCCAGTGTGCTAGTGGCTAGGAGTCGTAGTTCGTTGGTAGATTAGACTCGGTGGAGGGTTGGATATAACGAAATTACAGAGTTATGACCGTCCAATGGTAGGGTCGAGTTGGGGATTATACTGCGAGAGCAGCGAGGTCGTGGATGGCTCTAGTTGAGATTGGTTGGATAGGTTACCAGGAGAGTGGTACTTGTGGATTAGGTCCCAGGGTGGACCAATCAAGGGATTATACGCTTGTGAGCAGTTGGTATAGGCAGTGCATTGGTGTCTGAGTGCGAAGTCTTGATAGCGGATTGTTTCCTTGAGTTAGTCTACACGGGGTAGTGATAGACATCGATATCGAAGGTGGTTGTGGTTGAGACTGTGGAGAGTTGGACGACGTTCGAGGAACATTTCTATGGCTTTCCCTCGTAACTCGGGAGGTCGAGTTCCTCCGACATGAGTCAGGGATTGATTGTGTGCTCTTGTTCGGTGCTGACTAGATGATGAGGATTCGTCAATTTGTGTTGAGTTTGGGGAGTGTGACCCGAGTAACTATTATGGAATCTCAGGTAGTGATGAGTTGGATGGAAATTCCAACAAGGATTGAGTAGTTCTGAATGATGCAGGGACTTCACGGAAATTAGTGCATTTTGGTGAGCTAACGGTAATTCTCTGAGCCTTGAGTGGCAGACACGTGTGTTACTGTGATCGTGGAACGTGACAGTGAGGATCCCGAGTGGTGAGTTGGCGTTTGTTGGCTTACCGAAGTTACTGGATACTTGGTTTGAGGACCAGTTCCCTAGTGGATTGAGATGGTTTGCATGAGTGTGGTGCTCAGGAGTTGAGCCTATACGTATTGAGACGTGAGAATCAAGACACGCAGTACGTGTTAGAGTATTTCCAGTGAGATATGGGAGCTTGGAGAGAGTTGGTTGTTCCAAGTTCCTCGCTGGCTTAGGAAGGACGTGGTTGCTGTTTAGCAGAGGTTTTGCCGAATACGTTCCCCATTTGGCAACCGATTATCGGAAGGTACTGACAGAGTTGAGAGTGTAGGAGTCTAGTGTTAAGACTCAGTGGAATTAAAGGATCAGTTGACTTGGAGTTTCATTGATAGGAGACCCAATGTCCTTTTTCTGATGGAACTTCGGGAGTCGTGGAGGTGTAAGTTTGTGAAGGGTGAGCTTAATTGAGGAAGGACTTGGTCATGGAAGAATCACGAATGTAGTGGCAACATATTATTAGTTGGTACTTGGTATTGCCAGTGTGGATCGAACATCAATTGGTGGACTAATATTGGTTATGGGTCATTAGCCGAAAAAGTTAGCGTGGATCCAAGGTGGATTAGGTAATGTTGAGACGATTAAGGTGATTAAAGTTTGGTGGGTGAGTTGTTGGTCGAGTTGGTTAGAGCTCGAGTGGTCTGAAGCCCGAGAGAGAGTTTGGAATTGGTGGTGGCCATTTAGGATGATTGACTTTGGAAGCTTTGGTTTAGTTTGTCTTGGAGGATGTGAGTGCGTTGGACACACTTCAGGTAATGGTCAGGTGACCAGGAAGCTTATATAGGACATTGAGTTAAGTGTACGATCTGTCTAGGACAAGGATCAGACATATAGGCTCAAGAGTTGAGCGTGACTGATTTAGTAGCCCTATGGTGGACAGACTAGATCCGAGGTAGTGATAATGCGCGGACTGATTCACGGTTATTGGTACGTACTACATACGATGCTTAAGTGCAGTCCTTGAGTAGGCTGAGTGGTGCCTTAGTGGTTGTGTGGTGTGCACCTGTGAGTAGGACGCGTCGGACAGTTATTGTAGAGTGTTAAGCAACCTGACAATCATGTTGTTCGCTAGACCATCAGGTTGAGTCCAATGTGGACGTGTTGGTAATCAGATTAGTATCGATATTGTTAGTGCGTTCGTTGAAAATGTGGACTGGACATTGGATAATGTGCTTGTGGGCAGAGGGATCTTGTGAAGGTTCAGTGTTCGTATGAGCTTGGAGCTCAGAGCCGTGGATGGCCAGTGTAACCATAGAGTTTGAGTTGTGTTATCCCTGCTAGAGCAAGTATTCGATGGGGTCCAGGTACAATCAGGTAGAGTGAGTTGGTGGTTAGTGTAACTACAGGACGAGTGAGGTGACAGTTGAGATCGTTCTCGAGTCAGGATTACAGCGTTGGACGCTGAGTGAGATGACGTTTGGTATGAGGTACCCTAGTAGGATTCTACAATGAGCCAAGGTTGTGTTGGTGACTCGAGTAGTGATAGTGGAGTCATGAGTACCAGCTGAGCACGATAATGTGTCACGAGTGTAGCTTACGGTTAGGAGACCGTCTAGTGAGGCGGAGGATTTGAGACTTGAAATCTCTCAGTAAGAACAAGAGGTCAACTTAAGTAGATGATTGAGAAGAATTCCCAGGCTGAAAAGCTAAAGGATATCAGCTTGAGTTGACGGAATTGTCGGCTTGATTTTTCAATTGAGCAGGACGGTAAATGGACTTGTCAGCTTGGTATCTATGTAGGTGACAAGTGAGATCGGCGAGTGTCGGTGTCTCGAGTGAGATTAGCGATCAGATGTTTGGAATGTGAGAATTTGAGACTTACAAGTTGTGCGGATCCTCAAGATTTGGGAATTGAGACTTGGGTTGTGACCATATCCGATCACAAAGGACTGAGCTGAATTTCAGCATTGACTGTTGGATTGTGGTCAACGTCACTCGACGTAGTTATTGTTGTGACGTTAGGTACAGACGAGGATTGTGGTGAGATGTTCGAGGTAGTCATTGGTGTGTACAGGCAAGTGCTATGGTTGGTTCGTGGACGTGTACGTGTACACGAGGCGACATTGAATCTGAGGACTAAATGTGATACCTGAACATGAGGTAGGTTTGGATTTCCACAATTTGGATGTGGACTTGGGTTAGTTTGAATTTTGGGGACGAAATTCTGTAAGGAGGGAAGGTTGTAACGACCCGTCCCGAGTTTATGGGATTAATTAAGGATTAATTGATCATTATCAGGACTAATAGGGGATTAGTCGAGGATTGTTCAGACGGTCGGAGTAAATTACGATTTTGCCATTGGAAATGGCAAAAATTTGATTTTTGACCCACAAGGTCAAATGCACGAGGACCGAGGACCATTGCATAGATCGGGATGTTACGAGTCCATAGACAAGCGGCACGTCGAAATTTGACTTCGTATGAGGAAGTTATAGTTCAGGAAAGGAATCAAAACTATTCACACAAAGTAATTGGATTGGTTCAAATTCCTGAGAGGACCAATTGATGAGTGATAAGTGTCACTCATCTGATTGGCCTATTACCTCAATTATTTGGAATTTATTACCTTCATCTTCTTTGTTCTCGGTTAACCTGAAATCATACACAAACACCCAAAACCATAAAACCTCACCCTTTGATGTTGGTATGAACGGGAGAATAAGAGAGGAGGTTGAGACGAGCTGAACAGAGGCAATGGTGTGGACTGTCGTGCACAGTCGCCGGAAACCAGTGAAGGTATGTTTTCAGGTTTGAAATTGGAAGTTGGATTTTAGGATTTTTTTTTTGGACGTTTCTAATGATCCAATCGTATTTCTAAGGATCATACGATCTCACAGAGATAAAAATGGAGGATCGCGGTGGCCGAAATAGATGGCACGGCGAGGTTGCAAATCATGGTCACTGTTCATCGTTCAAAAGGTAACTTCGAGCCATTTTCTTGGATTTCTGGGTTTGTAGAACTATTATAGGGCTTAGGACGATCAAAACCGTCAAAGAACAGAAGGATTTGATGGTCGGATGACGGAGAATCGACCGGATCAAGGTCGCGGGTCTACACGACCCAGTTTAGTCAATTGGGATAACTCGGACAGAGGAAGAAGATGAGGTGACATCATCATGTCAGACCTGACATGTTAGACTGACAAGTATCAGATGTCAGATGACGTCAGTCGTTGACTTTGATTGTTGACCGCTAACATCAGTGTTGACTTTGTTAACGTCATTGTTGAATTTTTAATCAGCGTCGACTTTTACGTTGACCAGCACGTAGGGGCGCGTGGGCGTGAATTTCGACGGGGACCAATACCATTTAAAAAGTTTCAAGGATACAGATCTAATGGTGGTGGGTTCGAGTCAATTGGTGATTGTTAGGTTGGTCAACTTGAGGTTTTTAGCCGAGGGAAATGTGTCTGGGACACGTTGACTTTTCCTGAAGTTTTGGGGGTGTATGCTATACACTTGTCTAGATGGTCAGTGACCTTTGAGTGTGATTTGGATAGGTCCGGATAACCCAGAGAGGTTCGTTTAGCGTCGGTAAGGCTTACGGCTCGGATTTCGAGGCGCAGCAAGGACGGTCTGTGAGTGGACATTGCTTTCTAAATATGATGCATGCATAACTATTTTATATGTTTTATATACATGATTTGAGATGCCTTGAGTGCATATGTTTGTGGTGTTTTGGTAATTTACGTATTTGCACGTATTTCAAGATTTATGGTTTTATATTGGGATTATACGTGCTTGTATTTCAATAGTGGATTATGAAATGATTACGGATTTGGGAATATGGTATCGGGCATGAGACCCATTTGACTTATGAACTCTCAGACACGAAGTCCATTTGATTTGATGAGGTATTAGGCTGGAGACCCAATTGGTTTATAATATCGGGCTAGAGACCCTAATGAAATTTGGATTTGGAATTTGGCTGAGTCCCTAATTGGATTTGGAATTTAAACTTCGGGCTGAGACCCTATTGAAATGCTTAAACTGGATTTGAGGTATAAATGGTTTTTCGATGGTTTTCCACTGGTTGGATTTCAGTTTTTAAACATACCATCCTATATATGGATTTTCTCTCCAGGTGTCAAGGATACTAGAGTAGTCATTGAGCATTGCCTGAGAGGGGCTGCTCTACGTGAAAGACCGTAGAGAGATCCAGGATCAAGACTGCTAGAGGTTAACACGTCCACCCCCAACAGAGGGTCATAGACCTGGATGGACCTTAGGGAGACTCGGTTGGAGACCGAGGGGCGCACGTAGCCTTATGACAATGACATCTGCTATGTTAGGCATCTAGGACGACAAGGATGGATTAAATATGTTTTATTGGCTTGGTTGTACAGTATTTTGTGGATTTGGGCACATACCCACGTGTTTTGGTTTTGGGGCAGAGAACCCTTATGTTTTACTGGTTCTGGGCTTAGTCCCCACTTGGATTATGGATTTATGGTTTTGGGCTGAGGCCCTAATGATTTGAGGAAGGGAATTTCTTTGTTGAATAAACGGTTTTATTATATTTGAGTTAATTGGTTTTCGAATACATGCATGATTTTTAGTGAAGCGTATAAATATCTTTTCAAAAAGGTGTTTTATTAAACTATTTATTTTCGTCCACTCACAGCTTTTATGGTTTTTAATACCCTTCATGTGATCACGGATGCGCGTTGTAGCAGAGACTAAGACATCACACTCCTCCATGGATCCTGACGCATTCTGGAAGCCCCGAGAGGGTCAAAGTTTTGGGTTATCCCTTGTCTGGCATGTGGTGTCAGACGAGAGCATGACACATTCCGTGTTAATCTCGGGGGATTGTGATGGGTCGTGTAATTCCTCCTAGTTTTTAGGAGTGTAGTAAGCATATCCTCTAATCATTAAATCGTGGAAATTGCATACTGCTAAGTGTCCTCAAGTACCTGCCTTGTTTTATAGGTTGCACTATGTTTAGTTTGAGTCCTAAGCCTATATAAGTTCGTAATCTGTTGTTTCAAATTGGATTAATGATAAATGTAGAAATCTTTCTGCTTCTAAAACACCGAGATCTCTAATTGCAAATTAGACAAAGTTTCTAAGAGACAAAAACTTACCAACAACTGGTACCAGTGGCGTGTTGGACCTGAATCTGAAAAAATAAATCCATCATGACATAGCTTTGCAACAGCAAGAATGGCTACAGAGAATGGGTGTAAGACCCGTGTCCTGGAGGGAACGGTGAACAATCTCACATTTCTGCCAGGGGGAATGGCCTAGGAGAGGATGGTGGTGTGCCTTAAAGGTGTAGGCACACACCTATCTAGCACTAGGCCTTCTGGGAGCTCAAGTGGCTTGGGGGGGGGGGGATTGGAACTCCAAAGTTAAGCGAGTTGAGGCTGGTGCAATTCCATGATGGGTGACCCCCTGGGAAGTTGCACCATGAGCTCCTGAAAACAAAACCGTGAGGGAGAGACCCAAAGCGGACAATATTGTGCTAGATGAGTAGGGTCCTGACCGAGGAGGGTCGGGTCCTGACAATGGGGGCTTTGTTCAACCAATAATTCTACGATTTGATAATCACTATGACCACTAGAGTATGTTGATGGAGAACTTTTTAAGATGCAAAGAATTTTGTGATCTTATTGAAACTGAAATTGGTGAAGCAGATGAAAAAGGCTCAGAGACTATAGCACAACATAAGCAGAAGATGGGCAAGTTAAAATTGAAGGACTTGAAGCTAGTAGATTACCTCTTTCAAGCCATTGACAGATTTCTCTTCGCGACGATTCTCAAGAAGGATACTTCCAAGGAAATTTGGGACTCAATGAAGAAGAAATACCGACGATCAAATAGGGTGAAGCGAGCACATCTTCAAACCTTTAGGAGAGATTTTGAAATTCTCCAAATGAAGAAAGGTGAAAGTGTCACTGATTACTTTAGGAAAGCCATGGGAATTGCTAACAAGATGAGGATTCACGGAGAAAAGTTGACAGATGTTGATGTCGTAGAAAAGATCCTAAGATAATTAACCTAAAGGTATGGCTATATAGTCATTGAGTAATCTAATGTCTTTGAAGAAATGTCCATTGATAAACTTCAAAGTTCTTTGCTTGTGCATGAGCAAAGTCATAACAAAAACAGTTCAGTGGTGTAGCTGCATGCTTTGAAGATCTCGACCTTTGAAGAGTCCTCTAACTCTCGAGGAAGAATGAGGGGAATAGGGGGTCGAGGAAGAGGAGAAGGTAGTCCTGGACAAGTAGATAGTGAGAAATATTTCAATAAAGAAAAGGGCAGAGAATGGTACAAAAATGGAGGGCAATTATCACGTCATAACATAAGAGATGATTATCATAAAGGGAAAGGCAAGGCTCACTTCCACAAGTTCAATGTCATGTGTTATAGCTGTGGTAATTTGGGGCATTTAAAGAATGAAGGCTAAACAAATGTTACCCAGAGACAAAGAAGAAAAGTCCAACTACGCTAAGAAAAAAACAAAAAATGAGGAGGAGACATTCCTAATGGCATTCCACACCATAGATAATGCCGATCACGAAATATGGGTCGTTGACACAGGTTTTAGGAACCACATGAGCGGCTATAAGTCATCCTTCATTAATCTCGATGAAAGTTTTATTTCAGTTGTGAGTTTTGGAGATAAGTCCACTATTAAAAGGATGGGAAAATGGGGTCTACACATACGAACGAAGAATGGTTTTGTTGAAACCATTTCGAATTTGTTTTATATTCCTGATTTGAGAACAAATTTGTTGAGTGTTGGACAATTACAAGACAAGGGGTATGTAATCACAATTCAGAAAGGTGAATGTGAGATATTTGACCCGAGGAGAGGATCTATTGCTATGGTGAAGATGACTTTGAAGAGATTGTTTCTTTTGAAGATAATTATTGTTCAAGCCTACTTGATGACACAAGAAACTGATATGAATTAGAGATGGCATCAAAGGTATGGTCACTTACATTTTAACGACTTAAGGACCTAGATGCTAAGAGAGATGGTGACTGGCTTACTTAAGAACAAACTTCCCTTATCAAAGTGTGAAGAATAAAATGCCTCAAGAAGCTTGGAGTGGAAGCAAACATGCAATTGATCCTTTTATGGTGTTTGGATGCATAGCATATGCACATATCCCTGATCAAAAGAGGAAGAAGCTTGATGATGAAAGTCAAAAGTGTGTGTTTCTTGGTGTCAATGAGATGTCAAGAGCATAAAAACTGTTTAATTGAGCAAGGATACGATTTTTGATGAAGAAGGAAGATGAATATGGGATGAGTTGAAAACTATTCCAAGAAGATTTCTTGTGGGAGAAGAAACAGATAGTGAAGAAATGGAAGCAGTAGAGAATCAATCTCCTATACCACCTCAGTCACCACAAACAATCAAGCTTCCACATCAAGTCAAAGTGAAGAAAAAGTTGAAGAAGAAAGGAGTATGTTAGACATCCTCAAGCCCCTAGCCATCCACGACCACCCAGCCGCCTAACAGCGCCAAAGAGGCGCCTAGGGAGTTATAAGCTTTTATTTGAGCATCATTTTATTTCATTTCTTACCCTTTATGCTTTTCTTTTGATGTGATTATTTCAAAGAATAGGATAAAAGGATGTTTCTTGTGAGAACTGGTGCAGAATGATGAAAAAAGGAAATGTTAAAACAGGCCCTTATTAGGTACTAGACCTCCCAAATGAGCCCTAGACTTCTTATCGGGTCCTGGTGCCTGTACGTAACCTTGGTTCCCATTTCCAGCCTCTACCGAGTCCTAGGACTAGTTATGGAGACAAATCGAGAGCCAACCTAGACCAGCCCCCGGTCAAACCTTGGAACGCCCCATTTTATGGCTTCTGTTCTATGGATTCCTTTACATATTTTAAGGCCTTCTAAGTCCACTTTTTCCTTACTCTGAATACACTTTTAAATGCACTATAAAGGACTGGTTTGACACACTTCGAAAATGGTACCTCTGGAGCCCGATTTCTAGCCCGAGCGACGCCCACGACCAACTTTTGGTATTCTTGTTCCAACATTAAAACGACGATCTTTTGGGCCTTTATATGCACTTGTGACATAATTGGTGCCCTCTATCTGCGTGCACCATCAAGGCCAAGTTTGGAGATACTTTCAAATTCGACCTAGCCCTAGGCCTATTTCTAGTTCTTTTGAGGCCTCGGCTTGTTTTGACCTTTTTCCAGTTCCTTAAGCATGATCAGGTTGCCAAGATCACCTCCATGTGTCTTTTCCACATCATTGATGCTGTTAAAACATTCAAGATCGACCAAGAAGGTCCTTCCCCCTTTCTTAGCTGAATTATATTTTAGTTCATACTTGGGACTAATTATATTCAAGCTAGGACACGACCAGTTGTACAAGTTAGAGATAAGGGAGTTTGATCTATTGATCAGGCTTTATTTCACCCTGTGATTTCGCATGATAATGCCCCTGTCTTATCACTTAACCTTGCAAAAGAAGGAGGCTCATTTCCTTTCTGTTTTAGGAGTTCAAGTCCTTTCCAAGAAGGTGCTACGACATGCGTCCTTGTCCGTTTTCTACAATGAATACTTGCTAAAGATTCTAGATTATTTCTTCTCCTATAAATAGTCCTTTGATTTCATTGTAATAGAAGATTTTTTAGACACAATTAGACCTAAACATATTTTTTCCTTGAAATTAAACAAAGCTTTGTATTTCATTCAAGTTTTACCTTTACATAGTTTGTTCTGCGGATTAGACATGAAACCCTGAAGAATTTATTGTGGTTTCACCTTTTTCTTCATTGATTCATTGTGGAATCTGATCCCTTTCCTTTTATGCTATGTCTTCTTTAGCCATGTGTAGCTAAATGATAGGTGGATTATTGAGCATCATTTTGATAAGTTTCCATACCCCTTTACTTGTCTTTTGTTATGAATCTTGTAATAAAATAGGAGAAAAATGACCTATCTTGTGAGCCTCTTGCAGATTGTCAATAAAAGGTTAAACTCAAGCTTTTGTAATTGGAATGGAACCGGTTCGAGCTAAAAATGAAGGAAGGCCTCAACAGAGGTCCTTGTGCCAGCTGATGTGCCATCCTGGTGCTAGCCGCTACGCCATCCTTGTGCCAGCCACTGTGCCAAGCCTTTTGCCTCAATCGTGTTCCTGGCTCTGCCCTAGTATCGAGCCTGTCCTGGCGATGTCTTGGTCCCTGTTGAGGGGTAGTCTGTGGGTATAACCGTGGGCCTCTGTAAGAGTCTACCAAGATGGCGCCGCGCTCCCATGTACCTTCCGGTGCGTGCATTCTAGCCTATGCTTTCTAGTGTGTTCGCACCCGTGTACCAGTAGTTGGACCAGACCCAGTTTGTGCGCCAAAAACTTTAGCGATAAGGAGTCCTTAGTGAGTCCTTCAGCGACCAAGACTCTTTGACGTGCTTAAAGATTTCAGCGATAAGGAAAGTTCCCTATTTGTTCTCCCTGATAAACATAAAGAGTCCATAGGTTTTAACAATAGACTTAGGGCACATATTGGAGTCCTTGTGTTGACTACGATCTGAGTTAGGGCTTGTCCTCTATTTAAGCCACCACTTTTATCATTCAAGGGGTCAACATTTTCACCTCCTACGATCCCGAAGTTCTGTTAAAATTTAGACTCACGCTTACTTAGTTTTAATTCGAGTTTGATACAAGGAGCTTGAAGTAGTGGCTTGATCATGGGTGAAGTTCATCACTCCTACTCTTTGTGACTTTTTATCTTCACTTTATTCATCTAATTATTCAATGCATACTTTCATTATGTTGTTGTTTAATCCAAGCATGAGTGAGTAGTTCTCTATAAGGATTTGGGCTACTTGAAGACCTAACTATGCGTTGTTGTACTTAGGCTTGTGATTGATTACATATGTTACGTGAATTGAATAAGTTTGATTTTTGTGCTTAATAAACTCAATTGATGCTTGTAAGAGTAGCTGCCGTATTTTCATTTGAATTGTAAACGACATGTGCTAGATGTGACCTTCGTATCAACTTAGTAAGTGTAAGCATCAAGCAAGGAGATGGACTTCTATATGTAGGTATGAAAAGGACAAGCTTGATCAACTATCTTGTGTCTAGGTAGTTCACCTCCCATTTGAGTAGGTACCAAAAGGATAAGCTTTCAAAGTAAGCAAAGTACTATGTGTGGGATGATCCCTACTTGTGGAAGCACTCTTATAATCAGATCATCCATAGGTGTATCCCTGACCATGATCCTATCCTTAAGGTTTGCCATAGGCATGCTTATGGTGACCACTTTGGGTCCAAGAAGACAGCCTTGAATGTCTTACAAAGTGGAATCTTATGGCCTACCCTTTTCGAAGACTCCGTTGAGTATGTGCTCACGTGTGAGCGATGCCAACGTCAAGGGAACTTGGGACGAAGGAATCAAATGCCTCTTAACCCCATCCTAGTTGTTGAGATCTTTGACATGTGGGGCATTCAATTCATTGGACCCTTCCCTAACTCCCTTGGTCACTTCTACATCTTAGTGGTTGTGGACTTAGTGTCCAAGTGGATGCAGGATGGGACCACCAAAAGCTAATGATGCCAAGGTTGTCTTGAACTTCTTGCAATCCCACATCTTCACTAATTTTAGAGCCTAAGGGGCCATCATCAGTGATGTGGGAGCTCATTTTTTCAATAGACCTTTTGAGTCCTTACTCGGGAGGTATGGAATGACACACCGTGTCTCAACTCCTTACCATCCACAAATTAATGGACAAGATGAGATCTGTAACTGTGAGGTCAAGGCCATCCTCCGAAAGACTGCAAATCCCAATACGAAGGATTCATCTTGCCGTTTGAATGACAACCTTTGGGCCTATAAGACAACATAGAAAACCCTTTTGGCATGTCCCCTTTTCAACTAGTCATTGGAAAGGGATGTCACCTGCCCATGGAGCTGGAACATAAGGATTTTTTACCTGTTAAGAAAATGCCCATGGACATAGATGCAACATGACTTCATGGTAAGCTTCAATTAACTGAGTTGGAGAAACTTTGCAATGAGGCCTATGAGCTCACACGTATCTACAAGGAGTGGACCAAGGCCTATCATGACTCACACATCTAGCCCAAGGTGTTTAAAGTGGGGTAGCAGGTACTCCTCTTTGACTCAAGACTCAAGATATTCCCTGGAAAGCTCCGGTCTTGGTGAGAGGTCCCCACGTGGTCACTTATGTCTACCCTCATTGGGTAGTAGAGATTCAGCACCCTTCCCGTCAAGACCCTTTAAAGGTAAATGGCCACCAGTTGAGGCACTTCTATCCAGCCCTTCCAGCAGCCAACTTATGCCCCTCACATGGATTGTACCTAGTACCTCTTTAGGATGCCATCATCGTCTTGCTTAGATGTTAAATCCGGCATTCATAGGAGGCATCCTAGCCCTAGTTTGTATCTTTCACCTTGATTATGTTTCTCAATTTTTCAGCCCTCTCACCTATGTATTCATTTTTTGTTTTGTGTCTACACATCAAGGACAATGTGTCATTCAGATTTGGGGGTGTGGTCTACACTTTTCTATTGGAAGAATTCAGGTTGGGGGTACCAATGCAATGGCCTATATGTTTTGTTTTTACTTTTGTTTCAAGCTTTTTGTTGCTAGTTTTATGCACTACCTTATTAATAAGAGCTTGTAAAAATTTTGAATTTCTTATGCTTGAATATAAGTGTGTTTGGGCCATTGAGTTCCCATATTGCACTACATGTTGTTGTGCATAAGTGATTAAATTGAAAAGTCACTTGAATTTGAGCACTCTTGGAAAATTAGTGGAGACTACCTATGTGAGATCTTAAGCCTATACGCCTTCCTTTATGAGTGATTTCATTCTTTGTAATAATTTACTTCATCTCTTATGTTCTTCATGGATTGGATCTGACTATCTCTTTGCATTGATGTTTATGAACTTAATCTCTAAAGATGCTCTTGATTGAATACCTGTATGTCCACTAGATGTGATCTAGGCTATGTGTGCTTAACTTCTAAAAGACGTTTCCTCCCTTATTGCATGCTCTCTTAGCCCCCTTTTGCGACCAAACACCAACCTATTCTTTCATCATCCGCATGACAACTGTCCCAAGTCTTACCTCAACATATTGGCCATACCTAAACCTAAGATTGAGTGAGGTTGCTCCAAATGATAGTCTTGATGAAAGATGAGTCACAAGAATGTGTGATGTCGTGTATGTGTTGGCAATTCAAGCATTTGTGTTCAATGTAAGGATGAGACAATGTTAATGGAATTAGTTCAAGTCAAAGAAAACAAAACAAAAAGAAAAGAAAGACGTATAGGAAAAAAAACAAACAACAAAAAGAGAAAATAATCAAAGAAAAGAACTTGAACCAAGAAGCCATAGACCTCATATGCATGATGACATGGGCTACTAGTATGGAGTAGGGTTCCCGATGCTAGCTCAAGTTAAGATCTCTCATGCCATGACATGCCTTGGGTTCTTTGAACTCCATCTCTTCTTTCAAAACCCAGTATCCTAGCCCATTCCATCCATGAAGAATGCCTAAGTGTTCTTGTGAACGTATTGGTTGAAGGATGAGGTTAGTGTCTTTGTTCTTAAGCATCAGTTCCTTCTTGAGATCTTAAATTCAGAAAGTGCCTTTATTCATTATTCTTTATTCATTATGAAATCATATGTGATTACTTTGATTCTTGTACATAACTCATTCACATATGCTTGTATGAGTGATGCCCTAGGAATCATGTACTTAGAGTGATGTCTTCTGAGGACTAGAGTCAAGGGGAAATTATTCTATGAGGCTTGAATGCTCTTGTTTTAAAATTTGATCTATAAAGCATGGCACTTACATTTAACACATAGACCTCACAGTCGTGATGCATCTTCTGGTTGGCAGAGGTTGTTCTCTGTTTTTGGCTCTTATTAACCTTGAAATGTGTAACACTAGCATGGTAGTGTAAGTAAATTGTTTGTGGGTATCATCTTGCTAAACCCTCAAGAACAACTCGTCCTACTAGGACCTGGGAGTTCAAATGTCTATCTTAACTAGATTGAGTCTTTTGTTTTTATTCTTGCTTTTCTAAGGGACTAGCAAAAGTTAGGTTTGGGGTTATTTGATAATTGGATTATTGAGCATCATTTTGATGAAGTTTCCATACCCTTTCACTTGTCTTTTGTTATGAATCATCTAATAAAATAAGAGAAAATGACCTATCTTGTGCGGCTCATGTAGATTGTCAATCAAAGTTTAAACTCAAGCTTTTGTAAGTGGAATGGACCCAGTTTTAGCTAAAAATGAAGGAAGGCCCTAATTGAGGTCCTTGTGCTAGCCGATGTGCCATCCTTACGCCACCCACTGCGCCAGGCCTTGTGCCTTAGCCGTCTTCCTGGTTCTGTCCCAGTATCGAGCCCGTCCTAGAGATTTCTTTGCCCCTTTCAAGGGGTAATCTATGGGTATGCTTGTGGACCTATCCAAGAGTCTACCTACAAGGCTAGGCACGCACGTGTGCATTCTAGTGTGTGCATTCCAGCGTGTGCGAGCCCATGTACCAGCACTTGGCCCAAGCATAGTTTGTGCCCCAAAACCTTTAGCGATAAGGATTCCTTAGTGAGTCTTTCAGTGGCAAGGACACTTTGATATCGCTAGAAGATTTCAGTGATAAGGAAAGTTCCATGTTTGTTCGCCGTGATCAACAAGGAAAGTCCTTAAGTTTTAGCGATAGACTTAGGGCATGGATTGGAATCCTTTTTTGACTAGGATCTGAGCTAGGGCTTGTCCTTTATTTAAGCTATGAATTTTATCATTCAATGGGTCGCCGTTTTCACTTTTTACGTTCCCAAAGTTCTGTTAAAATTTAGACTTGCGTTTACGTAGTTTTAATTCGAGTTTCATACAAGGAGCTTGAAGCGGTGTCTTGATCGTTCATCACTTCTACTCTTTGTGACTTTGTATCTTCACTTTATTCATCTAATTATTCAATGCATACTTTCATTATGTTGTCGTTTAATTTTAGTATGAGTAAGTAGTTTTCTTTCAGGATTAGGGATACTTGAAGCCCTAACCATGCGTTGTTGTACTTAGACTTGTGATTGATTACCTCTGTTGCGTGAATTGAATAAGTTTAACTATCGTGCTTAATGAACTCCATTGGTTCTTGTATGTAGTTACCGTATTTGCATTTGAATTGTAGATGACATGTGCTAGATGTGACTGTCATATCAACTTAGTAATTATAAGCATCATGCTCTGAGGCGGACTTCTAGTTGTAGATTGAACTTATGAAGCCTAGGACTGTTGTTACAACCTAGGTCAATGTGGTGTCATTAAATCCACTTTGTGTGCAAAGCATCACCAAAACATTGTGATAGATAATTTAGAGCATATGCCCTACCTTGAGTATACAAAGGAAGAGGGGATAAAATTTGTATATTGAGCATTTGCCCTGTCTTAGGCATGGACACCTAATTCACGTCACTATAAGAAAAAAAGATAATGGAATCTAAGGAGGTAACAAGTTGTTAGGGTAGATGGATAGCCCTGGTTCAACCTTTAAAAGTAATCAATCAACTTAGTAATCTAGTTTACCTGCAATTCAAGAAATCACGAGCAAACCCCCCATTGTCTTTACTTTTCACATAAGTCACTTTGATCTAACTTGTTGAACGCCTCTTGAACAAGTCCCTGTGGGATCGACCCTTGTTGTGCCACTTCACTCTCCACACGACTTGCGCACTTGCGAAGTATTACACTTAGAGGTTTGCTTAGTACGTCAATTATGCTTGGCAAAACCTTTATCACTAACTCCATTTGGTTAAGGGTTGTTTTGAAGCACCAAGGTTATGTTTCTAAAATAATTGATTGAAGTCTAATTTCCAATATTGTGTTTTTAAATGATTGTCTGGGTTTTCTTTATTCAAATTCGATTATGTTAATCAATTATGGATGCATACATACTTTGATAGATGCAAGAGTGTTGCTAGGATGTAAGAATTAATGCATATGGGATGTGTTGTTCTTTTGCCCTCGAGTAGCAAAGATTTTATAGGACTCTAATCAACTCAATTTGGATTAATGAAAATATGGTTGCATACTTAGTGATCTTCTCGCGTGAGCCGGAATTTATGTGACTCTCACACGTCTTGAGATGGCATAAATGCTTGAAGAATTCCCTAACCTTAGTGCGCTACTGGGTTAGGGTAGGTTAGTAAGGTATTAGATAGATGCATGTAACCCACGGTTTATTTTAAAGTCTTCATGAGTTAGTAACGGAAAAAGAAGTAAAAAAAAAATTAGACTAAATTTGCACATAGTGGTGGATAGTTGTGCCCTTAACTAGTCCCCTCTCATACTTTAAACTTTCTTGTTTCATGTTTCTTTAAAATGAATCAACAAACAATCAACACCCCATTTTATATACTTAACTACGTGGGTGTTTACTTAGTTTCTAAAGTTCACAAAGTGTAGCCTCAATCCTCGGCTTGAGAGATCCCTTAGTTTTCTTATACTACACTACATTTACAAGGGTTAAATTATAGGTCCCTAAGGGGCTTATCAATTTTTTGCGCCGTTCCCAGGGATTGAAAAATCCCTTTGTGTACTTTTTGCGTTTTTGTGGTTTTGTGGTTTCTTTTATGTTTATGATCTTCACCTTAGTTGTTGTGTTACAGGTACATGCACACTCGAGGAAACCCTCAAGGTGAGCTCACGCCCATACAGCATGAAATCGAAAGAAGGCTTCATAGTTTGAACCATAAGGAAGGAGAACCAAGAAATGCAGTGAACCTAGACCATGTGTTACTCACCGAATCCCACCCTTCTTCCTCCTTGATGCACAATCGGCAACAAACATCACCACCAACCCCAACCAAAATTCAAAACTCAAAATCCAAGAAAACCCAGAAACGCAGTCAAAACATTTGATCTGGGAAACTCATGAAGCATGATAAATTCAAAATTTTGGTATCAGCACTCGCCCAAATTTGAAAAAAGAAAGAAAGAAAGAGATGGAACACGTAGATAGGGAAATGATGGGTTGAGGATTTGTGGATATGGGAAGAGGGTTGAGGATTTGTGGATTTGGGAAGAGCGGAAGGAGGCAACCGAAGAACAACTTCCTCCATCTTAATCGGGTCGGACCTCAGAAGGGTGGATATGGTCCAACATCTCTATTAACAGAACTCTTGACTCCTGCCCTCCTTTCATATGCAAGGAGAAACATAAAAAAAAAATTATAAGAGCGTCTCATGAGCGCTACTTCAATCACTGATTGACTCCCCCACTCATCCAAACATACACAAAACAACTTCTTTTTCCTTCCAATAAATCAATCAATACCATGCTCAAGAACCCAACTCAAACTCCTCAATGTCTTCATTGTTTCAAGCTTCCTAGGAAGAATACCAGTTTCAAATCAATACCATAGCCCGCATTCTCGAAAGTGTTCTGCGAATTCACTCATGAAATTGTGCCTTTGCAAAATATTTACTTCGACCAAATTTCTGAACCCAGATACAAAATCCAGTTCCAAACTAGTGGCATTCATATAAACCTCCATTTTCCTCTTTCGATAGTGCAATCGACACGCCAAGACACGAGAGGAGAAGCCTACATAGAAGTGACAAGTGCCTTTTGAAATCTGGGCACCTATGGATGCAATCAATTGCATAAAGTATGGAAAAAAATGAAATTCAACATCAATTTGGCTAAAATCGAATCCATCATTATTCACAGAGCTTCAAAGACGAAAGCATTTTAGACAAGAAATTCGTGAAGGAAAGCGCCTCGTGTTCGATGGAAAACGCCTCAAACGCTCTTCAGTTCTCAGCGCTGCCAATCTCGTTCTTAGTGTCTAGCGCCAAGTGCACCATCTTCGCAATGCCATCCCCATGCATCGACGAAAGCATTGACACGAGTCGTAAAGAAATAAGGTTTCCGTTGGGGAAAAAACAAAACCAAACTTAAATTGGGCCATTTTCCGCAAGAAAAAAGGAAAAATGTTGCTGGAATTGAAAAGGGAAGATTTTTGGTGGAGAGCAGCCGAAAAGAATGCTGAACTTCGGTGATCAAAACGCGATCAAGGGTGCCAAGGTAGTTGGTATCGAGTTCGATATGTGCACGCCTAAACAGGTGGCTGGAATCAGCGTTTAACCACTGGTCAAAGGCGGTGGGAAACTGGAAGGGAATTTCGGGACACGCGTGCTGAAATGGCCATCCTCTTATTGGTAAGCGGCTGCTAAATGGAATTCTAGACTGTTATGATGAATTCGGTAGCCCTCTATAGAAATCCTGAGTTTTTTTTTTGTGGCTTCCCTTGTTTCGATCATAACTTCTTCAATATGACTCCGATTGAGATTATTCTTTCGGCTCAAATTCTCATAATTCCGAGATCTATCTAATTCTGTACATTTCTAACAAAATATATTTTTTTTCTCCTTTTGTTTGACATTTTTATATTAAAAGATAAGTATAAAAGGTATAAATTTATATAAAATAATGCTTAAAAGGGACCTATCCCTAATTCCAAAAAAAAAAGGACGACCCTACTCCCGTTAGACAACTCTATTTAGACAACGGATACTGTTACTTTTAACTATGTCCATATTTTAATAAATTAACCCATACTAGTCCATCTTTGTGAGGCTACCGCCCACATCCAACTCACTAACGCCGTCAAGAATGGAGGTTAGTCTTTAAATTCCCTTTTAACACTTTATTTAGCAATTACTCCAGTTAAGCATAATATATCCCGATGATCCAATGTGTTTAGAAATTTAATTAAGTAATTTCCTATTTTCCAAATAAATGATACAAATTTATAATTCATTCAAAAGGATAAATAAAAGGCTACAAACATCTAATGAACACAATTCACATAGTCGGTTATTAATAATAAACCATTAATATTCACATATCACACATGTATCGAATCATAATGCATATTATGGCAGCAAATTCACAAACTCAATAATTTGAAATTCACATGGTGATCATACCCTAAGACTTTATATATTCCTTTCATGGATTAACCCCTTTGTTTTGATACTCAAATTTCCTTCTAAGATTTATGAATGTAAGTATAATTATATAAAATAAACATAGTAAATATAACCATAGAACATAAGCATATCAAATGTAACATCTTTTAAATCAACATATTATCTTAAAATGCGATAATATATTCATACAATGTCTAATTGACTCAACCCTTATACCATTGTATCCAGAATTAAAAAATCAACATTTTTCATTTTGATCGGGCGACCAAAAAAGGCCATACGCGTGGCCGAACAAGCATGACCGAAAGGTCTCTGCACGTGGACTTCACACGAGGCCCTGTTACCTTCTTCCTTCAACCGGGTCGACCCATAGACCTACACGCAGGACCCGACCTGGCATCATGACCTGGCTCAAAATCACCCTTTTTACGTCCATTTCTCTAATTCTAGTAATCCACATGCTTCTACTCACTCTTAAAAGATGTTCTACGGTTCTAAAACATGAAAAATTACCTGAAAACCGTGGTTAGACTCCTGGACTCTCGGCAATGAAGCATCGCTATGAAGATGGCATGTTCCAATGTTCATATTCCTCCTCTTAATCCCAAAGTGATTGCATGACTTCCAGAAGGTTTCCAAGACTTCTAACACTCTTGTTACCCTAAACCCCAAGGATCTAGAATGAAACTTCAGGGGTTCCTTCACCTTTCCCTTGTTTCCTCTTCCAAACTTCATTGGTTCCTCTCATTTTCCACCCACTTTTCTTCTTTTCATTTTCTCTTCTTCTTCTGCATCTTCTCTTCCTTTACTCTCTTTTCCTTTTTTCTTCCTCAAAGTTTCCCTTTTCCTCTCTTTTCGACCTACCCATTTCTACATCACACACACATATATAGTTCTTAAGTCTATGGGAGTGGGAGATATTTAGGGGAAATGTGTAAAAAATTCTTGGAATATCTAGAACATTCTAGGCCCTTTAGGTGAATTTACCAAAATACTCCTACATGCAAAATTATCAAAATGCCCTTACTCTTCACTAACCCCCAACGTACTTATCTGAACTTCAATTTCGACATGCCACATGTCTATACACTCAGAGGCCGAGACCTTCATAACTGTTTTTCCAAACTTCTAAAAGATGTCGTGGTAAAAAATCAACACTGTGAATTTTTGTCAAAAGTCAACACTTTGACTTTTGGAGAAAAATGGTCATTTTTCATTTTTTTTAATATCTGGGGTGTTACAGACTCCCAACCGATCAATGTGCCCAAGTGGGTGAGACTCATAATTAGGAAAGTGACAATGTCGTGGGCTTCCAAGGAGACCAAGGCTACCAAGAAGAACCAAACCGACCAAGGAATGACCCCTTCTCGTTCACCTACAAAGAAGGATGGCGAAACCATCCTAACTTCCGTCTAAATCAAAATGATAATGCCCTAGTGCTGCCCCCGAACACCATCTTGTACAACCTTCCTAATCTAGCATCTAATTCGAAGACAAATGCAAACTATGATAAGATGTTCGAGACTATAAGATGTTTAAGGCTATAAGATGTTCGAGGCTATCATCGCTTCTACAAAAGCTCTTTTGCAGACACAACATGCACAGGGCCAAGACATCCAGGACCTCAAGAATCAAATGGGAGATGTGGTAAGTACCTTGAACTAAATCCGATAACAAGAAAAGTTACGTGGAGGAACCATTCCAAACTTGTGTTTTGAGTAAGATAAGGCCATAACCACACGTAGTGGAGTTATTCTAGGCGAGCCCCCCATGAAGGCCCTTACGTCCTCCGAGGAAACCCCACAGGCCCCCAATGGTACGACTCCTAACACTTCAAGTTCTGTTATTACTTACTTGATTCTAAATGTGCTTTTCCCTAGTAGGTTTGCACAAAGTAGGAAAGATGAGTGCGAGAAGGCTATTCTCAAGACCTTCAAGAAGGTACAAGTAAACTTACCTCTCTTGGAAGCAATCAAGAAAATCACAATGCATGCCAAGTTTCTTAAGGAACTTTGCACCACTAGGATGAAAAACTGAGAGAATGAGGAGGTCAAGGTAAGTGAGAGCGTGTCTGTTGTGCCCTCCAACACAAGCTCCCACCTAAGTGCAAGGACCTCGAGAGCTTCACAATCCCTTGTGTCATCGGGAAAAACAAGTTTAATAATGCCAAGTTAGATCTAGGGGTTTCTATAAATGTTATGCCATATTGTATATATGCATCATTAGGCTTATTTAATCTTAAGACAAATAATGTAATTATAAAACTTTCTGATCTTTCTAATGTATATCCAAGAGGTTTGTTGGAAGATGTGCTTGTGCAGGTTCACAATCTAATTTTTCCTGTGGATTTCTATGTGCTTGACATGGAAGAAAGCCACCCAAACCCAACACCCTTACTTCTAGGAAGGCTGTTCAAGAAGACCGCGAGGACCAAAATTGATATGTACTCCAGGGATATGACCATTGAGTTTGAGGGGGACGTGATTGCTCTCAACACTCCCAAAGAACATCAGCGTCCAAAGGATGTCACATAATATGTGCCTACATGTCTGGACCCGTCCCAAATATCACCTCGATACTGGGGACGAACCCTGCTCCCGTCTGACAATCACACTTAAAGTACCAAAATAACCTCAACACAACCATAAGCATAACTATCAGACAAGGGAGAAATATAATACAACCATAATTCAGAGCATAGTTTATACAAAACAGGCACAAAATCCTACTAGGCTAATCTCGCAACGGAAGAACGTCGTAAGCTCTATGCCTCGGTCCCTGCCTCAATGTTCACCCCAATGCTATCACCACGACCTGGAGGGTAAATTAAAACCAAAAGTGTGAGTGGACTACATGAAATAAAAGGTTTAAGCGCAAGTTGAGAATAAAACAGCTTAAGGAAAACAATAATATTTTTCCCTCCGTTTAAAATATGCATGCCTAATTAAGTACCAGGAAAACCACAACATAAAACAGTATAACAAGATCATATCATAAAACCAAATCCATCAATATCCAAGTCTGATCAAACCTGCTGGGTCTATCCGAGTCTTTAAACTCAAACCAGGCCTCAAATGTAATCTGTGTCTTTAAACTCCCGAGCCTTTAAACTCAATAGGCCTACGGGGGTAATATCATAAATATCCGAGTCTTTAAACTCCCGAGTCTTTAAACTCAATCTGGGCCCGTCCCCCGTCAAATATAATCCGGGTCTTTAAACCCAAGATCCAGATCCAGCAAATCCAATCCAAAACCGATTTAAAACCAATTCTAAATCCTTATCCAAACCCGAATCCGAAATCACTGGTCTGATGCCCTTCCGGCATCCAGAACCGTCATTCCGAACCCAAATCCGGAATTCCACTTTTCCGACATTAAAACCAAATTTCATTTCTCGAAATCCAATTTTAAAACCAAAACCTTGATTACCAAAATCATATTTCATAATCAACTTATAACCATCAGAAATAATTATAGATTGAAAACATGGAAACTTAACATCAAAATCAGAAATCAGGCTTTTCGTCGAAAAACGTGCAAAAACTCGAAAATGTCTCGAAAAACGTGCAAACATATCAACCACATATCATCACCATTAAAAAGCATAAAAACATAATTTAAAGCATAAAACATAAATAAAAACTGTTAGGCATGCTCGTAAGAAAAGAAAGAGTCCACTTGACAGGACCCACCCCGATTATCGCCTCGATAATCGGGAAGCATCCTACTCCCGTCTGACAATCGAATCCAAGAGACCGGAAAACTAATCAATATTACAACACACCCATTGTCAGACCAGGGAGATTAAACGATTACAACCGACTGGACGTCAAGTCCACAGTTTCACAGAGCATAATATTACAAAACAAGTTAAAGAAACAAATCCTACTCTGTGAACTAACTACTCCGCAACGGAAAACATTATGCCTCCGCCTCTGCCTCAGCGCTTGCCCCCGCACTTGTACAACGACCTGGAGGGAATTTAAAACAACAAAGTGTGAGTGGACCGAAACATAAGTTTTACAGGAAAAACAGTTTTTCCGAAATCGGGTTCGCCCTCTAGTTTTGTAACACGCATGCATAACCAAATATTCAAATTTTGCATATTAACTTTTGAAAACTCTTTTTCCGAAACACATGAAAAACGTTACAAAGGATTGCCATAATTCATGTAAAAACCATTTAATTTTGCCAGGTTTCAGGAACCGTCATTTTGAACGTTAATTGCACAAATCAAGTAAAACGTGAATCAATAACCACAAATATGCCGTTGGATCCATCCGAGTCTTTAAACTCAATATTAGGCCTTCCCGGGATATCAACGAGTCTTTAAACTCAAAACATGATTAATAGGCCTCGGGGGTATCATAATAATCGAGTCTTTAAACTCAATTCGGGTCTTTAAACCCAATTTTCGGGCCCGCCCCCGTCATCAACATACCGGGTCTTTAAACCCAAAACCAGATCCAACCATTAACCGGGTCTTTAAACCCAAAACCGTTTTTAAACACAACAAACCAGGATTCATCACAAACCGTTTTCCAACATTATTCCGAAAACATTTCTCATCATAACAGGACTTATGTCCGAATTCACATGCAAATTCCAACACATGCAATTTCCAAAAATTACTTCACAATGTGATCAAACATCATAAATCCGAAACATGCATATTCATATCCAGGTACTTCATCAAAATCATCACGCATGCATAAGCAAAAACCGTAATCTCGAAATGCGTGAAATACGATAAATATCTCGAAAAACGTGGAAACATGTAAAACCGATATATCATATCACCATCATAAAATCATAGGTAAAACCAAGAGATAAATAAGCAAAATAGTCATGCATGCCCAATTTAGAAATCAAAAGGTCCACTCACGGTTTTAGGACGCGTCAATCGCGTCCCGCGCGCTCCTCCATAGCTTCGGAAGTGTCCGGGCCTGTAAAAATGTACAAGAAGGGTTACAAACATCCTCAAATAGCTCGTAGGATTTTTCCTAATTTTCCCGGATTTTTCGGCGAAATAAACCTTAAGGTCCTAAACTTCCAAGCTCCCGAAATTATCCCGAATGACTCCCGAACAATTCGAACTCTAAAGGTAAAATGTTAATTACACTGAAAGGATCAATTTCTATGTTGACCGTGATCGGAGATGACATCGCACGCGCCGTCACGCGCCGCCCAAAGTGGCTGCGCGTGAAGGCCACGCGCCAAGCTACAGTGTCATCGTTCCTACCCGGATAGCCTGATAAACGGGTCTGTCACCCGCGACACAACCCGACCAGTTCAAGTTCAATTCTCAAGCAATTCCTCCCGTTTTCAATCCTAACACCTTCTTTACTCTATTAATTTTATGTCTGTAATGCTAATTAACCTCAATGGTCCCCAAGTCGATTCAACCCAGCCTTGAACAGACGAACGGGTCATCACTCAGAACTCCCCCAAACTAACTCCATTCTCAAATTAACTTCACCAGTAGATTAAGGAAACTTAGACGAACACAATGGTACAATCAATTGGACTCGCCGTTACCTGGAAGTTGTCGTCCTCAAGCTCGAAAATTCTCAGAACTAGGGAGCTCAGTTCTTGGCCAATTCGTGGGTGTCGTCCTTCGAAATCGATGCGGATGGTTTCCTCTTGCTCCCAGAAGACTAGAATGGCCCTTGGTTTTGATCAACAAGCCTCAGAAATTGAATTCAATTTTTCCCTCCAACTGGTTCATCTCTGAACCGCGACTCAGGTTCTTGGGCCAACAGCGAACATTCTCCCTCAATTCTTGCACCTTCGTGATTTTTTCACTCCCAGAAGTCTCTCAATGTGTTTAGGTTTGTCTCTCAACCCGGAGAAGTCGAATTCAGAGCTTTCCCCCCAAAAACCCGAAAATGGTTCTTCACGGTTTCACTCACAGTTTCCTCTCAACTCAGCTCCTAAACTGAACCAAATGACCCAACTGAGTCCTCTCCTCACTCCTTTACTCTGTCGATCAATTCAAACGGCCAGCAACCCGTGGGAGACCAACTGAGATTTTCTGAAAATGTCTCCCACACACACAGAAGCCATAGCCATTATTTAACCCAGCCCGTGCACTTAGTCTCTGCCCAGACATGCAGGGATGCTTCCCACAATCTCAAAATTCATAAACTAACCCCACTCACCAGTCCACTTAGCCATAAACAATTGCACGCACAAAGCTCCACGGCCGCACTCTGTTTTTCACGGTGGTGCTACAGTAACCGCCGTGAAAATGACCAAAATGCCCCCCTGTGCAATAATTACCAAATTGCCCTCCAGCTTCCGTGACCCATAACTCGGTCATCCGATGTCCGCTTCAAGCGTGCCGCCTGTCGTTGTACTCAGGGCGTCGAGACGAACATAACGGTCTTTCAGTCAAATGTATATCAATTGTCAAACAAAAAGTCAACTTTTCCCCTTAATAATGCCCAATTACGGTAATGCCCCTGAACTTCCGAACATCATAACTTTCACCCTGTTCGTCCGAATCGAACGTGCCACCTGTCTATGAACTCGTGACGTCCCGAACTACGTCACGGTCATCACTCCACGTCCGTTCGACCTCCCAATCAAAAAGTCAACAAATTGACCACACAAATCACAGGGGTAAAAACGTCATTTTATTCAATCTTTAATAATATTACATTTCCAGAATGTCCGGGGCGTTACAATCTCCCCCCCCCCCCCCCCCTTAAGAAATTTCGTCCCGAAATTTCAAGGAAACAAGTAGGGGAACTGTTCTCGCATCTGTGCCTCGGCTTCCCATGTGGCTTCCTCCACATTCTGGTTCCTCCAGAGTACCTTTACCAGAGGAACGGTCTTCCGACGTAGTACTTTATCCTTTCGATCCAAAATCTGTACCGGCTGTTCCTCGAAGCTCAAATCATCTCGAAGTTCAATGGGTTGTTCCTCCAGTACATGAGATGCGTCGAACACGTATTTCCGCAACATCGACACATGAAACACATCGTGGACCTTCGAAAGCTCTAGCGGTAGTGCCAACCTGTAAGCCACTGGGCCAATCCTCTCGGTAATCTCATAAGGTCCGATGTAACGAGGGCTCAACTTCCCTCGCCTGCCAAATCTCACTACACCCTTCCAAGGGGATAATTTCAGGAATACCCGATCTCCGACCGCAAACTCAAGATCTCGAATCCGATGGTCCACATAGCTCTTTTGTCTGTCTTGGGCTGCCTTGAGCCGATCCCTGATGAGTTTGACCTTCTCGGTCATCAGTTCCACCAATTCCGATTTAGTCAGCTTCCTTTCACCTACGTCTGTCCAACACAACGGGGTTCTGCACTGCCGTCCGTACAAGGCTTCGTACGGATCCATCCCAATGCTCGCCTGATAGCTGTTGTTGTAGGAAAATTCCATCAAGGCTAAATGTGACTCCCACGTGTCCTGAAATTGCAAAACGCAAGCTCGCATCATATCCTCCAAAGTCTGGACGGTCCGCTCAGACTGGCCGTCAGTCTGAGGATGAAATTCTTCCTGCAGACTCTGCCAAAATCGAGAAGTAAACCTCGGGTCTCGGTCAGAAACTATTGATTCTGGAGTACCGTGCAAACGGATGATCTCAACAATAAACAACTGGGCCAACTGTGTCATCCTGAAGTTCTCTCGTACTAGCAAGAAATGAGCTGATTTCGTAAGCCTTTCCACAATCACCCAAACTCCATCGTGACCTCTGGGTGTCCTAGGAAGTCCAAACACGAAATCCATCGTTAAGTGATCCCATTTCCATTCCGGAATAGGTAGTGGTTGCAAGGCTCCATAAGGTCGTTGTCTCTCAGCCTTCACTTGCTGGAAAATCAGACACCTGCTGACAAACTCGGCAATCTCCCGTTTCATTCCCGGCCACCAGTAGTGCTCTCGCAAGGTACGATATATCTTGGTCCCACCAGGATGCATCGCGTAGGCCGAACTATGAGCTTCGTCCAAGATCTCCTTCTTCAGTGCCTCAACGTCGGGCACGCACAACCGTCCTTCTTTTAGCAAAGCTCCATCCTCCCTGACTGTAAAATCCAGCCGTTCACCGGCTTCCACTTCAATCCGAAGTACACATGAGACAGGATCTTGAGATTGAACCTCAACGATCCGATCGACCAGAAGTGGTCTCACATGAAAATTAGCCAGCAAGACACCTTGGCTATCCAAACCCAAATCAATACTATTCTTACGGAGTTCAACCAAAAGTGGTAAATGAACCGTCCGTAGATGTGCTACAGAATGCGTTGACTTCCGGCTTAGAGCATCAGCCACCACATTGGCTTTTCCCGGGTGGTACTCAATCGTGCAATCATAATCCTTAATTAGCTCTAGCCACCGTCGCTGCCTCACATTTAACTCCTTCTGAGTGAACAAGTACTTCAGGCTCTTGTGATCCGTGAACATTCTGCAAGTCGCACCATACAGGTGATGTCTCCAGATTTTTAACGCATGCACAACAGCAGCTAATTCCAAATCGTGCGTAGGATAGTTGCGCTCATGCGGTTTCAACTGGCGCGAAGCATAGGCGATCACTTTCCCATGCTGCATTAGCACACATCCCAAACCCTGTAAGGATGCATCACTGTACACCTCGAATTCCCCACTGTCGTCCGGAAGGGTCACAATAGGAGCAGATGTCAACCTTTCCTTTAGCTCCCGAAAACTACGCTCACAATCGTCATCCCACTCAAAATTGACTCCCTTCCGCGTCAGTCGTGTCAACGGGGCAGCAATGGTAGAGAAACCCTCTATGAACCTCCTGTAGTAACCAGCCAAACCCAAGAAACTTCGGACTTCAGGGACGGTCCTCGGTTGTTCCCACTTCGCCACTGCCTCAATTTTCTGAGTATCCACACTGATCCCGTCAGTTGAGATCACATGCCCCAAGAAACTCACGCTCGTCAACTAAAACTGACATTTGCTGAGCTTCGCATACAACTGGTTTTCCCTCAAGGTACCTAGCACCATCCTTAAGTGCTCCTCGTGCGCTTCCGCACTCCTCGAGTAGACTAGGATATCGTCAATGAACACGATGACATAATGATCCAAGTATGGCTGAAACACTCGGTACATCAAATCCATAAATGCTGCGGGTGCGTTGGTCAAACCAAACGGCATCACAAGGAACTCATAATGACCATAACGGGTCCTAAAAGCTGTCTTGGGTACATCCTCATCCTTAACCCGCAATTGATGATACCCAGAACGTAGATCAATTTTGGAGAAGTACTGCGCTCCTCGCAGTTGATCGAACAAATCATCAATCCGAGGCAACGGGTATTTGTTCCTGACTGTTACTTTATTTAGTTGCCTGTAATCGATACAGAGTCTCAAACTCCAATCCTTTTTCCTCACAAATAACACCGGGGCTCCCCAGGGGGATACACTCGGTCGAATAAACCCCATCTCAAGTAATTCTTGTAACTGCGCCTTCAGTTCTTTCAACTCGGCTGGCGCCATACGATACGGAGTCTGAGAGATAGGTTGCGTACCTGGAACCAGATCAATAGTGAACTCGACATCTCGATGCGGTGGCAATCCCTGTAGATCCTCCGGAAAGACATACGGGAACTCCCATACAATCGGTATATCCTCCACCCTCAATGGTGCAGCTCGTGAGTCCAACACCTGGGCTAAGTATCCCTGGCACCCCTTCCTCAACAACTTACTTGCCTTCAGGGCGGAAATCACTCCGACAGGAGTGGCTCGCTGAATCCCCTGAAAAGTGGTTTCCGGTAACCCCGGGCTCCGAAAGGTAACCTTCTTATCGACACATTCGATAGAAGCATGATGGAGCGTCAACCAGTCCATTCCCAAAATGACATCAAAGTCGTGCAATTCCAAGATTATCAAATCTGCCATCAGACCTACATCACATACCATTACGGGACACTCCCGCAACACTTGATTTACCACAAATACATCTCCCGTGAGTGTACTCACACCCAAGTCACAGTCCAAGGCGGACACCTCTCTACCCGCCAACAACTCACTGTCCCGTGATATAAATGAATGAGTAGCTCCGGGATCAATTAAAGCACAAACATCATGCCCAAAGATCATGAGTGTACCTGTCACAACACCAGGCGCTGCCCTGGCCTCCTGCTGCGTAACAGCAAAAACTCGGGCCTGTGGTCCAGCTGCTCGCCCACGGCCCCGGCCCCTCTGTCCATTAGCCGCTCCAGTACCACCTCCTCGAGTGCTCCCAGTCCCAGAAACTGCAGCTGTGCTCCGTCCCTGCTCTGCTCCACCCCGACCTGCGCCACCACCCTGTGGCAAAGATGGACACTCCCTCCAATAGTGGCCCCGCTCGCCACAGAAGAAACAGATAACACTGGAAGTATCACGAGCAAAACCACCACCCTGCCGTCCCGTGGAAGCAACAGAAGTCGCGCTCGCCTGCGGAGCAGTCTGCGCCCTAGGCGCTCGGAATCCGGAATCCTGATAGTTACCAGGCCTGCCATAACGATCATTGCCTGCGGATGAGGCTCCATTATAACGTCCCTTCTTCGGGGCTCTCTGACCATATGATCCAGGATATGAACGCTCTCGACGTTGCCCACCACCAGAGTACTGTGGACGTGTCGGGAGACTAGCCTCAACCCGCACCGCGGCATCAGACAACTCCCTGAGAGTAGCAAAAGCTTCGGCCGTCACAATGGCCCGTATCTCACCCCGTAGGCCAAGCTCAAACCTACGACATTTCTTAGCCTCAGTAGATACAAAGGTAGGAGCAAAACGAGCTAGCATCTGAAATTTCTGTTCATACTTAACTACGGACATGCTCCCCTGCTGGAGCTGCAGAAACTCGGTCTCCCTAGCATCACGGAATGAACGGGGATAATACTGATCCAGAAACCCTTCACGAAAGGTCTCCCAAGTCACGGTACGGGCATCCCAGCCCGACAATTCCAGAGTATACCACCACTCATATGCAGATCCATCAAGTAAAAATGTGGCCAACACCACACGCTCCTCATGAGGACAGTGCATCACAGTGAAAATCCGCTCAATCCGAGAAATCCAACGGTGAGCATCCTTGGGATCCGCTCCACCACTAAACACCGTAGCCCCAAGACGCTGGGCTCGCTCGATCGAAGCGCTCTTGGCATCGCCATCAGGTCGTGGAGGGGGTTCGCGTCGCGGAGGCATGGCTGGTCGTCCTTCTTCTGAAAGAGGCATAAGTTAGTACAATAATCAAGGCACACCCTAGTGCCGGACACGAATCGTAAACCTAGGCTCTGATACCAATTGACAGGACCCACCCCGATTATCGCCTCGATAATCGGGAAGCATCCTGCTCCCGTCTGACAATCGAATCCAAAATACCGGAAAACTAATCAATATTACAACACACCCATTGTCAGACCAGGGAGATTAAACGATTACAACCGACTGGACGTCAAGTCCACAGTTTCACAGAGCATAATATTACAAAACAAGTTAAAGAAACAAATCCTACTCTGTGAACTAACTACTACGCAACGGAAAACTTTATGCCTCCGCCTCTGCCTCGGCGCTTGCCCCCGCACTTGTACCACAACCTGGAGGGAATTTAAAACAACAAAGTGTGAGTGGACCGAAACATAAGTTTTACAGGAAAAAAAGTTTTTCCGAAATCGGGTTCGCCCTCCAGTTTTGTAGCACGCATGCATAACCAAATATTCAAATTTTGCATATTAACTTTTGAAAACTCTTTTTCCGAAACACATGAAAAACGTTACAAAGGATCGCCATAATTCATGTAAAAACCATTTAATAATGCCAGGTTTTAGGAACCGTCATTTTGAACGTTAATTGCACAAATCAAGTAAAACGTGAATCAATAACCACAAATATGCTGTTGGATCCATCCGAGTCTTTAAACTCAATATTAGGCCTCCCCGGGATATCAACGAGTCTTTAAACTCAAAACATGATTAATAGGCCTCGGGGGTACCATAATAATCGAGTCTTTAAACTCACGAGTCTTTAAACTCAATTCGGGTCTTTATACCCAATTTTCGGGCCCGCCCCCGTCATCAACATACCGGGTCTTTAAACCCAAAACCAGATCCAACCATTAACCGGGTCTTTAAACCCAAAACCGTTTTTAATCACAACAAACCAGGATTCATCACAAACCGTTTTCCAACATTATTCCGAAAACATTTCTCATCATAACAGGACTTATGTCCGAATTCACATGCAAATTCCAACACATGCAATTTCCAAAAATTACTTCACAATGTGATCAAACATCATAAATCCGAAACATGCATATTCATATCCAGGTACTTCATCAAAATCATCACGCATGCATAAGCAAAAACCGTAATCTCGAAATGCGTAAAATACGATAAATATCTCGGAAAACGTGGAAACATGTAAAACCGATATATCATATCACCATCATAAAATCATAGGTAAAACCAAGAGATAAATAAGTAAAATAGTCATGCATGCCCAATTTAGAAATCAAAAGGTCCACTCACGGTTTTAGGACGCGTCAATCGCGTCCCGCGCGCTCCTCCGTTGCTTCGGAAGTGTCCGGGCCTGTAAAAATGTACAAGAAGGGTTACAAACATCCTCAAATAGCTCGTAGGATTTTTCCTAATTTTCCCGGATTTTTCGGCGAAATAAACCTTAAGGTCCTAAACTTCCAAGCTCCCGAAATTATCCCGAATGACTCCCGAACAATTCGAACTCTAAAGGTAAAATGTTAATTACACTGAAAGGATCAATTTCTATGTTGACCGTGATCGGAGATGACATCGCACGTGCCGTCACGCGCCGTCCAAAGTGGCTGCGCGTGAAGGCCACGCGCCAAGCTACAGTGTCATCGTTCCTACCCGGATAGCCTGATAAACGGGTCTGTCACCCGCGACACAACCCGACCAGTTCAAGTTCAATTCTCAAGCAATTCCTCCCATTTTCAATCCTAACACCTTCTTTACTCTATTAATTTTATGTCTGTAATGCTAATTAACCTCAATGGTCCCCAAGTCGATTCAACCCAGCCTTGAACAGACGAACGGGTCATCACTCAGAACTCCCCCAAACTAACTCCATTCTCAAATTAACTTCACCAGTAGATTAAGGAAACTTAGACGAACACAATGGTACAATCAATTGGACTCGCCGTTACCTGGAAGTTGTCGTCCTCAAGCTCGAAAATTCTCAGAACTAGGGAGCTCAGTTCTTGGCCAATTCGTGGGTGTCGTCCTTCGAAATCGATGCGGATGGTTTCCTCTTGCTCCCAGAAGACTAGAATGGCCCTTGGTTTTGATCAACAAGCCTCAGAAATTGAATTCAATTTTCCCTCCAACTGGTTCATCTCTGAACCGCGACTCAGGTTCTTGAGCCAACAGCGAACATTCTCCCTCAATTCTTGCACCTTCGTGATTCTTTCACTCCCAGAAGTCTCTCAATGTGTTTAGGTTTGTCTCTCAACCCGTAGAAGTCGAATTCAGAGCTTTCCCCCCAAAAACCCGAAAATGGTTCTTCACGGTTTCACTCACAGTTTCCTCTCAACTCAGCTCCTAAACTGAACCAAATGACCCAACTGAGTCCTCTCCTCATTCCTTTACTCTGTCGATCAATTCGAACGGCCAGCAGCTTGTGGGAGACCAACTGAGATTTTCTGAAAATGTCTCCCACGCACACAGAAGCCATAGCCATTATTTAACCCAGCCCGTGCACTCAGTCTCTGCCCAGACACGCAGGGATGCTTCCCACAATCTCAAAATTCATAAACTAACCCCACTCACCAGTCCACTTAGCCATAAACAATTGCACGCACAAAGCTCCACGGCCGCACTCTGTTTTTCACAGTGGTGCTACAGTAACCGCCGTGAAAATGACCAAAATGCCCCCCTGTGCAATAATTACCAAATTGCCCTCCAGCTTCCGTGACCCATAACTCGGTCATCCGATGTCCGCTTCAAGCGTGCCGCCTGTCGTTGTACTCAAGGCGTCGAGACGAACATAACGGTCTTCGAGTCAAATGCATATCAATTGTCAAACAAAAAGTCAACTTTTCCCCTTAATAACGCCCAATTACGGTAATGCCCCTGAACTTCCGAACATCATAACTTTCACCCTGTTCGTCCGAATCGAACGTGCCACCTGTCTATGAACTCGTGACGTCCCGAACTACGTCACGGTCATCACTCCACGTCCGTTCGACCTCCCAATCAAAAAGTCAACAAATTGACCACACAAATCACAGGGGTAAAAACGTCATTTTATTCAAGCTTTAATAATATTACATTTCCAGAATGTACGGGGCGTTACACCACTCACAAATCGGACAGTCTCAATCGCGCTCCGTGCGCTCTTCAACCGTCTCAGGCGTCTCCCGTCCTGTCAATAAGCACCAAATAGGGTCACAAATACGTCAAATACGCTAACCTTAATTTCCCCATATTTCCGGGAACATATACATAATTTAAACTTAAACCCTAAACCGTCCGAATCCTCGAACTATCCCGTAAGATCGTCCGATTAACCCGAAAATTACACCAATGGATTCCGTAGAACATTTAGAACAAAAACCAAGTTGGAAGTTTGTTCAGAATCATCCCCACGCGCCCCCACGCGCCGTCCAAAGTGGCTGCGCGTGGGCCTCACGCGCCTGCTACAGTGCATCGTCTACCTCGAGTCACCCGGTTCAACTGTGTTGAACCAGCGTGACCGGTTCTCCTTCATTCTTCCACTATTTCTGTCCAATCCAATCCCAGAAGCTTCACCCATTTCCCTGCAACAAAACCCAGTCCTAAAAATTGGAAATCGAAGCCTAAAACCCATCGTCTTCATCCCTGAAACAAACTGCCCGTTTGCCCTGTTTTGGCCTTCGGGCACCCAGGTCATCCCCCGTCACGACACCAACCTCAGACGACTCCTAGGACCTCCCTGAAGCTCACATCATTCACCAAAACTCTCGACTCTAGCCCAAAGTCCACGACTTTGGAAAACAATCAAACGGGAAAAACAGGGGAATGGGGTCTCACCTGCGATTCTTCCTCCGCCGTCTGCACCACCGTGTGCCACGGTGCTCACTGAGTCCCCTGCGGTCGTCCTAACTCCTCC
Organism: Prinsepia uniflora; assembly: GCA_032719365.1. Taxonomy (NCBI): domain Eukaryota; kingdom Viridiplantae; phylum Streptophyta; class Magnoliopsida; order Rosales; family Rosaceae; genus Prinsepia; species Prinsepia uniflora. The sequence goes on from CM064862.1 coordinate 59,829,428, forward strand.
TCAGCTTGGTTTGAACCTAGACACGGCACAACCACCACCTCTATCCCACGATCTCTCTGTTTTTTTTTCTGAAAACTCAGCCTCACCACCGCCGTGTTTCTTGCACGATCTCACTCCCAAAACCCAGTCACCAACTTCTTCTCTTCTCTTTGTCACTTTCACAACTCACCAAACACTCACCCACACACTGAATCGATCAAAACTCTCACTTCTTCACTCTCTGTTTTCTGTTCTTCACAGCACAAACACGGTTAAATTTTGGACAATTTGTGGCCGTGTACATTGTACACAATCCTAGAACCATCTAGGCATTACCACGTGTCCACATTCCTATGGACATCAGTACAAATATCCCAACCCACTCAAGCCACTTGTTCTTAGCTGATTGGTCCTAAGAGAAAAAGACCAAATTGCCCCTAGGTGTACAAATTACCATTTTGCCCTCTAACTTTCCAGACCCATAACTATTTCGTCCGACGTCCGATGACAGCGTGCCACCTGTCGTTGTACTCAGGACGTCGATACCTATCCAATGGTCCTCGGTCTACGTGAAAATCACTAGTCCTCTAAAAAGTCAACATTTTCTCCTAATTCATCAAAATTACAGTAATGCCCTCAATCTTCCGAACGTCATAACTTTTTCTCCGATTATCCAAACCGAACATGCCACCTGTCTACAGACTCGTGGCGTCCTTAACCACGTCACGGTCAATGGTCAACACTTATCCAACCTGTAAATCAAAAAGTCAACTTTTGACACACTATTCAGCAGGGCAAAATCTTTCGTTTCTACAAATCTTTTACAAAATTACATTTATACCCTTCATGAAGGTACAGGTTATTACAATCTACCCCCCTAAAAAGAATTTCGTCCCCGAAATTCAGTGAAACAAGTAAGTGTACTGTTCGCTCATTAAGGCCTCGGGTTCCCAGGTAGCTTCTTCCACCTGATGATTCCTCCACAAGACTTTAACTAAGGGAACCGTCTTCCTCCGTAAGACTTTATCCTTCCGATCCAAAATCGCTACATGCTTTTCTTCAAAGCTCAAATCTTCCCTAAGCTCAACAGTTTGTGCTTCCAGAACATGTGAATCATCCCGTATATACTTCCGAAGCATAGATACATGAAAGACATTATGTACCTTTGCCAAGTCTGCTGGTAAAGCAAATCGATAAGCAACAGGACCAATCCACTCCAAGATCTCATAGGGTCCAATGTAACGAGGACTCAACTTTCCTCTCCTGCCAAACCGTACGATTCCCTTCCAAGGAGATAACTTCAAGAAAACCCAGTCTCCCACTGCAAACTCCAGATCCCTGATCCTACGGTCGGCGTAACTCTTCTGTCGGTCCTGTGCCGCCTTCAATCGATATCTAATCAGTGCCACTTTTTCCTGAGTAAGATCTACCAGCTCGAAAGTAGTCAATCTCCTCTCACCAACCTCGGTCCAACACAACGGAGTCTGACACTGTCGCCCGTACAAAGCCTCGTAAGGAGCCATCCCAATACTCTCCTGATAACTGTTATTGTAGGCGAACTCCATCAAAGGTAAATGTGACTCCCAAGTATCCTGAAACTGTAAGACACAAGCTCGCATCATGTCCTCGAGAATCTGGATGGTCCGCTCAGACTGTCCATCGGTCTGAGGATGAAAGGCAGTACTAAAATGCAGCTTTGTCCCAAAAGCTTCCTGTAAGCTCTGCCAAAACCGGGAAGTAAATCTCGGATCTCTGTCAGATACTATCGACTCTGGAGTACCATGCAGCCGAACAATCTCATTAATAAACAACTGGGCAAACTGCGTCAACCTAATGTTCTCCCGTACTGGTAAGAAATGAGCAGACTTCGTAAGTCTATCCACGATCACCCACACACCATCGTGTCCCTTCGGTGTCCTGGGAAGCTTGAATACAAAATCCATCGTCAGGTGATCCCATTTCCACTCGGGAATCGGCAAATGGTGCATGGCTCCATAGGGTCTCTGCCGCTCAGCTTTCACCTGTTGACAGATCAAGCATCTACTGACATACTCCGCAATCTCAAGTTTCATACCTGACCACCAGTAATGCTCTCGAAGTGTACGATACATCTTGGTCCCACCAGGATGCATCGCATAGGCTGAACAGTGAGTCTCATCCAGTATCACCTTCTTCAATGTTTCGTCCTCGGGTACACACAACCGTCCATCCTTAACCAAGGCTCCAACCTCGCGAATCTCAAAGTCATGTCTCTCTCGAGCCTCGACCTCAATCCGTATGATGCCCAAAATGGGGTCCTCAAACTGAGCATCAATAACCTGATCAATCAAAACAGGTCGCACGTGGAAACTCAGTAGGAGTGCTCCCTGACCATCCACAGTCAACTCTACTCCGAGTCTAAGGAGCACAACCAACAAAGGCAACCGGACTGTCCTCAAATGCGACAAAGAACTAGCTGATTTCCTGCTCAAGGCATCAGCTACCACATTAGCCTTTCCTGGATGATACTCGATCGTACAATCATAGTCCTTAAGCAGCTCTAACCATCGACGCTGTCTCAGATTCAATTCCTTCTGAGTAAACAGATACTTTAAACTCTTATGGTCCGTGAAAATCCTGCACCTCTCGCCGTACAAGTAATGTCGCCAAATCTTCGGTGCATGAACCACCGCAGCCAGTTCCAAGTCATGTGTAGGGTAGTTCATCTCATGGGGTTTCAACTGTCAGGAAGCGTAAGCAATCACTTTCCCGTGCTGCATCAACACACGGCCCAAACCCTGTAAAGAAGCGTCACTATAAACCTCGAACTCCCCACTGTCGTCTGGAAGGGCCAACACAGGAGCCAATGTCAACCGCCTCTTAAGCTCCTGGAAACTCTACTCACAGTTTTCATCCCAGTCAAACCGAACACCCTTCCGAGTCAGCCGTGTCAACGGAGCAGCAAGAATAGAAAAACCCTCAATAAAGCGCCGGTAATAGCCTGCTAAACCCAGAAAACTCCTGATCTCTGTCACCGTCTTGGGTGTTCCCAATTTACTACCGCCTCAACCTTCTGAGGATTCACTCTGATGCCCTCGGCTGAAATCACATGTCCTAGAAATCCAACACTGGTCAACCAAAACTGGCACTTGCTCAACTTCGCATACAACTGATGCTCTCTCAGGGTCTTAAGCACTATTCTCAGATGCTTCTCGTACGACTTCGCACTCTTCGACTATACCAAGATGTCATCAATAAAAACAATCACAAAACGATCCAAGTACGACCGGAACACTCGGTTCATAAGATCCATAAAAGTTGTTGGGGCATTAGTCAATCCAAAAGGCATCACAACGAACTCATAATGACCGTACCTGGTCCGGAAGGCCGTCTTAGGTAGATCCTCCTCTTTGAGCCGTAGCTGATGGTAGCCGGAGCGAAGATCAATTTTCGAAAAGTACTGTGCTCCCTTCAACTGGTCGAACAAGTCATCAATCCGGGGTAGGGGATACTTATTCCTAATGGTTACCTTATTCAACTGTCTGTAGTCAACACACAATCTCAAACCTCCGTCCTTTTTCTTGACAAACAGTATAGGCGCTCCCCAAGGTGACACACTCGGTCGAATGAATCCCATATCGACCAACTCTGTAACTGTACCTTTAGTTCCCTCAATTCTGTAGGTGCCATGCGGTAAGGAGTCTATGAAATAGGCTGTGTACCTGGTAGAAGATCAATCGTGAACTCGATATCTAGGTGAGGTGGTAATCCTGGCAACTCCTCGAGAAAGACATCGGGAAACTCCCGCACCACTGGTATATCCTCCGCCCTCACTGGCGTAGCACGTGTATCCACCACGTGAGCTATGTAACCCGGGCACCCCTTCTGCAACAGCTTGCTAGCCTCAAGTGCCGAAATAACTCCAGTAGGGAGTGCACGCTGATCACCCTGAAACGTGGTCTCTGGTAATCCTGGACTTCGAAAAGTCACTCTTCTATCGAAACACTCGATGGAAGCATGATGCCTCGTCAACCAGTCCATACCCAGGATAACATCAAAGTCCCGTAGATCCAACAGTAACAAATCCGCCACTAACTCAACCTCACCTACCATCACCGGACACTTTCTCAGAACCTAAGTCACTAACAACACCTCGCCAGCAAGCGTACTCACCCGACACCACCCTCTCCGTAACCAGACTACAACTCCGGGCTATAAACGAGTGAGTAGCCCCTGGATATATCAAAGCAAAAATAGTGTGACCAAGTATGGTAAGTGTACCTGTCACCACTCCCGGTGCTGATCTGGCCTCCTGCTGGGTCATAACAAAAACTCGCGCCTGAGGTCCTGATGACCTACCGCGCCCTCTCGAACTGTTCGTGGCACCACTGCCACCTCTAGGGCCTGCCGCCCCTGACACAGATGCAGTACTCAGCCTAGGTTCTGCTACACCTCGACCTGCTCCACCCTCCTGGGCTAATAACGGCCACTCTCTCCGAAAGTGGCCGCGCTCTCCACAATAATAGCAGACATCTCTACCTGGTCCACCAGTCTGTCTCCCAGTAGAAGCAACAGAAGTCATACTCGCCTGAGGAGTCGGCTGTGCTCTAGCTCCCCGAAATCCAGAGCCCTGAAAACTACCTGGTCTGCTAAACCGGTTTCCACCAGCCGATGAAGTACCACCATAGTTGCCCCGCTTCGGGGTCCTCTGACTCAACGCTCCAGGAAAAGAATGCTCACGGCGTCGCACATTGCCCGAGTACTGGGGCCGGGCAGGAAAACTGGCCTCAACTAGCACAGCAGCTTCTGACAACTCCCTGAAAGTAGAAAATGAGCTAGCTTTCACAATGGCTCTAATCTCTCCTCGAAGACCCAACTCAAACCGACGACACTTCTCAGCCTCGGTTGCCACAAATGGAGGAGCGAATCGGGACAACATCTGGAACCTCTGCTCATACTCGGCTACTGTCATGCTCCCCTATTTCAACTGAAGGAACTCCGCTTCTTTGGCATCCCGAAAAGAGCGAGGATAATACTAATCCAAAAACAGCTCCCGGAAAGTCTCCCAAGTCAGGGTATGAGCGTCCCAACCTGACAACTCCAGCGTATACCACCACTCATACGCTGCGCCGTCTAGCAGGAAAGTATCCAACAACACACGATCTTCTGGAGGACAATGCATCACCCCGAAAATCCGCTCAAGCCGGGTGATCCATCGGTGGGCTTCCTCTGGGTCTGCCCCACCACTAAACGTAGTAGCCCCGAGCCGCTGGGCTCACTCAATTGACGCACTCTCTGCTTCTTCAGGTCGTGGAGGGAGTTCACGTCTCGAAGGCATGGTCGATCGTACGCTGAAAGAGGCATCGAGTTAGTAAAACAACCTAAATACGACCTCGTACCGACACAAACCGACAAACCTATGCTCTGATACCAATTGCCAGGACCCGTCCCAAATATCATCTCGATACCCGGGACGAACCCTGCTCCCGTCTGACAATCACACTTAAAGTACCAAAATAACCTCAACACAACCATAAGCATAACTATCAGACAAGGGAGAAATATAATACAACCGTAATTCAGAGCATAGTTTATACAAAACAGGCACAAAATCCTACTAGGCTAATCTCGCAACGGAAGAACGTCGTAAGCTCTATGCCTCGGTCCCTGCCTCAACGTTCACCCCAGCGCTATCACCATGACCTGGAGGATAAATTAAAACCAAAAGTGTGAGTGGACTAAAAGAAATAAAAGGTTTAAGCGCAGGTTGAGAATAAAACAGCTTAAGGAAAACAATAAGATTTTTCCCACCGTTTAAAATATGCATGCCTAACTAAGTACCAGGAAAACCACAACGTAAAACAGTATAACAAGATCATATCATAAAACCAAATCCATCAATATCCAAGTTTGATTAAACCTGATGGGTCTATCCGAGTCTTTAAACTCAAACCAGGCCTCAAATGTAATCCGAGTCTTTAAACTCTCGAGTCTTTAAACTTAATAGGCCTACGGGGGTAGTATCGTAAATATCCGAGTCTTTAAACTCAATCTGGGCCCGTCCCTCGTCAAATATAATCCGGGTCTTTAAAGCCAAGATCCAGATCCAGCAAATCCAATCCAAAACCGATTTAAAATCAATTCCAAAATCCTTATCCAAACCCAAATCTGAAATCACTGGTCTGATGCCCTTCCGGCATCCAGAATCGTCATTCCGAACCCAAATCCGGAATTCCACTTTTCCGACTTTAAAACCAAATTTCGTTTCTCGAAATCCGATTTTAAAACCAAAACCTTGATTACCAAAATCATATTTCATAATCCACTTATAACCATCAGAAACAATTATAGATTGAAAACATGGAAACTTAACATCAAAATCAGAAATCCAGCTTTTCCTCGAAAAACGTGCAAAAACCCGAAAATGTCTCGAAAAACGTGCAAACATATCAACCACATATCATCACCATTAAAAAGCACAAAACATACTTTAAAGCATAAAACATAAATAAAAACAGTTAGGCATGCTCGTAAGAAAAGAAAGAGTCCACTCACAAATCCGAACGTCTCAATCGCGCTCCGTGCACTCTTCAACCGTCTCAGGCGTCTCCCGTCCTGTCAATAAGCACCAAATAGGGTCACAAATACGTCAAATACGCTAATGTTAATTTCCCAAAATTTCCGGGAATTTATACATAATTTAAACTTAAACCCTAAACCGTCTGAATACTCGAACTATCCCATAATATCGTCGGATTAACCCGGAAACAAAACAAATAAATTCCTTAGAACATTTAGAACAAAAACCATGTTGGAAGTTTATTCAGAATCCTCCCCACGCGCCCCCACGCGCCGCCCAAAGTGGCTGCGCGTGGGCCTCACGCGCCTGCTACAGTGCATCGTCTACCTCGAGTCACCTGGTTCAACTGTGTTGAACCGGCGTGATCGGTTTTCCTTCATTCTTCCACTATTTCCATCCAATCCAATCCCAGAAGCTTCGTCCAGTTCCCTGCAACCAAACCCAGTCCTATAATTTGGAAATCGAAGCCTAAAACCCATCGTCTTCATCCCTGAAACAAACTGCCCGTTTGCACTGTTTTGGCCTCCGGGCACCCAGGTCATCCCCCGTCACGGCACCAACCTCAGACGACTCCTAGGACCTCCCTGAAGCTCACATCACTCACCAAAACCCTCGACTCTAGCCCAAAGTCCATGACTTTTGAAAACAATCAAACGGGAAAAATAGGGGAATGGGGTCTCACCTGCGATTCTTCCTCCGCCGTCTGCACCACCGTGTGCCACGCTGCTCACTGAGTCCCCTGCGGTCATCCTAACTCCTCCTCAGCTTGGATAGAACCTAGACACGGCACAACCACCACCTCTGTCCCACGATCTCTCTGTTTTCCCTGAAAACTCAGCCTCACCGCCGCCGTGTTTCTTGCACGATCTCACTCCCAAAACTCAGTCACCAACTTCCTCTCTTCTCTTTGTCACTTTCAAAACTCACCAAACACTCACCCACACACTGAATCGATCATAAACTCTCACTTCTTCACTCTCTGTTTTCTGTTCTTCACAGCACAAACACGATTAAATTTTGGACAATTTGTGGCCGTGTACATTATACACAATCCTAGAACTATCTAGGCATTACCACGTGTCCACATTCCTATGGACATCAGTACAAATATCCCAACCCACTCAAGCCACTTGTTCTTAGCTGATTGGTCCTAAGAAAAAAAGACCAAATTGCCCCTAGGTGTACAAATTACAATTTTTCCCTCTAACTTTCCAGACCCATAACTATTTCGTCCGACGTCCGATGATAGCGTGCCACCTGTCGTTGTACTCAGGACGTCGAGACCTATCCAACGGTCCTTGGTCTACGTGAAAATCACAAGTCCTCTAAAAAGTCAACATTTTCTCCTAATTAATCAAAATTACGGTAACGCCCTCAATCTTCCGAACGTCATAACTTTTTCTCCGATTATCCAAACTGAACATGCCACCTGTCTACGGACTCGTGACGTCCTTAACCATGTCACGGTCAATGGTCAACACTCATCCAACCTGTAAATCAAAAAGTCAACTTTTGACACACTATTCACCAGGGCAAAATCGTTCGTTTCTACAAATCTTTTACAAAATTACATTTATACCCTTCCTGAAGGTACGAGTTGTTACACTACACCTGTGCCTACTCCTAGCCCAAAGACACCCATGCCAATCGAGGATCATCCACTCAAGGCTACTGCCCCTTGTCCCCTAAGTGAGATGTCATCCCACATGTCCACAATGGCTCAAACGAATGATCCATTTCATAGCCAAGGACCTTTGGCCATCCTTTTCCCATTCCATTAAAAACTTCAATAACCCTACAACCACCATGGAAAGTCTTTGTTCATGTGACAAAGCTCCCCATTAATTAACTTACCATGCAATAGGCGCATAACATCTAAGACTTTCCACCTTTTCTCCAGACGTTAAATAAAGCACTCTTAGGAGGTAGGCTAGCCGAGGTATGTACCCTTCAAACTAATGATTTCTATTTTGTTTTCAAGCTCCACCCATGTTCTCTTGCTTCTACTTTTTATCGATGCTTCATATTTGACAAATTGGGGAAAATGTAGGATCTAGGTGTGGGGGTGAAATCTACTTAAGTGATTGTATAATATAGGTGTGGAGGTTTGTGACCTAAACATTTTCATTTTTGTTTTTGTTTACGTCTTTAGATCTCTAGTAATGTATGTTTTACTTGGTAATACAAATGTACATTTTTTAAAACTATGTTGCCTAAACTACATGTTTAAACCATGCCTTGAGTTCATATTTAAGTACTTCACGATTGCCATGTTTTAAGAATTAAGAAAGCAAATAAGTTTCTAATGAGTAACCTTAGGGAATTCGTGGAAACAACCTTGTGAGATGTGGAGCCTAATTGTCTTTATTATGAGAGATCTAGTTTGTTTCTACTCTGTAACAGTCATCCTTTCATTCTTATCACTTGATCTCATATCATCATTTTTGCATTGATTCTTTCATGAACTTTATGAATGCTCTTGGTTTGACATGTGGCTCGATATAAGATATGATGTAGACATGTGTGCTTAACCTCCAAAGGCCTTTTTCTTGCCATATTTCATGTTTCCTAAGCCATTTTTAATGCCAAACACTTTAGCCTTTTCTTTCATCACCCATGACATCCTACCCTAGATTACTTAGCCAAGTAACACGACCATACGCTATAGCCTGCGTTCGTGCTAAGGTAGTATCAAATGAGGATCATGCTGAGAGTGAAGGACATGAAGTGTTGCTGCCCTAAAATGTATGCATTGTCAAAGCATCACAAGTATGTTTCGGGAAAAGGCATGAAAGTACTAGGGTTGTCTTTGCATGATCTTGGTTCTTCACAGGTGAGTTGAAAGAAAAAGGAAAAAAATGTATGAATAAAAATAAATTAAAAACAAAGAAAAAAAACAACTTGATTTAACCATGTGAGCCAAAGAACATCAATCATATGCAAAGTGTACATGCAATTCCATTGGCCTCAAGCAATGATCTCAAAGTTCAGAAATTAAAAGTGGCTTGGCGCATGACTTCTCACGCCTTGGCACATCTCAGGTTTGCTTGAACAACATCCTTTCCTTCATGACCCCCAAGCCTAGCCCCATTACAACCTATGATATAAGACCTACAGATCTTGTTTAAGGCCATGTAAAAAGCTCTGGTACATGTTCGTGTTCTTAAGTTTTAATTCCCTCTATGAGATCCTATATTCTTGAATTTCCTTTCTTCAAATTCGTATGTGATATCTTGATCTTGATTATATAGATTCAACACATATGCTAGTATGAGTGAGCTTAAGATTTGTAATTAGAGTGGAAGCAAATCTCCTAAAGTGCTTTGATGAAATTGTTTTTCAAGTTTGATCATTGAAATATTGGCATGCACTTTATCACATATGACTCACATATGTGAATTAAACTCTTGGTTTGGATAAAACATGTTTTCTAGACTTTGGTTCTTCTTATCAAGTTATTCCGTTGTTGCTAGTTTGATTAAGTAAAAGGAGACAAAACTCCTCCTACTAGGTGAATCTAGGGGTTTAAATGTTCTATCTTAATTTTGTTAAGTCTTTGATTTTAGCTTTGCTAATGGACTAGCAAAAGGTAGTTGTGGGGGAATTTGATAAGCCCTTATTTGGGCATCATTTTATGTCATTTCTTACCCTTTATTCTTGTACTTTGATGTGATTTTTTCCAACAATAGGAGAAAATGAAGTTTCTTGTGAGAACTTGTGTAGAATGATGAAAATACACTTAAAATCAAGGACATATGAAAATAGGCCCTTGTCGGGTTCTAGACCTCCCAAACGAGCCCTGAATCTCTAATTGGGTCTTGGTTCCTGCCTGTAGCCCTGGTTCCCATTTCCAGCCCCTATTGAGCCTTAGGACCAATTCTAGAGCCAGCCAAAGACCAGCCCCTAGACAAACCTTGCTACATCCAATTTTGTGGCCTCTATTCTATGCCTTTCTTTACATATTTTTAGACCTTCTTAGTGTGCTTGTAACTTACTTTGAATACACTTTTCAAGCACACTATAAAGGCCTAGTTTGACACATTTCAAAAATATCACCTCTAAAGTTTGATTTCTAGCTCAGGCCGCGCCCAGAGACAACATTTAGCATTCTTGTTCTGACATTAAAATGATGATCTCTTTGGGCCCTTTATATGCGCTTGAGACACAATTGGTTCCCTCTATCTACGTACACCATTAGGGCCAAGTTCAGTGATACTTTCAAATTCGACCTAGGCCTAGGCCCGGTTCTACTTCTTTTAGGGCCTTGGCTTGTTTCAATCGTTTTCTTGTTCAAGTCCTTTCCAAGAAGGTGCTTAAGGCATATCCGATTAGAACATGTGTCCTTTCCAAGAAGGTGCTTAAGGCCTATCCAATTAGGACATGTGTCCTTGTCTGTTTTCTACACGGAAGACCTACTGAAGATTCTAGATTATTTCTTCTCCTATAAATAGTCCTTTGATTTCGTTGTAATAGAATTTTTTTTTAGACACAATTAGACCTAGATATACTTTTTCCTTGCAATTTAATAAAGTTTCGTATTTCATTCAAGTTTTACAATTACATAGTTTGTATTGCTGATTGGACTTGAACCACTGAAGACTTTGTCGTGGTTCTACCTTCTTCTTCATCGACTCATTGTGTAATCCGACCCTTTCACATTTATTCTATGTTTTCATTAGCCATGAGTAGGTAAACGCCCTTTGGTTAGTGGTTGTTTTCAAGTCTCTAAGTTATATGTTTAAGATAATTTATTGATGTCATATTTCCAATATTGTGTTCGTGAATGATTTTCTTGGTTTGATTTATTCAAATTCAATTATGTTGGTCAATTATGGATGCATAAATATTTTGGTAGACGTAAGAGTGTTATTAGGATGTAAGGATTAATACATATGGGATGTGTTGTTCTTATGCCCCCAAGTAGCAAAGATTTTACAGGACTTTTTGAAATTCAATCTTTTAAAGGACTTAATGATCTTCTCGCGTGAGCTAGCATTTGTGTGACTCTCAAATGTCTTGAGATGGCATGCTTGAAGAATTTCCTAACCTTGGTGCGCTATTGGGTTCGGGTATATTAGTAAGGTGTTAGATAGATGCGTGTAACCCACGGTTTACTCTAGGTTAAAATCCTCACGACATAGAAAAGGAAAAATGATTTAAAACATTTAGATTAAACACATGCACTTAGTGGTGGAAAGATGTGCCCTTAAGTAGTCCCCTCTCATACTTTAAACTTTCTTGCATCATGTTTCTTTAAAATCAATCAACAAACAATCAACACCCAGTTTTTATATATTGAACTACGTGTGTGTTTACTTAGTTTCTGAAGTTCAGAAAGTGTACCCTCAATCCTTAGCTTGAACGATCCCTTAGTTTTCTTATACTACACTACATTGACAAGGGTTAAATTATAGATCCCTGACGGGCTTATTAGGGAGCCCCGAATGACTTTCCACCTAATCAAAATGATAGGAACCGCCTTTGACTACCTTGAAAGTCACATCCAATCTTACTTTGTCCCTCGATTAGTCTCGAATTCTGTGCACCAGCCCTCGGGGATTACCAAAACTAAGAAAACGTGTGAGTGAACGAAAATAAATATTTAAAAACATAGTTTAGAAAATATAAGCAATTTACCATCCGTTTTATGAAAACTATCCATACATATAAAAATAATCTAAACCTCAATCAGAACCCATCATCGTTTATGACCGCGAAATACGTGAAAACTGTCAGAAAGAAAATAGCATTATTAGCTCAACGTAACCATCACAGGTCCGCACAACAAGCACATATAGTTAACCCATCCTTAATGTCTGCATGCCAAATCATCATAAAATATATGCATAATTGGTAGGCTAATCACTCGAGAAAACAAAGCCTAGCTCCAGGCGTTTGATCCTAGCCCAAATAATCAGTGTCAGGAAAACAGAGTCCTGCTCTAGACGTCTGAGACTAACAAACCGCTTAAGAATGCAGAACCCAGATCTAGATGTCTGAGCAGCATCAACCACATAACTCAAGCATTCAGGGATACAGCATCCGAGAGACCGCCTAGGGATACATCATTTAGCCCTAACCCAACAATCTGAGGAGGGTTCTCCATATCACACAACAATCCAAAAATATCCAAAAATCACATCACAGATATAGAGAAAATACATATTTATAACTCATCAATTTCATAATCCAAATCCATTTCTCGAAATCCATGCAAAATTCCAAACCACGAATTATAACAGACCTCATAAAGCTTGCCATCAAAATAATCCATAAAATCGTTAAAACTCATATTCAAATCCCCAACAATCAAATATCACCAAAATCATGTAGCGAATTCATATCAAGCCTAAAACCAATTCCATAATTCAGTATGAACCTAGAACACGATATATGTATATTTCTCGTAAAACATTCATTAAAACAACTTCCGAAAAACCACCAAAAATCACACAAAAATCATAATAAATCCATATCAACAAAATCACATAAAAAATTAAATCATGTAAATATGAATGCATAAGAGTGTAGGGAAAAGAAAGTTCACTTATATTTGGTCCGCGTAGTCCGATACTGACTTGCGCGCATTTTCGTAATTTCTTAAACCTTGGAAGCCATCACAAACTAGTTCTAAGTGTCACTAATGATCCTAAGTAACTTTAAACCCTAAAATTTCTGGGATTTAAACGGACTTAAAATGATACATAAATCTTCAGACAGTTAAAACTACCCCGACACGATGTCTGATCATCTCGAAAACTATACCATTGTACTCATTGGATCAATAACTTTAAATTTCGTGTTGACCGTTTCCCAGAAAGTGGCCCATGCAGCCACATGTGCCGCCTAAAGTCCCTGCGCGTGGGCTTCATGCACCAGGCACTATTCATCTTCATCCTCAACCTGCAAACCTATTTGTCTAGTTTCGGGTTGCCCAGCTAGCGAGTCCAAATCTATCTAAAACACAGTAATCGCATCCCTTTTCCACAATTAATGAATCTAATTTCATATAATAACATCCAGAAAAAGATCCATGACCTTAAATCCAAGAAACTTTCCTCCAAAATCCATGTTTTATTCCATTAAATACGGCCACTACCAAACCTCCATGTCTGGGAAATTCCAGCATGCAAGCCATCGCGCTAATCACTTTTTCAGGTCGTACACACGTGTATAATCTGTTAGCTGGCTTAGCTTCAAGCATCCATGACTAGAACACAACTTCACTTCACGGCAAAGATTTTGGTCTCTCGGGTTCACTGTTTCTTCACCAGCCTTCTCCCTCGTTTTTTCCTTCTTTTCCCCTCATTCTTTCTCTTATTCCTTCCCTTTTTCCTTCCCTGACTCTCTTCCTCTTCTCTCTGGTTCTCTTCCTCATAGCCTATGTGGGATTTTCCTCTTCTCGACTCAACCCCACCGAAACACACGTGCACACACACACACACACACAAACACAAATATAACGAATTATTAGGTCGATATAGGGGCTTAGCATGGGAAAATATTAGAACCTTCTAGACATGTGTCACCATCCAAAAAGATCTCTCAAGAAAAATGACCAAAAGTCCTTTCAAGTAAAATTACCAAAATTCCCTTATTCGTATTTTGATCTGTATCAAGCCTATTTGACTTCTAATTTTAGCATATCACCTGTCTACAGACTCAAGATTCTGAGACATTCTCAACATTCTTCTCAAAATATCCAAAAAAATGTATCGTCGTTTTATCTAATTTTTCAAATTTTTGTTTTCTCAAATTTCTGGTTTGTTACCTTACAACCTACCCCCTTATACAAATTTCATCCTCAAAATTTAAACAGGATTGATACCAAAGTATTGAAATCATAAAATCGCGCTCTTTAGGAGGGGAAGTCTAATTCAATCACGTGAGCAACCTTGGTACTAAACTTAACATTGCTCAGGCCATGTCCATGAATTGCATTCATATACATCTGGACTCTCATTATACCTTCTGGGGACTAAACCCGGCTAGCCAGACATAACTATTCATCAATGCAAGTACTAATTACGATGACCAACAATGACATCCAAGAGCTAGGCCCACGAATCTCATTCATCAAAATCTCAGTAATTTAGTCATCAACTAGGCTAAAATGTAAACAATAACCCATCACATGTCAAATCAAAAATCATGGACTGTGGAACCACAACAACTATCAACCTTTCGTAATCACATTGGGCCATCATTTCTCAAAATCCAAATATATTATGTCCAAAACAAATTACTTAAGCACAAATATCAAAAATACCAAAATCAACCAATAATGCTCAAGACCAATTCACACAAAACTTAACTTAACACCAAACTAAACATGAGTAAAACATGGGCCTGCAACCACAACTTGAGTTCCTTCCAAACTATAGTTTTCAAATCGGGCTTCTTTCAAGTCACAATCTAATATCTTATTCTGTGTTTGAGTCAATATCCAATCCATTACACCATTAACTTTCTCAAACATATGACATTTTTGGGAATATTCACTCTTAGCTACATGTAGGGTTTCTTGAGAGGTGGTAGAACGCCTCTTTTCTTAATTCCAAACTCATAACCAAATACCCACAAAGTAAGGATATACAGTTTGTCCATGTTCCCCTCGCTATTTATCCTTCCCATTCTACTAATTGCTTTTCTCTCATATTTTTATTCCACTATGTTTTATCTTAAATTGGACCGAACGTGAAGAGACCCACTAGGGGATCAAGGACCTAGTATGTGGTATCCAAACCATCAGGGGGTGATGATTGGAATCCTGCTTTTGCCTATCGAGTGACCTGCAAGGCAAAGAGAAAACACTACACATCAGTGGGGTGCTCGCCTAAGAGGCTCTGATGCTTAAGTCAGTAAGCGTATGAAACACCAAATGGGTAGATCGCAACATGAAGACTGGAAAGTCTAGGTTGTATGTGTTCATAGAGAGAAGTAGATGAGAATAATTTATCTTTATGAAAGGGTTTAGCGGTAATTATAGGAGAAATGAATATGGTGGTTGCACACTATTTTTAGTAGGTATCAAGATATGGCAAGAGATGTCGCCACTTGTCTCGTTGATTCGGGATGAGTGGCTGAGCAACATATATTGACAAGCTAGCCGATTGGAACTAGTGGCATTGCTTGATGACTGGAACCACTAGAATTTTGTGCCAATTACCTTGCGATTCTGCTCATACAAAGTTGGGTCAGTCAACATGGTATCAACATAAGTCACCTAAGTCTTTGAGTGAGGTGGATTTCCTTGGTCAAGGACCTGTAACCCAGGCCAATACGTGTCGACTGACTAGAGGGATTTAACTCCTAGCCCTACAAGACCTGGGTGGTGAAAGTGTGCCTCGGTTAGTTGATGTTACATCAAGCCCTAATGCTGGGTCAATTAGGATGGTTCCTACATGTGGAATGATTGTGAGTATAATATATTGTCGTATGATTGGTTGCAATGTTCCTGCTTGTTGAGTCGGGTCGCGGGAGCTCCTTGCCAGATGCTTCTGATTGATTACAAATTTCCAGCTTACCAATGAAAACACTAATTTTTGAGGCACTTTACGATGGCTGCCACTTGGTCGCAATGTTCCTGCTTGTTAAGTGGATTCGTGAGAGTACCTTTCTAGAAGCTACTTATTGGTCGAGCCTTGAAATTTGAAGATACTTTGCAAGGGGCCCTTGATCGGTCGCAATGTTCTTGGTTTCCAATCAGGGCTGCCAGAGCACATCGCCAGATGCTTCTAATCGGTCGCAATATTCCAACATGCTAATCAAAATATTGACATCTGAGGTACTTCAAAAAGTTTTCCACTCGGTCGCAATGTTCCTACTTGCCGAGTAAAGTCACGAGAGTGCCTTTCCAGAAGATGTCGATTGGTAGAGCCTCGACATGTAGAGATAGTTCGCAAGTGGCCCTTGATCGGTCGCAATATTCTTACTTTCTGATTGGGGTCATGAGAGCACCTCGCCAAATGCTTCTGATCAGTCGCAATGCTCCTGCTTGCCGATCATACCATTAGTGTTTGAGCGTACTTCGCATGAAGCATCCAATCGGTCGGAATGTTCTTGTTTGCCGATCGGGTTGTCGAGAAGCCTTAGGTTGGTGCTATTTTTTTTTGGGAATATGTAGGTTCTAGGTATGCGTATATGTGATATATATATGTAAGAAGAGTGATACAGATGCCTGGTATGGTTTAGATCACTGGCTCGTATCTCAAGGAATCTCAAGCACCTATAAAAAAGGATGGAATTTCTCATTTTTCACTTTTGCCCAAAAGGTTTCCAGAGCACTGAATTGCTACCAATCAAGTGTGCTGACTTCCAATTTAATTAGACCAAGAAGGCAACTACCGATTACATTTTTAGACTACTAATAAGCAAAACTTAAGGTAATTAGTTGTTCCTTTTTGTTAATATGTTTGGCAGGTAGGACTAGTGGTGTGCTTAGTCGTAGTTTCTCTTCTGCCTATATTTGTAGATGTTAGAGTTCGATTCAACTAATGGATTTGGGGGAAGATCCCTACAAAAGTTTCGTAGTGAAACACCTTCTCACTCGACAAGTGATGAGTCGAGTGATAAGAGTGTTTCATCAACCACTATTGTAACCTTGTCAATTGGAAGTCACTCTGCTTCATCTTCCTCACTTAATAGTTTAGAAGTAGCTTTATGGAAGCCAAAGGTAGATGTGGAATAGCAGAGTAAGGGTGCAGATCAGAGGTAAAGTGTAGAGGAGAGGCAAGATGCCGATAAGGAAGCCTCAACATCTCAATCTCCCATGATCAAAATGGAAAGTGATCGGGAGGAGGGTGAGATGGGGGTTGGCTAGGAGATTGAACCATATGCTAAGCAAAGTCTGCCGAATGCCATTACATCGTGGTTTATGACCTGAATATCCTTCGATAGTCAGACCTAGATAGGTCCTAAGAGCTATAATGTGAGCCATTGGATGGATCAATATTGTTCTATGCGGATTGTTTGGACCATGGCGTGCCGCTGCCGTTACACCCATGGCTGCAAGATATGCTAGCACGGGTGAAGATGGACATCAGCTAGCTGAACATGAATAGCTGGATCACGCTTATGAGCGTATATATAGCCTTCCAATTATGTGGTCTACCTGAATTGAGTGTGGATCAGCTCTCCCATCTGAACCGACTCAAGAAACAGACGAATAGCCCTAAGTTGGTGCAGATAGAGTGTGATAACAAATTGGCACGTGGCACCTTCATAATAGACATACCGACCTCCTAGAAAATTATGAGGCATTTAGTGTTTTGGGTGTCTGGGCGCTAGGAAGGGGATGTCAATCAAGTCAGTGATCGAATACAAACACATTTTCAGTCAGGAGGTATTTTGGCATGCTGATTGATACTTTAGATTTTGTTGCCGACATTTTGTGCAGGTGCCTTTAAGGGAAGTTGTAGCACAGAAAAGAAGAAAGCATGTGACTTTGTTTGACGGGAGCTGAGCAGTCAAGAGAGGAGTCACTACGTGCTGAGACTGCATAACAACCAAATCAAGGTTGGCTTTATCAAACCTCCTATAAAGTGTCGTTTAGGGTGGGTGCCAATTGACAGAATATTTTGTTTGTTAATTGTCCTTGACTTGTGTATGTTTTGTTGGAAGTGAATCCTTAGTTGAGAAACAATTGCTAAAAAGATGAATGAGACAATCAGAAACTATTAGATGATCGCTGAAAAGGACAAGGGAGCAAAGTCAAGGGATGATGAATCAGTGCAATGTGGTTATTATCAACAGAAGCCAGTTGCCAACAAACCTAAGCTTTCGAAGGGCGATCGGTAGGAAGGCTAGTCGAGTAATGATGCATCCTCTGGTCAAGTGGAGAAAAGCCCATTGAACGGTCTGAAAAGGTCTGTCGTTGAGGGGCTAGATCAAGCCCAACTTCGTCGGTAGAAGCTGATGGAGGCCCATAAGTATCAGTCGTCACTCGTCCTTGAAATGTTTGAGGATGATGGTGCCGATCAGCTAAAGAAAAGGATGTGCTAGATCAAGGCCCTTGATGATGCTCAAGAAATGGTGTCCAAAGAGCCAAAACTTGATATGTCGCCTCCTTATAAACCCAAGCTACTAAAGAGGCTGATATTCACTCAAGGGCTTCAGTCCTATTTTGCTGAGCCAACCAACGCCCCCAATGTTGTTCAGTTGGCCAAGGTGGACAATACATGGACCAAAGTGATAGAGTACATGCGTGCAACTGTGGTACCAGTCGTCAATGCATTGGTGCTTGGCCCAGAATTCATTGGCCGAAATAGGCGACATGAGGACTTCCAGCCTCTCTGATTGGTATGCCAAGGTACTGAGAAATCCCATGTAAGTGTCCTTTGTCCCTCCCAATTACGTTTACTGATTAGCTTGTATATATGTGTACTGGTGTTTGGATTTCTCACCAAGTGTTATGAGATCGGTAGTATTTTGGCAAAGTGTATATCGCCCCTCAAAAATCTGCCAAATAGGGTCAGTGGCTGGAGGCCAATCGGAAGGTCGTTCATCAACACGAGGAAAGGTTTAAATTGAAAGAGCAGGAGGTGAACATGGTTCTCAAGTGCTCAGTAGAGCTGGAGCGGGAGGTACTACGTCAAATGAAGAGTGATAGGTAAGGCCGAGAAGGTAGTGGCTCATCGAGAGGATATCGTTCATGCCTTCCAAAAGGAGGTTATCGACCGAGACAAACGATTGGAAATGGTTCATACAAACGACTGGAAATGGTTAGTGGGCACAAGGAGGAGATAGATCATCTTCGGATGTGCCTTACAGCCAGTTGGCAGGTGACGCTAGAGGCCTTCATGGACGATCCCATCTTGAGGAACTGCATCGACCTCGCACTGGTTGAGATTGAAGAGGATATTACACAGCGTATGTTGTACTTCATCCGTAGCGTGCCAATAAAGTTTCCTTCGCTTGACGAGCCCCTAGTGTTGAGAAAGACCTTCGAGCTTCCAATGAGCAGCACTAGGCTGCCATGTATTGTTGAGTTGCTGATGGGAGAGCATGGGCTGACTAATGAGGCTAAGAAGCTGACTAGCGGGGCAGTATAGGAGCCAAAGACCCCTGCTAATGATTAGGTTGATGAGGAGAAGAGTGCTGACGAGCAGATTAACATTGAAGACTAAGGGCTAAGATTCGTAATATTTTTTTCTTTTCTATTCTTCCGAAGGATGCCCCGTGTAACTGTAATGAACAATGGAAAGTAATCCAATTTTTTGTTTGTTTTGTGTAATTCCATTTGAATTGTCCTGCCGATTGAGGTTTTTATGTTAATATGATGTGTAACTACCGAGTGAGGGAACTTTGCAATAATTTTCCTCCAAATTGCGTGTTTACTTGATTGTATGTTGGACATTGAGCCGATGCCTAGTTGTTGGAGGCATCAAGAGTGCCAAGTTTCCTTTGGGTTCCAAGTGAATTTTTAGGCACGTTAGGTCCGAGTAGTGAAGGTGCCCAGTAAGGCCCCAATTAGGCACCAAGGAAGTGTAGTGGACCTTCGCAAGGAAGTGTCCTGCAGATCAACCGATCGAACGTAGTATTTTACGAGTGCCATTGTGGTATTAGAGTACGACTTGTGTCCAGTCTGGAATATAGCCATTCTCGTGGTAGTAGTGGTCGATCGACCGTAGTAATTTACGAGTGCCAATCGTGATGAAACCCCTTTGTGAGAGGATGGGTTGGTCGGTCGTAGTGGTTGTATGTGCCGACAGCAGCGCCATTTGGCTAGAATATGTAGGAAAGCCTTTCACATAGGGCAAAGGCCGATCGACCGTTGTAGTACATTGATGCTGATTCGGGAAATGTTGGGTTCAAAGTCCCCCATAAAATGATGCAATGCCGATCAAGAGTAAGCATGCTCGTGTGCCCATTAAGAAATGTGATTGGTAGACGACAAAGGGGGGGCAGACGGTTGTATAAAAAACCTACCCCTGAGTGTGCTTCTAATCGGAAGAGGTCGCAAATGAGTGCTAAATTTGGTTGCCAATAGGCATACACTTAAAGATTTAATGAAATTGAAAATGTCCAAAAAATGTGTTTCATTCAAAAAATAGTAATAGGTCCGATTAGAGATGGCTGAATCGGTTACAAAATGAGTTCTAATGCTATGTAGGGCTAACCAGAATCTTGCTTGTAGAAGAGTTTGAGATGATCGACATGCCATGGATGTGCCAGTAGTCGTCCTCAGTAGTCTATGGCTCGTAGGTTCCTTGTCGGCGGATCTTGGTGACTAGGTAGGTCCTTCCCATTTGGGTCCAAGTGTGCCATTTGCCCAATCCATGGTTGTCGAGTTGATTTTTTTGAGGACCCAATCCCTATCCTTGAAGCTTCAGGTTTTGACCTGGGAGTAGTAGTAGTGGGCAATGCACTATTTGTGAGCCATGTTGCAGAGGCTGGCTTACTCACGATGCTCTTCAAATTGTTTCAAGTCGAGGGTGAGTAGCTCGTTATTTTCTTTGGGATCGTAAGAGATCACTCGATAAGAAATTTTACCAATTTCCACTAATACGATAGCCTTGGTACCGAATGCCAAGGTGAAAGGTGTTTCCTTTGTTAATGTCTGGTAGGACCATAGAATTTCTAAGAGGATGTCAAACCACTTGCAATATGAATCCTCATCAACCCCAGTCTTCAGGTTGTACTTGATAAGTTTGTTAACGGCTTCTACTTTGTTATTCTCTTATGGATGAGTGACAGACGCAAAGCATAGTTTGATGTTGTAAACCACACAGAAGTTATGGAAGCGAGCATAACTGAACTACTTCTCGTTGTCTGTCACGAAGGTCTGAGGGATGTCGAAACGGCAGATGATGTTCTAGTAGAAAAAGCTTTCGATCTGTGCAGCAGTGATAGTCTTGAGTGACTTTGCTTCCAGCCCATTTGGTTAACTAGTCGATGGCTAAAACAGCATGTTATACTCCTCCCTTGCCTCTTGGAATAAAGCCGATGAGGTCAAGTCCTCACTAAGAGAATGACCATGGGCTGAGCATTGGAGTTAATCATTCTACATGTAGGTGAGGAATGGGGGCATACTTTTGACACTGGTTGCATTTCTGTGTAAGTGCAATTGAATCTACAAGCATGGTAGGCCAATAGTATCCTTACTGGAAGACATTGTGAGCGAGGGACCTAGGTCCTAAATGGTTACCAAAGTTTCCCTTATGGATCTCCTTCAAAACTGCATTTCCCCGTTTTGTTAGGAGGCAGTTGAGGAGAAGGACATCGAATCGACGCTTGTACAAATTTTCATGGATAATTGTGTATCAGCTGAACTGGCACTGGACGTGATTAGCTTCGTTTCGATCTACCAGTAGTTCTGCATGTTTGAGGAATCAGATGATTGGGTCCATCCAAGATGGCTCAGTGTCAATGGCCATGACGACTCATTCCTTCGTGTTAGGGATCTACAAGAGCTCAACTATAATGTTACGACCAATCTGGTTGTCAATGGAGGAGGCCAGATGAGCTAGATCATTAGCATGACTGTTCTCTGAGCGTGGTATCTAGTTGATCTCATAGGCTTGGAATCTTTGGAGGAGTGTCCTTGATTTATTTAGGTAGAGTGCCATGGAGATATCCTTAGCATCGTGTGTTCATAAACACGTATAAAACAGCTATGCATGCATCAATTTAGAAATCAAGATCCAATCACAGACCGTTCATGCTGTGCCTCGATACGCACGTCATAAGCCTCTCCCGGCTAAATCACCGTCACCGGGACTCCCAAACCTGTCCAAATCATACTAGAGGGTTACTAACTACTTCAATAACCTCTCATTAAAGCTCTCTAATTTTCTGGGATTTTTAACATATTTTAAAACGAGCCATAAGCCTTCGGACACCCCGAACTATATCGAAACGATGTCCGATCGACTCGAAACCAGTCCCAAAATATTCGTTACATCGAAAGGATGATTACATGTGTTGGAAAATTCCCCAAAAAGTTTCCCACGCGCCACCCAAAGGCGTTACGCTTGGGCTTCACGCGCCTACTACAATGTGTCTTCAACCTCTAGCTGAACCCGTTTCGGTTCGGTCTACTGGTTTCCGGTCTAACCGAACCAGTGTGACCGATCCAGGTAATTTCCTCCCTCATTTCAACCCATTTTCATACATTTTCATTCTAATCCCTTTGTCTCATCCTTAGCAACCTATCTATATGATTAGAATCAAGAAAACTAGCCTAGAACCCATTGGTTCGATTTTTCCGCTCACGGTCCAAACTTCTAGCCGTTCCCCTGGGCTGTTCAACCACCTTCCACCATCCAAACCCATCACTAAACAATCCTACTAACCCCCCGAACACACCCCAATCAACAGAAAATACCCCTAATGTCCAAAACACAAAATTCATATTTTGAACATAACCGGGTTTCGGGTTTACCTGCTTCCCGCGACTCCTCTGCCGTCCACGACATCACAGCCCCATCTCTCATCGTGTCCTAGCTCCTCAGCCACTCCCTGTCTCTCTCTCATATCGAAACCATGTGAGGGGAAGGGATTGGGGTTGTTATTCGATGGGGTTTTGGGTTTGGTTGGATGAACACAGACAAAGGGGATGGATATGCATGTATGGGAAATGGTGGGCAATGGATGAGTGGCATTTGTCACTCATCCATTGGGCCAGAAACAAAATATTTGGGGCCCACTAAGTTACAAATGTCACATGTCTTGTAAAACATGCAATAGTTCCTCGGAACTTCCGTAAACCGTAACTTTCCAGTCGAATGTCCGATTTCGACGTGCCGCCTGTCTACGAACTCGTATCGACCCAATCTACGTAGCGGTCCTCGGTCCTCGGTCCTCGTATATCGGATCTCCCGAATAAAAGTTAACTTTTTGCCCTTGTTCAAGGGCAAAATCGTAATTTCGCCCTGAATGTTCGATAATCCTCGACTAATCAAGGATTAGTCATGTTATTCCATAATTAAGTCTTAATTTATCCTTAAAATCAAGGACGGGTCGTTACAAATTTGGGCCACGAGCTTATTGTGAGTCCCACGGTTTATGATATGATTTGAAATCCGGTTATTTATGTTTTATTCTATGCGTGCATGTTTTATAACTGGAAGGGAAAATGATTCATTTTTTAAATATATTTTCAAATGATGTTATTTTTTTCCACTCACACTTTTGTTGTTTTGATGATCCTACGGGCCGTGACACGAAGATCAGGGCTAAGCGAGAGGCGAAGACATGAGTGAGAATCAGTAAGGCTATACCATATCTAGCAAGTGTTGAGGGTGTCTTTGAAACTTCGATTGACTTTTCATATGGAAATATGACCGGACACGGTTATCAAAGTCCATTTGGGACAGGTCCTATCACCTAATGTGCTATTCGGACGAGTTGGTTGGGTTGCGCGCTTTCTTCATGGAGGAGGCCCTATTTGAAAACTAATAGAGGGCCTTCTACTAAGAGTTTTTTTTTCCCGATTTTTTTCCTTCTTTTTCCCCCCTTTTCTTCTTCCTTTTCTTCTTTTGGTTTTCTTTTCCTCTTTTGGTTTTCTTTTCCTCTTAATGAACACAATATTTTCTTATAGCACCTCTCTCATCTTCTCAATTTTTAAAACAATAACCCAACTTTTTTTTACTATATTTAAATTAATTTTTAATCCTAGCACCTCTCTCATCTTCTCAATTTTTAAAGAAATTGAAGATATATTTTTAATTCAAATGGTGAGTATAGTTGTGAAGCCAATCTTGGGATGAGCACACAAGATGAGCACACAAGAACATGTTGTTAGATTCTATTAAAAGTTTTTTTTTTCCCTATTTTCCCTTTTTTTTTCCCTTCCTTTCTTCTTTTGGTTTTTTTTTTTCCTCTTTATGAGCACAATATTTTTTTTCCTTTTTCTTTATCTTTTGTTCACTTTTTCTGAACTCAAACCAAATAATTTTTCTGAACTCAAACCAAATAACTTTTCCTATTGTATTTGTTAAACAACAACCCTACTTTTAATATTACATTTAAATTAATATTTAAACCCTAGCTCTTCTCTCATCTTCTCAGTTTTTAAAGAAATTGAAGAAATAATTTTAATTTAAATGGAGACGATATTTGAGTTGTGAAACTAGTTTTGGGAGGACCACAAAATAACATGTTACTAGATTTATCACCGAACTTCCTTGGATCCAAAAACTTGGTTATATCCATACACATAAAGGGTTGCAAAATGGTGGGGGCCCCAATTTAAAGATTTACTTTAGACCCCCAATATTTTAAAACTGACCTTAGTTTCTTGTACTATGATAAACTTGCGAGAAGGATCCGCTTTTAAAATTCAGAAATTGGACTATTTTTTGGCAAAAAAAAAAATCTTCCATCAATCAAAGACGGATAGATACATTGACTTCTTCAGTCATAATATTAAACATCCATTCTGATAGATCAAAGGTGCCTTAGTTCTGAGATCCTCCTTCGCTTCCCATGAATGCAGTAATCGAATGGGCCGCTCGGTTGCAGACACAAGGAGCAAACCTAAACTATACATGCTAAGACCCGTTTGGCAATTTGCTCAATATCAAAGGTCACCACATCTAATTCTGCTATGCCCTCACATTCACCATTAAGAATAGTGATGAGGTACATGGGTCAGATTCTACAATTATATCCATGTAGCCTTCTTGCTAAGCAAATTGTATTGCCCCTCTTATACCTTCTGCTTCAACGGTAATTGGCATTGAGCATTGCAGTCATCCAATGCCCCTGGCCCTCAAAAGGTCCCGATAATTATCTCTAGCAATCCAGCCAACACTGCCCCTGTTAATATTTATTTTAATCATGTTCTTAAGGGGTTTAGTGTAAACTCGTGCATGACTGCATCCCATCCTTTCTGTGGAATCATCTAAAGTTGAAATCGTAGGAACATCAAGGGCATTCGTAAATTCCTGTATCTGAGATTGCATCTGACTGCAATTTCTGGGGTCATTTCTTCCCCATTGAAGACCCTGTTATTTCTGCATTTCCATATTCTCCAACATCCAAAGCTCAGGCATTGAGCCAGTTCATGAGCTAATTCGCTCCCTTCAAACCTACGCATTAGCAATTGCCAAATCCCCTGAAAATCAATCTCCTCAAAAGCCGTGGTATCCAAATTGTATGACCTAGCAAACCAGAACATCCTAACAAAGGGGCACTTAAAAAACAAGTGCGTCACTGGTTCCTCTGGCTCTGCACATACTGAACATTCGATACTGACTCGCATTCCATGTTTACGTAGGCATTTTCCTCACAAGAAGTATATTATGCCTAGCACGCCAGAGAAAGCCTAGTAGCCTTGAAGTTACTGGTAAGGACCACCTCTGTTTCCATATTTTACTATAAGTATCATGAGAGCTTCCTTCTCCTCTTCTACCTAACTCCCCATTTCTATTCAAATTCATGGCCATCTAGTAGCTACTATTGACAGTGTACTTCCAAGATGTTGAGAAGTTCCAGATTAACGTATCAGGACATCCCCATCTTGATAATGGTAGTTCCAAAAAAAATTTGGTTCCTGAAGGCATGAACAGTCTCCTAACTAATTCTTCCTTCCATTTATACGCATTGTGGTCCAACAAGTCCTTAACACATTCACGCATCACTGGGTGTCAAGACAGGACTTTGAAAGTATATGGTTGAGGAATCCATGGGTCCACGCTAATATTAACCTGCGCACCATCTCCAATTTGCCATCTCACCCCATGCTTAATAACTCTACGTCCCATATACTTTCGAGTGTCACCATACGAACAAAACGAACGGCCAATAGCACTACCATGCATGTTTGTAGACTTGTTGTGGATTATAAATAGCATATTTGAGAAGAAAAAAACTAAATATTAATAAATAGCATATGTGTGTAATTGTATTAATATTTCCATAATATTTTCCCACCACGATTGTACAACGACTTGTACAAAGTATAAACATAACACTGTTAAAATATCATTACTTGTAGGGATAATCGAGGAAATAGATGCATAAGAAAATGTATTCAATCCAATCCACTTAAGTAAGTTTTCTTTTATGTCTAACCTGATGTAATCCTTCTACAATAAAACTATGTCATCTTTTACGTTCAAAATATATACATTGAATTTGAATAATCTTATAATTTGGGTTTATGCACAAAATGTACTAACTTAAATATTAGCACTTTGTTCAACTAGCATATGCCATGTGCTCCTCAAGTGATTTGTAAAAGAAAGACTTTGCATCAACCTAACCTAATCTAATCTAATCTAATTAACCTAATCTAATCTAATCTAATCAAACATCGCTAGCTCATGAAAATGTGACCTATAATATACAAAGGAAAGGAAACATAAATCTTAATCAAAGAGCCACTAATGTGTTCAAGCTCTTTTATAAGGTATCGGAGGGAAAATTCATTCAAAATATTTAATTGAAAAAAGTACAAATAGTTGGTAAGGTATTATCTATATATCACAATTTAATTTTGAGGATGTATGACATAAAAGAAAGCGTAAGCAATAACGTCGTTCGTATTTTCATAGATGGCTTGCTCCTCAGGTAATCTTAAATAAAAGCTTCAATTGAAGCCACCGCCGACTGTCCATTTGTCGCAAGTAATACATTATATATCTAAAATAAAAAATAAGCGTATCTTTATTATATTTAATTATTAATTTTTGTTTCTTTTTAATTTGCTTTGTACAAATAAATCCAGTAGTTTTTATTCCCAGTTAGATGTCTAGAGGTTTTCTCTTTTATGAGATTGCAAAGGTTAGTTGTTTGGGCACTAATTACCTTGATTATACTAAGAGAATTCAAATTATATTATTTTGTGTGTTAATAATGACAAAAAAAAAAAATTCAAGAAAACTGAATAACAAAAAAATCCAAGTAGTCCTTAGACATGAGCACTGAGACTCAAGAATAGCATTGAGTCGCTAATGCGTAGGCTAGCTAGGTATGTCTTGATAAGAAGCTTGAAGGAAATAATGCCACTATGTCTAATCTCACCAACTACAAGACCTTCGGTCCCTACGGATTCTGATTACAACTTGTCTAAACGTACAAGAATCGAGCATTCATTCATATTTTGGTTACGAAAGAACTTCTTATAAAGTAGAATTATATGTATTTAAAATGTAAACAACTAAACAAGCACCAACCCATAAATTAAACATGAGGTGTGCTAAATTTTAGAGTGAAATTTTTTTCATTATTAAATATCAGAGATGTTCGGTGAATTTCATTGATTAAAAAAATACACATAATAAAAATACATATTTTATGCAAACAAACAACAAATAATTATACAATAACATACAATAAAACATTTAAACTGCAACAAGCTCTTTTTTTATGTGGATAAGATATCATATCATACCATCTACGAATAATTCATCAGCCCTCTTATTTAAGTGTAGAATAAATTAATAAAATTGGCTATATATATTAAAATTGGAAAATATCAACAGTTTACCCCTCAAGATTTGAGTCCAATTTTAAAATGGATAACTAGATTTCAATTTCATTATTTTACTCTATGTGATTTTGAGATCATATCAATTTAGTCTATTGCTTGTTTTGACTATTAAATCATCAATTAAGTTGATATAACTTTAGGTATTTATTAAAATTTCTTACTCATTTTATTCTTCATTAAGCGATTGATTAATTATTTTTTTATTAAACTTCTCTTTCAAATTAATGCATTTAAAGAAGCTATAAGAGTATAATTAATTAAAATTAATGTAAATGTAAATATAATGTCCTTGAAGTTTGTTTAAATAAACTAATTTGAAAAAATTAGCTAAATAAAAATAATCAGTCGCTAGCTTAATGAAAATAAAATGGATAAGAATTTGGAATGAGTACTAAGAATGTCCTTAACTTAATTGATGATTTAATAGTTGAAATAGCAAAATGGAGTAGATTGTTGTGATCTTAAAACCATATAAAGTAAAATAATGGAATTAAAGCTCAATATTATAACCATAGAGAGTAAAATGATGTTTGCCCTAAATTTTTTCTTGGGGTTATCAATTTCAGGTGGCCGGCTTGGAGCACGCTCTACTCCTTTCATTCGCATGTGCCTACTTACAAAGTGTACCGACATAAAGTTTTGGTGATCACAAAATTACCTAAAAATAAATAGCATAATTTATAACATAACTCTATTCACATTCTGTGAGTCCCTTAAGGTCTATTCAATAATGTCAAAATATGATTTGAAAAGATATTTTGTTTGCCAGAGTGAAGGAAGGTGATATTGCCTGAAAATTAAGAAACCTTCTAGAAACATTTCCTTACAAAACAATCTTTCTGGCAGCCATATAGGCTCAAACCGCCTCTCAAAGAATTAATTGTAGTCAAACCCATGATGAAATCATTTTTTTTTTCTTTTTTCGTTTTTTTTTTCCTTTTGTTGTTTGGCTTGGTGGAAAGCCACATGAAAGCATGCATTACATGAAAAGGCAAGATCTTTTCAAGATTTGGACTGTCTTGCTGGGTTGATACTTGATACGATATATATATATGATCCCAACCCTAAACCCACTTCCAGGCTTCCAGCTAATTAAATTTTGATATGAAGAGGGGTTGACAATCAACAATATTTTAATAATTCATTGATCATGATTTTGTTTTGACTTTCCACACCATTTTTCTCCTATTCAGCAATAGAAGGAACTAGGAAGGGGTGTCTTGTTTTATTTTTGTTCACATATTTTATTCAATTCTTTTTAAATTGTTTTAATATATATTGAGCATGATCATTTAATCGGTTGATAATATTCACCTATTTTTTTCGTTAACTTTTCTTTATTTTATAACAATATTTTCCATCCTCCAAGAAAAAAACTTTTTTGTTAATTACTATAATTAAATACTAAACTTTACACAACATATATCTTTGGTAATATATTCTGAATACTTGTATTCTTTAATTTGGTAGTTGGTCGAGGTGCCTTAATTATTGTATCAAAATTAATTTTTTGTAAGAAATGGAAAGTAATTGAGGCAAATAATAATTTTGTGGATCGCGCTTTTCAGGTTGACTTGTGGGTTGATGCATGCCATGGTACGTGATGCTCAAGCTTTTGATTGTTTCCCAAGAAACTTCCCACTTTGCAGAAAAATTATAAAACGTTCGGCCAACAAATTGTTTTAAAGGAGGGCGCATGCCCCTTTTCGGCTTTGATTGTCTGCCATGAACTACAGAGAAAAAAAAAACCTGAGCAGTCAATATTAGGGAGAGTTTTCTCTCTTATGCGATTTAAGAGTTAATCCTCATTAACGTGTGAGAGATACCTTAATCCTCAAAAAAAAAAAAAACAACTTATTAATTATTTTTCTTCTTCTTCCTCTCACCTCATGAATGTAACGTGGTATTTTCAGTAGGAATATGATTAACCTACAGTAGGTACTAAGCATACGTACATGTGCCACGTTACCAATTCAAAATATATAAAAAAGGTTGAAAATAATTTTTGTGATTTAAAATTTGATCATGTAAGATATGTATGGTGCCATTAGAATTGCTAAGCATGCCAATTAGTGGACATTAATTATAACATTATTTTAGTAATTCTGTCTTGGAATTGGTAATGATGCAGCAATACTTGTGGCACAGTCACTTTTATTTCTTCGATCTTCACACAATCTTTCCTCTTCCTCACTTGTTTATTGTTTTTCTGAATCCATTCTCGTTGATTATTGAAACGTCGGCATTTCATACAAATATTATTTGGGAAAAAAAATTGAAACAAGACTACAAGCGAAAGGATTCCTTCCGCGTATGCACTTTGTTTATTGTATTGTAAAAAATAAAAAAATAAATGTTAAGTTTTACTTATTTTGTTCTTATAATTTAGTAAAATTATTTTCAGTTTTTTTTTTTTAATTTCATTATTAAAAAATGATAAGATATATTTGTATTAAATTTGATTCAATTATTAACATATTATGTAACTTATTTATATAGTATTTTTTCGGCAAAAAGTGTGGTAGTGCTTTCGAACGACGAATGTGAAATCATAAATCATCGGAAAATTATGGAGCTGCCACATTGTCCATAACTTTCATAAATGTCAATATTACCCCTGAGATGTATGATGACTGCATACCACAGTCTTCGAATTAATTAAATATATTTAACAGTTAAATATATTAATTAATCAGATCAATGTCAACAATAAATAATCTTTCAGCGAGTTATTTATTATTATCTATATAGTTAATAATAAATAATTTATCATAAAAGAATCACTTATTTAACATTACCTCCTTCAAACAATGAGATTCTCCTAGTACTTTGTGCTTCCTCTATATATCGATTTTGGGATTTCTTAATTTAGTCACTAAAGCTATTTTTCTCATGATTGTGGTTGAGCGTTTGGAATTTAGCTTGTTTTTATTCGGTAATGTATTTTAATAATGTGATTTTTTATTATTTTTATTTTTATACAAGGATATTAGGATTACTATTAGAGAGAGATTATAACCAAGTGCAGAGGGATTCACTAGGTGCTTCTTCAAGAGGTCTTCTAAGTACTTTCCCCAAAAAAAAAAAAAGACCTCAGCTTTTTACTAAAAAAATTAACAATAAGATAAAATAAAGGTAAGATTTTAACCAGGACCTACACTATATATAGCCTAATAGTTTTTGTATTTTCTCTTCATCAATGGTATCTTTCTCTTTGGATTAAAAGAACAAATCTAAAATCTTTGAATATCTTTCTACATATTTTAATTGTGTATTTAAGTTGAGCCCTGGATACATGATATATGCCATTACATCACAATACAGGAGTGTACAGTACCATACAATAAGTTGACTATTTTTATTTACACTTGTGAGGTCCTTAAGCTATATATATACCGCCTTTCACTTCAAACTCAGAAATTTAAAACCCCAAACAATCCTTTCAATTCAGAAGCAGAGAAAGAAAGAGAGCTGTCAATTACGTTAATGTAACTCTGACCTTCCATAAATCTTTAACCCCAAGTGGGATTTTGAGCTGCTCAAAAACCCATGAGTAATACGCTATTTGCATGAGATTCCGTCAAGGATTTCTAGGTTTTGATTTGTTTTTTATATATAGTTTCAAAGAGATGGAGAGTGGAGGTGGTGATATTTACAGAGTGAGCAGCGCTCGGCTGAGCAGCTCCAACATTTGGAGGAACAGCACGATGGATGTTTTCTCCAAGTCTTCACGTGATGCAGACGACGAGGAAGCTCTCAAATGGGCTGCAATCGAAAAACTTCCAACTTATCTGCGAATTCAGAGAGGCATACTCAATGAGGGAGAGGGCCAGGCCAGAGAAATCGACATCAAGAATCTCGGCTTGCTGGAAAGAAAGAATGTATTGGAGAGGCTGGTGAAAACTGCAGATGAAGACAATGAGAAGTTCTTGATGAAGCTCAAGGACCGGATTAACCGGTAAGAAAACTAAATGAAAACATTTTTGCTCAGATTATGTTTGATAAAATGTGTCTTGTGAACTCAGGGTTGGACTTGACATTCCAACAATCGAAGTCCGGTTCGAGCATCTAAGTGTGGAGGCAGAAGCTTATGTGGGAGGCAGGGCCTTACCTACAATATTCAACTTTTTGGTTAATGTCTTGGAGGTAAATTCAATAATTCATCTGTCAAATCATGTAATTTCAAATTATTCTTTTACTTAAGCTGGAAGACATTTTTTCTTTGAAGGGGTGCTTGAATTTTGTTCACATTCTTCCAAGTAGAAAACAGCCATTACCAATCCTTAATGATGTTAGTGGAATTATCAAACCAAGAAGGTAATTAATGGACAGAACTAACTGGTTCAATTATCAGGTTTATCATGTACCTTTAAATTGTCAAAGTCTCATGTTTTTGGGTTTCGCGTTCTGCAGAATGACACTGCTTTTAGGACCTCCAAGCTCTGGGAAAACCACATTATTATTGGCTTTAGCTGGAAAGCTTGCTAAAGATCTGAAGGTAAGGAGATTCAGCTCCGATTTCTTGTGCAAACCCTTATTGACAGAGTTTTCTGCCTCATGGTTTGATAAAATTGGTTAATGAACTTTAGGTCTCTGGGAGAGTTGCCTATAACGGACATGGGATGGAAGAGTTTGTCCCAGAGAGGACATCGGCTTATATCAGTCAGCATGATCTTCACATAGGAGAAATGACAGTGAGAGAAACACTGGGTTTTTCAGCAAGATGTCAAGGGGTCGGGCCACGTTATGGTGAGTTGAAATTTGAGACGCAAATTGACATGAGTGTTTTAATTTGAAGTCTGAACTCAAAAGAATTTCCATGGATCTCAGTCTAATTTTTCATTTTAAAAATTTCAGAAATGTTGGCTGAACTCTCCAGGAGAGAGAAGGAAGCCAATATCACGCCGGAACCTGATCTAGATATCTACATGAAGGTATACTATGCATACAACTTTCTGTTCGTAACATATTTCAGAAAATGAAAAACTGATGCTTAAAAGAGCCATTCTCAAAATCTTCGAAATGCTTCTCAAATTTTGCAGGCAGCATCACTAGAAGGACAGGAGACCAATGTAGTTACAGATTATATACTCAAGGTGGATTCATTGTCCTTCTAATTTCAAGCTCAAATTGGATTTTCGGATGATTTTATTCTTTTTGATACAAATAAAACTTTTCAGATTTTGGGACTTGAGGTTTGTGCCGACATCATGGTTGGGGATGAAATGGTACGAGGTATTTCTGGTGGACAAAAGAAGCGAGTCACAACTGGTAAAAAATCATCTTATTGTACTAGCGAATTTTCGACACAGTTTCTGGTTGATGTTTAAAATTTAAAATTATGATCCATGATCGAAGGGGAGATGCTTGTTGGACCAGCAAAAGCACTTTTTATGGATGAAATATCAACTGGGTTAGACAGTTCAACAACATTTCAGATAGTGAAGTCACTCAGACAATCCATCCACATCCTCAGTGGAACTGCTCTCATCTCTCTCCTTCAACCAGCACCAGAAACCTATGATCTCTTTGATGACATAATTCTTCTGTCTGATGGCCAAATTGTGTACCAAGGTCCCCGCGAAAATGTGCTTGAGTTCTTTGAGCACATGGGCTTCAAATGTCCAGAGAGAAAAGGAGTTGCTGACTTCTTACAAGAAGTAAGAATTCTATAACTTACCAATCCTATTATTCTCTTACCATTTCCTCTCAATTCTAACATTTCACATTTTATAGGTGACATCAAGGAAAGACCAGGAGCAGTACTGGATACATAAAGATGAGCCATATAATTTTATATCTTCCAAGGAATTTGCTGAGGAATTTCAGTCATTTCACATAGGTCAAAAACTTGGTGATGAGCTTGCTACTGCATTTGACAAGTCCAAAGGTCACCCTGCAGCTTTAACAACACAGAAGTATGGTGTCAGCAAGAGGGAATTGCTTAAAGCTTGCATTTCTAGAGAATATTTGCTTATGAAGAGAAACTCGTTTGTCTACATTTTCAAAATGACCCAGGTAACAAGATTTTTAATCAAGCCTTAATCTTCTAAGTGACAACATTTCAGTGATAATAATTTCTTTTTTTTTTTTGTTTTTTTTTTTTTTGTTTTCAGCTTATCATATTGGCTTTTCTATCAATGACACTGTTTTTACGAACTGAGATGCATCGGGACACAGTTTCTGATGGGGGTATTTACATGGGAGCTATGTTCTACACAATCATCATAGTTATGTTTAATGGTTTTTCAGAGCTTGCCATGACTATCATGAAACTTCCTGTATTTTTCAAGCAAAGGGACCTTCTTTTCTACCCTGCTTGGGCATATTCTGTACCAACATGGATCCTTAAGATCCCTATCTCCTTCATAGAAGTTGCCATTTGGGTGGTCATGACATATTATGTCATTGGTTTTGATCCTAACATTGAAAGGTGACAAAGAAACAAAACATTGATATACATTACAATTCCTATTAGCTCAGACTTTGTTTCAGAATCTGACGAAAGCTAGCTCTCATTGACAGGTTCTTCAAGCAATATCTGCTACTTCTGTGTCTTAACCAGATGGCATCAGGACTATTCCGATTTATGGGGGCATTAGGACGGAACATAATTGTTGCAAACACATTCGGGTCTTTTGCATTACTTGCAGTTCTAGTTATGGGTGGCTTTATCTTGTCACGCGGTGAGTGAGCCATAAATTTCATTGTTTTTCTTGTTGAGGATGTGATATTTAAGTACTGATGGTGTAAAATATGGATTTCTGAATCAGAGGATGTGAAGAAGTGGTGGTTATGGGGTTACTGGGTCTCACCAATGATGTATGGTCAGAATGCCATTGCTGTCAATGAATTTCTTGGAAAGAGTTGGAGCCATGTAAGTATAAAATGCTGGAAGATTTTTGAGAATAATTTTGAAAACATTAGCTGATATGCATTTGGGGTATACTTTTGTTATAGGTTCCACCTAACTCAACAGAATCATTAGGAGTTATGGTGTTGAAGTCTCGTGGGGTTTTCATAGAACCATATTGGTACTGGATTGGAGTAGGAGCTACAATTGGATACATTTTCTTGTTTAATTTCTTCTACACTTTGGCCTTGGAGTATCTTGATCGTAAGTAACAATGCATAGGTATTTTTTGGTGTCTTCAAATGGACATACATTTTGTAACAATCCGAAAAATGTTCTTGCAGCATTTGGGAAGCCTCAGGCAATACTATCCAAAGAGGCCTTGGCTGAGAAAACAAGTGATAAAACTGGAGAATCATCCATTGAGCTATCATCAAACGGAAAGAACTTATCTGGTGGGTCAAAAAGTTCGCAAGTCTAGCTCTTCTTTTCGGCTTGCAAAATTTGATCCATAAGACAATTTATTTGGTAAACAATGCAGATCCAAGAAATGAAAATCAAAGAAGTATATCATCCAGAACATTGTCCGCGAGAGTGGGCAGCATTACTGAAGGCAACGAAAACAGGAAGCGTGGAATGGTTCTTCCTTTTCAGCCACTTTGGATTACTTTTAATGAAATCACATATGCTGTTGACATGCCTGAGGTATTTTTGTGAACAAGATCAGATCTTTTTTGTTATTAACCTGAATTTACTTCATCTGTGGATGCATTTTTAGCCTTTGTCTTATAACATGGTGGCAGGAAATGAAAACTCAAGGGGTAACTGAAGACCGACTACAGCTTCTGAAGGGAGTGACTGGTGCTTTTAGGCCGGGAGTCTTGACAGCTCTAATGGGAATTAGTGGTGCTGGAAAGACTACTTTAATGGATGTGTTGGCAGGAAGGAAAACAGGTGGATACATTGAGGGAAACATCACAATATCTGGACATCCGAAAAAGCAAGAAACATTTGCTCGAATATCAGGATACTGTGAGCAAACAGACATACACTCTCCTCATGTTACAGTTTATGAGTCTTTGGTTTATTCTGCATGGCTCCGGTTGCCTCCTGAGGTTGATTCCTCAACCAGAAAGGTATATGTGCTTTCCAACTTACCTTGTTATTGTTATCGGGAAGAAATGAGGTAGATAAAAACTATGGCAACACAAATAAACCGGTTCATGGTTTGCAGATGTTTGTTGAGGAGGTGATGGAGCTTGTAGAACTGACCTCAATAAGGGAAGCACTTGTTGGATTGCCAGGAGTGAATGGTCTCTCAACTGAGCAGCGCAAAAGGCTAACGATTGCAGTAGAGCTAGTTGCCAATCCATCCATAATATTTATGGATGAGCCAACCTCTGGCCTTGACGCCCGGGCAGCCGCAATTGTAATGAGAACAGTGAGGAATACAGTGGACACTGGTCGAACTGTTGTCTGCACCATCCACCAGCCAAGCATTGACATCTTTGATGCTTTTGATGAGGTATGGCAAACTTCCTACTTTAATTAGGATTAGAAATGTGATTGTGCTAGATCTATAATGTTACAACAACTGAAATATTCAATGTCCCATTGCAGCTGTTTCTTTTGAAAAGGGGAGGTGAAGAAATCTATGTCGGTCCTTTAGGCCGCCATTCTACCCATTTGATCAAGTACTTTGAGGATGTTAATGGAGTTCCTAAAATTAAAGACGGTTACAACCCCGCGACTTGGATGTTAGAGATTACTGCAGCTGCACAAGAATCAATTCTTGGTATCAACTTCACCGAAATATACAAGAACTCAGAACTATACGGGTAGGCTTCCGTGGCAGAACTTTATTTCAATGTAGGCACCTTTTGGTTGCATAGTTACGAATAAAGTGTCCAATGGCTTTTCAGGAGAAACAAAGCGCTGATCAAGGAACTAAGTAAACCTCCAGCAGGTTCAAAAGACTTGCATTTCGACACTCAATACTCTCAGTCTTTCTTCACCCAGTGTCTGGCTTGTCTATGGAAACAACACCTATCATACTGGAGAAACCCTCCATACAGTGCAGTGAGAATCTTGTTCACAACTTTCATAGCTCTGATGTTCGGGACAATATTCTGGGATCTTGGCTCGAAAAGGTAAAACAGAAGAGGAAACCTAGTTTGAAACCAGAAATCCTGATCTCTTAGTCCTCAATTTTGACAATAACTTAAAAAAATGCAGGAGAAGCCAACAAGATCTTTTCAATGCAATGGGATCCATGTATGCTGCTGTGCTCTTCATTGGGGTACAAAATGCATCATCAGTACAGCCCGTTGTAGCGATTGAGAGGACTGTTTTTTACAGAGAAAGGGCAGCTGGAATGTACTCAGCATTGCCATATGCCTTTGGACAGGTATCTCTTATTGCTTCTTTGACTTATTGGTAAACCTTTTGTTGGTAGTTTCTCATCAAATTCGTTTGGCTTCCAGGTTGTGATTGAGCTCCCTTACATTTTTGTTCAGACCATAATCTATGGAGTTATAGTATACGCAATGATCGGGTTTGATTGGACAGTCACCAAGTTCTTGTGGTATCTCTTCTTCATGTACTTCACTTTCTTGTACTTCACATTCTATGGTATGATGACCGTTGCAGTCACTCC
This sequence comes from Prinsepia uniflora, assembly GCA_032719365.1. Lineage (NCBI taxonomy): Eukaryota > Viridiplantae > Streptophyta > Magnoliopsida > Rosales > Rosaceae > Prinsepia > Prinsepia uniflora. The sequence goes on from CM064862.1 coordinate 59,866,914, forward strand.
CAATCACAACATTGCTGCCATTGTCTCCTCTGCTTTCTACGCAATCTGGAACCTTTTCTCAGGATTCATCGTCCCACGAACGGTAAGTTCCTTCAATTCCACTGGATGTCTGTCATAGGATGATTCATGGTTACAATGTACTGAGTGTGTGTTTCGTGAAAATGACAGAGAATGCCAATTTGGTGGAGATGGTACTATTGGATTTGCCCGGTCTCATACACATTGTACGGATTGGTTAGTTCACAGTTTGGAGACATAAAAGACACATTTGATTCAGGTGAAAGTGTGGAACACTTTGTAAAAAATTACTTTGGGTACAGACAGGACTTTTTGGGTGTAGTTGCAGCTGTTCATGTCGGGATTTGCGTGGTTTTCGGGTTCACTTTTGCCTTTTCAATCAAGGTATTCAACTTCCAAAAGAGATGATGAACTGGAGTCGGCTGAAATTCCAAGGTTTTAGTAAGTGTGCATAACTATATAATATAGACATCATGTCAGGATATGTGCCATTTGCCATACAAGGAACCAAAGATGTGTCCTCCTCTCAGGCTTTTGGGCAAGAGCAAGCTAACTCCATATAATTTATATGGAGTTTTGATCTGAATTTTGTAATTGTATTTTAATTAACTTTGTCAATTTTGTCTTTGTTTAGTATATATTATCCTAATGAATTTGATTCAATAGAATCATCATCAATCATGTATTTCTACTGTGTGTAATAGTAGTTTCAATAGATAAATCAATGAAGTTTCCTGTTACCTTTCAAAACGACAACGCTTCTGTATTCTGTTTTACTTAATCCAAATAGTTTGTCTTAAACATGTTTAAATTTAATTTAAAAAAAATATATTAAATTGGAATATTTGAACATTTTGTCGGTACCGTATCTGCAAATTATTGCAACATATATTCCTAAAATGCTCATATAAATCAAGCACCAAGCGGTGGAGGTCTAATCGGAGCCATGTCCATGTGACGAAGGCTGAATAGAGGAATTAGAGAGTTCTTTGAACTTCAAACAAAACTCCTTCGACTTTTTCCGTTTGATGTTACTTTTTTTCTTTTCTTTTTTTTAAAAAAAAATCATTTATTGGAAAGTAAAACAATCTTATCTTTTCAATAAACAATTTGACTTTTTGAAAAAAAAAATTAAAATAAAAGGTTTACTAAGAATTTATATAAAAAAAATTAATACCAATGAATTGGCATATCAATCATAGAAAGATAAATTTCGATATTAATTGAATATAAATTAAATATTTCCTTAATTAAATATGTCATATCATTTAGTATTATATTACTATATAAGTATACGTAACGCTACTCTTTTAAAATATATTACTTATACGTAATGCTACTCTTTTAAAATATATTAGAGATGGATTTGAAAAGTGGTTTTCACAAAATATTGATTGAGCATTTATTGAATTTCACTTCCGATAATATATTTAATTAATTTGTAAGAATGCCATCGCTTACCTTTCATTTATATACCGTTAAACTTTTATAAATTAATCATTTTGGGAGTTGGGACTAAAAAATCTATTAATTTAGTGGGATATTAGTTAACTAATAACTTATTAATTTGTCAACTTATTATTTCAATTTGGACAATGGATACTAAGGGAAAGACAAATTGCTTTCGACATATGTAAAATTCTATCTGCCACATAACATGATTTCAGAGAATTTGGATAAATCGTTAGATGGTGAAGACAACAAAGAAATACAAAATGTAATAAATAAAAAAGTAAAATTATCGTAATGCAATGATGTCGAGGACCTCTTTGAACTATCCTCGAGAAAACAACACAATTTCAAATATGTTGATTAACAATATCGTCATTGGAAATTAACAAGATGATGAAGTGGAAGATGATAATTCTACTATCGAGCCTATTTTATGAAAAAAAATGTTTCAAAATGATTATAACATTGAATACTTTTTTGTTACAATATGCAAATGGAAATCAAGAACGTCACTTTGATCTCAAGGATTACTTTTAAAAAACCACATCATAACTTCTTATCATGTTAAGAAAAATTAGAAATGAGATCCAATGTGCCATCAATTTGAAGAAGAAACAAACAATAATTGATTCTAGTCGAATTATAAGCACTAAGTACGTATTAAAAAAATTATTAATTTATGTATTACATGAGATTTATGCAATTTTTTTATAATGTATTATTTTATAAATTTAATGATTATTAATTTAACACGTTATCCTAAAATCGGAACAGGCAAAAAATAATATTTATTTGAGGTTATTAATTTATCTTGTACCAGATTATCGGTTTCTATTATATTTCTCATGAATATGTTGGAAGAAATTCCAACCTAAGTTGAACTCCTAATCGAAAAGGGTGTTGTAGATTGATTTTGATTAGGATTCAACTTGGAGGCTTAACCGGTAGTCCTAGATTCCTTGTGTAGCAAGGTATGATCTAAAACTTAATGGGTTCTTATTGCTTTAGTGGATAGATTAGCAATCCTTTAGGCATAAGGAAACCTAATAGAGTTACTTGATGGACAAGACTCTTTTAGGATTAAAGCCTATATAAGTTGGGGTCCCCCTCCCACTTGGATTAATCATCACAAACCAGAAAATTCACTACCCCCATCTAGCAATGATTAAGGAATTCGTGCTAGGAGGAAGACGCCTAACCCCACCGTGGAACAACTGCTTCTCTTCCCTGTCGAAATTGATGGCATCAAGAGGTATTGCTTTATAACCATACTTATATGCATACGATTATATGTTTGTGTTCTTGTTTATTTTAGACAATACAGTTAACATGTAGTATCAGAGCTTGTCTAGATAATCAAGGACCCTAATCTGTTCTTATTGAGGTTATAACAATAAATTGCTATATGTATGTACTGATTTAGAGAATAAGGAGCATAATCGGAAGAAAACTAATCATACTTTTCAATCAAAATCTGAAAGTCATCATGCAGCCGCAGCAGCATGATTTCTTTCAGGTTATACTGAATTCAAGGTTCACTTGATCAGATTGCGCCGTGTTGATCATGACAGATGAGAAAATCCTTACTAACACAGACAATGGTTTTTTCTCGACTGGTCTAATCAACACAGTGGAATGGTGTAGAACATAAAACTGTATGAGTTCATGGAGCCATTAGTGTACACATACACAAATTTTGATCATTCAAATCAATTCATATAGCATCGTGCTCTAGCACCAATGATATACTCAATGTACATCTACATATATGCATTAGTTATATTGATAATGTTTTGGGGTTAAATTGAAGTTAAAGTTTCATGATCTTTCAGTTATGAATGCAACATTAGGACTTGGAACCATTGAAAGCATAACCGGTTCTAACTTCAACAAATGGAAACAAGACCTGGAGATATATCTGAGACTAAGGAACATGGACCTAGCCCTAAGAAAACCTAGACAACCGAAATCTACCAAGGCCTCCACTACTGAACAGAAGGCCAAATTCGAAGAATGGGAACAAAGCAACTGAATGGTCCTGCTCATTATGAAGGCACATATGACTGATGCTGTGAGGGGAAGCATGTTGATAAAGGAAGAAGCCAAGACCTGCCTGGATGTCATTGGAGAAAGGTACAAAACCTCAACCAAGGTTGAAATCGGCATCTTGGTGCATCAACTTACAAAAACTAAGTACAAAGGACAAGGACGTATTATAGAACACATCCTGAACTTTGTTGCCATAGGCAGTAGATTAAGAATTTTAAAAGTCCCCATCGATGATTCTATCTTGGTCCATTTTGCCTTAAACTCTCTACCCTTGGAGTTTAAACATCTTAAAAGTTCCTACAATGTCTCAAGGGAATCTTGTGACTTAAATTAGCTGATTAGTATCTGTGTACATGAAGAAGATTACATGAGACAGGAAAATGAAGCAAATCAGGTGAACTTGGTGCATATCAACGAAACCCTGCCTATGGCAAGGCTGAGGCGGCCAAGCAAGGATGAGGTGTTAGTGTTCGTGGGAAATGAGTAAAAGCTCAAGTAGAGTTCATAGGAGAAGTGAAAGTCAAGTTGGAGTCTGGTTTTGTTTTAATTCTAGAAAAAGTAGTTTATGCACCTTCTATGCGAAGTAATTTGATTTCAAGAAGCATACTAGTTAAATCTAAGTTTCAATTCCTAGCCAATGATTCTGGTTTCTCATTGTATCAAAATTCAAGAATAATTGGAAGTGGAGTTTTATCAGAAGGTTTATTCAAGTTAAATTGCAAGGTTCCAACTCACTTTACATTTAATACCATGAATGGAGCGTCGACACTCACAAATCACACTTCATCCAAGCTATGGCACAGACATTTGGGACACGTCTCAAAAGATAGAATGAAAATTTTGACCAAGGAAGGTATCTTACCACCTCTGAACTATAAACATTTGAATGAGATTTGCATAAAATGTGTTAAGGGAAAATTTATTGATAAAACTAAGAAGGGAACAACTAGGAGTCAAAAACCCTTATAATCCATACACACCGATACACACAAATAAAAAAGGGAGACAAACTTAGCAAGGGACAATGTCCTAAGACTGAACAAGAGAGAAATGAGATGAATACTAAACCCTACGCATCCTTGGTAGGTAGTTTGATGTAATGTCAGGTCTATACCAGACCTGAAATTGCCTTCTTTGTGGGAGTACTGGGAAGATACCAATTTAAACCTCACATTGGACTGCTACAAAGAAAGTTATACGGTATTTGCAGAGAACAAAGGTTTTTAAATTGGTGTATAGAAAAACAAGCAAGTTGGAATTTGAAGGATACTCAGATGTTGATCATGTAGGTTGTCCATACGCACTGAAATCTACTTCCAGCTATGTATTCATGCTGGTAGGTGGTGCTGCTTCTTGGAAAAGTGTAAAACAGTCCACTGTTCCAGTATCAACAATGAATGCAGAATTCATTGCGTGCTATGAAGCCACTATCCGGGTTGCTTGGTTGAAAAACTTCGTGGAATCTATTAATAGACCTATCAGGCTATGGTGTGAAAACAGCTCAACAATACTTTTCACCAAAAGTAACAAGAGGTCCTCAAGAACCAAGCACCTAGAATTCAAGTACTTGTTGGTCAGAAAGAGAGTCAAACAAGGGTGCATTGATTTCCAGCATATTGGGACTAAGCAGATGATTGCAGGCACTCCCAAATACAGCCTTCAAAATACATGTTGCAAGCATGAGATTAGTGGAATACCTTGAAACACTTAGTTATGGGAGGCATGCCTGGAAATTTTAAGTAGAAGGTTTTCTTTGTGATCATTTTCTCTTATTTTTCATATTGTGTTATTTTATAACGATGTTTTGTTACAAGTTCAACACTTCTTGTGTTGGTTAAAGTGCTATCACTATATTCGAATGCAATAAAGTTTATTGTTGTTTTCTAGCTAGCAGTTTTGGTTACAACAGTTTTTACTTATTTAGTAAATCTTGCGAGTGCAAGAAATAAGGTTCGTTGGAACTAAAAGAAAGGGTTTTCACCTCATAAAGCAGGACCAGTGAGTGACATTGTATTATGAGAGGCAAACTCAAATATGTCATTCTAGTGAATCTATCTTAATAGGTTTTCATGTGTTTTCAATTAACTGCATAAGTGGTTGTGAAGGCTCTAAGCGGAAATGGTTTAGGGTGCCTTCATAGCTCTATTTGAAAGATTGATCATGACAGAAACTTGAATAAGAACTGAGCCTTCATGAGAATCCAATAGACCAATCAAGTGATCTTAATCAAGCCTACACGATTAGTCGATCAAGTGGGAGAATGTCATGATCCGACCTTCTCCAACAGGATATTATCCACTTTGGGCCTAGACCCCACGATTTTGTTCTCGGAAGCTCACGTACAACTTCCCAATGGATCACCCATCCTGAGATTGCACCAGTTCCTACTCACATAACTTTGGAACTGTATAGGAATCCAAAGTTAGTGAGCTCCCAAAAGGCCTCCTATTGGATAGATGCGCGCCCACACATATAAGGCGCATCCCCCATATCTCCCCAAGCGATGTGGGATTTCTATCTATGCCTCCAAGGCACGGGTCCTCACAATTTACCCCCTTGGGACCCAGCCTCCTAGCTAGCATACTCAATTCCGGTCGGGGTTGGGCTCTGATACCAAACCCGTCCCGAATTTACAGAATTATCGAGAATTAATTGAGGATTAGCGAGAGTAATCGGGAATTAGTCGAGCATTGTCGGATGCTCGGGGTGAAATTACAAATTTACCCCTGAACATGTGAAAATATTGATTTTTAACTCAGAAAGTTACGTAGACCGGGACAATACTAGTCCATAGACAAGCGGAAAGTTGAAATCGAACGACGTATGAGAAAGTTACGGGTTAAGAACGATTGTACGTACTATTTATGGTTGCACAAAAATCGAGAAGAGTTTACTTTTTCTTTGTTTGCTAGTGGGCCCAAAATATCTAGTTGGACTAATGGATGAGTGACAAGTGTCACTCATCCCATTGGCCCATCATCCCACATTTATGCACATACTCCTTTTTGCTTTCAAACCCGAAAACCCACTCCATCCCTTCATCATCATCCTTATCTGTGGTGGTGGCCTCGAAGAGAGATTGATAGTGAAGGAGGATTGAGAGACGACAGAGGAGGAAGCTAGAGCCCTGGACGGTGGCCAGAAAACCCAGAACCCAGGTAAAACTCAAAACCCATTTATGTTTTAACTTTCAAAGTTAGTTTTTGGACATTTTGGATTGTGACTGAAGCCCTAGTCGTGTTCTTTGAGTCTGTGCGAGGCTGTAGGGATGAAAAAGAGTGAGAAAGGACGACAGAACCACCCTAAGAGGAGGCTAGAAGTTGGTCGAGGGATTTTGAGATTGACCAGGTAAATTCTAAGCATTTTCTTCCTGTTTTGAGGTTATGGATCTCTTTCTGGGAGGAAGACGATCACCTGGGTGGAAAAATGGTGGAAAATGGTTGAGAAATAAAGAAGATAGGATCAGGTCAGGGTCGCGGGTCGAGTGACCCGATTGCAGGAAAATGGGTAGACTCGCAAGAGGTTGATGACAATGACGTGGCAAGCCACCTCATCACCTGTCAGGCCATGTGGCCAACCAGAGGGTGACACGTGGTAGGCTGTGAGGCCCAGTCAGTAGTGACGTGGTAGTGCCACTTCAGACATGTTAGACCACGTGGACCAATGAAATGGTGTCACGTGGTGACCTGTCAGAGTGTGTCAGATAACGTGGCAGGTCCACATCAGCATTGTCAGACCACGTGGCACCATTTCATCTGAAACTAGTCGTGAAAGGTTGCGTGGGTGCGAGTTTCGAGGTGAAACTAGTATTGTTTGAAAGGTTTTTTTGCTGAATGCAATTATGGTGGTTTCAGGTCGATCGGAGATCCTTTGATAGGTCATTTAGAGGTTTTTAGCCTTGGGAAGCACGTTTGAGAGACGTTGACCGTTCCGGGATGTGTGAGGGTCTTTGATATGGACTTGTATATGTTGATAGTGACCTTTGAGTATGATTTAGGCAGGTCTGGTTGACAGGACCCACCCCCAATCCCCCGGGATTAAGGGCTAAGTCATGCTCCCGTCTAACTTACGCATGACACGAAGGCTAACCGAACATCCAACCTCCATGTGACACGTAAGTCAGACAAGGGACTCTCGATCCAACCGTCCAAATCTTCCGGACTTCCCAGAGTGTACGAAAAACTACTGTGGATCTCGTGTGTGATGTCTCCATCTCTCTCGACCAACAGCCCACACCGCTACAACCTGGAGGGTATCGAAAACACAAAAGACTGTGAGTGGACAAAAATAAAGTATAAGTTCAAAACAGTTATCAGAAACCACAATTTCATTTATACCCTCCGTTTAAAAAAAAACCAATGCATGCATATCAAATCCATGTCATAAAACCATGCAATATTCAGGATAAGCAACCATGTAAGAAAAACCAAACACAGTTTCCTTTTCTCAAACCCCGGGCCTCAGCCCAAAACCATCAAAGCCATATCATCCGGGCAGAGCCCAAAACATCCGAAAACCTTTATTGAAAACCAATCAACATCAAAACTCAGTGAAATCCAAACACATTTGAAACCACATATCCATCCATCGAACCTGCTGGATCTATCCGAGTCTTTAAACTCAATCCAGGCCTCAATATAATTCAAGTCTTTAAACTCCCGAGTCTTTAAACTCAATAGGCCTACGGGGGAAATATCAATGTTCGAGTCTTTAAACTCAATCTGGGTCTTTAAACCCAATCCGGGTCCTCCCCCGTCATAATCACATCCGGGTCTTTAAACCCAATAACCAGATCCAGCAAATCCAATCTGTAAACCATTTGAAAACCATTTTCCATTTCCAAATCCGAATCCGCAATCTCATCAGGATCCCGAATCCAAACCCAGAACTCATATCTACATCCATTTCCAAATCCGATTTCGAAACCATCATTCTGTAAGCTAGCATCTGGAATAACCATTCCAAACCCAACCCAGAAATCCATTTTCAAGTTCCAAACTGAATCTCGAATCGCCATCTGGAAATCCGATTCTAAAACCCGAAATCTCATTAATCAAAACCATTTTTTTTGAACTAGGCTTTAAGCCTGAAATCACTTTTCCAAAATCTGTTTTAAATCTTTGAAATCAAATCAAATTTCAATTCCCGAAATAAATCATTTAAACCATGGTCAAATCACAATATTATTTGAAATCTCGTAAAACGTGCAAAACCGTAAATACCTCAAAAATCGTGCAAAATTGTAAACTATCAAGATCATAAATCAAATCATAGAATTACGTGTAGAAAACATATAAAAACACATATGCATGCATCAAGAGTTAGAAAACAAAGTCCACTCACAGACCATAGCGTCGTCGCCTCGATACGCGCATTTATGCCGTTTCCGGCCAATCCACTATCCTCGGTTTTTCCGAACCTATCCAAATCCCATAAATAGGTCACTAACTACTTCATTAAGCTTCTACTAAGCCCCCGTAATTTTCCCGAATTTTTAACTATTTTTAAACGAGCCCTAAAATCTTCGGATAACTCGAAACATATCGAGACGATGTCTGATCGACTCGAAACCAGTGTCAAAATGTTTGTTACATCGAATACTTTAAAAATCATGTTGGAAACTTCCCTAAAATGGCCCCCACGCGCCCTCATGGACGGCCCAAAGGGGCTGCGCGTGGGAGCCACGCGCCTACTGTTCATTGTCTTCTTCCTTGAGACAGACCCGGTCTAAACCGGTTTGGACCGGCCCGGTTCGACCGAACCGGCGTAGGCGGTTCACGGCTGTTTTTCAACATTCCTCAATCTGATTCCAACTCCTCTTCTTCCTACAGCTCAGTCTAGATGATTACACTCGATTTGCAACTAAAAAATAGAAATAAAACGTCCTAAGTTTACCTTTTTAAGTCGAATGATGAACCAGCCAAAAACTTCCATTTAGTTCTTCGTATCCCGGTCACCCTTAGTCATGCTTTCAGTCCTAGGAGGCCCCTTGCATCCTCCAAAACCTATACCAAAGCATAGCATTGATTACTAACCCTCCAAAATCTGTGTTTCATTTTTGAAATCCAACAAAGGCCGCACGGCTTCAATTTCACCTTTTCTCATTCCGGCCACCACAAACTATCAAAATGATCTCACCCGACCTGTATAACGTCCAGAAACGGTTTCCCGTCAACCAATTTGATCATTGCCTCCTTAAAATTCAAGTAACAGGTCACAAGAAAAACAGGGTGGCTACGGGTTCTTACCTCCCTGCGCCACCGTGGGCTCCGCCGCGACCACCACTGCCCTTCTCATACTCTCACCTCGCACTTATGTTCAGTCACCAAGGGCACATGATCATGTTTGAGGAGGGTTTGGGTCAAGGGCACTCATTCTCCTCTGTTTTTCTGATTTTTCCTCACCTCTCATAGCCCCTCCTCACTCAGTCTTTCACTAGACACATACACAGTAAGTCACACACACGACTTTGCTCTCTCACACTCTGCCACACAGAACTCACATGACTCACACACTGAGAAATGGTCGATGAGCTCTCTGTCTCTGTTTGTTCTCCTTTGATCGACTAAACCAATTTTAAAACTTAAACGCGTGAGATTGAATTGGCTAGAAGCCTCTAAGAAATGGTCATGTGTCCTAAATTTGGTGGTTCAGCTCACAAATATCCAATCCATCAGACCCAGGTGTCCTCACCTGATTTTTCACAGAAACCAAGATGCCAAAAGACCATTTTGCCCCTCAAAATCCAAATTACCATTTTACCCCTCACATACTTAGACCCGTAACTAAGCCGTCCAATGTCCGATGACGATGTGCCGCCTGTCATTGTACTCAGGGCATCGAGACCTTCCTAACAGTCCTCGAGTTGCATGAAAAGTAGTTGTCATGTAAAAAGTCAACAAATTCCCTCTTTTACCTTAATTACGAAAATGTCCTCGAACTTCCGAACGTCATAACTTTTTCCTCGGATGTCGGAATTGGACGTGCCACCTGTCTATGAACTCGTGACGTCCCGAACTACGTCACGATCATCGGTCAAAGTCCATTTGACAACCCGAACGAAAAGTCGACATTTTTGCCCATTCTAGGGGCAAAATCGTCATTTTGCACCGTCCGTCTGAAATTATCCAACTAATCACCGATTATCTTCACTAATTTGTCATTAACCACTAATCTAATCTCGGTTTATGGGACAGGTCGTTACACTGGTTGTCTCGAAGAGTATGGATTAGCCTCGGAGTGGCTTAAGGCGTGGGTTGCAGGAGCGCAACACGCACGGTCTATGAGTGGACTTTTGATTTATAAATATGAGTGCACGTAGACAGATGTGGACCAATGAAATGGTGCCACATGGCGAGCTGTCAGAGTGTATTAGATGATGTGGCAGGTCCACGTCAGCATTGACAGACTACGTGGCAGTGTGCAAGGTTGTTAGAGCTGATGTGTCAGTGATGACATCAGCAGATGACGTCATGGAAGTGTCAGAGAGTGACACATGGCATCAATCAAGGTGTGCCACGTGGCAAGTTGTTAGACCTGACAGGTGTCAGACTTGTCATCATGGCGTCAGCAGATGACGTTAGTGTTGATCGGCGTTGACTAGCGCGTGAGAACTTTGATCGTCGTGTAAGGTCTCGTGGGCGCGAGTTTCGAGGTGAAACTAGTCTTGTTCGAAAGGTTTCAATGGTGAATCCAATTGTGGTGGTTTCAGGTCGATCAGAGATCGTTTGATAGGTCATTTAGAGGTTTTTAGCCTCGAGATGTGCATTCAGGACACGTTGACCGTTCCGGGATGTGTGAGGGTCTTTGATATGGACTTGTATAGGTTGATTGTGACCTTTGAGTATGATTTGGGCAGATCTGGACGTCTCGAAGAGTATGGATTAACCTCGGAGTGGCTTATGACGTGGGTTGCAGGCGCACAGCACGGACGGTCTATGAGTGGACTTTTGATTTATAAATATGATGCATGTATAACTGTTTTATATGTTTTTATGAACATGAATTGTGATGCATAGATGGCATATGATTTAAATATGATTTGTTTGGCATTTTCTATTTGCGTAGAAAATGCGATATTGCACGTAGTTCAAGATTTCTATTTTTATATTATATTTGGGCTTACGCCGAGTATTCTACGTGCATGTGTTTTATATGATTTTGATGGTTTCAAGGAGAGGCGTGAAACCAAGGATTTGACTAACGGTTTTGAATGATTTCATGGAGATGCGTCAAATCGATATTCGGGCATGAGTCACAATTGATAAGACCTTGACTTGGATTGAAGTCAAGGGAAATTTTGGAAAGTGCTTTGAATTGTGAAATGGTTTTCGGATTTGGAAATATCTTTCGGGCGTATGACCCAGTTGATTTATGGTTTGACTTAGAGTATAGTCAAACGTGAGATATGTCGGGCTAGGACCCAGTTAAGAGATTTATGAAAGATATTTCGGGTATGAGACCCAGTTGTGGATTTGATAGTATTCGAGGAATACAGGGTTTATGAAGTGTTGATAGACACTGTTTTCAGTGATGTTTTTGTGGAAATTGATTTGATGAGATTATATCCGGGTGTAGACCGTATTGACTTGATTTTGGGTTAAGTCTCTACGTGATTTGATTACTGTTTTCACTGAGACCATACTCTTGAGATTGATATGGTTGAGGGTCTCCGATAGGTGTGTGTTTCCCGGAGAAGTCCTTGTGATAATGCTCACGTCCAGGATGGGATGTGTTCGCCCAAAGAGGTCACAAAGCACTGTCTGGTGTCGTGCAGCCGAGGGAGGCTCGACACAGGAATGCTAGTATTATATGATGATCGATCGGTGATGTGTTCATGACGATCTGGAACGTCGGCCGGTGATGTGTTCACGGTGACGTGCTCGAATTGGAGCAGTCCTAGAGCTATTGGGCACACATTGCTTGGATATCGTGACTGGTGTTGGATATGAGGATTGGTTATGTTTGTTTTTTATGGGTGCTGTGTGCACGGAGGTTTTCACTGATGATGATGATGGGCTGAGATCCCACATGGTTTGATATTTGGGATGAGGTCCCACGTGATTTAATTTGGGCTGAGACCCTGTATGATTTGGTTTTGGGCTAAGACCCTACTGAGGAAATAGCTTTGATTGAGAAGCATGTTTCCCTATGTTTTGATTTGAAAAGAAATATGATTTTCTTTTGAGAAATGTATTTGAAATACTTATTTTCTGATGCATGCATGCTTTTACGTGAAAGGTATAAATGTATTTTTAATAAAATGTTTTTATAAACTGTTGTTTTTGTCCACTCACAGCTTTTGTTGTTTTTGATACCCTTCAGGTTGATAGTGGATGCGAGCTGTATTAGAGACTGAGACATCACATGGCGTTGCGTAACGCCACAGATCCTTGCATACTCTAGATAACCCCGAGCGGGTTACAGTTTTATCTCTTGTCTGGAACGTGATGTCAGACGAGAGCAAGCACATCCCAGGATAATCCAGGAGGATTGGGATGGGTCCTGTCAAAGAATGTTGGAAGAAATTCCAACCTATGTTGACCTCCTAATTAAAAAGGGTGTTGTAGATTGATTTAGATTAGGATTCGACTTGGAGGCTTAACTGGGAGTCCTAGATTCCTTGTGCATAAAGATATGATCTAAGACTTAATAGATTCTTATTTCTGTAAGGGATGGATTAGAAATCCTTTAGGCATAAGGAAACCTGATAGAGTTACTTGATGGTCAAGACTCTTTTAGGATTAAATCCTATATAAGTTGGGATCCCCTCCCACTTGAATTAATCATCACAAACTAGAAAACTCACTACCCCATCTAGTAGTGATTAAGGAATCTATGCTGGGAGGAAGACGCCTAACCCCACCGTGGAATAACTGCTTCCCTTCCCTATCAAAATCGATAGCATCAAAAGGTATTGCTTTATAACCATACTTATATGCATACAATTATATGTTTGCATTCTTGTTTATTTTAGACAATACAGTTAACAAAATATACTTATCTCGACTAAGCATACAATGCACCTCCTATCTCCCGAATCCACGACCACCATTATTGTAGCCGCCACGACCGTTACCTGTTTTTCCTCCATTAGCACGTACTATCTTTTCCAGTGCTACCTTCACATCCTCCACCATCATTATTGTCAAGGAAATGGGCACCAACCATTTTTGGTCAAAAAAGGGGGTGCCTAACTTAGGCAATTATCAATGGAGATGCATAAATAAGGGGTGCCTAACTTAGGCAACCCATGTTTTCTTTCGGAAGCCTATATAAATCCCTGCAGCTCTCATTTGTATTGCATCCCCAGAATTAGAGAATTTGAGAGAATTTGAGAGAAAAGCTTAAGAAAAAAGCTTGTGAAAGATTTTTTGTGAGAAAAATTCTTAGTATAATTCGGGGTGGGTTGTGAGTGTTGTAAACACTTTGTATATTTTCTCCCTTTAGTAAAATGATCTGCAGCAGGTCCGGAGACGTAGGCACAATTTGACAGGACCCATCCCAATCCCCCCGGGATTACCGTGGAATGTGCCCTGCTCCCGTCCAACAAGGGGTGTCAGACAAGGGATAACCACGAGCCACTGCCCAAACGGGCATCCAGAGTGCGCAAGGATCGATGGAGGAGGTGTGCAATGTCCCAGTCTCTGCTGCAATCGCATCCGTAATCAACCTAAAGGGCATTAAAACCAAAAGCTGTGAGTGGACAAAAACCAATAAGTTCATCAAATACATTTATAAGACATTTATGCCCTCCAATAAAAACGTATGCATGCCACGAAAACCAGTAACCAAAAAGTTTGCTCAACCGAGCCATTAGGGCCTTAGCCCAAAAACCGTTAACCAAAAACCAAGTGTGGGAACTCAGCCCAAAACAGTGGAATACCACAACCATACATATTAAAACCATGTGGGCCACCGCCCAAAGCCATAAATATAAATCCAAAAATCCAAAACCATTTAGGGTCCCTGACCCGACATACCATTTCATAACCAATAATCCATTTTTACCACATAACACATATCCAACTGAAAAGCCATTTCATAGATCCATTAATCCATATTTTACCATTACCATCACCAGCATCCCAGATGCTTAGCGTCCCAGACGCTTGACGTCCCTGACGTCATATCTCACAGTTTCATAAGCTACGCGTGCTGCCCGGAGTCTCTCCGGGTCTATATATCTGACATCCCTGATGTCTGACGTCCCTGACGTCAATCATAGCAATCCTGCTCCTGAGTCATCATACGGTCCGGCTGCTCTGTATAATGACCCCTCGCAGGCAATGCACCGTGACTTCCCCAGTGTCCTAGACATCTGGAGGAGACCATCATATATCATTGTATCCAGATGGTCTATGGAAAAACAGTTTTATTAAATCCTTTTATCACATCATTACCATTGGGCCCTGCCCGAAATTTCCATAAAACCATGTAATTGCATTTAGGGTCCCTGACCCAAAATCACAATGATTAATCATAGGGTCCCTGACCCGAAATCACGTTTATAATCCAACTGGGCCTCATGCCCGATTTTATGAACCACTGGGCCCACGACCCGATTTGTAAACCAACTGGGCCCGTAGCCCAACTTATAAACCCACTGGGCCCACGGCCCGAATTCGTAAATCAACTGGGCCCCTGGCCCGATAACATAACTCAAATGGGTCTCAGCCCGATTTCATATCAACTGGGCCCCTGGCCCAATTTCATTAACCAACTGGGCCCCCGACCCGATTCTCAAATGGACTCCAAGTCCGAAATTTCCAACATAATTGGGCCTCAAGCTCGAGTTCATATTTCCAATTTCAAAACCATTTCATCACATTATATCCAAGTTATAAATATGAAAAATCCATGTAAAACCGGAAAACCTCGATTTACGTGCAAGCACGTAAATCGCCTCGAAATACGTGAAACCGTACAATTTACCAACGACCAAATCAACCTCATACAATCACAACCATAATCCATATAAAACATTTAAGCATGCATAGAATTTATAAAACCAAAGTCCACTCACAAACCGTTTAACCGTGTGCCTCGATACGCGTGCCATAGGCATTCCCGGGCCACATCGCTATCACCGGGACTCCCAATCCTGTCCAAATCACATTAGAGGGTCACTAACCTTCACATTAACATCCTATTAAAGTCCCGTAATTTTTCCGAATTTTTAACTATTTTTAAACTCGATTTAAAACCTTCGGACATCCCGAACAATATCGAGACGGTGTCCGATCGACACGAAACCAATCCCAAAATGTTCGTTACATCGAATAGATTAAAAGTCATGTTGGAAGTTTCCCCAAAATATCCTTCACGCGCCCCCACGCGCCAGGTCAACACTCAGGTCAACCCTGATGACATCATGCTACAGTAACCAGGTTCTGAAACCGGGTCTGTAACCGGGTCGCTGTCGACCCACGGCTTGACCCGATCACAGATCGAGTTTCAGACCACCATTTTTGATACGGTTTGATACTATGGACTCGTCATAACCTCCTCTACGGTTCTGTGACATCCAAACTCATTTTTAGGTTGATTAAACTACCTGAAATCTGACAGGAAAATCGGCTGAGAACTCAGGTCATCATCTCCGGCGACTTGTCGAGATTCCGGCCGTGGTTCATGGTCCAAAATGGTCGTCTAGGTTCCTAGGACATGTCTCAAAAACAACCAAACATTCATAACGTCAAAAACGGACGTTTCAAAGCAGGGAAGTAAATCGGGTCTTCACGGGTTTCTGGACTTACCGCCGCCGTGTCGCCGCCGTGGGCTGCCCAGTCGTGGTCTGAGTCGTCCTAAGGTCACACTGATCCTAGCCCTACGTTGGTTCGAGTCCAGGTATGAAGGTTTGGATGGTTGGACGATTTTGGGTTGATTGGGTTGTTTGGTTTCCTTCTCGGGTCTGGGAGGTTTCCGGCCGTGCAAGGCGGCCGTGAGGTGGTGACCGGCGTCTGGAGGTGGCTGGGGTTCGTCTGGTACCGTCTGGTGTGTGAGTTGAGGCTGAGATGTGGTGAGGTGTTTGTTCAAGGGAGGAAACCGTGCTCACGGTTTTGAGGGAGAATGAAAATGTGAGTGTTTGGGTTGATGGGTTTAAATCAGAACATGCATAAGAGATCAATGGCTAGGATCCAATCTGAGTATGGGATGAAGGGTGGGGATTTAAGGAGAGAAAATGATTAATTAACCCAAATGGACAGCAAAGATCCTTGATTTAGGGAATGAAGGGGATGATGACATGTGTCACTCATCAAGGGTCCAGATTGGTTTGGGATTAGGGTAATCAGATTTTATTATTATATTATTATTTTATTCTGAGTCTCGGTTAATCGAGTTTACTTCCGTGACCATAACTTCGTCGTCGAATCTCCGATTTCGGCATGCCGCCTGTCGTTGGATTCGTATCGACGAAACCTACGTAACGGTCCTTGGCCCTCGTCCATCGGACCTCCCGGTCAAAAAGTCAACATTTGACCCCTAATAAGCCAAATTACCAAAATACCCCTCAACTTCCGAACCTCATAACTTTATCTACGAATGTCGGAATCGAACGTGCCACCTGTCTATGAACTCGTGACGTCCCGAACTACGTCACGGTCATTGGTCAAAGTCCATTTGACCGGCCGATCAAAAAGTCAACATTTTGCCCACGACCAGGGGCAAAACGGTCATTTTGCACAATTTGTCCGATTCCGCCCTACTAAGCACCGTTCAACCTCACTAATCGAGATTAGTCACTAAACTAATCCCGGAATTCGGGACGGGTCGTTACAATCTTCCCTCCTTAATAAATTTCGTCCTCGAAATTCCAACCGATCTAATCTCAACGTACTTCCCTCCTTAATTAGTTTCGCTCTCGAAACTCAACTACCCTGATTCCACAAACACCCCGTGGAAAGTGGAATCGACCACGTAACACGTGTACATCCGTACACCAACTAATCAGACAAAACTTGTCTGCACCCAAACGTACCACTAGTACTCATAACGCAACGACTACATTCGACCCCGTCGAATGACTGAAACTACTTATTTCGAATTTGACACCACTTGTCAAATCGACCATTTCGTTGACGCAACAACTCGACGATTCCTTTCCCACTCCCACTAGGAGTCAGCTGACCCCACTCAACGATCTATGTTGACACATCCTGACAATCTGTCATCACACAGTTGTTGTCAGTCGAAAACTGACACTAGACTCACTCGTGGCTACACATGCCACCAACTTACTTGACTTAAATATACACTTACCGACATTTTCACCCGACTCGTGTGTAATTAAACACATCGGAAATACCATGACCCATTGCATAGTAATGTCCGTCCCACGACTAGTCCAGTAGTATCGGAACCAATCCGACTACCAACACGCTCACCGACATACCTCGGGTATAACTCGTATACCGTAACTAGACATCATAAGTCTACAAGGTATTGTACCTCGAACCATGTACGAAGTACACACATCTATCTATTGACCAGACTACAACCACCTAGGTCATAGCCAAACACGTTTCAATAATGGAGTGCGTTTGCCCAATCCAGCATGAGACAAAACGAAACTCCACCCATCATCTAGTTCCAATTCCGAATCTGAATCCGCAATTTCGTAAGAAATCCCGAATCCAAACCCAGATATCACATTTTTAATTCATTTCCAAATCCGAATCCGAAATCATTATTCTGTAAGCTAGCATTTGGAATAATCATTCCGTACCCAAATCCGGAAATATACTTTCAAGTTCCAAAATCGAATCCTGAATCGTCACCCAGAAATTCGATTCCAAATCCCGAAATCTCGTTCACACTTACCAAGACACACCAAAACCGAACCTATCGGTTACCCGTTCAATACCTCCAATTGACTTCATAGGGAAGTCAATCCAACCTCCATACGTCTAAGGTTGACAAAGTTCGACCAGTCGGAAACCTACTCACTCGAGTAAGATACCATACGGGCTCCACTTCGAAAAGAAGTTCGGTCCCGTCATTTACGACTCACATACCCAAGTTTGTATCGATCCTTGTCAGTCCACCTAGCAAAGACCAAGGATGACCCAAAACAATGACACCAATACTCATCCTACGTGGATGCAAACAAAACTCGCTGCACTCACAACATCCTCTGCCACCAAGCAGAAAATGAGAAATCTCGTTTACCTAATTTTTGATTACGCAACTTCCCCTGATGGCCCCACAACACACATGGGCTCACCAACCAATACACGCTCAGCGTACTGGTAACTACAGTCAATGTCTGCCAGGGCAGAAAGCAAGAAGTCAACCCCAATGACTTCGGAATACCAATCACCTAAACGAGCACCACTCTCGTTCCCCAATCACAACTTTCCCCAAAACTAAGGTTCCAACCATGTTGGAAGCAGACCTACTCCCAACGAGATGTCAAGTCCAACCACTGGACTTCCTACCTCCTCAATTCACTTGGACAACCTCGTGTCCACAATCAATCCGTTATTATTTCGTTCGCACACCCCAACCTTACCGGTTCAACACTCGATTTTCCAAGTTCTCAATTACAAATTTCCACATCTATACCACTAATGGTTTTCCTTGTCTTTTCCAGTTTTAATCATTTCCATGTACATTTTAGGGATATTTAAAAACATAAAATCACACAAATTTTGGAGTTGCCAACAACTCCCCCAAATCCACCAATTATCATGACGTAGGGGACGTCATCCCAAGATTACTCAAGTCTCAATTATACCTTTTTAATCCACTCACCACTGGTTATCTCACCACTATTGGGACTTATCCCAACACATTGCAATCTTAACTGGATCCCATCCAGTCCATCACTCAACCACTACCGAATCTCAAAGACCGAACATATGTTCATCATGACGGAGTCACCCCTCAACTTATGGCTTATCGTCAACACCATCACCGACACTAGCACCAGCGCTAGTACCAGTACCAAAACATTATCAACAACACTAGTATCAGCACCCATGCATCCATACTAGCATCGGCACAAAAGTACCAACCCACAAACATTCATACTTGCACACCGTGTGCAAATACGACAACCCTGGATCTCCCTTCATACCGAACGACGATCCCGTACCTCACGACTATGGGTACCACTATTCTGACAATCCACATCAGGAAAATGAACGTTCCCTGAACGTCCCCTGATCCCCAAGTATTATAACCACACTAATTACCCTCGATAGCCAGTCATCTCCATATGACTTCCGACTAACTGTCATTGCTATCGAGATCCGCATCCACACATCACACCAATACCCGATCCAACACGGGATTCCATAATTTATCTCAGAACCGTATCCGTAAATCAAATCCCATAGTTCTGACTAGACTCACCAGAGCCATCCACATGGTCATCCATGACCTCAGCCGCTCGTCACAGCACAAGTTCTCATCCACTAATCATTATTAAGGTTTACCTTTTGAATCCATCATATAATCGAATTCCACCATTACACCCTATGGTTCACCCAAACCCAACCACTTTCCGTAATATAAAACTCACAACCTGACCGACCCCGCGGTCCTGACATCGTATAGACGTCAGATCCAATCCTACCATCCCATCAACGTGGCTTCCACCACTAGGTCATCGGCCAACTCCGATGAACCAACATCCCTCACACCAACAACCACCACTAGGGTTCACATTTTCAAACCATTACTCACATGAGGTTCCCCGAACCTGGCTGCACCTAGCAGCACAACAATCAAATATTACATGACCGAACCGTCGATCCCACAATACCAGTTCATCACAATCAACCCCACCTGGGTCGAATCACATTAACGCACGGCGTATCGGGCCAATCATATTCTATCCACTATCCAAACCCAAAAACTATCTATCAGGTTGATAACGAATTGTAGCCCAAAGAGACATCACACCCTCGACCTGCGCGCACACAAGAGCAACCGTGCTCTGATACCAAGTTGACAGGACCCATCCCAATCCCCCCGGGATTACCGTGGAATGTGCCCTGCTCCCGTCCAACAAGGGGTGTCAGACAAGGGATAACCACGAGCCACTGCCCAAACAGGCATCCAGAGTGCTCAAGGATCGATGGAGGAGGTGTGCAATGTCCCAGTCTCTACTGCAATCGCATCCGTAATCAACCTGAAGGGCATTAAAACCAAAAGCTGTGAGTGGACAAAAACCAACAAGTTCATCAAATACATTTATAAGACATTTATGCCCTCCAATAAAAACGTATGCATGCCACGAAAACCAGTAACCAAAACGTTTGCTCAACCGAGCCATTAGGGCCTTAGCCCAAAAACCGTTAACCAAAAACCAAGTGTGGGAACTCAGCCCAAAACAGTGGAATACCACAACCATACATATTAAAACCATGTGGGCTACCGCCCAAAGCCATAAATATAAATCCAAAAATCCAAAACCATTTAGGGTCCCTGACCCGACATACCATTTCATAACCAATAATCCATTTTTACCACATAACACATATCCAACCGAAAAGCCATTTCATAGATCCATTAATCCATATTTTACCATTACCATCACCAGCATCCCAGATGCTTAGCGTCCCAGACGCTTGACGTCCCTGACGTCATATCTCACGGTTTCATAAGCTACGCGTGCTGCCCGGGGTCTCTCCGGGTCCATATATCTGACATCCCTGATGTCTGACGTCCCTGACGTCAATCATAGCAATCCTGCTCCTGAGTCATCATACGGTCCGGCTGCTCCGTATAATGACCCCTCGCAGGCAATGCACCGTGACTTCCCCAGTGTCCCAGACATCTGGAGGAGACCATCATATATCCTTGTATCCAGATGGTATATGGAAAAACAGTTTTATTAAATCCTTTTATCACATCATTACCATTGGGCCCTGCCCGAAATTTCCATAAAACCATGTAATTGCATTTAGGGTCCCTGACCCAAAATCACAATTATTAATCATAGGGTCCCTGACCCGAAATCACATTTATAATCCAACTGGGCCTCATGCCCGATTTTATGAACCACTGGGCCCACGACCCGATTTGTAAACCAACTGGGCCCGCAGCCCAACTTATAAACCCACTGGGCCCACGACCCGAATTCGTAAATCAACTGGGCCCCTGGCCCGATAACATAACTCAAATGGGTCTCAGCCCGATTTCATATCAACTGGGCCCCTGGCCCAATTTCATTAACCAACTGGGCCCCCGGCCCGATTCTCAAATGGACTCCAAGTCCGAAATTTCCAACATAATTGGGCCTCAAGCTCGAGTTCATATTTCCAATTTCAAAACCATTTCATCACATTATATCCAAGTTATAAATATGAAAAATCCATGTAAAACCGGAAACCTCGATTTACGTGCAAGCACGTAAATCGCCTCGAAATACGTGAAACCGTACAATTTACCAACGACCAAATCAACCTCATACAATCACAACCATAATCCATATAAAACATTTAAGCATGCATAGAATTTATAAAACCAAAGTCCACTCACAGACCGTTTAACCGTGTGCCTCGATACGCGTGTCATAGGCCTTCCCGGGCCACATCACTATCACCGGGACTCCCAATCCTGTCCAAATCACATTAGAGGGTCACTAACCTTCACATTAACATCCTATTAATGTCCCGTAATTTTCCTGAATTTTTAACTTTTTTTAAACTCGATTTAAAACCTTCGGACATCCCGAACAATATCGAGACGGTGTCCGATCGACACGAAACCAATCCCAAAATTTTCGTTACATCGAATAGATTAAAAGTCATGTTGGAAGTTTCCCCAAAATACCCTTCACGCGCCCCCACGCGCCAGGTCAACCCTGATGACGTCATGCTACAGTAACCGGGTTCTGAAACCGGGTCTGTAACCGGGTCGCCGTCGACCCACGGCTTGACCCGATCACAGATCGAGTTTCAGACCACCATTTTTGATACGGTTTGATCCTATGGACTCGTCATAACCTCCTCTACGGTTCTATGACATCCAAACTCATTTTTAGGTTGATTAAACTACCTGAAATCTGACAGGAAAATCGGCTGAGAACTCAGGTCATCATCTCCGGCGACTCGTCGAGATTCCGGCCGTGGTTCATGGTCCAAAATGGTCGTCTAGGTTCCTAGGACATGTCTCAAAAACAACCAAACATTCATAACGTAAAAAACGGACGTTTCAAAGTAGGGAAGTAAATCGGGTCTTCACGGGTTTCTGGACTTACCGCCGTCGTGTCGCCGCCGTGGGCTGCCCAGTCGTGGTCTGAGTCGTCCTAAGGTCACACTGATCCTAACCCTACGTTGGTTCGAGTCCAGGTATGAAGGTTTGGATGGTTGGACGATTTTGGGTTGATCGGGTTGTTTGGTTTCCTTCTCGGGTCTGGGAGGTTTCCGGCCGTGCAGGGCGGCCGTGAGGTGGTGGCCGGCGTCTGGAGGTGGCTGGGGTTCATCTGGTACCGTCTGGTGTGTGGGTTGAGGCTGAGATGTGGTGAGGTGTTTGTTCAAGGGAGGAAACCGTGCTCACGGTTTTGAGGGAGAATGAAAATGTGAGTGTTTGGGTTGATGGGTTTAAATCAGAACATGCATAAGAGATCAACGGCTAGGATCCAATCTGAGTATAGGATGAAGGGTGGGGATTTAAGGAGAGAAAATGATTAATTAACCCAAATGGCCAGCAAAGATCCTTGATTTAGGGAATGAAGGGGATGATGACATGTGTCACTCATCAAGGGTCCAGATTGGTTTGGGATTAGGGTAATCAGATTTTATTATTATATTATTATTTTATTCTGAGTCTCGGTTAATCGAGTTTACTTCCGTGACCATAACTTCGTCGTCGAATCTCCGATTTCGGCATGCCGCCTGTCGTTGGATTCGTATCGACGAAACCTACGTAACGATCCTTGGCCCTCTTCCATCGGACCTCCCGGTCAAAAAGTCAACATTTGACCCCTAATAAGCCAAATTACCAAAATACCCCTCAACTTCCGAACCTCATAACTTTCTCTACGAATGTCGGAATCGAACGTGCCACCTGTCTATGAACTCGTGACGTCCCGAACTACGTCACGATCATCGATCAAAGTCCGTTTGACCTCCCGATCAAAAAGTCACCATTTTTCCCACGACCAGGGGCAAAACGTTCATTTTGCACAATTTTTCCGATTCCGCCCTACTAAGCACCGTTCAACCTCCCTAATCGAGATTAGT